>JAVUPR010000497.1:10193125-11631250 GCA_036785695.1 Gentiana straminea | reverse complement strand
AACACCAACCCATCACAAGACATCATTTCCCCCACCCCACACTTGCCTTAGCAAGTGTGGCCTAACAAAAGACTAAGTCCACTCGTAGGGTATGAATGAAGGGAATGTGACCATAAATAAAGCTCAAGGTAGGTTTCTGACTAAGTAACAAAACGGCTATAAAAAAAATGGTGGTCAGACCATTCTATCAAGGCTGAGAGGGGCTAGGAAGGTCTAATGTTCGGGATAAGGCTTATTTGGCTTTGGTTGGTCAAAGAGACGCCATGACCGTCATCCCGTGTCCTACTTAGGTAAACCTTTCTATTTCGCCTCGAGACTAGTGGTATGTGAGATGGTAGCAATCAAATTGTGCACAAGGTGTAGCTTCGTGAAATAATAAACTCCATTCTCAAGATAATATCAAACCGCAATGCATATGTTCGGGATCCCGACTAAGGTGATCACCACTCGATTGTGAGAATAACACATACAACACGGTGTTAAGACCCTTGAAAAATTTTAAAAATTAACCAAAAATCGACTCGAGCCCGATCATAGGCTAAGCATACCACATTTATAGCACATTCAACAACAAAAACAAGAAAACGGCTAAGTCTCCCACCCCACACTTAAACGAAACACTTGTCCTCGTGTGTGAGAGATAAAAAGAAAGGAGGACTTAGCCGTTTATTCGAAACCCGGCGAAAAGGCGCAACCGACACTCGAAACTCGTGACACCCTCGTATAAGTTCATCCCGAAACCTAAAGCGAGAACAACAAACAAAGAAAGCGTATGCACGGGAAAAGTCCACGTGCTAAAGATCAAGCAAAAGGTAAACGGGTGCGTAAGAAAACGAGTCCATGCCACGAAACGATATCAAAGCATGCCGAGGGGAACAGATATGCAATGGACGGATACAATATAACAATAAAACTCGAACATCCACGCCCGCGAAAATAGCAGACAAATATCCCAATAAAATGTCAATCACAAGGGATAAAAACATGCACGGTCAAACAGGCCTCAGTGGCCGAACAATTGCCTCAAAGTGAATCACTCAAAAGTACCCACAAATAAATGAAAAACAGACTAGCCAAAAGAAGCTGCAACTCTCAAAAGAAATGCAGAAATAATGAAAAACAAGCTAGCTGCTCTGGCCCTGTACATCAAACTGGAGGATCCTGTGTGCTGGAAGATGGTGCGGTCCACAAGAATCGCACTCTCGGCCGTGTAGTCTCGGCGGCACCCGTCCCCACCGTCTCGAATGCGCATCCGCCCCGCCTCGGGCCCCGTCTCTGTCTCCACATCCACCGAGTCATCTCCGTCTCGCCTCTATCCGAACCTCGACCCCTCATCGGACTCATCCTCTAGCAGGCTCTCGGTAATCCGCCGCGATCGGCCTCTATCTCGGGTGTGTACCGGAAGGGCCGTAGTATCCAAGGCTCGTGCGGAAGATGGACTCCGCCGAGCTTGAGCTATCGCCTTCTCGGTTCTTCGGCGGCCCCATTCATCATGATCCGCGACCGTCCATCCAATCTCGCTCGCTTGTGGGCTATCACGGTCCCTGTCTCTCGCTCGGCCCACGGCCCTCCGGTGAAAGGTATGGTAGGTGTGGGTGGAGGTAAAGTGGTGGAGGAGGTGGAAGGTCCGAAGCGGGAGGTGGCGGAATGGTGGTGGTGGTGATAGTGGTGAGGGAGGTGGTGGCACGGCGGGGTGGTGGAAGTAGTGGAGGTAGGGGTGAAAGGTTGGAGGACCGTGTGGATGAGCCGTCCGGAAGGCCGAGAAGCGAACGAGCATTGAACGACTTAGGCATGATAGGCAAAACTTTGCTCTTTCTAATCCGATCATCCGCATACTCACCAACTCGTGCATCACGACACAACCCGTAAATCAAGTAGGGGCACATAATCAATCGACGCTTGTTTTTCGGTTCTCCCGAAACTCCGTAAAAATCGTCCTCCCCACGTCTACTTTCAACTTATAATGTAGGGCGTACAACAACCGTAGATCCTTAATGTGAAAATGTGTGATGTTGTCCTTAGGTAGTAGACGATTACGGGAGAACTTAGCCTTGACTTTCCAATCGTCGGGCCAAGTCGTCGTCAACAACCGACCGCGCGTGTTACCCCTTTTGACATCCATTGCAACTCGGGGTTGATTTCTACCCTCATCCGTTCCAAAGGGTCCTCAGTACTACCCCAACTGTTCTTGTCCCGAAACCACTCCTCATAATGATCGCCCACGATAGCCGGTGTCCTATAAAAACTATTAATCGCTTCGACCGACCATGGGACATCCACTCCACGCACCCAAACAGTCCCTCTCTCTAAGTTAGCCACAAGAAAGTTGGCATACCATTCCCGGACTATCGACAAGTTCGAGTTGCCCTCGGGTTCCAAGATAAGGTTATTCCAACCCCTACTCCTCAAATTATCCACAAAGGGCTTCGGTACCACCTTCAAATCTAGCCCTCTTTCAAAGCACATCTTCTTATCGACTACGAACTCCTCGTAATTGCTCAAGGCTTGGGCGTGGAGAAACGCATGTCGTAGGGAAGAGGGTCGACGAGGCGTGAAGCTACTTGGGGTTGCGGCTCGGTGGAAGTCCGAGGAATAGGTTGAGTAGGTGGAGGGTGTGGGGGTTGAGAAACCTGGGGGACGAGCGACCCCGGGTGTGACACGGGACAGGGGTGCCTCACTTGTCAAACTCCGCAGCTCCTCACCGCTATCATCACCGCACCGCTAGAATTTCGACCTTCGCATCGGGCTCGAAATCATCATCCGACGTCTCATCTCTAAGCCGTCCAGCCCTAATAGCTCTGGGTTCGCGCTCAAACCTCTCCCCGGCTCACCGATTCTAATACCACCGCCTCTAGTTCGAACCGCCGTTTTTTGCTTCTTAGATTGGCTCTTACCAACAACGAGCATTTTCCCCTTCCCTTTATCCCCTATCTCCTTCCGTTTACCTCCCGCCATCTTCCTATATCAAGAGCAACGACACCACAACCAACACAAGGCAAACCGACCCGATTATCATCCAATACGGGATTTCAAAACAAACAACCCACAACAACCACAACGTCAACCACCACACATCACAAGGCCAAGAACACAACAAACAAACAAGAAACAAGGTACATAATCAATGACAATTCACAAACGGGGTAGGGAAAAAAAATTTGAAAAAAAAATCAAAAATCAAACCCTACTCAAGACGGAAATGTAAACCAAATAATACCTGTCTTATGCTTAGATTAGCCTATGTGAGCGTTGTGGAGTGACTAACGAGCCCCGAAACAAACGAAAATGCGAAATTCGACTATGGTGAAAAATTCACCCAAGCACCGATCGAACTGGTAATTTAGTGGATTGTTGTTCGGATTTGAGTGTAGAAAACAAAAGAGGGGATCAAGAGGTGTTGATTGCAACAAAAATCGCTCAAAACGGGCTAGAAACGAAGATTTTCGAAGCAAAAAGGGGGAGGGCGATGGAACGGCGGTTAGGTTTCGAATTTTGAAAGTGGAACGCCGGTTTGGGAAGAAGGGGGTATATATAGAAAAGGGGTCAAACGCTGGTTTGAAGGGCTTGGAACGTGCGTTTCGCATGTCTCAAACGCACGTTTGAGAAGTGGGAACGTGCGTTTCGCATAGATGGAACCGGCGTTTGAACGAGAAACGTGCGTTTGAACCGAGGGAGTTGATACTCTGGGGTGAGAGGCTCAAACGCCGGTTTGGAAAATCTTGGAACGCACGTTTGAAGGGCTGGGAACGCACGTTTGGACATTGGGAACGTGCGTTTGAGGGCAAAAACAGGGGAAAAACAGGAAAACAGGGGAAATCACTCCACACGCACATCTAACCACCCCTAGACCACTCTAGACTCTTACTCAATCAACTTAAACCACAAAAAGGTGGGTTGCCTCCCACTAAGCGCCTTTGTTTTACGTCGTTGGCTCGACAAGATGGATTATACGGTGCCAACTTTTTCAAAGTTATACCGTTGGCACGGGGCGAGGAAAGGATAAAAAGAACGGATGATGGGTCAAAGATTATACGAGTCAAGGTTTATAGTCCATGACAAGACTTGCACGATTCATCACATGGCACGGGGTCTTCGAGGGTCACTATTTCCAAGGCTTCATCAAAGGGTAGTCTCTCATACTTTTTCAATCTCAAGCCGTTTGTGGTCACAAGTACCAAACTTGGGGTGAGTGATTTCGATAACTCCGGACGGGTAAACTTTAGACACTATGTAAGGACCGGACCACCTAGACTTCAACTTCCCTTGGAAAAGATGCAAACGAGTATTGTAGAATAAGACTTCGTCACCCTCATTGAAAACACGAGGTTTGATCAACTTATCATGGAGTAACTTAGTCTTTTCTTTATACTTCGTGGAGAGGTCATAAGCACAAAGGCGGAACTCATCTAGTTCATTCAATTGGGCCATACGCTTCTCACCAATTAAGGTGTCATCGAGGTTTAGCATTTTGATGGCCCAATAAGCCTTGTGTTCGATTTCTACGGGAAGATGGCAAGATTTACCATAGACTATCATGTAAGGTGACATGCCTAGGGGTGTCTTAAAGGCTGTCCTATGGGCCCACAAAGCATCATCTAACTTTAAAGACCAACTCTTGACGTTCGTGTCTACCGTCCTTTCCAAGATACGCTTAATACCCCTATTCGTGACTTCAACTTGACCACTCGTTTGGGGATGGTAAGCGGTACCTAGCTTGTGTTTCACTCCATACTTCTCCAAAAGTTTATCAAACGGCTTGTTAGCAAAATGGCTTCCATTATCACTGATTATAGCACGAGGCACCCCAAACCGACAAAAGATGTTTTTTCTAAGAAACCGGATAACAACATTCCTATCATTGGTGGGTGAAGCTAAGGCTTCGACCCATTTGGATACATAATCACATGCGACTAGGATATACTTGTTACCACACGAAGAGGGATAAGGGCCCATGAAATCAATGCCCCACACGTCAAAAATCTCACACACTATGATCGGTTTCTGAGGCATCTCACTCCTTCTAGATATACGACCGGACCTTTGACAAGCATCGCAAGATTTCACATAAGCATGTGCGTCTCGAAATAGAGTGGGCCAATACAGTCCACTTTGCAATACTTTCAAAGCGGTTCTTTGCCCCGAGAAATGGCCTCCGGCCTCTTTGTCGTGACAAAACGAAAGAGCGCTCAAAATTTCACTTTCTGGGATGCACCTCCTCAAAATGCCATCCGAACACAACCTATATAAGCAAGGATCTTCCCACACATACTTACCAACTTCACTGAGGAATTTGCGCCTTTGGTTCGAGTCAAGGTCGGGATCTACAAAACCGCACTCGTGGTAGTTGACAAAAGGAGCGAACCAAGGACTACCTTCCTTACCGACTTTTAGAAAGTTTCCTTTTTAGCCGGAAAAAGGGTGTCAAGTGCATAGAGTTGCTCGTGAGGAAAAGAATCATTTATCTCCCTTTGTGCCTTAATCAACTCCTCACTAAGCTCCATACGACTTAGGTGGTCGGCTACGACATTCTCACAACCCTTCCTATCACGGATCTCTAGATCGAACTCTTGCAAGAGCAAGATCCACCTCAAGAGGCGGGGCTTGGCGTCTTGCTTGGCAAAGAGATAACGCAAAGCGGCATGATCCGTGTGGACAACTACCCGAGAACCTACGAGATGAGACCGAAACTTATCAAACGCAAAGACGACCGCTAAAAGCTCTTTTTCGGTGGTGGTGTAATTCTCGTTGGGCCGGATTCAAGGTGTGACTTGCATAAGCAATGGGCTTGAAGATTTTATCGATCTTTTGACCGAGGACCGCACCAACCGCGGTGTCACTCGCATCACACATGAGCTCAAATTCTTGATCCCATTTCGGAGCAACTAAGATGGGAGCGGTTATAAGCAATTGCTTGAGCATCAAAAAGGCTTCAACACAAGCTTTGTCAAAATCAAACGGGACGTCTTTTCCAAGAAGAAGAGTAAGAGGACGGGCTATTTTCGAGAAATCCTTGATGAACCTACGATAAAACCCCACATGGCCTAGAAAACCCCTAAGAGTCTTTAGGTTGGTGGGCATAGGAAGCTTAGCTATCGCTTCAACCTTAGCCTTGTCTACCTCTATACCCTTACTAGATATCTTATGCCCTAAGACTATCCCTTCCGTAACCATCAAATGACACTTCTCCCAATTGAGCACCAAGTTTGTCTCCTCACATCTACCCAACACCTTTTCAAGATTATCTAGACATTGTTCAAAGGAATCACCAAACACGCTAAAATCATCCATAAAGACTTCTAAAAACTTTTCTATCATATCCGCAAATATGGCCACCATGCACCGTTGGAATGTCGCGGGTGCATTACACAACCCAAAAGGCATCCTACGGAAGGCAAAGGTACCATAGGGGCAAGTATAGGTAGTCTTTTCTTGGTCCTCTAAAGCCACATGTATTTGGTAATACCCACTAAACCCATCAAGAAAACAATAAAAGGCATGGCCACTCAATCTTTCCAACATTTGATCAATAAAGGGGAGGGGGAAGTGATCTTTACGGGTTTGGTCATTTAGCTTACGATAATCAATGCAAATTCTATGACCACTTACCAAACGCTTAGGTACCTCCTCACCTTTGTCATTGATCTCCACGGTCATACCTCCCTTCTTCGGCACCACTTGGGTGGGACTCACCCACTTGCTATCCGAGATGGCATAGATAATCCCTAGCTTCAACATTGTGACCACGTCCTTTCTCACAACCTCTTGGAGGTGTGGATTGAGTCTTCTTTGGGGTTGCCTTACCGGCTTTGCTCCATCTTCCGAATAATCTTGTGTTGGCAAATGGTGGGACTAATACCCTTTAGGTCGCACATCTTCCACCCGAAAGCACGCTTGTGCTTCTTAAGCATCTTCACTAACTCATCTTCCCGCAAAGCCGTTAGTGTAGAAGAAATAATCAAAGGAAGTAAATCATTATTTTCAAGAAAAACATACTTCAAATGAGGTGGAAGTGGCTTCATTTTCAAATCTTTCGGTGGGTCCTCAATTGATGGCTTTTCTAGCTCTCCTTCAAGCCCAAGATCAATCTTCTCGGTCCACCTTTCACCCACGAAAGCCATCTTTTCGGCTCTTTTGCTTCCTCTTCCAATTCCTCTTCCTCATCATGTTCCGTACTTACTCTTTCCATGCCTTCATCGGATTTATCTTTATATTCCCGCATGTCAACATGTTCCGAAACGCAAGGATATATAGCATCAATAGAAAAACAGTCCTCGGTGCTCTCCTTAGGATGTTTCATGGCTTTATAGACATTGACCGCGACTTTTTCATCTCCAACTCTCAATATTATCTCACCGCTCGCAACATCTATCAAAGTCCTCCCGGTATTTAAAAAGGGACGTCCTAACAACAAAGGTGTTTTGGAGTCCATCTCCATGTCTAGCACCACAAAATCTACCGGGAAGGCAAACTTATCCACTTTCACTATGACATCCTCTATCACTCCCATAGGCTCCCTTATAGACCTATCCGCCATTTGAAGGGTCATCCCCGTTGGCTCCAACTCTCCTAGGTTAAGACTCTCATATATAGCACGGGGAATCAGGCTTACACTAGCCCCCAAATCACATAAGACACTAGGAAAATGAGTCGTACCAATAGTAACCGGGATAGTAAAACTACCCTTGTCCCTAACTTTCGGGGGAATCTTAGACTTTCCATTAAAAATAGCGGAACACTCTTCATTTAAACACACAACTTCTTGCATCTTACCCTTTTTAGTTAGTAACTCTTTCAAAAACTTACAATACGAGGGCATGTTTGCAAGTGCTTCAAGGAAAGGAATGTTCAAATCAATTTTTCGTAAAATCTCAATGAATCGAGTTTGTGCCTTATTCAAGCAACTTTGTCTATGATTCTTAGGGGGATACGGGAGAGTACTCAAATCAAAATCTTTAGAAGGAGGAGAGATCATACCTTTCTTACCTTTGGAACGTGGGGAAGACGGCTCTTTCATTGGCTCTTTCCCTTCTCTTCTAGTTGACTCCTCCTCTTTCACATCGATAACCACATAATCTCCCCGAGCTTGAGCTTCTTTCCTTTCAACTTCTTTCTTCTTGACATACTCCCCATGATCTTCATCATCTTCAATCCCATCTATATCACCATCCATAGCTCCCGCTTCGGTCTCAATGGAAGTTTTTCTAGCCTTGTCCTCCCACAAGACTTTCTTCTCTCCATTAGTTCTCAACACTTTGCCACTTCGAGTTAAGATGGCATTTACACTTCTCGGATTTTTTTCGGTGTTACTCGGTAAACCACCCTTCAACTGAACATGTTCCACCACTTGACCAAATTGAGTCTCAAGATTTTTGATGGCGGACCCATGTTTGTAGTTCATCTCAACCATGTCTTTTTTAATCTCCGCAAAGTTTTTGTTCATTTGTTCCAAGATGACATCGGTTGAACTCTTTTGAGGTATAGGAGCCAAAGGAGGAGGGTGTTGATAATTGTTGGAACCTTGTTGATTGTACCCTCCTTGTTGTTGCCTTTGGTGTGGAGGTTGATAGACTTGCCCTTGTGAAGATTGACTTTGATTTTGATTTTGTCTATAACCTTGGTTTTGGCCTTGGCTTTGATTCCGATTCCAACCTTGATTATTGTTATGCCTCCAAGAACCATCACCTTGATTTACACAGTTTCCTCCTTGACCTTGTCCCACATAGTTCACATCTTGGGATTCTTCATACGGTTGCCCACCTTGTTGCTCACCCATATATTGGCCTTGATAGGGGCTTTGAGATTGATTTTGATATTGAGGCCCCGTATTCCATTGCTCCATCGAGCAAATACTCATCATCCGCTTAGCCAACTCATTCATGTTATCTTGAGAAAGAGTGCTAGGTTGCCCTTGAGTCGAGGATTGAGGATAGGCCATGTTTTGGGCTTTGGTTGTCATCCTACAATCCTTTGCCGAGTGTGGTCCGCTACAAATTTGGCAAAGCTTAGCGCTCTCATTCTCCTTTTTCAATCTCCCTAACTCGTTGTTCCATCGCTTGTACTTGAGCATGATATTGATCATTTGCTTCAACTTCTTTCACTTCAACCAAACCGGGCTTCTTGCTTCTTGTCCCCTTTCTACTTGACGATATATATTGCCTCGAGGTCTCGGAAATCTTCTCAATTTGGTTCATAGCTACTTCGGGTACCATACTCATAATATCTCCATTGCATGAAGCATGCAACGTACTTTGATGAACTTGATCCAAACCCCGGAAGAAAGCATGAACTACCTCATATGATCTCAACCCGTGCCCCGGGCACTCTCTCAATAAAGCCTTAAACCGATCCCATGACTCATGAAGCTCTTCTCCTTCATATGCATTGAACGACATTATAGCTTCTTTCATATCCATGGTCTTCGACGGGGGGTAATATTTGAGTAGAAAAGTCTTTACCACTTCCTCCCATGTGTGTAAAGAGTCATTAGGCAACGAATCATACCACCTCTTAGCTTGCTCTTTCAAGGCGAACGGGAAAAGCATAAGTTTGAGTGCCTCATCACTCACTCCATTGATCTTCGTCGAGTTCACTATTTGGAGAAAGTGATCAATGAATAAGTGAGGATTTTCTAAAGCGGTGCCCTTGAATATAGCATTATCTCCCAACAAATGTATGATGTTTCTATTCAATTCCAAGTTGTTGGCGGCCACCGGTGGCATTCGGATTGGACTATGCCCCATGTTTGCCGTAGGAGCTAGCACAAAATCTCTACAAGTCAAACCACCTTGGTTTTGCTCTTGTTGACCGTTAAACCAATTTGGCATCGCGTTTGCACCTTGATTGTGAGCTTGGTTCGATTTTGTTGAAACCGATTCAACATCCATGCATTGAACTCGTTGCATAAGAGCGGGATCCATTTGATTCCCTTGGGCCTCATGTTGAACATTCGAGGAATAGGCCCATTCGCATTCACAACGTTATGTCCTTGTCCATTCCCATCTCCTTGTGCATTGTTGTTGACAAGAGGCGGGTTTGGAACTCGGGATTCCATTATTATTCACCAAATTTCCTTCCAAACCTTGTCCACCTTGTTGTGCCATGTCGGATCCTTCTCCCAACTCACCCAAACTATCCTCTTCTAAGACCGGAATCAACTCCTCTACTTGACGACCTCTCCTTCGTTGATCGTTTCTACGCCTTGCGTAAGCTTCAATCCCGTCTATGTAAGGTTCGAGTGGTGTTTGAGACCTCCGGGTCATGCACTACAAAAAGCAAACAACAAGAAAACAGTAAAATAAAACCTAGGCCCAAGCCTTCGGTTCACTTACAAGATATCACAAATAGCACACAACTCCCCGGCAACGGCGCCATTTTGATGAGCGTTGTTTTTCACCAAACAAATTTATTAAATACTCAAGACAACGGTGACTAAACAAGCTCTCTAACCGGCAGTGTACCGGGTCGATTGCGAGTAAAGCTACAGGAGTCCGAGGTCGATCCCACAGAGAAGATGTGCTTGTAAGTACCAAAGTGAACGTAATGCTTAGTCTAGGTAATCAAAGTTCTTAAGGTTTTGTTTACTACAACGACACTAAGTGATTCTAACTAACGAGTCTAAAGATAAAAAGAAAGAAAGAAGATTAAACTACTAAGTTCTAAAGATAGTTAAAGAGACACACCGAACCATGACCAAGATAGCTAGTTTCACCCCAAGGAATGACAAAACCGGGAGTGTGCAATAAACGGACGAGCTCTTACATTCAATTTCACGGGTACGTACTCCTAATCCCGGTGCCGAGGTCCGAACAACTCTTCCCCAACACCTTATGCCAAGTCAACTAACCTTTCCTAAGAGAGATTCATTCACGAGACAATCATGCACAAGAGCCGTTTAAACGTTAAAAACGAGTAACCTCGCACTACAATGCGATCCTAGAACCCTTTTCCCCACACCCCTCTCTCTGAACAACTCTCAAGAGTGGTGTGTGTGATTTTTGACCTAGGTGATCAATCTAGCCCAAATCCGTTATAACAAGTTCTAAGACGTGAAAGATGCAAGAAACAACAATAGGAAGCACTACTCACTCCTAATTTCATCACCCAAAGGGTGATTTCACTAAATTTCACATGATTCGGCTATGAAGATGTTTAGCTACACATTATACTAATCAAAACATGCATAAAACAGTAAATAAGAGCCATAACAAGTAAAAGAGAAGAGAGATATACCATAAAATTGCAGAAATTCGAGATTAGATCCAAAAAGTACAAAATAGAGAAGTAATTAAAAGGTGGTCTCTTAGTGGTTGGAATGAAAATCTAAGCTAAGAAATGGAAAGATTATGCTAAGATGTTGTTGATTTACACTAAGAGAGAGTATTCTAAGCTATTACAAAATTCGAGCTATGAAAGGGGTAGAGTTTGGCTAAGAAGATGAATAATAATCCCAAAATGGACTAAGGGGGTATTTATAGGTGGAGGGAAAATCCTGCAGATTTTGGTTCGAACGCCGGGTTCCGGATGAGTGGAACGTGCGTTCGCTTGAAGTTCGGGCGCTTAGGGCTTTTGTCTTGCGAAACGCCGGTTTACGGGCATGGAACGTGCGTTTAAGAGGTCTGGAACGCACGTTCCAAGGTAATTGCTAAACCAGCGTTTGAAGGAGCTGAACTCTGTATGACTCTGGCAACTCTGGAACGCCGGTTTGAGGAACGCCGGTTTGGAGACTGGAACGCCGGTTTGAGGGTTGGAACGTGCGTTTGGACCCCGTGCCACCAATTCTTCACTTTTTCTCCCTTTTCCACCTCTTTTCTCGCCTCGGTTATGTTTCTCATTGTAAACCATTGCCTTTCGGGTCCTCGAGACATCAATACCCTACATCATCACAATGACCAAAAACAACCAAAACATTCCAAAGGGTAAACGTGCTCGGGAATGGGGTCAATATCATCAAAAAGAGGTGGTAAACTATCAAAATGACGGAATTACCCCCCGTGCGAGGAACTCACAATATTACCCCGAAAGTGGTCTAAATTATCCAAAAATGTGCTGAAAATGTGGTAAACGGAGGCCAAACAATGTAGCGGAGTCACGTAAAGTTGACTCCCATCACCTATCAGTAGGAGTGAATATCCGAAAGGGCCTTATTATATGGAATGTCTTACTCTCGTGAATCTTTGCAAAGTGGAAGTAAATGAGTTACTTTGAGAGAACATGCTATCCAGATTATAAGATACGGTCGTTGATGTTTGACACTCGACGTACGTCCGTATGGATATTATTACAGCGATATGATTCTATTTACACGGTACTTGTTTCACATGAAAGGTAGTAGTCATTGCATTTGACTCTTCCGATGATTGGGGGTCACGGTGTGTTGCTAGATGATATCCCATGATCGTTGGGTATGAAGGGCATTTTCATAATTTGCACTTTGTGTCTACAGCCATCATATTCGAAAGTTTATCGGGTCACACACATAAAAACATCTAGCCGGATTAAAATGCGGTTATAGCGATAACCAAATAAAGAAAGTTTTATCCCGACTATAAAGTGTTATAGTGATAAATTAATATAGTGGTATTTATTTATTATGAATAAATATAATACAAGATATTAATTATGTTGATTAATTAAATATGCATATATTAGACATGTATGTCGAAATTTATTGTGTATATTGATACACATGGATATTGCAAATTAATTAATCATGGTATTATATTATCTAGTATTAATACAAGATATTAATATACATATATATATATATATATATATATATATATATATATATATATATATATATATATATATATATATATATATATATATGTGTATGTTGTGTGCATGCGTGACATGCATGTGCACATTTGTAATGAATCTATATATAAATGGATTTATATGTGTAAAATATATATGTGATAAATACACGTGTGTAAATTGATTTATGGTAATGTATTAAAGATATATTTAATATTAGATATTGGCAATACATATCTTGAAAATATTTAATATAAGATATTGAGTATTAAATGAGATAAATCTAGAATATCTATTTATCTTATTTTATTAGGAAAATATTTTCTTTCTCCTCAATCTACTAGGAAGTTTCTCCCAATCAGATTGGGATCACAATGGGGCGCCCCAACACCTATAAAAGAAAGTGGTTGGCGAGCTCTTTTACACATCACAATTCCAAGAGACTAATAGTTTCTTGTGAAAAATAGATAGCTTCTTTGGAGAGATTTTGAGAGAGATAAAAAGTCGGTCTAGCAACCTAGTTTTTCTAGTAGCAATCCAATGGTGGATTCCAACGGGTTGTTCGTGTGGACTAGCGGTAGAGGCCGAACGCTTGGGCGGCTCCGTGCACCACTACTCTCCTTAGACGGTCAAAGCGTCGATCTTTTAGATCAAGCAAGGTAACCACCGTCTACTATCTTATTATGTTTGTTGCTTAAAAGAAGTCGATCCTGGTTAAAGGAAATAAATTTTAGAATTTCGTTGCGTTCTCACGTAGATTTCCAAACACTAACTTGATCTCGAACTCTATTTCTCTATCCGGTTTGTTTTCCGGTAACTCTTCTGGAAACACTTCAGGGTACTCCTTTACTATCGGGGTTTCTTCTATCTTAGGCTTCCCTTGTTCCACATCCACTGCGTATAACAAGTAGCCTTCACAACCCTTCTGACAAGCTCTTACAGCCTTAACTGCTGAAATTATCGGATGACGCTTCCTACTTGGCTTGTAAACATTACCTTGATAAGTCTTAGATGATTCCCGGGTACCTTAAACGTCACTCTATTTTCTCTACAATCCAAGTGCACACAAATTACTGGATAGCCAATATATTCCAAGAATTACATCGAAATCCGAAAACTCCAAAACTGTGAAGTCACTCTTGCACCGATATGATCCTACTCGAACATCCACTTGAGTTATTGTCCTAGTTACCATAGTTACATTCCCTAGCGGTGTGGTTATTTACAAAGTGTTTCTTAAGGTCTCCGAAGGTAGATTCAACTTCTTAGCTATCTTAGACGACACAAACGTGTTAGATGCTCCCGTATCAAACAAGGTCGTAACTGCTAAGTTATCTAATATCATTGTACCTAAGATGTGAATTCATTTATTTAAATACAAATACAACATGATTTAACGTTCTATAAAAGTACTTTAATAAATTAGAATAACAAATAAAGGTACCTGAACTAACATTATCATTCGGTTCTGCATACTCAGCATCCACTGCAAGAACTCGAACTGGGTGACTTGGGCCGCCTTTACCGCTTCCATGTTTCTGATTACTTGTAGACCCCTTTGTCGGACATGTCTTAGAAAAATGTCCTGGTTCTCCACAAGAGGAAACAACCGTTTACGCTAGCTCGACACTCACTGGTATGGATCCTCTTGCACTTCGGGCACTGTGGTGCACCGGTTGTAGGAGTAGTTGCCGCAGGTGCCGTCGTCTTCTTTGCGTTCTGTTGCGGTGCTCCTCGGTTGTAGCCTTGGCTCATTCCAAATTTTATCTTAGCTCCGACAATGATGTTAGGCTTCTTCTTGAAGGTCTCAACTTCCAAAGCCTTATTCAACAGTTTAGTCATGTTTCTTGCTATAAAACCCAACATGCCAGCTTGTATCTCGTGGGACAACCCATTCTTGTACAGCACCATCTTCCTCTCTTCAATTATCATCAGCTTTGGGTAAAACCTACCTAACTCATTGAACTTGTTGGTATACTGTGAAACTGTCATATGGATGCCTTGCTTATGGCTTGAAACTGGCTTGCCTTATCTTCCTGCACTGTTGCTGGAAAGTACTCATTATAAAACAGCACATTGAAACCTTCCCAATCTGTCACTTTCCCATTGCTACTCTCAATAGCATTGATCCAATCTTCAGTTGTACCCAAAAGAAAACCAACTGCTAACCAGGCCATCTCAGCCTTGGGGACATTTATGTTTCTGCATGCTTTCACAAAACCTCTAAACCATGCTTCAGCCTTATCCGGTTCCATATTCCGATGAAAATCCTGAACTCTGTTCCTTTTCATCTTTGTGTACCAATCAACTGGAGGTGCTTGTTCATAAGCCGGTGGTGGTCTAACTGGTGGGGCTGGCTGGTAAACTAGAGGGTATCCAAGAGGTACTTGTGGTTGGTAAGGTTGTTGTTGAGGGTATGGTGGTGTTTGAGGTTGTTGATGAGGGATCACTTGAGGTTCAGTTTGGTAAGGGTGTTATCTTTGGTGATGTTGCTGGGTGTGATGAGGTTGGTGGAAACCATAAGGTGGGTAACAACGCCTTGCTGGTGATCAAAACATGGTGAAGGTGGTTTAGAGGGTCGAGGGGTGTGACCTACTGGTGGAGGGTAGAAGGTCCGCTATTGTTGGTGGTAGAACACGGGTGGAGAAGGGTGGCTTACTGGTGGAGGGTAGACACTGATCGGGGAAGGTGGAGGGTAAAAGCTCACTGGTTCTCACCCATAATGGTTACGCGTGTGGGTGCTTCCCCAGGTTAGAGATATATGTAGTTGTACCTTGGCTCGTGCTGAAACTGAGGCCGTGGTGACTGGATTGCATGAGGCCGTGGTGGGTCGGGTGAGGTGAAGGATTCTGTCGCACAAAACTTCCTCCTACAACGGGTGTCGGACTCTCTTCTCATGCCCCTGAGGTCTCTTCGCTATGAACTCCGGTTCTTGTGGTCACCATCCTGATAATCAAAGAAAGACCACAACATTACTACAAGATCTAAGAAGGCTTATCTTTTAAGAAAGGAAGCCTGAGACACTTATCTCTGATACCAACTGTAACGCCCCGTTCCCGGACCGAGTCCTTATCCAGAAAAGGAACGTTCGGCACGTATAATATAAAATAAATTCCATATTATACATAAGCCTCTACTGCGTCGTATCGAGTTAAGCAAAACGGAAGCAAAGACTCGGGTGTATTTTTTTCTTTCAAACATCCAAGAATAGAAACTCAAAGTTCTAAAGATAGAAATATAATCTATTACAACAAAGACTCCCAAAAGAATACGTATAACGTACGAAAACCTCGAAAAGTATAGTAAAGGAAATTACACGGTTCTCCAAAAGACAACAAGTCTAAAAAGTCATAAAACAAAGAATAAAGTAAATGCTTCAACGTCGGCGTCCTCAAAGTCGTCATCAAAGTCCTCCTCGTACTCTAGTTCAACCTATTCATCTTCTCACCCCCAAACACATAATATAAACATGCATTTGAGGTAAGTACATTGTACTCAGCAAAAGGTAGAACCTACAAATTAATATAATTTATAAATTTGATGTTATGAAGGCTTTTGATAGAGTTTCATGGAGCTTCTTGGAACCTTTACTAGGCAAGTTTGGTCTGCATCCTCACTTCATCAAGCTGATTATGAATAATTTGAAGGGCAGTTGGTTTTCTTTGTTAATTAATGGAAGTCCAGCAGGTCTTTTCAAATCCTCAAGAGGGATTAAACAAGGAGACCCCATATCTCCCTATCTTTTCATCCTTTTAACTGAAGCACTCTCAAGAGGGATCAAAACTATTTTTTCCCATGGTAAGGATACTTATGCTGTTCCAAGAGATTTCCCTGTGGTTACACATTCCCTATATGCAGATGATCTTATAGTTTTTTCCAAAGGAAATTTAACCTCAATCAAAAAGTTAATGGATTTCTTGAAGCATTATGAAGAGGCTACAGGCCAGAAGATCAATAGAGGAAAAAGCTCTTTTCTAATAGGTAAGTATGCTCCTGCTAAAGCAATTACTCAGATTACACAATCTACTCAGATGCAACATACAAACTTACCTATTGTTTACATGGGATGTCCAATACATATAGGAAAGGCAAAAGCAGCTTTTTTCACTAATTTGGTGTATAAATTTGAGAAAAAGCTTCAGGGATGGTATGCCAAGTTACTCACTCCTGGAGGTAGGATAATATTGGCAAAGCATGTTCTTGCATCCTTGCCAGTAAATTTGATGGCAGCAATGAGAATACCTGTAGCAGTCAGGAAAAAATTGGAAAGAATAATATCCAACTTTATTTGGAATGATTCTCAAGAAAGTAAACATCGAACTTGGAAGAAATGGGACTCTTTATGCTACCCTTTGGAGGAGAATGGTTTGGGCTTCAGGAACCTACAACATATTCAACAGAGCTTCTCTTGCAAACTCTGGTGGAAGTTGAGAAATCATCAAGGTCTGTGGGCTTCCAAGTTCATGAACAGTGAATATCCTCTATATAAATTGCATGCATGGAAGATGTTGGCTCCTACTCAACAATGCATGGATGAGAATACCAGATATATTGGGGAGCCTTTTACTAGATGGGTATGGACTCCAGAAGCTTCAGGAAAGTTTTCAGTGGCCTCTGCTTATAATCAGCTCAGAAATAAGAAACTATCAAGATTTGAGCTGGGGGAAATCTGGAAACCATACATTCCTACTAGGATTTCTTTTTTTTCTATGGAGGCTTTACAATGCGCTGCTCCCCTTTCCTGATCAACTAATGAAAATGGGAATACATGGCCCTTTCAAATGCCCCTTCTGTTCAGCTGGAGACTCTTATTTACATGCTTTTTGGAGTTGTCCAAAAGCTCAAAGGATTTGGAGACATTTTCGTGAAATGCTTCACCTCACTCCTAATAGACGCTCATGGCAACTTTTTATGCAAGACTGGATTTTACATGATACCACCTGAGCTTTGGGTAAGATCAAGAAGGTAGTTTTTTACTTCATTCTTTGGGAATTATGGAAAGAGAGGAATAGCAAAATTTATGGCCAATCTGACTGGTCATTCAAGAAAGTGGTGGCAGGGGTTACTCAGAATATTCAGCACTCTATTAAGGGAATGAACATCAATTTGAAAAACAGGGATGATCATTTTTTGACCCAGACTGGCCTTTTCACATCCTATGGGGCAATTAGCCCTAAACCTGTTATACTGGTGCAATGGCTTCCTCCAAAAGAGCCTTATGTTAAGCTTAATTGTGATGGATCTGCTTTGGGAAACCCTGGTCCTGCTGGGGGAGGTTTTGTTGTTAGAAACAGCAATGGAAAAGTCCTAATTGCAGGTTATGAAGCATATGGAGAAGATACAAACATGGGGGCAGAGATAAAAGCAATGCAAGCTGGTGTTTCTGAATGTGTGAGACAGGGGCACCACCATATATGGATTGAAACAGACTCTGAAATTCTCTTTAAAATGTTGACTCAGCATATACAGATTCCCTGGAAGTACCTGATGGAGATTCATCATTTGCAGCAGTTATTCCAACAGTATCACTTGCAAATTTCCCATGTTTATAGGGAAGGAAATTCTGTAGCTGATCATTTAGCAAATATTGCCAGCTCTACACAGGAATCAAAACTTCTCAACTGTTTGCAGCTTAATGGAATTCTTGGCCTGTTGATCTTAAGGGATTCATTACAACTACCACTTTGAGGATTCAAAAAGCAAAAGTACACAAGACATTTACAACTGGACGCACTCTTCATTTAATAATGAGGAGTGCAAACAGGTTGTACTCTCGCTATATTTCAATTTTTTACCTTTTTTTGGTAAGCTTGGGAGCTGCAAACTTTGGCCAATTGCAGGACATTCAATCTGTTGCATGGGTCAATGCGGTTTGGAGGCAAACTGGAGGGATTTGAAAATTAGAAGGGAGATTAAACACTGACTTTACACTTTGGAATGCACTCTTCATCAATATGAAGAGTGCAAACAGGTGTTTTGCTTAACCCACTTTACCTATGTTATTCATTTTTTTAGAGCTGCTGCTGTGGGCTGTTTTCATGTATATGCCAGGAGACATTAGAGGAGTTGCTGCTGCTTGTAACTGCAAAATCTAAGTTTGGATGAGCTGCTGTTAGACATGGAAAGGTTTTCTCCTTGGATTGGAGGCACTTCTGGGATGCTGTTGCTTTGATGCTTTGAAGATCAAGATTGTTTCTTCTTCTTTTTTTTTTTTTTTTTTTTTTTTTTTTTTTTTTTTGTCATGCTGCTTAGGTTAGCAGTTTTGGCATAGTCTTTTTTGCTTGAGGTTTGGGGATTATTTTGCCAATGTGTTCACGCCCATACTCTTTCCCTAGCACCCGTTTTTTCCCACCTTGGGTTTTGCGGACTAGGGTTTTGAGGAGGTGGGGTGACACATTGATGACATACTGGAGTGAGGTGGCCATGGTTGGCATCAAAATCTGTAATCTTTAACCCTTTTCATCAATGAAAATTACAGCTTTTTGAAAAAAAAAAAAAAAAAAGATTATCTTTATAAGACCGACTCAATCTAGGGTTCACTTCATGTCCATCAACATGTCATGACTATACGTATCTAGCTTAACTTATCTTGGTTACGTCAGCATTCAAGGGCACTACGCATGGCGTGTATCAGCCTGAAGATATACTTTCTAACTAGCTGTGAATAGCACCTGATAGCCCCGGGGTCTCCCCGGTATGCGTATATGTTCAATGAATTTTCTCCACTACCCTTCAGCCTTTTGAGCCAATAGCGTTGTTGACCTTTATGAACGTATCACATCGCCGATATGAATCGGTGCCTTACCAAGAATAATCTCACATTTAATCTTTTTACTAACACGTATGTAATTTATAATATATTAACTAGTCACCTAAGTGCTTTCAAGTTAAAGCTCACCTTAACGACTCTACTCCCTCACTTAGACAGCTAGACACCACATCCTATCAAGTACACAGACATTGATGAATTTTAATTCATCAAAGCACAAATCATGCCCTTCCGACGGTCCCGGACTTCAACTCTTTGGAAGAGTACATCCGGTGACGGAACTAAACGCATCAGAAACTCAATCAAGACTTGTTCATGTTTAATTAATGTTATTAGATCATGAAACAATGTTTAAAACTCATTCCATAGCTTAAAACGACATTTTCTCAAAAACCGGGGCCAATGTGTACGCATTCTCTGGAATGCATACGCATTCACTGACCAGAAAGTTGCTGAAAGTTTCTGTCCAATGCGTGCGCATTGCCTGCAATGCGTGTGCATTGCTCATGCTGGGAGCAAACTTAAACAACCTGAAACAACAATGCGTGTGCATTGCACCTGCTGTGAAAAGGATGGAACATCCTGAACCACAAATGTGTGCGCATTCGACGTTGTAAAAACCCTAAAACTCGATATTTTGCACTTTACGATCTCTACTCGATTCCAAACATGTTCTACACGAATATACTCAGAAATGCATAACTTTTACAATCCATAACAACCCCTAATCCTTAAACAACACATAGGTATAATCTTTGACACAAAAACACATCAAAACACAACTTAGACCTTATAAACCATAACTAATTCGTAGGAAGAGCCTCTTACCTTTTAGCAAGCTAGTCCAACAACAAGAGCTACGAAAAAACTGCAGCAAAACTCGAACATTTCTGCAGAAAACCTATGCGATCAATCCAAACTTAGATTAGATTCGATCACATGCTTCTAAAACAACAACACTACGAATTTAGGAGTTTAGATTCATAAAAAAACGTCCAAGAACACATATAGGGCTCGAAATTCATACCTTGAGGAAGCCCCAACTTTCTTATGTTGAAACGACGTCCTCTTCACGACGATTCCAATACTCTACTCGAATCTGAAAACGGTTGGGAAACGACTTAGAATTTTGAAGAAATCTCTCGGCCTTTTTTTTCGCACTTTCACGCCTTTTTCAAGAACGTAGGAAGAAAATCTTATTACTGGTAGGTTATAAGAATTATGGGGATTTATTTTCCTTAAATAATCATTCCCAAAATAATCACCTATTTTCCCTTTTTCCTTAATTGTCCTTTATAAATCATATTTTCCATAATATATATATATATATATATATATATATATATATATATATATATATATATATATATATATATATATATATATATATATAATCCGCAAAAGAAGTAAAGAATTGATGATGTCAAAATTATCATCTTGTTTTAGCAGTGGATTCGTGGTAGATATCTAGCTATGAAAAGTGTGTAAAAGTGGTGTTTGTCGGTGGTGCACTTTTGTGCTAGAGAATTCCGGCGGTGGTGCTAAATAAGAATAGATAGTGGATAAATTGGCTTAGCCTTGCTTTTTATTCATTAATTGTATATATCCCAAATGGGTTACAATGAACCATATTTATAATAGAGTCACCGACTAATGTTCGGCTTATTTACAAATATATACATATAGTATAAATATATATTTATCTACACTAGCGAGCTCGTAGCGGAGCAAGTAGGTTGTGCATTTAATGACCTCGTTGATCCGTGTGTCTTTTATGTCTTTGTCTTGCTAAAACAGAGGTAGCTTCTTCCTCTAAATGTCATGGGCGAGGTCGTGTCGGACCTGATTGTCTTGATATATGTGGGTCGGCCCCCTAGCCCGATCTCAATCTCACGGCGTCGCAAGGCTATTAGCGGGGCCCTAGTCCTCTAATCTTAATGTGATTATTATAATGCGGACTACGTGGCTATCGGCATTGTCCTAGCTATGGCTGTCGGCGGACTCAAATAGAGATCCGCAGACCATATTACGATTTAGGCATATCAAAAATATAATATTTCGTTTTTGTAAAATGACACGTTTGCTATTTTCCGAAAATCGAAATATATAAAAAAATAAATATTTAAAAAAAACCAGGTCAAAATATGATTTTAAAATTAAGTTCCGAATTAATGGATGCTGCAAAGGGAGTGATAATTATTGGGGAATATTATTCGCACCACGCCAATTCTACCGCTGCACCACAATTTTATGAAAAATATGTCATTTACCTCTTATACCACACTTATTATTTTAATAAATAAAAATCTACCACTACACCACAGTCACTTTTCAAAACTTGTATAAAAAACATCATATTGCCAATATTTTTTTACTATTTCAAGATTTAAATATTTATATATATATATCCTAAACTTTAAAAAATACAAAACACCCCCTCCCCCACCAAATCTCTCCTCAAACACGTCCCCCCCCCCCCCCCAACCCCCCTCAATTCTCAAACCAAAAACTACTCATTTCTTCTCCTTCTTCCCATCTTCTTCTCCTTCTTCCCATCATCTTCTTTTCCAATTGTAAAAAACCCCACCATTTCATCTTCTTCCCCAACTAATTTTTTTACATTTCTCACACAAAACCCACCCCCCTCTTCCACCTTCTTCTTCAATTTCCTCTTCTTCATTTCTTCAAAAAACCCATTTGAATTTCATATTTTCAACTTCACCAATCAAGAAGTACAAGATCAATTTTCATTGCTTCAAAGGTGTTAAACAAGAAGATAGTGGTGGAGAGGAGGGTAGTGAAGACGAAGATAATGAAATTGAAGGCGTTGAAGAAGAGAGAGATGAAGAGAGAAGTTAAGGGAGCGATGATCGGAATGAAGAAGAAAGTGATGAAGCGGAGCCATGACGTATGATGCAGTTAAGAAAAGGAAGGAAGAGGGTTTCGAGGGGGAGGAGAAGAAGACGATGATGACGTGTTTAACTATGAACCGTACGATAAAAAGCATGATCACGTAGCACATCATCTACATCAAGAAGGAGGTAAACATATGTTATCTCTTACAATGTAAACGTTTTAATTATGATATGGATTTGATTAACGACATCTACCATTTTTACTTTGCTTTGAAAGGATCGTGGATTTATTACGTGCAAGCAATACACAAACAAAATGCATACTTGGGATTTGTACTTCAGGAGTTAGAGGCCACACGCAATATGATTAAAAAAATCGATTTTGTATCGCCCTCGTATAATGGTTCTTATAAGTCGGCGAATAAGGTTCTTGTGTCGGCCTTTGTTGAGCGTTGGCATCCCGAAACAACATCATTTCCACATGCCTTTCGGTGAGGCGACTATAACTTTGGACGATGTTGAACAATTGTTGGGAATCCCCATAATTGGAAAGACGTAGCTGAGGAAGTGAAACGGCTGCAGTTGTTACGTTGGATGTCTCAGATATCAAATCTTTCTTGGAATAATTGGCCCAAAATGTGAAGGAAGAATCGTTCGTTGCTCGTGATATTCTCTCGATGGCCACCGCTGGATTATTAACAATTTTGTCATGGTCTAAAACGTACGTTGCAATGCTTCTGCCGAGCAAATCACGAGAGGTTTTTTGTTGGTACTTTTGCTTCGGAGCTGGCGTAAATCCCGGTGGTATTAAAATAGGCAACACACGAAGTAGCCAAATGTAAGGATGATGCCAAAGCGGAAAGGGGAAGGCAATTCTATTGGAGAAGGGAAACCGAAAGACAAAAAGAAAATGATTGTACTTCGATAACTACATATGACCTTAATTTATTTTGTGACAAATTTCGTATGCTTTGACTATTTTGTATTAAACTTGTCTTTGATCGCCCGTATGGCTTTGACTATTACGTATTGAACATGGCTTTGCTACGTGTTATAAGTGTTAAGCAAAGAAGGACACAAATATTTCATGTTCTTTAATAGAAACGACCTTAATACGATCGAATATAGAACATTCGACCTACTTGGGTGTCGAGTCCCAGGAGATCCGACTTTGCGTGAAGTCGCATCTTCATACGAGAGTTGTTTTCGACCACCACAAGGTCGCTTCTAGTTGTCTTGCTGGGAAACAGAGGTAAACTTCTCTATCCGGATATATGTGGGTCGGCCCCCTAGCCCGATCTCAATCTCACGGCGTCGCAAGGCTATTAGCGGGGCCCTAGTCCTCTAATCTTAATGTGATTATTATAATGCGGACTACGTGGCTATCGGCATTGTCCTAGCTATGGCTGTCGGCGGACTCAAATAGAGATCCGCAGACCATATTACGATATAGGCATATCAAAAATATAATATTTCGTTTTTGTAAAATGACACGTTTGCTATTTTCCGAAAATCGAAATATATAAAAAAATAAATATTTAAAGAAAACCAGGTCAAAATATGATTTTAAAATTAAGTTCCGAATTAATGGATGCTGCAAAGGGAGTGATAATTATTAATCAATCTTTTCTCAAAATGTTGAACTGGATGGTGCATTCGCGATCTGATGAGTTGCAGTGGTTCTCTTGTTTAAGAACTTTTAATTAAAAATATTCTATAGGAACACGTTAAAAGTAAAAATAGTACGATCATTGACTTTCTCATGCATATAATGAAAATATCTATGGTATAAGTCAAACATTCCTACAATACAAAAAATTTCTTAATCTATAGTCTAAGTCAAAGATTCCTAAAATTTCCTACTTGTCTATTTTTGTGTTTGTACCTTTACAGGCACTTGGACCTACTTGATTCAATAAAAGTTCTTTCTTCAAAAAAAAAAAAAAAAAAAATTTCTTAAATCTGCACAAGTTCCATATTTAGATCCAAATTTTCCATTAAATCAAGCAATTTATCCCACTTTAGGCTATTTAAATTTTGAGTATCTTTTATGATGCAGTCATTTTAAATGCTTAATGCATTGATGATTTTCAGACACTTTATTCACTTCAGACAATTTATTTTTATTATATATTTCGAAACATAATTGTAGGTACCTTATAAACCTAATCCTTATAAGATCGAGAGCTATATTTCTTATGAAGAACCGTTTCTTGTTTGTTCTTATTTGTCGCCATCGATTGAAAATTTATCTCAAATCTATAAGACTTGTATTTTTTGAAACAAATGTCTTTCGCGTTTGTGTTTGACAAAATATCATTGTAGCACTATTTAATTTCCAATTCTTCATAAATCATTCAATTTATTTTCACACCATATTAATCTGGGGAATCTATAAAATAAAATGTTGAAATGAAGTTCATATTCATTTTATCCCCTTTTGTATGCATAACTAATTTAACATAATCCGCAGAATGTAAGATATTTATATAATTTTATGTAATTAGGATGGTATATGTGCATGGTACATGTAAAATAAATAAGAAAAAGGGGACCTTTGGTTTTATGAATGTAAACCTCCTCAATAAAGTTTTTTTTTTTATTATTATGAAAGATCACTTTATTAACTTAGCCGTCAAAGGCAACAAAATAGCTTTACATAGTTCTCAACCAAAAACTGAAATCAAAAGGAAAAACGTAGTACTCCTACTACTTAGCTCTAGTCTAGGCACGACGTTAATCGAATATTCTTCACACGTTCGACAACTTTGGATAAGAAGACATACGACAGTGCACGCTCTTCATTGCTTCCATGCATAATCTTATTTCTCCACAGCCAAATTCCGTAAATTGCCGCCGACCACGTGTACTTCCACTTATTACCATGCGTCGAATTGCCGCCGTCCTTTCCAACATTGAGTTTCAGCCATTCTATCTCACTATCTGTCTGAAAAAATTGTGTTCCTCTCTCCTCTGGCACACAATTATTCCAAACATCATTAGCCCATGGGCAGTCTCTTAACGCATGGAGGATAGATTCCTCTTCTTCTTCGCAGAGATTACAGATTGGGTCATTTACCACGTGCCTGTTGTAAAGAAATTCCTTGACTGGTAAAGCTTTATGCGCAGTGGTGCACAAGAGGAAACTACTTCTTGTTGGGCCTTTTAAGTTCCAAATTTGTTTCCAAAGATCGCATCCCCCCCCCCCCCAACTAGTGTTCTGAGCTTGCAGCTGCCACGAGTATCCTGAGGACACTGTGTATTTCCCTTTGGCATCCCCTTTCTATACAACCCCCATATGCTGAATTCAAACCCACTCCTCAAGCAAGCGTATGCCTTGCAGATTCCTCTCCATGAGGAGAACAACCTGCCTTGGCCGCACTGGTCAATTCTTTATATTTATGTGCCAAAACTCACACCCACAAAGCCTCTTTCCGATTTATTAGGTCCCAGACAAGCTTTCCCAAGAATGCAATATTCATACACATCATCCTTCTAAAACCAAGGTCTCCCTCCTGTTTATTCACACACAAAGTGTCCCAAGCCAAAGTATGCATTTTTCTACCACTTTCATTGTCTCCCTAAAAGAAGCTTCTACACACTTTTTCTAAGTTATTTAGAATGGTAACCGGAAGCATGGTTGTTTGCAAAATATAGTAGGGTTGCGTAGCCAACGAGCTTTTAATAAGAAAACACTTACCCGCCTTGGATAGAGCTTTCGATTTCCAGGTTGCCAGCGTGCTTCGCATCTTGTCCTCTAAAAATTTGAAACAAGACACCCTCATTCGGCCATGAATTAATGGGACCCCAAGATACTTGCCAAGATCGTTGGTATAGGACATACTCAACTTTTGAGCTATGGCCGATATCACCTGACTGCCCACATTACTACTGGTGAAGAATCTGGATTTGGCTGTGCTGATTTTTTGCCCAGAGCATCTACAAAAATCTTCAAGAATTGCTTCGATAACCTGGGTTTGTTGTTCGCTTGCTTCCCCAAACAAAATAAGATTATCTGCAAAAAAAATATGAGATATAGGCAGCCCATCTCTAGAGATCTTCACTGGTTTCCATTTACCATCATTTACAACCCTTGTAATTTTAGCACTCAGAATTTCCATACATAGGACAAAAAGATAGGGAGCACTCGGGTCTCCCTGTCGTAGTCCCCTATTCAGGCTAAAGGCCTTCAGTTTCTCCCCATACCATAAAACTGAGAGTGTAGTGGATGAGATGAAATGCATAAGAAGCTTCTGGAGATGCTCCGACATACCTACAGTATTAATGACATTTTTAAGGAATGTTCAACTCACCCAGTCATACGCCTTCTCAAGATCCATTTTAATAGCCATGTACCCTTTTTTCCCTTTCTTTCGATTGGTGAATGAGTGGATCGCCTTCTCAAATAAAGCATTTTTCGTGCAATACAATGTTGGAGGATTTTTTTTTAAGAAAGTTGGCGTCTAGCACTACAGCGTAATCCATTCTGTGCCCAGAAAAAGAAAAAGAAAAAAAAAAAACCACAAATTTCCACCTTTCACATATTCACCTTTAATGGTCCAAAGTCCAAACAACCGAAAATCCTTAATACAAAAATAAGATAAAATAAATGTATATGGAGAGATAGAACGAGGTGCATATTCTTCCTCCCTTTTCTCATTAAAATAAATAAATTTAAACCTGAATCTTGATTTCTCCTTTTTAACCCTTTTACCAGATAACCGGCAAAAGGTTGGTTTTAGTAATAGCTACAACAAAATGCACCAGAAATATGCACAGAAACTGATCCTTCTTAACTGCCCACAGGGGGAGGGGGAGGGGGAGGGGGAGAGTTATGATGACAAAATATGGCTGAGCAAAACCTCCATGAAAGGCCATGGCTTCAAAATAAATATAAAAAAAAAACTAGAGATTTTCAGGAATCTGAGAAGCATTATACTCCAACATCTCCATCCTGTGCCTCTCCTTGTCCCTCTTCCCTTTTTCCTGATAAACCTGCATTTGCATATATACAGTATAAGAAAGCAGGCAGTAAAAGAAACTAATACAGCAAAAGGCATGGTATAGTTTTGAAGAAACCGAAAGGCATAACATACAAATACAATGTTCCAAAGACAAAAAATGTTACCTTTTTCTCAGCATCTGTGAGTCTGTTCCACATTATTCCTATTTTCCTCGTAAGAGCTCTCTCTTGTCCATGGTACGAGGGCTTCAGTGTATTGTAGTTCTCAGAGAAGAAGAAATTATACCCGCTACGGTTTCGCTTTGGCCTAGTGGGATCCTTTTGTCCGAGCCGGCGCTTTCTCCGCTCATTAAAAGAAATTCCAGGCAAAGCAATAGATTTCTGTGACGTTTGCATCGGTGAAGGCGAATGGTAAAGTACCCCCCTCAATTTTTCCGTTCCCATAGTTACAGTAACTATGTATCCATAATCAAACTTAGCATCAATGGTTCCAGTGACTGAACTGCCAGGCCCCACGCGTTTTTTTTCTGTATCAAGTACACAGACACACACACAAAGAAAAATGCACTAAATCTATCAGCTAAACTGTAAGAAATTGCAAGCACAATGCTAGAAGAACTAATGCACGACTCAAAAAGAGATGCAACATAGGGGATTCCAAACGCTTAACAGTAAGCATACGAAAATAAAGTAGAATTTTGAGAGAAACTAAAAACAAGTCACATTTGTTAAGAGATATTTCTGTTCAGAATAAGAAAGTTCAAATCAGATTTTGTTTAGATAGAGTTGGGTCTTGTCTTAGATGTATTAAATATTGGGTATTATGATTGAAAACTAAGAAAGAATCGTTTCTTTTTTCTAAATGGGATTTTTTTCCGGTTTCTTATAAATGGAAAAGTACTTTTTGGCTTCCGAAATTCTTATACAACCATATTTCAACAGCAAGGACAATTTCAGACCAAAAGACACCAAATCACAGGCCATTAATTGGTGGCTCATAACTTCTTTGTTCCCCTCTATTTTTATGAGCAGAGAAAACATGAACCTACAAACATTACAATAATCAACATCATGCAACAGTTCCAGCAACTGTAACATTGCTGGCATGAGCAGACGACCACAAAGAACATGGAGGGATGAAACAACCAACACAGCATAGAGGAATACTATGAAACCGGGCTTTTAAATGTACTCATCAACCACGGAAAGCCATTTGATTCCTTGAAATTTTTGTTAACACAAGTAAAATATTTACAGCACAGACTAACCTAAATGTTGACCCCCAATTGCATTATTCTTGAGAGGCTGTTGAACAGCTGATGCATTAAAAGGTATACTAGCAGCTGATGCATTAACAGGAGTACTTGCGGCATCTGCTTAACCAAAAGAAAGAAAATAATGTGAAATAAAGCTACGGAGTATGCCACATCAAAAACAATGCTCTATTTACTGATCCAATGAAGATTTCACCCACCAGCAACTGATGAAGAAGGGGCTTCCTTCTGAAAGTAATAAACCTGTTCGAAGTGATAAAGCAAAGATAAATAGTACTTCCTCAACACAAATGAGGCACTGGTATTTGAAGATGGAAATCTGAAAGCTCTAGTTACTTCTTTCCATCTGCGATCTCTTACAACCTGAGAAAATTCAGGATAAAAGTATTTAACTGTAGAATGTCAAGCTACTATTCAGATAGATAGATAAGCATTTTCTAAGGGCAGAACTAATATGAAGAACTTCAGATGTACAGAAAAATATATAAAGAGCCAAGCAGACTATGTGTGACATAAAAGGTAAGCAGCCAGCGCATTCTGTGCAGGCTTGAGACCAATTTTTGGTTTCAGCCGTAGAAGAAACTTTAACCTATACATCAAAACGACCAAATTTGAGATACTCAGCTTGTGAACACACCCGGTAAGTATGTACAAGTGCACACAAAAAAATGAGCTATTAAAAAGGGTTCGGGTAACATGAATGTTTCTCGTGTTAGATAATTACATCAGGAAATCACTGCCTCCCTTGAAAGCTTAAAAGTTCAGTTGTTAGGGAGAAGTGTGATACATTTGTTTATACTCTCCAACCTATGGCTAGCACAAAGTTTCATAAAAAGCCTATTGTGTGCACACGCAATGCATCTTTCGCAAAAGTGAGTATGGCAGAAAAACTGGAATTCAGGTCTTCCTTAACCCAATACCACATTAGGTTTCCAGCTCACTGAAAACTTAAGTTGTTAAAGATATAATAATTTTGTACTCTGGAGTCCGGAAACTCTAGCAAAAACCAAACCTTAGAGACTTCCCATCGTTTCAGTTTATCTCAGAATGTGGACTTATCCAATTATGCAGGATGAACCATTTCAAATACATAAAGGTAAAAGACAAAAAACAATTATGTCACTCCAATAGGAAGAGTTGCTGTCCTCCACAATTCAATGAACATACTTCTATACAACATGAGGAAACTACAGTATTAACAAGGCTTGGCACAAAAGCTGCAACTTAACCAAAAAAAAAAAAAATAAATAAAAACAGCATCTAGGAAGGAAGGGGGAACCATACCTTTTCAACGCCACCACGAGATGTAACCTCCATAAAAAGTCGGTGAAGATCTAGACGCTTTCCACCCACAGTGGGCAACCTAAGCACACAAACCGTCAAATTACAAACCTCCCTCTTTCTCAACTTTCAAAAATCACAAGGATTGCCCACAAAGCACTAGACTTGAGTCGGATAAATAATATTTGGTTTTCGCTAATTTCATCAGATAAAGAAGTCTTGCAGCACAGCGAAAAGTCCAGTTTTATTAAACTACACAGCGGGTGGGTATGAAAGACATTTGTGAACACTCAAAGAACAAGATCACCAAACGCTCCACCATTCCAAAAGAGGAGGGCATACATTAGCCAGCTAGTGTATCAAAGCAAACCAGGGGAATAGATAACAAAATGAACCAAAAACATACACTGGACCAAGAAATATAGTAATCATTATCTCAAACAAGCTCTTTAAGGAAATAGACGGACAAGCATAAACTCACAAAAGAAGCTTGCACAAAATTAAATTTGCAAAACTTTAACCTGGGTTAAAAAGAGAATTAACCAAAGAAAATTAGGCAATTCAAGCAAATTCCGCTTACTTGAATTTTGTACCGAAGGATGAGTGAAAAGACTGAAGCTTCTGCAAAAATACATCTGGGTTTTGCACAAGTGTCTGGTAATCAACTTCGGGTTTGGGATAAAAACCGGAATTGATTGGTTCACGAGGTGGCACCCAAGCTGCAACAGCGTTTTCAGGATGCGGGTCACTGAACATTTTAGCAAATTCAAGGCCAAACTTCGTAACTGATACAATCAAAGACTTGGAAGACGACAAAACTTTACATTCCCCAAAACAAAGAAGGGAGGCGTCTTTCCCTTTCTATTCGAGTTTCTAACAATGGCACCATCTAGTCCGAAGGAAAGAATAACAAGGGCACCATGATATCACTTGGTAACCGATTTTCCCTCTTTTTGGGTCAGCGAATCGCTATGAAAAATGGTCGGCTTTTCAATTGAAAACCAAATGCCGATTATTTCAAACAAGCTCTGCGATTGTGTAAAGAAAAAACGTTTATAATATCAAGTGAATTTTGTTTCGTTAATTAATAAAAATAAAAAAAATAAAAATTATTTGCATCACAACCCACTCGTTGATCTAGAGCACACACATTTTCGGTAGAATTTGTAAAAAATAGTAAATATATATATTTTAATTCTCTTCAGATTCAATTAAAATATAGTTGCATCAGAATATGTAATAAAATCTGCATTCAACAGATTCTGGACATCATACTCTACATCTAACGCAATCTGAATGTATTTACAGATTCAAGTTTTTACTATTTTCAAACATTATTGAAATATATGTATATGTATATTTTCTTAGAGTGACAAAAATCTGTTTTTGACAAATATTTCATTGTATGAATCTTCTATAAATATTTAGAAAATCCATACAAAGAAATATTTGTCTAATTTAAATATTTATCACGGTAAAAATAGACTGTAAATTATATGTATATATATATATATATATATATATATATATATATATATATATATATATATATATGTGTGTGTGTGTGTGTGTGTGTGTGTGTGTGTGTGTGTGTTTAAAATATCTCTTATTTTGTATGGTTTGTAGTTATTTTGATGTTGTCCAGTAGAGATTCTGATGCAGTTGACCCTGTGTAGAGATTATGTAAAGCATATAAAAATGGTATCGAATTCTGTAAAATAGAGAATCTGTGAAGAGACACTGATGCGAGTGTAAACGCTTGTTTGTATACCGATTTTTGTCGGGAGGAATCGACCATTTACGGAATTGAACCTCTAAACTCCGATCCAAAGTAAAGCATGTCACTACAACAATACTGATTTATAACCTCTGGCGCTGAGTTATGCCCTTGGTGGTGAAGGTTTTTTTAAGACAAAAGATACTTTTATTTCATTATTAAGGAGATTTTGTAGCCGAAAACAATGTGTTTGGCACGTAACTCTTAGAATAAATCTCAAAGGTTTTGACGTCATATCAGAGATAAAATGATGTAAGACATCATTAGTAGAGTAATCTTTTGTTCTTGTTTTAATCACGGATAACCACTTGGGTTTTATGAAGTATAGTGTGTTTTAACTAAAAGGACTTTTAAGTCTATAAATACTCTTAGTTTACTAAATGCTAGGTCATGATGTAATCTTGAATCATATTTTTTTATTTTGAGAATGTAATTATCTTTGAGTTTGGACTAACTTGTGTTTTATCTATTTAATGTATATCTTTTACATCATTTGTCGATGTAGGACATCATAAGGAGATACACGTGCGCATCAAAAACTGTGAAGACTCGGGAAACCTGGTCATCCAGACCTGAATTGCATTGTGGGCGTGGTCAACGTCATTGTGGACGTTGTTCTGTTGCAGCACATAACAACACAATACTCCAAATAACACATTGTTGTAAGCTAAAACACAAATATTGCGAGGCCTCATTCTCAAATACGGAGTCGTTATCCGGAGATGAACGCCCGACACGCATATATTTAATACTTAATTCAATTATGTGCGTAAGCATACGTAATCAACATCAGAGTTAAAATGGAAACACGAAAAGACTCGGGAAAGCTTAAACATCATTTCGAGCTAGTGAAAAGTAAATGTTGTTCCAAACAACATCCAACTGAAATTGGAAAAGTACGATCGTCTTATGTAATTATTACAACCCAAAAGTCCAAAAGATAAACTAACAAGTGCCAAGTCTCATCTCAACTCTCTCAAGAACAATCAAGACATAAACAATAAAGACAAGCAATAAATAAACTCCAAGGCGTCATCGTCAAAAGCATCACTCCTCGTAATAGACATCATCATTAAAACTTGTATCACCTTCTCGGGATGCGAAACAACATAATAAAGGGTGAGTACGTAAGAACTCAGTGAATGGTAGAAGCACCGAACCTACAAACAAGAAAAACATAGCATCAATACTCTACTTACTACCAAATATGTATATCTACACACTCTTTTATACTAGTCCAACTAGTAGACTCAACCAATCAATGAATGAGTTGCACCCAAGTCCAATGACACATCGCATTGTGAAGAATGCGCCACGACATATTCAGGCCCTCGTATGTCAATGGAGCTCGCTGCCCCAAGCGAAGTCTGGGGCCATAAGTCTCGCCGACTCTGGGCTCAAATCTCCTGGATGCGATAACAAAACGTGTCTCACTAAGGACAAGTTCGCTTAATCATTTAGACTCTCATTTATGTATTTGTGTGATTAAACTAACCACCTTTGTTCATTACGCATAAAGACTTCTAGACTTCCCCTAAACCGTTCTACATTACTTACCACACTGCATAGAAGAAGTTGGATACTAAGCACAACCTCATGTAAAGTCAAGCGATGTGTTCTGATTCTCCCGTGCTTCTTCCCGCAGAGGATCTCGGCATAGTGTAGATCCAATGCCACCGAAACCCAAACGGATTTACGTATCAACATGCTCAAACAAGGTAAAAACATATTTTATATTCAAATAGGGTTAGGCGCACACGCCTGATGCATCTAGGCCTGAACTGCAACTCTTTGTTGCTCCATGTGCACGCCTAGAGGGGGTCAGGCACGTGCTTATCCTCTCAGGTGCTCGCATGTGCGACACGAAACAATTTTGTTCCCAAATCTAAGTAGCATATGCATGTCTCTCCCATCAGGTGCACGCCTCTAGACCTGCAAACCATTCTGCTTAGAAAAACAGAACACGGCCACGTGCACGCCTGAGCGCCGAACTACAAAATTTCCTGCACTTTTCCCTGTACGAATTCCAGCCAAATTCAACACCAAAACACAATCCAACCTCAAGAAAACACCAAGATTCCAAAAAGGGCTAAACCAATTACCTTGCGGATCGTAATGATACTTATATCAAAACATTCTCATCGTCTTCCTGGTTGTTTTGACGTGAGTTATCAGGAAAACGACAAAGCGGATTAGATTCGGGGTTGAAGATTCCAGCCGCCCCAAGCGCATTACTGTTTAACCTAAAAAGGATTTTGTGTACGGTTCCAGTTCCAACTCGGATCAGGGATAAAATTGACTTGAGGTATTACAGATACAATTAGCAATTACTTGATGAATCAACCACCAGCAAAACTCAGAATCCACAAGATATATAAGTACCAATTGTGTCTTGGGATTTTTTTTTAATGAGGTTTTAGACTATCGAAAGCCTTTATTGTTCAAAGATTAAAACCACACACACATAGTAGCAAAATTAGTGTCCATAGCTGCTTCAGCTTTTAGAAAAATTCTAATCACTTCCCTCACAATGTCTATATCCAAATCAAAGAATGCAGTGCCACCTCGAATAAGAAACAACAGAAATTTGTTTCCAAAAAAAGAGAGAAGAGATTAACAGTACAGAAATACGGATTGAGAATAAGGCGAGAATGCATTGGCACTCATCCTATTGGATCCGGAGAAAACACTAATATATATATATATATATATATATATATATATATATATATATATATATATATATATATATATATATATATATATATATATGCGTGTGTGTGTGTTAGCTAGCTATTGTTTTACGCTTTCCATAAAATTTATCTTTTCACATATCATCGATAATAATCGGATAATTTGAAATAAAAATTTTATTATGTAAACAAAAATAAATAGTTTTTAGCAAAACGATACATATAAACAAATATTAATAAGTTCCGTCAAAAACATTATTTGTAGTGTTATAATTCATTATTGATAAGAGGAGAATGATAAATATGTTCAGATTTTGTGATATATATATACTAGTGTGTTTTTTATATTATATGACGTAAAATGTAGTCGTATATTTTTAGCCATATAGAGTAGTGTTTATTTTCGGATCAAAGATATATAAAGACATAACTATACTTTTTTATTACAAAAATTCTTTAGAATTGCCGTCCCTTTCGCGGGATCCTACGTCCGCCCCTGATGATAACATTACGTTAATTACTTAATCACTGCGGCAATAATTTTAGGCTTATAAATAAGGTAATGATCGTGCACCATGATAAATAACTTAATCAGATATCATATAATTGTGTCTTGGTAAAATTTCACCGAATATATGAGGCACCATATGTCATAGATTGGCAATGAGGAATATGTCAAAGAGAATTAGCAATGATGAAAAAAGGTAAACCGTGATCATATGAGACACGATATGTCGTGGAGAAGAATTGACAACGAGAGATAATCGAACACGCAACCTTCGATATCTCATAGGAAAATTGGCAATGAGGAAAAAAGAAAAACCGCGATCATATGAGACACAATATCTCATAGAGAAGAATTGGCAATGAGGAAAAAAGGTAAACCGCAATCATATGAGACACGATATGTCATAGAGAAAAATTGGCAATGAATATGTCAGAGAATTGGCAATGAGGAAAAATGTAAACCGCGATCATATGAGACACGATATGTTGTAGAGAATAATTGGTTATGAGACATGATATGTCGTAGAGAAGAATTGGATATGAGACACGATATATCGTAGAGAAGAATTAGCAATGAGAAAAAAAAATAGAAATGATATGTCGTAGAAAAGAATTAGCAATGAGAGGGAAAAAAAATAGACACGATATGTCATAGAGAAGAATTGGCAAAGAGAGAAAAAAAAATTGGATATGAGACACGATATGTCGTAGAGAAGAATTGACAATGAGAGAAAAAAAAAAGACACGATATGTTGTAGAGAAGAATTGGTAATGAGAGAAAAAAAAAATAATTGGATATGAGACGCGAATACCTCATATGTGGTAGAGAAGAATTGATAATGAGAGGGGAAAAAATAGACACAATATGTCGTATAGAAGAATCGGCAATGAGAGGAAAAAATAATGTATTGACAATGAGAGGAAAATAGACACGATATTTCGTAGAGAATAATTGATAATGAGAGGAAAATAATAAAGAAACGATATGTCGTAGAAAAGAATTGACAATCAGTGAAAAAAATATGTGCTACTGAAGAATTGACAATGAAAGAAAAAAAATAGTCACAATATGTCGTATAGAGGAATTGACAATGAGAGGAAAAAATATTGAATTGGCAATGAGGAGAAAATAGACACGATATGTCGTAGAAAAGAATTAAAAATGAGAGGAAAAAAATAGAGAAACGATATGTCGTACAGAAGAGTTAGCAATCAGAGGAAAAATTAGCAATCGGAGGTAAAATAAAAAATAAAGAAACGATGAATTAGCAATTAGAGGAAAAATTAGCAATCGGAGGTAAAAAGAATTAACAATGAGAGGAAAAAAATAGAGAAACGATATGTCGTAGAAAAGAATTAACAATCAGAGGAAAAATTAACAATCGGAGGTAAAAAAACAAAGAAACGATGAATTAGCAATCAGAGGAAAAATTAGCAATCGGAGGAAAAATTAGCAATCGGAGGTAAAAAGAATTAACAATGAGAGGAAAAAAAATAGAGAAATGATATGCCGTAGAGAAGAATTAGCAATCAGAGGAAAAATTAGCAATCGGAGGGGAAAAAAATAAAGAAACGATTAATTGGCAATCAAAGGAAAATTAGCAATCGGAGGTAAAAAAATAAAGAAACGATATGTCTAAAAAATAATGAAGAGAAGAATTAACAATGGGAATAAAAAAAATAGAGAAACAATATGTCGTAGAGAAGAATTAGCAATTAGAGGAAGAAAAGGCAATCAGGGAAAAATTAGCAAACGGAAGTAAAAAAAAATAAAGAAACGATGAATTAGCAATCAAAGGAAAAATTAGCAATCGGAGGTAAAAAATAAAGAAACGATATGTCTAAAAAATAATGAAGAGAAGAATTAACAATGAGAGGAAAAAAGCAATCGGAGGTAAAAAAAATAAAGAAACGATATGTCTAAAAAATAATGAAGAGAAAAATTAACAAAAAAAAAAAAGCAATCAGAGGTAAAAAAATAAAGAAACAATATGTCTAAAAAATAATGAAGAGAAGAATTAACAATGAGAGGAAACAAATTAGAGAAAAACAATATGTCTAAAAAATAATGAAGAGAAGAATTAACAATGAGAGGGAAAAAAAAATAGAGAAACAATACGTCGTAGAGAAGAATTAACAATCAGAGGAAAACAAAATAGAGAAACGATATGTCGAGAAGAATTAGCAATCAGAGGAAGAAAGAGAAAAAATTAGCAATCGGAGGTCTAAAAAATAAGAATCAGCAATTAGAGGAAGAAAGAGGCAATCAGAGGAAAAATTAGCAATCGGAAGTAAAAAAAAATAAAGAAACGATGAATTAGCAATCAAAGGAAAAATTAGCAATCGGAGGTAAAAAAATAATGAAACGATATGTCTAAAAAATAATGAAGAGAAAAAATAACAATGAGAGGAAAAAAAGCAATCGGAGGTAAAAAAAAAAAAAAAAAAAAAGAAACGATATATCTAAAAAATAATGAAGAGAAGAATTAACAAAAAAAAAAGCAACCAGAGGTAAAAATAAATAAAGAAACGATATGTCTAAAAAATAATGAAGAGAAGAATTAACAATGAGAGGGAAAAAATAGAGAAAAACAATATGTCTAAAAAATAATGAAGAGAAGAATTAACAATGAAAGGGAAAAAATAGAGAAACAATAGTATGTCGTAGAGAAGAATTAGCAATCAGAGGAAGAAAGAGGAAAAACAATCAGACTAAAAAATAATGAAGGGAATAATTAACAATGAGATGAAAAAAAATAGAGAAAAACGATATGTCTAGAAAATAATGAAGAGAAGAATCAACAATGAGAGGGGAAAAAAAATAGAGAGAAAAACGATATGTCTAAAAAATAATGAAGAGAAGAATTTACAATGAGAGGGAAAAAAATAGAGAAACAATATGTTGTAGAGAAGAATTAACAACCAGAAAGTAGAGAGAAAAACGATATGTCTAAAAAATAATGAAGAGAAGAATTAACAATGAGAGGGGAAAAAAATAGAGAAACAATATGTTGTAGAGAAGAATTAACAACCAGAAAGTAGAGAGAAAAAAATGATGTGAAAAAAATAATGAAGAGAAGAATTAACAAAGGGAAAAAATAATGAAGTTGAGAAAGAAAAAACGATAACAAAAAATAATGAAGAGAAGAATTAACAATGAGAGGGGAAAAAAATAGAGAAACAATATGTTGTAGAGAAGAATTAGCAACCAGAAAGTAGAGAGAAAAACGATGTGTCTAAAAAATAATGAAGAGAAGAATTAACAAAGGGAAAAAAATAGAGAAACAATATGTTGTAGAGAAGAATTAGCAACTAGAGAGGTCGTAAAAAAAAAAATGAACCTGACGTGAATCGAACACGCAACCTTCTGATCTGGAGTCAGACGCGCTACCATTGCGCCACAGATCCGATTGTTTATATTGTCTAATTAATGTATTATATAGTCTTGTCAATGTGGACAATGCAATTACCATCCCGCTATTATTTATCTGTTGCAAATCCATGAATCTAAAGTCATATTCATATACATCTGAATATTATGGCATCCTTTATTTCTATGGTCGTTTTTGTTATTCTCATTATATGCACGTGAATTATGTTAACTCAAGTTGTTTCGGAACACGCCCTTGTTTGTTTTCAAGTTTTGGTTAGAGTTTTTTTTTAGAGAGATTGAGAAAAAAACATAAAAAAAAATTTACAAAATAAATAAATATGATACACTTCTTTTTTTTAGTTGTAAAAAAGACAAACAATTTCAGACGGATAAAATTACCCCTTTATAGAAGGGACGCGCACATATGCATATCTTCGGTACTTCCGCTGCTTCAGGACCTTCACGATTGGTTTTTTTCTTTTCTTTTTTTCAAACATCCGTAACTTTTGATTTACAATTCCGATCATCGAAATTTTTTCACCAAAATTCTTTTTTTTTTTTTGCTTTTTAATTTGAGCCCAAATACGATACCCTTCCGACGTAAATTTTGAAAGCCGAAAAAATATTTGTATTAACCGGAGCGTTTTTTTTATAAACGACTGTAACTTTTGATTTAGAACACCGATCATCAAAATTGTTTCATCAAAGTTCATATTTTTTTTATCTTCATTTTGAGACCTCATTTGATACCTTTTCGACATAGTATTTAAAAGCCGAATTTAATCGCAGCATTTACACTAACACAATATCGATAAACAATATCGATATCGATATGATGTCGAAACGATATCGAGCTCATTTAAGGCTTAATTCGGTGACTACTTCAAGGCACACATATCTGGCTCATATAAGGCTCATTCAAGGGGATCAGGATATACTAAAAGCTTCAACCATCCAGATGATAAAAGGCTCTTACAGCAGCACTTTAAAGGTACAAGTCTCAACCAAGGGTTCAGCAAGAATGGAGGTAGCAGATATACAACAGCAGGTGTTCAAATGCAGATTAGGTGAAGTAATTCAGCTAGAGATCAAATGCAAAGTAGCAGGTTTTATTCACAAAAAGGTTCAGCACTTAGAGATGTGATAAATCACAAAATCAGCCAATAAAACGCAGAAAATAGAGCAGGTTATGTGCACTATAAATTCAGCAAAATATTAAGTGCAGTACAATGTGATATTAGGGAGTGCAAGGCAGCTTGACAAGATAATCAATTTCACACAGCCAAGCACAAAAATACATACACTGAATTTCAGCCCGTGTACTCAATATCATATCTGGCTCATATAAGGCTCATATAAGGCATACAATATCACTAACAGTATCATATAAGGCACACATATCGAAACGATCGGTATTAGTATCGTGCGTATTAGTATCGGTATCGAAAAAATTTCGGGCTCATTTAAGGCTTAATTCAAGTGACTACTTCAAAGCACACATATCTGGCTCATATAAGACTCATTTAAGACTTAATTCAAGAGACACAATAAGGCTCATTTTTTGGCTTTAGACATTGAGGTACCTAGATTTGGTTCATTAACAGAGCTGCCACTTAGGTTTGGCAAAAAAAAAAAGATTTATGAAGTACTGAAATTGCATTTTTGTTTGATATTCTTCTTCATTTTGGAAGAAATTGTCTTGACTTTTAAAAGATGTTTGTCAGTGAAATGCATAGGTCTGATACCTGAATCAACACAATGTTTTCCAAACAATAAGACAACTCTAAGTATGTTCCAAACAATAAGCATATTTAAGTCTTATGTTTTGCTTGATGTCAATATCACCCTTGCCCTCTCCAAGAGCCACATCTATTTCATCGATAATAAAACACTTTGGCTTCAAACCGACGATTACAGAGTCCATCTGAATTGTATCCACGATTTTGCTCTCAGCCATCACCAGTTTTTCTTTCGATTCCATTTCCTCAAGCACAAAACAAACCCTTCAAATCACATATCAATAAACACAGTACAACCAACATCACCATGCCCCCGTGGACTTTTATACTAACAAACAAACAATCAAACAGTTAGTACCTAATTCACATACTCTTTCTAGACAATGAATCAACTAAGCACTCAATACCTCATTCAAGCTTCGCATTGTTGAATTGAAGCATAGACAAGTAAAGCTTGTTGATTTCTCAAAAGTTAATTAGCTAATAAAGATTAGCTCATAATTCTAAGTAAGAAAACTGGAACAAAATTAGCAATACTTAAACAGCAGAAAAAAGAAATGCATACCTTATTCTTTTCCCATTGAGCTTTCTCAGGACAATTTTAGCAATATGATCGTTACCTTTGCATATAAAACAGCTTTCACCAGGCTGAACCATTCTAAGCGGATGCTTTTTACTGCTGCCAATCGATTTCTTCATTTTGGTTGCATCTTTAGGCGGTGCAGCTAATTTCCTCTTCAATTTAGCTAATTTCTTCTTCGTCTTAATCAGATCTTTGCACGGTTTTGGCTCTGGATTTAGGAGTAGCTCAAAATTCGATTCTCTGAAACGTTTCTTAGCTTCTCGTTGTCGTTTGCTCACCATTTTTACTCCGCGTTCGTAAGCTTTTTGAAAGAATGGAGCGGGGAAGAAGAAACAACGTGTAGATAGGGTAATTTAGTCCGACTGAAATTATTTGTCCTTATTGCAACTAAAAAATGATGTGTAGATTAATGCTTAATTGAGGGAGGAAAAGTGGACTATAAACTAATTTTTCCTTTTTTTTAAATCACATTTCCAATAATTTATTATAATTTTCTCACCAATCATTTCTTCAACTACAAATAAAAAAATATTAAATCATCTTTTACTATTTCACTTTATCTACTTTATTACTTTTTACCATTATTTTATTCATTATACTACATTATTTCAATTTCTCTCACCAATCATTTTTTTATCTACACAAATTTCAAAAAAACATTTTAACTTTATAATCATTACCAAAAAAAACTCCAACCCAAAACAAACACAATATTTATTGATTAATTTTTAAACAAATGTTAAAAAGGATAAAATTTATGTATTAATTGATATTTAGTCTCTTTAAAAAAATTGACATTTAGTTAAGCGGATTGAATATATTGACAAAAAGACAAATTGTCATTCCAATAGAAGATTATTCCTTTCTTCCGTTTTTTGTTTTTGTTTTTGTTTTAACGGAATCGTTAGGTAGTAGATGTGTTTGATATTGAAAAGTTTAAGTATATTAGTTTTAGTCGATTTGTTTGATAATGAAATTTGAAGTTGTTATAAGTGGCGAGGGTAATTTCGTCATTTTATGTGGTTTTTGTCCATTTTCACCATTTTTATTACGTATGTCTTTTTTGACAATTTTCCTACCCCATTGTCATTTAAAACCATTGCCCTTAATTTTTTTCTTATGTAGCATTATAAAATTATTTTAAACACACTTTCTTTTCTTTTTTTTTGAAAAAAACATCGTCATTATAAAATCATGACGAAATTATTTAACACAATAGTGTTAAATAATGCTACACTTTATTATGTAGCATTATTTAACAATGTAGCATTATTTAACACACTTTATTTTTTAACCACTACCCTTAATTTTTTTTTGGGAGGAGGGGATAGAAGGACAAAAAAAATGATAAATGGGTCGAGAAGGACAAACTTCAAAATCAGAGATTAGTAAGGACAAATTGCTAATATAGTGACAAAAATGCCCCTTTATAATTTTATTTGTAACATCCAAGGAAGAAGTAGTAATAACCTATAAAATGTCGTAACATCCCGTAAAATATAGTAACGTTCAATAAACAAGTCGTAACGAGTCCGATAAAATGTCGTAACATCCTAAAAACAAGTCGTAACGATCCGTAAAAGGTCGTAACATCTAATACACAAGTAGTAACAATCCGTAAAATTAATAAAGTACAACAAAAATTGTAGTAACGTTACAATTCTCTCGCTTCGTCTTCTTCTCGCGACTTTCAAAACAAGTCACCGGAGGTCAAAATCCGGCGACAACACGGCGGCACCAAACGGCAAACCGCCACCGCACTCTCCTCTCTCTCGCCGCCCCATGCCTCCATTCGCTCCGATCTCCACTCGCAATTCCGACGGTCGGCAAAAGCACCGCCGGAGGCCGACACCCTCCCCAACTCGAAATCGGACCCGCATTTCACCGATTAAGAAAAAGGGGGAAAAGAACCCTAAAATATAACGAGAGACGGAGAAGGAACATTGATGCCGCCGGAGAAGGAACATTGATGCCGCCGATCCGGTTTCTTAGAAGGAACGCCGATGGAGAAGAACGCCGATGGATTTGCCTCTCGCCGTTTGAACGCCGATGGTTTCTTAGAAGGAACGATGCTTTTTTTTTTTCAGATTGTAACAGAGACGGAGAAGGAACATTGATGCCGCCGGAGAAGGAACATTGATGCCGCCGATCTGGTTTCTTAGAAGGAACGCTGGTGGAGAAAGAACGCCGGAGAAGGAACATTGATGCCGCCGATCTGGTTTCTTAGAAGGAACACTGGTGGAGAATGAAAGCCGGAGAAGGAACATTGATGCCGCCGATGGTTCCTTCTCCGTCTCTCGTTATATCAACAAAAAAGCGAGAGAGTTTTATATTTTATAAATATATAGGAAAAGGGTTTTTTTTTTTGTCCTTACATAGATTTTGTCCCGATTAATTAATAATGTCTTTGCACTATTTCTTTATTAATTTGTCCTTAATTTTTTTTAACACACTTTCAAAATAAAATAATACCAGACAACATTTCTTACCATCGTCATCATAAATGGAGCTTCTGAAATATAAGAAACGGCAGTACAATGAACCGTCTCCCCTCCCCATAAATCATGATACTCCTAGTAACTTGTCGGTTAATTTGAATAATTGTGATGGATATGGTGGCGGCTGCTGGCTGGATATTTATTAAGAGTGATTTTTTGCAAATTTATGCAAGATATTAAAAGGCTTTGGATGGGTATTTTTATAAACGTAGTATTGTTAATTAGTCGTGTTAGGAGAAATTGAAATGTTCTTAGCCATGAGGTTGTGCATTTTGTACGTGTTTCACTTGTGTGGTTACGTAACTTCTCGGTGTGGTTGTCGTCTTTTATGTGACGACATATAACCGTGGTTGTAACTTGTAACGTTGTCGTTTTTTTAATAATAAAATTTCTTTCTTTTCGAAAATAAAATGGAGGCTAAGTGGTACGACCTAAAAATACAAGATCTTTGATACGGTAAAAAAAAAAGCTAGTACTTTATTGGTTTTTTGATTCCGTTAAATTTACCAAAGACGGTCCGTTAGAAAACTTGAGATGATATAAAAATATGAATATGACATGAATGTTTACATTCATTATCGCAATATGTTATTAGTTATTGTTAGATATTTTTTTAATAAGTTACATATTTTGATATCGTTCGCATTCGGGTTGCTGTAACAAAACGAGGTTCGACCTGCCCGGTCAGGTCGTGGTAGGTTGAGGGCGGAGCGCCAACTCGTGGGGGCTCGGGGACAACGCCCCTGAAAACTAAACGTCTCCGGCTGGACGGATCTAACTGTGATAGTCGAACGGATGCATCTGTACAATCCGAATGCATGCACCAATGAAGTGATGCAATCGAATTCATGCATCTATGAAGTGATGTACCTCTACAAACAAAATGCATGCACATGTGAACGGAGATGATCATTTCGTGTATGAGTTACCTTAGCCAATAAAAGACACCATAGTGCAAACGAAATCATTCACATACGAAATAAGCATCATCAGAAATTTTCCAGAGTGTCTGCCCGTTTGATAGACAAATGCCGAGCAATCCCAACATTGTTGTACACGGGATTTCAAAGGGGCGTTACGGGCCATTACAATTACATTAATCCAATAAAAATATTGCTTTTATGATAACAACAAGGACCTGGTGGTACAACTTAATTAATCAAATTGATGATCACATCCTTCACACCAATGAAAGGATATAAAAAACAAACATGGATTAATTCACATAATTTGAAAAGATTTACGCAAACCATAGCCAAATCCCAACAAAAGCTCCTCCAAGAATCATCATCAATCGAGATGGGTTTCCTGTTGTCATTAAACCGGCGTCACTAGAATCAGCAGCCGACTGAGACAAGGGCGCACCCGCAGCATCTTCGCAAGAAAGCCCTTCTTTTCCTTCACGGCATTCGTTAGCAAAAAGACCAGGTGGGTACTTTCCATAAAGATTTATATAACTGAACATAGTGTCTGCGCAGTCGGTTGCTAGATCATTCAATTGTTCAGCAAAAGGACATGCAAATTGCTTGAAAGCTCCACAACACACGTTTGGTGGGTAATTTGGCCCTTTACATTTACTTGTAATGATTGAGTAGTTCTGTGATTCAAAATTTATTGGACAACCTGCACCACCACGTAATTTAAGCTAATGTTCAGCAAAAACAGGGGATTCCAGACAGGGGAAATCATGGGAATCAAACAAATGTGGAAAAAAGGGATTACTCTTTTTTGCCTGTAAAATGCTTCTTCCCGTTGCAGAATGGTCCAAGAAAACGCCATCTGTAAATAAGGAGATCAGATAATTCGTTATCAAGAAAGAAAATGCAGAACAATTCAAGAGAAGGTGAAATGAATTTTCAAGAAATTAAAAGGGCACCTGAAATGAAGGTAGATGCAGAAATCACAACCAAAGAGGAAAGGAAAACCAAAGGGATCAAAAAGGAAAGAAGATCATGAGCCCTCCCCATGTTGGTTCTCCTTGTTTTCAAACAAATGTTCTTGATCTGATCAATAATATGAAATCTTTCTGCAACTAAATTTTTTCTCTTTGTTTTAGAAATATTACAAATAATTGTGTGGTTGTAAATGCAAAATGTTTCTGAACTCCCACCTGAATTTTAGTCTCACTTTTTCCCCTCAATGCATCTCTCTTAGTTTTCTACCAGAACTATCCTGCTGGCGGGTGGTATTACATGTTCGTTGGAAAAAAAAATAAAACCACACAAATATTAACAGGCATTCCTGTGCAGTGCGTATACATGTAGTTATTGGATATTTCTAGTCTACCATCACAATAGTTTGTAACATAAGAGTTGTCCAAGAACAAATTTTTTGACTAGGGCCCATTTACACTAGACATGTAACGTCTCTCAGACCCCGGGTCTGATAGCGTTAAATAAGTCATAAATATTCGGTCACCTGCTTAGACCGTCGTCATCGTTTGGTCTAAAAGGGCTGACCCGAGTTGACAAGACATTTGTGTCTCACATTTATATAGTAGAGATGCGCTTCCCCCACTTCCAATGTGGGATATCACATTCTCCTCCTTATAAGGGACTGCGTCCTCGCCAGGACGGCCAAGACTTGTCCCAGTTCGTCCATACCAAAGGATTCTAGAGGTGACCTCCACCGCCTCTCACGGTGTGTCCAGTGGCGGAACCAGAAAAAAATTTCGGGATTCTTGATATAAGCGGTGACCAAAAAAAATCCGGGAAAGAAATATGGGGTGGTCTTGGTATATAGACTATAAAGCTAAAAAAAAATCGAAAAAAATATGTTGGCGAGTGGAATTTGAACTTACAACCTAGAATTCCGTAAAAAGGTTTGTTCTTAAACTAGTAGGATATAAGGTCTTTTGTTCAAGAAAAGACCATAAGCATCTAATATTAACACTACTACTAATACAATATAAATTTTTTTTTTTTCAAAATTTGGGGGGGGGGGGGGGCTTGAGACCCCCCAGGGCCTCACTTAGTTCCGCCCCTGGGTGTGTCACTTAGTTCCGTAGAAATAGTCGGCTCTGAATACCATTCTGTAACGCCCCCAGACCCTGGGCGTGGTAGAACTAAATGAGTTATAAATGTTCGGTCAACTGCTTAGACCGTCGTAATCACTTAGTCTAAAAGGGCTAACCCGAGTTGACAAGATATTTGTGTCTCACATTTATATGGTGGTGATGCGCTTCCCTCACTTCCAATTTGAGATATCACAGGACGTCTCCTGGTGATATGCATTACGCCCATAAATGACGATGTATATCACTAAAAAAAATTATACAAAGGAAAAAATAAAAGAAAGAATGATTCATGGTTAAGTAATGGTATATGGAAAAAACATTTATATTTCAAGAGTCCTTACACCTCAGTATCATCATTTGCTCCCGGGAAAGAAATGAAAGAAAAAGTCGGAGCCGGTCATATTCTATCCACGAGATAAAATACTGGATATTCCGATCTGTCAATAAAGTAAAATCACATGCTTTCGTGCAAGTGGGAGATTGTTAGGTGTGATGCCCGAAAGACAATTTTGTAATTGTTTTATTTAATAAATGAAATGATATTATTATTCATATTTATTATTCTCATAATCACCGATGTGACAATAGTATTTACACTACAGAAAACCCTAAGTATATCGTTTATGTAATCACTTAACTCAGTGTATGGTATATACACGGGAGGATTGAGTTAGTGAAGATGTACTTAAAATACAATTAGCCCGTAGTGAAGTTAATCGAGAGTATCGGGTCTCTCCTTTAACGTGCTATTAATGCGCCCCGTAACACAATAGGTGTGATTGTCTTATCCGGACTTTCGGTTAAGAGAACCTAATGGGGCATTTATATATGATAGATATATCATATAGGGGGCCGGACCGATTTGATTAGAGTTCACGATATAATTCCGTAATCGAGAAGTCTTATCGAATCAATGGATGATCATATTTATGGATATATCTTAATCCCGAGGTGATCACGATCAACCGCTTGAATCGGTATGAAGTTTGACTTGACGGTTAAGGATTACACCGAGTCCGTGGTCCGAATTACCCCATCTTGGCATTGTACCGGATTGAGTGAGTAGTCCGTGTTATCACGTATACGGAATCCATTCCTTCCATTTATGGAAGTAGATGACGCTTCCCTTATTTGTTAATCCTAGAAACCGATCGATCGCGCGAGTTCATATTACACCGATTGATCACCAAGTGAGTTGTATGAATTAATTGATCACTAGTGTTAATGGTAAATAAGGATAAGAGGTTCTAAAAAGGGTTAACGGTAGCTTCCCGATTTAGAATGAACGATCATGGAGGATTAATCCATATGTAATGATTATATCAATGGACGCTTATTATTATTATCGTGACGAGATAAATATAATCGATAATCGGAGGAGTGCGGTCTCGGGATTATGGTGGCATATTCCCGTGATTGATTTATCGAATATAATTATTCTATAATTATTTATTTGATTTATCGGAGCCGCCGATTATTAGTCCACGGTCCCCGACGTGCGCTCCTAATATAAGATAGCTATTCTCGGACGTCGAATCCTAATAATATTAATTTAGTTCTTGTTGGACTTTATTAAAACGATATGTGAATTAATTGTTTAGTGGACTATTAAATTAGTTGGGCTAAATAATTAAATACACGGAAAAGACATTTTTCGTGGACTCGGCCCGAATTGGTGTGTTGACCATTTTTGACCTAATTGGTCAAAAAGGATGGAAATATGCGTGACCTAATTTTTAGTAAAAAGGTGCGCATATATTTTGTGTGTTATTAGGAAATTTGTTTTCCTAAATTGATTAATAAGACATGTGCGCATAAAATATTTATTGGATAAATATTTATGGAAAGAAATAAAGATAAATATTATCCTAGATTTGTTCTAGAATATTATGGGATTATCTTTTATTTAATGGGATTATTATAATTGATTTTGTATTAATTATAAAATCCTTGAGGCTAAGTTTTACTCTCCTATATAAAGAGAGCTCCCAAGCCTTAACACACATGTAATTTTCGACTTCTACCTCTTAGAGAGGAGAAGGAAAATTTCGGCCAAGGGGAGTCAAGGGGAAAATCTTGGAGATTTTTCCGGGTAGCATATCGGAAGGGTTCGAGTCGAGAATTTCCTTCCACCGGGAGTTGCTTGGATCACACGTACGGAAGATCGTGGTGCTCTTCACGCTTTCCTTCGTTCATCCTATTGCGGTTCTTCAACTTGGATTTTGAGATCCAAGAGGTATGTTCTACAACCCCTTGTAGAATAGATCTAGTTATTTTATTACGTGTAGTTTATAGATCTAGATCCATAAATCGTTTCCGCCGCGGATGGTATTACTAGCGGTGGTATCGATCGCCATGGTGATCTATATTTATACGTATAAAATATTAGATCTAGGAGTGGTAAAACATGTAGATTTTTTTGTCCCAATTTTTTTGGGGGCCGATGCATATGTTTAATTTTTATGCTTATGAATGTCGTGGTTGAAGAGATGAATTGGGGTTGGCACTGTTTACCCGTTAGATCTATTGTAAACTCATATAAACGATGAAAATTCGTCCATATGAAAGATAGGAAATTATGTAATTCTTTTTTTTATTGCAATTTTAATTTCCAGAAAATAGATCTGTTTAGTAGCTGTTTAGTTATTTCGTGTTTCCCGTTGATCGAACCGTTGAAACGAAGATCCCTCCGGTCAGAATCAAGATTAGAAGATGATGATCAACTCCACAAATTTTGGCGTCGATCAGAGTCCGTTTCGATATCCGTTTGATGCTGCGAAGAGGCTGCTGTAACAGAAAAACGCAGGATTCACAGAAACCCTACCTGTGACTTCCTCGATTTTCTGGGAGAGTTTGGACCGTTGAAAAGCAAATCCGACCGTTCATATTGATCAAATATGAGTTTTGGATGTACCATAAAAATTGCAGGTCGATCGGGATTCATCTCGATTCCCGATCTGCCTCAGGAAGTCCTTGATGCAGTGCAGTTAAAGTCAGATTCAGCAGCAAGTTTGGCGGTTTACTGGAGAAAATTGGTAAGTCTAAGCACCGATCCAACCGTCCATATTGAAGTTCAAGGAGTGAAGATAAGATCTGGAAAGTTTCGTCCCGATCCGAGTTCGTTTGGTTTACGATCATCGCAGAATTTGAACAGCTGCAGATTATGTTAGAAAGTAGTAAACCCTAGTTAGGGTTTGGTTATTTATTTTCTAATAGGTTAGATACGGGGGTGCCAACGGTCCATCTCGGTGTTTAAATTTTCCGCAATTTTATTTTTTATGTGTTTGATCATAAAATAGATATAAAATCGGAATTGCCATGACATGCATCATATCATAAATCCACTCCATGCATACATGTAGAATTTTAATTTTGGTAATTAAAATAGGCATGTATACAAACTCGTGTAATTAGTTGAAATTTAATTAATACGTGGTAATTAATAAATTTAGTAACTAATTAAAGATCCGAGGACGGGTTATGAAATCGTTAAGCCTTTCGGTGTGTGTTCTCGGTGAACCGCCTTAAAGCACAAACGAGATCACGTTTTCGATTCGTAGTGTCTACGAGATTGAATGATGGTAAAAGAACAATAAATCTTGGATAAAAACGGTTCGCTTTTAGGTTGGGTGGTCAACTGAGCTTCGCTCAAACGACTTAACCCTCCTAGTGTGATGTATGCACGGGGGTCCGGCAAGACTAAGCCAAACCGAGAGCGGAGGGGTGATTCCTTCTAATCTCAATAGGGCTCTCTTGACCCGATTTCGTCCGACTGTCACATATGTTCCAACGAATAGGACGGGTAGGCTTGCCTACGTTACCGACACCATTCGGAATCCTTGATTTGATGTGCTTTTATGTTAACATCAAAAAGACGTGGTTAGTTAACCCACCACCACTTCCAAAATATTGAGTGGGAGCGGGGGAGGCGACAGCCAACCCCACGGCCTCTACTATAGATGCAAGTAAGTGAGAGAAGGGTGACGCCTCGCGGCGCTTTGATTTCGTCCCCCTACGGATGGTGTTCACCCCTATCAACATTCATGGCTTGGTCTCCGAAAGGATAGGATTTCTGGGTACTCGTCGGGTCACTGACCTATCCTACGACGGCACACTCGGGCGTACCTAAGAGATCCGATATAGTAGGTCACACTCATCAAGGGTATTTTTTGATAAATACCTAGGCTAAAAAAGGAAGGTAGTCAATGAATAAAGGGATGTTCGATTCTCGTGGGATATCTGATTCTCACAAGTTATTCATTGATTTAACCGTTGATCTCTTTGACCTACCCTAAGGCGGCACTGAGATGCAAGGTTAAAACCTTGGAATGGTAGAGTAGACTTAATTTTTAGTTTACAATTCCTAAAATTTAAATATAGTAGTGTTAAACTTGAATTAATTTATGTCATTTTATTTACAGCATTATCCCTTACTAAATTGCTTACAATTTATAATTGACTAGTATTGACTTCGTTAAAAAGTGGAAAGTAACTAGGACGTTGAATTAGTTAATCGATAATGCAAGTATTTTTCGAAAGAGATATTTTCTCTTAAGCCTTTTTAAAACCAGAGTGACATATAGGTATGTCACTAGTGTCATTCGTGTCAAACGGAAGACAAACTTAGTTTGAACAAAGGTGATTTCGGACTTTGAAATTCTTCTAGTGAATTTTAAGTGTGTAGGAAATACACGTGCAATTTTCTAATTGAAAAATCGGAAAATCATGAAGTGTTACTAGTTGGACGATATTTGGAATCGATGAACTAGTGGGAGCTTTATGATTTGTTGTTTTTCTAGAACATTAGAAAAGTATAACTGACTACACACGTAACCGTTCTAATTGAAAAACCGGAAAGTCATGAAATGTTGCTAGTTAGACGATATTTGGAATCGATGAACTAGTGGGAGTTTTATGGTTTGTATTTTTCTGGAAACATTAGAACTGTGTAAGTGTTTACACGAGAGATTTTCAAATTGAAAAATTGGAAAATCATAAAATAAAGCATTGTCAAGGTTAGACGGTATTTGGAACCGATAAACTAGTGGGAGCTTTAATGTTATGATTTGTTATTTTTCTAGTATATTAGAAAATCCGAGAAGTCCCGACAAGTAACACTCGAAATAGACATCCCACGGTTCGAGAGTAGTGTCTACTCACACGAACCGCCGCGCTCAAAACTCGTTTTTCCATGGGAGAGTATGTCTAAGAGTGTTAGTCATCTAAAACTCGAGTTGATTTTAAGGCTAAACCGAAAATTAATAAACCGAAAATCATAGGATAAGGATAGTGATTTCGGATCACCAACCTATGAATCCTTGGCGATTTTCTTGAGCTAAGTTCTTTGGAAGAACAAGACGAATAGGTGCATTTAACGATTAAAAGAGTAAACAACGGCGCTTAATTTTAGCTAGAATAGTGGGAGTGATATGAGGAAATGAACCTCGGATTCAATCCTTGGATATCGCGAGAAGATTTATTTTTTTGTTGTTTAAGATTCGTTGGAACGAATGGATTTACCTTCTAGTCGATAATTTGTTTGTCGTATGAAAGTGAATATACCATTTGTAGTACGAATCCAAGACTCGGACTTTTGTTTGATAAAGTCAAAACCACTTACAACAGCTGAAATATGTATATAAAACACATCTGAAGAACTATTAAAAGCAATTGGTTTCTATATTTAGATAAACGCTTCTTCATATTCCATAGTTAGTGCATTGTCCCTAAAAACAAGACCCGAAGACCGGCTCGTGGTGATTCCTTTCTCCCGATCCGGTTATATTGTCTCAAAGGTTCAATGACTAAGTCTCCTTTCAATCGGGAAAGGATAATGGATATAAAGAAGTAACATAGCTTGTTCATGACGACCTTCGGGGTCCGATGAAAGATACGAGCTAGTAGGAGCTTCCGAGTAGTGACTTCTTGTCCGATAACTATTCAAACACTCCGGTAAGTTTATCCAAAATATTTTGAGGTTTCTCTCGTTTTCAACGAGATAGAGTATTGTATACTCGGAATAGGCCATTCATAGTCCTCGAGACCGATGCTCACCGCCTCATTGTGACATGTTCTCACTAAGTGAGAAACCGTTAAATTGCCTTATATAGTTTTTTAGATGTGCTACAATACATCGCTTAACTCAATAAAGATATTAGAAGCGAAATATCGGTTTACATTGAAATGTAAGACCAACCAAGCCTACCTAGAATATGCTTTGGAATTTACGGATAAGGTGTGGATTCGGTTCACCCCACTTCCATAAATATAAGCATTTAGCACACGGTGCTTGAAGGTAGGTCTGGAAATTTCGCGAACACGTTCGGTCAGTGACCAATCGTTCTATATCTTGTAGCATTGAGAAAAAGGTTTGTTATAAGATTCTTGAAATCGGGAAGGGACAGTTATGCTGTTGCATCCTTTCTGATAGAGTCTATGAACAACAAACCTTGAACCTTGGAGTACGGTTACTCAAGGTAGTTACTTACTGATTAGATCAAACCACATCCAACATTGGTTGTTGGTGATGACACTAAATACTACTGAACTAAATCAGAATTTCGATCCACCAAGAAAATAGTGGGAGTATGGTTTATCCATTACCCATTATGGGTTCTGAGGCCTGGATGGCCTACAGGATCGATTGATGACCTATGGCTCTTTTGTGAGCCGTATAGGATTCTCGATAATAGAGGTTGGTTTATAAGCCATAACCCCGTGAATGGAGTTTGGTACTCCAGTCGTTCATACTTTTGTAGAACCACCCGAGTGTCTCAGGCCCAGTGGGAGTAATTGGATCTACATGGAAGAGAGTAGAATGAATACGAAAGTTTATCTTTCAGAGCAAAGCTTGAGTGGTCTAGGGGTAATTCCCTAAGAAGTAGAGAGTTAATCAGACGATGGACTCTCTTACCACTTAGTATTGCATGATTTCGTTCGAAAGCAGAAAATAGGGGTGATTCCCTGAGACTTTCATGCCGAACAAACGGAATCTGGATTCATTCGGAACAGAAGGGTCTTCGCTTAAGAACCTATGACAGGGTGACTGTCCAGGCTTATGTCCTTTGTGGATAAGAAGCAAACCTCTTGGTCATTAGAAGTCACATGTTTCTAAAACATGTGGATTTGACCAGAATATTGATAAATCTTTTGTAGACTGGATATCAATTTTAGTACAGTAGTGAATATATAAATATATATATTAGTGTTTGTGAAGGATAACACTGCATCAGTTGGAATCAACATGGGTGTGTTATCTGAAGTCAGAATCGACAATGCCACAATTCTCTTGCAACAGAGATTTGGACAACATTCTTAAGAGTTTGACTCGGTCGAATTCATTAGAATCAGTCACTGGTTTCCCATCCATCTTATTGGTTAAGATGATGCATCTGTGTATGCAACATTCAACGAGGAAGTTCTACCCTATGCCTCAGGAATGACTCTCTAAATCTTCGGATCAAGAGAAATGGGATAGATTCTCTTTCTAGTAAGAGATGGTCGTGTTATTGAACGTCAACTTTGATCGAATCTTAGATTCGGCGGTTAACATAGCAAGTTTAGTATGTCCTTTAGTATCTTGAGAGAACGAGGAATAATATGCGGACATATTCATGTGTGAACTTGGATATGTGTGATACACTGATTTTGACTTTAAGTCGATTGAGGATGATCGTTAAGTCGATCTCGGGCTCGGTGTTTACTCGCACCACATGATTTGATGGACCGGTAACGTTTCGATTCTACGGATCGTCTCGAGCCGACAACCTGACTAATCATTAAGACCCATGACATTTAGATGTAGGTGCTCCCCGAGTCACTGACCTATCCTACGACGGCATACTCGGAGTGTACTTTGGAATCTGAAATGGTTATGATATGCTTAGTGGGTACTAGAATACGGGATGAGTCTCCATTGCTTTAGAGCAAGTGGGAGATGTAGTTTGTTGTATTTTAAATAATAGGGTGTGCTCTAAAACAATTAATCACATGCTTTCGTGCAAGTGGGAGATTGTTAGGTGTGATGCCCGAAAGACAATTTTGTAATTGTTTTATTTAATAAATGAAATGATATTATTATTCATATTTATTATTCTCATAATCACCGATGTGACAATAGTATTTACACTACGTAAAACCCTAAGTATATCGTTTATGTAATCACTTAACTCGGTGTATGGTATATACACGGGAGGATTGAGTTAGTGAAGATGTACTTAAAATACAATTAGCCCGTAGTGAAGTTAATCGAGAGTATCGGGTCTCTCCTTTAACGTGCTATTAATGCGCCCCGAACACAATAGGTGTGATTGTCTTATCCGGACTTTCGGTTAAGAGAACCTAATGGGGCATTTATATATGATAGATATATCATATAGGGGTGGACCGATTTGATTAGAGTTCACGATATAATTCCGTAATCGAGAAGTCTTATCGAATCAATGGATGATCATATTTATGGATATATCTTAATCCCGAGGTGATCACGCTCAATCGCTTGAATCGCATGAAGTTTGACTTGACGGTTAAGGATTACACCGAGTCCGTGGTCCGAATTACCCCATCTTGGCATTGTACTTGGATTGAGTGAGTAGTCCGTGTTATCACGTATACGGAATCCATTCCTTCCATTTATGGAAGTAGATAGACAGCTTCCTTATTTGTTAATCCTAGAAACCGATCGATCGCGCGAGTTCATATTACACCGATTGATCACCAAAGTGAGTTGTATGAATTAATTGATCACTAGGGGTTAATGGTAAATAAGGATAAGAGGTTCTAAAAAGGGTTAACGGTAGCTTCCCGATTTAGAATGAACAATCTATATGGAGGATTAATCCATATGTAATGATTATATCAATGGACGCTTATTATTATTATCGTGACGAGATAAATATAATCTGATAATCGGAGGAGTGCAGTCTCGGGATTATGGTGGCATATTCCCGTGATTGATTTATCGAATATAATTATTCTATAATTATTTATTTGATTTATCGGAGCCGCTGATTATTAGTCCATGGTCCCCGACGTGCCTCCTAATATAGCATAGCTATTCTCGGACGTCGAATCCTAATAATATTAATTTAGTTCTTGTTGGACTTTATTAAAACGATATGTGAATTAATTGTTTAGTGGACTATTAAATTAGTTGGGCTAAATAATTAAATACACGGAAAAGACATTTTTCGTGGACTCGGCCCGAATTGGTGTGTTGACCATTTTTGACCTAATTGGTCAAAAAGGATGGAAATATGCGTGACCTAATTTTTAGTAAAAAGGTGCGCATATATTTTGTGTGTTATTAGGAAATTTGTTTTCCTAAATTGATTAATAAGACATGTGCATAAAATATTTATTGGATAAATATTTATGGAAAGAAATAAAGATAAATATTATCCTAGATTTGTTCTAGAATATTATGGGATTATCTTTTATTTAATGGGATTATTATAATTGATTTTGTATTAATTATAAAATCCTTGGAGGCTAAGTTTTACTCTCCTATATAAAGAGAGTTCTCCCAAGCCTTAACACACATGTAATTTTCGACTTCTACCTCTTAGAGAGGAGAAGGAAAATTTCGGCCAAGGGGAGTCAAGGGGAAAATCTTGGAGATTTTTCCGGGTAGCATATCGGAAGGGTTCGAGTCGAGAATTTCCTTCCACCGGGAGTTGCTTGGATCACACGTACGGAAGATCGTGGTGCTCTTCACGCTTTCCTTCGTTCATCCTATTGCGGTTCTTCAACTTGGATTTTGAGATCCAAGAGGTATGTTCTACAACCCCCTTGTAGAATAGATCTAGTTATTTTATTACGTGTAGTTTATAGATCTAGATCCATAAATCGTTTCCGCTGCGGATGGTATTACTAGCATCATTATCTTTGATTAATGAAAATCTTGCATTATATTTTATTTTGAGTTTTCTTTCAATTTCATCAACTTCAACATGATATGGGAGAGTTTCTTGCTCAATTTGTGCCAACTCTTCTGTTTAGAAGAAGAAACTTGAGAAATTTCTTCAAGATTCCTATTAATTTCATAGAAACTTGAGAGTTTTTTGTGATATTCGTCTTTGTTCAGGATTTAGAATCCAGTTATTGGTCAGTTATTGATCTTTTTTTCCTGAGTTTTTTTTTGTGATTGTGTGATTAGATATTGTTCTTGATAGCCATGACAGCAAATAAACAAGAACCAAGTTCTTCTATTCCTTTCAATTTTAATCCCGGTGAGAATCCTTCATTGATATTACTTCAGCAATTGATGAATTGTAACAATTATCACCTATTATCACGGTTTATTCACCAAAGAGTCAAGAAAAAACTTCATTCCTTATTAGTCTATGTAGATGACATCATAGCAGCAAGTCGGATATAGATCGACATCATACAACAAGTGAAAGAAAATTTATATAATCAGTTCACATTAAAGATTTGGGCAAGCTGAGATATTTTTGGGGCATTTAGACTGCCAGAACACCTCAAAGAACTTTCTATTTCACAAAGGAAATATACCTTGAATCTCTTACAAGAATATGAGTTCTTAGGTGCTAAACTTGACAAAACTCCAATGGAATCCAAGCAAAATTTGCAACATGGAACTTCAGCTCTACTAGATAACAATATTGCATACATATCACTAGTTGGAAAACTCATCTATCTTACCCACACTAGACTTGATATAGCTTTTGCAGTACAACAACTAATTCAGTTTTTGGACACACCAACTGAAAATCACATGAAAGCGGCTTATAGACTTCTGAGGTACTTGAAAGAAAATCATGATCAAGGGATTTTCTTCCCAACTGAAAACAACCTCACCCTCAGAGGGTTCACTGCTAGTGATTGGGTAAGTTGTCCTGAAACCAAAAGATCTATATCAAGATACATGATGTTCTTAGGAGATGCTCACATATCTTGGAAGGCAAAGAAACATACAACTATTTCCAGGAGCTCCTCAAAGTAGAATACAAGGCGGTGGCGTATGCTACTTGTGAAATTCAATGGCTTCTTTACATTCTGCAAGATTTGAATATTTTAGTGCAACTTCTTGTTGTTTAATTCTGTGACAACGCCAGTGCACTTCTCATTGCTCACAATCTTGTGTTTCCTGAAAGGACGTAACTGTTAGAAGTAATATCGTCGGATCAATCATGGATTGACCCGATTACGCAGCGGAAGTATCGGATCTAGATCTAAACGAAACAAAGAACATAAATTTAAGATCTAAACTACAAGGGGGTTTGGGAGCCTACCTTTTATGGTGCTTAACGCCAAGAACGATAGATCTCCAAGAACACGTATTTTGAGAAGCCACGCCTTCCAACGTGTGTCTCCCAAAGAACACCAGGTGGATGGTATTTCCCGCCGCCGGACCTCCTTGATATGCTACCGGAATAATCCCGAAGATTATTCCAACTCGAACCCTAAGAATAGAGGCCGAAATTTTCAGCCAATTTCTCTTGTTAATAGTGACGTGAATAGTGTGTTTTAAAAGGCTTGGAAGAACTCTCTTTATATAGGAGAGTAAAACTTAACCTCCAAGGATTAAATAATTAAGAGATAATTATTACATTAATCCTTTTTCAAATAAAAGATAAATAAAATAATTATCCCAAACAAATTAGGATAAATCATATTATTATCTAATATTTCATGAATTATCATTTAACAAATAAAAGATAAATCACACATTAAATAATTATCCAAGAAAACTAATTTCTTAATAATATATTAATGCAAATATGCGCCCCAACACTTAGTCAAATAAGTCATGCGCATATTTCTATATTTGACCAATTAGGTCAAAAGGTCAACACACCAATTTGGGCCGAGTCCACGAAAAATGTCTTTTCCGTGTATTTAATTATTTAGTCCAACTAAACAATTAATCCGCATATCAATTAAATAGCTCAATCCACTATTATAATTGAGGTGCAACGACGAGAAACCTATATGCTATATTAGGAGCCACGTCGGGGACCATGGACCCATATTCAGTAGCTACAATAAATCGAATAAAATTATTCATCAGACAGATAATTATATCCAACCTATTAATTCCGGGATTACACCACCATAAACCCGAAACTCGAACTCTATCGAATATAGATAACTTACACTCAATTTATGAGTCGAAAGCGTCCAATCGATATAATCATTACATACGGATAAATCCTCCATAGATCGTTCATTTCGATTCGGGATATTTCCGTAAACCCTTCTCGAAACATATTATCCTTATTTACCATTAACCCCCTAGTGATCAATTAGTTCATATTCAATATAATATGAACTCGGCCGATCGATCGCTTTAGTGGTCAACAAATAAGGGAACTGTCGTAAATGTCTACTTCCCGAGGGAAGGAATGGATTCCATATCGTGATAGCACGGACTACTCACTCATCCCGAATAGAGCCAACGAGAAGTGTTGGACCACATACTTCGAAGTGATCCTTACTAACACATCAAACACTACCCTAGTCTAAGCAATCGATCGTCGTGATCACCTCAGGATTAAGATTAATCCATATATGATCATCTTATGATTCGATAAAACTTCTCGATTACGGAATTATATCGAGAACTCAAATCAAATCGGTCCAGCCCTATATGATTATCATCATATATAAATGCCCCACTAGGTACCCTATTACCGACAAACCGGATAAGACTCGTCACACCTAAAGTGTTCGGGCGCATTAATAGCAAATTAATCATGAGACCCGTACTCGCATTAATAAACGCTACGGACTAAGTTAATTTTAAGTACATCTCACTAACTCAATCCTCTTGTGTATAGTCATACACTGAGTTATGTGATTACATAAACGAGGTACTTAGGGTTTTCAGTTGTGTCTTAATTATAAACATACATGCATATAATAAGATGAATTATTAATTCTGTCCTAAAACAAATATATAATTGTCTTTCGGGCACTACACCTAACAATCTCCCACTTGCACGAAAGGCAAGTGGATTAATTGTTTTAGAGCACACCCTTATTTATCTATATCTACAACATTCTCCCACTTGCTCAAAACAAGTGAGACGAATCCCTCAAAACTGTACCCTCCAAGCGCATCTTAGTAATTCATCCTTCCAAGCACGACCGGAGTGTGCCGCCGCGGGTAGGTCGGTGACCCGGCGCATACTCGTAATCCGAATACCATGTGACCTCGGTACACCGATCGGTAGGATGTCGGCTTGAGTCAATCTTTGGGATCGAAACGTCGCCTTTCCATCTAATCCGGTGGTACGATATCAATATGCCTTTGATTCAACACCGAGGACGAAATCGACTTAACGATCATCCTTCATCCGACCTAAAGTCGAATCGTGTCATCACTTATATTCTAGTTTGCACCCGAATATACTAGCATATTATTCCTCATTCTCCCGAAGATACTTGAGGATTCACTAAACATCCCATTTCGTATTCATCCTCGTGTTTAGATAACCATTCCCGAGAGGTAGGGAAGACTACATCGTTGAATGTTGCATAAATGCAAGAATATCTTAACCAGGTGAATGGATGGGATTGCCAATGATCGATTCTTGCGGATTTGAGCGAATCAAATCCTTTAGAATGAATCCCGATGGCATGTCGACTCGACTTCGTATAACACACCCATGTTGTTTCCAATTGTTTCGTTGTTACCGTTCACAAACACTAATCTACATACTACTTTACTAATATTGATGCCAAGTCTACAAAAGACTTATCAACATTCTCGGTCAAGTCCACATATTAAAATATATTACTTTGAAATGACCTAGAGGTTTGCTTTAATCCCCAAAGGATATAAGCTATGGCGTGCTTCCCGCCAAAGGTTCTTTCGAATAAATTAAGATACCGTTAGTCTCACAAAAGGTCTTAGGGAATCACCCCTATTTTATGCTTTGTAACGAATCCGTTATTTGTTCTTAGCTAAAACCCTTCTGTTCTGAATGAATTCAGATTCCGTTGTTCGGCAAGAAAGTCTTAGGGAATCACCCTCATTTCCCGCTCTCTGACGAAATCAAGCAAGACCGAGTGATAAGAGAGATCACGGTCTCGGTTAACTCTCTACCTTTTAGGGAATCACCCCTAAATTACTCGGCTTTGCTATTGAAAGTTAAACTTTCCTATTCATTCGACTCTTCTCCGTGTAGTTCCAATTACTCCCACCGGGCCCGAGATACTCGGTGGTTCTACAAGAGTCTCACCGTAATCGAGTATCATACTCCATTCACAGGGTTATGGCTTTTAAACCAACCTCTATGATCGGATCCTATACAGTCCACGAAGGACTATAGGTCATCAATCTACCCTATAGACCATAAGGTCCTGCAATGGGTAATGGACAAACCATACTCCCACCGCGTTCGGGGTGGAGTGATATACCGATCTAGTTTAGTAGTTTTTATTAGTGTTTTCACCAACTCGCCGGTGTTGGATGTGGACCGAACAAATCGCTTAGTAACATCTTGAGTACAAATACTTCAAGATCCAAGGTTGTTATTTATAGACTCTATCGACCGAGTTTGACAAGATAACCGTCATTCTCTCGATTTTACGAGTTTTATAACCAACCTTTACTCAATGCATTAAGATATTTCACGTCCCGAACGTGTACGCAAAATTTCCGGCCCTACCTTCAAGCACTCGGTGCTAAATGCCTCTATTTACGGAAGTGGGGTGAACCGAATTCACTCCTTATCCACAAATGCGTAGGCATCTTTTAGGTAGACTTCTCGGTTTTTCAATACAACCGTTATTTTGCAACCAATATCTTAAATGAGTTCAAAGCCGTATCGTAGCACATCAATAACTATTTAAGGCAAATTTATGGTGTATCCCTTAGTGAAAACATTCCACCGGGAGGCGGCCGAGCATCGTCCCGAAGACTACGCGATAACCTATTTCGAGTATGGAATACTCTATCTCCGGTGAAATCGTAGATTTCCTCCAAATATTTTGGATAAACTTATTGGAGTTTCGAGTAGTTGTCGACCGTATGTCACTACTTGAAAAAACTCCCACTAGCTTGTACCTTTCATACGACCCCGAAGGTCAATATGAACAAGCTATGTAACTTCTTTGAATCTATTACCCTTTCCCGATTGAAAGGAAACTTAGGCATTGTTCCTTTGAGACAATGGTTCCTTTAAGATGCGTTACTAATACCTTTTCGGCAATGCTTAGTGGTTCGACTTTATCAAACAAAAGTACGAGTCTTGGATTCGCGCTACGAATGTTATATTCATCGTCAATAAGACAAACAAATTATCCTATTGAAAATGAATACGTTCGTTCCAACGAATCCGAAAACGTAAAATGAATTTTCTCGTGATGCTCAAGAATTGAATCCGAGATTCATTTCCTTATATCACTCCCACTAGTCAATCCGAAAAAAGCGCCCGTTGTCTATTTTATTTATCGTTTAATGCAAAGCTACCTAGTTCTTCCAAAGAACTTTAGCTTTCAAGAAAATTTCTAGGATACATTGGACAGTGATCCGAAATCACTTTCATTATCCTCTAATTTCCAATTTATTAATTTTCCGGTTTAGCCTTAAAACTACTTAGTCTAGATGACTAACACGTATAAACATTCTTTCCCATTCTCGACTTTCCTTAGATGGAAACAGTCTTGAACTAGCAGCTCGTGTGAGTAGACACTACTCTTGAACGTGGGACGTTCGGTGTTACTTGCTTGGACTATCGATTTTTCTAATCGTTAAATCATAAGACCAAAGCTCCGACTAGTTTATCGGTTCCAAATACTCGTCTAACTAGCCACACTTTGTATTTATGATTTTTCAAAGATCGAGAAAATCCCCGAACTAAGCTCCCACTAGTTTATCGGTTCCAAATACCGTCTAACTAGAAATGCTTTGTTCATGATGTTTCAACGATTATAAAATCTCCGTAACTAAGCTCCTACTAGTTTATCGCTTCCAAATACCGTCTAACTAGTAACGCTTTATTCTTGTTTTTCCAATAAATGGAGAAACTTCTGTGCAGTCTATTACACATTTCTAATAATTCAGAAAAACAACAAATCATAAGGCTAAGGCTCCCACTAGTTTATGGGTTCCAAATACCGTCAAACTAGCAACGCCTTATGTATATGATTTTCCAATTTTTCATTTTAGAAATTTGTTGCGTAATTACACTTTTAAAATTCACTAAATGAATTTTATCTGATAGTCATATGTCATTTTTTGTAAACTAAGTATGGTCGTCTCTCGTTCAACACGAGTGACACCCGTGACATACCTATACTATGTCACTTAAGTTTTTAAAGGCTTAAGAGAAGAAATATTTTTTCGAAAAATTAACTGCATTCTGTTGATAATTACAACGTACTTGTTACTTCCACATTTTTAATGAAGTCTTATTACTAACAGTTTAGTAATCTAGAGATTTAGTTGTAAACAAAATGACAGAAACTTAAATTCAAAAAATAAATTTTCACTATTATATTTTTATTTTAGGAATAATAAACTATAAAATGTTTATCCTACCATTCCAAGGATTTAACCTCGCATAGTACTGTCCGAGAGGGTCGATATCAGCACTATGACGGTTAAACTGAGACAATCTCTCTCAATGATTAAGCTTCGAGAATCGAACATCTCACGGGAATCAAACATCCCGGACATTTAATCATTGATTACCTTCCTTTTTCTAGCCTAGATATTTCGAAAATATCCACAAAGAGTGTGACCTACTATATCGGATCTCGCAGTACGCCCCGAGTATGCCTACGAGGGCGGTGTCGCTGACCCGGCGAGTACCCGATATCCTATCCTTTCGCAGACCAAGCCTTGAATTTTGATAGCGGTGAACACCATCCGAAGGGGGCCGAAATCAAAGCGGCACGAGGTGTCACCATTCTCTCACGTGCTTGCATCTATAGTAGAGGCCGTGGGGTTGGCCGTCGCCTTCCCCGCTCCCACTCAATATTTTGAAAAAGTGGTGGGTTTACTAATTACGGTTTTGGCCTTGACAATAAGAAACAATAAATCAAAGTACTCCGAATAGGGTCGGTTATGTAGGCAAGCCTACGCCGTCTTATTCGTTGGAACATATGTGACGCTTCGGGCCAATCCGGCAGAGAAGCCCCGTTTAGCCCGAAGGCTTATCGGCTATGCTAAGTCCTATCGAACCGCTCGTAACGTACATCACACGTGGAGGGGAGTCGATTGAGCCGAAGCTCGGTTGAACTCGCCCAACCATGGTTAGACCATTTCCGAACCCATGTACTAAGATTCTCCGATTTCTAAGTTGTCACCCAAAGCGTAATCTCTTTTTTGTTTAAGGTGGGTTCACTGAGAAGCCATCACCGAAAAAGCTCAACGATTTATCCAAGTGGGATTCACCGAGAATCCATCACTAAAATCGTAAACGATTGACATAAACCCGGGTCCTCGGTTTTTATAATTAGCTACTTATTATTTAACTACCACATATTAAATTAATAAGCATTCATACTAATTATTCGAGTTATACATTCCTAATTTATTCGAAATAAACTAGCTACATGTATACATTGGAGTGGAATCATGATATGATGCATGTCATAGTAATTTTCCGGTTATATCATACAATTTTCGATCATACACGAAAAAATAACGGAAAAAATAAACACCGAGATGGATCGTTGGTACCCCCGTATCTAACCTATTAAAAAAAAAAACACAAACCCTAACTAGGATTTACTATTTTCTAATCTGCTGCTGCTGCGTATTATCGAAGATCGGAAATCCAAAAGAACCTTGATCGTCATGAAACTTTATGGATCTGTTCTTCACTCCGTCTACTTCAATCTGAACGGTTGGATCTTCGTTTCAATGGTCCAATTTTCTCCAGCAATCCGCCGATCTAACTGCTGCATCTGTTTATAACTGCGGCGCAACAGTGTCTTCCTGGGGACGATCGGGCATCGAGACAAATCCCGATCGACCTTAAACTTTTAGGGCTTGTTCATAACTCCATGGTAGTCGATCTGAACGGTCGGATCTTTGTTTCAACGGTCCAATCTCTTCCAGAAATTCGACGAACTCACAGCTAGGGTTTTAATGCCTGCTGTGCTTTTCTGTTACAGCAGCAACTTTATAGCAGCGATCGGACATCGAGATCGACTCCGATCGTCACGAAATTTTGAGGGCATGTTCTTCTACTTTTATTCTTCATTCTGACCGGAGGGATTGTCGTTTCAACGGCTCAAACTCCGGGAAAAAATAAAAAAAGGAACAGCAACAAAACAGATCTACTTCTAGGAAATTAAAATTACAAAATTTCCTATACTCATATAAACGAATTTATATGAGTTTACAATAGATCTAACGAGTAAACAATACCAACCCCAATCCATCTCTTCAACCACAACAATCACAAGCATACAATCATGATTAAATTCGAATTTTACCAAAAAAAAACGAAATAAAACATCTAAAACATGCTTTTCCACTCCAAGATCTAAAATTCATATACTTTGATCGTTAGATCAAAGGCTCTGATACCACTTGTTAGAAGTAATATCGTCGGATCAATCATGGATTGACCCGATTACGCAGCGGAAGTATCGGATCTAGATCTAAACGAAACAAAGAACATAAATTTAAGATCTAAACTACAAGGGGGTTTGGGAGCCTACCTTTTATGGTGCTTAACGCCAAGAACGATAGATCTCCAAGAACACGTATTTTGAGAAGCCACAGCCTTCCAACGTGTGTCTCCCAGCAACACCAGGTGGATGGTATTTCCCGCCGCCGGACCTCCTTGATATGCTACCGGAATAATCCCGAAGATTATTCCAACTCGAACCCTAAGAATAGAGGCCGAAATTTTCAGCCAATTTCTCTTGTGAATAGTGACGTGAATAGTGTGTTTTAAAAGGCTTGGAAGAACTCTCTTTATATAGGAGAGTAAAACTTAACCTCCAAGGATTAAATAATTAAGAGATAATTATTACATTAATCCTTTTTCAAATAAAAGATAAATAAAATAATTATCCCAAACAAATTAGGATAAATCATATTATTATCTAATATTTCATGAATTATCATTTAACAATAAAAGATAAATCACACATTAAATAATTATCCAAGAAAAACTAATTTCTTAATAATATATTAATGCAAATATGCGCCCCAACACTTAGTCAAATAAGTCATGCGCATATTTCTATATTTGACCAATTAGGTCAAAAGGTCAACACACCAATTTGCAGTAGTCACGAAAAATGTCTTTTCCGCGTATTTAATTATTTAGTCCAACTAAACAATTAATCCACATATCAATTAAATAGCTCAATCCACTATTATAATTGAGGTGCAACGACGAGAAACCTATATGCTATATTAGGAGCCACGTCGGGGACCATGGACCCATATTCAGTAGCTACGATAAATCGAATAAAATTATTCATCAGACAGATAATTATATCCAACCTATTAATTCCGGGATTACACCACCATAAACCCGAAACTGAACTCTATCGAATATAGATAACTTACACTCAATTTATGAGTCGAAAGCGTCCACTGATATAATCATTACATACGGATAAACTTTCCATAGACTGTTCATTTCGATTCGGGATATTTCCGTAAACCCTTCTCGAAACATATTATCCTTATTTACCATTAACCCCCTAGTGATCAATTAGTTCATATTCAATATAATATGAACTCGGCCGATCGATCGCTTTAGGTCAACAAATAAGGGAACTATCCGTCTACTTCCCGAGGGAAGGAATGGATTCCATATTCGTGATAGCACGCACTACTCACTCATCCCAGAATAGAGCCAACGAGAAGTGTTGGACCACATACTTCGAAGTGATCCTTACTAACACATCAAACACTACCCTAGTCTAAGCAGTCGTCTGTGATCACCTCAGGATTAAGATTAATCCATATATGATCATCTTGTGATTCGATAAAACTTCTCGATTACGGAATTATATCGAGAACTCAAATCAAATCGGTCCGTACCCTATATGATTATCATCATATATAAATGCCCCACTAGGTACTCCTATTACCGACAAATCCGGATAAGATCGTCACACCTAAAGTGTTCTGGCGCATTAATAGCAAATTAATCATGAGACCCGTACTCGCATTAATAAACGCTACGGACTAAGTTAATTTTAAGTACATCTCACTAACTCAATCCTCTTGTGTATAGCCATACACCGAGTTATGTGATTACATAAACGAGGTACTTAGGGTTTTCGTAGTGTCTTAATTATAAACATACATGCATAACACACTGAGATTGATTGTCATTTTGTCAGAGACAAAGTCAAATCAGGCTTGATCAAACTTAATTATGTATGTTCAAACCAAAAAACAACTTGCTGACATCCTAACCAAAGCTTTGGATGCACCCATATTTTGTTATTTGTTGGATAAGCTAGGCACTTCCAAGATTTTACAGCCAAGTTCCAGTGAATAAGAGAGTGTTGGATGCAAGCAGAATATGCAAGCTGACTCATTCATCATTATCAGCTTGAGGGGGTGTTACAATATATATATAAGGGAGTGTTGGATACAAGATGATTTGCATATACTCATGATCCAGAACATTCAGATATGGTTTGTTGACTAAAAGAATTCAACTAAGAGAACTACACAGTTGATTGTATTCCATTGTAACTTCTTTTAATTCAGTTATAACTGAATATAACCGGGGTAGTGATGTATATTCTATAAATACTTCATTATCGGTAGTATTGTAGTTCAACTAGTTCATTATCTTTGATTAATGAAAATCCCGCATTATATTTTATTTTAAGTTTTCTTTTAATTTCATCAACTTCAACATAAATGGCTTAGTTTCCTTTGATGCTGATTTTAATCTCTAGGGTTCTAGTTGTACTCGTTGATGTTGGGCCTATGTTGGCTTGTTACATGTATATAAAATCATACTTTGATTAAGTACGTTCGGTATCGCGAATATAAGAAGGACTTATAGAAAAGTAACCAATGTGTCATGTGTGAATGTATGGCTCTAAGTTATGTTATTGACCACATGACATGTTAGGGAAAAAAGAAAGGCAAACGCGTAGGGTAAAAGTTGATGACAACTACTGGTCTTTGTTTTGCCATTTTGAGACCAAGAGGGAAAACCTAATTCCAAATGTTTGTAATGAATAAATTCATTATTACATCATTAAAACATGGAATGTGATTTGTGTGCATACTTTCATATTTTTGAGTGGTGAGTTTTGTTTTTAATTGGTGTTTTTAGGGTGTTTCATACAAATGTTGTGTTTTGATTAGATAACAATTCCTAAATTCAAGGTTTTTACTGTTAATAAACGAATGTAAATGTTTTCAGTGAAAATATTTTTCACTATTGAACGAGTTAAAGGAGCTAATAATGATATGAAAAAGATGAACTAACAATTTCAATGTCAAAATATGAATGATTTTATCAAATTTAGGAAGTAAAAGTGAATTTTAATTGATTCAAAAGGATGAGGTATGTCTTAGAGGGGACCTTGATCCGGCCCCTCCAATACACTTGAAGGTGCATAAAAGCGATAAAGCGACGTCGTTTTGTTTGTATTATACACATAAAACTATGTCGTTTTGTAGTTGTTTTTGCACTGTACCGTCAAGTGCATTTGAGGGGATCTTTTTCCCCTCAGTGGTAAATACTTAGACCTGAGGACCCGTCATGAGATCCTATAAGTTCAAATCTCTTCATCCCTTTGATTATATAAAACAATACATTAAGAATTGATACTCCAATCTTTTTATCTACAAAGGAAATAATTAAAGAGAAGATTCTAGAATAATTCTAGAATATGAGATATTATTTTTTTTCTTATTCAGTAAGTATTGACGACGGTTCAACACGCCCCCACAATCCTCGCCCACAACTCTATGAGAATGAAATGGACGAAGATTGGTATTAAGATCCACGTACCACTAATGACTCAAAGGCGTGGCTAGTGTGTTCAGGAGTTGATCTTTAGAGGAGACAAATGATCGAAATGCTATGAAACTTGTTGGCCATAAGTTCACGGACATGATAAAACTCAATCTCGAGGCAAAACTTTAACTAATAACCTTTTAGCCCATCCTCACCCTAGTTGAACTACACATGTGTGCGTCGGAATCACTATTCTAATTTTATTTAGTTTACTATTTAAGAATCATTCGTTGATTAATGATGTGTATTATTTTATTTTATCTTTCACTGTATCATTTTTGTTATTGTCGATTATTTACCCCAAAAAACAATGATATTTAATTATATTTTCTCATTCTATCCATTTTTCCATTAATTATTATTAATACACGAACATGTAATGGTATTGAGAAATAAAGAAAACAATTGTGAGTTTTTTTTTTTTTTTTTTTTTTTTTTTTTTTTTTTGAGTGGACATATGTGAGAAATTCATTACATTTTTATGAAGGGAGAAATTCATAAACATTTAATTTGGATAAAATTGATTAAGTGTATTAATATGTGAGGGAAGTATGATATGAACACATAAATTAGAACGGGTTAATAATAATAATAATAATAATAATAATAATAATAATAATAATAATAATAATAATAATAATAATAATAATAATAATATATGGTTGTATCTGTAGGTGTGTTTTGACTACCAAATGAACCAGCAGTTTCTTTTTTGCTTCATTGATTTTTTTAGGGAATTTGATAGTTGACAAGTTTTTTTTTAAATTTTTATTATAAAATAGCAACAGCAAAAATAATAGGTGGAGATGCGGGGTATCGATCACCGTACCTCTCGCATGCTAAGCGAGCGCTCTACCATCTGAGCTACATCCCCATATGCTTTACAGTGTTTCTAATTTATATTAAACTTATGTTTCATAGCTTATACTGAACAGATTCTAAACCCAAAAATATTGAATTATAATTTATACCGTTAACAATAACATGTAATGATAGGTTATTCTCTCGCTCAAAACAATACTCAATCCATTCTGAGCCTTCTCTTTTTTTTTTCTTCCAAAGATGATAGAATTTTATTGATGAAAATTTAAATAGTTAAATAAAATTCATTAAGCCAATTGAAAGAGCTAAATTCCGGTAAGAAGAAAAGATCGAGTAGATGATAAATGTCAATAAAGCGGAAGTAAAACTTTTAAGAAAATGCATAAAGCTTTCTGGAAATCATCCTTGTTTGGCGATTGTCTAGGCCCTGTATTAGTTTGTTCTTTTTTGGATTTGTTGGAAGAGATTTTAATCTACCAAGACGAGCTTAAGGTGGCCCAACTAATAACTCTCCTTTGGAATATATGAAAAACACTTTGTTCTTGGATCTTTGAAGCAAAGGATATTCATATTAATTTCTGCTTACACAAATCGCATGTTGAAGCTGAAAATTATTATCATGCTGTGAATCGCCCAGGGACAAACCCGGTCGTTCAAAAGTGGGCCCAAGTAAGGAAACCTCCCGAGGCTGGTTTATATAAGTTTAATGTCGACGCGCATTTAATGACACAAAGACAGCAATAGGAGTTGTTCTTAGAGACAACCGAGGCAGAATCATCTAGAGTTTTTCAAAAAAATTAGAACGAAGGTACGATGTGGAGATTGGTAAGCTTTAGCTATATGTCACTCCATTGTTTATGCTATTACGTGGGGGTATTTCCGAGTCGTCTTCGAAGGAGACTCTCTTTCCACTTATCATCGTCTTCTAGCAAATGATGAAGACATTTCGTCAGTGGGAATAATTATCGAGGATTGCCGTAGGATGTTATCTGCATTTATCTTTGTTTTGTTTTCTTTTTTGAAGAGACAGGGGAATATTCCTGCTCATTTTGTAGCTATAAAAAACCTTAATTTAGTAGGAACTGTGGAATGAGGTACCTCCCTCTCCCTATAATCTTTCTCTAGCTATTTCCGCAGATTGCGAAGAATAAATAATTCTTTAACCCTAAAAAAAAAATTATATATAAAAAAAAAAAAAAAAACAGCAACCCTTCATATAATCATATCATGGAGAGTTTTCTGGGAAAAAAGTTATAATCTCTATGTGACTGACAACAATATTAATACATAATAGTGATAAAATTTTCTGACCAATCTAAGCCCGATAGAACTTGAAATAGACAGAGAAAAACAAAAAACCGTTATTAACCATTTTCAACGGCTGTAGCCGTGCAGAAGCTGACTACCAACCGAATGATCATCAGATACAAAAACTGTTACTAACCACTTGCAACTGCTGTAGCTGTCTGGAAGCCATCTTCAATCGACTACCAACCGCATGATCAGGGACCGTCTCCCACCACAAGGAGATCACAAAAGATGTTGGTCAACCAAGATGCAACTTTCTTCATCCAAAATTCAAGGGTGGCGGGTTGAATTTTTGGTAGCACCAGCGACGTTGGATTTCATTAGAAGCGTCTGTTATTGCAGAATATAGGAGAAATTACAAGAGAAAAGAAAATTGTACTCCTTTTTCCCTTGAACTGTGTAAGGAGGGTGTACATAATTTCCCACAATGATGGTTTTTCGGTTAAGAACGCAGGAAATATCTGAGACTTGGGATGTTGTCTAAAGATTTAGATGGGAAAAGGATGTTATTTTTTAGACAATATAGATGTTAACGTTTAACAAAATGACGTGTCGTGAAGATATTAGACAGATCCATAGAAGCATGTTATTTACTACTACTTGTTTTCTTGTCTGAATATCCTTACCCATGTCTTGGAAAATGCTTATTTTGATATATATGCAGATAAAGTACAACACAAGAGAACACTAAATTTTATTTACTATAAAAGACAAGTTGATATAGTATTCACCAACTAAATGTACAAATATTTCACAAACAAACTTATATTGATCATCATCATCATCCTACCAAAAACCTGATCAGCCACGCCGCCCAGCCAAGTTGCCAGCCAAAGTGGGACGCAGGACTACCATCTCATTCCGAAGCCCTCTTCCTACTACTAAGCCTGCATTACCAACTTCCCATCAAAGCTGTCATCAGAAGAGATAAGACGAGCGCTTTGTCAATCAACTATTTGTTTTTTTGAGTTGTCTTTTCCGGAAGATTCTTAGGTAGAGAGTTTTTTTATTTTTTATTTTTTATATTACATCGGATCATCAAGACAAATTATGTTGTCTTTTTTGAACAAGTATCGGTCACCCAATGGTGTGCTGTACAATAGATACTCTCTACCTAAGATTTTCTTCCATCCATTCATTCTTTCACCCCTTTGAGTGAGTATCTTCACCCAGATTATATACCGGCTATTCAAGGGCTATTATGTAATAGGAGATCGGAGGGGAGAGACCAAGGAGAAAAAGACAAGAAATTTACTTGTATTTGCAGTTTTTCCATGTCTCTTGCAACTTCTACTTTGTGAGTCAGCTAAAGTATCCAGTCTTGGCCATCTACAGCTCAACAGAATAATCTTCGACGCTGCAAAGAAAACCCGTAATGATTTGAAATCCCTACTTTAGAAATACCGTATCAGAAGATTGTATCGAATACTCCCTCCGTCCATAAATATACGTTATTTTTCAGCTCATAACGAAATCTAAACAAGCAACACTTTATTAGGCAACAACCCCTAAATTCTCCATTGCTGTCATGAAAACACCAGATCGATCATGCAAATTGATGTGTTCTTGCCTGTTAAATAAACTACCTAAAATGTGTATTTGAATATATAATAGAAAAAGGAAGCTTTCCAGCAGTTAATATAGGCCATATTTTAAATATAATTCCAAGAAATAAATGTTCATCACTTACATGGAATTTGGACTCCTGAAGGTTCTCTAGTAACTCATCAATCTGAATTTGCTTTGTCAGTGTAGCATGCAATACCTGTAGAGAGCATGATGATGCTTCAGCCCCACAAGTGTTATATAAGTTTTAGTGCAGAATTTTTTTAGCAGAGTATTATAGTACTTACTCTCTTTGTATGCTCGAGATCAGATTCCACTAACTTTATCCTGTCCATGGAGTGCTTAAGCATTTGGTCCTTCTCTAACGGAATTTCGGCAGGTTTCTTGTGAATTTGTTCAAATAAATTTTCAAGTCTCTGAAGTCTTTGTACACATGGATCAACTCGGTCTTCTCTTTGGATAGGTTCAGCAATTATAGATGATTGGTTGTGTGGTCGGCTTTCCAATGATTCGGTCGGGCAAATGTCTGGTAATCTCCTCCAATATCTAAAGGGTATACTACGGACAAACATGAACAATTTGATTACAAAAGGTATGAGAGTAGTAGCCATATACTGAAAACTCTTCTTCACAATCTTTTCCTGAATGACATCCAACCAATGGGGCACCAGAGTACCTAAATATTGTGTACACTTTATGCATTAGTACAAGGCAAGAAATATAAACAAGCAGATACCCTATTCAACATAATCTCCAAGTTTGACTTATTCACTTTAGATTCCCCCAGAATAAGCAAGTAGTGAAATCAAGCAGAAATTTTCATATACGTCGAGCGATGAATCGATTTACATGTGGTAAGTTCCCGGCATATTTTACCGGCAATATTTCAAACATTTCTGAAAACAGAAATCAGGAAGGGAAAAGGCTGTACTTTTAAGAAAGTGGCTTAATATGATGTTTATAATGAGACAACTAGAACCTCATTCCCATGTCTCATGTCTCGCGACAGTTTCTACGTAAAAGACAAAGCGGAGAAGGAGAAGCTAGCCCTATGGATAATCTGTTTAATAAACTAAAACGTGCAGTTTTAGTGAGATACAGAACAGTTTTGTATCCTGAAACTTGCAGTCAATCCTATAGTTTGCCTCATCAATATGTGTACGTCAGCGATCGCACCATGCACCTCCAATTTATAATTCAAGGACACCTAGTCTCAGGCTATCTTGTTGATAATGCGATATTTCATTAGAAATCATCCAGATTTCAGTGAATCTTAGTTGAAATTAACAGGTAACCACGGTATGTAATTCATGCCATTCACTACCTATTATAAAGGATTACCTTCTAAACTTGTTATTGTGTCATCCAATGCAGTTTCTGAATAATTGATCTGATGTTGAAAATTTCCCAGACACGCCTCATCATCTAAATTTCCACCACCTTCCTCAAAATGATCTTGGCAACTGTAGTAGGCAGGCGATTCAGATGTACTGGCCTGTACAAATCACAAAAATAAGTCATGATGTCTGACAAAACAAATTAATATTGTTGATCAACCAGTCCATGGACACCAAAAGAGGCAAGATGCTACTCCTAACTTGGTAAGGGTTGTCCATAATCGATGAAGCATCTAATTCAATTAAATCATTGACTATAATAAAGACAGATCTAAGAACTCACTTCCTCGTGAACTGGGGCCAATCCTTGGAAGTTAGAGCTATTTTTTCTTGGAGGAGGACAATGGTCTTCATCTGACCCTGATCCGCATTTTGAAGTACAAAATACTTTTTCCTGATGAAAAAGCATAAAGTGTTATCATTCAGAAATTTAAACAAGAGCCAAAAAAATGAGACATGTATTTACCTTTAGTGGTTGCACATGGAAGCATGTTTCGATATTTTCTTGGTCAACAGATAGGCCATTGAATTGCTTTAGAATTGCCTCTTCCATGTTATACACATGCTGAATGTACACAAAATTAAATAAGTAGGGCTTCCTGTCAATGCCATCTCACTGAGTCAATATAATAAGTCAGTATGCAAGTTTTACCTTCATTATCTCAGGATCATTCCAGGGTCCCATACTGGATCTAAGGCACCCGCCCTCAAGCAAACAAGTGCAGGAGCCACCCAAGAAATCCGGCAGCTGGCTGAAGGAACATAAGTTACCAAACTATTGGATGGCAATGATACGATGCAAGATAAAGTTAATTAAAAACAGGAGTATGCAATATATGGCGGAAAATGAAGCAGACCAAGCATAACAAGCTCAATAATCTAAGCAGAAATCTAGAAGATTCGGTATTTCCACTTTCACAGAATTGTTACTTTAGAATTCTAGAAATGTCTACATTACTCACCTATACAACAGCTTAAACGTTTGGCAGAGATGGTAACTCAACATAATATCAGAGCCGTAGGTTATAAAAACAAACATTTCTTGTAACTTGCCACCCTATTTGTATTGTCCACATGTGCTCTTTATTTAGCTTTGCATGCCTAATGTTGACATTATATGTCTTTGTGTCCTTTGTTGGCCAGGCTCTTTGTGTTAGGTCCTCGCATGAGGGGGCATGTTGAAGTCATAAATATCCAAATTACTCAACTCCCCAACATCTTAAGCTTTTGGGAGAGATGGTAATTCAACATTGACTGCTTAATCATTTGACTCACTTACACATGAAGGCAGGTCGGTGGCGTTGTTATGAAAAAATCATCTACCCACTAAAGGAAAGGACATTTAACAATGCACTCAACAGAGATAGCAGCCAAACCTTGAGTCAACGGTTTCAATCAATTTGCTCAAAGATTTAGCATCCAGAACCTGCAAGTTCAACAGCATAATAGCAGTCATCTGGAGTTACAAATAACAATAAGATAAAGGTGCATTTTAAAGTACTTGCATGAATCTTTGCTGCAGTCTTGGCATCCAAGAATCTCCTAGCAGCTGGCCAAACCCACTTCCGAAAGTTTGTAGAAGCATTGACAATGAACAACTGATTGAGCGTCTGCAGATAAATGAACAAATAACTATATTCTTCAAATGTAGACAAGCAAGTATAGCATGATACAATAAGGTCAATTTGAAATGAAACAATAAGGTCAATTTGAAATGAAATAATACCTCAGGATAGTAGTTGCTGCCTATTTTTGAAATGGCTGACAATAGATTAGTAGCAGTCCTCGTGAAGTTCTTGCCTCCCTGTATATATGAAACAAATAATCATTGAAACATGATCCCAGCACCATGCATATTGAGCTTCTAAAATAACGGTTATGATGGTGATTGATCACTCCAGTCTCCATCACAATACAAATAAGTTACTTAAAAGTGCAACCCTCATCCTAAAGGAAGAAGATAACAATGTATCCCGAATCACCAACCACGGTAACAAACTAACAAACATACCAGACCCTGTACATCCAAAATTGTGGTGTTCGAACAGATCCATCTTTTTGCTGCAATGGAGCAAGCAGGAAATTTCTCTAGTATATTTCTCTCAAACTCCTGGACATGGTACTTCAAGTAGCGGTCAATTGTGGTGATGCGCATTAGATTTCCTGGGTGAGCTTGTCCAAGCCTTTCAATGTAAACAGGCCTACCATCCCTGTCCACTCCATGATATCCTTGAGGGTAACACTGCAACACTTCTTCCAACTCTTCGAATTCAAAGTCCTAATCCCACAGATAATCAGCATTAGTGTTACTACCACTGTACCGTAACAAGCTTCCAAAGAATTTAGTGCTCAAAGTATTTAAACGAGAATAAAAGTGTTTTAACAATAATTAAAAAAGGGACCAAACCCACTCAACATGGAGGACACAGAAGTGCACATTTCACCTTTACAGCAAATACAGAAGAATCAATTTATAAGAATGATGGACAAGTATATGAAATTTAAGGCATTTATAAACATTGCAAGTTAATTTATCTTTCACAAATTACAAAAAGGTCAAAATCCACTGTGTCATCTGAGTATTCGACTGTGACGCATACCGAGAAAGACCAGTTCTTCTATATACAGCCAAAATAGCTTTATCAAACAAGCCCCCAGGGGAAAAAATACCTCTAATATGGTGTCTGCTCCATACTCCTCCCTCCATTTGAGCATCTCCTCCCACATTGTGATGGTTCTATCAAAGCTGAAATCTCTTGCTTTCAGGAACCTGCACATGTTAAGGTAGTTGAGACTTCCCTTTTCTTTTTCCCCACATTTCATTGAAAGGCACAAGTAACACCAGAGATTTACTCTTTTATATACTGAAAGACAAATTAATAGCAATAATAATTCTTCTTCACTACTTGAACAATGTGCAGACACTCTAGACCTATCATAACTGTAAAGAAGACCAAAAGGTTACGAGAAATGTTGAATGGAACACACTTTACCACGTATCAGCATAAATATTGGAAAAAAATCCCAATGATAATAGAACGACAGAAAATCATCTAAATGCAATGGCATTAAAGATAGGAGAAAAAAGTCCACCTCAACAAGGTATGATAGTCATCGTGTCTCGAAGGCAGCAATTTTCTTTCAAGGAGCAGCTGACGAAGTTCACGGACAGCAGTCACCTCTTGTGCATCACGAACATCCTCTATGGAGACAGAAGGAAACCTGTAATCCACCTTCCTTTTTCCTCTTTTCTTAAGAGAATGGGTGAACTTGTTTGAAGCGGTTATTGCCCTCTTCTTTAAAGTTCCTATTTTAAATCTTCGACTTTCATCTTCTGAGTACTCAAAATCTGATCTCTTTTCGCAAAGTTCATCATAAGCTTTTAATCCATCTAGGCATAGCATAGCAGTAAACAGGCATTCACAAATTAGTACTTTTATCCCTCACAGATAGAGCAGGAAGGGTAGAAAGAGAAAATATGTATTTCCGCCAGGAAAAAAAGTACAAAAAGTGAAAGATATCCTTCATTAAAGCGAGTGAGAGACATAGTACCAGACATTCTTGCCAAGAGGAGAAGGCAGAAAACCAGGAAAAACCAAGACGGAAGGCAAATTTCTGGGGGAAATAGCACTGCACATAACCAAAAGGGGGTTAGCTTAGTTTGGGAATCCAGCATACAAAAAGACAGTTCTATGGATTCAATCCTTTTAGCTATGGTGAGTATATTATGTTGCCATTCCCTGGCTTATGAGATAGAAAAGCAAGAACCCGTTACAGGAAGGAGGTTTAAGCATAAGGAATAAAGCAAACCACGATAAACACAGATCATTGCCAATACACACAGATCATCACTTTATTATCCATCTTTGCACCCAAAAGAATATATATATATATATATATCCACAATAAACAGAAGAAGATTAAGCTTTGGAATAAATAAAATAAAAAAAAGGAGCAAAAACAACTCCGCTTTTCCTATCCATTCTTCTAATTCACCTCCTATACATAACCTTCAGCAATGCAGACAGCTTTTGGTATCAGATCTTATTCCAGATTCAACCAAAAGCAGAGAATGAACCAAGAACACATACATCCATCTCTTTCTAGATTGAACAGCTTAATTATAGCAAGCGAATTCACATAAAAATTCGTATTACATTAAATTTCTCCCAGATGCATCATGAACGAATAAAACAGGAGCTCACCGACAAAAAAAAAAACGAATCCCTAAACAAAGAGATGGATCGAGATTAACCAACCGCACAACTTTTCCTTCATTGTTTCATGAATGATAAAAAAAATTACAAAGAGAAAGAATGAAAAAACCACGAATCTTTACAAAGATTATTTCCTGATGCCAACCAACCTCGTCTCGAGATTCTTCAGGTGATATATATAGATAGATAGCCACCTGCTTTTTACGCAGAATGCGTGTAAATGAATGAATGCAGCTAACTACAAATAGGTGTATATGATTATTTTGTTTGGTAAAATGATGATGTCTCTGTTTTTAGGCTTAACAATAATAATAAATGTGCAGAAGCTTCATTCTTCCACCAAGGAAGAACCCTCGGCCAAACCATACCTAAACGACAAATTTTATATATATAATAAATACAATTAAACCATTATAACAGGGATATATATTATGAATATCATTTGATACAAACTATATATAATGATTTTATTATAAAATCTTTCAAACGAAACATATATGTAACAACCATCACTGATTTAGACGACATTTTCGTCACTTTCCAAAGGTCGGGGACATCGCACATGCGCGAGCTGTGGGGGCCGAATCATGGGGTTATAAAAGCCTCAAATATCATGTTATGGGTTCATAAAACATCATTCTCAAACCTTAGTTGACGCCTTCTGGTTTTCAACATTTATAATTAAGAAAACTCGTGCTTTTATCTTTTAATTCTAGATATAATCAACATCAAGAATTTTCACCGGAACGAAGAGAAGATCTAGTCTCCATATTTGTTTTTTTTGGTAAGAACACCTTAGGCTTTTTCATCTTTTTCAAGTTTCTAAGCATCAAGTTAAGATTTGTTCCATCTCTTTTGCTCTCTTTTAACTTTAATTCTTGTTTTTGTAGGAGACACCACCAAATCAACCCTAAATTCTGAGAATTTGATGCAGATTAAGAGACAAGGAATAACGTAATCGAAGGGTTTTAAGCATCTTTATATTCACAAAATTATTGTTGTTATGATACATCATGTATGGGATGTTGGATATGTGACTGCCTCAGAGGCCAGACATCGAATGGGTTGGTGGTGGATTCTTGGTGTTTTAGCCGCCGGACATGCGGTGGCTCTGACCCCTTGGTCTCCAGATGCAAAGTTTGCCTTCAACATGTAGTTAGCATGGCATGTACTTTTAGGGCATTGTTTTCATTATTACAAAATTATGAATGAAATTAGGGTTATTCGAATTAATCCGTGTAGATTGCACTTTGAGATCATGACATTGGAGCTTGTATGTGCTTGCACATTCAGTTGGTTATTGGTTAAGTACTAGACATTTTATTGCATTCAGTATGCAATCATTACCTCGCCCTCCAGAGTTACAAGAAATGGCTATACCTCTAGGGGTTACATTGTGAGGTTATTATTCACCCTTCAAGGGAACTTGAGAGGGGTCTTTTCCTCCTACGCATATATTCAAGGAGCTCTTCATTCTTGATTTCATTACAATCATCTATTCACTACATATATTGTCATTGATATCATTACTCAGTTATTTAGTTCATTATCTCTGTCATGCATTGTTGCTTGCTCATTTCCTACTCAGTGCAATTTTCTACTATACACTTGATTTTACTCACTTTCCATATTAGCACTGTTATTACTATCCTTACTTTTTGTTGTAAAGGCCATTAATTATTAAATAACTATGAAAATATTTTCAGATAATCTCATTGTTCCCTTTTAATTATGATTTTTATACTGAGATGTGAGTTCATTCCTTATTTAACAATTTTAAAGAAAGTTGATGTCGGAGATAATGGCTTGAGGATCCAGTTAAAGACTTTTACTATGCCAGCTAGATACTTTGTTTTAAGGAGACTATTTATTTATGTATAGTTCCCTTTGTTGATTTGTATGGGCGGTGTCCCCATTATTGAGACATGTTATGTAGTCAGCACGTATGCCTTTCCTTTTTCTAGTATGTGTGTAATTGTGAAGAAATTTGGGTGGAGACGATGTTGGATATTCCATTTTAGTAGATTATTGATTGACTTGACTATGGATCTTTTTGTTGTTATTTATGGGTATTGAGATTGTATTGTGTATCATAAACATGTAGGTTGTCTCTTTTAGCATGGTTGTCGCTCTGCCGGCCCGGTAACACTGGCTCATAACGCGAGACTCAAAATATCATGAGGATACAACCAAAATAGGGGTTGAATGGTTGTCATATGATTGGCTATTGTTTAATATCATCTTTAAAAACTTTCCCCCCCAAAAAAACTGTTTTCTTGTGACCCTCTAACAATCTCATTATAACATTAGATTCGGACAATATATTTCATTACCAAAGACAACTATGTACGAGCAAACTTGAAAGCAAGACTTAATTAAGATAAACTTTGAATCAACAACAAAGTCAAGCTCTCAGTAAGTATGCACATAACATGTACGTAAAGGCACACGGATAAAGTTTCATTAGGGTATAGCATTCTTGACAGTTGCATGTAGCTAAGCATATTTAAAATATATAAAGACGGTTACATTATGAGAAAAGTTATCGAATATGGTTAAAATCTTTAAATTCCTTTGAAATAAGCGTTGACATAAGTAACCACAATTATGCAATCAAAGCTCTATTAAGAGAATACATGTTCAATTTAGTGCTCTAAGACTTTAATGCATAAATAATATGATGAAACATGTAATGATCGATTAATGACGGTGAAATTTATTTCACTGAATAAAATATGTATTGGATATGATGATATCTGATGGCATATTTTGTTGTAAGATGACAATTAAAATATTCAGGCAATAGATGAACTGAAGATTGATGACCACAATTAATTTTGAAAAAAAAAAAAAGCTTTCTTAATTGAAAATATTTAAGTGTCGACTTAATTCTTTCATCATTGCTTAAAGACTATTAAATGGTTGATATTTTGAATATGATTCAAAAAAAATGCAACTATAATGTAGGTTTTGAATTTTCTTTATGAAAGATAAAGAATAAATAACTCTTGTGGTTTTTCTTAAAAGTCTTGGAAAAACTAAACTAAGAAATATCTACACGGGTATAAGGATTAAAAAGGAAAAAATAATGTGGCATGTGCTTAAAAGAAAAATGCGTGTCAAAGTCTCTATTTGAAGCCAGTTAATATTTGAGATTAATCTATCTAGTTTTGTATCAACTCTTAGATATGAGATATCTTTCATGAAGAGTTTGATAAAATTAGACAAATCAAAATTAGAATATACTTATTTGCAGAAAATGTAGCAAACGTTGCAACATTATATGTGGGGAGATATTCTAAATATAGTAGCGTGAAAAATAACTAAATAAATGTAATTTTCTAGTTCTTTTGAAGAACGATACCTTTGGTGCCCCCCTCCAGTCAAGAATTGGGGCCTCCCAATCACTAGTCACTAACGAGTATGTTATTTTCTCATGCATTTCTTCGTTCATGGTTCGATATTCTAGTGTCCTAGGTGTCGAGGAACCACACCAACCCATCCCAAACTTGGTGGTTAAACTTGATAGCGCTCTAAATAGTACTATTAATTATACATTTATTCACTCCGAACTATGCTCAAGAGATGATAGATAGACTCGTTATTATATGGAATATGTGTTAAATGCTATGTGCGTGTTCCTAGGTTCGTAATTATGCATTGTGTTATTTTCCCGAGGGTTTGGTACAATTTTGCCTCGTTTTATGTGTTTTACAGGATGTATCAAATCCGGAGCAATGGAGGAACGGATCTGGATCAAGAGAAGGATGTTGGGCCAAGAAAATAAACTCCAAGAAGAAATATGCTGAAGAAAAAGAGGAAAAGTGAGCCCGGTTTACCGCGGGCTAGGTCCGGTAAACCGAGAGCCTTGTGGAACACGAAATCGATTCTGCCGCATTGACTAGGTCGGTTAGGGTTTCTGTGAGTCATAAGTCGGCTATTGTATCTATATAAAGCCGCATATACTGATTATTACATAAACACTCAATAATATTCAATCCTTTATTATATACATTATACAATTTGATGAAATAAAATTTTCCTAAGCTTTTGGGGAGTTATTTTCTGGTTTCCTTCCTTTCCTCACCATCTCTAGCTTGAGTGGATCAAGCTAGATCTCCATTGTTGAGGGTATGAAGCTTAGAATGTTCCTTTCTATCTTCAATATGGTAGATATGTTTGTATTTACGTGTTTTAGTTAATCTGCATGTTTAACGACCTCATAATTTACTTAGATTAATCGATACTGAGCAATGTAGATCCAGAATTAAGAAAAGCCGCCCCTGGTAAACCGGCGGTCTATACCGGTTTACCGAGGCAAAATTTAAGAAACTTAATCTGGGATTCGCGTCAGCTACGTTGATCGACAGAAATAATTAAAACGAGTAATACGTCTGGCCAATCTAGTATTCGTAATTCGTAAATTAACATGAAGTACTAATAGTGAAGTGTTAGTTAGGACATTGTCTTGATGGACCCTAGAAACGTGCTAATCAGTGTCGATAGCTGCCTAAGCGGGTTAGCGGTATGAGTTAGCGCTTGATACCGGCAATTCTAGTTCTTTATGCGTATGGGCTATCACGGACCAAGTAAGGAGGGTAGTTGGCGTATAGACTGTCTACTACCATGGTCGGAGTAGATAGGGTTAGGAATTGCACCCGTAGCTTTAAAACTAAATTAAAAGCTTGTTCGATTAGTTTAAGGAAATTGTGTGGGGAAGTAAGCGTAAGGATTAACTAATCCAAGTTAGTAGATCGGTGGGAAGAGGGGGAGGAATACCACGTTTCTTTTCTGTTTATTGTTAGTCAATGACCACCTATATGTGTCTTCTTAATTAAGATTAGGATCGTTTATACTTAAAGTTGCATTGTCTCTGTGGGATTGACCTTGATTCGCCATTACTATACTACGATGGACCTAATATTCTTGCTGGTAATATCGACGTTAGTGACTTACACGCGATCAAAACTCTATTGCAGTGACGATACTGTAGGGGAGGTTCTGTGGAAAAATTTATTTCAGTTATATGTTAGTACGTATTTAATGGACAATTCAATTCTAAGAATAAATTTTATTCCAATAAAATTGAATAGTTAGTAAATCTAACATAATAGATTGATATCACTATATGATAATATAAAGATGAAAATATCAACATAAATAATTGTATAGTTGATATCAAAATATCCATATTGTTTAGTCTATAGATTTCTTGTATAGTCTCTAAAGACATGGAACATATGATCAGATTTCATACTGGTGATGTTTGATCCATAGATTATGAACTATATGGTTTATACGGATCTTATATTATGATGACTAAATACCCTAAATGGAAATGTAGTAAAGTCTATAAAATTATGTAAAACCTACACATAATGATGTTTGTTGGCTTATAACAATTATTACCTAAGATATAAACTATTGTTTATCACTCTCTCTCTCTGATGATTTTCTTAGAAATGGTCATGTATACTTGATAAAGCACTAAATCTGGAAAGTTTGAAAATGTTCAAGCAAGTATGGCTATGAGATTGGTGAACAATTGAGAAATTATTCTTCAATTAGAATGAAGTAATTAATGTATAAAAGGGTGTTTCAGAGATGTGTGAAAGTGAATAATATTCTCTCTGAAAGGGTATTATTTTCTGATACGCAATCATATTGTTTTTTCTGGAAATAGAAAATTAACGCACTTTATAAGATAAATGTACATTGTGAGCTATGCAAGTATCCCTTTTTTTGGAATAGTGACTTTAGTCACAAATTAAACTTAATCGTTTTTCATGAAGGATTGGTTGAACTCCATGTAAGATATGGAAGACAATGACAACATATCTGTCTTGACTAATAATATGGAGTTGCCATGCTTATGGGAAACAAGCATTGTCAGAAAGGTTTTGAGCTTAGTATGATATATGAAACTTTGTGGAATATCTAAGCGATTTTGCTACTGTTTTAATGACACGCGGAACAAAATTGTTTATCTCCAAATATGTTGTCTTCTAGATGAAGTGTTTCTTCCAAAGGAGACAATGGAAGCGAATATATCTCAAAAGAAAGAAGGCCACAAAGAAATATTCAACCAATGGAATATAAGCAGACACCACATATGAATGAAGTGTATGACACGGTTCAAGGTACACAAGTATTCATTAAGTCTAGAGATAGCCATAAACCTGAAAAGGTCCAAAGGTGTGTTCATCCTTGAAAATGAAGACCTCATGACTTATGTAAAATACTTATAAGGAAAAATAAAGAGGTATGACTCAGAGTCGTAATGTCTTAAATAGATTTGTGTGATAACCTAGTGTTGAACCTAATTTATTTACTTAAAAGGATTTTCCCTGACAGGTTTAACGTGTCTTTGGAAAATACTAACATGGATGGTAATATGATTGCCAATAAAACTAAGTTGATGGAAAAAGGATTAATAAAACATTTTGGAAACCTTTACACTGACAGATATGCTTAAGTCTTTTCGGATTATGCATGCTTGTTCTAGATGCATATCATGACTATAAGATAGAGTAGAGGATGTAAGCCTAAATACCTCATATCTGAAGATGCTAAGATGATATGTAAGCTTAAGAGATCCACATATGGACTCGAACAATATTCTCTAAATACAATTTTTCATTCTGATAATCAAATAAGTTTGATAAGATCAAAATGGAGATGGGCCTTGTGTATATAAGAAGGGTTAGTGAGCGTGTTTTAAAAATACATTACGTGTATGACATATTGCTCTTTGGAATTGACATCCACATGTTACAATCAATTAGTGTTTTGTTACTCAAGAATTTTGTTTTGAAAGGTCTTAGTATTGCCAATCATCCTGGGATAAGGATCCATAGTTATAGACCTTAATGTATTATTACTTATTAGTTCACATGCTTTGATAAGATGCTTAAAGAGTTAGCATGGATCGGACCAAAAAAGGGTTATTGTCCAGTTCTCTTGAGATCTGACTGTGTAAAGACGTTAGTTTTGAAACAATGGTGAAATATAACACTTATGAAAAGATTTTTTATGCTGCTGCAATTGGATCCATCAAAAGTATGCTACGTACCCTTAATAATGACATACGTATACATATACAATCATAAAGAGATACAATCATCTAACAAAGACACTCGAATAAGAACTTGAAGCATATAACTAGTATTGGAATTCGAATATCATTTATATTTTTCTTATTAAATTGACAATTCCCTAGTTCAAAGTAGGGGCGGACCCACATGTAGTGTGGGGTGGTCTCAAGACCACCCCAAATTTTGAAAGGAAAAAAAAAACAAAAGAAAAATTATATTTTTATATTTATATTAGAACTCATAATATTAATGTATAAAACGTGTGTAAAAATGTGTAAAATGATAAGCTGGCTTGGTGGTCTAGGTGTGGGTTTTGTTGTCGTCTGTCTTGACATGCGCATGTTCAAAACCTCTAGCAACAATTTTTTAAACACCACAAAAACTAATTCCAACTTCCCTTATTATGTCTATCCGAATATTTAATGAATAAATACATATATACATTTAAGAAATGAAAACTAAGACCACCACATAATTATTTTCTGGTTCCGCCTGTTAGAGATTTGATATGATATTAGATATTATGTTATGTGGTGCTTTATGATTATGTCAAATGTATTGTGATAGATAAGATAAAAGATGAGATAAGATCAAGTTAGTTAGTCTAATGGTGATATATTGTTGTAACAATGAACCATTTGGTTATTCAATGAAATACACAATTATTCCCAAATTCTAAGTTGGTATCAGAGCCTTCTTACGGTGGAAAATGTCCACCGGGAATACAGATCCTCCGGCTAGCTCAAATGCTCCACCTCCTCATTCCTCCGGAATATCAACCGGAATACCTCTTTATGTTCCCATTCCATCAACCATTGATGGCAGTAGAGCCATTCCTTCACTCGTTCATACTGATGCAAGCACAGTGCCTCTATTTGGTTCTCTACCATTTCAGCTTTTGATTCCGACTCAAACCTCCGTTGTCGGTGTAATCCCATCACCAACGCCAGCAACACCTCCTTTTGGCGGAACCCTAAATCAAGTCTGCACCGTCAAGCTAGATCGCCGAAACTATCTTCTCTGGAAATACTCAATTCTCCCGGTCGTCCGTGGTTACAAATTGGATGGTCATCTCTTTGGTACAGCTCCACCTCCACCTCAGCTGATTCAACGAGGTGCCGGTCTGGAAGTTAATCCGGCATTTGAGCAGTGGAACACCACCGATCAACTCTTACTTGGTTGGCTTTTGGGTTCGATGACCAAACAGGCTTTGCAGGAAGTTGTTGGATGTGCATCTGCATCAGATGTCTGGAGAACCCTCGAAACACTGTTCAACAGCCAGGCTCGGGCTCGAATTCTTGAGTACAAAGATGCCCTAACTAAAACAGAGAAAGGAACGAAGAGCATGGCCGATTATCTGGCCCTCATGAAAAGTTATGCTGATAATCTGGCAGCAGCTGGTCTTTCAATTCCAAACTCAGAATTGGTCCTTGCCACTCTAGGTGGGCTACCCCGTGAGTATGAATCAGTTGTGGTGAACATCACCTCTCGAGTTATTTCCATGTCCTGGCCAGAAGTACAGGCTCAACTCCTTACCCATGAACGTCTGATCTCCAGGTACAACTCTCCAGCTGTCAATTTGGTGAATCCCAGTGCTAATGCTGCTTTTACTCAACCCACATATGGTAGAGGCCAATCCAGACCTCAGGGATCACCAAATGGTGGAAATAGAGGAAGAGGATCCACTAGGGGTGGAAGAGGTCGTGGTAGGTCCGGTGGTAGAAACACACAGAGTGCTAGTCAGGGGCCTAGGTCAACCTGCCAAATATGTTTGAAGGTTGGACACATTAGAGCTGAGTGTTGGCATAGATTTGAGACTGACTTTGTTGCTCCAACACCTTCCCAAGCCAAGCAAGTATCTGCATATCTTGCAGCTCCAGAAACTGCACCAGACCTATCCTGGTACCTTGACAGTGGTGCAAGCAACCATGTTACATCTGACCTGAACAATCTAAGCCTTAACACTCCCTATGATGGTACAGATGGCCTTGTTGTTGGTAATGGTGAGAAGCTTCATATCACTCACACTGGCTTTGCTAATATCTTACTGCCACACACAAACACTACCCTATTTTTAAGCAATGTTTTGTGTGTACCTGATATAGCTAAGAATTTATTGAGTATTTCTCAGTTATTAGCTGATAATAATGTTTATGTTGAGTTTTCTAACTCTGGATGTTGTGTTAAGGACAAGGACACCAAGGCTACCTTGCTGGAAGGACAGCTTCATGATGGTCTGTATCAGGTTCTGAGTCTGCCAGTTCAATCCAACTCTTCACCTCCAACTTCAGCTCAACCCAAGTCTATTTTTGTTACTAGTAGTACTAAGTCTCTATAACTTTGGCGTAGGAGACTAGGACACCCCTCTGTTAGAGTCCTAGAAGTTGTTCTCAAAAGTTGTAATCAATCCCTTGATATTAATGAAATTTTTCCTTTTTGTCATGCTTGTCAATTGGGCAAACTTCATGCCTTACCTTATGCTTCCTTTGCATCTGCTTCTTTCATGCCATTAGAGCTTATCCATACATATTTGTGGGGGCCATCTCCAGTCAAATCTGTAAATGGATACTCTTATTACATATCCTTTGTTGACACATATAGTAAGTTCACTTGGATCTATCCCCACAAATTCAAGTCTGGGGCCTTAGATGCCTTTCTTAAGTTCAAAAACCTTGTTGAAAATCAACTTAATCTCAAGATCAAACAGCTCCAATCTGACTGGGGAGGAGAATTCAGATCTTTTGAAACTCGCCTCAGTCAGTTTGGGATCCACTTCAGACACCCATGTCCACATACTCATTCTCAAAATGGCACAATTGAAAGAAAGCACAGACATATCACAGAAACTGGCCTAACCCTCCTGGCACAAGCCAACCTTCCTATGAAATACTAGTGGCACAGCTTTGAGCATGGTGTCCATCTCATTAACATTTTACCCACACCAGTTCTACATGATAAATCACCTTTTGAAATTCTCCACAAAAAGAACCCTAACTATAATAGCTGTAGAATCTTTGGATGTGCCTGTTATCCTCTTCTCAGGCCTTATCACACCCATAAGTTCCAGTACCACACTCAACAGTGTACCTACCTAGGAGTCAGTTCACACCACAAAGGACACCTGTGTATGGACCCTTCTGGCAGGATATATATTTCTAGAGATGTTGCTTTCAATGAAAACATTTTTCCCTCTAAGAATGTAAGTCAAGCCACTGTTGATCTTGAGTCTCAGGCCACAACCAAAGACACCCCTAGCTCTAGTTTCTCTCTAAATAAATACCATGTCCTGACATCTCTTGATCCTGATACAGATGAACTGGTGTCTCCAGCAGCAGAGTCTAGTGTGCCTAATGAGCCAGATAACATTGCTTCATCACCCTACACACCTGTCCCAACTCCAGGAAACAGGTCTGAAATATCTCCTGAAGGCACTCACAACTCTGACTCTGCCTCTAGTAGTAATACACCTCCTCCCTCACCTATTGTGCAAAGACAGGGTCCTGTACACCAAATGCAGACCAGGGCAAAAAGTGGGATTTATAAACCAAATAAATTCTTTGGTCCGACACAAAGGCAGTCCTATCCAAGTCAGTGTAAGCCAACTATAGTTGCTGATGCTCTTGCTAATCCACAGTGGGCTAAGGCAATGCAGGAGGAGTACAAAGCATTGTGTGACAATCACACCAGGGATCTAATGCCACCAGATTCTTCACAACACATAGTGGGAAACAAATGGGTGTACAAACTGAAACTTAAGCCAGATGGCGGTATCTTGAAGCATAAAGCAAGGCTGGTAGTCAAGGGCTTTCATCAGCAGGCTGGGGTAGACTACAATGACACATTCAGTCCTGTTGCAAAATCCTCAACAATTAGAGTGGTTCTGTCTCTTGCAGTTAAGAAGCAGTGGCCAATTCAACAAGTGGATATCAACAATGCGTTCTTAAATGGAACATTGCATGAATCAGTGTTTATGGAACATCCAGAAGGCTTTGTTGATAAGAATAGACCTTCCCATGTCTGCCGTCTGAACAAGGCATTATATGGCCTCAAGGAAGCTCCCCGGGCCTGGTTTGATGAGATGAAGACACAACTGCGGAAATGGGGTTTCAAGCAATCAATCTTTGACTCCTCGTTGTTTATCTTCAAGCATGACAACACTATCTTGTATGTGTTAGTATATGTTGATGACTTCTTAATCACATGGAATTCTGACACAGCAATTCGAAAGTTTGTTCAAGTTCTGAATTCCAGGTTTCCTCTTAAGGACCTGGGCCCATTGTCACATTTTCTGGGTATGGAGGTCCACAAGACCAGTGATACACTCATACTCTCCCAAAAGCAATATGCCTTGCAGCTGCTAGACAGGATGAATCTGGGAAATCTTAAACCATGTCCTACTCCCATGCTTTCTGGAAAAATACTAAGGCCTGATGAAGGTGAACCATTACAGAACCCAACACCATACAGAAGTGCCATTGGGGGTCTCCAGTACCTAACCTTTACTAGACCTGACTTGTCCTTCTCTGTCAACACACTGTCACAGTTCATGCATTCACCCACTTCAGAACACTGGAAGGCTTTAAAAAGGGTCCTCAGATATATTAAAGGGACTGTACACCTTGGGCTGGTGTTTAAAGCTTCTGGTAATCTACAGATTCAAGGTTTTTCTGATGCGGATTGGGGGTGCAATCCTTTTGACAGGAAGTCAGTATCAGGCTAATGTGTTTACTTGGGACATTCTCTTGTGTCCTGGTCATCTAAGAAGCAACAGGTGGTTTCACGCTCAAGCACTAAATCTGAGTGCAGGGCTCTTGCACATCTAGCTGCTAAAGTTCTTTGGCTGCAATCTCTGTTAAGGGAAATGCATATATGCTTACCCACTAGACCACAGCTTTATAGTGACAACATTGGAGCTGAGTCACTGGCACAGAATCCAGTCTTTCATGCTTGAACAAAGCATATTGAGATCGATGTTCACTTCGTTCGACATCATGTACTTGCAGGGCATCTCCAAGTCTCCCATGTTTCCTCCATTGATCAATTGGCAAACTGTCTGACAAAACCAGTTGCAAGGGCACAATTCTCCACTTCAAGATTCAAACTCAATGTGGACCACTCCCCATTTAGTTTGAGGGACATGTTACGTGATTATATATGATATTAGATATTATGTTATGTGGTGCTTTATGATTATGCCTAGTGTACTGTGATAGATAAGATAAAAGATGAGATAAGATCAAGTTAGTTAGTCTAATGGTGATATATTGCTGTAACAATGAACCATTTGGTTATTCAATGAAATACACAATTATTCCCAAATTCTAGGTCCGCCACTGGTTTTAAAGTACGATCTATGCTAAGTTGATCTAAATGGGTAAACTTGCGACTAATCTTATTCATTATTATTCTCCTGAATGATATACCTGTGTTGATGTTTTTATTCAGTTAGACGCAGCTCATCTCTTATTTATTTTTATTTTTCTATTTTCTAGAGAAGATATATAGGAAAATGACTAATTTTTTTTTGGGAGTTTAACGAGGAGAGGTGGGGTGGATGTTTGCATTTGTTACTTTATCTATCATTATATTTAGTTTTCATGTCGTTGAGATAGAAATATGGCATGTGTGCCAAAACACTTCGTTGATACTCCCTTCATTCCAATTTATCTGAGACAGTTGTCAAAATCATACATATTAAGAATATGAGTTAATGCATTAACTTTTACAATGAAATGACTAGAATGTCCTTGAATATAATTAATGTGGTCTTTTTTTATATATCTTAATGTAATAAATAATGATAAATCAAATAAAAACACAATAAATATTACATTGGAAATTGTACTGCCTCACATAAAATGAAACAAAATATTTTAGTAATTGCGTCATTTATTATGAAACGGATAGAGTATTTATTTTTCTATTAGTTTCAGATTTGAACTACGTAGTCAATGTTTCTTTATTCATGTTTTATGCTAGTGCAACTATATATTGTATCTTTCTGGAGATTTTGCAAATCTCAGTGGTTTAGTGTCAAAGTCGGCGTGGCCTAATCTACCGCGGTAGACAAGTTTTATGGTGATCCGACCACAAATATGATTTAATGACTCCGGAACAAATCATGTTTTCTTATTTTGTGTAGATTCCACGTGTTTAGAAAAAAAACCACATATTCTAAAATAGGTGATTGGTGGACAATTAATGACATGGTGGTCATAGACCACAATAAATGAGTGACCGCTGTATTGGAGCAGTTTTCTACCTCGTTTTATTTATCTTGTCAAAAGGCATCCCCTTTTTTTGGAATTCATGTCAAAAATATTGACGCGTTCCAAGAGACTGACTTATCGAACACGTGTCGAACGTCTTCTTTCCGATTGTGAGTTTGGCTTCATCTTACAATATATATATACATATCTTTTTTTATGGGCTGTCCGGTTACAGTATTAGTAAAAGTATGTGTCTTGTAAAGAAAATCAGAAAACGCAATACGAAAGACACAAACTAAGTTTTTGTTGTGGTCATTAATAGATGACCACTAATTATTTGAATAAATAATGATAAAGATAAATACTAATAACTATTAGATAATTATTTATTTCAACAATTCTATATTTTCTCAAACGACGTTCTTTATCTTCTATTATCTTGAAATAAAACTAATAATAAGACTTTCGTGCCGACAATCAATTTTTTTTTTTTTTTTTGAAAGTTCAATAATTTTTTCAGGTTGTCCTTTAAAGTAGCTCAACTGTAAAAGAATATGTCGTTACTTTCTAAAACTAAATTCTAGAATATACCTTGAGTGTCTCATTTAATTAAGACTTATAATCTACGAAACGGCACTAGCTAGCTCATCATACACGCCCAGGGCCGGCCTTATAGTGAGGCCAGAGAGACCGCGGTCTTAAGCTCAACGGTGTCGGAAGGACTCAACGGTATATGTTTCGCTATAAAAAAAAATCGTGTAGATTCAATCATATCCAACCAAATATAATATATATATATTTTTGATAAAGACCCAAAATTTTGTTCTGATGATGCTTTCAAACTTGTGTAGAATTCATATGCATATTATGCCTTTTTATAGGCTGAAGGAAGCGCAATTCGAACTGAGGTGTTCCTACACGAAAAGGTAAGGGTTATCATTATTCGCATGCAGATATACATCAGTTCGAAATTCAGAATCTAAAAAGAAGCATGGATTCGAAAATGCTTATCTCCTCATTAACTGATGCATGTATTGGTTTAGGTTTCGGAGGCATTGCCCCCGAACCCCCACGAGTTGGCGCTGCCCCGTTTCAATTCGTTGCGATAACATTAATTCGTACGGCAACTCGTATGCAAACGTTAATCAAAAAAATATCTAACAGTTTTATGTATACGTATGAATTTGGTTTTTGTTTCTAAATATGTTAGAAAAACTACTTTGTAGATATATTTTAAGACTATCAATAGATTGAATTTTGTATCTACGGATGTTAAAACACGATAAGTATATTTTTATATTAAAAAAAAACATTAACTAAAAAACTAAATTCGAAAACTTGATTTTAAACCTAAAAAACGGCAGGACCGGCCCTGGATGGGGGCAAGTAGTTTTAAAAGATGGAAGGTATGAAAAAAAAAGAGGCAAAAAGACGAAGGCGACTCAGCGGTGGGAAATGAGAAGGCAACCCCGCTTATCACCATCAGTATACTTCAAGCTCAAGGACGTTTCAACAAAACCAAAGGCCAATTTTGGGATTCTGTTTGTGTTCTTTGATATTTAATACTTGAAGAAGAAAAAATCAATACCATTACCCCTATATATATATATTTATATATACACATTCATTGCCGGACCTACGGAGGGGGCTAGGGGGCATGCGCCCCCTCTAATATTTTAAGACATGACTAATAACCTTGACAATTCTTAATATTTTATAGAAATACGTATATGTTGTCTATTGTCTCTCAATTACCAAACCTTTAATCTAGCTTAACTGGTAAAGCAGCTACTTTTTAGTTATACGTCTGAGCTTCGATTTTGAGTCATAGTTCCATTGACTGGCATGTTTTTTTTAAGGGATTTTGACACTTTTGGTCCCTCATGTTTTAGCTTTGTTTCAAAAATAACTCTTATATTTCTAAATGATACTTTTAGTCCCCTAGGTTTGTATTTTGTTTCAATTGTAGGGCAATTATTTAATTAACCATCTAAGTTAACGTCGACTAAACGTTTGATGTAACATGGCAACCACATATGCTTTCATACCATATATATCTTAACGCCTAAACATCGACATTAAGAAAAATTAAATACATTGTTGAGATTTTTGTTGTTGTGCAGCTGTGTCAATTTGAAAGAAATTAGTGATTCGAAATGGGAATGAAGGCAATGTCGACATTTAATCGTATAGATGAGATATGAAAGCATACGTGGCTGCCATGTTGCATTATCAAACGTTTAGTCGACGTTAACTTAGATGGCTAATTAGGTTGTCCTAAAATTGAAACAAAATACAAACATAAGGGACCAAAAGTGTCATTCAGAAACATAAGGTGTCCTAAAATTGAAATAAAATACAAAATAAGGGACCAAATTTGACTTTCAGAAACATAAGGTTATTTTTGAAACAAAACTAAAACACGATGGACCAAAAGTGTCAAAATCCGTTTTCTTTAGCTTAGCTTTTGTTTACTACGTATGAATTTTGAACTTTGTTCGGTGCTTTAGTTACAATTTAGTTGCTATGAAACCTTTCTATATCTATAATTTAGTGGTTTTTAAGAGAATCATATTTATAATCTCTCTTGTATCATCCCTAATATTCATTCATATTTTACAATTTTTAATACTATATTCATACATCATATTATGTCTAAATTTGTTACGTTCTTATAAAGATATATCGTTAACTTATTTTGTTCTTTAGTATGGTTGGTTCTTCCGGAATAATATTCTTATTTATATTTCTACGAGGTTTTTTTGAAACACTTTCTCCGTGATATTATATCTAGCTATGACGTTCACCCGTGCACAATTTACGCCTCCTAATCGTAGATTCTAGTTCCGCCACTGTATATACTTGACATTTCATATTTTCACCACATTATTCATTGTAAATCTTCTTGCTTTGCTTCACCATTATTTATCATTAAGCGAGTGATTGAACATTATTATCCATTTATAAAAACGTGAACAAAGGCTTTCTCATTTGCATTAAACTATTCTAACTGTTTTTCTCATGATATTGTGTTGGCTCACTCTAATCGGATATTTTGGCAACTATTCTTAGAACCGTGGTACGATACATGTTAAAATAAATATAATAAATAAAATAACAATAATTTACTCATGTAATCCAACACATATTGCAAGTACAACTATGCCAAGAAATAATCGAAATAAAAGACTCAAACCGAGGCGAGTGAAAACACTCTGTCCTTAAAACAATTTGCTCTAGTATAGTGTCCACGATGCTAGCAATTATCTCCTAAGATACAACGGTTTTACCTGTTCGATGTGGTGGCACTTCAAACTTCGAACAAACGGCCGGCGAACTCTTCCGGTCTCTTCTTCATTCAGAAATGCAAGCTACAACTTTATATGCATATGGAGTATTTTGTATTCATTGGTATTCTAATTTTTCATGCTTCTTGTCTTTCCACTCATGTAGGGAATTTATAGGAAGTAAAAAACTGTCCATTTAAACCCACTAGCCATGATGTAATCCATTTATGGCCACTAACCCATAATTTTTTATCAATTAAAACTACTTAGCCCACTACATCATAATAATAGTCACTACTCATCCATTCTTAGTGAGCATTAAATGGCCATTTTTCCCAACAAATATCCGTGTAGAGTAGTTTCCAAGTTAGGGTATTCTACATTGTATTATAAATATGGTTGTCAACAGTAACTGAAACACATCGTTTTTCTCCCAATATTTTCCACTTTAACGTGGTATCAAAGACAAAGCTAAATTAGGATAATAATTCGATCATGTGTGTGCTCGAAGGCGTGTTCTTCGATTCTTTTTTGGTCCCTCATTATCAAGGGTGTGTTCCTTGATCTTTTATATATGTTGTTCATGTGCTCCTCGATTCTTTTTCTGATACTGGTAGATCGCCGGCATCCTACTCGTTTTTCGCTGTCTGTTGTTGCTGATAGTGTGTTGTGGCTGCTCCTCCTTTGTTGTTGTTGTTCAAATTTTTTATGTTGCCGTCTGTACTCATGCCGCGGCCAGAACTTACCTCGATACGGCAGAGGCTAGAAAAACTCTGAACACGCGAAAACATTGAACACGCAAAAACTGACACCTTATGGAGTGTTGGTAGTCTATTTATTGGTTTTTATCAGCTTTAAATAAGTTTTCGCTAACTTAGGTGAAAAGAAAACCTAAGCAAAAAGAAAAAGGAAAATAACTTCCGAATTATTCTTTCAAAGGGGTGAGTGAATTTTTTTTTTTTTTTTTTTTTTTTTGGTTTTGAAAACTAGGGGTGAGGGATTTTAAATACATTAATAAAAGTTTAAAAAAATTTATCTAGCAAAACAGATAAATAGACGATAAAAACGAAATGAGTACATATTCAGTTGTGTTTGCATTACTCCCCCTGATGAAAACATTCTCCGTGTTCATTAGATATTAATGTTGAATATATCTCCTTCGGACTTCACAGATATTAATGTGGAATATATTGCCTTTGGTTTGGAAATGGTATAGTACATTGCACTTGTTTTATTTACTGAACGAAATTTTCGGGTCATTTATTCTTCTTTCTCTATCTTAACCTTAATTTATTATGAATTCAACAATTTTATTACTTAACAACTATCGCATTAACGATAGTCAAATACGTATTTTAGACATTTATCTTCAAAAAATTCCTAGGATGACTTATATTTTAGACCGGAGGTAGTACATTGCACTTGTTTTATTTACTGAACGAAATTTTCGGGTCATCACTTTGACCGGAAATTTTATGGTGTCCTAGACCAAGTATGATTTGATAATCCAGGACCAATAGAAATCCAGGAAAACACGCGGGGCCCACCGTGTAAAATATAAATGCCATGTTTTTACAAATTTGCCCCTCTTTTAAGAAATCCTATTGGAGGACAAGTATGACATGATGGTCCTGGACCACCATAAAACTACTGGACTTGATAAAATCAAGTTTCTTTTAAAAATCATGCATCTCTCCTTATGATGCGAACATTATTCGATTGATAAAATTATTCTCAAATTTAATAGTAATAGATAGCTATATTGATTTCTACATATGTTGCATAACGTATATGTCATACACTATAAACTTTTCTAGAAAAACTAAGCCGGATAAAAAGTAGACCACGAAAAAATAGGTTCATGATGTTTTAGAAAGAACTCGCCAGTTTTAGCACCCTAATTGGTTCATGATGTGATCAAGGCTCATGTTAGATGCAATTAATCTTTCGATTAATATAAACAAAATAAAATAAAAACATTTAAAAGACAATGAAGGATATAAAGTACATCCGAATAATAACTCAAACATTAAAGGGTCAAACAAAGTTAATAAGATGCCATACTTCAAGCCCGCCACTGAAATAGGATAGACGCTATTCAATTCAAAGGCACAAAATGTTCAGAAGAAGTCTTTGTTTTTTTTCATTGTTTTTATTTACTAGTAGCAGATAATCATCCTTCACCTCTGGTATAAAAAAATATACCAATGTCATTCTCATCCCATGGCATATTTCTGGGTCCATGATCGAGCAGTAGCCTCGTATTTTGCTCTGTCAGTCTTGTATGCCTGAGCTATCTCCGGCACAAGAGGATCATCTGGATTCGGATCAGTCAACAATGAACAAATTGAGAGCAACACCTGTTTAACATCCAAAACATCAACCATATTCATGATTCCAGACCTTAATCTCATCTCAATTCATGACAGAGGCTGACCATTGCTCAAAACAGCCATAAAGTTAAGAACTGTAGAATGGTTACGGGGTTTGTCCAGGATTGGACATAGAAAACCCTGCCAAATATAAAACGTCGTTTTGGACAATAACAGTTGTCAGTTATTGTCCAAAATGACATCATTTCATGTCTGACATGGTACTGGACATTGACCCTTTTTCCAATTGCTTACAGCCAACAGAGACCTAAATTACCTTAGACACTGTCAGCGCAGGACTCCATTGCTCCTTGAGGATGTCGAGACAAATGCTACCGTTGCTGTTTATGTTTGGGTGGTAAACTTTTGTCTTGAAAGCAACCTGCACAACAAAAATCATCCCCACAAAATAGAGCATCCCCCACATTTCAATTCATTTTGTCCAAAAAAAGATCATATTCAATACATAAAACATAGAGCTTATCTCAATGTCAGCTAGTCCAGCGTTACTTCCCCTTAAGCCAGACTCAATTTACACACGCAAAAACAGAAAACCAGTCCTCTATCACTTTATCATAATGCAAACCATAACCACGACCACACTAATGAATGGATACTGGTGTACCCAAAAACAAAAAGCATAACGCATCTCCAGTGTCAAAGACGCATAATATGGAAAGCACTTTCAGAAACATGCACGTTTTCTGAGAAGTTGTGATTCTTTTTTCTTATTTTCATGAAGAGATATTACACACACATGCACGTATGTATGCTTTGAATTAATGTATATATTATGCCGGCATATTCAAAATACACCAACAAACTACCCATATAATGCGCTAGACTTTGTATAGCCGACCAGACACAGAAATGACACTGAAACCACTTTAGGGTTTGATGCAAAGAGACACCAACTGATGTTTTCTCTATCAGCATATGAAAATTTTTGGCCAAGGGGAAGATGACAGACAGCAGTTTTGGCCTCAAGAAAGAGGAAAAACAGATGGAATTGAGAGAATGATCAACACAATAAACTCAAAACGCTTTAACCATTTGAAAATTGTCATACCAATGCATAAAGATAAAACCTAGACTTGTTCAGAGAAATTATAAGCCACATGGCTACAACAACCAAGGTTAATAGGTATATAGTCATACGGTGCATAAAGATAAAACCTAGACTTGTTAATACTACGTGGATGGAGTGCCGGATAAGGCCCTAAATCTTTGGTGTGCTCCTTCTGTATGCACCCGTCCAGGAGATTGCTTGCTTTAAGTGCAGTAACTTGAATGGAATCTCATTAACACATTTCCATGTTCTTTTTTGATGAAGGCATAGTGCAATTTTCTAAGGGTGATGCTGAATGACTACAGGGCTGTTTGGACATGAAGTATTCACATTTCTTCTTGTTCAGTGAGGAAATTTTGGTTAAGATGTTTGGGTTGCATCAGGTATAAAAAGAAAAAGAAGAATTGCAAGGAATAAATGCAAGTCGCAAGGAGTGGTCTCTCACACTATGCATGTCACAACCGGAGGTTTGAGCAAAACAGAATTCCAAAAACTTTGAAAGACAAACTTCAAATAAATCATAAGCATTTGACTATTTCTGGCAACGTACAAGCACAGAAACTAAAATCTATTTACCTTGGGAGGCTTGAATGGATAATCTGGGGGAAAATGAATAGACACAAGGAAGACACCCCCTGAAAATGGGCTATCTGATGGACCCATAATCGTAGCCTGCCAATGGAACATATCTTCACCAACTGGGCCTGGAACAAAGTTGAATGATAGTTTCAGATGACAAAAAAAACATATCTCAGTTCATCCTAAAGTTTCCAAAAAAATTAGGAATAATCTCCCTCTACAAGTAAAGCATGCTAAGTCTAGAATTCAAAAAACACGAAAAACAAAGAAGAAACCAGGGAGCAGATAGATTTGATATACTAAATTATGAGTGAGCATAAATATGAAAATGTTCCGGCAGTGTGCCTGAGTTTTCCATAAAGGGCATCATCACTGCTTGAACTTCACATGCTAAAGGATAAACCGTCAATTATCAACAATTCGGAAAAGTGGACAGTAAAAGTTTATCTTAAAGGAGGAATGACCCCAAAGTTGGATCACTTATTGATTCAAAGGAGTTCAAATATATACACAAGCAGAGTTCCAAACTAAGGAAAAGAGGCAAAACAAACAGTAAATGCCAAGCAACAAACAGAAATTCTGGAATTAAAAGTTTAAAAGCAAATATATGAGCACTTGACATTACAGTGTAAAGCAAATATCTGTATATTCTTTAGGTCTTGAAGGATGCTGATATTATAAGCTGAGCTCTTGTATGATTGTATTCTTACAATACTACCAATGACATTTAAAATAAAATTAAAAAAACTACAAGAGCACTCGACATCAATTTCACAAAGCAAAAGTGCTAAAAAAAAGTTACAAACCAGCACTGCAAGAAGCAGGAGGGTCCTTCTGTAAATCCTTAAGTTCTTTCTGAATCCTCTTTGAAGCCATTGTACCCCTTCAAATCAGAATTCTCACTGCCATAAAAAGGATCATATGATAAAGACACACACGTTATATGAGGGGAAAAAGAAAAGGCTAAATGAAAAAGCAAATCATTTAACAAGGCAAACACCAAGAAACTGTTATAATAACAACACCTTTCAAACAAATTGTCTTCCTTTTTCGATTGGTTTCCAGTTTCCTTCAGTTAACTAATCCAAACACTATCCATATATCCAAGTAATAATAATATTAGCAAAAATGTTCAAAATAAGGTACATATCTACGATATGTAAATTATCAGATTGGTTAAGGTCATAATGCCTGGAAATCCCTTTCATTGCTTGTCGGCATTCTAAGAGATCTTAGTGATCCTTTATTACTTTATAAAATCAACAAATTCTACAAAGCCCCTCAAAAAAAAATCTATAAACTAAAAAGATCAATTTTTAATCTTAAAAAAAAAAAAAAAAAAAAAAAAAAAATTAATTACATCCCCTCGAAAAAAAAAGATCAATTACATATGGAGAACAAATTCCAATTCTTTTCTAACCCTGTAAAAAATATCTTATTCATAATCACATCACACGAACAAAACCAAAATCTAACCGAATGCGAAAGAGACCAAATTATTTAAATCGCTCATCAAAATAATCTAAAATGATGCAGTACAATTACAAACACAGAAGCAGATGAGCAGCTTTTCTGATGATTTAAAAAACAAAAAAAACGGCTCTTACGGCAAACAATTTCTGGGTGCAAATAAAAATGGTTTCGGTCAGGTAGAAACTAGGGTTCAATTTCGGCAGAAATTACGAACCTTTTTAATATAGAGAGAGAGAGAGAGCGCAGCACGAAAAATGCAGACGTAAAGCGGAAGTTTTTATACTATAGTGCCCAACAGAAGCACCGTTTCGAAATCTTTTAAAAAATAGTAGTAAAACATAATGACGCCATTTTTCCCGTTTCCAACTAGGATTTGTCTCACGTGTTCATTCATTATTGATCACATTTTGCGGCAAGTTAGAGATTATTATATTATAATCTTTTTTTTTTTATTTTAAGGAATACTTTAATCAAGACAATTAGGATAAGTATCTTACTACAATTCATCTATTATGTTTATGTTTAGTAGAAGTCTGGAGTTTAAGAATTAATACCTTCTTCCCTCAAAAATAAAAAATAATTACTACATTGGTCCCAAATTATAAATTATCATATTTATTCGTAATATAATATAGTCATTTTATATTACCAATTCAACATTTATTATTTTTTTTATCTTAACTCTAATTGAATATTAATCCAGTCACTTTTCATTATTTAATAACTATAAAATTGTATTAATGATAGTCAATATATATTAGAAATTTAATCTTTAAATTTATCACATTCAATCATTTTTTTAATCTTTATGAAAATTTTTAAAATGTCTTATATTTTAGGACGGATGTAAGATATGTATAAGAGGTTAAAAAATTATGATCAATAATGGTAGAAATCGACGTTAGATGTGATATGCTTTCACACTTGGGACTCTTCTTTCCAATAGATAAAAGGATATCCGGTTGATATTCTTCAACCGTGTCTTTTTGGTGTCTAAAGAAAATACGTAAGTAAACGCGGAGCACGATAGCCGATAAATCGACATAGGATGTCTGTTTTTTTATAATATTATAGATGTATTGTGAATTATATTGAGCCTCTATATATATAGGCGAGCTACTAAACATGATTAAGGTAACGACGATAATACATAATAAAAAGTGATAGGACTCTAATTAAACTAGACAACAGTCATGGTGGGTCCGATGAGGGACGGACCCAACATTAACTATTTGTAGAGTCTGTCTTGTGATCAAACAATTATGTAACATTTTTACGACCATTTTATTGTATAAATAATCAAAGGGTTGTAACACCCTTTCCGGATACTGAGTCGTTATCCGAAAAAAACATACGACACGCATATAATTAAAATTAATCAATTATATACGTCGGTATCATCTCATCTAACATCAAAGGATTTGGGATTGATAGCACCGGAATACATACAATGAAAGGTCTCAAATGCTATGACAGATCCGTAATCAGGCGGCTTCCAATATTAAAACACTTTGTTTGGTTGAAATTAAACATAAAACCATTTTCAGATTGTTTAGAATAGTGTGTGCAAATAGCTCATACATAAACTTACACAAACTGATTGGACGATAGTCCTTCATACTTAACGCCTCTTTTTTTCCGGAGAAAAGATCTTGGATATATATTATCAAAAACTGTACACCACGTGTACCATACAACAGGAGCAAAAAGGCCTACCAAATAAAATCTAAACAACAGTCTCATCAAGAGAAACAATAGATTTAATGCGAGCTAAAATGCAACTAGTTCTCAGTATATTGTCTCTATTTCCAAAAAAAAAAATATTTCTCCAAAACCAAACACTTGCAATGGTTTCCCGAAAGATGTATTTCCACTCCATGCCCAAGGAATCGTTGCAAAGCTCCTGCAAAAGATTGAAATCAATCCAAGCATCAATCCCATTAAAGTCGAAAAAAGACCATGTCTACATGCCGGAACGAGCACCTTCCAAACCGTATTAATCCATCCACAATCTCTGATCGCATGAAGATTTGTCTCAACGGTAGCATCACATATATATAGGACAAGAGGAACTCGCCTCCGGAATACGAGAAGCAATCAACCCATTGGTTTTAAGGCTATTTCTCTGTGACTCCCAAAGAATACCATTAAGTCCCTCCGGACCCTTTAAGCTCCAAATACGCAGCCAAAAGCGGGAATTTAAAGTACCTCCAACAACTTGCATCACGTCGTAACTTGACTGTACTGAAAATTTGCCATTCGGATTGTGCTTCCAAACCCATGAGTTTAAAGTGGTATCCCAAGACATGGTGAGTAAAAAATCTTTGATACCAAAGATACTTCGCCAAACAGGTCACCGGGAGACGGGGTCGTGCAAGGTGTATTAACACCCATCAAGTCACCATACTTAACGCCTCTTTAACCTTTGAGATCAATGCAATATACATAAGGTTAATCGGCCCGCCCGTTATTCAACACATCAAGCGAAATTTGCATAAAAAATGCACCAGAAGTGTTCTAATTTCTTTTTTTTGTTGTTGAATAAAGACCACATTTTTTCCAGGTAGCTTGGACAATTTCTACTTGGGTATAAGGATCGTCAAGGCGTTGTGCATCAACATTAGATAGTCTAGCAAAATCCAAATTAAGAAGCAAAGATCAGGCGTAGAGGAAGATAAAATACTATGAAAACGATCTGCAGACCGTAGGGATACGTCACATTTCTTTTCATATGTAACCATGAATCCATGATCCACCATCATAGGACCTGGCTTTTCAAATCCACACTAGGGTTTTTTTTTTTTTTTTTTAGCACCAATGGGTAAACAATTTCAATTTTTGGCGATGACCTTCTTGCAATCAATTTTTTTTGGGGTCGATTTTATTTAATAAAACTGTAAATACTTTACAAAAATAAGATTACATCAAAATTGTATGCGCTGAAACTAATCAAATCAAAGTCGAGCTAATCTAAATTCTCGCGCTCGTGCAATTAATTTTGATTATGGAGAATTGATTTATGACAAAATTGATCCTTTAAAAATCAATCCATGTATCATTTTTAGCATTGATAGATAGTGACGAAGTCAATATAATAATGTGTAGCATGAGATCAATGACGGAGAAAGGAATTGAAACTCGGGCGGGCTAATGGACTATATCTGGGCAACTGGGTGAGCTCATATAAAATGCTTTGATGAGTTAAATTGCATTATATAAGTTTTTTGGTGTAGAATTTTTTCCCGCCGGGTGGGCTAGCCCCCCTTAGCCCTCCACTTACCTCCGTCCTTGCATGAGATGATACTATTATTATGACATGTTTGTTACGCGAGAATGAAATGAAACTGGATAATTTTTTATTTCACTCCAATGTTTATGTATGAGAATAATGTAATGAAATATAATGAAATTGTATTCCAATATAATGAAAAATAACTATTTTTCATTACCTTCAATTCAAAATGAGATGGAATGGAATTAAAATCGACAAAATACATGACTAGTGGGTAAGAGTAATGTGAGGTTGGGTGGGTGGTGAGGTGGGGTGAGCGAAGTTGGGTAGGTGGTGGGGCAGGATAAGGGGTAGGTGTCTCGGATTTTATCTAAGCAAAATAAACAAGTAATAAAAATAATCCGGTTTACCCCAAGTGCAGGGATCGTAGTATAGTAGCTACAACCGGAGTCGAATCACAGGGAATCGAGGTTGTTTATCTAGTTAATTAATTCTTCTAAATTGTCACGACACAAAACGAAACTAAAAAGGAAATCAATAAACTGGACAGAGGGTTGTCAATCCAAAGCGAGGAAAGATAATTGCGAACGAAAATAACTCTATCTATAAACTAAAAAGAAAACAAACTTCTAAGAAAACAACGAAGAACAAGGCACGAAGATAATTTCAACTAATTTTAACGAGGAACAAGCAATGATCCACCTATCTCGCAACTCTCAATTTCTATCATAGATCGTTTAGTGAAGATTTAATAAAGATGTGGTTCACCTATCAAAGGTATGAATTTCTACTCTCGTAGATAATTCGCCTATTAATCTTTCATCTCTCGATCTTAAAGATTAACGCTTCCATAACAAAGGTGTAAGATTTCTCAATCTAGCAACCTAGATATTCAACCTAATCAACTCTCGTTACTTATAGGTTAAAAATCTAATCTTTACTACGGTGATCTAGGTCCAACAATGATTCTCATCAAACGTTAAACATCAATAAGCAACAATCCATCGATATAATTGCATAACAATATAAAAGCATAATAAAGATACAAACTTTATTTAAAACTCACAAAACATCCAAGATTTGAAATCAAAACGCTGCTGAGAATTGGCTTCACAAAGCTCGTTCTAGGCTTAGCCTTAGCTCATCGTTGGAATGCAAATCATATAAATAAAAAGAATATAAAAAGATGTTTATGATGGTGGGAAAACGCAGCTAGGGCGCCCCCAAGGGGCCTGGGGCGGCCAGGGATCGAATTGTGGTGCCTTAGGGTTCAGAAAAACGCGACTATATATAGGTTTTTAAGTCGGTTTCAGCAAAGGCGGTGGCTGGACGCCCGTTTAAAGGGGTGAACGCCCGTCTGGATTGTCGGACGCCCGTCCACTGTGCTGGATTTCTTCGAGTCGGGCCGAGCTGGATCAGACGCCCGTCCTATAGGTTTTTGAACGCTCGTCCACAGAAAATCTGAACATCCTGAATCCAAAAGCTCCTCCTGGACGCCAGTCCACTGCTTCTGGACGCCAGTCCACTGGACAGGACCTCAAACGTGCGTCAAGACTTGTAAAGCTTCATTCTACCTTCGACTTGCATCTCCTTCCTTCCATTTAATCTTCAATCAAACATATTTTCAGCTCATTCCTTGCCATGCAAATGTACCTACAAGGTAATAAAAACGTGCAAAATGTAGAACCATATATATCGATGAAAAATCACTAATAAAATCACGTAAATAGCTCGATTTTGCATTTAAACCAATTTCATATTCATTCTCTCAATAAATCCTTTAAACACTTACTTTTCTATAAAAAGTAATAAAACACGAAGGAAATTGCTACGAAATAATATCATATATATCGTAAAAATCACCGTTAACAGTAGGGTAGGGTAGGATGGTGTGGTGGGTGTCTCGGATTTTATCTAATAAAAAATAACAAGTAATAAATTTATAAATCCGGTACTCCCCAAGTGTAGGGATCGTAGCATAGCGATTAATACCGGAGTCGATCTCAGGGAATCGGGGTATCTAGTTCATTAATTTCTCTAAAATTGTCACTACTATTTATTACTAAACCTAAACTAAAACGGAAAATAAACTGGACAGAGGATTGTCAGTCCAAAGCCAGGAAGGATAAAAGCGAAAACGAAATCTAAACTATAAACTATAAAATAAACAGTAAACAAGAAGATGATCATGGTGATTAAACAATCGAACAAGTAATTATCCACCGATCCCGCAACCCTTAATTTCCTCTCTAAAGTTGTCTTGTGATGAGTCAACTAAAATTGTGGTTCACCTATCAAAGGTATGAATTCCTACTCTCGTAGATAATTCGCCTATCAATCTTTAATCTCTCGATATATAAGATTGACGCTCTCAAACCAAGGTGTAAGATCTCTCAATCTAGCAACCTAGAAATCTAACCTATCAACTCTCGTTATGTCAAGGTTAAAAATCCCATATTTCCTATGGTGATCTAAGGTTTACACCGACTCTCGTCATACGGTAAACATCAATAACAATTCATCTTTCGATATTGATTGCATAGCATATAAGCATAGGAAAAATACAACTTGAATTAAGAATCACAAAACAAACTCAAGATTGAAAAGAAAGAACCTGATGAAACGGATTTAAATAACTTGAACAAATCGTCTAGCCTCCAAATCATCCAGCCAAAAACAGCAGAAAAAACGGAATAAAGATGAAAAGAAACAACCCTCGGCCGGCCAAGCACCAAGGCTCAGCCGGCCGAGGTGACTTGATCTCGAAATTAGGGTTTTCTGTGTATGCGGCTGTATAAAATTATAAGTCCTAGGGTTTACAAAGCGCTGGTATTTATAGAAAATAAAGTCGGCTGCTGTAAGTCGGTCGAAGGACGCCCGTCCGTCTTGTTGGACGCCCGTTCGAGATACCTTGGACTTGCTTCAGACGCCCGTCCACTCAGCGTCCAAACTCTTTTAATCAACTTTCTTCTCCTGGACGCCCGTTCACTATTCTAGACGCTCGTCCATCCTGGACGGGACTTGGACGCCAGTTTAGCTGGATCAACAACTTGATTTCCTCATCTTTATCCTTTATCAAATTCCAAATTTATCTCCTCTCTACCATATAATTCGAACTTGATCTTCTTTTGATCATTCTTTGGGTCGAGAATATGCTTCTACATGACATAAAAAACATCGCAAAATGTAATAATATCCAAATAAACATGAAATCAACAATAAAACGCATAATTCAACTAATTTTGCGAATAAACCATTTAAAACCTCACTTGCTCAATAAACCAATTAAACGCTCATTTTCTATGCAAATTATACAAATATGGAGGAAATCATTATAAAATATAACGGAATAAATCGTATAAAATCACCCTTAACAGTGGGTAGGGTAGGATGGGTGAGATGGGGTGAGGTGTGTCTGTGTAGGGTAAAATGGGGTGGTGGGTGGGGTAGGGGTGGGTGCGATATGGTAGTGTGTGGTAAGGTTATGTAGGAGAGTGAATATGTAGGTTGCAGTGGTATGGTAAGGTAGCGTAGGTTGGTGGAGATGTAGGGTGCGGTGGGGTGTGGTAATATAGGGTGAGGCGAGGTGTGTGATGGTAGGATGGTGGGGTAGGATACGGTGGGGTACGATGGCGTAGGTTAGGTAGAAAATGTATGTAAGGGAAAGTAAGGTGGTAATGTAAGGTGGGTAGGATAATGTGAGGTAGGGCAGTGTAGGTGGGTGTTAGAGATGGTTGAGATAGTAAGGTAAGGTGGGTAACATGGTAAGGTGTGTGTGGTGTGGTGATTGGTAAGATGAGTGGTAGGTAAAGTAGGGTAGAGTGGTGTGGCGGGTTCGGTGTAAAATGGGTGGTGGGGTAGGGCTACGATGGTTGAGATAGTAAGGTAAGGTGGATAACATGGTAAGGTGTGGTGTGGTGTGGTGATTGATAAGATGAGTGGTAGGTAAAGTAGGGTAGAGTGGTGTGGCGGGTGGGGTAAAATGGGTGGTGGGGTAGGGCTACCCTACCCCATCCACACATATCTCACCGAACCCTACCTCCTTCACCCTATCATATTGTATGCACCGTGTCCTGTCTCATCCTACTCAACCTTAATCCACTACTTTGCCATACTCATTACTCAATGTTTCACCTTTTATGTAATTTGTTTTAGTCTATTGTTTCACATTTCAAACACAGTAACAAATGAGTTTATTCAATTTCATTTCATTCAATTCCTATGAATTTATTCAATTTCATTTCATTCCCGCGTAATAAACATGTCATTAGCATTCTCTTGGGAGAGATTTTATTGTGCAACAGTTGTAGGAATGATGTACCAAGTGTCATACATTAAAGTTTCTCATTTTTACTCTCTTTCATATAATACACTTTTATCGTGTGCGAGAGATTAGAAATGAATGGTTGTAATGTATGTCACTTGGTACAACCTTCATACAATGATTGTATTATAAATTTTTCCTTATTGTGGTTATAATACAACCGTTGTATGAAGGTTGTACTAAGTGGTATACATTACAACCATTCATTTCTAATCTCTCATACACGTGAAAAGTGTATTATGTGAAATAGAGTAAAAATGAGATACTCTAATGTATGTCACTTGATATAATCTTCCTACAACCATTCAGGGGCGTCACCGTCCAAATTTAGCCTCGGAGCCCAAAGAAAATAGGTCATTCTAAAAGAACAGTAACAAAAAATAAAAAAATTTCAAATCAAATAAGAACATTGTAAATGTTTCAAAATAAAAAAGATTGTTATTGAAAGTGTTTTCCAAATCAAAATAAGAACATCATAAACATTTTAAAATAAAAGAGATTGTTATTGGGAGTTTTTTTTTTTAATGTTTGAGAGTTGAGACGACAAAGAATGAAAGGGAGGCATGAACGAAAGAATATATTTTGGGATTTGAGTTGTCAATTATTTATTTAGAACTTAAAAATCAAAGTGTCAACTATTTTTTTTTTTTTTTTTTTTGTCAAAGGATCTCTTTATTACTTATCATAGAGTCAAAAAAACCATCGCGGTTACAAAGAAAATATCAAATAGTAAAGCATACTAATGACTATTCTATACACCAAGTAAGTATAAGATTTCTTGCTCTTTCCACTATAGTCGAAATAAAAGCATAAGGTGGGGGTCTATCACCATCTTCACCGTGCTTGAGTTTATTCATCTACATCCAAATTCCATAATCTGCCTCCCTCTAAATATATTTCCAAGGCGTTGTCCCAAATTGGTTGTTTTCATTAACCTGCAGGTTCATGCGCAGCCACTCGATTATATTTGTGGTACCAAAGAACTCTGGTTTATACTCTACCGGTACACACTGATTCCATACTTCCCTTGCCCAGTAACAGTCCCTTAAGGCATGGAGCATGGACTCCTCTTCCTCGTCGCAGATATCGCAGAAGAGGTCATCCACAATATGTCTATAGCATAACATCTTGTCCACAGGTAGTGCACCATTTGCAATTACCCAAAGCAAATAAGTACCTCTAGTAGGTCCTTTCAAATCCCATATCTTCTTCCAAACATCAGCCAGATTAATATGATCATCAGAGGAAGTCGGTAAAGCATAGCCAGAGGCCACCAAAATATTTCAACTATTTCTTTTAAGAAAAACAAAAAAGCGCAAAAAAAAAAAAGTACATACAACAGGGCTCAAATACCGGTCACATATCAGGTTATACCTTAATGCTCACTATTAAGATGATACATTGTTGGTTATTAAGTTATTGGGTAAAAAATTGGGTAAGTTATTTGTTAATAAGTTATTGCATCCCAATATAAAAATACATATATATATATATATACTATTGGTAAAAAATTGAGGGACCTTTAAATTTATCGATTTTGGAAGGGTTGTGGGTCATGGCCGCGTTGACCCCCAAGGGCGCTCATGCAACCGTTAAACCATAAAGTTAAAATTTTCTTTGGAAGTTGCTTAAATATGTTTTACCTGTGTCGGAGACCCTTCGCAAACGCTTTGGGCATGATGGTGCTTTGTGTTCAGCGTGTGGAGAGTACCTGGAGACTGTCAATCATCTTTTTATATCTTGTCCCTATGCGCAATTGGTTTGGAAATTTGCAGGTGTTACTTGGGAGGAATTTCGGGATCCGAATGCGTCGGTTACTCATTGGTGGGATAAGATGTCGGCTAAGATCCCCAATGGGATTTTAAATGATCGGATAGTTTTTTCTTGTTTCATTCTTTGGTTCATTTGGAAAGCGCGTTGTAATAGATATTTTAAAACCTCGTTTTGGCCCCCGGAGATTACTGCTAAGTATGCTAATGAGGCGTGGTTAGACTTTGTGCAGGCACATTATGAGGAGAGGGTAGAAACTAATGTTATTTCCTCCTCTCCTGTCTTGCAGCGTACAGACCCTTCTCCAGGTGTGGTTAGGGCCTTCGTCGATGCAGCCTGGAAGTCGGAATCTTGCCTTGCTGGTTTCGGAGCGGCACTTCTCAGGGATGATGGTACGATTTTGGAGGCTTGGGCGTCGCCGAGATCGATGGCTTGTTCTGCCTTTGCGGCGGAGGCTCAAGCTTTGCGCTGGTGCCTTAGTAGGTGTTGTGCTTGTGCATTAAGAATTTAGCCTGCATTATATTTGTCTCTAGCTAATTGTAGCGAGCTTGTCCGATCCCCCTCCCCTTTTGATTCGCTTATTTCATGCAATCTTGCCATCGTTCTAGATGATATTAGGTCGCTTATTTCATGTTTTGAATCTTGCCATGTTACCGTACCCCGGTAATGAAAGTTTTCGTCGTTTGGGTAAAAAAAAACCATAAAATCTCTTAAACATAAATTTTTATAATACAACCCTTGAAAGTGGCAGTTCAATCCAAAATGGCAGTGTCAAAATCAAATTTTCGACCCCTAAGATTAAGATCTCCAATGAAAAATTAATAGGTATCAAGAGTACTCATATTTGAACCCTTTGCTAATACCCTCCCATTCACTACACGCGCGCGGGGAAGGAATTTGACCAAAAAGCGCGTCGCTAACCAAAGCCTACACGCTGTTGTCCCTCCTCGTCCCCCCTTGTCCCCTCATTTGTTCTTTTTTTTGATTGGCTAACACATATTTTTGTAACGGAAATACTTCCTCCGTTTTTTTTATCTCGTCATATTTTATAATTTACTTCTTTTTTTATTTACCTCATCATCGATATTTTTAATGCATTATTTATTACTTTTTCCTCCTTTACCAATAAAATATTTTATCTTTAATTTATCCAACCAATCATGACACGCTTATGGCGAATTGAATTACTTAGTCAAATTTATTTTCGCAAATTTGGATATTATTTTACTTCGTATATAGTTTTTCAAAATTATTGTTAGGTTATTTAAAAAAATTATGGTTAAGTAAAAAATAGGTTAATTAGTACGACATTATTATTTTTTTTTTTTTTAAGAGTTAAGATTTTTTATTGATTTTAAATTTAATCAAAATGATTAAAAAAATGATACTACTAAATTTTGATATTTTGGGTAATCAAAAAATTTCGATACTTTGATTGGATAAAATCTCTTAAAACATAAAATTTTATAATACAACCCTTAGTATGAAAATTGTACCGGGCAACATGTCAATAAAAATCACTTTAGAGCCTTTAATAAATAATAACAATTAGAAGAAAAACCATCCATAGCCGTGGACAAACGATAAACTAGGGTTCTGAAGGACGATATCTTCGTTCTCGCTGATTGATAGACGGAGAATTTCTGGAAATCGACGGGGGCATAGGATTCTTTCGATAGATAGTGGTGTTCATTGCTTTCTCAAGACGCAAAGGTTTTTCAAGGGTTTTTCTCCAAGAAGAAAGGCTGAGGAACATAGTGCATTTGTGCAATTTTTTTAATTTAAGTTTGAAGGCTAATCAAATAAAGAGAAAAAAAGGATGAGGCCGATATTGATGAAAGGGCATGAGAGGCCACTGACGTTTCTGAGGTACAACAGGGACGGCGATCTTCTCTTCTCCTGCGCTAAGGACCTAACTCCCACCGTCTGGTTTGCCGACAATGGAGAACGTCTGGGCACTTATCGCGGCCACAATGGTGCCGTTTGGTGCTGTGACGTATCTAGTGCGCAACTCCCTCTTTTTTTTCTATGCATATATTTGATTTTGACGATAAATTGATGGGTTTGAATAGGACACATCTAGTATGCGTACATGATTTTTGATGAGAAATTGATGGGTTTGAATTGGAATAGGACAATGTAGAATGCATATGTTTGATTTGATTTGATTTTGATGAGAAATTGATTGGTTTGAATAGGGGATTCGTCTATGCTGATTACTGCAAGTGCGGATCAGAGTGCCAAAATATGGGATGTTAAAACGGGCTCTCCTCTATTCACTTTCAGTTTCAGAGGTGCAGCTAGGTCTGTTGATTTATCTGTTGGTGATAGACTTGCTGTCATAACAACTGACCACTTTATGGAGGTCCCTTCCGAAATTCACGTCAAAGCTATCGCCAGCAATCTGGACGATGACCGTATGTTTAAGCATTCCTTTTGTCAATTCGATTGTGTTTTGTATTTTGTTGCTGATGCCAAACTTAGATGAGATGTATTTCTTGTGATTTTATTGTTCCCTCATGATTCTTGAGAGTTCGTCTTGCTTTGGCAGAAAGTGGCGAGTCCCTTTTGACACTTAAAGGCCCACAAGGTAGGATCAATAGAGCTGTTTGGGGACCTTTGAACAAGACTATCATTTCTGCAGGGGAAGACGCTGTGATTCGCGTCTGGGACTCAGAGGTGAGAATTTTTTATTCACAATGTTCCAATATATACCTGCATGCAAAGTTAAGCTAGAACTGAACTTTGTGACGCTAGTTTGTCAAATGTTATCCACATTTTGCTGTTCTAAACATAGCATATGGTTTCATGAATTTTTACCTTTTTTGGGGATTTTATCTGAAACTTTAACTTTGAGCTATTTCTTTTTCACAGACGGGTAAATTACTCCAAAAGTCTGATGAGGCTGCTAGTCATAAGAAGGGGATAACATCACTTTCAAAATCTATTGATGGGTCACATTTTATTACTGGATCTCTAGACAAGTCCGCTAAGGTGCACTCTCAGGGTTTCTCCTCTTATGCTTGTCCTCTTTTTTTTACCATGCTGTTAAACTGTACTTTTCCTTTTTATTTGAATTTTACTTTCTGTTCAGCTTTGGGATTCTAGAACATTAACACTTCTGAAGACGTACTCCACTGAAAGGCCAGTCAATGCTGTCGCAATGTCTCCGCTTCTTGATCATGTAAGTATTTGTTTTAGATTTAATTTCTTATGTGCTTCCTGTTGCATTGAATGCCAAGATGTCTTTTGTATGACGAACCAGTTTAATCTACCAGATTTGTTTTTTCTTTCAAGGACTATTCAATTATGCAATAATTGTATAATTTCTTCAAAGAAATCATTCTCTGATCTGTAGTTTTCCATCTTGCTTAGCATAGTACATAACTAGTGAGAAACCAATATCAGCTCTTATCTGGATGAAAAACATAAAGCAATGTGTAATACCAGACACCAAATAGGAAATCCAAATATAACATGCAGTAAATTTGTCCTAACGCTTTCCACTTCAAATAACAAATGAAAAAATCCTCTTAAAGCTGTGAAGTGGAAGCCACTTACACCATCCTGTATGAGGGTCGCTTGGTAATAGTATGGCGAGATGCATTTGTGGATTAGCTGTCACATTTGCAATGCTTTTTTCCATTATTTTTTTGAGCATTTCATTCATTTGGTCATTGCTTAGGTTGTGCTTGGAGGTGGTCAAGATGCGTCCGCTGTTACAACAACTGATCATCGTGCCGGGAAGTTTGAGGCCAAGTTTTATGACAAGGTATATATGCTAATTACATATATCTTTTTATTTTCACAGCTCCTGGATCCTTAGAGTTTATTCTGCTTTTGCAATTTGTTAGATTCTTCAAGAAGAAATTGGTGGTGTTAAAGGTCACTTTGGACCAATAAATGCTTTGGCCTTCAACCCTGATGGAAAAAGGTAATCTACTGAATCAATTGCTTTACCTGACCAACCGCTTATCAAGAAAGAAATTGAGAGTGGTGCAATATTGAAAACCAAATTCCGTGATTTTTTTTACTTTATCTATTAAACGTGTTGCCAGTTTTTTTGTTTATACCCAGCATATAGCCGAAGTCAAGCTTCTTTGGCATTCTGTCTTTTTTCTCCTTGTATATCCTTGATCTTTTTTGCTAATCTCATGGGGAGTACTATTATTTTTCTTCCTGGTTTCATAGTATTTTAGTGCATCTAGTCTTATTTAAATGCTTTACTAAGCATATCAATTGTGTCTTTGGTAATTGTGATGAGTATGGACTGTATTGTCGATGGGTGAAATAAGCGGGAAGTTCTTCTATAATGAGTCGAGTCCATTTGAGGAGTAACACACGTGGATGGTTCTGGACCACACAGTTTCAACTCAAATTCAAACTGTGTGGTCCAGAATCATCCACGTGTGTCTACGGTGCAAATGGAGTGACTAGGGAAGAATTACCTGAAATAAGCTATAAGAGCTCAAGGTAGTAGGCGGTTGAGAAAGTGAAATTCAACACAAGTTGGATTTCTTTCGTTGATCCTTATAAAATTCTTGTCTTCATAAAAATTGCGAGAATCGGAGTCAAGATTATATATATATATATATTATCATGTGAATAAGTTTTTGTGGCCTTGTGACGTCGTCACGTGTACATTGTTGTTGTGACATATGCAGTTTCTCAAGTGGAGGTGAAGATGGATATGTGAGGCTACACCATTTTGATCCAGACTACTTTCGCATCAAGATTTAGAATACGAATTGTCTTGTTGTTGGTTTTGTACAATTTGCTGAGGATAAATTTCTGCTGCTGCTGCTGCCACCTTCTTAGAGCGTTTTTGTTTTTGTTTTTTTGTTTTTGTTTTTGTTTCTGGGTATTTGGCTGGTGCATAGCTGAGTGTGCGCTTTTAGCAAAGCAAAAAGATCAGTCTAACACCTTTCCCTAATGTCATTCACATTGAATTTTGAAACTTATACACTTGAGAAAAGTTGTTATTTATTTGTTTTATCTATTTTGCTATTGTTCTTGATTTGCTTGACTCGTCTCAATACACTTGATTTCCAAATGATATTTCATATTGAGTTGCAGAAAACTTTCGAAACCAGGGTAATAGTCATGCTGCCTTTATCCACTAAAATTTGTCACGCCTGTTTTGCTAAAAGAGTTGCATTCATGTTTCAAAGTCGCCTAACTCCCATTCCTCCACACGGTTTTGGCTTACAAATGTCCTACCAAGCCACATAGTGCATACTTCTACCGTGATCATACCCAGCCCAAATGAAAGCTCGAGCCACTTTCTCAACCTCATCTACTTTGGCACTAGGTAACCGGGTCGTTTGCATAAAGTAATAGGTAATGGTTGTGAAGGGTTGACTGAATAAGGATATTTCGCCCCGCTCTCGATAGTATCTTGGCTTTCCGCACTTGAAGTTTTGATCGCACTTTGTCTAATATGAAGCCATATTGTTCACCTTTCTAGCTTTAGCACATAGTGGAACTCCCAAGTATTTCCCAAAATCAAAAGTACGTCTCATGCCCAACTTACTTGCAGTATCAGAAGCAACTGCATTGCTCACGTTTGGTGAGACATAGAATTTCGACTTGCAAGTACTCACCTTCTACCCCGACACAGCACAAAACATAGACATAACTTGCTTCATAGTCTCTGCTTGGCTCGCCGAGGCCTCTGTAAACAGCAACATATCATCAGCGGAAAAAAAAAAGGTGAGAAATTTTCAAACCCCTCTAGAGATACGCAAGGGTTTCCACCGCCCATCCCGCACCGCCTCATCAATGAAGGTGCTTAGAACTTGCATCACCAGCACAAACAAATAAGGAGCCATCGGGTCCCCTTGCCTAATGCCCCGTTTCAAAGAATAGAAAGCGACACTGAAGAGAGACAAAACATGATTAAGTAAATTAGATTGTCTGAAAACCCCGTTACACGCATGATGTGACACAGAAAACCCCAATTCACCTTGTCATAAGTTTTTTATAAGTCCACCTTAACAATCATGAAGCATTTCCTTCCTTTCTTCTTATGCATCGTATGGATAGCCTCCTGAACCACAATCACATTATCAGTTGTTTGCCTCCCAGGAATAAAAGCACTGTGACTACTAGGTATTATGTTAACAATCAAGAATTTCAAACGATCTGTTATGACTTTCGTTATAATTTTCACGAGGACATTTGCAAGAACAATCGGTCTCAACTGATTTATCGATTCTAGTGAGACACTTTTTTTTCTTTCCAAAATAAACAATATTTGGAGGTCTGAGGTAGTATATTAAAAAAAAGCAAAATATGAAGTAAAAAGAAACAAATATTTTAAGTAAATTGCTCAATCAATAAAGAATATGAAACGAGGGAGTACAAAATATTGATTTTGAAATTGAGACGGGTAGAAACTAAAGTTCTTGTTGGTCCTTTTTTTTGGGGCAAGGTAGTTTTACGGCAGGGGTTCGTATTAAAACGGATCGTCGGATGACTGTCACGTATATAAAAACACAAAACAATTTTGTCTCTTTATACACGTAACAATCATCCGACAGTCCGTTCTAGTCCTTGCACCAGAAATTTTCCTATTGGCATGCATGAGTGAATCTCAAAGCCTGTTATACTTTTTTTCATTTTCTTTTCTTTTTTCTTCTTAAAGCCTCCGGTATTTGAGACTACTGGCCTGACTAAACCCTGTTATACTTTGCTGCAAATAAATTTATAACTACGGCTTCAAAGATTTTGAATACATACATATGGCCTAGACAGAAAAATAAAACTAAACATAAGACAAACCCTGATTAACAAATACATGTAGATAATGAACGATACGAAGTCAAGCATATAAAAATGCATCAAATCTTAATATAGAACCAGAACCTAAAAAGATCAAGATCAAGAACCTTGAACCCACCATTGTCTTAAAATAAAAATACACACACACAGAGATCTCCTGCATCTAGCATGCAGGAGGCCAAAAACTTCTTCCATTACTACACACATAAATAATGTCCACAGCTAGAGCGAGAGAACGCTCCAACCAGATATGCCCCCAAAGATCAAACTCTGGCATTATGCAAATCCCCGGTGCAAAGTGCTCCATTATCATATACTCGCATTAAAACTTCTTCCAGGTAGAATAACACACCCTCAATATCATATAAAAACATGTTACCATACTCCAAGTGCATCCATGACACTTGAGAACCATCAGCATATTAAGCACGCCAAAAGCCCTCCTCGTACCCATGGATAGATATATGGTTGAGTCACCAACCGTCAAGCTCCAAACGCCTAACGATAAAATGGGAGATTAGCCCCGTGTTTTGGCCCTCTTCATCCCAAGGCTGTTATGGAAAGGGGACACGGAACCAGCCATTTGGGGGGACCCTTCTTCACGGAGTGTACCATTCAGCGCTGCTAGTTCCCGTAATTGCTGCTTTTTGTAAAAGTCTTGTGATTCATCCTACATTTCAGGAAGATATAATCACACCACACTTCTGAAAGTTACCAAAGTGGGGGTGGGGGGAGGTACTGTACTTTTCAGGGGGAAAAGATTCTTGATTGGGGGTTAGGAAACAAAAAACAATAAGATAGTATATGAATGATACCACAGGCTTCAACAAATCCTCGATAATTTCACGAGCTTGAGACAGCCGAGCATCAATGATCTCAACTGGCAACTCTGCCTCAACCAGTATATGAAGAGGTTCATTGAGGTGTTCGTATCCTGGCTTCCCTCTCATCATCTCTTCCTGCAAGTTGAATGAAATGCAATGAATTATGCGCTGAAACAGTAAAGGACGTGACTTAGTACAGGATCACTAGTGAAAGATGAGAAACATAGGCATACTCCTTCTTCCATGCCCCCCTTGGGCACAAGTAATATCTTATATTTCATGACATTTGACAGAATCTGCACAACCAGACTATTGTCACACTTAACACGTTTCTCATTGAAAGAGTGCTCTTTCAACTTATTTCTCTAATATATTTATATCTTATTATCATCAATATATGTCCGACACGTTTCAAGCATCCTTGTCTATACAATTTTCATTTTTATTCATGTTCATAGTCCACTGGCCAGCATTCAAGCTCATAGAGTATAGCAGATCTAGCAACTATCCTACAGAATTTTACTTTCAACAATCATGAGCACTTGGAGTGCATAAGATAACTAACAGCACAGCCACATTTCCAATCTATCCATTCCGTTTGAAGCCTATGTGTGGCACCTTATTCTCTACACCTCCTCGTCTTGCAACACTGATCATATATATTCAGAGGCAGTCGAATAGCAGCATTGATCCTATATAGTATATACTCAAACTAGCTACTCTTTAATTTCCCAATGCTAAAGAGAAGCAAAAACACAAACGAGAACCTTACAAAACAAACGGGCATGCCAAAACAGAGACAAAATGCAACCCGTTCCCCATACCAAGTCCAATGAACAGATGCTTCAGCAGCCTATAAAGACGCAAGGCCTCCAATGACTATCCCCCACCCCCCCACCCCCCCCTTCAAACCCTCCAAATCAAGTGCTTATGGTAAAACCAAACTCAGAAACTTAATAGTAAAAATACAGGTAGATGATAGATAAGGACGTTACGGTGAAACACAAAGATGCAAGTCCAATTTATTTTTTTCCCTAATTCGAAGGTCCACAGTCAATATTCCCACTAACCACAGAAAAATAATTAAAGCAGAAAAACAAGTTACCTTTGTTGGATCCTTGATACTGCCGCGTCCTCTGATCAGAACACGGCAATCAGTAGTTGCTTCAACTCGCTTTAGCGAATTACCTCTAGGGCCAAGGAGTCGTCCAACAAAATTAAACTGCAGGACGTTATTCAACATGCAGTTCTGTCAGGAAGGCAAATGAGTATAACAAAATAGATGAGAAGAGAAATGGTTTCATACATTAGGATAGAGGTCCACAGGTATATCAACCCTGATGGTTTTCTTTGCTATTAGACCTGATGAACTAGATTGAGAACCTAGCCAACTTTGTGCAGGTGAGGCCTGCATAAAACTTGAAATCTGCATATACAAGATATATTTACAAATTCGTCAAAAAAATAAATTAAGATGATAACATGATATTATTTTCAAATAAAGGATTGCCGCCATGTACAAAAGCATCCAATGATTACATCAAACACCCCAGAGTGCAGATAAACAATTCAATAAGCTACGGCTTTATATCATCTAAAACACTCTAGTAGATACCCAACAAGATGCTTGATTTGAAGCAAAATAAGACCTTCTTCAAGGACCTAACATATAGAAACACAAATTCAAAAGCCACAGTATTATCAATATCCAATCACCACATGGTATAAAGAAAATAGAGTTCTTGCATGACAGCAAATACTAAGGTTGAAAGTTAAGATGAATCACCCAAGTGAACATTTTTTAAGTTGTTATCATTTAATCTACATGGGAGTAAACCAGTATTTCCTTTATTACAAGACAACAACTAGAAGTTGCTTTCAGCATGCTACTTTGATATCAGTTAGGAGGAGAGCGAAGCTTTACAATTTTGTCGTTCCGGTGGATTATAACAACACTGCATTGTCATAACTCAAAAATAAGAACTCAAACTCAAACTAAGTAAGCCCTACTTGGGATTTTGTTAGCTTCAATCAACCTGCCATGGAAGAATGGAACTTTAAGAATCAAATGCCAATATAGAGGAGGGGGGAGGGTAATTAAGTTAGCAAGCACATAAAACATATTTAGTGGAAAATGCCCTGAGAAACAGTAAAAATTAGATCTACCAAAAGTTATGTCAATGGTTAGCAAGCACATAAAACATATTTAGCGGAAAATGCCCTGAGAAACAGTAAAAATTAGATCTACCAAAAGTTATGTCAATGGTTAGTAATCCATACTTCGGATTGAAATGGTGACGCCCATCTGTTCACGTTAGCTCCTCCATCTGAATAAATTCCTCCTGAAGCCAGGGGGATAGCAAATTCAAGCCCACTTTGATCTAAAACTGATGCATTCCCCAACAGTGTGGTTACACGCAATATTTCTGCTTCAAAAAGGTCAATTTTCAAGAACAATATGTGCCAGTCAGCATTGGTCAATAATCTGTTAGCAGTTGTATTAAATTACGGGTTAAATTGTCAGGTTAAATATTAGTCCTTTAGAAGAATGCAACCTAGGGAAAAGGAAAAAGAAAGTCCACTGTAGCGAATAACTGAGTCAAAATACTGGAACAATTTTGTGCTAGACTTTTTGACAAGTTAAAGTACAGACATCACTAGGAGGGCACCTAAGTACATTAAATTTCTAGGGATATATAGTAAGCTACTGAAATGAACATGGGTACAGAATCTCAAGCAATATCCAACACTTTCGACTCCAATAGCTTTCTAACAAGGTGAATCGATACGGTGAAGGAACTCCTACGAAGACAAATGGAACCTCAAGTACACAAATTGACATTTCCCAGGCACTTTACACAAACACTTGGGGATACAAAAGGAGATCCAATATACTTATACTCTTCTGACAACCAAACACACATCCAAAGTCATAGAGTTAGCAAAGAAAGAAAGGAGAAGACAATTCTTTCCAGTTAAGGAAAGCACCGCACCACTCTGAACCGACTGCCTCCTACTATTTTCCGTTTTGTGACTTGCTTCCAACTGAGTTTGTGAGTTAGGCCCTGTTGAGCAGAAGTAACATCTTCCGAAGAGATCTACTCCTCAAGCGCCGTATATTTTCATTCTCATCTAAAGAGCAGAATGTTGCAATAGGAACACTATCACCAAGCCTCTCGTCAATGAATAACTACCTCATCCCCCTATGCTGTTCAAGAGTAAACACATTGACTTCGATTGACTATAAGGAACGTGGAAAAAAAAACCTGAACAGCAAAATCTCCTAATACTATAACTACACAATCCTATATGCACCAGCATACTTTGTCCACTGGGGTTTTGCGACATTCACAACACAACCAGAACTGTGTCATACCACCAGCATGATATACCAGGTTGTCAACAAAAGGCTAGATGACACAAAACTGACGATATACATATTGCATGATTGAAGGCGAAAAAACAAAGCATGAAAGCATTAAAACATTTCCTAAATTCTACTTGCAACATACCAAATATATGATGCATCAACATGAAGTTTATGAAAGTCCATTTACAAGTGAAGTCCATATTCACAAACGATACCTTAAACGAGAAACTACTGACACAACTGCAAGGAATCAAAATATTCTTATGTAGCCTGAAACATCCTACATATGTATGTACACCCAGTCCTTAGCATTTTGCTCAAAGGTCTATTAGACCCGGAAAAACAGTTTTTTTTAGCAATTATCATGATGAAATCACACTGAATTCTATGATGTTGATCAGTTGATCAGTCTCAAGTCAAATAAGAAGTACATAATAGAAGTATATTGTGCCCCGCCCCAACCCTCGGTCTCAAGTCAAATAAGTGGCTGTCTCTAATGTTTAACTACTGTAACCAAAGCAACAAATGAACAGTGCTTAATCTAATTTTCAAAAGCGAATATACTTTTTTGAATAATTTTTGGTCAGCAAAATGACTACATGATATAACGGGAAACAACTTTTACATCTTATTTCCCTTTCAATGTTGGCTTGCCTGGTGCCATAACTGTACTTCCAACTATCGATAGTAAATGTAGATGACAAATAAGCACTGTTTATTCATTTAAGCATGGTTTTTTTTTATTATCATCTCAAGTTCATGTATATAATTCAGTCCAGTCTACTTCACCACTTAAGCAAGTGGTTATCATAGACATACAGGCGTGCAAGTGGTTATCATAGACATACGGGAGTAAACTAACATCAAAGATGAAACCTTTGCACCTCCATCCGGATGTCAACCCACCTTGATTCAATAGACGATAACAATGAGGAAGCACAGGTACAAATGGACTCAGTTTATTGCGTTCACCAAGCAACTCCGACAGATATCTTGCAAAAGACAAACACCATTTAATGAATTAAATAGACCCAGAACAGAATAAGAACAAATACACAGAAAGAAAGAGAAAGAAGAAAAAAGAAAATCCAAGGAAATCTCGAGAAAATTAAATGTCATCCAAATCAAATCCCGAAAGATCTATAATCGAAGTTCGCTAAGTAAGGTGGAGCAAAAGAAAGCTTACTGTTCTTGGTCAAGGATGACGGCTGCAGCAGAACGAAGAGCGGCGGAGGAGGCGATGTGAGGAGAGTGAGGAGCAGAGGGTGAGGGTGAACATGCCATGTACCTGCCGGACGACATTTCATCGCCGTCAGATCCAAACAACACGAAACCTTTTCCCCTCTCTCGCTCTATATCCTCTCTGGTACAAGACTTACTACTACTTACTAGCAATTAGTTGAGAGATTACCGGGGATATTATATAGCGTCGGTGATGATCTAATGAAAAACAATGAATAAATAAATAAAATTTGACAGTTCAATGTTAAGAATGTACTGTAGTAGTAACATTGCAGCAGCACACGGGGTGTTGTCATTCTACATTCTACATTCTACATTTCTTTGTTTGTTTGTTTGTTAGGTGAAAAAGAAAAGGGTAACAGAGAGACAGCAGTATCCAGCTCTACTATAGCTAAATAATAAGCTACACACACCACCATATCTATTGCCACTGTATTAACTTCGTCACCAAACTTACTGTCTCCCTTTATTCCTTCCCATAACACGTGTGGGATCCTGTATCCGTTTCTATTATTGACGATGGTGTTTGCGTCGTTTGTGGCAGTTATCCGAAAACTACCCTACATGCCCTGAGAGACTGTCCCTGGGTTTATACTATGTGGAAGCAGGTTATTCACCGACATTATTGGTCTCCTTTCATCTCCGCCATGGAAACCCCATCCTGGCTGGAGCATTGTCTAAAAATAAACATGTACAAGCACGACACTATGGATTTCTGGAGATTCATATTCCGTGAGATTGTGATGAGTCTGTGGTATTGGCGGAACAAGGACTACCAGGACTCAAGCATCCGGCCCCCGAAGACGATCTTTATCTCTGAAGCTATCCGCAGAGCTCGGGAATTTAGAGTAGCCTGGCCTTGATTTATTTGGATGCACTTAAACACTTGTATCTTGCTTTAATTTGTTTTTTGTACATTGTGTACAATTTGTACAATTTTATTAATAAAATATCCAGGTTTTGACCAAAAAAACACTAAATTTCTACATGCTAATCTCAAACCGTAAAAAAAATTCTACGTTGTGAAACAAAGAGCTGTGTAGAATCATTATGTGCATAGCCCGTAAAATTTTCCACAACCCATGTTTTGCACTATATCATTATGAATTTGGTGTTTTGTACTTCTACGGGTCTTGTTTAAAAACGTAGAAATTTCTACGAGCTAACCCCTTAAAACTTGTGCTTTTCAAACAATTTAAGCCTTTGATCAGATCAATATATCAACACAAACTAAGCTACTATGTTAGGATAGTTTCATTTGTCTATTGTCTAGATGATCCTTGTGTTCAAAGTGTCTAAACCAAACAAACAAGTGAAGACAAGATGCACACTTAAACTTAGTACAAGTTTTGGATTCCTCGAAATCAAATCAGTTCAGCAACTAATTCACCTAACGAAAAATTCTGCAAGTGTTAAAAGCTTCAGCAGCCTTAATTAAACCTTAACAAGCTTCTAGAAACATTTTAGGCAACTTCCCTTTTGATTTAAAGCTTTGATCACACATACACTTGGTAAAATAACTGAAATTGGAAAATCAGGTTGTGTCAGGCCTGACACTTGAAAATCAGGTCGTGCCTTTTCTGGCATGGAAATTCAGGTAAACGTAAGGTTCCTTACGTTAAACGTAAGGAATTCACATAACCTAAAAACACTCAACCTAGGGAACTTACGTTTAAACGTAGGTATCCTTACGTTTAAACGTATAGAACCTTACGTTTAAACGTAAGTTCCTGAAATATTTTGAATAACTCTCTCTCTCTCTCTCTCTGTCCCCTTCCAAACGTTCTAATCCCTACGTTTCTCGTCAGTTCTTTTACGTCTAGACGGCGATTTTGCACCTGCCACCTCTGCTCTCAAGCATAATGGATCAAAGCAATATAGAAAGTGTAAGTGTTTCCCCTTATGATGCATTTAAAACGTTTTATTGTTATATTGTTTCCTAAATTATGTTCTATATATTTTCCAATTTTTAGTGTTTTGTAGTGGTGATTAGCCTGATATTTGTTGGCCTTGTGGTGATTAGCCTGATATTGTTGACTGATAGAGGGGATTAGCATGATTTTTCTTTGTGTGGGTTGAAGTAAGAGAGTTATTTTGAAGAAGACGATTAAACTGGATTTTCTGTGTTTAGGCTGATTTTTCTACGTCTGGACGTAGGTTTTCTACGTTTGGACGTAGATAACTGCTCTTTAGTCCTTTTTTGTATTTTTGTATGCAGATTTTTCCAGTTTATGCAGATTTAGGTTAGTCTTGATTGTAATTTGATAAAAACATGCAATTTGTGGCTAGGTAAGTTTACATGTGGGACATGGAAGTTGATAGTGTATGAGTATGGTGTTACTATGAATTTTTTCATGTATATGTTCATGTTGAGATTGATTGAGGCTTGATGGTGAGATTGATGGTTTGATCGCGCATAAGGGTGCTGTTCCTACCCAAAATGGTACTGAAAATGGCTCTATTTTTCAGAGACCATTGTTATTGGAAATACTGATCACACTTACACTTACATTAATCATTTATGTATTGGTAGCTCTGTTATTTCTTCTTTGGTAGTAGATGTACTATATAGTTGATTTACTTCACAATGTTAGTGTATAAAGCTTGTGATTGACTAGTATATGTGTGTGATTGACTAGTATATGTGTGTGATTGACTTGAAACAATGCTATTTGTTAACAGTTGATTAATTGGCCCTCATGGAACTGATGTCTACAAACTAAAGGAAAATTTGACATGGACTTTTAGAGGGGAAAAGACCAAGCTCCGGGATCTTCTTGACATTCACACGAGAAGGATCGGATTTGAGGGAACATTAAGAAGTGGGGTTTTTCAAGAATTCATTGAAATGTACGAGCATTGGCAGTTTTCCGCCAAAGTTTTGTAATATTTATGTTTCAGTGCCGTTTATCCGAATTTGCCCGGTGAGCTTCATTTTAGATTTGGTGAGACGACCGCGAAGTTCGGTAGGCGGGAGTTTTGCATGATTACCGGTTTTAGGGTTGGTGATCTCCCGGAAGCTACCGAACGTTATTCCAGGTGTTTTTCTGAGGGGACATACGGCCACATCCATCATCCTGACCCAAAACTGATCACCATACCGGATATTGAGAGATGGTTATTGGATGAGGTTGAGCATCCTGAAGTTCTCTACCGTGTAGGTTTAGTCTACCTTATTCACGGGATTATGATGGGTCATGATGAGACTACTAAGGTACCTCGTGAGACCTTCTATTTGGTCGAGAATGTAGAAGGCGTAAATGACTTTCCATGGGGTACTTGGTTGTGGGATCAGACTTATAGAAAGATCTGTCACATGATGAATACATACAAGGAAAGTCCAGAAGGCAGGGTGACGATACAAGGGGTTATACATGCCTTACAGTTTTGGGCTTACGAGACCCTCCAGGACATTGTTGTTCCGACTATTGCTGCCACCCTCAGAGCTCCTGATGCGGCTCCTCGGATGATGATATGGAGTTGCAAGACTACCCATCCGCAGTGGAAGGGGTTGTTGGCGAAGGCAAGTAAGGTAATAAGCATAATAAATATTTTCTTTTAATTATATCCGGTATGGTTAAACATTTTGTTATTGTTAATTCTAATGAAATATACATTGTTTGCAGAGCCGTGTTATATTGATTCCACCGGTTATAGAGAGGATCGTACGTAAATTCTCCGTTGAACGAGACAACAATCATAGTGTTGCGATTATCTGTTTTTTTTTAAAACAATTCAAGTCATTATTAAATCATTCATTATCAACTTAGATAACAACTTAAAATGCATTATAGACATTCAATATAATAATTCAAAACCCTACCTAAGCAAATTTATCACAAATAGAAAACAAAATATACTTACACTAAACCCTACTAATTAAACCCCCAACAAGGAAACAAAGACTAGTTTCCCCTTTTAAGATGTTTCAAACAAGGAAACAAAGACTTTTAACACTTAAAACTCTTTCACTCTAAGTTTAAGTGTGATCAATATTTTCAATAACAATGGTCTCTGAAACAAAGTCATTTTCAGTACCATTTTGGGTAGGAACAGCACCCTTATGCACGATCAAACCATCAATATGGACAATTCCATTACTACCAACAACAAATTTCCCAACTTCTCAAAACTACAATACAATCAACAATACCAAAGTTTACTACAATCGAACAATACCAAAGACTTAAACACACTACTTAGATGTATAAACATTACATAAACAACCTACTTAAAACACACATTTCAGTTAAATACATATTATTACTACAATATAAATAACATAATCACTACTTAAAACACACATTTCGATAAATACAAATCATTACTACAATATAAATAACATAATCACTACTTAAAACACACATTTCGGTTAAATACATATCATTACTTACACTAAACCCTAGTAATTAAACCCTAAACAACAACACTAAGAAAAGATTTAAACACACTACTTAAATGTATAAACATTACATAAACAACCTACTAAAAACACACATTTAGTTTAAGTACATTTCATTACTAGCATAAATAACATAATCACATTGAGCACTTGAATTAAGACAAATTACATAGCAAAAACTTACTCATTTGAGCACTTGAATGATGAAGAAATGGACTTGAAAGATGAAGAACTGGTTAGAAAATTTATATTAACATGAAAGACTCTGAAGGAATGCGTTCCAAACGTAGATAATTGAACAAGTACCTTACAACAACATTAATTTCCATCTACCACTTCCAAACGTAGATAATTGCTTTGTAAACTTAGAAATCCTACGTTTAAACGTAGGGAAATGCGTTCTAACCTACGTTTAAACGTAGAGAAATAGAAATTTATTGTAACTACCTAATTTATTGAAATACCCTACGTTTAAACTTAGGTTCTTTACGTTTAAACGTAAGGATCCTTACGTTTAAACTTAAGGAACCTACGTTTACAGCTATGAGGATTCCTTACGTTTAAACGTAAGGATCCTTACGTTTAAACGTAAAGAACCTTACGTTTACCTGATTTTTAATGTCAGAAAAGACATGACCTGATTTGCAAGTCAAAGGTCTGACACAACCTGATTTTCCAATTTCTGGTAAAATAGTTGTTACATTTGAATTGACTAGGCAAGTCTTCAACTTGTGTCAAGCTTGAGTGGATTTGATCATACATCATCTTTGATAATGTATGTTTGTCACGTTTTCTCATCGATACATTGATCATTTTGTAATGTTTATACTTGCAAAATGAAGTCAATATATGCCAACGGTGTATTTATAAATAGACTAAAAGAAATTAGTGTAACAAGTATATATAACACATAGAATGTCATAGATGATCAATAATACAAACAAGTATGATATGATGAATGCATACAAACGAGTGTGTGATCGTATATTGTCTTTTTTTTTATCCTATTATGAATCAATCAAACATAATGTGATGCATCAATAGGTATAGCACTTAGGCATGCATCATTTCTCAACAATCTCCTGGCTTTTTTTTTTTTCAAAATAAACCACAAATATCAAATAAATTCTCCCCATTAACACATGTGTTCTAACAAGCAAGCATGCAAGATCATATAGAAACCAAGCATATAATTAAGCACTTCATGATTCATTGAAAATAATTTAGTACAAATTGTGTCGTAAAACAAGGTATAGCTTAAGCAAAATATAACACATTGTCTCCCCTAAAGCATAGCTTATACGAGCCTTTGGTTTTGTTATTAGGGTAGATAGAGATTAGACTTTCTCATATCGATATAAAAGACTAATACCAATCTGGAAATAGTTTGAAATGTATTACAATATATCATGATGTAATAAAGGTTTGATATTGTACATATTTCTCCTCCTTAGTTTAAAACAAATCAAAATTAAGCTTACAGAGCTGTCATATGCAATTTCTTTCACAAGCTCTCAAAAGATGCTTGAGGTAAAGCTTTTATGAAAATATCAGCAATTTGATCATAAGTAGAAACATAATATATTGATATGTTCCCATTTTGAACATGATCCCTTAAAAAGTGATATCTTACATCAATGTGTGTAGCTTTATGTGAAACAGTGGTTTTAGAAAGATCTATATAATTGATGTTATCACAAAACTTTGATACAGTTGGGACATTGAAATTAAAGTCTTTGAGTTGTTGTTTGTTCCGTAGGATTTATGCACAACAATTGCTTAATGCAACATACATAGTCTCAATTGCTAAGTGCAACACTTGGTTGTTTTTCTGAAAACCATGATATATTTTGATATAAATCGACAATAACCACTAGTTATTTTTCTATCAAGTCTATATCCTCCATTGTCAGCATCACAATAAGCATAAAGATCAAGTTTAGATGCTTTAGCATATCGCAACCCAAGGGTTGAGGTACACTTCAAGTATTTTAAAATCATTTTTACTACATTGTGGTATGATTATTTTGGATTAGCTTGAAATCTTGTACATATGCTGTTGGACATATTTTAAGTTTTAATGATGAGTGCCAGACTAGTTGTTATAGAGCAAAGGCAAAAATATGTCTAGATCAAATGTATAGGTTTATTAGAGTTTGATCTTTGTATAGGTTTGATCAAACAAGCACTGTAATTAGGTCAGCTGACTGTATCAACAGACCTGTCTAGATCAGTAGGGTAACTAGGTTAGTAGAGTGTCTAGGAACCTGCTGAAGACTGAATGCTGAGGGTACAAACTCAGTTATTGAAATCTAAGGGATCAAACTTAGTATTCAAAGTCAAGGATATGGAATCAGAATTTAGGAAAGTCTGTGATGACCTAAACTGATTACATATACCTTGAGTACAAGGTCTAAGTTCTATATGTTAAGTGGTGATTGGAACTTAGTTATGTTCAAAATGGTGTACTCTAACTTCACAATAAAAAGTTAGATGACAAGAAGTCAACTGATGTGTTATTAAAACACAGCAGACTTAAACCTGCTGAAAGATGTGTACATCAGTAGGCTGTTATACTTCAGATATTTGCTGAGTATATTTCTCGATTTAATCAAGGGTTACATTGGAAGATTAAAAAGATAAGGTTGGATCACAAGCCTTGATATTATCAACAAATCAATGGTCAAGATAAATAGAAACATTGGAAAGATTCAGAGGATTAACCAATGGACACAAGTCAAAGGGTGGACAGATTGAAAACTGACAAAAAGCAAACTGACAGTGTCAGTACTATGAACAGAGACAGAAAGCAAGTCAAGATGGAGACAAATCTGAAACGGCTATGTTTGAAATTCAAACATAAGTCATATGATTCTCACCTATAAATAGAAGACTCGTGATTCAGATACAAGTGATGAAAAACAAATAATCTACTCAAAGCTATCAAGTTTTTTATCAAGAAAATCACCCTGCTGACATACACAGAGCTTTAACTGACTGATCAAGAAATATCTTCAAGTGTAACCTGCTATCAAGTTACATCAAGTACACACACTTGAAGATATTAAGCTGCTGATCATTTCATCCCGATCAAGCTACTGACAACTGAATCATTTACTTGATTCAAACTTTCTTTTACAAGGAACCTGCTGAAGACAGAGAAGCACGTAGGTGTCAAGAACTGTTGTTTGTGGTGGAGCTGGTGAAGAGGCAATCCTACCCTTCAAGGGCCAGTGGAATACTTTGGAGCAACAATCCTACCTATTTCAAAGTGTTCGGTTTGTGAAGCCATAGTTATTGGTGAAGGATAGACAGCTTAGGGATTTTATAACTGCAACCTCAAAGATCTCTAGTGAATTTCCTCCAACATCACAGGAGAAGAATGGACTGACAAGATTACACCACCTGGAACCACTATAAAATTTTCCTACTTACTTTCTGCATTTAATTATGCATTTAGTATACTGATTATCAACCTACTGAAACTAGCAACTGAATCACACACTTACACTACTGAGTATCCATTACTTAGTATCATATTCTTAACAACAAGTAAAGGCTTAATTTGAAAATATTCCGCTGCAACAAATCCAGTAATATCAACTGTCAGCAGACTACTGAGTAGTCAGCAGGCTACTGACATTGCTGAGTTTGTTAACTCCAAAAGTTTTAAGTGTTAAGTTTATTCACCCCTCCTCTCTAAACTTTACCAAAAACTTTTCAAGGGACCAACAATTGGTATCACAGCAGTGCTTCTGTTCTGAAGTAATTCTACTTGTGAAAATACTCGAAATTTTTTCAAGTTTCTGATTTTCATGATTCATTGAAAATAATATAGTACAAATTGAACAAATTGTGTTGTAAAACAAGGTATAGCTTAAGCAAAATATAACACATTGTCTCCCCTAAAGCATAGCTTATACGAGCCTTTGGTTTTTTTTGTTTTTTTATTTTTTATACCGGAAACGAAAGGTTTTAATTAAAAACAACAACAAACAAGGTTACACCGGACCAACGCCGGACAAATTCCGGATCACCTCGGCCTAAAGCCGGAAACTAACACCATAAGAAAAAGACAACGGAAATGGAAATAATCCATCTCCACCAAATTCTACCTCGATAGAGAGGACTAGATTTGGTACCAAATACAATAACAGCCTTTTTCATAGACTAAAAGGACGCAGACAATACTAAAAACCTAAACTAAAACTAATCCGGAATGACCGTCTGTTACCGACCCGATCCAAAACAAAAACAACAAATAAACCCATGAACCACCAAGCTGAAAGCCGAAAACCAATCTAACACCCCTGAACTTTAGCTGCATCGCCGGCGAGGGGGTGGAGAACACAGATTCCGGCAATGGCGGCCCAGAAAACAAAAACTGAAAAAGGAAAACACAAATCTTTCCCCCCGTCAACATGCAACGAAGTCCATAGCCTGAATTCCATCTCTCTTGACACAAACCGACGAAATATCTTGAAAGAACCACCTCCGGCCAGCAACCGGTTCTTCAAGCCAAAGAAAGATCCCAAGACCCAACGCTGGATGAGAGTCTTTCTATTCCAAACGAAGTAGAACAGAAGATGATCGCCGGCAGCGAACGCATCATCTTCGCCGGAATATCAAGAGAAAAGATTTCAGATCTGAATCTATTTGGAAGGAAAGAAGAACGAACAGAAACATATCTACAGAGAGTAAACGAAAAAACTACTAGTGGAAAGAAAAAGGTAGCCGGCACCGGCCGCCGAAAAGTTAGAGAAATTGTCAAATTACTAAGCTTTGGAAGCTACGAGCCTTTGGTTTTGTTCTTAAGGTAGATAAAGATTAAACTTTCACACATCGATGTAAAAGACTAATACCAATCCGGAAATAGTTTGAAATGTATTACAATATACCATGATGTAATAAAGGTTTGATATTGTACATATTTCTCCCCCTTAGTTTAAAACAAATCAAAATTAAGCTTACAGAGCTGTCATATGCAATTTCTTTCACACGCTCTCAAAAGATGCTTGAGGTAAAGCTTTTATGAAAATATCAGCAATTTGTTCATAAGTAGAAACATAATAATATAAAAAAAATTCAGTAGGTTTCCCCTTTTCGTGATGATGACGGCTTAAACCCAAAAAATTCCTTAGGTTTTCTCCGCCCTCCGGCCGTTGGTCGGAGGAGCACGGCTCCTCTTCCTAATGGCAGCTCTGAACTCGCCTGGAGCTTCTGCTCCGGTTAACTCGTCTGTAGATCCGCCACGTTCATATGCGCAGGTGGTGCAACCAAAGAAGAATTCGATCCCGGTAACCCTCGATCTAGAGCTCTCTACATTTAAAGGGGAAATGGCGCTCAGACTTCCATCTACAGTGGTAGAATACCTTGCATCTCATTTCCGATATGCAATTGTTGGCAAATTCTCTCAAGGACGACCCCGGTGGATGCAATTCGCAAATTTCTGGTGGTCCAAAACTTTAGTGCTGATTATACGATGGGTCTCCTCGATCATAAGCATGTGCTGATTAATTTCAAAGGTGAACCGGACTACATTCGGCTGTACTCCAAATCCCAGTGGTATGTTACCAGCAAGCCCATGAGGATTTTCAAATGGACGCTCGACTTCCATGTTGATATCAAATCGTCTATTGTCCCAGCCTGGATTTTTTTCTCAAAACTGCCAGCCCATTTGCACGAAAAAAAAGGTATTGGAAACAATTGTGGGAGGCTTTGGTACCTGATTACGAGCTGATGCTGCTACTCTGAGTCATAAACTGCCATCAATTGCTCGTATTCAGGCTGAAATCGATCCTCTAAAGCCCCCCCATCTATATTGTGGATACAACAAGGGAACTCTGAAGGTTTTTGGCAGGAAATTTGTATTGAATCTGATTTACCCCATTACTGTAAATTTTGCAAGCATGTTGGGCATGAAGAGAATGGTTGTCTCCTAAAACACCCTGAGTTGAGAACGCATTGAATGGAATCTGGAAATATTTCCAGAGATCCCCATGCAGAACAGAAGCTAAATATGTATGGCAAAAGAAGAAAAAAGATGCAATGGCTCCAGCTGCTGAACTGATTGAATTTGATAAAGGGAAAGCGGTGATGGTTGAATCCCCTATTAGGGAGGAAAGGGTTGAAGAAGGCCCCTCCTTTTCTCATAAAGGACTCAGCCCTGAATTCTTAGCTTTGGGAATGGACACAAACAAAAAGGATCTAACAACTGCTGATAAAAATGGAAGCTCTGAGTTGCAAATGGAAGCTCTGAGTTGCAATTAGGCCTGCTGAAAAAACTGAAAATGCAAGGCCTGCTAACATTGTAGTAGATATCACATGTGATGAGAGTGATTTAGGTAGGTTGGAAAACAAGGAGTCATCTTCACCAACCAAAAATATACAAGACGTCTCCAAGGCGGCTAACCTAGATCCCAAGACAACCCAATAAGAGTTATCTTCACCTCCCCAAATGAATACTATCACCAAGCAAGTGGATTATTCACAAGACAAAGATAAATAGCTTCTACATAATTTGAAGGCATCGTCTGATAAAATCAAGAAAAAGAAAAACTACAATTCGGATATCGAACACGAAACTTTTGAACTTGAAAAACTCATATTATGACCGGTAGACGATCGAGGAAGAAAAATAATCGTTACACTGAGGATTTTGTTTCTTGAGCTAAGAAACTCGGCTTGTGATTTTCACAAAAAACTTTTTTATCTTTTAAAAAATAAAGAGTTATGAAACTCGGCTTGTGAATTTCAAAAATATTTTTAGCTTTCAATAAAATTGCTATTTACTTTTTTTTTATAAAAAAAGTAGAAACATAATATATTGAGATGTTCCTATTTTGAACATGATCCCTTAAAAAGTGATATCTTACATCAATGTGTGTAGCTTTATAATGTAAAACAGTGGTTTTATAAATATCTATATAACTGATGTTCTCACAAAACTTTGATACAGTTGGGACATTGAAATTAAAGTCTTTGAGTTGTTGTTTGTTCCGTAGGATTTATGCACAACAATTGCTCAATGCAACATACATAGTCTCAATTTCTAAGTGCAACACTTGGTTGTTTTTCTAAAAACCATGATATATATTGATATAAATCGACAATAACCACTAGTTATTTTTCTATCAAGTCTATATCCTCCATTGTCAGCATCACAATAAGCATAAAGATCAAGTTTAGATGCTTTAGCATATCGCAACCCAAGGGTTGAGGTACACTTCAAGTATTTTAAAATCATTTTTACTGCATTGTGGTATGATTTTTTTGGATTATCTTGAAATCTTGCATACATGCATACACTTGCCATTATGTATGGTCATGATGCAGTTAAATACATCAAGGATCCTATTATACTATTGTATAGATGTGAATCAAAAGATTTTTCATGGTCATTGAGCTCTAGTGTCAAATATGTACTCATGTGAGTAGATACACTTTTGGGATTGTCAAGTTCAAACCTATTGAACATGTCAAGCACATATTTAGTCTGGCTAATGTGAGCCTCTTGTTATGATTGCTTGATTCGAAATCCCAGAATGAAGTTGATCTATCCTATTAAAGACATTTCAAATTCATTTTGCATGTATTTCAAAATACATGCATAAAGATAAGTTGAAATTGAGATTTAAACTGAACATAAGAAATAGAACTCAAGTTTAAAGCGAGCCAAATTAGACTTGGGATGGCGTAAGAAGTCCTTTGAGCAAGCTCCTCTGCAATTTCATGGTAAGATTTTCATAATTAATTGGGGTACAATAGGGGTTAGGGGTGATGTTGTCCACCACCTCCACATTGTAAAACCGACTTATACCTACATAATAAGCCAACTTCTAAGTTCTAATTTTGGCAACCTGCTCCTTGTGTAGTGGGTGTGCCTTAATTAATGTGATCTCCAGACTTACTTGGTTTACTTTAGTTTTCTCTTTGCAATATTTTCACTTGCCTATATTGTTCTGCTATGTTATAAGGTTCATACATTCATTTGACACATCATCGATAGCTATACGAGACATTAATGTACACACCCTAAAGGGTTGAGATTTTTTGGTTTGTTTTCATTGAGTAACTTGGCTGTTGACATGCTCCTTTACAATGGTCTAATAAAAACATACTGGCACTCTCTATTTGAGAACGACATCCGTAAAGCAATTAGGAAAAAGTCGTCCATGGAGGTAACTTTTGACAAACATTTCGTGTATCATCCTTCGTAGATATTTTTGACATTTTGTTTGCAAAAGAAACTGAAGCTGGAGTAGCTTTTATCATTTGTTTGCTGGAACATATGGAAAGCGTGTTGTGATCGGTGTTTCACAATAAAGACCTGTTTGTCTCCCCCATTATTCATAAATCAGAAGGGAATCCTTTGAGTTTGCATCAGCTATTCTGAGAAACTCAACGGCTATGGGAGGCCTGATTCGGAACGTTCATGGACAATTTACATAGTTTTTCGAGGAATTTGGAAGGGACTTTGATGTGGAGGTGGTTGAAGCTTTGGTACTTTATCACTCGAGTTTCCAAGCTATTGAGGATGGGAAGTTATTGTGTGGTGAGGGATTTTGAGGATACCCAACAATTGTCTTTGATGGAGACTTGCTTACTGTGTTTCAAAAAATCAAATCGAAGGAACAAGATCTGTGTTTCAAAAACTTGTCCACGGATTTATCTAATGCAAAATAAACAAGTAATAATATTTATAAATCCGGTATTCCCCAAGTGTAGGGATCGTAGCATAGCGATTAATACCGGAGTCGATCTCAGGGAATCGGGATATCTAGTTCATTAATTTTCCTAAGATTGATACCAATTATTTCTAAACCTAAAACTAAAAACGAAAAGAAAACTGGACAGAGGATTGTCACTCCAAAGCCAGGAAACGATAATTGCGAACTTAAATCTAAAATATAAACTAAAAAGAAAATAATAAACAACTATGAATTTAAACAACGATGATCATGGTGATTAAACAATCGAACAAGTAATTATCCACCAATCCCGCAACCCTTAATTTCCTCTCTAAAGTTGTCTTGTGATGAGTCAACTAAAATTGTGGTTCACCTATCAAAGGTATGAATTTCTACTCTCGTAGATAATTCGCCTATCAATCTCTCATCTCTCGATATATAAGATTGACGCTCTCAAACCAAGGTGTAAGATCTCTCGATCTAGCAACCTAGATATTCAACCTATCAACTCTCGTTATGTCAAGGTTAAAAATCCCATCTTTCCTATGGTGATCTAAGGTTTACACCGACTCTCGTCATACGGTAAACATCAATAAGCAATACATCTCTCGATATCGATTGCATAACACATAAGCATAGAAAAAAATACAACTTTAATCAAATTCACAAAACAAATCTAGATTGAAAATAAAGAACCTGCTGAAACGGATTCACATAACTTGACAAATTGTTTAACCTCCAATCATCCAGCAAAGACAGAAACGAAATCTAAATAAAAAGAACAACCCTCGGCCGGCCAAGCACCAAGGCTCAGCCGGCCGAGGTTACTTGGCTTGAAACTAGGGTTTTCTCAATGCGGCTGTGTAATAATATATGTCCTAGGGTTGAAAATAGCGCTGGTGTTTATAGAAAATAAAGTCGGCTGCTCTAAGTCGGTTATCTGGACGCCCGTCTGATGCCTCTGGACGCCCGTCCAGAAAATATCTGAACTCTCTGATCTGATTTTCTTCCTCTGGACGCTAGTTCAATATTCTGGACGCCAGTTCACTGGAAACTTGACTTCTCTGAATCGAAAATCTCAGCCTGGACGCCCGTTTACTTTGATGGACGCCCGTCCAACCTGGACGGGACTTGGACGAACGTTCAGCTTGCTCAAAAATCGATCTTCTCATCTTTATCTTCAATCGATTTCATCTTTATCTCTTCTCCTCTTCATTAATCCGATTGTTAACCTCTTTTAATCCTCTTCTTGGTCGAAATTGTGTATCTACAATACATCAAACACATTGCAAAATGTAGTATCTTCCAAATCAATATAAAACCATCAATTTTACACATAAATCATACAATTTTGCAACAAACCCATTAAAAACATCACTTGCTCAATACTTCAATATAAAGCTCGATTTCTATGAAAAACATCCAGATATGGGGGAAATTGACATAAAATATATCCTTATAAAACGTATAAAATCACCCTTAACACTATTCTGAGAAACTCAACGGCTGTGGGAGGCCTGATTCGGAACGTTCATGGACAATTTACATAGTTTTTCGAGGAATTTGGAAGGGACTTTGATGTGGAGGTGGTTGAAGCTTTGGTACTTTATCACTCGAGTTTCCAAGCTATTGAGGATGGGAAGTTATTGTGTGGTGAGGGATTTTGAGGATACCCAACAATTGTCTTTGATGGAGACTTGCTTACTGTGTTTCAAAAAATCAAATCGAAGGAACAAGATCTATTGTCTTCTATATCTATATCTCTATCTCTATCTATATCTAATAAAAACTATATCTATATCTATATCTAATAAAAAGAGACCTTAAATGAACCACATGCTTACACGTCGCCCCTTTCTTCAACTTTTGGCTTGCTATCCTGCTGACACGTGGCAAGCTGGTAACTTGACACGTGTCAGAAGCTTCCTATTTTAAAAAAAAAAAAGGTTCTACATCTTCATCATATAATAATAATAATAATAAATAAATAATAAATATCTCTATATCTAATAACCTACTACTGCTACTATTCAACATTTTTTTTGTACTTTTATTTATATTTTTATATATATTAGCCACTCAACTACACCATAAAAAAATATATATTCTTCATCTTTTATGAATATTGAGGTTTCATGTAAAGAAAAAAAAAATATATAATGAATATATATCATGAATATATATGTTTATTGTGTGTGTCATATTGTTGTTTATTACACTCGAAATCATATTTATTACACTTGAATTCATACTTATACTCGATTTTATACTTCTCTTCATATTAACGTCCATTTATTCTATATAGCATGAATATATACGTTTGTTGTATCTGTTGTCATACGGTTATTTATTATATTTAAAATCATATTTATTACACTCGATCTCATACTTATATTCGAATTCGTATTTCTCTTCGTAGAGAAGTATGAATTCGAATATAAGTATGAACAAATATAATAAACATATTATATGGTTGTTTTGATAGTTTTTTTTCTTCTGTTATACGTATAATAGTATGAACAAGTATGTTTATATGGTTGTTTATAATATGTTTATATATACAAGTATGTTAATAAGTATAAAAACAGTACAAACAAGTATGTTTATATGGTTGTTTTGATAGTCAACAAAATAAATACACATATTTATATATACCATGCCTTCGTCATACACTTCGTGATACGTCTTTTGTGTCATTTGTGGTACGAATGAATTTATTTTTATTATAGTGTTATGTAAGAATATAATTATAGTACATTAGTATTTATTACACTTTTTGTTGTGTCGCTGACATGTATACGATGATTAAGTCATTATATAGCTATTATAGTTATTTTTTCTTCCCGAGGTAAAATAATATGTATGTACAAGGTCTGATCTACAAATATATATAATTAAAAAGAATGTCTCTTTAGCTAATTAGTATATAGAGTATTACTTAGTGGATCAAAATACTTTGTTATTATTATTGTACTAATAAAATAGGCTACCACCCTTCCAAAAGAAAAGGCTACGTGTAAGGGGTGAGGGGAGGGGAGGGGGGTAAAGGCCAGATGTATACGGTGGATGGTGGATCTATAGGATAGAAGGGGTGGGTAGTGGAAGGACTTTGAGGTTTTCATTTGACGGAATACTAGCCAAAGAAGAAGAATCGGGAGTTACGGTGAAGTTTCACTCAATTCAATCCCTCTCAATCATGTCGTTCTTCAAGGATATCTGGTGTATAGGATATGAATCTGAAATCTTGAGCCTCCAAATTGTCAGAATTTGGCTTTGGACCGCTGGATTTTCCATGGAATTGGAAAAGATGACAACTTTTCCAAGTTTATCCACCGGTTATTTTCATCCATTGAAAGATGATAGCTTCTTCATATTTATCTGTTGGATTGAAGAGAAAAGATTGATTTGTGTTATTACACACCAGATTAAGAAGTGTAAAGTAATTATATCCGGGTAAAGGCTTCTCTTTTTGCTCTTATACCTGCAGATTTCTGACTATATAAACCAATTGCATACAGATTCTTTCTCTTACCGTTCTGTTCTTCTCTTGCACAAGCGAAAAAATACATCTGCTTCCGCTCCTTAACTATTTGTAAGCTTCATTTCTTCTTCGTCTTCTATAATAAATGGTGTATTCAGTCTGTTTTCTTTCCATTTTCGTATGTAACCTTGAGCTTTTATTACATTTCATTCATTGCATTCAACAGAATGTGCATGTGTTTTTATATTAGTACTAGTGAATGTGAGCCGTGCAAGGCACGGCGGACCCAACATAAATCGTTACCAACGATAATATCAAAGAATAGATCACCAACGTGAAATAAATCGTGTAAGCTTAAATTGTAACAAATTCAAGACACAAGACAAAGAGATCAACATAAACATATCACATTTTTTTCGCAAGAGGTAACTCTTTCTTAGAGACGTGAAGATTGTGAATCACTTCTCTTCCAACCCTATCAGGAGTTTCCACCTACAAAATAAACCACAATATGATTTATTGGAGAACAATGTCATAAAGTCGATCCCTTTAGCTTCAACTTTACGTAATGAAACATTATAAAAACAATAAGCGGATCATAACTACACGGTCAAATCTCCCGGGACGCCTTAGCTTCCAGATCATTAATATGCTTGAAAATGTGTTTCACTCATTTTCTATATGCATTTTTCTTTCTTATCATTAATGAAAATGTCATTGATCTCGTGTTCATTTATTTGGTGGAAAAAAAACAAGTGTCAAACGGTCTGAAAAATATAAAAAGTGATTTGGTATTCCAACGTCAATTTTAGTGACGCTCGTACTACAAACGGCCGTCGGTTCCACCGACGTTATGTTGTTCAAAATAATAAAAACATTTAATGTGGTGTCCACGTGGCCACATGTGGGCTCACCTTCTTGGCGCGGATATTTGTTTGGCCGTATTTTTTTTTGTTGTATTTTATAGCTAAACTTGGCTCATCTTCCATCGTACACTATACAGTAGAACTTTAAATCCGTCGGTCTTTCCTTCTTTATTTCCCTTTTCTGCACAAACTACTAACGGTACACGTGTTGATGTATTTTATAGCTAAACTTGGTCCATCTTCCATCGTACACTACACAGTAGAACTTCAAATCCGTTGGTCTTTCCTTTTTTTTTTTCCTTTTTCTGCACAAACTACTAACGGTACACGTTTGATATAGAAAAAAAAAATACACGTGTTGATGTATTTTATAGCTAAACTTGACCCATCTTCCATCGTACACTAAACAGTAGAACTTCAAATCAGTCGGTCTTTCCTTTTTTTCCCCTTTTTCTGCACAAACTACTAACGGTACACATTTGATAAAAAATAATAAAAAAACTACAAAGGTAAATATAAAAAAAAATTTGTCACGTGTCAAGCTTAGAGGGTGACCTCTTGAGGGCTCACCCTCTTAGCTTCTTATAGATATAAGATATTAAATGTATACTGGATTGACTTGACTTCTATTCCAACTGGGTATTGTTCTATATGGTTATTATACAGTAGAAACTCTTTAAATTAATACTCGGTAAATTAATAAACTCTCTAAAATAATAAATTATAATGTAAAAAATTGAAAAAATCGATAAAATAATAAGATAATAATTTTTCGGGAGATCCCTTTATAATTTTCGGTCCCAAGAAAATCATAAATTAATAATTCATAAAAACTGAAAAAAATATATTACACTCTATTGAAATATGATTCAATAGTTGTCTGTTTTCCTTTAAAGTTCAAGTCTATTTGGAGCTCATCTCTAACTTTTCTTATTGCATCCAATAACTCAGGTGTTGTATTTTTGTATTGTATCATAAAGTTGTGAAGAGTGTTCGACGCCATAAGTGCTTCCTTTCGCGTAACAGCTCCAAAGACACCGTATCATCTTCGCCGTCATCCTCTCGCATTGTTCTCAATGATAGTACCCACAATATCTTCTAAACTCGAATCTCCGAACATGCTTCATTTTCACCGGGTAGTTCATTAGATTGTCGATATCCATCTTATTACGATAGCCACATCGATTGATCATAGTCTCGAGGTCTTGAGTTTCTTCATCAAAAGTGGATTATACGTTGAATCGGTTAAAAACTCTTTAAATTAATAATTATTAATTTATCGATAAATTAATAACTCTCTAAATTAATAAATTTCTCCGGTCCCGACATTATTAATTTATAGAGTTTCTACTGTATATGAGAAAGTGTGCTTTTTAGAGTACTTATTCTTATGAATATGCATATTCTTGGTGCCATTAATGAGTTAAGATTATCTTTTAGAAAGTTGGTTTATTTATCAAGGTAATGTAACTTTTAGTCATAGGTTATCAAATGTGACTTGAAAATAAATTTATGTTGAGCATATTGTTCTAGGTAATATTACAAGTGCTTTATTCAATATGAAACAATTAAAGGATTTATTAGGGCCAAATACATCCATGCTCTTCATCCAAGTCAGTTTGTAAGTTGAGGGTGAGATAATACGAACTTATTCATGCATTATGGTACAGAGAAAGTAAGACCACAAGTAATTTAGCTGATTAGTCAATCTGAAAATTATACTACAGTCTAAGTTACTTGTAGTATATGTTATTATAGTATTGGATGATTTGAAACATCTTCCATCTTTTTTTCCTGTCCTGTTTGTTTGTGGTTTTAATGTTTTTTTTGTATAACCATTCTGTTTACATGTGTTTTTTTCATATGTTTTGACTAGCCTTGGATGCAAGGAAGAGAAAATGTTTAATGGGTTAATTCACTGATCTTGAACTGCTCTTAGGGCGCTTCAGCAGGTATGCTATGAATAAATTTATTTTTTCAGTACTATTCTCTCCCTTCAGTCTTACTTTTGCAATAACAACTTAGTATTATAGATTCTGCTTATACATTATTCATTGTTGTTCTTTTATGTGAAGAAAAGAACAACTTAGTATTGTTCTGATTTTGCAATTACAACTTAGTATTGTTGTTCTTTCATTCTAGGTAGCAACATACCATTACAATTTGACTAAATTTCCCCTTGTGCAGCCTTACATTATTTAATTTATATTACACCATGAATTCTTCTTTTACAATGATAGTTGAACTATTCATTACATTACAAGTAGAATTTATACACAATTTGTTTTATAGGGCCAACCATTGTTGAAAGAAGTAGAATTAGCTATATTTGGAGAGAAAAAAGTTTTCTATTTTGCGAAGTTCTTTATGGCTGACAAGAACTACATAGTTATGCAACTGTACACAAAAGAAGCCATTCTTGCCACTGAAGCTATTGGAGATGCACACAGATGATCCTCAATCAATAACACATGTGGTACAACAGCCAACAAAAGAAACGGCCCAATTCTTCAACCCCAAGACCAAAGCTATCCTCGAAGAAATTGCTGATTCAGTTGAGTGAAAATATAAGACATGTACCCAGCCTCCACATTCCAAAAGAACCTTAATGTTTGGTTTTATACCTACAATAGTCCCAACAGCTACTCCGGAGAAGGTGCCTGGATCAGTTGATGTTCCACATGAGGTTCGTGTGAAAGTGAAAATTCCAATCAAAAAGATGAAGAACAAAGAAGAGAACAAGAAAAACGCAAATTAAGAGTTGGTGTATGTTTACGTATTAAAAATGCAATCATGGTTGTTTTGTATGCTTTTTAAAAGCCAAACTTACCCTAAAAAAGCCAAACTTTGATGTAGTGGGGAAATATAGTTAGTATATTACCAGCCTTATCTACTATCATGCATAAAGTTTAATAGTGTAGTAATATACATAACTATGAGTGCTTACAATGATTGTATTTCACTATCTTTTGTAACTTATGGTAGCTGAACTTATGTATCCTTTGAACTATATGGCTTCATCATATTAATAAAAATTCATGATTGTATTATTTCTATGAATATAAAAATATCCAACACTTCTACATTTACTGTGAAATAATATAAAAGAAAATATTTTTCATTGATTTTCCATAATCACATTACACTACAAGGTACACCTCTTATAGGGAGAAATGCTTAATCACTAAGACAGAATTAATTACAATGTTAATTACAAAATATTCCATGAATCAATCACCATTATTAGGAGTATCAATCATATCTTCAACACGCCCCCGGCAATCCCACGGGAAGGGACTGGACGTGGAGATTGGCCTTCAGATCATGAAACCGAGTGTGGGAAAGCGGTTTGGTGAGAACGTCCGCGAGCTGATCTTTGGAGGAAATAAAGGCAACCTGAAGCTTGTTCATAACAACTAATTCACGAACATGGTGAAAACCAACTTCAATGTGCTTCGTACAAGCATGGAAGACAGGGTTGTCCGTGAGGTAAGTGGCGCCAATGTTATCACACCACAGAATGGGTGGGGTGGACGGGGAGATAGCAAACTCACGAAGGAGTTGGCCGATCCATTGTAGTTCGGCTGCAGCATTAGAGAGAGCCTTGTACTCAGCTTCGGTACTACTTTTGGCGACAGTGAGTTGTTGTTTAGAGCGCCAACTGATTAAGTTTGAGCCAAGGAAAATACAATAGGCCTCAATAGATCGGCGGTCATCAGAGTCACCGGCCCAATCAGCATCAGAATAAGCTTGTAACTGAAGGGAAGAGTGACGATGTAAAAGAAGACCATGTGACAGAGTGTGTTTTAAGTAGCGGAGGATACGCTTAACGGCGGCCCAATGAGTGTCACGAGGAGCATGCATGTATTTACTAACTTTATGAACAACAAACGCAATGTCAGGTCGAGTGAAATTTAGATATTGTAATCCACCCACGATGCTGCGGTAAAGTGTTACATCCGTGAATGGAGAACCATCAAGACGACCAAGGCTAGTATTAGAGGCCATAGGAGTGAGGCATGGTTTGCACTTATCCATCCCAGCACGTTCAAGGAGACTAAGGATGTATTTACGTTGACTAAGCATGAGACCATCCGGGGTGGATAAAACTTCAATGCCCAAGAAATAGGAGAGCAAGCCAAGGTCCTTAACAGGAAAGTGAGAACCCAAGTGAGAGATAACCTGACGAACCAAGGTAGGAGAGGAACCTGTAATAATAACATCATCAACGTAAATAAGAACATAAACACAAGCAGAACCAGCTATGTAAATGTAGAGAGATGTGTCAGCTTTGGAAGCAGTGAAGCCGTAAGCTAGAAGAACATCTGTAAAGCGGGAGAACCAAGCACGAAGGGCCTGTTTGAGCCCATAAAGACATCGCTTAAGTTTGCAAACATGATGAGGGAAGTCAGGATGAACAAAGCCTTGAGGCTGAGACATAAAAACATCTTCAGAGAGATAGCCATGAAGGAAAGCATTCTGAACGTCAACCTGCTGAATACACCAATTATTAGTAAGAGCAAGAGATAATTAAATTCTGATAGTGACCGGTTTGACAACCGGACTGAAAGTTTCTGAATAATCCATGCCAGCTTCCTGGTGGAAGCCTTTCGCAACGAGTCGAGCTTTGTAACGTTACACCTGACCATTTGCATGCTTCTTGATCCTGTAAACCCATTTATTGCCTAAAACATTCATATCAGAGGAATAAGGGACAAGGTCCACGTGTCGTTTTTAACCAGAGCATTAATCTCATCCCGCATAACATCTCTCCATCCCCGGTGTTTAACGGCTAGGGAGTAGGAGGTGGGTTCGGTCAACTGAAGTTCATAAAGGTAGGCTTTAGGAAGAATATAATCGAAAAAGCCATTGCTTTGGCTTGAGAGTGTTGGTTTTAGAGCGGGTAACCATTTGATGTGGAGGAGGATCAGGGACCGGTGAGGGAGCATGATTTAGAGGATGGGAGGGATACAAAGAGGATGGTGGAGAAGGTTCATGATTGAGTGAAGGAGGGGAGGGAGTAGATTTGGTTGGGGGCTGATTGTGGGGAACGATAGAGACGGGAAGTGGTGTGGTAAAAAGATCATAAGATGGAATAGCGGGGGGTGAGGTGTAGGGAAATGTGGATTCATCAAAGACGGCATGTTGTGAGAGATAAATACGACTGGAGGTTAAGTCAAGGCATTCGTAGCCATGGTGATGATCACTATAACCTAGAAAGATACATGTCTTAGAACGGAAATCCATTTTGTGACGATTGTAAGGGCGGAGATTAGGCCAGCAGGCACAACCAAAAACACGAAGGAACGAATAGTCAGGAGTACGGTGATAAACCATTTCATAAGGAGATTTGTAATCGAGGACGCGAGTAGGAAGGCGATTAATGATGTAGGTGGCTGTAACGAAAGCATCTTCCCAATAAGGTAAGGGAAGATTAGACTGAGTGAGAAGCGAAAGACCAACTTCAACAATTTGTCGATGAGACGCTCAATGGCACCCATTTGTTCATGAGTGTGTGGGCAAGAGAGACGATGGTGAATGCCAAGTGTTTGTAAAGACGTGGTTAAACGCCTAAATTCACCGCCCCAATCAGTTTGAATGGATTTAATAGTAGTATTAAACTGCCTTTCAACGAGATTTTTAAATTGGGGAAATATTGTTTCAACATCAGATTTTAAGCGCAAGGGGTAAAGCCAAATAAATTTCGTGTGTCATCAAGAAAGCTTATATAATATTTCGAACCATAAATAGACTCTTCAGGACACGGACCCCAAATATCGAATAAATTAAGTCCAACGGACAAGACGAGGTAAAATCAGATAAAAGTAACGTTTGACGATGGCTCTTAGCCATTTGACATGAAGCACAAATAAGTAAAAGGGAGGGGGAAGAACAAGATATATTTTGATGTCGGAGAGCATGGCGAAGGACATGAAGAGAGCAGTGACCGAGACGTTGGTGCCATTGATCAAAGGAGGTGCGGCTAGCAAGGAAGGCTTAAGCAGGAGGTAAGCTGAGAGATTGAGAAAATTGGTAGAGGCCATCTTTGACAAATCCACGGCTAAGGGTGTGGCCGAGTAATCCTTCATAATAAAATAATCATGATGAAATTCAAAAAAAACATTATTATCTTTAGTAAATTGAGAAATAGAAAGGAGATTAGTGCAAAGGGACGGAGCAATAAGAACGTTATTCAAAATAAAAGAAGAGGGAGGAAGCGAAAAGGTAGAAGAACCACGGTGAGTTATAGGCAAACCTGAGCCATCCCCGACATGTATTTTGTCCGGCCCATCATATGGCTCGGCTTGGAGAGTCAGGTTCCGCAATTGATTGGTGATATGATGCGTAGCTCCCGTATCGGGAATCCATTGGCCTGAAGTAGATGCTGGTGTACCGGAAGGAGCAGCAGCGTGCAAGGCCTGAACATTTGGGCGAGGTGAAGGGGGCTGAAAAGTTTCATCGAATCGATACCAGCATTGAAGGGCAGTGTGTCCAAATTTTTGACACCGCCATTGCACTCCTGAATTGGGGTTGGAAGAGGAACCCCTTCCCCAACCACGCTGATTACCACGCCCCCCGGCCTCTGTTGGGCTGAGAGGGAGCCGGAGGTCTGCCACGATAGCCAGAAGGAGCTGGACCACGAGTATAATTCATGGTGGGTTGCGGCAAGGAGGTGGAGGATAGTGGAGGCGGCTGGTTGCGGAGAAGGCGGGCTTCGGTTGTGAGAAGGAGCGAGTAGACTTCGTCAAGAGTGATAGACTGCTGAGCTGAAATCATTGTCACCAAAGGGTCATAGTCTGAGCCGAGTCCGGCAAGTAAATAAGCGATAATGTCGTCGGGAGAGAGCGGGTGGCCGGCGAGGGCTAGTTCATCCGTTAATTTCTTGATGTTCATAAAATATTCGGTGGCTGACAAGTTACATTTCCGAGTGGCTGCTAATTGTGTGCGAAGATTAACCAATTTGGCACGCGATTGGGAAGCAAAACAGGTGTTTAAAGCTTTCCAAATTTCAGAGGAGTTGGCAGTGAAGACTTGTGCGAGAACATCATCTGTTAGGGATGAAGTAATAGTACTCAATATAAGGCTATCCTGCTTTGTCCATTGTACAAAATCACGATTGAGACCTTTCTTTCCGGCGGTGGTGATGTATTCCGGCGGTGGAGGCAGCGTTCCATCAACATAACCAAGCACTCCTTGCCCACGAAGGTAAGGTAATATTTGAGCTCGCCATAAGGGAAAGTTGTTGCGGGTTAATTTAGTGATGTGGATAGTGGAGGATGGAGAAAAGGTTGGGTAGAGAGATTGCGTGCTTTCACCGGTGGTGGTTTGAGAGGAGTTTGCGTCGGTGGCCATTGTAGCCGAAGGTGGTGGAGGGACGAGATGAGGAAGGAGATGGAGGTGGAGAGAAATTATGGGGAGAGGATCATGGCTCTGATACCATGTGAAATAATAGAAAAGAAAATATTTTTCATTGATTTTCCATAATCACATTACACTGCAAGGTACACCTCTTATAGGGAGAAATGCTTAATCACTAAGACAGAATTAATTACAATGTTAATTAAAAAATATTCCATGAATCAATCACCATTATTAGGAGTATCAATCATATCTTCAACATTTACGTCTTTAATGGACACGCCGTGCCTTGCACGGCGTGAGCATTGCCACTACTATTTGATAAGGAATGTATAATATTAAACTAATTGGTGGTGTGGATCATGGTATTTATCCTCTTCCAAATGTAATGTTGGATGTTTTGGTGGACAAATAGGAATACAATGCGTTTGATTTCTTTAATAATAATAAAAAAACACACGCATTTTTTATTAATCAATTACAGTATAACATCCGTAAATAAATATTTGATAAACGAATAACTTCGTTAAATAAATAATTTTCTCTGGTCCCAACTTGAGTAAAGAGACTTAAAATAATATTCGATAAATGAATAACATCGCTAAACGAATATATTTTTCTAATCATAAGCGTATTTATTTATCGAGATTATATGGTATACGAAATAAATAGGAAAGTTTATCTCAAACAGTCCACTTATCCATATCATTTTTAAGAAGATAATTGTTTTATCTTTTATACAAATACTATTATTTTTTTTTTTTCACCGGGTGCAATGCATCTACTACCTACGACCTATGATGCACCGACACTCCAATATGGGTGACGTGCGCGCCGTATTCGACACGCGCACGACACGACACGCGTCCGACACGCGCAACTAAAGCGCCCTTTAAGATTCCTACTTGTAACAGAATTGCCATAAAACGTCGTCGTGGCTTCCAAAAGAACAAAGCTGACATTATTCATTGCTTCCGATTAGCTGACTAGTCAGTGGCAATCTCTTTCGGCCTTCAAGTCCGACCATTGGTCAACTCGATCGACAAGAAATTCTCCGGGTACCTTTTTCAACAAGAAAAAGGAAACTATAAATAGGAAGATTTACCTGTTCAGCTTCTTAATATAACTTGAAAACAACATCTTGATTGATTCTTACCAGTTAAGCAAAGTTCAATTCGAGAAGATGAAGATCACTATAATGACCGCCGATGAACAGATTGTTACCCTTGATGTCGATCGAGACGAATTGGTAATTGATTCTTCTAGGCCCTCTTTTTGTTTTTCCCCTTTATATTTGATTACTTGTTTTCCAAATTTGGAACCTTTTTTTGTTGATCGACTTGGTTCTTTCGACAATTTTCCAGGTAGAGAACCTGAAAGCTCTGTTAGAAGTTGAGGTAAAATTGGGTATACTCATGATGTGGTAAATTTTGTTTCTTTGACGTCTGTGATAAGAATTTTACTTATGGGTTTCCGTGGGATTACCAGACGAATGTGCCGCTTCAGCAACAGCAGCTTTTGTTTGATGGGAAAGAGATGAGGAATGCTGATAGATTGGGTGCTATTGGTGTCAAAGACGGGGATTTAGTGATGATGGTCTCCAATTCTGTTTCTTCACCCAGGTCTGTGATCTGCTTCTAAGTGCCTCAAACTGAGCTCCTTTTTTTGTGTGTGTGTGTTTGCGCTTCACTGATAGTAAATTAAAGGAAGTTCATAGCTTTAGGGGTTATATGCCGCAATTTCAAAGTTTTTAGTACGGTAAATCCATAAATCTGAGTTGAAATCTAGAAATTCATAATCAGGAAGTCACCTAGTCCAAACCCAACAAGGTTTCTGTACTTGCCAAATGGTTTTTCTACTTGTATCAGAAATCTTGTGTCCTACAGATGCTCCTGAAGTTTAAAGTTTTTACTTCCTTACCGAAGCTCTTTTTGTCTGGGCTTTTTGAAAATTTCGGGGGAGGTGGGATTAACTACTTCACTGGATGCCTCTGCACAAAAGACAATGAAATTTAAATTGTTAGAGAATCAGGTAATTGTGGATTTTTGCTTTTGTAGCGCTAAATGAAAAAGGGATGTATACTGAAAGCAGTCAGTAGTGTATGAACAACGGAAGAACAATGGGAAATTTCATAATTAATGGATGTAAACTTTACATTTATTAACATCCTTCTCCATATAAATATGTTCATAATTACAAAAAAAAAAAAGGATAAGAAAATTTTCATTGTTCTTTGTTGTTTGTGACCGCCTTAATCGATGAATTTTTGCTTTTATTGAGCATAAATGTTAGTTTTACTAGCTTCCGATCTTTAGCTTTATGTGATTTGTTTTCATCTTGTTATTGGCTAGTTAAGCCACACATACAACAATTAATTTGCCATGCACTTTAGTTACACATTTTCTAGCAGTCTGCATCCTATGAGTTTTTTCCTTTTCAACTCCAATGATTCTTGTCTGCTCATTATTTCACTCTACAAGCAAATCTAGTGCTAAGTTTGTCAGTAATCTATTATGTAGCTCAACCAGTGGTTTGGGCTTCAATACAGACGGTTCTGCTGCGAATCCTTCAGCATTCCAGCAACACATCCGAAATGACTCCAATATGATGAGCCAATTGTTGCAGGTAATAGTCCTGATGAGATTTGTTCTTATGATTCCCTTGACTTCAATGAGACATTTGTTGATTTTTCACGTATAATATCGGTTAAAACGAGGATCTCCTTTGGAAAAATATCCTTCCAGCCATTTTATAAGCAAACAATCAAACTACTGTTGCCGCCGTTCCTCCTTGAATTAGTTGCTTGTTTCTAGTAATCTTATCATTTTGGTTTAGTATTAATTTTGCGAATGGCTTTCTAATCGTCTAATTGGTACCTGCCAAGGATGTCTATTTATAATAACTTTGCCCTGTCAAATGACAGAGAGATCCTGAATTAGCACAAGCTATTCTCGGGAATGATCTTAACAAGCTGCAAGATCTGTTGCGTGTGCGCCATCGTCAAAGAATCGATGAACAACGTCGACAAGCGGAAGAAATGGTATGTGTTTTTTATCGTCTATTCCTTGCTATCTGTTCTTTAAGCTTATGAACTGTATTCATGAAATGGATCAAACTGCTGAATGGATTCTTTTCATCAATTAAGTATGTGTCCGGAAAGCTAGAATGTTCAAAGTGCTGCTTTCAATGGTGCTTAATTGTGATTTAGTTAGATCATAATTTTTTTTATAAGTCTCTTATGTTATAACTAAATTCTTGATTCTGAGTTGACGAAGTTGGTATTAAAAGCTGTTAGCTTGAAAGTTCAGTTCTTTAATTTGTTTTATCATCTCCATTCAACGTATCTTTAATGTACACATTCATGGATAGTGGATATAAACACATGACTGAAGGCATGCTCTTGATTTGGTAATTAGCAAATGAAACTGAAAATCAGGACTTGCCTACGCTCTGACTCTTCTTTTATCTTTTAATTTACGTTTGGCAAGGTTGTACAAACTTTTGCTCAAAGTTGAACTGTTATCTCTTGCACTGCAACTTGTGTTCAATTGTTCTATGTTGTATCTATGGAAATGTTGGGGTCTGTGTAACCAAATGGGGACTTCACTTTTGACCTAATTATCGAACAATATTAACTTTTTATATTTGGTACTGATTAGGCACTTCTTGATGCTGATCCCTTTGATGTGGAGGCACAGAAAAAAATTGAAGCCGCTATTCGCCAGGTCAGTTGATCCTCTTATATGACATTTTTTTTGCACTTATAATTATGGCCTCAACTTGATAGAAATGATGCTTTTTTTTGGAAGGGAAAGATGCTTTTGTTTTTCAAAAAAAAATTCAGGGTTGTGTAAATATTGAAAATTCCTAATATTGATAGTATTTTCATAAGTTCACTGCTAAAATGGCTGTGAAGAGAATGCATGTAATTTGCGTCAGGGCTGAGTATAGGATCGTGGAGTTTTTTATTCATCAGAGGTGATCTTTAGATAGTTCTTCATTTGAGCTAGGATAACTATTGAATGTCTACTAGTTATAATTAATGGCAAGACAGTTCGTGACTGTTTTCTTGACTATATACAGTACAATTTACTTATTTTCTTTTCTTACACCCAGAATGTTCTCTGGCTGGCACTAATTTATTTATGGCATGTTAAACACTATAGCTAGGGTTTAATGCCATTCAACTAATTTATAGCCCCACTGGGGTAGTGTATCCCCTTCCTTAATAAGTGATATGTCAACTGGCTTGCAGAAAAGCATTGATGAAAATTGGGAAAATGCTTTGGAGTACAATCCTGAAAGTTTTGCCAGGGTGGTACGTGGAAAGGAACACCGATGACTTCCATTACATGAGTTGCATACACATAAAATTCATATCTTTCTGTCTTTTTCAGGTCATGTTGTATGTGGACATGGAAGTAAATGGTGTGCCTTTAAAGGTAAGTAAAAGGGAATATTTTCCTTCCATCTTTCTATTTTTGATTGATGTTCTCATTTATCTTTTTTCACCTGTCAAATGGATGATAGGGTCTAGTTCAGTTTTTTTTGTTGAGATTTGTGCATTAATTTTCAATATAGGCCAGTGCATAAAACCATAGTATGTGTGAGTGCAGGGGTAAGATGCTCCATATTTGGCTTATTAATGCAGTTTTAAGTTTTTATATGAGCGTTTGTGTACCTTAAAACTCGTGAATTGGTGACATGGGGACATTGTTCACTCGCGTCATACTTTTCTGATTGTAGATAGATCTGCAAGCGCACTAAAATATTAGAAATCTGCAGTTTAAATTGAATCTTAAGTTGTTGAGCGAGGATAAAAAAAATTACTTGGCTTTGTTTCAGGCCTTTGTCGACAGCGGAGCTCAGTCAACAATCATATCAAAAGGCTGTGCTGAACGTTGTGGGTACGAGCTACATCTGTTAATTTTTATGCTTTTTTGTCCCAAAGTAGAATCATGAATGGTCATTAGATCTCAGCATATCTGTTTTGATTTTATGAAATAGTCAAAAATGAGCCACAATTACGCTTAGTTTATAGTTATCAATCAAAAGATAGAGGGGCAGTGGGCTTATGCAATGCCTATAAACTTTTATTTTCTGCCTGATGTTTGAGCATTAAGATTTCTATTGTTTTTGACTTTGGTATTTTTTTGTTTGTCACTATTAATATATATAATGTTCATGACCTTAAGGTTGTTGAGGCTTATGGATACCCGGTTCCGTGGCATTGCTCATGGAGTTGGTCAATCGGAAATACTTGGCAAAATACATGTTGCTCCAATCAAGGTATGCTTGTATATAATTTTACTATTTGTTACAAGTGAATTTTCTCTATCGATGTCATCTGTTTCACTCAGCTTTCAGTGAATCTCTACGAGACCCGTGTAGAAATTAGAGAGATTTGATAAAGAAAACTTCCTTCTTTTTTTCATTCACAAGGAGAAAGCGAGGTTTAAACTGGTACAGAAAACCTAGCCAACAGCTCCTCAGTTAAGTTCGGGTTTTCTGAAAATCATGTTGCTTCTTCAACTTATTGGCTGTGGAGCTATTTTACATAAAGTCTCCGTGTATAATTCTAAGATATATGAATGCATTCTATCCAGAATGCAAACTGAAAACGGTCTGTTTTTTAAGATTAAAAGAACATTGATGTAAATTATTTTTTTCCTCATTTAAGTTTCTTAGTGAAGCTTAAATGAAGTAAATGAATATGAAGAGGAATATTGTACATTCTAACTTTCATGATTCTTTTTCCTTCAGAATTTAGGGTTACACTGCCGAATTACACATCCAGTAGTTCATTTTTATTTGATATATTGGTTGAAATTTATTACCCTACATTATGTATTATTAAAACTGATTTTGTATTCTTTATGTATCTTGTGGTTTGTGTTGTAGATTGGAAGTACGTTTTACCCTTGCTCCTTCCTGGTATTGGACGCGCCTAACATGGAATTCCTTTTTGGCTTGGATATGCTCCGCAAACACCAGGCAATATATGTCTCATTCAATTGAAGCTTATCTCGTTTTGTGCTCGTATATCACCTTTGATGGATGACATAAAGTTATTTTTGAGTGCAGTGCATGATTGATTTGAAGGACAATGTCTTGAGAGTCGGTGGAGGGGGGGTCTCAGTGCCATTTCTTGCTGGTAATGTGTCTTTCTCTCTCTCTCTCTCTCTCTCTCTCTCTCTCTCTCTCTTTGTCTCTCTCTCTCTCTCTCTCTCTCTCTCTCTCTCTCTCTCTCTCTCTCCCTCTTTTTGTAGCGAATTCTAAACATGTGGTCTCTTATCATTCTTGTTTATCTAATTGTAGAAAAGGACATCCCATCTCAATACCGGGATGAAGAGCGGTTTGCTAAGGAAGCCTCTAGCTCTGCTGTAAGTTTAATTTTTCTTTTTAATAGAATAAATTGACAAGAAATCTGAAAATCGTAAATGTAAACCTTAATGTTTGACATGTAGAAGATCGTAAATGTTTTTTTTAGGGGGCCGTTCATATGTTCTAATGTATGAGAGTTTTGTTTGTCATAGTATGTAATTGTTTTTAAGGTAGTCTTCTAAATCTTGTTGCTGGCATTGCTTTATGTTTCCCCAGCAGGCATCAAGTGGAAACAAAGAAGGTGATAGGGCGCAAAGAGGAGGCACGCCAGGTCAGTCTGCATATATATTTTTGGGAATATATGTCCACAAATATTCACTTCTCTAAGTAATGTTGTGTATCCATTGAGTCCAAAAATATGTCCAAAGCTCTTTGACCTTGTGGTTTCTTGAATTTGTCTAGTTGATCACATGTTTTTTAGTTTGAGCTATTTTTTGGTCATTGAAGATTATATATAAAGCTTAGACTGATGGCTTTTGATTGTGTGTTTCAGGAACTCCACAAGGTACTTCTGCACAAGTAAGTGTCTCTAAATCTAGTTTTACATTCCCATTTGTTCCATACGCATAATTATGTAAACGAGAAGAGAAACAGACGGATATGACGCATGTTATTTTGTACCATAATGTTTCTCCTCTTGTTTGTGATAGTAGAGGTTGGTTTCGTATTCACTATAATAATCTGTTATTGTTATAACAGGGATCTGGTTTTGAAGCCAAAGTAGCAAAGCTTGTTGAACTTGGTTTTGAAAGAGAGGCAGTAATTCAAGCTCTCAACTTTTTTGATGGAAGCGAAGAACAAGCAGCCGCTTATCTTTTCGGCGGCTAACTATTTATTTATGTTTATCGCCTGTGGTGTTGTATTTTTATCCTCTCATTTATTCAAAGATTCATAAATTTTCTGCAATTCAAATTTATTTCTGGAATTGGATTCAGAGGTCCTTGACAAAAGATGGAAACTGCAGCAGTTATTAAATCTATCTTTGCAATTTTTATCTATAATGACTTTTTGGTTTTCATTGTATCTAAATCAAAATGGAGTGACCGTAAAACAAATACAAAAACAAAAACAAAAATGCATTAAAGTCCTTAATAATAATAATCTTTAATCTCCATTAACAGGACAATGTTATCTCTTCTACGGCAATTAAGTTACAAATTCCTCAGAACTAGTTAAGTAAACCGCAAAGGACTGTTTCCTTTAAGGTTTTTATCAATCATGACAAATTGTATAATACAACAGTTGTACCGTATAATCTCATCATTAATCATCAGTGCCAAAATATCGGTCTCCAAACTCCCCCATACCCGGGATGACACGGAAGTCCTCGTTAAGGCCAACTTCAATCTCAGATGTCACTATCTTGATTCTGGGGAAACGTCTACATACCACATGAACACCCTGAGGTGCCTGGATATAATCATCATAAGAAGAAGCATTACAATATATTAAACACGATCGCAACATTATTAATCCTTGCATTTGTATGTAAATAATCGGGATTCAAGCAACTTACAGAAATTAGATTGAGGAATATGATGTTTGATTCTGGTACTCCTTTCTTTATAAGCAAAGAAATCGCTTGAACTGCTGAATTTCCTGGATAGTGTTTAGATGATATATTGTGAAATGCTTGATTGATTCATAACAAGTATTTGAAGAGATTGAGGAATGCCTCATGTTTGGACACTAATTCTTTTAACACAAAACATTACCTTGAAATAGAAGACTAACCTGTGCCAAGGATAGGATCTAACAATAGGACATGTCTTTCTGAAATATCTGTAGGTAGCTTTTCATAGATCAGCTGCAATAATGGCATTATTGGAATGACATTGTGATAAAGAAATCATATCAAAAGAGATGAACAATGGGAAATGATGTAAGTATTTACGTGTTTGCCATTATCGCCTTCCCTATGAATCAGAATCTTGCCAATCTTTATGCCCTTACAGCATGCTCGTAAAGCATTCTCCATACTTTCTCCACTGTAATTGATTGAATATCATCATACATCAAAAGACTTAAAGGGTCTGCCAACACTTTACATTCTTTGAATGGAAGGCAACAAGACAGTAACAAGGAATGAGGACAACGGTCATAAATCAGATCAAGCTATTCAAATGCAGCAACTGAAGGTGCGTTTGGACATCAATTAGTTCGCTTCTATTCTTATTCAGTGATTAAATTTCGGTTTAAATAAAGTGAGTTTTGTGTATATTGTGATGAAAAAGTACGAGAGAGAAAATTTGCTTGATGCAAATGAATAAATTCGTTTTATTGGAAGTAAAAGCTAGAGTTGCAATGAAACAACAGGATCATCTTCGCACCTTCTAATAATGGAAACGCCACATAATCTCTTACAGAAATCCACACCTGTGTAAACTGATCCTGAAGATGACAAATATTGCTAAAATAGTCACGTCCAATATTCTAAAGTTATAACAGAAAAGCCACTTAATAGTAATATCGTATGTTGAAGATTGAGGGCTTTTCAGTCTTTTATGTATTTTCCCACGTTCCAGTAGGGTTTTGGGATTCTGCATTTATGTCTGATTTTATTTGATTTGGTTGTATTTTCTTTTTATAGAAAGTCTGATTTGATTTGATTCGATTCCTCAAATCAAGGAGTTTAAATCAGACAGGTCTCTAATCTTTGTCCTATTTAAGAGAGGACACTCTTTGTAATAAATCAATCAATTGAATAAAATATACTACCAAAAAGGTTCTCCTTTTCTAACATGGTATCAGAGCGTAGGTTGTTCTAAACCCTAAAATTATGAACTACCGCGCAGCCTTCACCGGAGAATTGATCAACACCCCTACTGCTGGACAATCCTTAGGAGCAACCAATGAAGAAGGGAGTTCCAACCTTCCTCCATATTTTCTGGTCCCAAGGAGACTGAATGGAAAGAACTGGATTGAATGGTCTCAGACCATCAAGTTAACAATCGATGGACGTGGCAAACTAGGGTTTCTAACTGGTACAGAAAAAGAACCAGCCACAAATGACCCCAAGCACAGGACATGGAAATCAGAGAATTCCATGATTAAGGCCTGGCTAATTAACTCAATGGAGCCAAACATAGCCAGACCCCATATGTTCCTTTCAACAGCAAAGGACATCTGGGATGCAGTTAAGGAGATGTACTCTGATCTAGAGAACTCCTCACAGATTCATTATCTAAAGACTAAACTATGGAATTCGAAACAGGGAGGCAAAGATGTGACCTCATACTACAATGAGATAGTCACCTTTTGGCAAGAGCTGGACATATGTCATGAGGACACATGGGAGTGTGCAGAAGACAGTGTCAAATTCTAGAAAAGGGAGGAGAATGAGAGAGTCTATTATTTTCTAGCAGGTTTGAACCAAGATTTGGATGAAGTGAGGGGTAGGATATTGGGAAAAAAACCTATCCCCTCATTGAGGGAGGTCTTTGCAGAAGTAAGGAGAGAAGAAGCAAGGAGAAAGGTGATGAATAATGGCTCTGAATCCCTTCAGAATCAGAAAACTGGTGGACAGGATCTTGAAGCATCTGCTTTAGTCTCAGCAAGGGGAGGAGACACCAAGGGCAGAAAGCAAAGATTGGTATGTGACCACTGTAAAAAACAGGGCCACACAAAGGAGACCTGTTGGGGCATCCATGGAAAACCCCCAAACTGGAAACCAAAAGGGCAAGCAGGAGCTGGTGGCGACACAAGCAGGGCTAACCAAGTGTCTTCTGAACAAAGTGATAAGACCCCTGTACCTCTGTCCCTGACAAAGGATCAACTAGAGCAGCTCAGCCAACTTTTGGCCAACCACAAAAATTCACAGTGCAACCTTGCAGATTCTGGTAATTCCTTTGCACTTTCCACCTTAAAAAACAGATCTGAAGCACACTGGATCATTGAGGTGCAACAGACCACATGACTTTCTCTTCCAACAAATTCTCCTCATATTTACCTAGTGGAGGAAATCAGAAGGTGAAGATAGCAGATGGATCTTATGCTGTGATTGCAGGCAAAGGATCAGTCTCTATCTCTCCCTCTCTTATTCTCCATGAAGTCCAACATGTGCCTAAACCGTCTTGCAACCTTATCTCTCGTAAATAAAGCTGGTCTCAGAGGCCAACTACAATATAATGTTTTCCTCTACTAATTGTAAGCTGCAGGATGCAACTTTGGGGAAGGAGATTGGCAATGCTAGGGTGGTAGATGGCCTATATGTATTGGAAGAAGGGAATGCTGAGAGGAATAATGAAGAGCCTAGGACTAAATGTTACAATTCAGCAAATTTGTCCAATTGTGAAATCAGAATGTGGCATGCTAGGCTAGGACATCCCAATTTTGGGTATTTGAAAAGATTGTACCCAAAACTTTTTATCAATAAAAATGTGTCTAATCACCATTGTGAAATGTCAAAACATAAACGCAGCACCTACCCCTCACAACCCTATAAACCAACCAAACCATTTACAATAATCCATAGTGATGTCTGGGGTCCCTCTAGACACTTCACTCTAAATGGACATAGATGGTTTGTCTCGTTTATAGATGATCACACCAGGGTAACCTGGGTTTACTTACTAAAAGAAAAATCAGAGGTTGAACAAGCTTTTAAGAGTTTTTACAATATGATTTTAACACAATTTCACACTCCTATTGAAATACTCAGAACAGATAATGGCACCGAGTATTATAACAAGATTTTGAAAGAGTTTTTCACAAACCAAAGGGATCATCCATCAAAGTTCATGTGTCAACACACCACAACGAAATGGTGTTTCGAAAGAAAGAACGGACACATGCTTGAAGTGGTGAGATCTCTCTTGTTGGCTTCAAAATGCCCTAAATACCTATGGGGAGAGGCACTGCTCACTGCAGACTACCTCATTAACAGGCTTCCCTCTAGGAGCATAGGCTTTTGCAAACCTATTGATAAACTCAAAGAATTTTTTCCTAATACAAGACTGGTCCAGGATTTGCCCCTAAAAATATTTGGCTGTGTTGCCTTTGCACAGACATATAATCAGGGCAAACTTGATCCCAGGGCTACAAAATGTGCCTTTGTAGGGTACTCTGCACACAAAAGGGGTTATAGGTGCTTTGATTTTGAAAAACAAAAGGTCATAGAAACAATGGATGTTAGTTTCTTTGAAAATCAGATGTACTTTAATCAGCATCATCTTCAGGGGGAGAACTTAATGACACTTGAAGATAGTGCTGATTTCATGTACTCTACTGATAAAGATTTTGTGTACACTGATCATGAGATAGAAGTGTTTAGTGTTCCACATTCTGACCAAACAGAAAGACAAAGTGATGAAGATTCTGGGAGCTTGGCTAGAGGGGAGTTCCCAAAGAACCAATCTCCTAGGACTGTAACTAGGTTCGAGGGTCTGACTTATTCCCGGAGCCACCCTAAATCCACCACATATATACCATCTGTCACTCAAGATGTCCAAGAACCAGTCCTAGAGACATTTGAGCAGACTGACAATAGTGGTGGGGAACTGTCCCCAGTAGCCCCAAACTTACCACCATCTGAGTCAGAAAATTCCCCATCTCCTTCACACCAAAAAATGAACCCTATCTCCCAGAATGATCACCTTCTTCTAGATGTCCCCATTGCTATCAGAAAACCCCTAGGGAATGTACCAAACACCCTAGGTACCCCATTCAAAACTACCTAACCTATACCAACTTATCCTCCTCACATCAAGCCTTCTTGTCCAGCATCTCAAAAGATAAAATTCCCAAAAATATAAATGAAGCTCTGAGAGACTGAGTGGAGGACAACAGTGTGAGGAGGACCGAAGGCTTTGGTAAAGAATGACACATGGGAGGTGACTGATTTACCAGCAGGGAAGAGATCAGTAGGGTGTAAATGGGTGTTCACAATAAAATACAGATCTGATGGAGAGATTGAAAGGTATAAGGCAAGACTTGTTGCTAAGGGATACAGCCAGACATATGGAATTGATTATTCAGAGACATTCTCACCAGTTGCCAAGTTAAATACAGTGAGAATCATCTTTTCAATAGCTGTAAATCTGGACTGGCCACTGCACCAGCTAGATGTAAAAAATGCTTTCCTTCATGGAAACCTAAAGGAGGAAGTGTACATGGAGCCGCCTGCGGGTTTGGGCGTAAAAACAAGGTGTGCGGGTTGAAGAAGTCCCTATATGGACTGAAACAAAGCCCCAGGGCATGGTTTGACAGGTTTAGGCAGTTCTTGTTGAAAATTGGCTTCAATCAAGGGCACTCTGATCATACCCTATTTATAAAAGGAGGCACTGATGGAAGGGTCACAGTTCTTGTGGTATATGTGGATGACATCATCCTAACAGGAAATGATACTTGGGGTATCAAAAACACCACAGAAAGACTTAAAGAGGAATTCGAAATCAAGGACCTAGGGAGGCTTAAGTACTTCTTGGGCATGGAAGTGGCAAGATCAAATAAAGGGATGGTTGTTTCTCAAAGAAAGTATGTCCTAGATCTCTTACAAGAAACAGGACTGTTAGGGTGCAAACCTGCTAGTACTCCAATGGAGAGCAACTTAAAAGTGTCAAAGAGAAGGGATGAAGAAAAGGAAGTTGACAGGGAACACTATCAAAGACTAGTGGGTAAGCTAATATACCTTGCACACACCAGACCTGACATCTCCTATGCAGTAGGGGTGGTCAGTCAGTTTATGCACTCTCCAAGTGAATCCCACTATCAGGCTGTGCTCAGAATTCTAAGATACTTGAAGGGGACCGTTGGTGAGGGGTGGTTGTTCAGGAAAAGTCAGAAAAGAAGCATTGAAATCTATACAGATGCTGATTGGGCTGGATCCAAAGAGAGCAGGTCCACAACAGGTTATTGTACCTTTGTGTGGGGGAACCTTGTGACATGGAGGAGCAAAAAACAGACAGTGGTGGCTAGGAGTACAGCAGAGGCAAGAATTTAGGGCAATGGCTCATGGGATATGTGAAGAACTGTGGGTAAAAAGGGTCCTAGAAGACTTAAGACTGAAACCAGAAGTCCCAATGAAATTGTTCTGTGATAACAAGGCTGCTATTGCTATTGCAAATGACCCAGTACAACATGACAGAACCAAACATGTGGAAGTAGATAGACACTTCATCAAGGAGAAGCTGGAATCTGGGGTGATTTGCATACCCTTCATGCCATCTGCTCTACAGGCAGCTGATGGCCTAACAAAAGCCCTAATGAAGCAGAACTTTGAAGATTTCATGTGCAAGTTGGGCATGATCAATATCTATGCTCAACTTGAGGGGAAGTGTTGAAGATTGAGGGCTTTTTAGTCTTTTATGTATTTTCCCACGTTCCAGTATGGTTTTGGGATTCTGCATTTATGTCTGATTTTATTTGATTTGGTTGTATTTTCTTTTTATAGAAAGTCTGATTTAATTCTGATTTGATTTGATTCGATTCCTCAAATCAAGGAGTTTAAATCAGACAGGTCTCTAATCTTTGTCCTATTTAAGAGAGGACACTCTTTGTAATAAATCAATCAATTGAATAAAATATATTACCAAAAAGGTTCTCCTTTTCTAACATCGTAACATATCAATAGATCAGATCTTAAATAGAATAATTCGTTCACTTGGATATTCTTACAATTAATCCTTCAGGTTAAAAGGATGGGCGTCTTTAGTGGCACTACACCAAATCTACTATTGTGACACCACAAAGACAATCAACTTTTTCACAGTCGATTCTATAACTGAGAATCCACTTTTTGCCGGTTCATTGTTTTCACTGTGGTGCCACGGTAAAAACGTGGTGGATCGCGCAGTCTGAACACTGCAGCGAATCTAAGGAGACGTAGGAATAGCTGACTCAGCTTACCAGTTGGGGTTATCACATGCTTTTCTGTGAATGGCAGATGACCAAGGCCATGTTCTACAACCTGAAGATGAAAATTACATAATCAATAATCACACAAAAATACAGTGTACTTATTCACCAGATCAAACTCGTTAAATTTTAGATACCGAACAAATCCAACAGTGAAGCTCTCACCAAACGAATCAATCGATCAGAGTAAAAGACAAAGTCATGCGTTGTTGTTTGAGCATCTCTTATAAGTGTGTGCATACCACGTATCTGTATGAAAGAAAACAACAATCATGTTGACCTAGTTTGTTCATACATAAAGGTAGCCATCAAGTAGAAAGCAAGTAACTGATGTATGAAACAGCACCTGGAAAGTAGATTGAATGACGTAAAGATTAGCATATATTTTGCACAGATCATGTTGACCCAATTTTGTACGTATATGTTGAACAATCAAATCAATGGCGACATGATTGTCTCCTCCTCGAGGTATGATAATATCCGCATACTTCTTTGTAGGAAGTATAAAGTCGTCAAACGCAGGCTTCACAAATTTGGAGTACTGAAAAAGATTTTAATCCTTGGGTTAATGGAAACTTGAATACTTAAAGAAAGCTACAGATAGCAATGGTTAAGGAACTAGTAAGACAAATATATATATATATGAAAAATAATGAAGCTATCTAAAAATGTATAGCTTAAAGAAACCCGCCTTATATCTTCTTTTTATTACAATTACAAGAGTTGATTTTAATCCCGTCGTATCGAATGGGAAAAATACTTGTTTTCCAGTAACAATATGCACACACACACACACACACAAAAAAAAACAAGATATAAAGATATTATCAGTGGTTCACTAGTTCAGAAGACAACTTCTGAGACAGAATGTTCTATCATGCAAGTCAACTTGTAATAGCCATAAAATTTTGTGTTCATACCTAATAACATTATAAGCATGACAATGCAGAAGACAAATCTTCTAGAAGTTCTTGAATCTGCATTTTATTATCAGCCTTGTATTTATAACATAAAAATAAAAAAAAAGGTCACACAAACATTTCTGCTCTTGTAGTTTTGCATGATTGGCCAACACTACTTTTCCACTTGTCACCTTTCTGATAGAATGAACCGCTACTAAAAGGTTTGGTAACCAAGTAATGGTCGCCATAATATAGTTCTCTGAAAGTAAATGACATGAATTGCTACACTCCTAACGGAATTTATTTCATAACTAAAACTTCAACATGTCTTTTTTGATAGAACAGCTGAGAAAACTAATATTAAGCAAACATCCATTAAACCACACAATAGTCAAAACAAGGGATGAGATTCCACACACCTGATCTAATACCATAGTGATATCCCTACCCTTTTCAACTGTATCACGTCTTATTCTCCTTGCCAAGCGTACATCGGCATCTGCACTGAAAATATTAGATAGCAAAGATCATGAGAGTAAAAAGACAACGTATCTTGAACTGGATTATCACAGAACTGCAGTAAAAAATCACAGTGCTTCACGGTGTAACCGATATAATTAGCTTAAAAAATACAAAGCAAACAAATACTGCAACCCCCAGAAGCCACATCGAAACCAACTATATTGAATCTCAAGAGAAAAGAGATGGATCAAAGTGTACGAGGAATATAATACAATTAATGGAGTTTTTAAGTTCCAATCATTCTATTAAACGTGCAACAGGCAAAACAAAAGCAATGAATGGAAGAACCTGTATCTACAAATATCTTCATTTTCATGAGGTCACGAACACGAGGATCATGGAAAATGAGTATGCCCTCCAATATAATTACGTCTGACGGATTTACCTGTCAAGTATTTCATGTTATTTGTCATGTGTATATTTAAAACATAGAGGATTCTTACAGAATCTCACGTCCAATTCAAAACGCAGATTAAAAAAAAGTTCATGAAATGATCAAACAGTTCATGGGGTCATATTTGCTAATTATGTCCTCAAAACAATCACGATATAGAATGCTACAGACAATACTAAGAATAAAATTCCAGTAAGTTGACCTATATGTGGAGCCAGCCAAAGACACCGTTTCCTCGCCAAATATTAAAAATTAATGAAAATATAAACATGCATCGAATGGAGAAATTTACCCTTCGGGGAGGAGAAACATCATTTTTGTAAGTCTTGGAATCATATTTCGGAATATCTACTGCTTGGCCATTCTTCAAATTCTCCATAGCGGACAATAATTGCTCTGTGTCAAATGCATCTGAGCAGAAAAAAAGATAAGCATGCTTAAGTCGGTTTACCCTAATTTGAGGAACTAAAGACAAGTTAGAAGCATAGATTGCAGCAAAACACTCTGATGAGTGTGTCAGGTAAATCATGTGCAACTGCACACTTCACGAATGTACTGATTTCAGATGGATATGCAACACCTGAGTTCAATTAAATAATAATCACACAAAACACAAGATTAAATGCCAAAAAAAAAAAAGGAGAAAATGGTTACCAGGATGGTCGAAGTTGTATTCTTGGACTCTGGTAAGTTCGTCTGGTGTCAGACTATTATAGAAAGAATCCTGCCAACCATGCACAAGCAAGAATAAGCAAATTTCCCAATGCCACAACAAAATCAGCAACAAGCAAAGACATAAAACTCTTTTCTTGTGAAAGCAAAGTTACCTGGTTCACAACCACAACACGTTGATCGCGAAGCTGTTCAATAATCATATCACAAACAGTAGTTTTGCCTGATGCTGCACCACCAGCAACTCCTGAATGCAAAACCATTATATAAGACAGTTGAAAACATCAAACCTAAGGATATATTCTTTACAACCAAATTCATTTGTTAAAGAAGCAAATTGTGTTTATTTATTACTAGGAAAGAGATATGATATAGCTCACATTATCAGTTGCCTGAAATTTGATTTCAAAAGAAATAAGCAGCATTTTTACAAGTTAGGACTAAAATAATCTGCATTGCTTATCAGGTACTGAAAACAATCGATAAATTTGTGCAACTGTCAAGTGTTTCCAGCACCGGGACGGTGGGACATACCAATAACAAATGGTTGTTTGGGCAGATCTTCAGCTGGTGAAGTTGTATTATCCTCTAATACATCCATATGGAACCCAGAGAAATGAACTCCTGACAAAGCTTCCATCACATCTTCAACTGGTCTTGTACCCATGTTTGAGGTTTAAAATTTGGAAATTGGGGTCAGAATTAGGTCGAACGCCTTAAAATACAGGGAAAATTATTGGGAAATACTTGTTGCGAGAGAGATTTTGAGTTAGAATGACGGGTGAAATGATCAGAATCACATAATTTAAAAACAGAATGAAACTACGTGATGTGTGTGTAGAGACACCACACAATAACCGTCCGGAATTTTACACACGAGATAAAAAAATGATAATTTTAAATTTAAAAGTTGACTTCTGTACAAAAGTCAAAAGCATGAATGCCAAAAGAGGTAAGGCAATTCTTGTTTGGCTCGTTCAATATGGTGTAATGTCGTCCCTCGACGGGATTGGGGGCAATTCTTCTTGAATACGAGTCTGCAGGACTGGATTGCTAGCAACCTCAAAAGGCCAAAAATTGGTCATACGTGTTTTGCGAAGTCTGCTATGGCATATGTTACTCGCGTAATAAGGTGGTACATGACCCGCATTTGGATATACCACTTGCATGAGTATTCATCACGAATGCGATTATAAGGTCTAAGGATCTGCGGCTAGCTTGGGACGTCGAAGATTAATTTTGTTTCCACTTGTTACTCAGTTTCCTTGTTGGTAAACACGATTGTAACGCCATGTTGGGGCTTTTCCTACCCGTTATTGAATAAAGATCGCCTAGTATAAAAATAAAAATAAAAAGGTAAGGCATATTTTTATGTAGTATTAAATATTTGTTTCAAAATTTATGCGGTTATATTTGTGATTTCGTGTCAGTAAAAATATTTTTTTAAATTAAATAATAATAAAAAGTTGTTGGATTGGATGAAAGTAAATTACCAATAAAAATAATAAATTTTATCTTGTAAAATGACTACATTAAAAGGAAAAATGTTCCTCCTAAAAAAAAAAAGAAACCGGAAAAATGGAAAAATGTAAAAATGATTTATATTTAGATTATTAAAAAACGGCACATTTATTTAATATTTTATATAGTACATGACATGAAATCAACAAAAGACTTCAATTTGAAGTTTATCCACAAAAAAAAGAAGGAAAGATGTTGCTTTGGGTTGTCGCTATAAGTTTGATATCATCACATGTGCCAACGTGTAGAGTGGGGTAGATTGTAGATTGATTAGAGCAAGCGTAGTAATGCAATGCCATTGCATATGGATTCTGATCAAAGTTTACTGATGTGGAGAAAAAAGATTGGATAAATATTATAGATATATTTTATGGATGTTGTTTAATTGATAAGATGATGTAATGGTGTAAACATTTAGAAGAAGAAAAGTTTAAAAAAATAGGAGAGATAAAGAGATAAAAGAATCCATGCCCATCTCTGACTCCATCGGAAAATTGCTGCTGACACAGCTGGTTCTAAATAATTTCCAGCCAAATTAGCATTGTTATTTTTGTATTTTTAGTGTAGAGGTCATTGTCAGGCATGGAGGGTGGTTATTACACCTCCATTACGTTTGCTCTAAGGATAACCATTGTTGGACGAAAATGGTATAAGGACAGGGCCGGCCATGCTATATTTTGGGTTTAAGGTCAAGACTTCGAATTGATTATTTTAGTTGAAGTTTTTTTTTTAAAAACATAATTATCACGTTTTTAACATCCGTAAATACAAAATTCAATTTATTTATTGATAAATTCAAAACACGCCTACAAAATAAGCTTTTCTAAGTATTTAAACAAAAATAAATTCATACATATACACAATCAAAATGACATATAAAATAATATATCTTTTTAATTTTTATAGTTTTCCAAACAAAAAATTAATAAAACTTGTTTGTATGTCTATTTTTTTTTTTTTGGATCAAGTAAATTTTTTTATTAGGACCTTTTGTTAGATATTTTTTTCATAAATAGTTTTTGTAATCGCTTGCATACGAGTTGCTAAACGAAATAATGTTATCGCAACGAAACAGGGGTTCGGAGGCAACACCCCCGAAACCTAAACCAATACATGCATCAGTTCATGAAAGAATATGCATTTTGGGATTTTCAGATACATGCATTTTCGAACTGATATGTACTTACCCTTTCGAGCTAGAGTTGCATGCGTGCTTTCATCCGGTGAACAGTGACAACCCTACTCTTTCGTGCAAGGAGTATCTTCATTCGTTTATAGGGTACTTGCAGCCTATAAAAGGCACAAGTATGTTTACGAAAATTCATTACTTCTGACAGCATCATCAGGAAAACTTTGATGTGATTTTATGTTTCTTTTACTATTTATAAAACTAAACAGTTATATATTCTTAATTATTGATAAATTTACAATACAACCGTTGTACATTACAATTTTTTATTTCTAACGTCTCACACGTGATTAAAATACGGACACAACGGTTCGGTCCCAACGAATGACACAGCGGTAATATGTACATACATTAACACAGAATATAGCATCTCTTGGTTTTAGGTCCCCATAACCGATAATTAACACAGAATATATACATACATTTGCAATTCCCCCTAACGGGTAACAATTATCCCTGAGTGAAAATTGTTGTAGGTTGCTTTCATTAGAAAACACACACACACTCCAACTTTTACACTTTCACAATCATACCTCAATAATCTGAGTTGTTGATCAATAAATAGTACCCATTGTCATCAACGGCCCCAGATGACTGAGAATACTCGATCACGCACTTCAAATGAGGGGCAAAAAATTTGTTTTGGGGGTAAAAAGCATATCAAGTGGGGTGGGGGTGGGGGTGGGGGTGAGAGGCGAATTATGATGCACGTTTAAGGGTTATACCAAGATGAATGATGCAATGTATACTTACTCCCCTTAATCCTGCACGTGTGTAAGGGTGAAAAGAATACACCACACCCTTCCATTTTGTATAACACTCGGAAACCTACATCAGTGTAATTCTTCTCATTGGGACGGTTTTTGTCAACGACCTTGCTGTCTGTCTAAAAGAAGAAAACGGAATCAAGCAAAAGTTACAAGCATACTTCAAAACTATGCGCATCATGTCTTCCAAGTTCGACCCCAAAGGCACAAAGGTGTCGTTATCAACGCCCAAAGCATCTTAGTAATGAAGACATCAGAGATGAAGTGAGGAACTTCAGTCCAGCAGAACCACCGGGAAAGTAAGATATTGCATAATATGCTAGAGCTAGGACCTGCAACAACTCATACCAACCCGTATTAATAAAACAAGGAAATATATGATGCCATTTCTTGGTTATCAAGGGAAAGGTGAAGAAATACCGAATATGATACTGCAAACTTTACTGACACGATTTCTAGTTAACCATCATCTATAGCCAATGGTCGGGAACTTGATTAACAGCTTTAAATGATGGTTGTGTGAAAGTCGTGCCGTTAGAGTTGTACATGTATACAATCACAAAGAAAAGCGGATCATAAAAGTTGCAGGTGTGTGCATACCTGAAGTACAGAAAAGAAAACCGAGAGGATATAGCTATGAAGAACCATGGAAACATATATGGTACCAACCATACAGCCTATAAATCCCAATGTGAAAACCAGTCTCTGCCAAAAATAATGGAAAATAGTAGTACATTAGGAAACAGATAACTACATGAAAATGAAATGAGAAAACGAGAACAAATGAAGTACCTCTTGTGAAAACATATGTGATAACTGATTCTTTGGGCCTCTGAGTGCAAAGAATGAACCAACGATGAGAGCGCAACCAAGGGTAAAACATATAGCAAATTTCTGAGGCACCAACACGATGACCGGAAGAAATAAAGTAAATGCCATGAAAACAAAGAACACTCCTGTTGCCAGCAAGAGTCCAAAATACAATAGAGCTTTTCCCGACGGAATGCTACTCGTGGCAGACTGAAAATTACCAGAAACTCCCTTTGAGACCCTGAAAAGACGAAACAAAAGTTAATCTCTGTCATCAAACAAGTACCACCAGCATAATCCCACACATTGGCAGCTCTTTTGAAGCCCAACGGCATTATAAAGTTTCTGTCTAGCTTACATAATTTTCAAAGAAATATTTGAGAAGTTAGTATTATTGCAATTTAAAATACTGAAAAATTCACCAAGTATTCATGTCTTGAAAACATTGGCTCAAAACCTGGAAAGAAAAGAAATTCATAGAAACACAGCATACCAAAGGAATCAACGACAAAACACTGCAACAATCTAGAACTAATCATTTGTGTGGTTAACAGGTAACCGGTCCCCTGACATGTAATCAGCAGAAGAATGATATCAACACTAAGCAGCAGTATCATCATACTCCAGTGGCAAATCCACAAACAAGGGGAAAAAAACAGTGGGATGAAATACTACCAAAGGTGTCAGAATCACAGTTACTTTTAATGGTGCAAGGTCAAAGGGCACTTATCGTTGCCAACTTCATTTGTTATTTATCGTATGTAATCTACAATGTTGGTAATGCATTTAACTTGTTTTACAAAATTTGTGAAAGACCTACTGTTTACAATCTTTTTTTCTTTTTGAATTATGTTTACAATCTTTTGTACCCATCGCTTGTAATATAATCCATTAATAGGGGCACTATAAGTATAACTACCACTGTATGCAGTTTTCTTAGTTTAGTGGGGTCATTGAAATCAAAGGGGTCATAAAATTTCTAAATTAGTACTTATTATATAATTTTTGTCCTGCTTAGCCGGGGCACTTCTCCCCCTGCACAAGAAGTAGACATGGCCTTGATCCTGATACAGTAATGAAAATCAAAATTTCTCAATACAAGCTTGACATTGTTGATTGTTCACAACAATCTCAAGAAAAAACGTAACGGAAATACATTTCTTATTAGAAAACATTCAGATACTGGCTAATAATAAAAAATCATGTTAGACATGAAAAATGCTGATATGCAAAGCAAAGATCATGTTTCCACAAGTGATCAGCTTTTGCACACCAGAATCCAAAAGGATTGAGAGCTTTGCCTCAGCAAGGATTCCATAACATGAACATGTTAGCATGAACAATTCTCTATCTCAGCATAACATGAACAATTCAGGCAGTACGCACGCTCGGGAAATATATAGGCAAATATCAGCTGCAAATAGATCTTCGTACACGATCAGATATGCAAAGTCATAGATCTCCAGCAAAGAGTAAATCGTATTGCCATTTCGTGGATGTTTTCAAAACCAAAATTGTATAGGTAGAACTAATAAGGGTCGGAAAAAATAAAAAAGACTCACACGCTGAAGGTGCCGGAAACGGTATCCTTGGCGGAGCCAACAGCTGATTCGATGTCAAATCCGGAAAGGAAGGAGCTGGTAGTCGCCTCTTCTGATGCTCTAGCGGCGGCATACGAGTTCCAATCGGCCAGCAACGACGGCGAATTGGAAGCGGCCATTGGTAGCTGTTGTTGATCTGATGAAAACCACTTCTGCATCTTCACCAGTAGCTCTCGCTTACTGTGAAGCAAAACCCGACCCGGTTCTCGAGGTTAGGACTTCGTACTAATTAAACAGACAATCTTAATGCTTAAGCGATCACACGGTCGCCGATCCCTCCCGGGCTGCAAATCAAAACTAATTAAGATTGATAATAAAAATTAAAATTTTAAATTTTAAAAAAAAAAACAAAAACAAAAACAAAAAACAAAAAACAAAGAGACAGTAGTTTTTTTTTTTTTTCCTTTTATAAATAGGAAGAATTCTTAACGTTTGACAAAATAAAAAAAAATAAAAATGCAACAAAATATAACTTGATATTATAAAAAAAAAAAATTGCCAGACATAAACATAATATTTATTCAAAAATATTTTTTGCACAAAAAATAAGAAAACACGAGCTCACGTTGTGGCATGGCATGATATTTGCAAACTCAAACTCCGGGGAGGTATTGGAATCAGAAAAACCCGTGATATGAATATTATCTTTTTGGCTATGCTCGTTTGGCAGCTTTTTACCGAACATGACAAAGTTTGGGTTTAGATTTTACGACAAAGATATAGGTCACCATTCGACGCACCAAAGTCTTATTGCTCCTTTATTTGGCGCCACAAATGCTATGTTGCGGATATCCTACGCGATGCCTTTGATTTTGAAGATGATGGGCGACCACTCTGGAAGCCTCACCCATCCAGAAAGTTCACGATAAGTTTGCATACTTTACCCTCCAAGAGTCTGTCGGCACACCAAATTCCGTCGAGCATGGCTGGAAGCTAATCTGGGGTATTAAAGGGCCACTTCCGGGTAATCTTCTCTTATGGCAAATTCGGAGGGAATCTCTTCCTATCGCGGGGCTTCTTTCCTCACGACATATTCTTCAAGACGGAACATGTGTTATGTGTGGTAGCTATACTGAAACTATTTTGCACGTGATCATGGATTGTGGATGGGTGAATACAATGTGGAAAGTTGTGATCCATCAATCTTCATGGAATGAATTTCAGTCGATTCATAAGATCCCTCATTAGCTTTATAAATGTCTAGGTGTGAATATGATCAAACATGGAAATATTGAGTTTTTTTAAGAGGAAATACCGTTAATTAATTAACAAAAGTCTGTAGTTAAGGCAGATATTACAGATTCAAAGGGATTAACAACCCAATTGCAAAATTCGAAAGGTTTTCCTAGAAGATTACGACTAATGAGAGCCAGATTATTGGCTGGCCAATTACAACATATATTAGCATAGTTACAGAAGCATTTGAGAAAGAAAGAAAAAGCGTGCACCAAGTCTGATTTTTGAAGCTAGGGTTCCGAGTGCCGAAAGGTCGGGGTCATCCTCAGTCAATCGAGCAACATGGTTAAGGCAGTCAGACACTATTATGATCTCCCCATTCAAAAGCTTAGTACATTCCAGAATCCCCAAATGAATTCTTATCATCTCCGCCTATTCTACTGGTGACTGAGGATACGGCAAGAAGAATCTCACGGTGATCACAAATAACCAATGGAGAATACGGCAAGAAGAATCTCTCACGGTGATCACGAATAACCACTTCGGCCGAGCCATGACCATTGGTAAAGCTCTTAGGAAATCTATGCGCGAATGCAGCGGAATTTAAAATTTATTTCCTATTAACCCAAGATCGACTTCGTTTAAGCAACAAGCATAAAAGAAGTAGACGTATAATATACCTTGGATGATCTAAAATAGATCGTCGCTTTATCTACGGTTGTAGTTTCTGCACGAAGCCGCCCGAGTGTTCAGCCTCTACCGTTGATCCACACGAACAACCCGCCGGAATCCACCATTGGATTGCTACTATAAAAACTCGGTTGCTAGACCGACATTTTCTCTCTCTCAAAACTCTCTGTAGGAAGCTCTCTTATTTTTCACAAGAACTATTAGTCTCTTGGAATTGTTATGCAAACGAGCTTAACACACACCTCATATTTATAGTAGATGGTGCGCCCCTACTTTTGCCAATCTGATTGGGAGAAACTTCCTAATAGATTGGGAAGTATCTTTGATTGATTTATCTCATTTATTTTAATATTTCATATTAAATATTTCCAAGATATTATCAATATCCAATATTGATTATCTTTATCATATTACCATAAATCTATATTTCCATAAGTCTATTAATATTCAATATTAATATATGATAATATCATTAATTAAATTACACAATCCAATTGTATGTTATACACCTATCTTGCGCGCCATATGCCAATATTTTGGCATCCGGAATATTCTTAATTAATATAATGTAATAATTAATTAATTTACAAAATACATGTGTATCAATATACACAAATATATTTTGACATACATATACATTATACGTATATTTAATTAATCAACATAATTAATATATTGTATTATATTTATTCATAATAAATAAATACCACCATATTAATTTATCACTATGAAATTTTATAGTCGAGATAAAACATTCCTATTTGGTTATCGCTATAACCGCATTTTAATCCGGCTAGATGTTCTTATGCGTGTGACCCGATAGAATTCCGAATATGTTGGCCGTAGGCACAAAGTGCAATTACAAAAATGCCCTCCATACCTAACGATCACATAATAGCGTCTAGCAACACACCGTGACCCCCAATCATCAGAATAGTCAAATGCAATGACTACTACCTTTCATGTGAAACGGTCACCGTGTAAATACAATCCTATCGCTATAATAATATTCATACGGTCATATCTCGAGTGTCAATACACTAACGACCGTATCTTATAATCTAGATATCATGCTCTCTCGAAATAACTCATTTACTCCCACTTTGCAAATATTCACGGGAGCTAGACATTCCTTATAAGAAGGCCCTTTCGGATATTTACTCATATTCATAGGATACACGATTTCCGGACGAGCGACATGAATCCTACGCATGCTTCAGTATCACACCCAATCACTACCGCATGATCGCCTCATGGCTAGGGGAAACCTCAATAGTGTCAAAGTATGACAATCCACACCGTGATGCCATGAAAACTCCGGTTTTGGGATAATTACACAACCGCCACATAGTGCGACACTTAATAAAGTAAGTGGGCCAGTCTAACGTACGCATTCCCCAATACACGTCCACCTACAATGCAAGTGTCTCAACACTTTGATAGACAATATCCATCCCTACCTTCTATAATATAGAAGACATCCAATACGTGCTAGTCTAATCGTACTATTAATGTCCCATTTAATAGCACACACAATTAGAGATATTTAAGTATCAAACCTTTTAAAGTGAATCGAGATCTTATCAACCATAATCACTATTATGATTTCTCTATCACTGTTTGACGCTAGGGACGTTATCATATACACCATATCATAATTGGTCTGTTAAATGAACAAATATATAATAACAGAAAAGTCAATTAATATATGTATAAACATAAAAAAAAATAATAGAAATGATTCAACCCGGTCGGATCCGGTCCAACCCGATTGGGTTTAGGACACTATTTCAACAAAAGCATGCGTCGACATTCGTCTTAATGCACATGATTTGGTTTCAGCCTCCCGGTAGCAAAAGGTCGGGGGTATAACATTTGGGTATCAAGTAAAGATGCATTCTTGAAGGCATCCAGAAAGGAATAAAGCCATAATATGAATGCGAGCTGTCGAAGGCGGCTCTCCAACAAAGATGAATTTATTGTGAGTTTTCCAAATAAACCACAGGATTGTAGAGAGGAAATCAGCCTCCTCAAAGTGCCGGTTCTGGATTGGGCTAACAATCCAAGAATGAATGATGTCGGAGCTATATGATCGATGAGAATAACGGTTAATTAGTCCCAATGTGTCTCACCTAACCACAATCGAAGAAGACGTGGTCCCAAGTTTCCTAATGAGCATGACAAAGGTTGCAGACACCATCACCCATGTTGCGCTTCGAAAGATTGGATCAAACGGCATGGGAGTTGATTTCGATTTTCCAAATGAAGCTTTTTACGTTCGGATGAACATTTAGTGCCCACAGATAATTCCACACTTTTTTAATTTTAATATTGGATGAAGATCCTCCCTTACAAGATCTCCAAGTTTGATTTTCAGTGCAGGGTTATAGCCGGTCCTGACTGTGTAGATACATTTGTTGTGGTAGTGCCAAACAAGATGTCATGGGCAGAATCTTGGCAAGTAGGGATATGAATAGATTGGATAGCATCTACCTCATGGGGGAGGAAGAGATGCTAAATGATAGGTAGGCTCCAGGAATGGATGAAAATGAGTTCATCCACATTTGTAAACTCATGTGATGGTTATAGAGGAGCAATCTTAAAGCTAAGTTCCAAGGGAATCCAAGGGCGATCCCAAATCTTGATTGATATCCGATTTACTACAAACGATCATAGTCCTTGGGTTAAAGGTCCTTACCCTTAATAATGCTATTCTTGACAAATGAAGACTTGGAACATGCAGTTGCATACAACATGTCTTCATTCCTAAAGTACTTGGCCTTAAGTATAGAACCCACAATGGAGTTAAGCTGTAGAATAATCCTCCAACACTGCTTTTCCAAGAGAGCCAAATTGAACAAGTGCATATCCTTGAATCCCAGACATCCATGACATTCAAATTTGCAAATATGATCCCAAAATATCCGGCCACAGATAGTTTGTTAGGGTTTTGACCCCACCAAAGTTCCTCACCATACTAAGGATCTTCTTCAATAGCTTATTAGGAATATCAAAACATTTCATACTATAATCATGTGTAGCTTGGACCACAACCTTAATCAAGATATAATTTACAGCATCATATAGATAGAGAGACTTCCAACTGTTGAGTTTTTTTTCCATATCCTACTATTGATAAATTTGATGATATCATCCATGAATCTACCAATCATAAAAGACAGGCCCAGGTATTTCTCATTAGCAGAACCCTTTTAGATATTTAAAACTTGCAAGATAGATTCCTGTAAAGCTGGGTTCAATTCTTTGCCAATGAACACATTAGATTTCCTCATATTGTCAGTGTTAGCATGAACAAACAAAATGCTCATCATCAACAAATAGGAGGTGAGAGAGGTCAGAGCCATTTTTTCCAAAAATGAAGGGGTGAGATTTCCAACCAGGATAATCTTATTAATGAGTCCGAAAAGGCCTTTAGAGCAAACAATGAAACGAAAGGAAGATAGAGGGTCTCCTTGCCCGATGGCTCTCGAAGGGGAAATAGAGCTTGAGGTCTGACCATTGACCAAGACTTGGGCCTAGCGCCAGGTAGTTTGGCTATAGTTGTCTACACCGAAGATGAAGAAACGGACCACGGATGATTTAATGCTCATAAGAGGAAGACCGCATAGGTAACTAGTACCATTGAGAGTGAATAGATTCAAAGGATGCAATTGCACTATCTGTAAATCTGCCTTTAAGGAAAGCACTCCGAGAGCTTTCAATGACAGAGTCCACAGTCTTCTTTAGCCTATTGGCAATAGTCTTTGAGATAACCTTGTAAGTAGTGTTGCTTAGACAGATAGGCCTATAATCCTAAAGTGTTGTGACATGAGCTAATTTGGGAATCATTGATATGAAGATGTTATTAATGGCAATGAGGTATGCACCTTCATTGAGAACATTCAGGAAGAATGGTAATAAGTCCTTCTGATAAACGTGCCAATGTTTTTTCAAAAAGATTGCTTGCATTCCATCAGAGCCCGAGCTCTTTCTACGAGGAAGTTGCTTAATAGCACTCAGAATCTCAGGTTCAGAAAAAGGTTCCATGAGTGAGCTGCATTGAGTAGTGCTGAGCTGGTTGAAGGAGAGGTTATCAAGAATGCTCAAGTCGGAAGTAACTTCAATGGAAAAAGGGTTAGAATAAAAAGCTTTTGCATGTGAGATAATGTCGACTTGATCATCAAGAATTTCTCCATTTTCACCTACAATAGAATCCATCTTATTTCTTTTCATGCCGGATGGAAGCCTTTTTATGAAAGAAATTAGTGTTCATATACTCATATTTCAGCCAATTACCTACGCCTCTTTGCTTTCAATAATCCTCTTACATGTCAAAAATCTTTACCACAAAAATTAAAGAAAACATTCAACATTCTTAAAAATAAAAATAATAGTGTGAGATGTTTAGTTTTTATTTTTTTTGAAAGCCTATTTATTTTTATTTTATTTATTTTATGTTTAGCCTTTTTTTAGTACAATCACAAAAGTACAAGGAGAAGACGGAACAAGTCATCGGAACCAATTATCCTTAGACACGTAGGGGATTAGTTTCCCTTGATTAGGTTCATGTTAAATTTAATTTACATGTATTTTTATAATTCTAAAAAATATTGTTTTTGAAAAAATTCTACTAAAAAAATGGACAATTCCGATTAGAAGGATCCAGAAGCTCTTAAAACCCTATCTATATAAACACCCTTTCAACCGTAGTCAGCAGTATCTGCCTATCTGTTTTACTCAAAGCACTCAGAGAAGCTTTTCTCTTCAATCTTCTTTAGGGCTAAGGAGATCTAGATTTTGAAAGTGAAAGATGGCCGATACAGAGACGTTTGCTTTCCAGGCTGAAATCAACCAGCTTTTGAGTCTTATCATCAATACCTTCTACAGCAACAAGGAGATCTTTCTCCGTGAATTGATCAGCAATGCCTCTGATGTATGTCCTCCTCTTTTTGTTTCCTTCTATTTTGTATTAATAGATAGATTTTTTTTTCTAGTTGTATGAATATGATCTGTTCTTTCTGCCATAGGATGGATCTTAATTGGATTATTTGAGACTGCCTCTTTTTGTTTACCTGTTTTCAGCGTCTTATGTGATTAAGGGCCTTTTAATTATATATGCGTATCTGATGTTAATTTTAGGTTGGATGTTTTGATACCTCTAGATTTTTAGATAAGTATGTTAATTTCTTGCCTTTTTTTGCAAGGTGTTAACTTTTCTGTATAGGTTTTCTCTTTTCAGTGATATTATTTGGATTTGTGAGTTATCATATATCGGTTGTCTATTTATTATATGCATCCCATACATAAGCTCTAGTAATAGGCTTCAGTTACTTGTATCCTTTATTCAAGTTGTCTGGCTAGGGATCTCCCACGTTCAAGATCTATCATAGGGTTTAGTTACTTGTATGAGCTCTTGTAGGCATGCCTGTTGGTTATGATAATGAAAAGACGTGGTCCCTTGAACTATGCATACTTTTTCGCTGTTATATCATGGGATTGTCATCTAATGAAATCTTTGTCCTGCTGGATTATATGTGAATGAGGAAGATATTGTCATGTGTTAAGTGCGTTATCCTCTCCTCTTGTCTTCTGTACAATTGAAGAGCAAGAGTCTTCTCAAGAGACTGGACTTGGAGCTGCAATGGCAATGTTGTAATCTCCTGACTTCAAGAATCTGATCTTTTTTTATGGCTACCCTTTTGCAGGCTTTGGATAAGATCCGCTTTGAGAGTTTGACTGACAAGAGCAAGCTGGATGCGCAGCCTGAGCTCTTTATCCATATTGTGCCTGACAAGGCCAATAACTCCCTGACAATCATTGATAGTGGCATAGGGATGACCAAGGCTGGTAAGCATCTCTTCTGTTACTGGTCTCTTGCATGTCATGATGTGAGATTTAATAACTTTTTGACTTGATATTTCAGATTTGGTGAACAATCTGGGCACAATTGCAAGGTCCGGGACCAAAGAGTTCATGGAAGCCATTGCAGCTGGTGCTGATGTGAGCATGATTGGACAGTTTGGTGTTGGTTTCTACTCTGCTTACCTGGTTGCAGAGAAGGTGATTGTCACAACCAAGCACAATGATGATGAACAGTATGTATGGGAGTCCCAGGCTGGCGGGTCTTTCACTGTAACCAGAGATACATCTGGAGAGAATCTTGGCAGGGGAACAAAGATTACACTCTATCTAAAGGAGGATCAGCTTGAATATCTTGAGGAGAGAAGACTCAAGGATTTGATTAAGAAGCATTCTGAATTTATTAGCTACCCAATATCCCTATGGGTTGAGAAGACTATCGAGAAGGAGATATCAGATGATGAAGACGAGGAGGAGAAGAAAGAAGACGAGGAAGGAAAAATTGAGGAAGTTGATGAAGAAAAAGAGAAGGAACAAAAGAAGAAGAAGAAGATTAAGGAAGTATCTCATGAGTGGTCATTGGAAAACAAGCAGAAGCCAATCTGGATGAGGAAGCCAGAGGAAATTACGAAGGAGGAATATGCTGCTTTCTACAAAAGTCTTACCAATGATTGGGAGGAACACTTGGCTGTGAAGCACTTCTCTGTTGAGGGGCAACTGGAGTTCAAGGCTGTTCTTTTTGTTCCCAAGAGGGCTCCTTTTGACCTCTTTGATACAAAGAAGAAGCCCAACAACATCAAGCTTTATGTCCGCCGTGTGTTCATCATGGACAACTGTGAGGAATTAATCCCCGAGTATCTAAGTTTTGTTAAGGGTATAGTCGATTCTGAGGATCTACCCCTGAACATCTCCCGTGAGATGTTGCAACAAAACAAGATTTTGAAGGTGATCAGGAAGAACTTGGTGAAGAAGTGCATTGAGCTCTTCTTTGAGATTGCTGAGAACAAGGAAGATTACAACAAGTTCTATGAGGCTTTCTCCAAGAATCTAAAGCTTGGTATCCATGAGGACTCTCAGAACAAGGGTAAGATTGCTGAGCTCTTGCGCTATCACTCGACCAAGAGTGGTGATGAATTGACAAGCCTGAAGGACTATGTTACAAGGATGAAGGATGGCCAGACTGAAATTTATTACATTACCGGTGAGAGCAAGAAGGCGGTTGAAAACTCTCCCTTCCTTGAGAAACTGAAGAAGAAGGGGTATGAGGTGCTTTACATGGTTGATGCCATTGACGAGTACGCAGTGGGACAGTTGAAGGATTTCGAGGGAAGAAGCTAGTTTCTGCCACTAAAGAAGGACTTAAGCTTGAAGAGAGTGAGGATGAGAAAAAGAAGAAGGAGGCTCAACAGGAGAAGTTTGAGGGTCTATGCAAGGTGATGAAGGATGTCCTTGGTGACAAGGTTGAGAAGGTTATTGTCTCTGACCGTGTAGTGGACTCTCCTTGTTGTTTGGTGACCGGAGAGTATGGGTGGACTGCTAACATGGAGAGGATTATGAAGGCACAAGCTCTCAGGGACTCAAGCATGGCTGGGTATATGTCGAGCAAGAAGACAATGGAGATTAACCCTGACAATCCCATTATGGAGGAGCTGAGGAAAAGGGCAGATGCAGACAAAAATGACAAGTCGGTGAAGGATTTGGTTCTGTTGCTCTTTGAGACAGCTCTGTTGACATCAGGTTTCAGCCTGGATGAACCGAACACCTTTGGCAACAGAATCCACCGGATGCTGAAATTGGGTTTGAGCATAGATGACGATGATGCTGCAGATGCTGATGAAGAGATGCCTCATCTCGAAGAAGGTGATGCTGATGCTGAGGGCAGCAAGATGGAAGAAGTTGATTAATTTTGCTTTTGATTCGTTTTTTTGAACTTTGGTGAAAGCTTACAGGCATGTGTTTTGTGCTTGCTATTATATAGTTCTTACTTCTAAGTGGTCTCTAGTTTTGTTTTGTTATTTTGGAAACTGGTTCGATTACTTCTGCTACTGTTTTTAGGGCCGTTCGGATTATTAAAGCCTAATTCTGAAGTTTATTTGTTTTTTGTTTTGTTTTAAGTTGCTATATTTGTGTGAAGTCCCTTGCTCTACTGGGTTCCCGGTTTTATCTTCTTGTAGTGTGGGTTTCACCTCGGCCGGAAGCACTCTATGTAAGGCTTGGTTTGAGTTTTATTGGAGGTTTTGCTTGAAAGTCTGTGAGATTCCTTTGTTAGGCTGGAATTTTTGTCATCATTTGAAACTTTTTGGTTTTGAGAGGACTTCTTGAAGAGAAATGCTGTATTTCCACTCTCTTTTGGGAAAATTATTACTCGGGGAGTCTTTGTGTACCGCCCGTTGGATGTGCGACATCTGCGCGAGAAGACAAATTAGTGTTTGTCTTCTTGCACATATTCAACGAAACGGTGCATGCAAGGAGTGTTTGTCTTCTTGCACATATTCAACGAAACAGTGCACGCAAGGATGCCGCGGGTAAGAATTACCTCTCTTTCGGAAGAAAAGCAGACCCGTGACTAACACAAATTTGGGACCAATACTTTCTCTGTTTTGGTTGTGGGGATGTCTTGTCACATTAGGTGCCAAGTGTATTGTATATTGTATATTGATAAATGCCCTGTGTGATGAGTGAGCATTCTATATCATAATTGTAACATGAAGCAGCAGCACTATCATAAAATGGACATTTGGTATGTTTTATATATTCATAATGCTTTCCTTTGGATGATACACGTAATATGCTTCAATAAAACCTTCACAAGGGAAAAAAAAATCATGTACTTAACTTAACAAAAAAGTAAATCACCTTGTTTTGAACATCTCTTCAGGTCTAATCGATGTATTTCGATTTTCTTTATCAATCACATACGTGTGGTTGGCGATACTTTGGTGAATAAATATCTTGGATTATCACTTGATCCAATTTGATGCACATTAATATGACATTTCTTCCGAGGATCAAGAGTGAAAAAGAATTTGGTGAAATATGTTTTGTCCGATCACCTTTTACGTCTCTCCCATAAGTGAGTTATTCGCGATTGATCGTCTCCATATTGTATGCACAACTTCTCTTTCTCGATCAACTAACCATAGGTTCATCAAATATAATGTGTCAACGATCTTAACCAAACACATTATTGGCTACTTTATTAATAGCTACTCCTTCCGTCCCAATTTGTTTGGGACTTGTTCCATTTATAACTGTCCCAAAATAAGTCTCATAACTATAATTAGACTTAAAGTTTTTGCTTTAATTGCCCCAATGTATTTTATAAAGAGAAAATGGTGCTACATATAAAAAGGATAAAAAAAGTAAATTAGCCAACTTTTGAATGACTAAACAACCTATTAATTGATGTCTCGTTGAATATTGTGAGTTCCAAAATATCACAAACAAATTGAGACGGAGGGAAAATTATTTTGGTATGATTTGAGGACGTAACCACCAAAGATTGCTTAATCAAGCACCAAAAATTATATGTGCCACTGCTAGTAAGTAAATAACCAATTTGGAATCTTGTTTTACGGAGGTCAAATAAATATCCTACATTCGCATAAACTACAAGTTAGGGATTTGATTTGTTTGAGTAGAATAGGCCAAGGTCTATCGTCCCTTGCAAATTTCAAAACATTTGCTTGACTCCATTCGAATTCTGTCTTGTTTGAATTGAGCTAAACGCCCAACAAGCTCACATAAAAAGAGATATTTGGTATGGTGTTATTTTTTAAGTACCTTAATGCACCAGTGACAATGAGATATAGTACTTCAACACTAAAAATCTATCCATTTTCCTTGCATGGTCGAAATGACTCTTTATCGATATCAACTGAATTCATGATCATATGGGTGCTTAATGGATGTGATATATCAATATAAAATCATTTCAGAATTTACTCCATATAAGTTGATTGATGTACAAAGATTCAATATTTTAGATGTTCAATTCGTAAACAAAGACAAATCTTGTTTGTTCGAAATCTTTAACCTCAAATTCTTTTATTAAATAATCTACTGGTTTTGAAACTACTTCAAGAGTTCCAACAATATTTCAATCAGCAACATATACATAGATATTATCACAAATTGTGACTCACATTTTCTGATAGAAACACAGGGACAAATCAAGTCAATAAATAATCCTCTTTGATTAAGTTTTTGCTGAGATGGTAATACCACGCTCGTCCATATTGTTTAATCCATACATGAAATTTTGTAACTTGACAAAATAAATTTCCCAATAATTTCAATTTATATGCTCAAGACATTTTGAGTCGTTCGGGGATTTTCATAACAACGTCCATAAGACGCATTTGGAGCTTTTCTTGCATTGTGAAGCTCACGAGGTATCGAAATACTATCGAATCAACTTCTGCTGAATATGTTTCTTCGTAATTGATACCAAACCTTTTGTACGAATACCCAATTGATTCCTAGCGGCTTTATCCTTTACGAGGGATGGACTGCATATATGAAAACCTCTCATTTTGCCAGCGAGCCTAATTCTGATTTAATGACATCTTACCGTTTTTGCCAATTGTTTCTTTTCTGACAATCTTCAATCGATATCGGGGTATGATCCTCATCTTCTCCCATGATTTTGAGTGCGGCATTCAATGCAAATATTGTTTGAAGTCGTGTATCCGGTTCTGGATCCGAACTACATGAAATCCCGATATCCAAGATGTCCATTATAATTTTGCTATACCTTACAGAATATTAACGAGACATTTATGTACGCTACAATAAAATCAAATTTTTGTAAATCGGTTTTAGAGTAAAAAAATAAGTACCCGCTGATAATAGCCCCAATGGAAAGCATTATAAAACAACGTCCGTTAGATCAAATTAGATATTAATGTAGGATCCCAGTTCTAAATTAACTAGCAGTAGCAGATATGATGATTGGCTTGGCAAATGTTTGTATATTAAATAAATAAAAAAAGGACAACGTCGTATTCCAACATAGGACCAAAAGACCTGTTGTTGGTTGTACGATATTTTCATAATTGCATGGTTTCACCCTCCCCTCCTTCCCTTGAATATGACCACCGGAGCCTCCTCTTCTTCGTTTTACATCTCTTCTCTCTTTCCTTTACCTTCCTCTTCTTACATTCTTCAAGTTTGCAATATGGGCTTTTTCAATTCCTTGATATCTAAACATGGCAGAAGATTCATCAAAAGAAAAGACAGCGATGCTGGTGAAGCAGGTTCAAAAAGTTTTTTTTTTTTTGTTTGTTTCCCCTACTTATAATACCATCAAATCAGACTGCATTATTCCAATGTTTTTTATTAGCAGATTATTTTTTTCTGGGTGTTCCCTTAAGAATTCAGAATCGAATACTTTGTGTAAGGAGGGATCTACATACGGAAATGTTCCAATTTTAGCACCCGGATAAAAATTTGATGTCGTTTTGCGTTCTTATTTTGCAACCTGTTTCTATGTATGATTCTTTCCCCAAAAATTTGATCTTTATAGAGCCTAGCCCCACTAAATAAATTTACTTTGCTTGCTTCCCGTTTTTGTCGGTGTGATTTTAGCATATAGCTTTAGAGCCAGAGCTTCCTCATAATCTGCTGGTAAAAGTGGACAAGTAATTGTAGTGAGTAGCTTTACATTTGTAGATTTGGCCCAATGAATGTTTGTAGTTCTTCTGTTTGCATATTGGGTAAGTATTATGCAACACTCAATGGCTTCTTTGTTCTTCTACTCCCTGTTTCATTATCTACGGTTAAAATGAAACCGATGGTCTTATTGTGTTGAAGCAATGTTGTTAAGGAGGTTCTTAGATACAGATTTTTCATTGCACTGGACTGTTACTGGGATGTCATTCATACAAAATGACAACACATGTTTTTGTCTTTTTATACACACGTCACTCATCCAATGATGTGGTGCAATATAGACACTTCGTACATTAATGTCCCATATTATTAGGCAATACTATCAAAAATCTTAATTTGTGATGCTTGATCATGTTATAGTAGAATTCTGGTGATTACCCTTTACTGTGTGAACAACATTGTGGTTATTCTACCCCGTGGTCAGGTCGTGCATTGGAAGAACTCAGAAGTTCTCTGCATAATGAGCTGCGGACATCAGAAGGGGCCAAACGCCAACAACAACGATATTGTGGACCACTTGTGGCAATGACCTTTAATTTCTTGGTGGCTGTTGGAATAATTATGGGAAACAAACTGGTGTGTGGATATTGCATCTGGTTCTTGAAGTTGAAACTTGAAAGAGGTTAAAAAAAAACTCTGCTTGTGTTTTTTGAGGCTCATTAGTATTTTGTTACATATGGCAGGTTATGGGGAAAGTTGGATTTAACTTCCCAATATTACTTACTTTGATCCATTACATCATTGCTTGGATTCTGATGGCATTTTTCAAGTCATTGTCATTGCTTCCAATTTCTCCACCTTCGAAAACTACGCCATTCTCTGCACTATTCGGTTTAGGTGTTGTCATGGCTTTTTCTACTGGCCTGGCTAATACTAGTTTGCAGCACAACAGGTTCTCATCTGTGGCTACTGCTTATGATTCAGTTGCATTTACACAATCAGCAATAATGCAACTTTCCCTAACTATCTATCTCAACTTATGTTCAGTGTTGGTTTCTATCAGATGGCTAAAATCGCCGTCACTCCAACTATCGTGATTGCAGAGTTCATCCTTTTCAGAAAAACCATCTCACTCAATAAGGTAATCATGCTTTCAAGAATTAAGTCTTTTTTTTCTTTTGTTGACTCAACTTAAAATGCCATAAAAATCTTGGAGCTGCTTTTTAAGTTGATTCTTTTGGTGCAGGTTTTGGCCTTGTGCATAGTTTCAGTAGGTGTAGCAGTTGCAACAGTCACTGACCTGGAATTCAATCTTTTTGGTGCACTAGTTGCATTGGCATGGATTGTTCCAAGTGCTATAAATAAGATATTGTGGTCTAATCTTCAGCAGCAAGACAATTGGACTGCTCTTGCGTAAGACACTTCTTTTGTGGTGCCACTAAAGACGCCCTGCCCTTTCTTTGTACTCTCATACATTTAAACCAAAGCTAGTTTCGATGAATTTTGTTTGCCCCTCTACAGGTTGATGTGGAAAACAACCCCAGTCACTGTATTATTCTTGCTAGCTCTGATACCATGGTTGGATCCACCAGGAGCATTACTTTTCAAATGGGATATCAATAATGTGTCAGCAATTCTCATATCAGCTTTGCTTGGTTTCCTTCTACAATGGTCCGGAGCTTTAGCACTCGGGTGAGGAGCTTTGGCCTCAAGATCAAACCTTTTTGCAATAACTAGCCGAGAAAAAAGCGAGGATGTTGAATTACCGTTTCTCTCAAAAGCTCAAGTATTGAGAGGGCGACTTAAACTTTTGGGAGATACGATAATTCAACAAAGGAAAACTCTACACATGCATATTCTCGTAATTACGATGCATAAAACTGATTCGGGCTTGTGTTTTTTTCTTTTTACATGTGTGCAGTGCCACATCTGCAACATCTCATGTGGTTTTAGGACAGTTCAAAACCTGTGTGATATTACTAGGAGGATACATAGTATTTGGTTCAGATCCAGGGGTAGTGAGCATAATTGGTGCTTTTGCTGCTCTATGTGGAATGTCAGTATACACATCTTTGAATTTAAAGGAATCAAATGAGAAACCAAAGCAAATTCCTCCTGCTCTAAAACCAAAGAGTGTTGAAGACATCAAAGATGAAGAAGCTGCTCCTCTTATTTCACAAGTGGTTTAAGTAAAACTGCTTCTGTATATATATATAGAAACCTTTTTACCTTTCTTTTTGGGTATGTAACAATGTAAATAGCAACTTTTTTTTTTTCCCTTCTTGTTCTGCTTGGTGAGTAGGATAGGATCATAGGCGCTCGGAAGATCAATGCCCGCCCCCCTCCCACGGTCTTCTCGTTAAGGTTTTTAGATTGAGATTCTCTATTGTACCGGATTGTCATATGAGTGTTATATGTACAATAAAATAAAGCATATTCGGTCTTTTTACAAACATGTCATTGATCATAAAGACTTTTCATATCAGTATTACCTCCGCAAAACAATCCTGCAGGAGACATCCAAAGGCGGAAATGTCCTCCTCCCAATGTGAAAGACGCTCAACACTGACCAGACAATCAATTTCCACGACTAACAAATACAAACCTAATCATAGGCTCTTCACCAGCGCTAGAAGAATCGCCCGCAACTCCAACAACACAACTACAATTCCCGGGTCTAGACGAAAGGAGTAGGACACAAAGGATGATGCCTTGTTGATCTCGTAAAATAAGGCCCACACCAAATGCATTGTCCATCGCCGACGCATCCGTATTACACTTTACAAACCATGCATGCGGTTTTTCCCAACGATCCTGCAAGCCAACACCTTGAGCCGGAAAATGAGACACCTGGACGGCCTAAAATAAGAACTCACACGCTGCACCCAGAGCTAAAGAGCAACTCGCGACACGTAAACTACCTGCACGTTAAAAATCGCGCCACACATGCAATATCACACTACATCACACAAATGTACCTTGATTCTACCACATCCCTCCATCAATGTACGTCGATTTTTTAACAACTATTAAACCATTAATATTAATCATTTCAAAATATCATTAAAATATTTATCATATTATTGTCTCATCCTACATTTAATTAATCATTAAATCCAAATTTTTTTAAACTTTACAGTATTGATATTAAATATTTCTTTATAAAAAAAAGATAAATAAAATATTTTTTTTGAGGATAATTAAAATATTATAAAATAGTAGTACTAACGTTTATCTCAATTTATACACGTATTTAATTTAATATTCGTGTAAAACTCTTAAAAAATAAATAAAAGGATGCATGTAGGGACGAAGTTGGTAGATTTATTGTTTTCTGTTGCAAAAAAAAAATAAAAATTATTGTTTTCCTAATAAAACTCGTCAAAGCCAAAAAAGAAAAAGAAAAAGACAAAGAAAAAGAAAAGTTCAATTTAAATTTGCGAATTTATTCTTAAAAAAAAAATTGTAAAATTTAAATAGACAGACAATTCCTATTCCGACTAGAAGAAGGATCTAGAAGGTCTTTAAACCCTACCTATATAAACACACCCTTCAATCAAACCTCATCAGTCTCCACCTATCTGTTGTATTATCTCTCAAAGCAGTCAGATCTTTTCTCTTTGAATCTTTAGGGTAAAGAAGATCTAGATTTCGAAGAGAAAGATGGCTGACACAGAAACGTTTGCTTTCCAGGCTGAGATCAACCAGCTTTTGAGTCTTATCATCAACACCTTCTACAGCAACAAGGAGATCTTTCTCCGTGAATTGATCAGCAATGCTTCTGATGTATGTCCTCCTCTCTTTTTTTTCCTTCGATTTTACTCTACGATTTTTTTTTTATTGTTTGGCGTGATGATGATATTTTCTTTCTGCCATCGGACGGATCTTGGTTGTATTATTTGAGACAGGCTCTTATGAATATAGTTGACCTTGTTGTCTATTATTATTATTATTTTTTTTTTTTTAAAGTTGTTGTCTATTTTTTGTGTCTTGCTTTTGTGCACTTTTCGTTCTCGTGATTAGGTGCGTTTTGTAGTATATGCATCCGATGATATTTTAGTATGGATGTTTTGATTTTTCTGCAATTGGCTGTGTATTTTTGTTCTTTCCGGCTGATCAAGTATTTTATCCCTTTTCAGTTCCAGATTTTTGTATTAATCTTATCTTTTCTGTTTATCTATATTGGCATAGATGAGTTATAAATTGTTCAATTGAAGGGAAACCCATACTTTAGATGTATTGATAGGATTAAGTTATCTGCTCGTCAATTTTTAGGGTTCATATACAGTCAAGGCAATTACAAACTTTAGTTAATTGTTTCAGCTCCTACTGTTTTATGATATCGACTATTTTAGGACAATAAAAAAACATGTTTCCTTGCACTGTAATTTTTTTTGTTATTGTGTGAATGTGAAAGGTTTTGTTACGTGAGAAGGGGATGGTGTACTAGATTTTTCCCTTGCGTGTAAAATATTTGTTAGCTTTAGTCTCGTTAATAATTGAAGAATCATTACACATAATCTAAACTTTGGAGTTGTAGCAACCAAGCCATTGCTGTGATCTCCCAAGAATTTGACTTGAAATTTCTGGTATTTATGCTTGAACCACCTGTTTGCAGGCTTTGGATAAGATCCGTTTTGAAAGTTTGACCGACAAGAGCAAGCTAGATGCGCAGCCTGAGCTCTTTATCCATATCGTGCCTGATAAAGCCAATAATTCCCTGACAATCATTGACAGTGGTATTGGGATGACTAAGGCTGGTAAGTGTCATATATATGTTCTTAAGTAGGTCTGTTGAGGTAAATATTTTGATGTTGATTGTACTTACTCTTTTGATTTAATATGTCAGATTTGGTGAACAATCTTGGTACAATTGCAAGGTCCGGGACCAAAGAGTTCATGGAAGCCATTGCTGCTGGTGCTGATGTGAGCATGATTGGACAGTTTGGTGTTGGTTTCTACTCTGCTTACCTGGTTGCAGAGAAGGTGATTGTCACAACCAAGCACAATGATGATGAACAGTATGTATGGGAGTCCCAGGCTGGCGGGTCTTTCACTGTAACCAGAGATACATCTGGAGAGAATCTTGGCAGGGGAACAAAGATTACACTCTATCTAAAGGAGGATCAGCTTGAATATCTTGAGGAGAGAAGACTCAAGGATTTGATTAAGAAGCATTCTGAATTTATCAGCTACCCAATATCCCTATGGGTTGAGAAGACTATCGAGAAGGAGATATCAGATGATGAAGACGAGGAGGAGAAGAAAGAAGACGAGGAAGGAAAAATTGAGGAAGTCGATGAAGAAAAAGAGAAGGAACAAAAGAAGAAGAAGAAGATTAAGGAAGTATCTCATGAGTGGTCCCTGGAAAACAAGCAGAAGCCAATCTGGATGAGGAAGCCAGAGGAAATTACGAAGGAGGAATATGCTGCTTTCTACAAAAGTCTTACCAATGATTGGGAGGAACATTTGGCTGTGAAGCACTTCTCCGTTGAGGGGCAACTGGAGTTCAAGGCTGTTCTTTTTGTTCCCAAGAGGGCTCCTTTTGACCTCTTTGACACAAAGAAGAAGCCCAACAACATCAAGCTTTATGTCCGCCGTGTGTTCATCATGGATAACTGTGAGGAATTAATCCCCGAGTATTTAAGTTTTGTTAAGGGTATAGTCGATTCTGAGGATCTACCCCTGAACATCTCCCGTGAGATGTTGCAACAAAACAAGATTTTGAAGGTGATCAGGAAGAACTTGGTGAAGAAGTGCATTGAGCTCTTCTTTGAGATTGCTGAGAACAAGGAAGATTACAACAAGTTCTATGAGGCTTTCTCCAAGAATCTAAAGCTTGGTATCCATGAGGACTCTCAGAACAAGGGTAAGATCGCTGAGCTCTTGCGCTATCATTCTACCAAGAGTGGTGATGAAATGACAAGCCTGAAGGACTATGTTACAAGGATGAAGGATGGCCAGACTGAAATTTATTACATTACCGGTGAGAGCAAGAAGGCGGTTGAAAACTCTCCCTTCCTTGAGAAACTGAAGAAGAAGGGGTATGAGGTGCTTTACATGGTTGATGCCATTGACGAGTATGCAGTAGGACAGTTGAAGGATTTCGAGGGAAAGAAGCTAGTTTCTGCCACTAAAGAAGGACTTAAGCTTGAAGAGAGCGAGGATGAGAAAAAGAAGAAGGAAGCTCAACAGGAGAAGTTTGAGGGTCTGTGCAAGGTGATGAAGGATGTTCTTGGTGACAAGGTTGAGAAGGTTATTGTCTCTGACCGTGTAGTGGACTCTCCTTGTTGTTTGGTGACTGGTGAGTATGGATGGACTGCTAACATGGAGAGGATTATGAAGGCACAAGCACTGAGGGACTCGAGCATGGCTGGATATATGTCGAGCAAGAAGACGATGGAGATTAACCCTGATAATCCCATTATGGAGGAGCTTAGGAAAAGGGCAGATGCAGACAAAAATGACAAGTCGGTGAAGGATTTGGTTCTCCTGCTCTTTGAGACTGCTCTATTAACATCAGGTTTCAGCTTAGATGAACCAAACACCTTTGGCAACAGAATCCACAGGATGCTGAAATTGGGGTTGAGCATAGATGAGGACGATGCTGCAGATGCTGATGAAGAGATGCCTCACCTTGAAGAAGGCGATGCTGATGCTGAGGGCAGCAAGATGGAAGAAGTCGACTAATCTCTCTCTCTCTTATTTGAATAATTACTATTGAACTTGGGTGAAAGGTTTTTTAGGGCATGTGTTTTGCTACTGTTAGTTTTGTTTTGCTTCTTTTGGAGACTGGTACAATTACTGCTGTTAGTGTCTTGTGTGAGTCATGAAACTAAATCGGGTTTATGTTTTTTCTTTTTGTTTCTCCCTCAAATGTCTTTGTTCTACTAGTACTTGCTGGTGCTTGTTTTTCTTTGGTGCTTGTGTTTTGGTAGTTCTGAAACAACCTTAATATACACGATTTTATAATAACCTTAAGACTCTCTCCGATAATAACCTTTCATATCACTCTCTACCTACATCGTTTTCTGTTTAAATTACACTTTATAAATCAATCTATTCCAATAATTAACCTTTATACAATCCTCTTAAGCATTTTTTTTCTTTCATATCAATTAATAAACATAATTATCAATACATATAATTAACAAAAGGATGAAAAAAAAGAGAACAGGAAAAAAAAAAAAAAAGCAAATCAAAAGAGAATATGTTGAATTTTGATGAAAGAGAGTGTCAAAATAGATGATGGGAAAGTGAAAGGTTGCACTATTCCCCTTCAACATTCACTCCATATATCAAGAAAGGTTTAATATTTTTTTAGTTTTAAGAATGTGGAAGAGTAACCATCAAGATCCAGTGTTTAAAAAGTTGCTCCAAATTTAATTTTCAAGTACAAATTAAGTGACTATTGTGGATAGTCCTAGACTCTCTCTAATAACAATCTTCTATATCACCCTCCAACTATACCGTTTTTCGTTTCAGTTATACATTTTTAACACTTTATAAATCAATTTACTCCAACATGCACCCTCCATATAATCCTCTTAAAGCATTTTTTTTCCTTCATCTTATTTTATTTAAGAATTAAAATTATACAATCAACATCCAAACATTTTTTTCCCTTTATTTTATTTAACAAACATTTTTTTGATCAGCTTCAAACTTTTAGATGGCTATCGAAAATGTTTTTGCTGCTATAAATAACAATAAAAAAAATTGGGTGTTTAAGGTTTTTTTCCTCATTATCTCCAGTAATATCATTTTAGATAATTATTATGATTACATTTTGTATTTGCATGTTATAAAATATTAATATTAGAAGATACTCTCATATAAAATAGAAAGAAAAAATTGGTGTGATTGAAAAATGTGCAAGTGGATGGTGAACTATTCACCTTAAGACTATCTCCAGTGGTGTTACTCCAAACATCACTCTAAATACATTATTTTTCACTCCAGTTACATCTTTTCAACACTTTAAAAAAACATTCACTCCAATAGGCACACTTAAAACAACAACACTTCAAAATCCATTTTCTTTTATTATCAACCTAAACATCAATTCATTTTCCATCTTGATACCTTCTATTTTCTCACGGTAATTCAAATAAAAATAATAAATTTTGTATTTTGTATTACAAGAATATTTATATTTGAAAAAGGACGGAGAAAGAGACATAGAACTACTCCAAGATGCACTCCAGATCTCAAGGCTTGTGTAGATGATTTAAGAAGTAGAGGGTAGATAAAGGTTCTTACTGTGGGTATAAAGGAAATGTATATTACTTCAAAAGTCTTTTAAAGTAGATGGTCAAGTGACCATTGTGGACAGTCTAAGAGCAATGTAGCATATTTCAAGTTTGGAGTGTTTTAAAATGAGGTTATTGTAGAGTTAGAGCGTGCAAAATACACTTTTTTTTATTTTTATTTTTATTTTTGAAGTAGTTGATAGAGTGCTCCATCGGAGATAAACATGTTAACCAATTGTTCACTCGATAAATTAACGAAATGTGTAGGTTGACGTAAACTGCTCACAATTTTTTTTTAGAAAATAAAAAATATTATTAAGGGACATCCGCATAATATGCAGAAAAAGAACTATCGTCTGGGGGCAAAGACCTCATGCAATCAAACCACTATAGATGTTAGACCATGCTGAGCTAGCTTGTGCCGAGACATTTTCTCAATGCTTTACAAAGAAGAAAAAACGTAAATCCAAAGAAAATGATGCTAAAGACAAACAATGTAAAACAAGAAATCCAAAATCCAAGAGATCCTCATATGTGGCTTTATCAATACATTCACACATGCACAACTATCGTTTTCCATTTCGCACAAAACGAGCTCAAAACGAACAAAAATTACACTAATATAAGTATGCTGCTATAATCGAACAAAAATTACACTAATATAAACAATCAACGTGTGATATGTTACTGTTTTATTTAAGTTTTCTTTCTTATTTAAGTATATGGTACAAATTATTTTAATGAATAGCAAATTATGTAGGTGTATAACAAATGTGTGTGTATTTTAGTTGAGAAAAGAGGTAGATTTTTTTTTTAATATAATTATATCGGGAGGAATGTGTAGGTATTTTTTTTTTTTTGGTATCAATAACCTTTTTAGAGAGTCAATTTGTATACAATAATTATAAAAATATACTATACACTAAAATAATTTATAATAAAGTATTTAATACACATACAATGTTTGCATTGTTGATCTTCTAAAACCCTAACCCCCCCTCACCTTCTTCAATCCCTCCCTACTCACTAAACCTCCGCTACTCCTTTCCTTTGTCCCTGTATCAAGCGGCTCAACAGGAGGTCCGGAAGGAAAATTGTGGAGATAGAAATCGTGTAAATTTTTCTGTGGGAACTGGATATAAGGCAAGGTTGCAAGCAGATACGCCATACAGACTTTGCTGCCGCCGGTTTTCGCCTCAGGTGATACAAAAGCTCCTTTTTTTTTTTTTTTTTTTTTTTTTTACGGATATTTCTGATGTTTTTGCTTTACCTGGTCTGAATGATTGGTGTTTGAAGGTGATGATGTTGTCAATTTGTTGGATATATGGTCGAAAGTGAAACATTGGGGATTGGGGACTAAGCTAGCAAATCTCAAATTTTCGTTTATGTTATGTTTACAAATTATTTTGTGGATGCATCAAGTCCTACTTTGCTTCAACCATCTTGTCCTGAATAGCTAACTCGCTGTCTTCCTGTAATTTTTCAGACCGGATGACGACATCGGCCTCCACTGAAGCCGATTCAGACACTGAGCTCAGCGGAAGTGAGAATCCCATGGCAAAGATTCCTATTTGGGACTTGCCTGATGTGCCTACAGGGGAGTTGCCTCCGCATCTTGAACTTCAAAGAACTCGTGTTGTCTGCAATAAAGATGCTCCATATAATGTATTGTCCATTGAATATTTTTATTTTCTGTCCTTTTTTCTACTTTTTCTTCTTCTTTCTTTTTGTTCTGTTATGTGTGTGAGGTTATTATTCTCAAGCGGATTTTAATGATTGAAGACAGAAAACATGATGTATTCTGGTGCCTATGGAGCAATGGGAGTAGACAACAGCTTGCAGTTTGAGGGATTTCGCAATAATTTTCGGGTTGAGGTGGTTAAATTGACGGAGGATGATATAGAGTTTGATATGATAGGTATTGATGCTTCTATTGCCAATGCATTTCGCAGAATTCTCATAGCCGAGGTGCGTTCCATAAACTCATTTGTTCTTTGTTCTTTGTTCTTTGTTCTTAGCGGTTGATGTCTATAACGCGGTTTGAAAAGTTCCCGCAATGAGAATTGTGCTCTGGGACCTCACTTGCTTCTGTTATGCTATTATGCTTTGTATTCGGACAGCTTTGGACGATTGCTTGCATACGGTGATTGGACATGTTAACTCTTTTGAATGTTGTAAAATTGACTTAATTGAGATGTTTGATTTGGTAGAAATTGCATAAGAGACCCTATTGTAGATGTTTGGAATTGGTTGAAATTGTGAGTTGAGTTGTAAACTACCCCAGGAAAAGTATGATTTCTTACTACCTCCCACATCTTAGAAGTATGGCTTCTCCTGTCTATCTTGGTTGCATTTAAGTTTTGTAACCATGCCAACATATAACCTCAAATAGAAGAAAACAAGAGATGTCATGTCACCAAGATTCTTTTATTGAACGGGAAATTTTCTTTGAAAATGTCTTTAATTAGCCAAGTTTATGGAACTCTTTAATAGCAAATATGAGAGAAAATAAACCATATGTCGAAAAGAGGCTCGTGATTGCTTCATTTTGCGGCCATTTTATTGGTGAAACCAGACTTTCTCTGCTCTGGGGTTGCTACCTCCAAGCAAAATAAGTCTCATGGAAGAATTAAATTTATTATATATATATATATATATATATATATATATTGTATTAATGTCCTTCGTTGAAGCTGACAGACATATGATATACATCCAATATAATTAATTTTAGATTTAAGCATTGACGATGGCTTGTTTTATCGGTTTCTGTTTTTTTTTTAATATTTTTTTTATGCAGCTCCCCACAATGGCCATTGAAAAGGTTCTTATCGCAAACAGCACATGTATTATCCAAGATGAGGTGCTTTCCCACAGACTGGGTCTCATTCCAATTAGGGCTGACCCCAGGCTGTTCGATTATATGTCAGGTTGAAATGCTTAAACCTCAATGAGTAGAGGGGAAAAGAATTGAGTCCTGTATTTTGTCAAATTGCTCATACAATATGTTTATTTTGTTTCACAGAGAATGATGTTCCTCATGAAAAGAACACGATTGTATTTAAGCTCCATGCTGTCTGTGAGAAAGGTGGCTCAAGGATTGCAGGTGTGCTTGATTGTAGTTGTGTATACTTATGGGCTCTTCATGTTCTTGGCATTCTTTCTTGTGCTGCCTTTTTTTATTTATGCCGGATGTTCTAATTATATCATACAGTTAAGTCTGGAGAGCTTAAATGGTTGCCAAATGGGAGTGAGCTTCTTCTTGGTGTTGGGAATTCTGCTTCAGATGCAGCTGAAAAAAGAAAAACGTACACATCCTTTAGTTGCAGTCAGCAATCCCTTCCAGGGTTATCTGACAATCCTATTGCCCCTAAAGATTCTGATATCTTAATTGCTATACTTGGACCTGGCCAGGTAACTTTTCAACATGTGTCGCAATTGTAGACAGTGAGTGAGTGCATTGTATTAACGAACTCATACTTATCTCATAAATATCCTCAACTCATTGATCTGAGCAACATTCTTCATTACCTAGTGCTCGGCTTTTCATCTTATTTACGACTTGAAGATTTACAGGAAATTGAATTAGAAGCTCATGCTGTTAAAGGCTTAGGTAAGACTCATGCAAAGTGGTCCCCAGTGGGCACTGCTTGGTATAGGATGCTCCCAGAGGTGCTTTCTGTGATCCCTATCATTCCTTTATTTCGATTGAACATCTAGAATCTCTAGGGATTTAACTAAGGGGGCACTTGGTATCTTCAAGGATCTCTCGTCTAATGGAATCCAGTTCACTATTTGTAGATTGTGTTTTTGCAAGAAGTTGAAGGTGAAAAAGCAGAACAACTTAAAGAGAAGTGTCCAGTTAATGTATTTGACATTGAAGATATTGGTAGAGGTGTGTTGCGCAAACTTGATAAAATTAGAGCTGCAAACATTGCAACCTGAATGATGATGATACATTTGTTTTAACAGGTAAGAAGAGGGCAATTGTGTCACGACCCCGGAATTGTACCCTCTGTCGGGAATGCACTAGAGGAGATGGATGGGAGGATTTTGTTTCTCTGCGTCGTGTAAAAGATCATTTCATATGTAAGTGAACAAAGCTACTGTGCATTAGTTTATGATATCTTACCAACATGAAGCATTAATGTGAAGCCAAGATCTCTCATCCTCTAGTGAAACATTTCGTCTGGAAATAATTCTACTCATGCATTAGGGTCATTTGTATGATGATACAACCTGCATATCTTTACACATGAATTATGATTAATATTTTTTATGAAGAAAAAGAAAACCGAGGATTGAGATGTTGATATATTTGTTGCAGTCACAATAGAGTCAACAGGAGCATTACCACCAGAGGTGCTGTTTACTGAAGCTGTGGAGGTTCTGGAAAAGAAGTGCAATCAAGTGATAACCGAACTTCCCTAATCAAACCCGCACTAGTAAATTACTTGGCAGCCAGTTAAGATAAAGCTCTCCTGCTGAATCATCGGTCTGAGTTGGCTTTTCAGTTTGTTGGTTCATGTTCATTCATTGGGTTTTGCAGGTTTTCTTTTTTGGCCTATTATTGTCAATCTTTTTGAATTTATATTTTAAAAAAAGCAAGTAATAAACTAACTGAAGCTATTTAGGAGGAAAGACATATTGTGAGAAATTGATAAAAGATGCTCCAAAATGTGTAATCTGATAATATTTAATGTGATGATATATGCTTCAAAAGTATATAAATTACGGTGGCACTAAACGGTGATTATTGCTATATACTCTCTCCGTCGTCCGTCCTACCTATTTAATCGTCGTAGTAATTATATTTTTAAAGCATTATTTATTGTATTTTTATACATCTAAAATTATTTATTATTATTAGGTGGGAGATTGAAAATAATATTGCATTAGTTATATTCAAGAGGGGTGTTAATGTCAAGTCAAAGTATTAACTAATATGTGTCTTTTTGGGAACCACGACGGTCGCAGTTGAATAAGAACGGACATATGCACAAATAACTGTCAAGATACCAAGGTTATGTTTGGGCATCAAATAATTGTCATGTTTGGATATGAATCGATTTAGAATTTTAGATCTACTCATTTCCACTACTTTCTTTACTTATTATTTTATTTATTCCACTATTATATAATACTGTAGTTTATTATTCTTAATTCGGTTTGAGTCGAAATAATTAATGTACTAACAGCTTCTCCATTGGCATCATACCTGCACAAAGAGTTCTCAAAAAAGCTTTGTTTAGAAATAGATCTTATTATATATGGATCATATCTGCAATGAGGTGGCGATGCCTTTTAGACACATGAGGTGTGGAAGTGAGTATTGTGGTCGTTTTATCGAGTTTAGGTTTATGCCACCACTACAATCATACTGTAACGCCCCGCTCCCAGATACCGAGCCTTTATCCGGAAGAGAAACGTTCGGCGCGTATAGTATTAAATAAATCTTAACATTATACGCAAGCCTCTACATCGTCGTATCAAATAAAAACAAACGGAAACTAAAAGGACTCGGGTAAAAACATAAATGCTACTATGAATATAAAGTAACCATACTAAAGATGGATAGTTAAATTACAATGACGAAAAACCCAAAGACTTATACAATACGAGGTCTTAAAAGTAGAGGTACAACAAATCCAAGAAAAGAAATACAACTAGTCTAGTACAACATTTTCAAAGAAATAAACTAAAAGCTTCGCCAAGACTTCAATGTCTTCAAAAGTCGTCATCTACGCTTGGACAACCTGTTCGTCTTCTCACCCCACAATGCATACAAAAGAAAATGCAAAGGAGGTAAGTACAAAGTACTTAGTAAAAGTGAGAATCTAATGAATAACTAAGTTATACCACGAAAGGTTCTTTTTATTATTATTAAATTACCTTTATGAGACCGACTCAATCTAGGGTTCACTTCATGTCCATCAACATGTCATGACTAAACGTTTTTAGCTTAACTTATCTCTGTTACAACCGCACTCAAGGGCACTACGCCTGATGTATATCCACCAGGAGATATCGATTGCAACCCATTGGTGGATCACACCAATAGCCCCGGTAGCCTAGGCTGGTAGACTCCGATGGTGCACACGTACGGCGAAGTTCCTCCACTGCCATTTAGCCGTTTATAGGCCAGCAGCGTTGTTCACTTTATCTGCACGCACGCACATGCGATATTGTCTGGTGCCTATCCAAGAGTGGCATGTTGTGTAATCTTTTACTAAGCAAGTACGTATTTATTAAATAGTTAACTAGCCGCCTAAGTGTTTTTCAAATAATCTCCCTCACACATACTACTCTCTTCCTAGACCACTAGACATAAACAAGGCCTAGCAATTACACAGACATTGATGAATACTAATTCATCAAAGTACAAACCCTTTCATGCCTTTCCGACGGTCCCGGACTTCAACTCCCTTTAAGAGTACGTCCGGTGCCGGAACCAAACGCATCAGAAACTCAATCGAGGCTTGTTCATTTTCATTTAGTATTATTAGATCAAGAAATAATATTTAAACTAGACTCGTAGCTTAAAACAACATTTACCCAAAACTGGGCTGAATGCGTGCGCATTGCACCTGAAAAGCCCTAAACATGATTTTCTGCAACTTAACGATTTCTAACCCAAATCAAACATGTTTAACATCAGCTATCACAAAGAAACAGCAGTAAAAACCTGATTTAAACATAACTAACCATCACGTAGCATCCAAGATTTTAACTACAACATAAAACATGATTCCTTGCTACAACTAACACTCAACCTAAACATTGTAAAACCATAATTATTCGTTAAGAAGAGCCTCTTACCTTAATTGCCAGCAAACTGAAAGCAAAACGCCAAGCAACTGCAACAACTGTTGATCCTCAAACCCCAAAACCTATTCGATCAACAAGAAACCCTAAAATCCTATTTTCTTGCAAAAACCGAAACTAAGATTACCTGGATTAACTGCTGTGAAACTATTTTTAGAATGATCTACGCTCCAAGATGATCGTTTCGACTACTCATGGCTGTGAAACAGAGCTACAGATTAAAAGATACGAATTTCTGAAGATCAAACTCAACGGTTACCAAAAACTAGGGCTAAACTGAAAACTTACGAAATTACGAGATGTTATTTTCTAAAGTTGCGTCTCCTCGCGCTGATCACTTTTCTCTCCTGCGGCATTTTGAACAGATGAACGGATTGGCCACACGGTTGAAGATTACGTTCTCCCTTTTTTTTTTTTGGCTTTCTTCAGCGTTGGTTTCTTCTCCTCAGCGTTTTGTCAGAATATGCGTATGAATTAAAAGGAGTAATTTGGGGATTAATTCCTTTTTATAGTTATTAATTAAATCCATTTTAAATAATAACTAACTCCCTTAATTAAATCCTTTTTAATTAAATAAATGGGATAAACAATAATTAGGTCGCTGTGGGTATGACCAAATTGCTATTTTACCCTTTCTGAAAAGTCAATTTTTACTGATTGTAAATATCGTGAATTGTACATCAATTGATGTTGCTCACACTATATATTATATGCTATGATTAAAAGAGTAGCTTAGAGTGCTCGAGAATTGGGTCCCGCCTTACGGTTCCTTCATCACCGCGATGGTAGAGTCGGTGGTGTTGGGTTTCATAGTCGTGATGAGTTTATTCAGCTTCATGAGCACAATCGGATGAGGAGAGTTCAAAATCAGTTGCCACTGGCACTAAACCCTAGGATTCCGACCCAACAGGTGTTTAAGGCATACATACTTGGATGGGGTGGGCCAGGACTGGTAAACGACTTCTTGCTACCCTTGATTGGGGTAAGCAATACGTTTGAAACCAACTTGCGGATAAACCCTATGAATGCGATCCAATGGGTGTTTAAGGCATACATGCGAGGATGGGGTGGGGTGGAAATGGTAAACGGTGTCTTGCTACCCTTGATCGGGGTAAACTGAATGTATGAAACGAACCCTACAGACAAACTCTAGGAATCCGATCCAACAGGTGTTTATTAATTGTTCTTATTTAACCAAGTAAAGTAAATCAGATAAAGGGGTATTTACACAATTTTAAGGAGATTTATTTTAAATAAATTTTAATTTTACCATGAATCTGATCATGTAAAAAGCTAATGCATCAAATTGTGACACGTAATACACAATTGTTTAGGAGAATCGCAATTTACCCCCTTAAACTATACACTATGCAAAATTTACACCCTTAAATTATTATTTGCTCGATTTACAACCTTAACTATACATTTTGATCAATTTACAACCTTAAACTTTTAATAGATCAAATTTCAACCCTAAACTATCATAAATTTTTATTTACCACCCTTTATTCATAATTAGCCTTTTAAAAATATTTAATGAAGGGTAAAGTTGTCATTTACAATTCATCTTCCACACATTCATCCCCATCAACCTAATTTCTTCCCCTACCGCCAAACCCACACAACACCTACAAGTGCGCAGACTTTCACACTGAAACTAAGAGCATATATTTGAACAACTAAAGTAAAATCAACCTTTAATATGCTTGCTCATTCACGCATCAATTGTCTATTTTTATATTTTTTTATTTGGAGGAAATTATGTAAAGTTTTTGTTTTTTTTAAGAAATGAGGCATTTTGTACCTAAAATAATAAAAGAAATGGTAGAGTTGATTTTTTTGTAAAAGATAGAGCTGCAGGTGTTGGAGTGGGTTTGGTAGAGGTGGAGATGAATGTGGAGGAGAAGAAGTGGATGAAGATGAATGTGAGGAAAATGAATTAAAGATGAAAGCTTTATCCTTCATTAAAGATTTTTAAAAGGTTAATTATGATTATGAATAAAAGATGGTAAACGCTTCAAAAAAAATGAAGAAATAAAGGGTGGTAAATAAAAAATTGTGATAGTTTAGGATTGAAATTTGATCAATTAAAAGTTTAAGATTGTAGATTGATCAAAATATATAGTTTTAGGATGTAAATCGAACAAATAATAGTCTAAAGATATAAATTTTGCAATGGGTATAGTTCGAAGCAATTCTCCCAAATTGTTTAGATAATGTAGCTTATGCCTTAATTTATGCCTTTAATTTAGTTTAGTAAAAAGAAAGTGGGGCACACGTATAAGCGACATAGAGGAGACTGTAGAGGCCCACATGTTGATGCAGAGAGGTTTATGTAAAGGACAAATTCTCGGGAATCATTGAACATGCCCATTTGCTTTACTTTTAGCTTTACTTTTGTGCCTTCTTCAAGCTAAATGTAAAATACTACATATTAGCAGTAGTAAATTATTACAAATATATACAAATTACGGTATAATTTATACTAAACAAGTAATTTTCTAATTTAATCCATTTCATTACCAAATAATAATAATAATAAAAGTGTAGACATGAGTCTGGTTTTCACAATCAACCTAAAATTTTAGTAAAATAATAGTAGTAGGGTATTCCGTCTCGCTATTGTAACCTGCAATAAGGAAATTTTACGTGGATCCTATGTAGTCTGCAAACGAAAGCCGTAGTGTGTAGGGAAAGCACTACGATTTTTATACCAAACCAAGATATACGCATATTGTACCATTCAAGCATACCAATGGCACATAGTGTCATTACACATCGACAATTTTTTTAACTCGTTAAAAATCAATAACTACGTAAATAACTTTAAACAAAACTGTGCGTTTGTCACTGTAACGGCCAAACATGTCGCCACGACAATTATTTCAACACTCAAGAGTACACAACTTACTCACACACGTGAATGCTAAAGATATTGTCGATCTTTTTAAGAGCAAAACGATTATATGTGATTATATATTGATTTCGTATGAAAAATAAGTGTCCGTTTTAATAATTTATAAACAGATTAACAAACTCGTGAAAAGTTTTGTTGTACCATTGTTTAGAAGAGTTAAGATAAATGCACAATGCATTGTATGACCCATTGTTTATGATATACGGCCCTATCCGAATCATAATGGATCCTGTAATGGTTAATCCGAGTTATCAAGTCTATATTAGTGCATCTTAACCTTATACCTTAAATACTATTTCTTCCATATTTTTTATGATAAGATATTACACACATGATATCCATACAAAAGAGTATGTTCGTTTTCAAAAATCATTTTAGTACTACAACATTTAATTTATTTTTAAACACATACAACATTTAATTTAAGAGTAGTAAATAAAGACAATTTTGACATAATTTTAAGTAAATGTTTCTTTGAATTATGTAAAGACACTTATTTTGGAATCAACCATAACCATACGACCTTTACTTTGGCTGGAATTGAATACTATTCCGACTAATTCGGAGTTCGGCTCGTGTTGTACCTGTAGAATCTAAAGATAGACAATAACTCCTTTAACATAAAGTCTCGAAGGAGAATCAAACAAGTAACCATTTTAGAAGTTTCCAAACCACTTATCACTTGAGTCAAACTATTTGATTAACATTTTAAACATATTTAAATATTAACAGATCATTGAATTATGCGAGCAAATGGTGTGGAGTGACACAAGTTTGTTTTTTCCACCATGCTTTATTAGCAGTGTCTCTCACGCTGGCACACACTTCTTACTTGTAAATGGTGATAAATTGCATTGGTAATTTGATTCCCTATTGAAAGTTGAGTTTGGCATTTGACCAAAAAGATTCAAGAGAGGGAGACAAACACAGCTACCAACCAAGCTCTCTCCCCCCTTTCTACTGTTTCAAAGCCATTTCTTTTTTTCCCATCTCCTTCTCTACCCCATCATCCCACCACTCCACTCATATTATTAGCAGGAGGATCCAGGGAGCTCTCATTCTCTCTCTCTCTTTAGTCTGCTAATGGTACTTCCCTACCATTTTAATTTGGTTTAAATTGAAGCCAAGAAAACCATAAAGTTCTCATCTTTGTAGCTTCAGGTATCTTTTTCTAGCCTTCTTTTATTGCTTTCAGATTGGTCCAGTGATATTCTGGGTGGGTTTGTTTTTCTTCGACTGATACTTTACTTTTAACCATATGGGTCTTGCTAGTGGGGTTTAGTTTTTGTTTGGTAGGGTTGCTGTTAAAAGATCTGTGTGCTTTTTGTTGACTTTAGTTTCTTTCTTTCTTTCTTTCTTTCATTCATTCATCTGAATGATTTCATCCTTATCTTTTTCTTCTTGCTAAATCTGGAGACCTACCAAGAGCTGGGATCACCTGCATGATAGTTTGATACCTTTGTTGTAATTGTTGGTTTCTGCAACAGTCAAATCTATAAGAATCTGCTTTATACTGTGAATGATTTGATTGGGTATTCCCTTGGGGTAAATTTCATTTTAAATCTATTTGTTCCTTAGTTTATGTTTTCTGTTTCTGTTTTTTAGTGGTCTCAAGAATTATGTGTGCCTTGAATTGCAAATTTCCTGCTTCTTTTTAAGCTTGAGCTTCCCTTTGTTAGTTGGATTTGTATTCTACTTATCATATGGTTAGACATGATTAATCCTCATGTATCATTTTCTTGATCTATATAATGAATTTGCATTTGTTGACTCTTTTTTTCTGCCTTTCTGATTTCTCTTTATATGCAGAAGGGCTGTAAGAAATAGTGTTATAAAATACTTCTAATTTTGGAGGTGCCTTGCTGCAGTTGATGGAACCTGAGAGTGACTCTAAGCCTGTTGGCTGATTAATGGGTTTTTGCAGTCAAATTAACTTGAAAATTCTCTACTCGTTTCTATGGCTTCACGATCTGGTTCAAAGGTTTCATCGGATAAGCAGAACAAATCATTTCAAAGTGATATTTTAGCAGGGAATTCTCATTATCCTTCAGCTTTGCAAGTCTCAAAAATAATAAAACCGCTTACTGCTACTTCAATTTCTTCCAATCAGCTTAACGTTGAAACAGCTGTGAAGAAATTGCCTCATTTTGATCAAAAGGACTTCTCCGATACTTTAGTACAGCGGCTGGATACGAGCCTGCAATTGGAAAATGTTAAGTTGAATGTAAGCAATGGAACCAAGGGTTCAGTTGAAAACAAAGCCGATAAGGAAGATAAAACATCGGAACTGCGAAATATCAAAGATAGCTCGGTTTCAGCTAAAGTTAGTAATGGTTCGACTGGTCTTACAAAAACTAGTGGGAGTACCAAAATCAGTGACCGAGCTGATTTTGTTGATAGTGGCAAGAGCAGTATGTGTAGGGGTAGCTCTAGCAGTAATGTAAGTGATGAAAGTACTTGTAGCACCTTGAGCATTAGCGTAAACAAACCTCATAAAGCAAATGACTCGAGGTGGGAAGCCATTCAAGCTGTTCGAGCAAAAGAAGGGATCTTAGATTTACGTCATTTTAGATTGCTAAGGAAGTTGGGTTGTGGTGATATTGGAAGTGTCTATCTTTCAGAGTTGTGTGGTACCAAGTGTCACTTCGCCATGAAGGTTATGGATAAAGCAGCATTGGCTAGCCGGAAAAAGCTGATTCGTGCTCAAACTGAAAGGGAAATTCTCCAGTGTTTAGACCATCCATTCCTTCCAACGTTGTACTCACATTTTGAAACTGAGAAATTCTCTTGTCTGGTGATGGAATTCTGCCCAGGTGGCGATCTGCACACACTGCGGCAGCGGCAACCAGGGAAACACTTTCCTGAACAAGCTGTCAAGTATGACTCTTATTTTCTCACTTTATATTATACTTGAACTTTCTTGGGGAGAAGATGCTTCTTTCTTGTGTTGGCTAAAATTTCTATTACTTGTGTGTTAGGACTTAAATGCTTGATGTTGTTCACTTCTGTAGCCTTATTCCTGCTAGGTGTTTTGTGCTTACTACCTACCATGGTTGAGTAAATAAATGAAAAGACAGTTTCAGTTGTTTGGGTTTCATTTTGAACACTGTTTTCTTTACTGGGAATTGTTTATTAATTGAAACCTTGTATGAACACTTATTATTCTATTTTTTTGGGACGATGTAGGTTTTATGTAGCTGAAGTCCTCCTTGCTATGGAATACCTCCACATGCTTGGCATTGTCTATCGTGACTTGAAACCGGAAAATGTCCTTGTAAGAGAAGATGGACATATAATGCTGTCTGATTTCGACCTTTCCCTTCGCTGTAGTGTGAGCCCCACCCTTGTCAAATCATCATCACTTGATACAGAACCTCTTCGAAGGAACCCTGCTTTCTGTGTCCAGCCTGCATGCATTGAGCCGTCATGTATCCAACCATCCTGTGTGGTCCCTACTTCTTGTTTTGCCCCACGTCTCTTCTCGAGTAAATCCAAAAAGGACAAGAAACCAAAGAATGAAATTAAGAGCCAGATAAGCCCATTGCCAGAGCTTATGGCTGAGCCAACAGGGGCACGCTCGATGTCATTCGTAGGTACACATGAATACCTGGCACCTGAAATCATCAAAGGTGAAGGCCATGGAAGTGCCGTAGATTGGTGGACATTTGGTATCTTTCTTTACGAATTACTGTTTGGTAAGACCCCCTTTAAAGGGTCAGGGAATCGAGCAACTTTGTTTAACGTAGTTGGTCAGCCCCTGAGGTTTCCAGAATCGCCTGTTGTCAGTTTTTCTGCTAGAGATCTAATTAGAGGTCTGCTAGTAAAAGAGCCACAAAATAGATTGGCTTATAAACGTGGGGCCACTGAAATAAAGCAGCATCCTTTCTTTGAAGGTGTTAATTGGGCTCTGATACGTTGCGCAAGCCCGCCTGAAATCCCGAGGCGGTTTGAGATTGAGAGAGCTCCTCCTGCCCCAACTCCTTCAACTGGAGAAAAGGTGGCCAGCGGCGGTGGTGGTGGTTCTATTGCTTATCAGAAAAATGCTGATAATTATCTTGAATTTGATTTCTTTTAGCTGTATCCATCCCATAGCTATATATTTATTAATGACAAGGAGGATATGATATTTCCAAGTTGTTGAAAAATCTAGTTTTCTTATGTTGTAGTTTTTCATTGTACTATCACATTGCTTGATGTTAACGTTGAAACAGCTACATTGGTTGTATTACTTTCTCCCTTTTTGTCTTTTGTTGTTTTACTCTTAACCTTTGCTGTCTCTTTTTGTTTGTCCAAGAATACATTGCTTATTGCTTGTCCTAGAATATGTCATTTCAGATTACCACAGAAGGGTTCATAAAACTTTTTTAAAAAAAACTAAAGACTTGCAAAGAATCTTTTTGGAGAAAGGGGATATTATAATTTGATGACAAAACTCATGCACACTAAGGTGAAATAATCTTTATATACACAGTAAAATCATACTATGTACAGGTGCATTACAACTGTAAGCAGCTAGAAATAAAACCAGCTATAGACATCATTTACATTTTTATCAGAGCAAAGAAACCTGCTAAAGAGAACAGTATTTCCCATCAAACCCTAGTACTCCTATCTACTACTTTTTTATATAGACACCCTCCTTTAAATGCACCACAACAATTTTATGACACCAACAAACTGAAATAGCCTTCGATTTTTAGTGCGGTGTATGGCTGAAGTGATGATGAACAGCTGTGGTGCATCTAAAGAACCCTTTCTGAGTTGATCCATTTACCATCAGCAGAGACTTAAGAGGTTTAAACTATTTACTTCAACTGCTTGTAGCAACTATAGGCAAATCCAACTGAAGCAAAAGCAGCAACGATGGCAAGAACAGCATATGTGTCTTCGCGTTCCCAACTTTCAAACCAAGTAGGTGTATCAGCAAGTTTACGTGAAGAAATCCTTTTGCCACTATTTTGTTGAGATACTCGCGGTGGTGTCTTCGTGCTCTTATTTTTTCCAACCGTGGTCTTCTTGTCATTGTGGTTATTGTTCTGTTTTTCTAATAACAGATTTTGACAGCAAAAAGAATTCCCATTTTCCTGGCAACATCCCATACCCTCGGATTGAGAAATACAAATACTACCTCCTCTTACATCGATATGTGTCAACAAGCCATTGGTGCTTCTCTCTGCATCATGTCCACCATTAAGTTGTAGCCGAAGTGCTTGAGATTTTTTTTGTTCTTCCTCTGACATTCCCATCTGTCCCCTGTTGTTGGAGTATAAGATACGGTAATAAAATATAAAGTGCAGATTTGTGCACAGGCAAACCAATACGGGCGATTGTAAGAACTTGTAACATGCTGCATATGTTGAAATGAATGAATTACCTCCACAACCAATCCACAATCTGTCCTTTGATAATGTGCTGTTCAAGCAATACAGGTACGTCATCCGGCGACACATAACCAAACCTATTTGCATAGTGAAAAATATTAAACCAGGTTTAGTTAGATCTACTGGTTCCATTATGGCTTGATTTGGAAGTAGATACTAGTGAAATGATCACTTACCAGTGTCCAGTAACTTGTTTACATAGATTTGGTCCAAATATGATCACATTTCCAGCATATTTGTGCCCACCAACATGAGAGCATGCACTAACAGACACCTTGTTTTGAAGTCCACGTAATTCAATCTCCTCACTGAACCTACTGACTAGAGGAGGCCCACAAACACCACATCGTCGATCTCTACTACCATGACAGCATACGAAAATGTACCAGCCCCTTAGAATTTCTGGAGTTCCGGGCAACCACTCACCATCCTTAACAAGCACTTCCTCCACAAATGTGTCAACGTCAAAATGGGTCAATTTCCTGCATTCATATAACCACATTCATCAAATCTGAAAAACAACTTTCAATCTTTGTATAAAGAATTTAAGAAAAGATAAGCTTTTACCTGTATCTGACCATGTCCGGAAAGATCAATACATCCCCATTTGATGTCTCAGTTCCATCATACCCTTCGCATACTGTTAACCGTGTCTTTTACACCCCAAAAAAGTGTCAGAAAAATGGGCACAAATCATGTGCTTGTTGCGTAATTATATCAACTTAATAGTTTCAATTATCCACAAATTTAACACTTCACTCATCACTACAACAACTGTGTGTTTCCGATAATCTACTCATTCAACTCTTCAGACATCCCAAATTTACACAAGTTAGTGAAAGGCATCATGAAAACACCATATCCAGATCATGCATCTGAGCTTTGTTGTTATCTTCGTTAAAAAAGAACAAAAAAAAATCTCTACTAGCATTTAGACATGCAATTTCTGCCATGCCCTTAGTAACAAACCCTCAAACTAAACAACCATTCATAATCCCTCCTCTTCCCCCAACTCAAAAGAACAATACTAAAGTCGTATACCCTCTAGATGGGGACATGGAGTTGAATATGAATCACATGTCACCATAGCTCTATCATAAACGATGGTACGATACTCTCCTCAATGCCCATGTGCAAGGCATATTCTATGTTTGAATCCCTCCACGACCTCTTTTGCCTCCCTCTCGTGCATTTAACATGTGTAACCACTTGTACCTCATAACACCTAACAGATAGATAGCGTCTTTGCGCATGGCTTGAAGGTCATACCATCTCAACGATGGCTCCCTCTTTCTCTCATTGATAGAAGCTACTTCGTTTTTTTCTTAACATACACATATATTTTCTTACTCATCCTTATATGCCCATGCATTCATCTTAGCCTTCTTATTTTCGCCACTCATCTTTTTTTAATGCGCAAATTCACTGTCCAACATTCATGCCCTCAGTTCATTACTAGCTTTGGTGCAATCGTGAAGACTTTTAAAGGCACTTCATAATAACGTAGAAGACATAACACAATTCTTCACTTTTACCATCATGTCTTGTTCCTGTAATTAATATTAGTCGATTCTCCCTCCATCATTTTTTAGTGTGTGTGTACACTTAAACCTTCTCACTAAAAGGGGTATCCTAATATCTGAGTCCAAGAACATGGTTCAGTTCTTTCTACTAAGTCTAAAACCTTTCACCCCTAACGTATCACACAAGCATTCAATATTAACATTTAGTCCTCCCGCTATTACAAAGGGGTAAGAAAATACTTCAGGCACAAAAACAGAAAATCCATGCGATTAACACATGATCAAAATGCTGATTGCTCGTATATTTCTCATATCACATAAACATAAATGGGAGCATCACCAAATGCAATCACCCTCCCCTCCCTCTCCTCCCCAAAGCCAGATCCTCAACTGTGACTTTTAGGTGTCGTGATACATATACACCTGCATATCTATATTATTTGTTGTTTTTCTTTATTTCAGGGTGAAATGCATTGTTTTTCTTTGTTTCAGGGGTGCATATCTGATCACAACATCGTGTAAATCCACAGGATCCAATCCGGCACCCCCCTTTCCACACGCAGGCACAAACTTTTGAAAATATCAATCAAATTTTGAAAATAACAACCCTAATTTCCAACAGGAAACCCATTTCAGAATCTAATAAAAGCTTAGTAATAGTAACACAAATATATCAGGTTAGTAACACAAACAAATCCTGATATAGCGAGACACAACAAATCATCCCACAACAAGGCAACTGTTCTGATAAAACGAAACAAAACACAGTACAAGAGCAAACAGGAAATTAAAGGGTCGACTAACCTCTCTCTTCATATCAGGCTTCCTAGCGGAGAGAACGGCAGAGAGAAGGCGAGGCAATCGATCAAACTCAGCAGCCTCAATGCGGGAAGGCCAGACCTGAGGATTCTTGTAGCGCAAGAAGACGTGACGCTCGCAGAACTCAACCGTCCCAACAAGTGATTCCTGCCGAAAATCAGGTCGAGAAAATCCAAAGTCTGCATCTGTGGTTCCTTCACCTCCGGTTTCCAGACTGCCAAGAAATCCTTCATTCTGGAAGCTCCCGGAGGCGCTACCGATGTGTGAACTGTCAAGAAGGTAGCTGTCAGAGTTGGACCCTGTAATAGGAAAGGAAGCTGGAGGGTTCAAGAAAGAGAGAGGGTCGCCCCTGCTTCTAGCCATATCAAACGTTGGACGCTGTAGGATTCATGAGTAGGATTTTGGAAATGGAAATGAGAGACCTTTTGCTGGCTGGCTGGCTGACTGTATATGCAAAATGTTGACGGTCAACCATATGGTCATTCATAGGTCAGGGCTATTAATGGAAATTGACACTTGCCCTTTGTTTTTTGTTTTTTGTTTTTTTTTTTTTTTTTTTTTTTGGTTAAATGCGCAGTGAACTTCAAATTTGGATGTTCTACGTAAGATATTTTTTTGACACGTCTTCGATACCTATCGCTACATCAAAATAAATTTTTTTTTTTTAAAAACATAAAATTTTAATTTTAATATACTTTTTTCGAAAATAAATTAATACACAATAATATATATAAGGATGTCCATTAAAAGTCCACATTGTGTTTTATTGTAAAGGTTATTACTACATAAGTTTTATTCCATGAGTTTTTTTTTGTTTTTTTAAGAATATTCCATGAGTTACATGTATTTATTGTAAACGTAATTTTTTTTTTTTTGAAAAATTATTGTAAACATAAGTTACAATCTTTTTTCTTCTTCCTTATCTTAAATACATCTGTTTCGTTTGAAAGAAACAAAAGAAAAAGAAAAGAAATGAGATGGAAAGATTTATGTCTAATATTTGGTATTCTGTGTGGAAAAGAAAAGAAAGGGAAAATGTGAAAAACAATGAAAATGAGACAGTGTAATTAAATAAAAAAAATAAACGGACTTTTATATTTCATTTCATTTTCTCTGTTCAATCCAAACAATACAAAGGGACTTTGAAATCACTCATTACCCCTCATTCTCTTCTGTCATAATTTTCTCTTTTTGTTTCCTATAAACCAAACATAGGCAGTTTTATAAAAATATTATTTTAAAATAACTGAGGCAGTACATATTTCGATGCAAAATTTAACTAGGCCATTAACATTTAGGTGTGATGCCATTAACATTTGCCCAACATTTTTTAACTAGGCACTAGTGCAAGCATGACAAACATGCAAGGGGGGAGAAGCACCCAATTCAACAAAACTACCAACAGACAGAGAATATCCATGACTAGCTATAAAGTCTCTAGGGGTATTTTCCGTGCGTTCTACAAAATTAAAAGATAGAGAACCAAAGAAACTCAATAAGTCTTTGCAACCTCTTATCAATTGTCCTATGTCTGACTAATTTTCTTATGTATGTTGTGATAGATTGCCCACACTCTTAATGTATAAGAAATAAAGTAGCGTCTTTAATGGCACCAATTGGTTTTAGTACAACGGTAAGCGCTTAATCTTAATATGGTATCGGAGCCAGAGGTCACGTGATCGAACCCTGGTTGGAACATTATTTATAAAAAAAAATTGTGCAAGTGTTGAGACATATTGCTCACACTTGAGGGGGGTTCTGGGACAGATTGCCCACACTCTTGAATGAAAATATGAAAATTGTGCAAGTGTTGGACAGATTGCCAACACTTGAGGGTGGGTGTTGGACAGATTGCCCACACACTTAATGTATAAGAAATAAAGTAGCGTCTTTAATGGCACCAATTGGTTTTAGTACAACGGTAAGCGCTTGATCTTTAACAATGTAGATTGAAGTTTATGGATAGTTGTTAAGGAATCCGCCTCCAAGATAAGTCGATGATAGCCATAAGAGATAGCAAAGGATAATCCACGAAAAAACTCCGAGAGCTTCCGCTTCCAGAACTGAAACGTTTGTGCCTATATGGAAGAAATACGCATTGAGGATTTCCCCGGTTTTATTTCTGAATATGCTACCAACTGAGAGCGAGTTTCCTTTGAGGCAAGCATCAACATTGCATTTAATAAAGGAAATCGATCGGGGTTGCCAATTTGGAAGGTTCATTCTGTCATTTTGTGATTTATCAGCAATAGAAAAATATTCGGTACTCCCAATTTCAGCTTCTTTAAAGAAAGATGACAAATAAACATATTTCTTTTCAAAAATCCATGACCATCAAGCCTTCCGAATGAGCCAGAAAAGGTATAGAATCTTACTACGAGCAATGTCATCATCCACGTGTAAGGTTAAATCAAGCACATCAACAAAGGAATGCAGCATGCACTCTTTCCATAGCTTGCTAAGAGGTTCCACGCGCCACACTTTGCATGCAATTGTACAATGAGGCGATGGCCAATAGTTTCAACTTCAAGACCGCACACACCGCATACGCCATCCGAACAGCCCTTCCTCCACAAATTCTCACTTTTCGGTAAGCAGTTATGGGCAGCTCTCCAAATAAAATGAATTACTCGAGGTAAAACACCATAATCTTTTCAAAAAACGAGAAGAAACTGAAGAGGACGCAATGGCCCACAAATGCCTAATCCTCCCATCTGTACCCTGCAGTAACTGAATAAATACCCTTGGGGTTTTCCTTCCAACTAATGTCCGCTTGCTTCATATCCAACCCTCTCCTCAGAGCTGCATACATTTTACAAATGCTATGCCATGTTTCGGTATGGCCGACAATTCTTTATATTTGTGGAAAGCACATTCATCCAGAAAGTGTCTTTCTGCTAAAGTAGCTGCCACATCAACTTACCCAATAGAGCAATGTTAATCTCATGTAGCCTGCGAATGGCATAATACGGCAGGGTTGTAAATGTGAAAGTACAATCACAGACACGTGTGTCCCTATCCACTGAGTACAGGTCCAAAAATAATATCGCATCATGTCTTTGATTTCTGTTTCAATTACGCTCCGTTCCCTATTTTCTTTCCTCAAGAATTCAATTTTTGCCCGTTGTCTGTGCTTTAGTGCTGTGAGATGGTAGATATGAGTATTGTTTTCACCCTCTACATCCATTGAAGACGTGATTTCTGATGCCCGAACTGCTCTTCCTGCCTTTGGATATCATTATACTCGCTTCGAAGTTGATTATCCATATTGCACATGAAATTCAATGGATGGGTAGCAAGAGCAATTTTGGACCCATTCAAACCGTTTGAGGCAACCCCTTTAATTTTCCGATAGAAGATGTCACTAAAAATTCTTCTATTCCAAATTTGTGCTTCCTCCATAAACTTCTGGATAGTAGTCCCAATATTGGGTTGTGAATCATCCCGGTAATGTTGTACAAAGTCCGGGAAGTCTTGGTGGTCTAACCAAGCATCCAAGAACCACTTGATCATGCATGTTGGTCTACTCACTCTTTTTTGGTGCTGTTGGAGGAGGATGGGACTATGGTTGGAATGTGTCTTAGTCCAGTCCAGGTGAACCTCGGACCTTAAAACTCGAATCCCAAAAGATTACAGTCCTGTATCATGCTCATCATTTTTTCCACATTTATTCCTCCAATCGGTCTCCCCCCTGTTTATCGTCTTGATCAATGACTTGGTTACGATCTCCCATAAGCCACCAAATGAATGACACTAATGAGATGAATTGGAGCCGTTGCTTCTGGTGTGGTATGATTTTGACTTTTAAAACTATGCGAATTTTGATGAATCAACCGATTATTATATATGTGTAGCATCGAGTCGTGAGCAGTTAAAGTCTATAAACATCTAAATTACTTATCTTACCCATAGTAAAAGCTTTTGATAGAGATGATAATTCAACTTGGCTTCCTATTTATATTATCCACGTGTAGGGTCTCATTGTTATTTGGCTTTGTGTGCCAAATGTTGGCTTGTTAATTAGACATTCAAATCAATCAAATCCCACTAAAACCATATGTGTTAGAATATCTGTTCAGATATGTGAAATGTGAAATTTTAGAATTTTGCACTATATTTACTACTTGAAATACATAATTTCGATTTAACTTAAACGTTGTAGAGATTTTGATGTATTTTATTGGCAACTTTAATTTTTGTATTGAAATAATGCAGGGGATAGGTTCAGCAGTGATCAAGTTGAATGATGTCATTGCCATGATTGCAAAAGTTAGAAGTCTTGCTGAATCTCTAAATTTAGAGAGCAATATTGAAATTACTAATTTTATAGGTTATTAGGAAGAGAATTTTGAAGAAAGTACCTTGATGTATGATTTTGAAAGGGATCAAACTTTGTTGAAAACTAACGTCAGAGATGTTATTATTGAAAAGGAACGTTAGTTTTGCACAACAATAATCGTGATGCTCAAAATATTTTTTTTGAATGTCGGAAGCGATTGTGGTACCAACAGTAAAAGTGTGGTGTCAAAAGAAGTCGCAAAAAAAATAAAAAAATAAAAAAATTGGGGTGGGCTTAGCCCCCTAAGGCCGTTGAATACCTCCGTCTCTGAATCTAGGGAATGGAGAATTATCTTGCTACGGGGCATATTTGTGTAACATTCAAGGGGCACAACCCGATTGATAGAAACTCATGCTGATAACGCGTTGTAAATCTAAGATATAAGAGAGAAAACAAATAGAGGAAAGACTACAAAATAGAGAAGTAAAAGAATTGGAAGGGAGCTACTTGGAAGGGAGAGCCTAAAGGGCACTATACAGTTGCATCTGGCTATGCCTGGCAGAAGCAAGTACAAAATTCACAAGGAGAAAATCTACTTTGGAATAAAATATGGGAACTCAAAGGACCGACTAGGAGCATCTTTCTTCTATGGACCCTAGCCCATAAAGCTCTACCGGTAAACAATTTTCTCTTTTCACGGCATATTGTGGATGACCATTTTTGTACCTTGTGCGAGGAAGATGAGGAAACTAGTCTACATGCACTCAGGGATTGCTCGTGGGCAAAGACCGTGTGGGATATTTGTGTCCCGGAAGACAGCAGAAGCCAATTCTTTGGGGCACCTTCTGAAGAGGAATGGCTGAACCTGAACTTAGGCCAAGGTGCCGATAAGAAGTGGAAGTATGTTTGGGCAGAAACAGTCTACGGGATATGGTTGTGGCGGAACAAGATCACACACAAACAGGAGAAGGAGCGGCCACCAGCATATGTCTTTTTATCTAAAATTGTGGAGCGTGTCAAGAACATCCGGCTAGCTTGGTGCATCGAGTAGCATAATTACTATAGGAGCTTTTGCTTTATGTTCCTTTGGATCATACCTCTTGTAAAGTTTTTTTTTTGTTGAGATGTTTGCCCTTTGAAGGCTAAGTAAATAAAAAGATCAACTTTTATTATAAAAAAAAAGAATTGCTTGTGTATTTTATTCCCAAAGTAGCAGGAGTATTTATATTAGATATTATCATTTGAACATAATATTTTAAATAAATAAAAAATCTCTGTAAATGTATCAGGATAATAAATAATCAATTAATGATATTATTATATAAAAGATAAAGAGCCAAAAGTCCTTTTTTTGACACAAAATAAATAAATAGGACATACTCATTTTTTTAGTTGTAAAAAGGACAAACAATTTCAGACGGACAAAATTACCCCTTTTATTAAAGAGGGACGCGCGCATATGTATTAAATCTTCCGCTGCTTCAGGTTTGTTTGTTTGTTTGTTTGTTTGTTTTTTTTCTTTTTTCAAACAACCGTAACTTTTGATTTACAACTCCGATCATCGAAATTTTTTCACCAAAATTCATGTTTTTTTTGCTCTTCAATTTGAGCCCAAATACGATACCCTTCCGACGTATATTTTGAAAGACGAAAAAATATTTGTATTAACCGGAGCGTTTTTTCTTATAAACGACCGTAACTTTTGATCTGGAACACCGATCATCAAAATTGTTTCACCAAAGTTCATATTTTTTTTAATCTTCATTTTGAGACCGCGTTTGATACCTTTTCGACGTAGTATTTGAAAGCCGAATTTAATCGCAGCATTTACACTAACACAGTATCAGTAACAGTAACAGTATCAGTAGTATCAGTATCAGTAGTATCCGTATCAGTAGTATCAATATCAGTATCAGTATCATTTAAGGCTTAATTCAAGTGACTACTTCAAGGCACACACATCTGGCTCATACAATGCTTATTTAAGGCTTAATTCAAGTGACACAATATCATATAAGGCTCATATAAGGCAAAAAAAAATCTTCAACAAAATGCTTCTTGCATATTTTCCTCATATTTGTAGAGAAGTAAAGCTCCAATCTTTGCATATCTCTCTTAAATTATCAGCAATAATTGGCAGAAATTAAGGCCCAAATAAACATCAAAAATGGCAAACCATAATGGAAGAAAGAACAGTCCAAAAAACAGCAACAATGACATAAGAATAAAGCTCAAATCTTTACATATTCCACTCAAATTAACACCAACAACAACAGAATTCAACATCAAAAATAGCTGAAAAGTAATACCCCAAACTTTGTACATTTCCCCCTCAAATCAGCACCCATAATAGCATAAAACAGCAAAAATGGCAGAAACGAAAGCCCCAAAAAAGAAATGGAACAAAATTTGCATCTAGTACAATAAGGAGACTACTTCAAGGCAGGTAATCAGTATCATTTAAGGCTTAATTCAAGTGACTACTTCAAGACACACATATCTGGCTCATATAAGGCAAATTATTGATACGATACATTATATCGTATCAAGTATCGATACGATACTTATACTTTATATCGATACGATGCGATGCGATACGATACGGATACGATACGATACGATGCGAGAAAATAAGCTAAACGGTTTCCATGTAATGTAAACTAGTCAAGTATGCAGATGTGCAGTAATATGAGAAGCTGAGGCCTCTTTTTCTTAAATATCGGTGTTATGAGATCACGTTCCATGTCAAAAGGAACGGGATCAAGTTGCACAACTCTTATGAACTCAAAACCTTTTAACTGTCAAAGGATATGACCATAATTTAGATCAAGTAATACTTCCTGATCATATATGTATTATCCATAAAGCAACCACAAAGCAATTATACATATCAAACACATGGTATGATGGAATTCAAGCACGGACAAAATTAGAGGAAAACTTTCTTTTGTTTTCCAATTTTACTGAGTTCTCCTAGTATGTATTCCTTCACTTTGGGATTCGCATAGAGAGAGTTAAAGTCTCCAGTTACGTCATTTTCTTCAGCCCACTTCTCCACTGCTTGCTTGTTCGGGTTGACAACAGCAACAAGAAAAGACTCAAAGTTGTTCCCATAAATCCATGTCTGAATTAGAAATGAAAATAGAGCATATTCTTTTGAACCATATGTGTACATAAATCCATCCATGTCAGCTACTCATATTGTAACATTGCATTCTGTTCAACATTTTCTTCCATCTGCAGCTTTAATGCTTCAGTGACTTGCATTCCCCTATGAATGCATAAAATATAAATGTGAACTATTTTAAACTCACAGTCATTGTTAAGTCTCTCCTAGTTGCATCTTGGTTACGTGTCACCTCTTCGATTTTCTTTTGTCTTCTTTCATATTCCATCAGAATATTCTGATTGAGGAAGAGAATGGAATTGGCTTGAGAAGTAACATCACTTATGGCAGCTTCAAGCTCCTCAATGGTAGTAGGCAACTCACGGAATGCTTGTTCCCGTTCTGGAGTCAGATTTTCACCTGCTTTGTATCACATGTTTGGGATACTTAGACACCTCAAAAAATTATGACATTCAACAGATATGATACTTAGAGTGTCTAGTATATACAACTAAAAGGGAAACTAATCGATCGATGGTATTGTATGTTTCATTTGGCTCATAAAAATGGCTCATCATTATATTATTTCCAGCCCATTTTCAGCCTTAATGCAGCTCGATTTAGGCTCATCATTCAGCCTCAATAGCACCTCCAAAGATTCATTCAAATACACTAGAAAACAACCTTAAAGCTATTCCAAAACAACCTTAAATTTTCTGTTCAAAATAGACTTGAAAGTGCAACTCAAATCACCAAGGTTAACATTCAATTTCAATCCGAATGAACTCATCATCCAGCCCAAGAACCAGCCATAGTTTCTCCTTGATTTGATGCTCTAAGCCCTTCCCATCAAATAAAAGGGAAATCAAAATATATATCAGAAGTACCTATCTTTTGGTCCTCTGATTGCCGATTGCCATTCAAACATTAACAGAAGGCAAATTGCTGATACTGATACTAATATCGTTACTGATACTGATACTGATACTGATGCTCACTAAACCTATAAGCATCAACACCTTCATCCATGTTCTTCTTGAAATCAATTCCACATTGGCTTTGAAGTTCAATAGCATTGAGCTCATCCCATTTTCTCAGTAAGGAAATATTCTATCAAGAAAATCCCAATTAAGATCAAATCTATTAGAAGCATATACAGAAAACATACATATAGATACATACATTTTCAAAGAAAACAAAATTGATAACAAACACACAATATAATGAGATGCAAAGACAAAGCCGTCGGATTATCTATGAAACACACTATTGATAAAAAAATATTAAAAATGTGCAATATAGAGACACACTTGCCGGAAAACAAGAAAATGTTCATACATGGGCCTTAATTGTAAAATAGGATCCTCTTTACCTCCAGAAACCATAAAAGCATTGCAAGAAATGAAGAAGCAACATATGAAAATAAGATTATGTCCCCCATAAAACAAAAATTGATAAAAGAAATGAAATCGGGTAAAGTTTACCATCAGAAGAATTCTAGAAGTTGATGAAACCATAACCAAGGGATTTGAAAGAGGGTTTAGCTCTGCAAACACGAACGGAGAACAATTGGCCGAATCTTTCAAACGTTTGAATCAAATCCACCTATGTTACTTGTGGGTGAAGATCACCTACGTAGAGTGAGGTTTTAGACAGAACGCTGTAAAGAAGCGCCGGCGATTGGAGCGGGGGAGTCGTCGCCGGAATTGAAATTTCAGCCATTGTTGTTTAAGAGAGATTTCGTTGAAACATCGAGGAAGAGAAAATATAAATGAAGGACAAAACAGTCCACCGAAAAAAGTTTGTCCTTAATGCAACTAAAAAATTGATGCTGGATTAATACTTAATTAAGGGAGAAAAAGTGGACTATAAACTAATTTTTCCATTATATAACAAGTTTGAGTTTTATTGAAAAAAAGAAAGTGCATGTATTGTATATATTTGTATCGTTGGTGTAATAAAAATTGAAACAAAAGAAATCTCTTTGACGAACCACAAATTTTATGGTGGTCCGACGACATGTATTGTGTCCTAGCCAACATAAATTTCTTATCCTACTCCTTGTATAATATATTAAGAAAACAAGTGCGGATGTGACATGTCCTCATCTCATTTTTTTGGGTAAAGAAAAAGTGAACGTATATGTATGTTATTTTAATAATATTAAGAAACTATGTATGTATATTAATAGGATACCTAAAATATGGTTGCCGAGTTCAAACATCGGCAGTCATATTTTGTCCGGCACTGAAACCATACATCGGTCTTTGCCAAACCGGATGTTAGATGATTTTACGTCTGCTGCCTGCCTGGGATTGGATCCAGGAGTAGTTTTTAAATAAGGACTTATTATTAAGCTTTTGTTTCGTCTAAAAAGTTAGAATAAAATAAAACAACGTCGTATTTTACTGGACAGGGTTAGGCATGGAAATTGGCAGAGATTTAAAAGACAGGTGATCCGATTAAAAAAAAAAAAAAAAAAAAAAAAAAAAAAAAAAAAAAAACTTATACTAATTGTTCCATACTTCCATTGGATACAGCACAAACAGGGTTTGATTGCTAAAGGAAGACATCACCTTTCCCAGTTCCATAAACTCATCCCTTGTCCTCCGTCGCTGTTTCGTCTAATTCTTACTTCCAACTGATAACTTCAACTTTTGCTTTCATCCTTCCGAAAAATAGTAGCTGCAGAAATTTAGTAAGCATTTGTTTTTGTTTTTGTTTTGTTTTTTTCAATCTTCCTTTACTTTGTAACTGTGGACGTTTTTTGTTTATTTATGTACAATTTTCACAATTTTATGCTTTCAAAATTTTTTAGGCATTATTATGTACTTATGTACGTGTTCTCCCCATATCTTTCATCACCAGTGACAATGTTTTTTGTTTTACAGGTTGGGGTGGAGAATCTGTGCTTGCTGATTAGGTAATTTGTCATTGGACGCGAACTACGTAGTTGCATTCTTTGGTGTTGCCGAGAAATACTCAAAGACACATGGGTAATTTTTTATTTTTCCATCCCCTTATTTCTGTTCCCTATGAATTAGATTAGGGGGGAAGTAACTGTGGGGAACCTAATTGTGAGCTGCAGATGCAAAAGCTGGGGAAAAGTCACGCAGAGAACGTCGAAAAGAAGCTCGGTTGGTAAAGAATAAGAAGAAGTTAGAGTCATGGATGCAGCATCAAGTAATTTTTTAATATAAACAACCATTTTTCATGGACTGCCATTTTACTTTGACAACAGAGTATTAAATATTTGTATCTTTCTGCTAGTCTGTGTGTCTTAAATGATATGTTTCTTTTTTTTGGTTGGTAAATATATAGCAATCCTCCAAATTGTGCAAAGCTTCATTGGATCCGAAGTTGAGATACAAAACTACATTGGAGGTGGACGGTGAGGCTGCTAAGAGGAATGATGAAACACCCGAGGTTTCAAACTCCGTAATGGACAATGAGTTTGAGGGGAAGTCTGTGCGGGTGATCTCTGGGGCTCAGATAAAATTTTCTGAAAAAAGGAAGAAGAAGGTAAAAAATTCGAAAACCAAGTTTGGTGAATATCTTGAAATGCAAGCGGGGGGAGGTATAATGTCAATGGAGGATGATTTGAGATTGGAAAGGAAACTAGCAAAGAAGCTTAAGGTGAAAAATGGACGTTTGGGGGGAGTAAACGATGACATTAATATGTTAATTGAGGGAATCCCTTCTGTTCTCCCTTCCATTGACGAGAGAGATGTTGAGGAAATGACCAGTGAAAATACTGATTCATGTAAGCATAAGAAAGAGAGCAGTCATGCCCTGGAAGAATTCAGAAATATTGAAGATTCTGCAGTTACAATTGCATCATCTGCTTCCTTAGATGCGGCTGTTGGTGGACATGATAATGGAGACATGGTCAATACAACCAAAGCTTTGAAGAAAATGAACAGAAGGAAGACAAAATTTGAAGAATATATTGAAATGGAAGATCCTCAGAGTGGTATTCTTTCAGGCAAGGAGGATAGGGAGCTGGAAAGGAAGCTTGCTAAAAAGCTGAAGGTGAAAGGTGATACATTGCATGGAGATGATGATAACATCAACACTATACTTGATGGAGTTCCTTCGCTTTTGGACTGTCCTGACAATTCTGGAAACCTTGGTGTGGGACAAAATAACCAGAAAAGCCCTGATAACGGATCTTCCCGTAAGAAGCATAGAAAAAAGACAGCAGAGCAGGCACATGAGGATCAGATGGCAATTGCCACATCATCAGGGTTATCTGAGCCCTTGAAAAGCGAGGCTACCTTAAATATTGCAGCAGGGAAAGTTAGTTCAACATCGACTGCACTGGCTGGTAGTACAAAATACGTGTCGCCTCACATGAGATCTCAATCACAAAATGAATCTGCAGAGTTTATTCAAGCTCGTAAACGTATACGAGGTATAATTCTTGGAACAAACTTCTTTTCTGCAGTGTTTTAGCATAGTAATTCAGCATGATTTCTTATACAGTTGTTGAAAAGTCTGAAACTTTATACTTTTGCTAGGTCTCTTGAACAGGATGTCTGAATCAAATGTTGAATCAATCACAGCGGAAATATCCACAATATTCCATGTAAGATGCGTAATTTTAGTATTACATATGATCAAAAAGTTTGTTTCCTGAGAAACCTTCTAATGTGGCTCCATTCCAGTATATACTTATAAATGATAAGCTGATACCACTTCTTGTATAAGAGTGGGTCCTGATGGCAGTTAAAATTTGTGTTGGGATGTAGTCAGCATATCATTGGTTTCAAATTGTATAGGAATTGAAATGCTATGAAAAGCATACATCTTTTCATGTATGAAATCGGAGCCTGAAGGAAGTTAACATCAAATGCTGGGATCTGTAGGCATACACTGGTTTTAAGTGTATAGATATTAAATTGAAAATTAAAGGAGCTTTTACAGAAACGTTGGAGGCTGAAGCATCAACGTTGAATATTGCTTACTGTTGAAAGATTGGTGTTTTATTAGTGTTAATCTTGTGCTAATTATGTATGGATTAGCTGTTTTTCTGTCCTAGTAAGGCTAATGAACAGAAAACTGTTTTTCCTGTTCATTAGCCGTTAGAAGACTTTCTGGATAAAGTTTATAGCCGTTGGAGGCTTTTCTATAAAGTGTAATCAACACTTATCCTACCCGATAAGGAGTTTTATCAATAAGAAAGATTTTCCTCTTCTTTTTCTCTCTTCTTTCTCTATTTCTACATGGTATCAGAGCCTGTTCTTACAAAAACTCTGTAAATCTCTTTTTTAAAATGGCTACTGAGCATTCTTCAGAGGTTAACTCAAGGGAAGAAGCCACAAATCCTTCTTCCTGGACCACTGAACCCTCTATAATGCCATTTTCCACTCATAAACTCAATGGTGATAACTATCTCCAATGGTCTAGATCCATCAGACTCCTTATCACAGGGAGAGACAAGGAAGAATTCCTTACTGGAGAGAGCAAAGCACCAGAAAAAGGTCAACCCAACTACAAGAAGTGGAGGGTTGACAACAGCCAAGTCATGGCAATTCTTCTGGGGTCTATGACCACTGATACTGCTGAGAACTTCATTCTTATGGACACTGCTGAGGAGATATGGAATGGGGCTGCTGATCTTTATTCAAAAAATGAAAATATCTCTGCTGTCTATGAGATTGAAGCTAAGGTACAAGATATGAAGCAAGGTGATCTCAGTGTCACCATGTTCTACAACTCTCTGTCTAAGTCTTGGCAACAGCTTGACAGTTTGGAAAATATTTCCTGGCAGTCTGCTGATGATGCAAAGACTTATATGTCTTTGAAAAATCAAAAAAGAATCTTCAAGTTCCTAATGGGACTTAACTCCAATCTTGATGATGTGAGGGGGAGGATATTAAGTAAAAAACCCCTCCCCTCTGTCAAAGAGGTTTTTGCTGAGGTTAAACATGAAGAGAGTAGGAGGAAACTCATGCTGAGTAATACTACTCCTCCTACATCTCTCGGAAAACGAAGGTTCTTTTTACTAAGAGTGTATCCCAATCACATCCATTCAAAATCGAAACAAAAGAACATAAGGCACATTCGTGAGCATTGTAAAAAGACAGGCCATACAAAGGAGACTTGCTGGAAACTCCATGGCAAGCCTCCTAATTGGAAACCTAAGAATTATGAAAATTCTGCCAAATTTGCTACCTTTGAGGTACCTAAGTCTGAGAATGAGTTCAGTAAAGAGCAAATTGAGGCTCTAAAAAGGCTTCTATCTGCTCAAACTTCTCGGACTCGTCGCTCCTCGGGAGTTGCAACTATGGGCGATGCAGGTGTGTGCCTTAATACCTATGCCAGTAATCATGTGGTTAGAAATATATGGCTTGTTGATTCAGGGGCCTCCAGTCATATGACTGGAAACCCTGAACTCTTTATAAAAATCACCAAGTGTGTATCTCCTCATACTATAAAGATTGCTGATGGTACTTCCTCCCAGGTTTCTGGTACTGGGGATGTTATAATCAATGAAAAGATAACTCTTAAGAATGTACTTTATGTTCCTAACTTGCAATGCAATCTTTTATCCGTAAGCAAACTTGTAAAAGACTCAAAGTGTCTTTGTTTTGTTTCACTCTAATGGCCGTAAGTTTCGGGACTTATGCTCCAAGATGGAGATTGGCGATCTTTGAAGCTTACTCGGGTTGTTTGTGTTCAAGACTCACTTCAATCGACAAGTTTTTTGATGATATTCCTAGAGGCTTAGCCGCTTATAACAAGTCCGTTTCTACTTGTAATCGATTATGTTATTACATTATAGGCTAGGACATCCTAACTTTGCTTATATGAAGAACTTGTATCCTGATCTTTTTAATGGAAAAGCTATTTCGATCTTTCTTATGAAGTGTGTCAACTTGCTAAACATACCGATCTGTTTTTTCCCGGTGGAGGTTATTCTCCATCCGGACCTTTTTCCTTGATACACGGTGACATCCGGGGTCCTTCTAAGAAAGCTACAACATCTGGAAAAAGATGGTTTGTAAGCTTTATAGATGACCATAGTAGAGTCACTTGGCTCTTCCTTTTAAAGGAAAAATCTGAAGTTGGTGAAATTTTTCAAAATTTCTATACCATGGTCGAACTCAGTTTGAATCTAAGATTCAAATACTGAAAACTGATAATGGTACAGAATATTTTGAGAAGTCACTTGCTAAGTTCCTAACTGAACAAGGCATTGTTCATTTAAGCACGTGTGTTGATACCCCCCAACAAAATGGGGTGGCAGAAAGAAAAAATAGACATCTGTTAGATGTGGCAAGAAGTATAATGTTCACTATGCATGTACCAAAGTATTTATGGGGTGATGCAATTCTAACAACGAACCTACTTGATCAACGGATGCCCTCGGGGTTCTAAAATTCGAACTCCGATTGGAATTCTTAAAGATCACTACCCTAAGTCTCATCTTTTTGGTAGTCTTCCTATGAAAGTGTTTGGAAGTACTTGTTTTGTACATATCCATGCCCAACACGAGAGGAAAACTTGATCCTAGATCCGTGAAATGTATTTTTGTGGGTTACTCCTCCACTAAAAAGGGGTACAAATGCTATTGTCCCACTACTAAGAAAGTATACACCACTATGGATGTTACTTTCTTCGAAAATATGCCCTATTACGGTTCAACTCAAGGGGAAGGTTTTGATGAATATCACAACTCATGGAACATAGTGGTTCCTAGAGTGGCTGATAATAATATAACTATTCCTGAAACTCAAGGAACTTCCAATGAGGAATCAGGAAAGGAGGAACATGATGGTGTCCCTCCTCCTGGTCCCACAAATGAACCTAGTGTCATTGTGTACACCAGAAAGAGGAAGGCAGTTCATCAAAATCCTGAAGTTACTGACACAAATCTTAATGATCAAGGATCATCACATGAAAATAATGATTCAGAAGAATCCTCAGAAACTGATGACTGTGAGGGTTCTAATGAAATGGAAGGTGAACTTGATGAGAGGCCTATTGCCCAAAGAAAAGGGGTTAGGAAGTGCACCACTGATCATCCCTTGTATAACTACTTGTCCTATGACAAGTTGTCACCTGATTTTTATGGTTTCACTACCAGCTTGGATAAGATTAGCATTCCTAAGAATGTTTACCATGCTATGCAAGTCCCTGAATGGAAAGCTGCACTAAATGAAGAAATGCATGCTCTCATTAAGAACAAAACTTGGAAGATCACTCCCCTGCCAAAGGGTAAACATCCAGTGGGATGTAAGTGGATCTTCACTGTCAAATACAATGCTGATGGAACTCTAAATAGGTATAAGGCAAGGCTAGTGGCCAAAGGTTTCACTCAATCCTATGGGATTGACTATCATGAGACCTTTGCCCCTGTAGCCAAGCTAAATACAATCAGAATTCTCATGAGTATTGCAGTAAACCTTGATTGGCCACTCACCCAACTGGATGTTAAAAATGCCTTCTTATATGGAGAAATCCAAGAGGAGGTTTATATGCATCTCCCTCCTGGATTTGAAAGCCTAGGGGAGAAAGGAACTGTCTGCAAATTACAAAAGTCACTCTATGGACTCAAACAGTCCCCAAGGGCCTGGTTTGGGAGGTTTACAACCTTTATGAAAAGGAATGGCTTTAATCAATGCCACTCTGATCATACTTTATTTACAAAGTTCAGATCAGGGAAAACTACTGTGTTAGTAGTTTATGTTGATGACATCATTCTAACAGGAAATGATGATACTGAAATCAGAAACATTAAAGATATGTTGGCTTCTGAGTTTGAAATAAAGAACTTAGGAAATCTAAAGTATTTCCTTGGAATGGAGATTGCCAGAAATTCTGATGGAATCTCCATTTCCCAAAGAAAATACACCATAGATCTCTTAAAAGAAACTGGGATGCTAGGGTGTAAGCCTGCTGAAACACCTGTTGAACCTGGCCTAAAGCTGGGGAATGAGTCTGATAGCCCTCTGGTGGACAAAGGGAGATATCAAAGGCTGGTAGGAAGACTTATCTATTTATCTCATACCAGACCTGATATCTGTTTTGCTGTAGGTTTGGTGAGCCAATTAATGCATCAACCTACAGAAAGACACATGCAAGTTGTTGAAAGAATTCTAAGGTTTCTAAAGAAAAATCCTGGACAGGGCCTCCTCTTCAAGAAGGGTGTGTCAAGGGAGGTAAAGATTTACACTGATGCTGACTATGCAGGGGATAAAACCAATGGAAGATCAACTACAGGGTACTGCACCTATGTTTGGGGTAATCTCACCACATGGAGGAGCAAAAAGCAACATGTGGTCTCAAGGAGTAGTGCTGAATCAGAATTAAGGGCATTGGCACTTGGTGTTTGTGAAGGCATCTGGGTGAAAAGGGTACTTAATGAACTAGGGTTCAAAAACTCTGAACCTACTCAACTCCTATGTGACAATACTTCTGCCCTAAGTATTGCTGAGAATCCTACTCACCATGATAAAACAAAACATGTTGAAGTGGATAGGCATTTCTTAAGGGAAAAAGTTGACAATGGAGATATAACCCTTGTTCATGTGAAGACTCAAGAACAAGTTGCTGATGTTTTGACCAAACCTGTTTCAACTCAAGTCTTTAACCATCTTCACTCCAAGTTTGGGTGCATCAACATCTACAACCAAACTTGAGGGGGAGTGTTGAAAGATTGGTGTTTTATTAGTGTTAATCTTGTGCTAATTATGTATGGATTAGCTGTTTTTCTGTCCTAGTAAGGCTAATGAACAGAAAACTGTTTTTCCTGTTCATTAGCTGTTAGAAGACTTTCTGGATAAAGTTTATAGCCGTTGGAGGCTTTTCTATAAAGTGTAATCAACACTTATCCTACACGATAAGGAGTTTTATCAATAAGAAAGATTTTCCTCTTCTTTTTCTCTCTTCTTTCTCTATTTCTACACTTACCTATATATTCTGTGTAGTTGTGTGTATAAAAAAACTCGTTTTACTAACACGAATACGAAACTGTACATCATACAAGAGTACAACAGACTCAACACTCCAGACTACACCATACGCAATTGCTAACTGATTCCAACTAAGCCAAAGCCTGAGGCTGCCAGCCTGACCACACTACACACCCGGAAATTCAAAACAACAAGATACCACAACAAAACAGACCATCTATCAAAATTACAAAAATGAAAACAGAATTGCATGGTGTGTAGAAACTTCAGCATCCACAACAAAGACTGGAGTGGCAAGCTTCACCCATGTCTACAAGTTATTGTTGTTTTCTCAGGGGTTACATCGATTAATTCTAAAACATTTCTATTTAATGTTCCAAATGCAGTCTGTTGGTCGCAGTTTTGGTTCTCAGATTATTGGTGAAGAGGTTTTGGCATCATGTTCTGGAGGTCCTCGTGGCAATGAGCAGTTAAGTATATAATACATATTCATGCCCTTTATACTTTCCCCCAGCATGCTCTGTTTGTGCTCATCCATCTGTTTTTCGTTTTCCTCAGATTAAGACTTTTCTGTTGATTTAGTGGCAGAAAATAACAGTGAACAAAAATATATGAAAGCATTTCCTTTTTATTTTGGTTGTCTACTAGAAAGTGATTTCACATGGGTCAAACTAGGTGAAATACTTTGGTCCTCTTGGGCATTTTAAAGGAGGTTTATTTGATTGCATTTTTCAATTAATCAAGAGCATATCCGGGTCAGAGGCTTCTGTAAAATATGTACTACATGACCCACGAAGGTTTAGCTCTTTGTGAGTAGAATAGTTTATGTCTGGTGTTTGGATATTTCTCAAAATTAGTTCATGTTCTCTTTGAGTGGTTCTCCTCTTCCATTGGATTGCTCCATATGTTCTTTTCTCTTCTTAGCTAGCAGCTTTGATTATAGATTTTGATGCACTAAATGCATTCCTTGCATTTTTATTTTATTTTTTAAAGTAATTTATTGGGTCAAATTTCACCTTGGCTTCATTGATGTCAGGAGGAAATATATCTTAGTGAGATACTTAGGTTCCGTTTGGACATGAAAAATTTCGACTTGAATCGTATTCAGGGATCTTAGTTTAATTGGAATGCTGTTTGGTTTGGGTTTCGTGTGGAATAAAGTGGATGTGATATATTGTGAGAAGAAAAGTAAGGAGAGAAAATTACTTTATTCAAGAGGAATAAAGTTTTTTTTTATTCAATCCAAGTTGAACCAGGGAATCACCCTTTCCAAACAGCCCTGTTCATTGGGTCTAGGAAAAGCAGAAGATAAGAATTATGATGTTGTGATGCAGTTCAGAGTGACTCCTGAGAAATTATGTTTTGGGAGGATAGTGTGGCCTGAGGCTTCCATCGACTAGGTTCATGATAATTTAATTAGCAATAGGAGGCCATTTTTAGATGTTTATGGCATTGTTGGTATTTTGGAAGAAAGAAGCAGAAAATTGGGGGAGCAATTAGAGGAGGACAACCGTGAGATAAGCAAAGGGCAGATGCACTGTAGCAAAGATGAAGTGCGCTGGAGAGTAAGTTAGCTACCTTAACGTCATCAACTCTTGTCAGTATCCTGATTTTAACCAAATTGTATCCTGAATATATATATCTGGGTTGACTTCCGATTCAGTGAACCTATTAGAATTGGCCTTTAATTATCAGCATGCATTTATTCTTATACAAACCCATTTAAAAGTGGCAATCATGTAAGATAATTACACTCTTCTTGGGCTTGGACTTTGTCCCTGGAAACGGTGGTTGGCATTAAGCTGTTTTTTCTGTATTCTTTCATCATGCTGTTTACCAAATATCTTGCAGCCTTTTCCTTCAATCCCTCATTCCTTGCTTTTGTTCTTAGTTTTATATCCTTTATGTTTGCATGTCACATACACAGGTATGCGGCTACTTTTGCAGCATTTGTTGCTGGCTTGGCTTGTTCTGTTGGAATCGATTTTGGTGCAAAGCTTCTTGCCTCGCTGGCTATATGTTTTGAGGTATAGATTAATTTAGCTTTTTAGCTTGGAAATTAGGGATTTTTATGTACTTTTCCACTGTTTTGTTTCTCATTCTCAAGAACCTGAGGCTTGTCTTTCTGCCGTATCCAGATGGAATACCAGGAAGAGGATAATCTATCCTTGCGTAACTTAACTCTTCTGCTATCCTACTTGTACATCTTTGGAATCTGCTCAAGGTTGGTTAGAGTGCACTTTCTTTTTCTATGTACTGGATAGTAAATCAATTTCTATATTAGGGCAAGTATAATCTAATCTAGTTTTTGCTTTTTTGAGAAGCAACACCCCAGTCAACCCCTCTTCCTTCCTCCCCCCTATTTTTTTTTTGTTTTGAAAAAGGGGTCGGGGCAGCAAAATGCAATGCTTATTATCTTGCTTGTTTTTCATGCTCTCTTAAACTTGTTTAGAGGGCAGCCGGGTGCATATAAGCACCCATGGAATGTAGCTTCTGCAATCTTTTTTTTGATATATTAATATAGGGCGTACTACTTCGGTACCATAATATATTCCTTTTCCAGAGGTTTTCATGCATATTTAGTGGCTGAATGTCGTAAATTTTAAGCAGTAAAAGTCTGAAATACCCTTTGAGTATCATTAATGCAATATTTGTAAAATAATGAAAAGTGTATGGATGCATATTCTGTTCAATTAAGGGTATGATGAAGAAAACTGTAATAAATGCTCTGAGGGTATTCTGAAAAGACATTTTGGGACAAAATAGAGAGAAGACGGAGGTAGTACTATTTTGAATGACCCGGAACTGGGAATCTTATGCCATTTCTTTCACGGAAGTATATTTTGAACCAGTTTGATCACCAAATTAGATAGTTTACGTTTGTTCTCTGTCTGTTTTGCATGAAGATAAAATTTCCATGAAGGTTAAGACTTTAAGGGAATATATTGGAGGAGAGAATTGGATTGAGAGATGCCACCTGATTAAGTAAATCATCTTTTGATCTCTGTTCTGTTTCATTTAAAATTCTAAATTTCTAATGTGTATTGAATAAGATAACTTATACAAGAGAGAGACAGAGGGAGTGCAAAGTGCACGTCTTCTTCTGCATATGCACCTTTTGTTTTTAGGCTATTGCTTGCGCACATTCAATTTGAATGTTAATGATAACCAGTCATTTTACTCATTGGAAACATCCCCTACCCTTAGACCTATGATCACTCACTTTTGACTTGAGTATTTTTTTTACTATACGATGCTAAAGATGAAAAAATCATTTGTTTCATTTCCATATGGTTTTCTCGGCCGCAGAATTCTACGTATGGCATATTAGCTAACATGAACAATGGGGCACATCACATTCTTTGATAATAAAAGAAGAATAACATGCATGTTAATGATGCTAATGTCAGGCTCAATGTCATCAGAATTGACTATGCTGCAATTGTACCTACTGCCTTCACTTTAATGATACAGCACTCTAAGGGGGTTGAAGATATTCCTTAATGCTGACGAATTCGTTGTCATGTAGATCAAGTTTTTGGTTTAATAGTTTTCAGAGAATTGTCTTTGCTTAACTTTCTTGGTACTATTTGCAGTGTCCTAATATATGATTTCCTCATTATGCTGAGCAAGCGATTGACAGAGGTCGATGTTTCTACAATCCTGACGGTTCTACAAAGTATGTCAATTTTTTAACGTGTTTTGATGAATATGGGTCTTTGTTGAGGTCTTAATGATGCTCAACGAGTTGCATGCTTGCAATAGTCTGTGGCTTAATCCTTGTACCGTGTTAAGCACGTTTGGCCCAGAAGTTGGAGAATTTGTTACGTCGCTTTTTCTTGTACTACGCTGTTGTCTGTCTGGTGCTGATGTAATTAAGATTGAACTTTTTTTTTTCCTGGTTTAGCTTGTGGTATGAATCTGAGGAGTGACGATCCTGCTGGCATGAAGAGTTTTATCGATAGTGTCCAGCAAAAGGTGCATGAACTGAAGGCTGCTTGTGAAAATGGGCAATCAAGTATCAGTGGAAAAAGAGTATGTTTTTTATTGAATTCTTGAAGGTATCTCTTTGTGTCTGTTCTTGGAACTGACTCCCTCATGGTGAATGCAGATGGAATTTATGCTTGAGACCATATGTGACATAAAGAACAACAAGAAAAGAGCAAAGAATGAGACTGTTCAGCTTACTCGGATAAAGAAGTGGCTGCAGAAGGTAATTACTTATGCAGTTGCGAAATTTGTTGGGAGAAAGTTATTAATGTTTTCCCCGAGAATCTGCATGGACTGTTTTTTAGTTTGGTTACAAGCTTTTATAGAGATGAAGTTGGATTACAAGTTGGGAAACTTTCTTATAGAAATAAAAGGTGAAGTTGCATACCGTAGGCCTAAATGGCCCGACCCTTCCTTGGATTCCACATCAGTGACATGCATTGGACTGCCCTATTTACTAATTACTAGCGGGGTAGCATATCCTAATAAAGTTAAATGGCTTCAAAGATAAATGTGTGCGATGCACCTGATTGATACCAAATGGCTGATTTCTTTGTATAGGCAGAGGGCACCCCTAAAGGTGCAATGTGAAGAAGCAAAGTAGGATACTCATGGCATTTGTTGGTTCTTTTATGCTCGGTGTTTTGAGAATCATGTATATATCAATCAACAATATAACTTATTTCCATTTGCACTAATAATTCATCTTAGTGACATTATCTGTTTTATCTGGAAAATAAGTGTTTGTGTTGTGCATGTTTATTGTCTATAGAAACTTGTTTTCATGCCATGAAAAGGTTATCTTACTGTCCCATTTTCAGTACTATATGTTTTATTTATTCTGCAAGACCCCTTAAAACAACTGTAATCTTCATTGTTGTGGGAAAAAAGAAGTGGCAAAACATCAGCAACTCAGTGAGGGAACCGGAAAGAAGACAAATGAGTTGGACATAAAGATGATTTACAAGCCTTTGGTGATCATTGTTTTTTGGTTGTGTGGGAACTGTTTTGTACTCTATTGGTCAATTTTGGTGATGACTAATCTTGAAGCTTAAAATTGCAGTTAAGAGTTGAAGACGTTATGATCAGAGGAGTAAAATGGAGCAAGCTACTCGATCCTGACAAGAAAGGTCAATGGTGGTTGTCTGGGGATATTGCCACCAAAAAAGAGGATATTGAGGTAGTTGCAAGCAAAATTGGCCGGGAAGTGCCTGAAACCCAGAAAATGCTTGAACTTGCTGCTTCGTTGAGAATGAATACTGATGCAAGAAGGGCTATTTTTTGCATAATAATGAGTGCTGAAGACTACAAGGATGCTTTCGTTAAACTTCTTGGCTTAGACCTACCTGGGAAGCTGGTTTGGTTCCCTCTTCATGCTTACTCTTTTTCTTTTTCTTTTTCTTTTTCTTTTTTTGATGTTTGCGTGTGTTTCTTTCATAATATGGTTTGTTTACACTATTCTTTTTGCTATTAGGATAGAGAGATCATGCGAATTTTAATTGAGTGCTGCTTGCACGAGAAGATATTTAACAAGTATTATTGTCTGCTTGCACATGAGTTATGTTGCCATGACAAAAACCACAAGTTCACATTACAGGTAATGCATCTCCTATCAAGGCTTTTTCGTGTTTTTCTTCTAATAGTTTTGTTTTATTATTATTTTTTTGTAGCAAAAACGGTTTCTCATCAGTCTACCGTCAGGACTAGAGATTTAAACATGCAGTCAATATGTTGTAAATTTCGTGCCTTCGAGTTTTGGTTGCAAAATTATAGCTGATAAAGCTTGAGTTGCTTATCATGGTTGGGCGATGCCGCTAGGGTTATACTGCTCTAAAACATTAACGGTGCAAAGGCACCGGGCAGCTTTAGAAATCATGCTGTGCCTTGTAGTTTTAGCACATATCTCTGTAATAGGTCTTGAATGACATTGATGCCAATGGTTTTGTACTGGGACTATATTTCCACTTTGGTTCAAGGAAGGAGGGTGGTAAGCGGCTTCAGAATTGGTTTCCTGACTGTGACTTAAGTTTCCAATCTCCTTGTCGAGTGCATTGGTTAAATTACATATCTCCCCAATAGCTTGAAGGTGAACTTATAAGGAGAGATACTAAATCAGAATGGTTTTAGAATAGGAGATCCCGAGCTTGAATCTCACTACTAGGACTACGTGTTTGACCCATGCAAGTGATTGACCTAGATGTGAGGAGGAGCATTGAAGTACTTAGAAGGTTAAACCACCTACCCCCTCAACAGCTTAACCTTTTTGGTGTGACATTAACTCAACATCCATTATCTCCCTTTTACCCTACTACCACCATCGCCCCCCCCCCCCCCCCCCCCCCAAAAGAAAGAAAAAGTTGACCATTTTACAAGATACCACCTATCGATTTCACTATTCTTACTTTCTCAGTGCTATAACTCTGTGCTTGCTGATATTAGAGACATTGTAAACACACCCTGGTCTATGGTGCAACGGTGGCTCAGCAGTCAGCCAGCCTTTTAATTTTCGCCATCCATTGTGTATACATCCCTGTCTCTTCCACATCTCCAGTAAGATTTAGTCGGAACTCTTTAATCCTAGAAATCCTGTTCTTTCTCTTTTGCACGATAGTATTAGCAGACATAAAAGAAACGCCTTCAACTTCTCTTGGAATGTCCTCTGAAGAGCACACCCTTTTGGTATACTCTTTTTTAAACGAAAGCTCTCAGTTTCTGATTCTTCTTAATGTAAACATAACTTCATAGTGTCATTAACTCCACTATGAAAAGTAATCTGTCTTGGGATCATTGCAGGAGTTATGATGGTCATGTGAACTGCCAATATGTGCCATATATTGTACGAATATGTGCTTGTGGCTCTCTTCTGATTTATACTTGTGGTTTGCTTTTTAAACATTGTTTGTCTGAATCCTTGAATTGTTGTGACAGTATTGCATATGGGACCATTTCAAAGAACTGGAATCGATGACTCTGATGAGATCAATGCACCTGTCAAAATTTGTTGCGGAAATGATTTCTTGTTTTAGTCTTTCCCTAGCTAGTTTAAAGGTGGTTGACCTTAGTGATCCATCCCAACTGACTCCAAAAAGGGTGATGCATTTTCGAATGCTGTTTGAAGCCATGTTTGAGTTTCCTGATAAGCATTTATGGAATGTATTTTCACGTATTGCTGGGAATCCCGATTATGAATTGCTTCGCGACGGGGTCATATTTTTTATTAGGAACTATGTTAGTGGGCACAAAGAAAAACTCGCCATTATGAAGAAGGCCATGAACAACGTCAAAGGAATCCTCAGGTGAGACTTCGTAGATCGGTTGAGATGGATAAAGAACGTTCCAATTTTTGCAATAGTAGTTAGGAGGAAGGTTCCATGGGCGCATTGGGTTGGATTGTGGTGGGTAGAAGGTCTGATATCTACAATGAGAACCTGCTACAAACGTATTGCAGATACTTTTTTATTTTTTATTTTTATGAGAGCATTTTTTGTTTTGTTTTACTGAGGAAAATTTCACTTTTGAAGTAGCAAGGATTTTATTTCTATTATTATCTTTGTTTTCTTGCATTCCGCTATTTTGACATGGACCTCATATTGTCGATGCAAGTTAAAAAGAGAAAGCTCATTTCGTATAATTCTGGGATGTGATGTCTCTGTCTCGGATATCGAGATTTTGTCTGGAAAAAAACGTCCTGACACATATATAATGAAAATTAATCTAATTATATACATAAGTTTTATGTAGAGTCCAAAGCAGAAACAAGACGATAGACTCGGGGAACTAAATGATTAATTCACGGATAAAAAAGGAACACATGCTTCATCTTAAACCTCAAACAATAACTATACACAAATGTCAAAGTACAAAACATCTACAACTTTCATATCCACAACCAGAAACATATACTAATCTCGACCATTATAAAAGATAGGAAAAGTCTGTACTTTAAAAAGAAAAATGCTAAGAGCATATACAATGGCCAAAGTGTTTACAAAGTCTTTTGTCATGAAAAGCATACAAAAGTCCTACATGGCAACATTGTGATAATACATATTATTATGTAAAATATATTATTGACGGATTGCCTATTACTCTGAATGATTACGTAGGTATTATTCAGGGCCGGCCCTCGTTTTTTTTAGGCTTAAGACCAAGTCTCCGAATTGGGCCTTTTAGTTGAAGTTTTTTTTTTAATTATAAAAAAACATACTTATTGTTAGATATTTTTCATAAATAAATATTTTGGTTATTGTTTGCATACGAGTTGCCGTATGAATTAATGTTATCGCAACGAAACGGGGTTCGACCTGCCCGGTCAGATCGCGGTAGGTCGAGGGGGCAGCGTCCCTTCGCAGGGGTCGAGGGGGCAACGCCAACTCATGGGGGTTCGGGGGCAATGCCCCCGAAACCTAAACAAATGCATGCATCGGTTCATGAAGGGATATGGATTTTCAGATACATGCATTTTCGAACTGATATGTACTTACCCTTTCGTGTAAGGGTTGCATGCTTTCATCGCAGTGAACAGTGACAACCCTACCCTTTCGTGCAAGGAGTACCTCCATTCGTTTATGGGGTACTTGCAACCTATAAAAGGCAGACGGAAATTCATAAGTTTGACAACATCATTAGAAAAACTTTGAGTGTTCTCGAGTTTGATTCAAACAAGTCCATGTTTGAATCAAACACCCCCATTGTATCCTGAAAGAGATTTTCATTTGATCCCTTAGTGACAAATCGTGTGTGACGTAACATCTCTTAAAAGACGACGTTATTAACGTGCCTTGGAGTTTCTAATTCTTTGTCAAATCCTAAGTATTACATTTTTTCCAACACTTATCGCGTTTTTAACATCCATAAATGCAAAAAATTAATAAAACTTGTTTGTATGTCATTTCTTTTTGGCCAAGTAATTTTTGTATTGGGACCTTTATCGATTGAAGTAAAAAAAAATTGGGTCTTTATCAAAAGAAAAATTAACATATTATATCGGATTAAATCTACACGATTTTTTTTTCTTTTAGCGAAACATGTACCTTTGGGCCATCCGACACCGTTGGGCTTAAGACCCGGGTCTCGCCGGCATCACTATAGGGCCGGCCCTGGTATTATTCCTTATAATTAAATACACTCTTATACCTTGTGAAATAATACACAAACATTTCTCCTTATTCCCCACCATTATCACTATTTTTAGAAGATGGTAGTTTCTGGACAAAAAGTATTTTTAGAAAGTCTTACGGTCTTGTGGGAAAGAAAGTTCAATGTCTTTGCAATAATAATATTTTAAGAATGGAGAAACAATTTAGACAAACATGCATAGAAAATTATGTTTAAAGGTATTTTAATAATTTTACGGTTAACGAGACATACCACCCTCACTCCAGGGTCAGTAGGAAGTATTCAAGTTTCAGATTCATTACAACGAGTTCTCGAGAATCTCCGACATCATACCCTGCTCTTGGCTATAATAGGGAGTACAATTTATACATCGGAGCCGGTTAAAAAATGGGGTCTGCAAACTCAGATGGTTTCAGAGCCTCTTTTAGGGGCACATATTAGAACTGTATCATTATTTCCAGATTTTCAGTAACGTGCCAGTTACAATATTTTACCCATCATAAAACAATGTTTTAGTACATTAAATGTTATTTACTTGAAAGTTGCATGCTATATTATCAGTCAGATATTTCCGGTACATAAAGAATGTTATATTTATCAGTACATTTATTTTGAGTATGCTTTTCGATGTTTTCATACTAACCTAGGAGTGAGCTTCGGGGCATGCTCAGTGGCTTCCTCAGTTCTCTCTTGATACTTAGGCACTGCTTACATGGCATTCGCACTCTTGAAGTGGGGACGGATCTTGAAGTGCAAGGATCTCGATCGGACCCTCCAACGCCGGTTCAACATCGATCTTGCCCTTTACAGGTTTTCTTTATTTGATTTTGAAGAAGATGAAGACAAGCTTAAACCTGATGAACGAGAGGATCATATCGGGTCCCGACATCCTGGGGATTCCATAGTTCTTTATTTTGACCATTTTTGTGCGGGTTTTTGACCTCCCTTTGATCCGTTCGTGGTGGAGCTGCTTCGAGAGATACATGCATTGCCCTGCGACTTTGCCTTGGGAGCTGCTATCCAGATCATGGCTTTCATTGTTCTCTATCTGACAATGAAAAGAGAGCCCACCCTTTCCTTGTTCAAACAATTTCATACTATCTGCACTACCTTTTTCCGGGGCAGATCTCTGTGAGGACCATGACTCCTCGTTTGTTTTTACCTCTTCCCAACAAAGTACATAATTGGGGGGGTTTGCCTTTTCAAGGTTGAATCAAAAGTTGGCTGGCCTTTTCCCAACGCCGCTTCACGTAGAGGGAAACCAGCCCCTCTCCTCACCGTACCCCTTTTAGTTTCGGAGCTCCGATTCGTCAAAGGGCTCCTGACGCTCATAGACTCTGATGGGATCTTGAAGTGCAAGGATCTCGATTGGACCCTCCAACGCCGGTTCAACATCGATCTTGCCCTTTACAGGTTTTCTTTATTTGATTTTGATGAAGATGAAGACAAGCTTAAACCTGATGAACGAGAGGATCGTATCGGGTCCCGCCATCCTGGGGATTCCATAGTTCTTTATTTTGACCATTTTTTGTGCGGGTTTTCGACCTCCCTTTGATCCGTTCGTGGTGGAGCTGCTTCGAGAGATACATGCGTTGCCCTGCGACTTTGCCTTGGGAGCCGCTATCCAGATCATGGCTTTCATTGTTCTCTATCTGACAATGAAAAGAGAGCCCACCCTTTCCTTGTTCAAACAATTTCATACTATCTGCACGACCTTTTTCCGGGGCAGATCTCTGTGAGGACCATGACTCCTCGTCTGTTTTTACCTCTTCCCAACAAAGTACATAATTGGGGGGGTTTGCCTTTTCAAGGTTGAATCAAAAGTTGGCTGGCCTTTTCCCAACACCGCTTCACGTAGAGGGAAACCAGCCCCTCTCCTCACCGTACCCCTTTTAGTTTCGGAGCTCCGATTCGTCAAAGGGCTCCTGACGCTCATAGACTCTGATGGGATCGAGCCTTCGACAAGGAATGTATCCTGGGTTGAACTTATCGATATGACAGAGCCTTATCCAAGCAGAGCGGGGCTAGTCGGTCCACCCAAATCCCAAGCTTTGGTCGCTATAGAGTCTGAAGAGAGTGACACGGATTGGGTAGGAGATTGCCATATGGGCAAATGCTTTCCCTCTGAGTGTACCGTATGCTTTGGCAAACACAATTGAAGATCTCTCCGTAATTTTCTTTTGTTGATTTTCCTTTCTTTATCTTTTGTACCTTATTATTTTGCTCTATTTTGATACTCTTTTTTGCAGTCGCCATGGTTGATGCCAACGAACGTCGGGCTCAGAAGAAAAAACATGCCGATGATGCAGCCAAGGCTAGGCAAGAGTTGATGAAGCAAGCTTCGGGGAGGGTGCCACGTATTGTGGACGCCTCCATTATTGATGAAACCTACGATCCTAATCAGCAAAATCAGCCAGCAGCCAACATAAGCGTGGGCTCAAGTCAGGCTGGCGAGGCTCATAAAAGGTCTCATGCTGATGCGCCCGTAAAAGAGTCCCAAGCTCCCAAACGGTCCAAAGTTTCTGAGAAATCCAAGGCCGCTGCTGTTTCTGGGGCTGTCAAGGGCTCTAACCTCTCTGATAAGTAGCCTACTGAGAGAGTTGCTATGCGGCCTGAAGCTAAAAGAGGGAGGGCTGTTGATGAATCAAGGGCGCCACAAATAGAGCCTTTACCACGCGGATACAAGGGGAAAGTGGCCCTCTGGCTAGACTCAGAGTTTGTTCAAGGTCCTCTTAATATGAATAAGGCGAGCCAGATTAGGGAAGCAATTGCTGATGTCATTCCCTTAAATCACCTTACTTGGGATTCGTCGCCAGGAGTTCAGATGGAAATTGGCCGAGGAATCACCGCTCGTGTTGCGGTTCAAGATGAGACTCCTGCCAAAGATGAATCTGACGAGCTTGATGACCTTGCAGGCCAATTTGAACTCACCTTTGCCATGGTAAACTTCATTCCTGTCTTGTATTTCTTTTATCTTCTCTGTAAGCTTACCCGTTTTCCTTGTTTCAGCTCGGAACTCGCATTCCCAAGGCGATTGAAGCTGCCACTAAACACAAGGCCGAACTTAGGAAAGCTATTGCTGCTCTCGCTATTTCTGATAAAGCCAAGGCTGACCTCGAGGCCAAGCACGCGAACACTTTGCACGAAAATGCTCACTTGAGGGAGGCCATCAAGACGAGTCAGGAGCTGGATGTTCAACTGCAGCAGAAAGTGGCGAGCCTTAATAAGATCGCTAAGAAGTCTGAAGAGGTCGCCAAAAAATCTTAAGAGGATCTCAGGGGTACATGAGAGAAGATCGCCAGTTTAGAGGAGCAACTCGCCGCTGCTATGAAAGCTGCCGAAGAGGCTGGGCCTGCGGCCATTTCTGAATACAAGAAGTCTGATGAATTTATAGATATTCAGGAAGTGAGCTTTGATCAAGGTTTTTATCACCCGGCTCGCTGCTTTTGGTCAACTCGCGGCAGGGAGTCTGCTACCCTTGAGGAGTTGGCCAAGTGGAATGGTTAGACTTAGTGGCAACCCGAATTGTTGGCCCTTCATCCAGACATCCCTTATACTGACAATCACATTGCTGACATCACTGCCGATCAGATGAAGGAAGGCGCGGCCGTTTGGGATCCTCCTCCTCGCAACGCGGTGAACTTAACTACCTTGGTCAAGGGAGAGTCTGAAGAGTCTCAAGTTGGCAACGAGCATCTAGATTTGACCAGCGATCACACATGCACTCCTCCTAGCCAGAATTGAAGATTGTAATATTTGTGTTTCACAACAATTTCGACTGTTTTGTAATAATTTAACTTTGCTTCAACTTCGCTTTGTTGCTTGAACAAATTCAACATTTTCTTTCTGCTGTTTTGTAATTTGTTCTTGACATGTGGCCGTTTTTGGCCTTCTTTGAATGTACTTTCTTTTATTAGCTATCTTGTTTGTTGTTTCTTTTGCAAAAGAGCTCACGGTATATATGTGCGGCCCCCTAATTTTTGGCGAGGGTGAAACGTTGGGCTCGCCCAGAATTTAATGTAGAATTGCCTCAAGTTAACTTTTGCCTAGCTTAACTTGGTGAGGTTGAGATCATTGACCGCGTTTCTCGCTATAGTCAACAATGTAGAATCCAACTTGTGATTTGGAATTAAAATTTCCGTTTATCCGGCCCCTTGTTTTAAGCAAGGCTATGGCGATCTTGATTGAATCAGATGACAAAAAATCCCCCTGTGGCCCCCTTGTTTCGAGCGAGGTTGCTGTGGGCTTGTTTGAAAAAATTCGATATGCAAATTTCCACTTGCGGCCCCTTGTTTCGAACAAGACAAATTGCGACCTGGTTTGAAGCAAATAGTGGGTGTGCTATTGAAAAGCGAAAAGCTCTGATTTGATTGGACAACTCATTGGTAGGCTTTTGATCTTTTCGATAACGGCGCAATTAATGTAGCATTGAATCTTGTTTCGATAACTTCCAGGCGATTAAATGCGTCTTTTGAAATTCAAAATTTCGATAAACCGCATGAATCTCGATCGTTTGATTCCTTTGATCCGGGCCGTTCTCCCATCTCCCCTCCTATAAAAATGGAGGGTTTCCCTAGCCTTTCTTCAATACTTGATTGTGAAAATCTCCGTTCTTTCTATTCATAATGTCTTTTCGATCTTGAGAGAGTAGTTCAATCCGTGTGTTCAAGGCTCGTCCTATGCGTGATGTTTCCCCCTTATTCCTTACCGTTTCTGATACTGCCAAATCCCATTTCAGGAGTTACTTTGACGTAGTTGATCTTTTGAGGGAGAGAGGTTTGAACGAGGACAAAATCGGAGGTGATGGCTCTTTGCTCCGGGTTCGACTTTCTAGGTGGTGGGATTTTATCTCCCCACCTATGATACCCTTCAACATTACGCTGGTGAGGGAGTTTTATTCTGTTCTTTCAGAGCTCTCTCAAGATGAAGTTGTTAGCTCCATTTCCTTTCGAGGTGTTTCTATCAATTTTACCCCGGAGGCTATTAACGGACTTCTCCGTATTCCTGCTATCAATCCTTCTACTCATTATGAAATTGCTTGGAACCTTGGCGATGAGGAAAGTAGACAGGTCCTCCCGCGTCGCACAATCCGTGTGCTTTTCCCTGATCGTCCACGCCCTCACACACTTGGCCCCGTGTCTGAATTGTCTCGCAGTAATCGGGAGTGGAAGAGGTTCATTAACTCACGAGCTCTTCCATCCACAGATTTTGAAGAGGTTACAGAGGGTGAAGCTTTTCTTCTTCATGCCATCCCTGACCCGTAGGTGGACGTTGACTGGGGAATCCTAATTCATCGTGAGGCTGTCAAGTTCGCTGCTGCTATGGATCGTGGTCGCCGTATTCCTTTTAGCTCGTCAATCTCTCATCTCTGTACCGATATCTCTAGGGTGCCGACTCATTCTTTGGATCGATACTCTTTGTCCCTGGATCAGTACCGTAATTAAGAGTTCCTTGGATAGCTGTGGCATTTTTTTTTCCGGGTACTCTTCCTCAATGTTTGGAATGAAGTCTTTCTTATTTGGATCTCATTGAATGGAACTAAAACCAGGCTGCTTTATGCTCGCTGTAGGCGTGACTTGATGAATTAAAAATCCCGGTGTGCACGAGGTCACTAGAAGGTCAGGGGGGCGGTCCGCGACCCTGGAAGAGCGAGGTCCATCAGAGATCACAAGAGCCTAAGCAGGAGTAAGCAAGGTATCAGCCAGGAGACAAGATAGACGAATGCGACCACGCCCTTGGCGACCTAATGTATACTTGGCGCGGCATCGCGGGGCCATCGTACTTATTTGTCTGTAGCTAAAACCCTAGCTTCTATAAAAGGGGCTCTATGTAACCACTAAGAAGGGGACGAAATAATAAAAAACAAGGCAAAACTCTGCCAAAATATCTACTCTCTATTGCTCACACGCACCACCATTCCACCGCCGTGCACCACCGGCTTGGATCACTTTCGTACACGTTTATAGTCAGATATCCACCATATAAACCATCGCTAAACAACCGTGATAATTTCGACATTATCAGAATGATAACTGAACAACTCAAATCCGGATAATTAGGTCAAACCCGGGCCATGGTCGTTACGGAAGGCTTCTTAATGTTTTATTAGAAATCATATTATGACAAGTTTCTAATCAAGCTTAGTGGTTTATAAGGGTTTATGCTCGCCCTATTCCTTCTGTTTAAGTCAAAACTAAGGCAATCATGTGGGAGAGATGGTGTGCTCCTTCTGTTTAGGACCAGTGTATATAAAGTTGCATTTGTTACATCAAACAGTCATTACAACCTTCAAATATATATTAAGCCATATTATTTACTATTCTATCTGTTTTTTAACCGTCGTTTTTTCAGAATTTGTTTTGTTTTTGTTTATTTGTCAATTTAAATTATCAATACAATATTTATTTTTCAAATATACCTATGCTATGCATACCCTTGACCTTGAGTGAAGTTGACTTACTGTAATTATTGATTGCTAGATATATATATATATTGTATTCAACAACGATGTCAATTTGTTTTCAGTTTATATTAATTTGGAAATATCACTTCCTTCTCCGACAGTTAAAAACGGAGGGAGTACTATTTTTCAAATATACCTATGCTATAAAAACCCTTGACCTTGAGTGAAGTTGACTTACTGCAATTATTGATTGCTAGACATAATCATCATCGATTATCCCCCCCTAGTGCAGAATGCTGCTGACTGCTCTCAGAAACAGAAGATTAAAGAGAGTAGCTGAGAGAGATGAGTGAAAACGAAGCTGTGCGGTTGTTTGAGACAAAAGCAGCTAAAGGAAAAGCAGCTTACAGCTTGTTTGTTGTCACAGTTTTTGTATGTACGGTCTCGATATGGGTATACAGATTAACACATTTTCCAGCAAGAGGGGAACGTGGAAGATGGGCTTGGATTGGATTATTCATCTCAGAGCTGTCTTTTGGTGTTTACTGGATTTTCACTCTGTCTCCTCGTTTCAACGTTGTTCACAGATTCCCTTTCAAAGATAGGCTCTTGCTCAGGTCTAGTCTTCTACCCACAACACAAACTCATATATGTGTTTAAGGTGTTTGTTGATTTGATCAAACGAACATGTTTTTACTTTTTACGTTGCAGATATGAGAAGAGACTGCCAGATGTTGATGTCTTTGTGTGCACGGCAGATCATACGATTGAGCCGCCAAAAATGGTGATAAACACTGTATTGGCAGCCATGTCGTTTAATTATACTCAAGAAAAGTTGAGTGTGTACCTTTCGGATGATGGATGCTCAGAATTCATGTTTTATGCTCTTGTTGAGGCATCTGAATTTGCAAGATACTGGGTTCCTTTCTGCAAGGAATTCAAGGTGGAACCAAGGGCCCCTGCTGCGTATTTTAGCCAAAAAGTAGACTTAAATGATGATATATTCGCAAAAGAATGGAGTTCTCTTAAGGTAAAGTTCAGACTTTAAAGCTTAGAAGTAGAATCATTCTCTGTTTCTGTTTGTGATGAATTTTTTAGTGTGAAATATATGGAGAAAATGAAAAAGCATTGTTTCCTGTACAGAAACTATATGAAGATATGAATAGCAGAATAGAGAAAGCAATTGAACAGGGGTACATTTCAGAAGGGGTGAAGGAAAAACACAAGGGTTTTCTGGAATGGAGATCAAGATTTCCTAGGAATAATCATCAGTCTATTGTTCAGGTAAGCTCAACTTCAACCCAAAATTTGAGTAATCATCATCACTTTGCTAAAAATAAGGTAGCTACTGTAATAATTACCTTTTCCTGTTTTTTTTGTTAAGATAATAAATGATGGAAGAAACCAAAATTTAGTTGACATTGCTGGGAATCAATTGCCAACCTTGTTTTATGTATCAAGGGAGAAAAGGCCACATCGGCCGCATAACTTCAAGGCTGGAGCTTTGAATACACTGGTGAGAATTTAAATTTACTACTAAAACTTAATTTACATGTAATTTGGTTCAGCAATTTTCTGCTTTTAATGGGAACTTCATTTGATATTCAATGATAAGATACGAGTTTCATCAGAAATAAGTAATGCACCAATCATCCTTCTTCTGGACTGCGATACGTACTTGAATGATCCAGATACACTGCAAGATTCTTTATGCTTTCTCATGGATGAAACTCAAGGCCAAAATATCGCCTTTGTTTCGTATCCTCAAAGATTTCATAACCTTACCAAGAATGACATTTATGCTAATGTATCCAAGCCAATGACTGAGGTAAATCTTAATTGCTAGGTTACTGTTTAATTCTTTTAAATTAGAATTGTTTTGTAATTTGTGTACTTTAATGGCAAGATTGAAATTGCTGGACTTGATGGGTGTGGAACAACTCTGCTCTTTGGCACTGGATGCTTTCACAAAAGGTCAAGTCTTTCTGGGCACAAGTACTCTAAGGATAGTAACATGTCTGAATCCAATATGAACAAGAATAATACCTTAAGCAGCAACAAAACCGTTGAAGAAGTGGAAAGCAGATCAAAGTTTCTAGCAAATTGCGATTTTGAAGATGAAACTCAATGGGGAAAAGAGGTAATTATTAGTATGCTTCTCGGACACGATCACATGCTTAAACACGACGATCCAAATGTATAACTAATATGCGATTTTTGGTGTATTTTTTAGATGGGCATGGTCTATGGTCTTCCAGTGGAAGATATAGTCACAGGCTTAGCAATCCAGTGCAGGGGATGGAGATCAGTTTACTGTAATCCGAATAAATATGCATTTGTTGGTAATGCCCCAACAAGTTTAGATATATCTCTTGTTCAGTACAAGAGATGGTTTGAAGGGTTATTCGAGGTTTTCGCATCCAAGTATTGCCCTTTCATATATGGACATGGAAGGATAAAACTGAGTGCACAGATGGGATATTGCATCTTCCTTTTACGTGCTCCATTGTCTTTGCCTACCCTATTCTACTTGATTGTTCCTGGTCTTTCTTTAATCCATAACATCCCTTTATTTCCCAAGGTACAGAAAAATCTAAACTATTTTTGTATACATGATCAAGAAGTCTCAGGCTCAACTGAAAATAATGTTACTGTTTTTTTCTTATGATTTCAGGTGTCAAGCCCATGGTTTGTTCCGTTTGTGTATGTTATCGTTGCAGGAAGCGCATTCAGCTTGTATGAGGCTTTAGGGTGCGGAGGCACGTTGAAATCATGGTGGAACTGGCAAAGAATGTGGATGTTTAGGAATACAACTTCATATGTATTTGCTTTGATAGATTTAATGAAGAAGATGTTAGGCTTGTCTGAGACGACATTTGTGATCACTGCAAAAGTGGTGGATGATGATGTGCAGAAGCAGATGAGATGTGAAAATGAGATGTTAGAGTTTGGAAGCTCATCATGTTCCATCATGTTTACAATGATAGCAACACTTGCATTGCTCAACCTTGTCTGTCTTTCTTGGGGGATATTAATCAACATCATTCATGATGCTTTTTACTATGATCCATCATCATTAAGGTTTCTTCAGCTTTACGCGGCACAAATGGTGGTTTGTGGGTTGGTGGTGATGATCAACCTACCTGTTTACCGAGCACTGTTCTTGAGAAGGGACAATGGTCGTTTGCCATTTTCTGTCTTGTGGAAGTCTGTTGCAGTTGCCTCCCTGCTATCTGTGATGCCCCTTTATTGATATTTGGGGTTATTATTTCCACCACAACTGATCTGTAACGGCCCGCTCCCGACCCCTAGGTCTACTGGGGTCATTCTAGGAGCAGACTGCGATGTTATCGCAAATACTTCACTAAAAACCCCAATGTTTTATTGATCAATAAGTAAGTGTACATTTCTACATTATTGATTTATTAAATAAATTACAACATTTAAGAATACCATAACATTTAGCTAGCTAAAAGAAATGCATAGTGATCTTCGTCATCTTGTACCAAGAATATTATCCTTTTAACCAATCTTGTCGGTCACCTTTATTTCTTTTCTCTGGATGCACTACCTGGTTTATTTACACAGAAAAGAAAAACAACACGAACAAAAGGACAAGAAAAGAGAGTCGTCAAAAGAAAAGTGCCAGATTAGCCGTGTGTGAGAGTGTTACATTTAGTAACAACTTTATTATATACAAGTTATACCAATCCTTAAAATCATAAACGGGTTAATATTTCAAATTTAGAAAATTCATGTCAAGTATATACGAATATATATTTAAACGAGAGATTACTTGTCAAAGTTTTGTTCACCCTTTTCAAGTCAAGCAAGTACATGCAAATCCGTCAATTCCTCAAGTTCCTTTACTAGACATCGATGCAGCTGATACGATAGTCTCTGCCTTATGACTCCCATTTCACTCACCTTATATCAACAACATGTAATTTTTATAGTGGAGTCCGTCCTTCCGACACCCAATCTCCTGGGGCTTCCGGAGAGTCCACTTGCCTCGGGTCCCACAACCGCGGTCACAGGCCCGACGCGCAGCTAACCCGACTGTGAAACCCTAGGCGGGCCCATCAAGCAAGCAAGCAAGCGAGGAACAAGCAAGGGTGCCGCCAAAGCGGGGAAATGTACAAGTACGATATACCATACCGCGCGAAGCGGTAGTACGTACTACGCCACCAAGATGGGACGTGTAATGACATTTGTACAAGATTCGTTTCATCATGTTATTTTCTTTAAAGCAAGAGAATTCTTGAATCCTTTTTAACAAAATATATATTACATATGTATATATATCGATAATATATTCAATTAAAAATACTTTGATAAAAACACACTTTGGCTTTTACTTAAAATAAGAACTCACCTGACACCACCGGAGTTGTGTTCTATAGACAAAATTCCCGAGACACTCCAATGGTATGAGGAGTATATATATAGTGGAATAATTCTCATAACCTCCTACTACATTTATTATTGATTGGCAAATATTCAAGCCCCATTTAATATTACTAGGAATGATTCATGGCCAACACTCATTTATTCTCAAATTAATTTATGGTCAAAGGTGCATGAATTATACAAAAATAAACTATTGCATTATTCATGTGGGTAAAATAACTTTTCATTAATTTTCTATCATTTATGAAAATTTTGACTTATGAGCCATGTGAAATACAAGAGTGCAAAAAAAAATTCAGGCAGGTGATTGAAAGATTTGTCATGATATAAAATTACAGTTGGCAAAATATATAAAAATATATTCTATAAAAATCCATCCTACGTAGTACTGGGAAATAATAATAATCAGATAGTATTTGTTTTGGTGTTTGAACACTTCTAATCCTTTGCTACAACAACAAAAAAAATTAAAAACATGTGATGTATAAATGTAGTCAAACCGTTTTCTCAAGATATTTATGGTAATGAAACATTTAGGATTAATTCAAAATATAAAATTTATCTCCCAAACAACGTGGGGAAATATTTACGATACATGGCAATGTACATACATTATATTTATTTTATAAGTTTAGACATTAATCATCATATATATAATTTTTTTATGATGAAAACCATCATAAATTTGCTAAATGCGTCACATCAGAAATTATTTAGTTTATAATGCAAGTGAATAAACATTATGGAAAAGATCCTCAAATTTTGGGATGTTACAGATCTACCCGATGTCCCCTAGCTACCTACCTGTGCACCACACTATATTTGCACCACCACTCTACCACAGTAAAATCGACCCACTGAAAGTCCAACCTCCGTCATATTGTAATATCTTAAGATGCTTTAAAGATTAAAAAAAAAATGTAATATGTTTAAATACCAATATATATTGAATATATACAAGAGATAATGTATCTGGTGTTTGAATTGAAAATAATATGAAAAGAACATCACTTATTTGATTAAGTTATATTTCATCACTAATTTTTACAACGATAATTTTTTTTCTTTCTGAGGGACCAAAGTCCTGAAGCTGCCAGCCTGACCACACTACACACCCGGAAATTCACCCATGTCTGCAAGTTATTGTCGTTTTCTCAGGGGTTACATCGATTAATTCTAAAACATTTCGATTTAATGTTCCAAATGCAGTCTGTTGGTCGCAGTTTTGGTTCTCAGATTATTGGTGAGGATGTTTTGGCATCATGTTCTAGAGGTCCTCGTGGCAATGAGCAGTTAAAGTATATAATACATACTTTTTATTATTGTAGTAGTAGTGTTAATATTAGTATGTTATGTGTCTTTTCTGAATAAAAGACGCTTATATTCTAGTGTTTTAAGAACAAACCCTTTATATTCTAGGTTGTAAGTTCAAATCCCACTACCAACATTTTTTATTTTTTTTCCCGGATTTTTTTTAGCTTTGCAGTTTATATACCAAGACCACCCCGAAAATTTTTCCTGGTTCCGCCACTGAATACATATTCATGCCCTTTATACTTTCCCACAGCATGCTCTGTTTCTGCTCATCCACCTTTTTTTTTTTTTCGTTTTCCTCAGATCAAGACTTTTCTGTTGATTTGATGTAATATCCCGATTTTCGATAAAAGGGCATTTCGGTCTTTTGATAAATCGGAATATTATGTTTTTTATTTTTTTTAAAGGTTTTATAAAAGAAAAGGGATAATTAAGGAATTATATGGCATTTAGGAAAAATTGGGATTTATTAAAAGGAAATAAATCCTAAATTAACCTAATCACTTTTTGAAAAAAAAAGAGAGAGGAGGCCGCATCTTTTGAAGAAGGGCGCAAGTTTAGAAAAAAAAAAGAGAGGAAGAATTTTCAATCCCCAGGCTTAATCCGTTGATCTTTTGGACGGACATCTCAAGGAAAAAGAATCACCGCGACAAGAGGATCGTTTGGATATCAACCATCCTTAGAACCGTTAACGTAAGTTCTCATCACCGTTCTTGTTAGGGTTCGTTTTCCCGTTTAGCATCGTTAAGCTGCGTTTCGCGTTATCTGCATCGTAGTGATCAATTTGGTGTTGATCGTTTTAGGTTCGAGGTTAAAGGTTTATCTTTTTCAAAGTTGTGGTTGCTTGGATCGTAGTAGCTCGCAAGAATCGAGGTAACGTGGTCTTCTATCGTATGATTTAGTTCTCATAACGTTGTAGGGCAATGTGTATGTTTTTCTCGTTTTTTTAAGTTGTTTTGGTCGAACTTTGGGATGCATATGGTTGGAAAACGCGGCAAACGGGTTGCGAAATTCGGGAAATTCCCGGTGGACGGGCGTCCGGGGATTCGGACGGGCGTCCGGTTCCTGCAAAGTGGACGAGCGTCCGGTTCCCTTGGACGAGCGTTCAGGGTGAAATTTTGATACAGGATGTGATGGTTTGAAGGTGGACGGGCGTTTGGTTTTTGGACGGGCGTTCAGCCTCTATGGACGAGCGTCCATGTTCAGACGGGCGTCTGCATAGGAGTGGACGAGCGTTTGGGCTGGTGGTTCTAGTTTTTCATTGTTTTTTTTGTCATGTCAGCTTGAGTTCAGGCTTTATTGTACTGTTCTAATGCATAACCTTACGTGACAAAGCTCTGAACTAGCTTCTGGTGCGTTTAGTTCCGGCACCACATGGATTCCCTAAAAGATGAAGTGTGGGACCACCGGAAGCTTCGGATTTGCCTTGTGCTTCGATAAGCTAGGGTTTATCGATGTCCGTGTAATTGCTGGGCTTGTCCGTGTCTAGGGGTCTAAGTACGAGGGTAGGAAGTGTGAGGGAGCTTACCTGAAAACACTTAGGTGGCTAGTTAAACATCTAATCAAACGTATGTGCTAGATTAAAATCTTAAACATCATGCAATGCTTGGTAAGGCATAGTACAATATCGCGATGTGTCCTCCGACCGGACAAAGTAGGCTCGTACCCACGCCGGTCAATCGATTGGCCGGATAAAGCGTCCGGTGCACTCGCCGGTCATCACACTATCGGGACTCGGATATTCCCGGGGCTACTGAGCGAGTCTCTAAGTAGGTTGCACCCGATTGTCCTAGTACATCCTATTACTAGGCGTAGTGCCCTTGTTATTCATGATGTAACAAACTTGAGCTAAGATAGATACCCTTGGAACCTCATGTTATGCAATGCACATAATGTGATAGATAGTTAGGGCTAATAACGGAAAATGAATTAATAAAAGACGGTATTGCTTTTATTTCTTTATGAGGGCATAGTTATACGATCTTCTACACGTTACGAGTACTTTTGTACTTACCCCGTTACGTTATCTTTGTCTTTCCCTTTCCCCAAAGAAGATGAACAGTGGTTACCGCCGATGAGTTCTTTGATGACGAGGACGTTTGAGTTGGAGTTTGAAGGCTTAGATCGTTTAGATGTTTTCTTTTCATAAACAAGTTGTTTCCAAATTTGAACAATGTTGTTCTTTCTTTTGGTTTAGTTACCTTTGAGATCTTTTGGATTGAATTCGGATGTTTAGATCTTTTATTGGATTTAGTTTTTCTTCACAAAGATTGATTACCGTATGTTTCGATCGTTTGGTTTCCCGAGTTGTTGAGTTGTTTTATCTTCCGCGTCGTTTGATTTTGATGGATGACGTAAGGCTTGCATGTATTATTGAGTTTTTATTTGATAATATATGTGCCGAGCGCTCTTTCCGGATAAGGACTCGGTGTCCGGAAACGGGGCGTTACATTTGATTTGGTGATTTCATATGGGTCAAACTAGGTTGAAATACTTTGGTCCTCTTGGACCGTCGCCTCATCGGCGTATATTCTACGAATTTGACAATGATGTGCCTGTGGCTCTCTTCTGATATAATACTTGTGCTTTGCTTTTTAAACATCGTTTGTCTGAATCCTTGAATTGTTGTGACAGTGTTGCATATGGGACCATTTCAAAGAACTGGAATCGATGACTCTGATGAGATCAATGCACCTGTCAAAATTTGTTGCGGAAATGATTTCTTGTTTTAGTCTCTCCCTAGCTAGTTTAAAGGTGGTTGAACTTAGTGATCCATCCCAACTGACTCCAAAAAGGGTGATGCATTTTCGAATGCTGTTTGAAGCCATGTTTGAGTTTCCTGATAAGCATTTATGGAATGTATTCTCACGTATTGCTGGGAACCCCGATTATGAATTGCTTCGCGACGGGATCATATTTTTTATCAGGAACTATGTTAGCGGTCACAAAGAAAAACTCACCATTATGAAGAAGGCCATGAACAACGTCGAAGGAATCCTCAGGTGAGAGCGGGTTGAGATGGATATTGAGCCTTTCAATTCAAAGATGAAGAATGTTCCAATTTTTGCAATAGTAGTTAGGAGGAAGCTTCCATAGGCGCGTTGGGTTGGGGTGGGTAGGAGGTCTTGTATCTACAATGAGAACCTGCTACAAACTTATTGCAGATGATTTTTTTTTTTTTTTATTTTTATGAGAGCATTTTTTGTGTTGTTTTACAATTTAACTTTGGAAGCAGCAAGGATTTTATTTTTATTATTGTCTTTTTTAAAAAAGTTGTTTTACTGAGGAAAATTTAACTTTGGAAGCAGCAAGGATTTTATTTTTATTATTGTCTTTTTTAGTAGTGCAGTAGGTTGTCACTTTGTTTTCTTGCATTCCTCTATTTTGACATGGACCTCATATTGTCGATGCAAGTTAAAGAGAAAGCTCATTTCGTATCATTCTGGAATGTGAATTATGTGATGCCCCTGTCCATGGATATCAAGACCTTATCCGGTGAAAAACGTTTTACATATATATAATGAAAATTTAATCTAATTATATATGTAAGTCTTACGTAGAGAATCATTAGAGTCCAAAGCAGAAACAAGACGATAGACTCGGGAAACTAAAATGACTAATTCACGGATAAAAAAGGAACACATCCTTCATCTTAATAAACCTCAACAATAACTATACACAATTTGTCAAAGTACAAAACAACATCTACAACTTTCATATACACAACCAGAAACATATACTAATCTCGATCATTATAAAAGATAGGAAAAGTCTATACCAAAATACAACAGAATAATTGGAATGATAATCTTCAACTGCAACATCCTCGAGGGTCATTCCTTAGTGACTTCGAATCCAATATACAATAAAGAAAGCGGTAAGTACTTCGTAATTAGTAAAAGGTAGAAGAATTGGTATTAACAAATATATATCACATAATAAATTACAAATGCTACCACATATGTTGTAAAGCGCTCACTCCCTCTCTGCTAGCTCTGTTAGCAAGACCTTCGACCAAGTAGGGATTGGTTACATTATGATCCAATGACACTTCCCCCGAATGATGGGTATACACAACTAACACAAGGACATGTTCGAACCTCATATGGCACAGACTGTTCCGTACTGCGAAAAAGAAATGTGCCATACCATGCACTATAACGTTTTAGCTTTTAGACACCACACGTATGTTTATTACGAGGTTAATCTAACCACCTAGGTTCATTCACATAAAAATGCTTCTTAATGACTTCTTGTCCTAGACAATTCTACATTAAATTAAATAACAAATAGCAAAGAGATTAATGACTACTAAGTCAATGTCATGCAAGGCCTAGATAAATGTCTTTCGGTGATCCCACCTTATTCCCGCAGAGGGTCTCAGTTGTTGTACTGAGCCGAGGCAACCAGAAGTCAGTTACTAGCCTTTGCCAAGTTTCAAGTAACGTCCCGAGGACATACAAGCCATAACATAACGCATTATACACAAAATAAGGCAAAACAACACTTATGGGGGTTAGGCCCACGCCTCTGGAGCCTTAGGCGCACGCCTACGGGATCAACAGCCCTTCTGAACTTTCTGCTTCGTCAGGCCCACGCTTGGGGGGCGGCCTAATACTCCTGTAACTTTCTGAACTCTCATCTCTGTTAGGCCCGCGCCTGGGGGCCGGCCTAACACATGCAACATTTTTCCTGCGTTTCTTCACCTGTTCGAATCCAGACTTAACCCAAACATTCCAGCACCAAAAGGGTACCAAAAACACATTAAAACATGCAATACATCCTTTCTATGTACATATAAACATCAATTAAACAAATTAACATGAATCTAAACCGATTAGAACACCCATTACCTTGAAAATCCTGAAATTCGATCCAAAAAGGGCAAGAACATCAAATTCAACAATTCCAGTTCCCTCTCTACGTATTTCTACAACCAAACACTCAACTATGATTATTAAATCATCCAAAACCTTCTAACTCAACTATTTAGTAGGAAATTCTCAAGATTTTACCATAGGGTAAAGAGAATACTTATTGAAACGATGTGATGATCAAAAGCTTCCTCTCTGCGCGGTGGTCACGATTCTCCAAACCATTCTGCGAAAACAGGGTTGGATCAAGAGCTGGAATGAAGATCCCTTCTCATTTTTACTCTCTTTTTCTCCCGCAGTTCGAAATTCTAACTCCTCTATTTTTCGTTAAAACTGGTGCATTAGGGGTTAATCGGGGGGGGGGGGGGGGGGGGGTCTTTTATATAAATTAAATATCATTAATTGCCATTAACATAATTTAATCACCTTTAACTAATTCCAAAAGCTTTAAAAATAAAGTAAAATAATAATTAGCGTAAATAAATCCACAAGATTACCCATTAACCCTTACTTAGAAATCAAGTGTATTCTATCCTTCCCCATTCAAAGAAGTTTCATCCTCAAAACTTGCAAACTCTTGCATCTCTTCAATCTTTTGTGTCTAACACCTTTACCCACCATTACTAAACATTTGATATCATTTAGCGATCCATGGCTCTTGACATCACAACTTCCCATTATCCATCTCTAATGTTCTTTTAGATGTAGAGTGTAGACTAAGTACTGCCCGCGCTTATATGGAATTATCTCATGCATAGTCTTACTACACTTTTCTGTCTCCATAAGGCTTTAAATTCCGGGCTATCCTCTCCGTTAGTCAAACTTGCTTCCTTCCTTTTCAGTTACCATTATTAGCTAGATATTGACGTTTCAATCTTAGTTGTATGCCAACATTTCACCTTAAGCCCTTAACCCCTTCAACAAGTAATTCCCGATCACAGTACACTTGAAAGACCCACATTCCCACACAAGGGCTCTTTACATGCCGACCCACCATTCCTGCATTTAATGTGTAAAACGAACTAACTTTAGTCCTACTCATTCATCTTATATCACAGTGGTCATTCCTGGACTTAAGGAGATTTAGCACACCAAATTCTAAATCCCTTCACACCACATTTGAATCTTAACACATGCTAAAACTAACTCCCACATTACTAAATTGACCTACAAGCATATTCCTATGGGGTCGTTTCATTGCACGCTTAAATTCCTATCAATCTCAACCTATACTATTGCAAATCGAACTTATTGAAGAACTGAAAAAGGTCCTTGATGGAGTCTATATATAATCTATTTTTGGATTCCCATATAGATGGCATAATATTTTAGAGCCATTACATAATAAAAACATCAATACTTTCTAAAATCATTGATTTTTGCCGTAAATGAATTCTATTTGGAAGCCATTACAATTGCTCTAAGATGATGGGAGGGCTATTTGGCAAGAGAAATTAACAACAATTCTGTTGCAACACATTTTTACCTCTATCTTATATGTATTTGTTTCGTTTTCGAAAAAAAAAAAGTGTTTCACAACTAATTTAAATTAATTTTATTAACGGTCCACTATAACCGTTAATTTCAAATTATTAAGTAAGTTGAAACTAAAAGCAACACAACTTAGGTATATAATCGCGATATTTTGATCTTCAAACTATATACAGACTACAGTTTGGGTACACCGTAAACGAGCTACGCTACTTGTGAGTGGCTCTAGATTGGTTCGAGTTACAACTCGACTCAACCCATTTTAAATCAGCTCGAACTCGACATTGACTCGACTCGACTCGAAGATTAAACGAATGATACTCAAGCAGTGTAATACTCAACTCTATTACTCACATGCAAACTCAATTACATATTTATATATAATGAAAAATCATATATGCATATTTGTCCATGTATACATAGATATATGTTATTATAGATATGTTTATAGTCAATATAATTATTGTATATTGACCAGGAGAGGACCTCACCGCTCAGGGTTGCTTACTTCAGGATTGTTTGGCGGTTTTGTCTGGTTTTGTGTGTGTTTCTTTTTCTTTTATTCGGCGTGTGGGGAATGTCCCGGCGCATCTATTGGCACGACATGGATTGTTAGTTTTTTCTCGGACACTTTGGGGCACCTCGCCCCTGGATGACGTTTTGATTGCCTGTTTGACGGATATTGATTAATAAAATACTTTGGTTCCTCAAAAAAAAATTATTGTATTAAATGTTGAGTTTTCATTGGTTCCATACTTTTCCCATATTGTCGTCCATAAAATATTTTGCATTAAAAACATTGTTTTTATACACGATGAATCATTCTTTGCATTTTTAATAAAAAGTTCATATAACAACTTTCCGTAAATGACATATTTTGTTATTATCATGTAATAATTTCAATTATTTTCGAATCAAGTTTCAAACATATTAAACTCAATGTAAAACTCGAGTTTGGCTCCGGTTTTTAAAACATCTTTGAATCGTAGCTGATTTCAAGTTCGAAATACTCGTATTCGAACTCGAATTCAAAAATATTTTAAATTGCTCTACTTGTTTAGAATAATAATCAATACAACTCGGTTTGTTTACACCCCTACCAAAGGAGTCAAACAAGATGGTCGGTGTATTAATTGATGTTTTAAATCATAAGGTATGATACTTGTACTATAAAAAGAAAAATGCTAAGGGCATATACAACGGCCAAAGTGTTTACAACGCCTTTTGTCATGAAAAACATACAAAAGTCCTACATGACAACATTGTGATAGTACATATTATTATGTAAAATATATTATTGATGGATTGTCTTCCGATTGATTTACGTAGAGTTTTTATTCAATTACATCATTGTGTTCATACTATATTCTCTACTATAATTAAATTATTTTTGACATAATGCACAAGCATTTCCCATTCTTCCCCACCATTATCACTATTTTAGAAGATGGTAGATTTCTAGACAAAAAGTATTAATGTCTTTGCAATAATAAGACAATTTAGAAAGTATGAACACAATGATGTAATTTTACGGTCTTGACGGAAAGAAAGTTCAATGTCTTTGCAATAATAAGACAATTTAGACAAACATGCATAGACAATTATGTTTAAAGGTATTTTAATAATTTTACGGTTAACCAAACATACCACCCTCACTCCAGGGTAAGTAGGGAGTATTCAGGTCTCGGATTCACTGCAGCGAGTTCTCGAGAATCTTCAACATCATACCCTGCTCTTGGGCTATAATAGAGAGTACAATTTATACGTCGGAGCCGGTTGGAAAATGGGGCCTGCAAACTCAGACAGTTTCAGAGACTCTTTTAGGGGCACATATTAGAACTGTATCATTATTTCCAGATTTTCAGTAACGTGCCAGTTACAGTATATAACCCATCATAAAACAATGTTTTAGTACATTAAATGTTATTTACTAGAAAGTTGCATGCTATATTTTCAGTCAGATATTTCAAGTACATATAGAATGTTATATTTATCAATACAATTATTTTGAGTATGCTTATCGTTGTTTTCAGACTAACCTAGGAGTGAGCTTCGGGGCTTGCTCAGTGGCTTCCTCAGTTCCCTTTTGATACTTAGGCGCTGCTTAAGGGGCATTCGTACTCACTCCTTTAGTTTATATGTTTTCAGTCTTTCAGATGAGACTCATGGTGTCATGAAGGTGAGAACCATTGCCTGACCCACTACTCTAACTAGATTTTTCGGAAAAGACGTGTGGACTTATGTACTCGTAGACTAAAGAGCAACGATCATGATATTCCACAACAGAGTGTCGGTGAGAGTAGGTTATAGGTTCTCAGGAATGTGTGGTTTATAAGGGTTTATGCACGCCCTATTCATTCTGTTTAAGTCAAAGCTAAGGCAATCCCGTGGGAGAGATGGTGTGCTCCTTTATAAGTGAAATTTTGTTATTTTACACTCTATTTCAGATACATTAATCACTTTGTTAATCTGTATGATTCTTCCTTCTCCGATAATTAAAAAAAAACGGATGGAGTACTATTTTTCAAATATACCTATGCATACCTAATAATGCGGTTATTATCACGGTGGCCTAGCGGTGGTATATTGAGTGGATATCTGGCTTATTTGATGTGTTTATCGTGATGGTAGCCGGTGGTGCTCGGCGGTAAAGTGGTGGCGTATACGAATGCCTGAATGAGAGGAGGTTTTTGCAGAGTTTAGTTCTCTTTTTCAATTATAATATCTCTTCTTTAGTTACACAAGTTTTCCTTTTATAGGGAGGAGGGAAGCTTAGGGTTTAAGCAAAGACAAGTAGGCAAAATATCTTACAGACAAGTAAACTAAATATCTTAGACAAGTAGACTAAATATCTTGGCGGCACGACTTAAGTGGTCGCTGAGATCGCTCCTGGCAAGGTCGCCTACTCTTCGTCCTGCCTCTGCTTTCCCTTCTGTTGCTTCCCCTCTAAGACTCGTGCGGTCTCTTATGGACCCTTTACTTAAGGTCACCGGTCGGCCCGCCCCCTGAGCTTCTAGTGGCCTTTAAGGCTTGAAGACTCTTGGCGGGGACCTGCAGGCCGCGACCTCAATTAGATTGGCGCCGCGGACGCTATGGCCGCGAGCCTAATCCAACCTGGGGGTTAGGTGAGCTGTTTCCGGGACTCATCGGTGGCGGCAGTATTAGTTATATCAATACCCTTGAGTGAACTTGACTATTGTAATTATTGATTGCTAGATATATATATTGTATTGTATTCAACATTGATGTCAATTTGTTTTCATTTTATATTATTTTTGGGAAATACATAAATTTCACGTAACATGGACAATCGTTGTGTCATAACAGTTATGATCTGTACCGTTGATTACGATGAATTTATGTCATAATTAATTTAGACTCCTCATAATCAACAATGCAAATGAATGTTGTGTGTGACATAACCGTATGAACGGTAGAATTACATAACAATATCATTGGAACCCGATAGGATTGGCTTGAAATGCATTACTAAATTTAGAACGCATTCTTTTCTTATTCGCTACAATACAAAGGCGGCATAGGTACGAGTTGAGAAATAGCAGTAAATTATTATAGCCTCAACATAATCATCATCGATTATCCCAGACTACCGGTGCAGATTGCAGACTGCTCTCAGAAACAGAAGATTAAAGAGAGTGGCTGAGAGAGATGAGTGAAAACGAACCTGTGCGGTTGTTTGAGACAAAAGCAGCTAAAGGAAAAGCAACTTACAGCTTGTTTGTTGTCACAGTTTTTGTATGTACAGTCTCGATATGGGTATACAGATCAACACATTTTCCAGCAAGAGGGGAACGTGGAAGATGGGCTTGGATTGGAATATTCATCTCAGAGCTGTCTTTTGGTGTTTACTGGATTTTCACTCTGTCTCCTCGTTTCAACGTTGTTCACAGATTTCCTTTCAAAGATAGGCTCTTGCTCAGGTCTAGTTTACTGTTTACCCACAAACTCATCTATGTGTGTTTGTGTGTATATAAGGTGTTTGATGATTTGATCAACATGTTTTTACTTTTTACGTTGCAGATATGAGAAGAGACTGCCAGATGTTGATGTCTTTGTGTGCACGGCAGATCACACGATTGAGCCGCCAAAAATGGTGATAAACACTGTATTGTCAGCCATGTCGTTTAATTATCCTCAAGAAAAGTTGAGTGTGTACCTTTCGGATGATGGATGCTCAGAATTCATGTTTTATGCTCTTGTTGAGGCCTCTGAGTTTGCAAGATATTGGGTTCCTTTCTGCAAGGAATTCAAGGTGGAACCAAGGGCCCCTGCTGTGTATTTTAGCCAAAAAGTAGACTTAAATGATGATGTATTCTCAAAAGAATGGAGTTCTCTTAAGGTAAAGTTCAGACTTTAAAGCTTAGAAGTAGAATCATTCTCTGTTTCTGTTTGTGATGAATTTTTTAGTGTGAAATATATGGAGAAAATGAAAAAGCATTATTTCCTGTACAGAAACTATATGAAGATATGAATAGCAGAATAGAGAAAGCAATTAAACAGGGGTACCTTTCAGAAGAGGTGAAGGAAAAACACAAGGGTTTTCTGGAATGGAGATCGAGATTTCCTAGGAATAATCATCAGTCTATTGTTCAGGTAATCTCAACTTCAACCCAAAAATTTGAGTAATCATCATCACTTTGCTAATAAAAATAAGGTAGTTACTGTAATAATTACCTTTTCCTGTTTTTTTTTTTTTAAGATAATAAATGATGGAAGAAACCAAAATTTAGTTGACATAGCTGGGAATCAATTGCCAACCTTGGTTTATGTCTCAAGGGAGAAAAGGCCACATCGGCCACATAACTTCAAGGCTGGAGCTTTGAATACACTGGTGAGAATTTACTACAACAACTTAATTTACATGTAATTTGGTTCAGATATTTTCTGCTTTTAATGGGAACTTCATTTGATATTCAATGATAAAGATACGAGTTTCATCAGAAATAAGTAATGCACCAATCATCCTTCTTCTGGACTGCGATATGTACTCAAATGATCCAGATGCACTGCAAGATTCTTTATGCTTTCTCATGGATGAAACTCAAGGCCAAAATATCGCCTTTGTTCAGTACCCTCAAAGATTTCATAACCTTACCAAGAATGACATTTATGCTAATGTATCCAAGGCAATCGTTGAGGTAAATCTTAATTGCTAGGTTACTGTTTAATTCTTTTAAATTGGAATTGTTTTGTAATTTGTGTACTTTAATGGCAAGATTGAAATTGCTGGACTTGATGGGTGTGGAACAACTCTGTTTTCTGGCACTGGATGCTTTCACAGAAGGTCTAGTCTTTCTGGGCACAAGTACTCTAAGGATAATAACATGTCTGAATTCGATATGAACAAGAATACCTTAAGCAGCAATAAAACCGTTGAAGAACTGGAAAACAGATCGAAGTTTCTAGCAAATTGCAATTTTGAAGATGAAACTCAATGGGGAAAAGAGGTAATTATTAATATGCTTCTCGGACACGATCACATGCTTAAACACGGCGATCCAAATGTATAACCAATATGCAATTTTCGGTGTATTTTTCAGATGGGCATGGTCTATGGTCTTCCAGTGGAAGATATAGTCACAGGGTTAGCAATCCAGTGCAGGGGATGGAGATCAGTTTACTGTAATCCGAGTAAATATGCATTTGTTGGTAATGCCCCAACAAGTTTAGATATATCTCTTGTTCAGTACAAGAGATGGTTTGAAGGGTTATTCGAGGTTTTCGCATCCAAGTATTGCCCTTTCATATATGGACATGGAAGGATAAAACTGAGTGCACAGATGGGATATTGCATCTACCTTTTATGTGCTCCATTGTCTTTGCCTACCCTATTCTACTTGATTGTTCCTGGTCTTTCTTTAATCCATAACATCCCTTTATTTCCCAAGGTACAGAAAAATCTAAACTATTTTTGTATACATGATCAAGAAGTCTCTGGCTCATCTGAGATGTTACTGTTTTTTTCTTATGATTTCAGGTGTCAAGCCCATGGTTTGTTCCGTTTGTGTATGTTTTCGTGGCAGGAAGCGCATTCAACTTGTATGAGGCTTTAGGGTGCGGAGGCACGTTGAAATCATGGTGGAACTCGCAAAGAATGTGGATGTTTAGGAATACAACCTCATATGTATTTGCTTTTATAGATTTAATGAAGAAGATGTTAGGCTTGTCTGAGACGACATTTGTGATCACTGCAAAAGTGGTGGATGATGATGTGCAGAAGCAGATGAGATGTGAAAATGAGATGTTAGAGTTTGGAAGCTCATCATGTTCCATCATGTTTACAATGATAGCAACACTTGCATTGCTCAACCTTGTCTGTCTTTCTTGGGGGATATTAATCAACATCATTCATGATGTTTTGTACTATGATCCATCATCATCATTAAGGTTTCTTCAGCTTTACGCGGCGCAAATGGTGGTTTGTGGGTTGGTGGTGATGATCAACCTACCTGTTTACCAAGCACTCTTCTTGAGAAGGGACAATGGTCGTTTGCCATTTTCTGTGTTGTGGAAGTCTGTTGTTGCAGCTGCGTCCCTGCTATCTGTGATGCCCCTGTATTGATATCCGGGTTACAACTCGATATTCTCACCTAGATGTGCACCACACTATATTTACACCACCACTCTACCAGTGTACCACAGTATATGTGCACCACGAAATCGACCCTATGAAAACCCACATCCGACCCTCCCAATGTCAATCCTGAATCGACTTTGCGGGAAGTTGCATGTTGACATTCAACTTTCATTGAGTCGATTTTATTGTGAAGCATATATAATGTGGTATACCGGTAGAGTGGTGCGAAATAAACCCCCTTGATAACTCCTCTTGAAAGGAAGTGCATGGGTGGTGGTGTGACTATAAAAAATATGTCATGACAATTGATACAATATACTTTACACTATTGAGTATTGTGAACTCATTTCTTATCATGAAATTTTACGTCTTGATCAATTCTATAAAAAAAATGTCCAATGATTTTTTTTGTGTCATGATTCTGATGATCATAACAAACGTCAATGGAGCTAAATCTGATCTGATGGCGAATCTGGGAAAAGCCAAAATGTATACAGAAGGTTCAATTGTATTGTGACGATGTTGGATCTCGTCAAGAAGATAATACGGGCTGAGTTTTACCCTAGTGACAATAATTCAAGAATAAACCCTAAAAACGAAGGAGTGTTTGATTATTTGGAATAAGGGGTATTCCATGTTGCGTACGTATGCTGTAATTGTTCAGGAATCAAATCTCTTGTAGTTCCTTAGGATCGTTTATATATAGGACATCTTATATTATAAGCTCGTGTGCCAATATCGGATAAGTGAGTCTCTGGCCGACCTACGTCGAGCCCCCTAGACCGCTATTAGTCCGAACTGCGTTGACCCACTCTCCGTAATGACCGATCAGATCTACAGTGGTTTCAAGGAGAGGACAAGACCAACCTCCCACCTGGGGTTTAGGTCAGCCTGTGGGCACGATGTGGGCTCTTGGCCCTTAACCTTTATTTCTCTCTCATCATTTAATGTTTAGTCAATAAGAAGATGACACGTGGCGAGCGTAAGTCCGACCTCCGTCATATTGTAAGGGCATTTGTAACAGAAGCCCTATACAATGTCATTTCCCTAAAATAAAGATAAAAAGTGGAATTTTCCCTCAAATACCTCCACACCAGAAGTCTCATTCATATCCCTATTTTAGGGTCAATGAACAGTATATCCCCATTTGTGGAACACTATCCATATTTTAAAGCACTATCCATATTTTAATGGTATACATGGTATAAGGCATTTGTAGCAGAAGCTCTATACGGTGCCATATTCCTAAAATAAAGATAAAAAGTGGAATTTTCCTTCAAATACCTCCACAGCAGAAGCCTCGTACCTATCCTTATTTTAGGGTCAAAGAACAGTGTATCCCTATTTGTGGAGCACTATCTCTATTTTAATGGTATAAAGATAAGGACAGAGATGCTGTTGTGGAATGTTTTGAATTGAGATGTTGTAAAATAGAGATATGTATTATTTTATATTATTTTAGGGATAAAAAATAAGGCTTCTGGTGTGAATGCTCTCCCTATCCCCAAAAATACCATTAAAAATATATATATATTCCTACTTTACAACAACTAAATTCAGATAACTCTACCTCAGCATCCATATCTCTATCCCTACAACATTAAAATATTCTTTCTATAACTATAAACAATTTTATCAAAAACATATTTTCAACTTTTAAACATTTTAGCAGGAGGGAAGGAAGATAAACAATAATAAAATAATTGTAGGGATTGCTTAAGTTGCACCTTACATTTGGGGTGACACTGTTCATGTTCCCGAATGTAGGGTGGGGATAGGGAGGCTGATGCGGCTCGTTTTTTCCTTCATCCCTAACTTTCAGATGTAATGTAAAAATAAAGTATGATATGAAGAAACCGATGGTAATCCTCTAATATCTTAAGATGCTTTAAAGATTAAAAAATCTAATATGTTTAAATACCAATATATATATTGAATATATACAAGAGATAATGTATCTACTATTTTAATTGAAAATAATATGAAAAGACAATCAGTTACTGTATTTGATTAAGTCATATTTCATCACTAATTTTTACAAGGATAATTATATGCATTTAATAAATCAAGTAATCATATTTGTTTAAACATAAGCTTCACTTAATTTGCTTTAAAAAAAATTGATATTGGTTTTTTTTTGTAAAGTTTAAAAAAAAAAATTATTTTTGAGATGTTGCGCTGCATAGAATCCCTGCTCCTGCTCCTCCTCCAAAGAAAAAAAATAAAGTAAAAAATATCATTTCTTCTTTCGGACAACTGGTTTTGAAGTACGAAGGTCCTGACCCCTATCTGACGCGCCGACATTGAAAGTCACGTTTGCAAATATTAAGATTAATAATAATAATAGTAGGATAGAAGACGATCGATCAATCAAACAAAAACAAAGACAATAATCAATTTGGTGATCTCACTTGCTGATTCAAGGTAAAGCTGTTGGATTTTCTCCTCAAGTAGTGAGAATTTTCAAAGTGTTAATAATTACGATATTAATTACCCCGTATTCCTAATTAATTCAGATGAAGAATTGTTTGTGGTGGTGGTGGATCGCATCGGTGGTGTTGGTATCGAATCTAAGTGGGTGTTTAGGGATCAGGTTCGTAATAGATAGAGAAGAATGTTTATCGCATAAGGCGGAGTATGGTGCTACTGTTCGTTTTTCATTTGTCGTCATCAAATCCGAAGGCGCCTGGCATTACACCCCAGATGGTGTTGATCTTGTGGTATGATTTGCTACTTTTTTTTTCTTTTTTCTTTCCCTGTTGTAGTCTGTTGTAATCTGTTGTTTATGTGGGAAAGAAATCATTTTTTTCTTCTGAAGTATTCTAATTAATTAAGAACAATTTCACCCTCGATCTCCCTACTAGCTTTTGATTTTTGGTTGTCTCAAAATAATTGTTTCTGAGTGTTTTGGGAAGAAGTTAACCTAGGTTCTATTTTCTCCTTACTGTATTTGGATAAAATTGGATTTTGTTTGCTTGGTTTTGAGGTTGGAGATGATGGTTTGATTGTTTTCAAGTAAAGGAATGAGTTGCTGCTTTTGCTTTCTGATCCAGTTCGTCCTTTTTAAGGCAGTTTAACTGTTCCTTCTTCTTTAGGGTGTCAATTCTCTCTTGTTAATTGTTATATGTGAAACTGAGGAGACATTTCAATTCTACTAACTGCTTCCATAGATTTCCCTTAGCAGGTGATACTACTACTACCACAACGGAATGGTTGTGTCTCACAACACACTTTTGCACCCTTGATTATTGTGTGCATATCAGAATCAATGGTGTAAAAGTGTGTGTTGCTCGTTGCTCGTTGCTCGTTGCTCGTTGCTCGTTGTTGTGGCACAACCGTTGTTGTGGCACAACCGTTGTTGTAGCTTAGTAGCATTTCCCTTAGCTGAATGGATTGTTTTGTTATACTGCAAATTAGAGGAAAGTGAGATTCCTTGCTCGATCTTTGCAGATGTACAATGTTATTGCTTTTACGAATTATTATTCTCTTTGCATGCTCCGTGTGATTACAAATCTCTGCTCATGCAGTAATGGATATAATTACATCATCTTATATAGGTAGGAGAAAACATCCTCAGATATTTGTTACAGCTTTCTTTGTATTGATTTGGTTTTTAATGAATGAATGAATGAATAGGTGAAAGGGCCAAAAGGTGAGCAGATTCAAGATTTGCGAGACAAAACGAGCGAGAAATCAGAGTTTCCTGCTTACAATGAAGGAGTTTACAAATTCTGTTTCACTAACAAGTCGCCTTATCATGAAACCATAGACTTTGATGTACATGCTGGTCACATCACTTACCACGATGAACACGCAAAAGACGGTTAGCATTTCTACCCCCTTCATATACTTTTGCACGTGGTTAGCGTTTTATAATAAAATTATTTTTTTTGGTGACATGGGTAGAACATTTCAAGCCATTGTTTGAGCATATCAGTAAGCTAGAGGAAGCTTTATACAACATTCAATTCGAACAGCATTGGCTAGAAGCTCAAACTGAACGCCAAGCAATAGGTATCTCTCTTTCTTAACTTGAATTATAGTACGTTACCCTACAATTCGACGATACGTATTATCGTCCTTAATATATGCATGGACTTGTGAAATGTATGTATGTATGTATGTAGTGAATGAAGGAATGAGCAGAAGGGCAATCCACAAAGCATTATATGAATCAGCGGCACTTATCGGTGCAAGCGTATTGCAAGTTTATTTGTTGCGCCGTTTATTCGACCGCAAGCTTGGGATGTCAAGAGTTTAAACTTGAACACAAAAAAAGAGACAAGTGCCTGAAGATTTTAAGTAGTAGATTATCTTAAGTACACAATCATTACAACATTATTTTGAAGTGGATTTGTTCTTTTGGGTTATATTAATATTGATGTCAATGGAATTTATTTATTTACTTACACATGTTTTGAGCTTTCACCCGGATACGGCAACATCTCCTTTCGTCAAGTACCTTAAAACTTAGTACATCACTTGAGTATCGGTTGGGTAGGTTGTTCATGAACCTTAGTTGATTCGAGTTGAGTTGAATAGTATGAAACCATGTTCGTGATCGTTCGTTTACAAAACGAAAAGAAAAGAAAAAATCAAATTCAGGCTTTTTGCATAAAATAGAAGTAGAGAATAATATTTCATACTGTGAGAATAGAAAGAATGAGGAAAGTATTCTTGATATTTTAGAATAGAAAGCTCATTACATAAAAGGAGACATCTCACTCTTATTTATAGAGTGGATGCTCAACGGCTAGAAAGCAAAAAGCAATGAACACTGTTCCAACGGCTAGTTGGACAGAGTTCCACTTGCTAAAAAGCTACTAAGAAGAAGGGAAAAACCAGCCACTAATTTATACAATAATTAGGACTAAAAGACAACTAATAAAACTAATAAAACAATAATAAACTTAATAAAAGACTAACTAAGAAACCACTAACTAAGAAACCTGTTTTAACACTCCCCCTCAAGCTGGTGAATGTATGTCAATCATTCCCAACTTGCTAAGGAGATAATCAAAGGATTTCTTAGGCAGCCCTTTAGTTAAGATATCAACAATTTGATTTTGAGAGTTGACAAACTTGAGCTTGATTAGGCCACTGTCCAGCTTTTCCTTGATAAAATGCCTATCCACTTCAACATGCTTTGTTCTGTCATGTTGGACAGGGTTGAGAGAAATATCAATGGCAGATTGGTTGTCACAATGTAAGATCATAGGTGTTTGCCTCTGAATTTTTAGATCATCCAGAATTATTTTTAACCATAGGAGCTCACAGACACCAATAGCTAGGGCTCTAAACTCTGCTTCAGCACTTGATCTGGACACCACTCCTTGTTTTTTACTTCTCCATACAACAGGATTACCAAACATGAGCACACAATGACCAGAAGTAGATCTCCTATCGTCAATACAGCCAGCATAATCAGAGTCTGTGTAAGCCTCCAAACCTCTGTGGTCACTTTTCTTGAAGAGAACCCCCTTTCCTGGACAACTTTTGAGATAGTAGACAATCCTCTCAGCTGCACTTTGATGACACTTCTTTGGGGAGTGCATATACCTACTCACAATATTGACAGCAAAGGCTATATCAGGCCTAGTGTGAGATAGATATATAAGCCTTCCCACTAGCCTTTGATAGGCTCCTTTGTCCACTTCTTCATCTTTAGGTGCAAGACTAGTCCCGTGGGTGTAATCAATAGGAGTTTTCATAGGTTTGCACCCTGTTTTGCCACAATCCTTCAGTAAATCCAGAATGTATTTCTGTTGGGAGATGAAGATCCCTTGTTCAGAATACATAACTTCAATGCCTAGGAAGTATTTAAGCTTCCCTAGTTCCTTGATATCAAACTTAGAACATAGAAAGCCTTTCAATTTTGCATTTCCTTCAACATCATCACCAGTGATGATGATATCATCAACATAAACCAAGAGAATGGATCTTTTCCATTGTATATTTAATTTGAAGAACAAGGTATGATCCCCTTGGCTTTGTTTATAGCCAAGACTTATCATTGCATTAGTGAATCTCCCAAACCAGGCCCTAGGAGACTGCTTTAGTCCGTAGAGGGCCTTTTTTAATCTGCATATTTTTCCTTTTTCCACTTGGAAACCAGGAGGTATATCCATAAAAATGGTTTCCTCAAGATCTCCTTGTAAGAAGGCATTCTTTACATCATATTGATGTAATTTCCGATCAAGATTAGCGACCAAGGATAGAAGTATTTTGACAAGATTCATCTTTGCCACAGGGGCAAAGGTGTCAAAATAGTCTATTCCATGGGTTTGAGTATACCCCTTGGCAACTAATCTTGCCTTATATCTTTCAATGGTGCCATCAGACTTGTATTTGATGGTAAAAATCCATCTACAACCAACAGTTTTAGCCCCTTGGGGAAGCTCAACAAGCTCCCAAGTTTTGTTCTTTTCAAGAGCATGCATTTCTTCTTTCATGGCTTTAATCCAATGATCATCCTTTAAAGCATCTGAAAACTTTTTAGGCACAGAGCTGTTAAGGAGATTTTTCATAAACCTCTTTTGTTTGCTAGAGATCTTGTCATAAGACAGGAAATTTTTCATAGGATGCAGGGTACAAGCCCTTGTAGGCTTTCTTAAAGCAATAGGGAGGTCAACTGGGGAAGAGTCACTACTTTTTCCTTGTTCATGTATAGGAAAAGTAGTATTACTCTCATCAGAAGTATGAGACCCCTCAGATGCATCAGAGATTGATCTCTCATTGATGCTAGAGGACTCAGTTTTACTTGTGTCAGCATTATTATCTTTCATTGGGACCACATCTTGCACCCTAGTCCAGTTCTTTCCGGTATAGATTATAGGATGTCTTTCTGTGTTCTTATTTATAATGGGGGCATCAGATTGTTGTTCAGGAGTAGAAGCATTAAGCTCCTGTTCCATAACAGGCTCCTCATTATTCTTATTAATAATAGAGATATGCCTGTTCTCATCAACTTTTGATGAGTCAGAACTAGTGTCAAGGAGGAACATTTCTCTTTCAGAATCAGTGTTAAGATTCTCCCCCTGAATTAGAGCTTCCCTTGTAAAGTAAGGGTGTAGCTCATAAAAGGTAACATCCTTGGAGACAAAAGTCCTCTTAGTATGAGGATGATAGAATTTATAGCCTTTCTGTGTGTTGGAATACCCAATAAAAATGCACTTGATAGATCTGGGATCCAGTTTTCCCCCGTTAGGTTGATGTATGTGAACAAAGGCCTCACATCCAAAAACTTTAGGATTTACTCCCTCGCATTTAATAAAATCGGAAAGTGAGAAGTAAGGACATCAATGGGGCTCCTTTTTTTAAGAACAATAGTAGGCATTCGTTAATAAGATGGGCGGCGAGCTAGGGCCGCTCTCCCCCAATAATGTTTTGGCACATTCATTTGGAAGAGAAGTGCCCTAGCCGTGTCCATAAGGTGCCTATTTTTCCTTTCAGCCACCCCATTTTGTTGGGGGGTATGAACACAAGAAGATTCATGTATAATCCCTTTTTCTTCCAAGAAGGGATTTAAGAATCTGTTGAAGTAGTCCCTGGCATTATCAGTTCTGATTTTCTTGATTTTGACATCAAACTGAGTCATAATCATATTGTAAAACACAGGAAAGATCTTTGCTAGATCAGATTTGTGTTTCATAAGGTAAAGCCAAGTAGTTCTGGTACAGTCATCAATAAAGGTGACAAACCAGTGAGCACCATTGATGTTAGGGTTGATAGAAGGACCCCAAATGTCACTATGTATAAGATTAAAAGGATTAGTAGACAGATTAGTAGAGATAGGATAAGACACTCTTTTATGTTTAGCAAATTCGCATTCATTACATTTGAAACCTTCAGAATTCAATCCTTTACATAGAGTAGGAAACAAATGCAATAGAATCTGAAAGGAGGGGTGACCTAGTCTCCTATGATACAACATAATCTGATCATAATTAGCCTTAGACAAAAAAGAAGAATCCTGACAACTAAGGGTGTCATTATCTTCAGTCTTCAAAACATAAAGACCAACCTTAGCCCTAGCAAGTCCAATCTTCTTCATTGTTTCTAGATCCTGTATCACACAGAAGTTAGTAGAGAAAAGAGCATAGCATTTAGAATCTCTAGTTAACTTTCTGATAGATAGGAGATTAGCAGATAGGTTAGGAACATGCAAGACCTCTTTCAAGGTTAGGTCATTATTTATATTAACATTTCCAATGCACCACCACACGATTGAGGAACCATTAGCAATTGTAATGTTCCTCTCAGTTGTACAAGGCAAGTAGTTAGAGAAACAAGTACGGTCAGGGGTCATATGATCAGTTGCCCCAGAATCAACAACCCAATCCCTGGTTACAGTTTGATTTAAGAGATTCAAGGAAGCCATACCTGAAAAAACCATTGAAGTTGATGGATTTTCCAAGGTATCAAGGAACTTCCTCAATTTCTCTATTTCAGATTGACCAAGAGTAGGATTCTGATTTATAGTGGCATGATCCATCCCTTGTCCATTACTTTCAGATTTATCAGAGGTTGCATTGTGAGCCAAGGATTCTTTGTTTTTCCCTGGTCTCCCATGCAATTTCCAACAAAAATCCTTGGTATGTCTGGATTTTTTGCAATGAGTACAGTACAAATTATCCTTGTCAGACTTCACATTTTCCTTTTGAAAGGGAAATTTCTTTTCTGGGTACCCCTTTGACTCATTAGTCTTGGGATATCCTTGATTTCTTTGCCCAGCTATTAAAGCAGAGCCATCAATAGGAGCAGTGTCAATCATGACACTTCTCCTGCCTTCCTCTGCTCTAATAATAGATATGGTTTCATTTAGGGTAGGTAGATCACCCTTTCCAAGAACCTGGACTCTGACAGGATCAAAATCCTGGTTTAAACCAGTAAGAAAGGCAAAAATCCTTTCTTTTTCCATCATTCTCCTCAGAATTGCAGCATCTTCACTATCTTTCATTTTGATGCATTGATAGTGATCAAGTTCTTGCCACAGACTTTTGAGGATACCAGAATACTCAGTGATGGATTTGTTACCTTGTTTGGTGTTTTGAATCCTTGCCCTTATCTCATAAATTTGAGCAGCATCATTCACCTTTGATTGGGTTTGCCTGACATGGTCCCAGATTTCTTTAGCAGATTCCAGAAACATGCAGGTATCACTAATCTCTGGAATCATAGAGCTCCAGAGCCAAGACATCACCATAGAGTCCTTCTCATCCCACTTAGAGTACTTAGGATCAGTTGTAGAAGGCCCAGTTCCTAGGAGATGGCTGAGTTTGCCTCTTCCCTTCAAGTATGTTCTGACAAATTGGGACCATTTAAGGTAGTTTTTCCCATTGAGCTTATAGACTGCTTGAATATTCTGCAACTCCCCAGAATTAATGGGTGTTTCAGAACTATTCACTTCAGAAGAGCTATTGATAACAGATTCAGCCATAGAAGAGAAAAGGTTTTTTGAATTTTTCCAGAAAAAACAGCGAGAAAAGAGAACCTAAGTCTCTGATACCATGTGAGAATAGAAAGAATGAGGAAAGTATTCTTGATATTTTAGAATAGAAAGCTCATTACATAAAAGGAGACATCTCACTCTTATTTATAGAGTGGATGCTCAACGGCTAGAAAGCAAAAAGCAGTGAACACTGTTCCAACGGCTAGTTGGACAGTGTTCCACTTGCTAAAAAGCTACTAAGAAGAAGGGAAAAACCAGCCACTAATTTATACAATAATTAGGACTAAAAGACAACTAATAAAACAATAATAAACTTAATAAAAGACTAACTAAGAAACCACTAACTAAGAAACCTGTTTTAACACATACATCATGCAACAAAACGCAGTAAACAATTCTACAAATGTTTCTGAGAATTTTTTACTCTATAATCTCTAATAAATGAATAGAGATTCTTGACCATCACTAAATGGATATTTGATATCAATGAGTAGGAGGCCAGGCTCTGCAGAAGATGTTATCTTAACCAAAGTAGCCCCATTAAGCCAACTTCATTCAAATCAACTGTGTGATAACCGAACCCATCATAACAAACAAAGAAACAGGTAGCATTACAAGTTACTTAAAACCAGACATAAACCAAAGGTGTAATCATCGTTAATGAAAAAAATCGATATTTCCTTTTCCAACTTGTATTATTATTTCGTGCTTTTAATCACCTGGCCACCATTGAAATATGCAGCCAAATCAAATCTTGTTGCCACTTTGGGCCATCATCATCATCCCACAAGTCACAAAGAATAGCATCATAAAATGAAGAACCAAAAAAAACAATCATATCATCGATAAAAGAGGAGAAGACCGTATTCGTCTAGTTAGAAGAAAGAAAACACAAACTAAAGCAGCTATTATGTACAAAAAACGAGTAGGGCTGATTAAGATTCTTCATTCACCATATTTGCCTCCCTTGTTCTGCAGATGCCAACAACATGGTTCCCCAAAACAGATATACCACCTCCTGTTGCCGCCTTTGAAAACACAAAGGCTAATACGCGACATTAATACCTAACTTATCACCAAAAGCCCTCGAAATCTATGAGCTTTTTCATCTCCCAGATAAACCTCTTCTTTAACTGTGTTGTACTGCTACTACAGTAGTTGTTCATGTCCCAATCATATCTCCTCATTACTCTGCAAAACGAGCAATCACATGATAAAGGTCAGAAAAAAAAAAAACATACATATTACATAGCATAGCGAACATTTACTTGGATGTAGTGTGACTGAATAAATGTCCAGGATCTCAAATTAAATGCCTAACCGAATACTTAGCAGCTTGAATCTTTACTTATTCTGTAGAATTATAGCAATAATACCATACAAGGACTAATGAAGATAGGTTTATCATAAACAGAAAGACTGACATGTACAAACCAGCAACGGCAGAGAATTCAACGGGTATCACATGCATAATCAATCCAGTTTGATGAGCTTATTTCAGCCAAACCCAAATCCTTCACTGGCTTCATGGATGGCCAATAACAAGCGCTCTTGAAGCTGTTCCTTAGATGTGTACTCTGGAAGATCCAGCTGGTTGAAGCTATACACCGACCAAACAAATGAAAATATTTACAAGAAAGATTTATCAAACAACTACTACTACTACTACTACTACTACACTAAACAGACAGCTCTAGCAAACAGTTCAGCACGAGTCAGACAACCAGAGACTAACCATGTATGAGCAGATGGCAACCTCTCTGGAGCTCCATATGCCTTATGAATCTGAAATATCTGAGGTCCAGAAATACCCTGCAATGCTTTGAAACCCTCCAGTGGTACCTGAGAAGATGGTATAAATAGTATCAATCAAATCCAACCATTCTGGCAAATTTTCCTCATTTTTACTTGATCATGAACACGCAGAGGGCGAGTGATACTTCATGTTTGCAAATTATCCCACAGTTGATACATACATGACCTAAAATCAATTTTAGTATAATCTTACATATACAAGTTGTCAACTCTATGTATTTCAAGTCCTTGCTATACTATTAGATGTAACACTACAAATAATTAAGCTGATTCCATATGCTGAATAACCTTTAACAATGTCAAAAGATTTCAAAACTGGTTTAAGGAGCCCAATGAATCACCTTTGATGTACCAGTCACAAATTGCAATAACCTTGCTCTGTCCTCCTTACTGAATGCAAAAACAACCTCCCAAAACCACTGTACGACCCCCGATGCAGCTGTGTAGCCAGTGTATTCAGTATTGGCTTTCAAATCATCCACTACAAGGGCAAAAACATTTTTCCATGTCTCAGAAATAAGATTTATCAAACATGATTAATCAGTGAGAGCATGGTAAGTATAAACTTACAATCAATCTCTGGAAGCCCACTAATTAGTAGCTCAAGCTCTTTGTCGTTGAAAATGGATATAATATCTCTAGGAACTAACTCGTTGAATCCATCCAGAAAAGAATTAATTTGAGGTCGAATCGCATTTGTCAAGATATGGTCTGCCACAAGGTCCACATACTCTTGCTTTGTTTCTTCAGTGACCCTTATGTTTCTTCCTCCAGGTTTAAGCTCATAATCAGTAACCTTATCATGATAAAGACAATGATTAATGCACCTTACAGATATCATTATATGAAAACTTACATCAAACGGTATCTTCTTGGTTAAATTTTAGCATCCGAAAAAGAAAAAAAAAAACAAGAGACATAAACTTGGGGGGTTAAGTACACAGCTATTACTATTACAATACCTCTGCTTTTTCGTAAAGAATGTGCTTTTCTTCATCTGCATCCATGCTAAATGTCAAATCAGGTACATCGCTCACGTCATTCTGACACAGGCAAGTATAAAAATTAGAATTCCAGGTGAAATATTGGAATTAAACTATAAACGTGTTTACTGTCTTTGCTTACCTCAAGCATCCATTTCAAGTTCTTATAGTAGTCGGGATCAACAGCTTCTATATCATGATAAGTCACTTTTACACCAAGAATGTGCTTGTAGAAGGATCGAGTGAAGTATACATCAAGCAGTTGCCCATCAAACAATGCTTTAGCAACCTACAAAAAAACATAGTAGGAACAAGAATACAATCATCAATAACTTTAAATGAGGCAACTAGAGCTTGGAACCAGCAAGATAAATAAAATAATTTAATGAATTACCACACGGCCAACAAATCTGAAGTAAGAGAGATGCTCAGTTTGATAAACAGAATTTGGGTTCGGCTGAAAAGTAGCATTGTTTCCTACTGTTGTAAATAACAAAGCTCCTTTGTCAAAAATGACCCTTGAGAGCAGTTGATACCACTCCCTTGTCAACCCTCCAGCATCAATACCCTCTTCCCCTTGAAAATGAACATTCAATCGACCTTTCAGGTCTTGAGTAGGCCTCATTCTCAACTGATTGTAAGAATCTTCCAAAACATATGCTCGACGAATACTTATTCGAAGAGGGCCAGAGAGGTGTTGCTCATGCTGCTGGCGAATTCGAGAGCGAAAATAAGCTCTCTTGTTATCAAAATCAATCAGACGAGGAGCTTTGAGCAACATGGATAGGGATTTTTCTAGCAATCCAGGATTTTGCCTGACAAAAGCATTCAGAAGACGTCTGTGCTTTTCAGCAAACCTTGTGAATTTTGAAGTCCCGTCAACTCTTCGTTGAGCTTCTTGACTATTTTTAGTGGATGATAGATCTGAGCTACTTGCAACCTCTTTAACCTCTCTTACAGTCTCATTCGCATGATCCTGCTGGATAAACAAATTGTTTGCCTGAAGTTTCTCACACAAAACAAAAAGAGCCTCAATGAAAGGCAGAAGTCTTTGTGTTCCAGGAGGAAGAGAAGACATTGATGAACCCTGTGGATGATCCCCTGGGTTGGTAATTGACAAAGCAGACGATGAAGAAGAAGAAGATCCTTGTGCCAGCTCTGTTTCCATACTGCTAATGCATTCACTAAGTTCACGCCACAAAGGTTCCAACACAACATTCAGCTTCAACATGGTTGCATGCTCTTCAAGGTCTTCCTCAATTATTTTTTTATCTTTACTGCTATCACTGGTGGCAGATGTAAATGAACTTAAAATCTGAAGCACACGAAGAACTGCAGACCCAGCCATTGACCCAGCACTTAAACCCAACATGTGTGTTGTTCTAAGTGTGATAAGCTCATTAACAGCCGAGCTGCTCAACTCTTGAGCTAATCCTGAAAGCTCCAAAATGAAAGATTTGCAAAGAGGGGAAGCAATAGATGCCAACTTTTTCACCACCTCGCCTGTGAGCATGTAAACTTTGTCTGACAGCCTAATCAACAAAAAGTTTATTAGGCCAAAGTCAGAGGGGGACAAAAGATAAAGGCGAAAAACCAATCCTTACACAAACATCATCTACGAAAGTCTTTGTAACAGAATGCTAAATTTAAACAAGACTAAATAATAGTAAAACCCAGCGGGCAAACTCACAACAAAAACTTCACAAAATATCGAGGCATAACATAGAAAGCGTGCATTACCCCTCATGCCCCAGAAGACTGCAGAGATTGTGTAGATCAGACTGTGGCAGTTGCAAGAATAGATCATAAATGCTCATCCTAGATATTGGCTTCGAAGTGGTAGTATTATCAACGCCTTTATTGCTAGATTCAACCTCCAATGAAGAAACATCTTTTTCAATGTTGCATGGAACTCCATTTCCAGATGAAGTTGGAGAATCAGTTACTGTATCTTCTTTATGAGACTGGCTTTCCCATTTGGAAGCTGCCGTATGAACAACTACGTGAATCAGGCCCATAACCTGTTTATAAATGTATACACCATAAAGACGCGTTTTAGAGAAATATCAAAAATGACACGGGTGGAATTTCAAGAAGAAAATAATTTGAAACCATAAAAAAAACCTGCTCTAGATGGCCGATACTTCGTAAGAAAAGTGGTTGATTCAAGAGCTTAAGAAAAAGTATCAGAGGAATATCCCCCTGGTCAGAGCAAGCCATCCCACTGGACTGGTCATCACCTTCCAATATTTTCTCCTTGCCTTTACCTTGTTGGGTGCAGTCATATTTGATACTTAAAGTTTCTGGGGCTAGTGAAGGATCAAAGAAGCATAAAAGACTGGCAACAGTAGAATGATTGTTGGCCAAATACGTTAGAATTTCAAGAACTCGTTGCAATACCAATGGAGGAAGACCTGTAAAGCAACAAAACCATACATAAAACACAAAACTTGCAGAGATAATAAGCTCATTCAAGCAGAAGGGAGGAAGTACCATCAAATATTTGTGACCTAGCATAGACAACATTTGATTTACACCCATAAAGCCGGAATGAGTTGGACAGTGCCAACCCACCAACTGAGTCTTTCTGTTGAGGATTGATGGTGTCAAGCAGGAGACGAACAAGATTAGCCCGCGTGCTACTGTGTGCACACAAGTTCAACAGCAGTCTCTGCAGGAGACCTTTCCCTAGAGGCTAAAAACAAGAACCCAGAAATAAAAACTAAGCAAATTTACAAGAAAACTGTATACTTCCTAAACATACATACATACATATATATATATATATATATATATATATATATATATACACACACACACACACACACACATATATATATATATATGAATGTGTGTGAATGCTCCACCAAAATTGATAGTTAGATCATACCTGCGCTAAACGCAAGAGACGGATCAATGCTTTCAAGGAGCTTGCATCCAAAAGTTGCTCACCTTCAACTTCATGCAATTTAGAGGCCTTCGAAACAGAAGATGGCACCCTTGGGCCGATTGTAACACCAACGCCTCTATCAATCACTGCTTGCCTGTCAAACCCTAAATTATTTCTCCTATTGTTAAGCCTGTGGTTGGACCCAAACAGACTGCGGGCCTGATAATGGCTCATGGCTCTGTCCCTTAGCATTTGCGCTTCAGCAAGTAATGGCGAGGGTAGTGCTGATAAGACTGCTTCTGAAGATGTCAAAAGAACCTAAAAGAACAAAAGGGGATGAATTCATAAAATTATAAGATTTAAAATAGTTACATAAATGAAACTTTAGAGACAGACCTCTTCCCGTAACTCTGCAGGGAAAGTGGCAATAATCGAAGCATTATCCATTTCAACAGGCTGCCCAGCAGCCTGCTGTGCCACACGCTGTGCTCTTTGTTGTGCCAGGACTTCTGCTTGAATATCTGGAGGAAGAGCTGCCAAAAACTCTGGATCAATATCATCAGCTGTAGGTGGTGTAGAAGTTGGAGGATCAGAATGCTGAGCCTGCTGTGAGGCAAGCACTTCTGCTCGAAGATCTTCAGGAAGTGCCTCCAAAAAGGTTGGGTCAATACAATTACCATTTGCACCGTCAGTATCCAAAAGAGAATCATTCGCCTGGCTAGCCACTTGGGGAACATCAGTGTTTGGAGTTGATACAGGCGCCTCTTGATTGCCCTGATTCGCCTGAGCACTTACCATGTTCAGACTATTCATATCATCATCTGCATACACCAAAGGAGCATTGCTGGCACTAACATTTGGAAACTCAGAGGCAGTGATTGACAAAGCATTATTGCTGGAATGGCTTTCAGCCACCAAGTGGCTACCATTTCCAACAACTTGAAAAGGCATGTTATGAGGATTTACAGTTACTTCCAAACTCACACCATCCACTACATCAGCTTGAGAACACGATGGTTCAAGTATTGAAGGAACTTCATTTAACTGCTGATTGAGATTGACATTTTCGCCCCCAATTTCCATGTCATCACCAATATCTGGAGTAACTTCTGAAATGAGATTGGCAGTAGATTCACCTACCTGACGCTGTTCTGCTTGTTCATTAACACCTTCACTGTTGCCTTCTTCCTGAGCAGAATGGCCTTCACTAAGATGATTAATCCCATGACCATCCTCCTGAATACCATCACAATTCTGTTGGGAACCAGTGTCACCGACCGGAGGCAATTGAGAATCTGTTGCCAAAACGGTATCTGCTTGTGGTAACTCAGGTAATGCTGTGTTCTCTGCTGATACCCTAGCAAGAGGGTTATCAGAAGTACAACTCAGCCTAGAAATGAACTCTTCCTCAATAGTCTGTGCTATGAGAGCAACTTGACCACCACTTGGTGGCTGACCATCGTCACTCCACCTGTCATCACCAAGACCCCTACGTCCTGGTATACGCAGAGACTCCAAACCAACCGAAAAATCAGGCAATGGTGGTTGCACAGAACCACCACTTCGTTCACCAAGGGGCGCAGACATAGCATTATCATAAGGCAGAACTGGAGCATTCAACGTTAAAAAATGAGATGCATCAAGATTTCTAGAGAAAGCTTCAATTTCTCTGGATGAGCTTTGAGATCCTGACCACATAGAAGACGCTACATCGCTAGACTGAGATGGCCTCTGGAGAAGAGGATGTTGAAGACTAGTTACGCTTGAGGCAGGTCGTTCAAATGATGTCCTGCTTGTCTGACGACGACGCTCAAACCCGAAAGTTCTTCGCAGGCCAAAAAGGTCATCAACATTAACCCCTTCAAATGGTTCTGCAGAAACATCAATTAGCCCACCCCCAGCTCCAGGCTGCCCAAGGACTTGCAAACGATCTAACCCAAGGGCTTCCCTCCACCTCACCTCTATCACACGATTCTCATGGAAATCATCATCCTCCTCATCAACCATATCTTCAGTATATTCTTCTCCAAGTCCAGTATCATCATGATCCTCCACATCAGTATCAGCCAGAGACATCAAAGCAGTGTCATCTTCTGCAATAAACCCACCCTCTTCCTCATCATCATCCTCGTCCTCTTCTCCCTCCTCACCCATTTCATCATCTTCATCACCCATTTCATCATCCACCTGATCCTCAACGCGATAAGGCATCCCAATTTGCTCCCTGTCATTCATTACACCGCCTTCTACCATATCTTCACGCACAAAATCCATCCCCAGATCCAGTGTGTGATTAGCATTTTCATTCTCTTCACCGAACCTCATTTCTTGCTCAGCAGGTTGAGCTAGAGTCCTGTGCTGATCAGCTCCATTCGGAAAGCTTTCATGCGGTGCCAGCTCTGAACTTGTTGCACCAGCAACTATTTCTTGGCTGTCTCTGATACCATTAGATTCTGCTGACCTGGAGTCAGAAGTTGCGATCAGATTACCATCCGACCTACCATCCATATTAGTAGAATTTCTGTTGCTCAAGGAGTCAAATTTTGCGAGATGCTCACTAGAATTGGCGGCTCTTGTCAGGCTTTCCAAAGCCTTAAGTATGATGTTAACGATCTTCAGAGCATCTGGGTGATCCAAATCGATTACTTGCAATATGCTAGACAAAGACTGCACCATTCCACCATCAATCATGCTCTTTGCAACATCAGGAGAACATCCAGAACCAGGTAAATTGCCAGAGGATGAGTTCTTGGATAAAATTGCATATACTAAATCAACCAAAACAAGGATCTCTTTACTTGGAAAAAGAGTTTTCTGGGAAGAATTGCTTTCTGAATTTGGAAATACAGATAAGGCTTTCACAAGTTCATTAATCACTCGTCTGCGTCCTTCACTGGAGCGGCTGGAAAGAATTACCAAAAAATATGAAGCCTTCTCAGACAATTTATCCCTCCACTCATCAAGACCTGCACTTTTGTCTTTTGCAAGTGGAAGAAGACGATGCAGAACACGATGGACTACCCCACCCTGTACGGAATAGTCTGTCTGATTAGATGCCCGAGGTTGGGACAGCTCAAGATCCCGCCTCAAAATAACCCCTGTGGCGTGTACATACATCAACAAAATATCAGTTAATAACTTGAGAACGAAAGAAACCTTGGCTAACCCAGCAGTTTTCTCTGATGCAATATCTGTCTCAACTTTCTTTGTCTCATCAATTTTCGACTTCCCCTTATTCTTAGTACATGTGTCTACCTCCATTGCACTTGGACAACCAGGAATATTTTCCTCATTTTCCTCTGAAGAAAATGCTAACAAAATTTCAAGAAGATGATCCACTACCAGAGTAAGATTAACAGGAACCTTTTTATGGACTTTGGGACACTTTGCAGATCCATCTAGAGCTTTATTTTCAGATATTCGAACAGATTCGTGCGAAAATAATCCACCTCCACCAACCAATGTTTTAGCTTTTTCTTTCTCCTTCTCTTTGTCTCTCTCTTTTGATAAAACAATAGTGGTCCTGCCGCCAGATGATTCCAGCTGACAAACAGCTGCTGCAGCTTTCATGAAGACCCCTGGATCTCTACATATAACAGGTGCAGTTGAAATCAAAAAAGCCCTCACAGATACGCGAGATGCATGGCGATTTCCACCCAAAACTTGCCGTATCTCTGACTCCATAGCACTTTGCAGTGTTTGAGGATCTTCAATAAGATGGCGAATAATAGAAGAGGTCACCTTATCATATCCCGGGAAGAAGCAACTTCTTGGAATGTTAAAAATAGCATCCAAGCCTCCAGTTTCAATAAATAGCTTAGCCAAAGCATGTGTTTTTGTCAAGCGACTACACAGCAGAAGCACAGCCTGCATAACCATAGCTGGCACATGCTGTTTTATTAAATTGCAAGCAATGTTCAACAGCTGACGACTCTCATCAATTGTCAGAAAGCCCCTAGGTCTTCCAAATATTTTCTCAAAGACAAGGTCAGATTCCTCATCCTTAACAGCTGGGCTAGAATTCTTCACGGCAACTGCTTCTGGAAGAGGTGATGATACATTTTCCTTGGATGAAGCAGGCAACACCCCAGTCATAGTCTCTTCCACATTTTCACCAGAAATTTTAGGCCTGGACTGCAGTAAATTATACAGAATAAGAAGCAGTGAACTTAATGACCTGGGGATAAAGATCTCGTTACCACTCACAACTGTTGTCATAAAGATGGTCAAAATATTCATCACAACAGATATAATGCCGCTTCGCACAGAATCATCTCGTGCACTTTCATCTTCAGAAAGAAGCAATGCTAAAGTATGTGATATCATGCACAATGCACTGTTGTCCTTTGAGAATTCCATAGGGCACACATTTAGCTGCTGAACAAGGTAAGAAATCACACGACTACGATCCTCACATTTATTTCGGCTGCAAATAGTCAAAAGTAAATCTGTCAGTGAGAACGACACTGATTCACTGCTGTAAAACAATCTCAAAGTAGCAGCAAGGATGTCGTCAACATGCGGCATCCTTATTTCCTGCTCTTCAACTATCACATCCAAGGATTTTTCACTGCTATCAACTTTAGAGGACTCAACGGAATTTCCCAGAGACAAAGCAAGCGCACGAGCCAATTCATCCTCCTCCTGTACAGGATCCTCAGCATGACTAAACAACCATTCCATAGCCATTTCAACACTGTTTGTTTCCACACGTCTCAGTGCCTCCTCTGCTCTGGCTCTTGAGAACCCCATCTCAACAATGGCCGCAATGGTACCTTCATCAGGTGGAGGAGCTGCCAACCGTTGGTTTGAACTACCTGTAAACCCACTGCGACTTTGTTTCACATCACCAACACCACAATAAACATGAGTCATCAATGAAATGATGGAAGTGATGAACCCTGGACTACAACTTGCAAACAAGTGGTGATTCCAGATCGGCATTATGACTTCCATAACCTGAGATTGCAACATGCGGATGAACACTTTGGGGTCTTTAGGTACAGAAAACAACCCAATAGACAAACCAACCGCAACAGGCTGCACAAGAAGCTGACTCTGAGACGCAGAGCTTGAGGAAAAGACCAAAGCAGGATTAACAAAATGATCAAGTAGACGACAATAACTCTGTAAAGTCTCAATCAACCATAAATTCTGAGACAATTTGCTATCGTCAGCAGCTTTTTGATGATCTGACCCTGATGACGGGAATGATAATGGTAGTGTCCAAAGCAGCTGACTTGTTGCTTCAAATGTAGTAAGTATCTCCTTAAAGGTTCCTTGGACGTAGAAGTAGTTGATCATTGCTGTATAGCATGTAGATCGTCTATTATCAAAAATAAGAGGAACTATATCATCCACTACTTTGCCGAGATATCGACACTTCAGTGACAGTGATACACCAAGATTAGAAGAGGTAGAATACCCGGAAAAGACAAGAGCTTCCAGAAAGACCTTAGACAAGGCTGTCCCAATACACTTTGAAGCTGCACTTAGACCAAAAGTTTCGTTCCTCCGGCGATTTGGGGAAGTAAATCCCTTTACAAGCGATGTAAAGAGAGTATGTATGGTCAAAGCCAGCTTGGATACAGTTTCTAAAACAAGATCCTCCAAGCTTTTCTTCTTCAAATCCTGGGAAGAGCTTTCTGAGAGTGTGGCCATACTTTCACTATCGATTTGAAAAGCTTCCAAATGCCTGCCACTCCTTCCCCCTCGTGCACGTGCAATGCCATGTCGCATCCGGCGATTAAAACCTTCAGTGGAACGTACAACTGAAAGGAACTCCCGCTCCGCAGCCCAATGTGAATGAGTACTACTCCGAACTGAAGCAGGATTCAGGAGCCTGTACGGGAAAGTATTAGCATCCTCGTCACTTCCCCTTTCAGATGTATTAGACATGCCTACATCTGGACTTTCAGATTCAACTAACACACTCTGCTTCTCGTCCACCTTAGAGTCACAATATAGAGATACTTGCCAAAGTACTTCCCTGTAAACCCCACCAAGATCCTTCAACACATCAGAATCTGCAGTACCCAACTCAGATACAACTGCAGTTGTAACCTTCAACAAAGAATTTGCAAGAGAAAGAATCCCATCAAGATTAGAAAGGTATCTCGCAACCTTTAACCTCTTAGCAGGTTCCACCTGAGCAAGCTGAACGCCTCCAAGAGAAATTAATAATGCAAGCGTTGTCGTCAAATGTTCTCTCAAGAACGAACACACTGCTCGAGCCAGCGAAGCAGAGTGCGGATGGGAGAAGTTCTTAAATGCAACAGATATGCTTTGACCAACAGAAACCGAAAGAGGCATAGACGGCAAAGTGAATAGATGCAGTACAGCCTCTATTCCTTTCTTTTCAACAAAGATACGGCAGGTATCAGAATTTTGCAAGATCGCTTCCAGAAGGCGAGCAGCATTGCTTATACAGTCAGGAAGAAAAGATTCAGTGTTCATTGATGATGCATCAAAAGAGGCATCATTTGCCTGCTCTGAATTTGCAACCTTCTCATCCAATAGATCCATGCACTTGTCATCAGCATCAGTTTCCATGGGAACATGTACAGAAACACTAGGAGGATCAGCAGATGAAGAGGCTGAATCAGTCCCAGACCCAAGTCTTGCAAGGGTGTTCAAAATCTCAATCAGCATGTCCACCCCAAGCACACGCAAAGGTGAAGCATGACGCATTAGTTCATCCAGGCCACTTGATAAGGAAGCCAACGTGTCGGCGGTCAAGGCTCGCATATATGTCCTAGAAGTAAATATTTTAACAAAGCACATCAATGCGTTGCGTTCTTTCACGGCCTTCAGGCCATTATTGTTCAAACACAAGGCATCAAGACACTGAGGTATGCAACCTATAGCTTCTGCAGAGCACAGGAGACCATCCATAATTGCATCTATGAAAGTGGATGGAAGACCGGCTGCTTCTAGAGCAGCAAAGCAGGTAGGATCCTTATGAATGAGATCACTCATGACAGTTGCAGCAAGTGAAAACACCCCGCCGCCAAAATCCTTTGCTCTTCTGAAAAGTATGCATAAACAATGTGGCAACAGGCTCTCTTCAGAACCAGAAATCCGGGCTGTGGCTCCTGGAGCATAAGTACCCAAAGATATTGCACGGAGTAGAGCTTTAATCAGCAACCGACGATGATATGCAACCAATGCTTCTGAATAAAGAGGGTGCATAGTGTCTAACTCAGAAGAGGCGTTTGCAACTACTTGAGAACCACTTGAGTCAGAAATGTCAAGGTCAACAGAAGAGTTTTGCAGCACAAACCCATTTTCAACATGAGAGACTTCTAGTTTCAGACGTAATATGGTATCATCTAAACCACCCAAATCTCTGAAAAGTGTAGCCGCTGGATTACTGTAATCCATGAAGGCTTCCAATACATGAACAGCCATACTAACCAAATGTAAATGTTGAGGATCCATATCCTTGAGCAGAGGCAAAAGTGTGGGTATGAATCCTGCTTCACGCATGGCTGAGCAACCAGATGAAGACGAGACCAAAACCGTTACAAGAGACAACAATGCCTCAGCAAAAACTACTGACCACTTTGATGAACCATTCAGTATAGAATCAATTGCTTTTTGCATGAGGCTGGAAAGTATGCCACGATGCCCACCAGATGTTACTGCAGTCAATACAGTAGACTGCCTTGCCCTATCTTGGCACACAGCAACCAAAGAAAGAATACTTAATACACGAATTTTCTCTGGGACAAGAGTCTCATAGCTTAGCAGGGTGACCAATTCATTGATGAACTCCGGTTCGTTGTTAAAGAAAGACACCATGTCATCAGAGTCACCACATGCTTGGACAAGAACTATAAAAGCATATAACCGAATACAGGTGTATTGCTGCCGAGAAGCAAGGGAAGTAAAAGCCCTTGCAAAACGCAACCTTGTCAATAGAGAAAATCTCAAACTAAGGGGAACTTTGTACTCTAAAACTAACTTACTAAGCAAAACAAGATCAGACTCTTGCCTAACATTAATGTCAGGCAGATCAATAATCTGTAAACCTTGGGAATGCTGGTCAGTGGCCCGGAGCTCATTCGAATAGTCATTCAAAGAATAGAACTCAAAATGTAAGCTGCTACCCAGCTCAGAAGCGGCTTTATCAGAAACATTTTGTACAACACAAGCCACTAGTCCAAGTCCTTCTTCCTTTCCTCCCCAACCTTGAGCAAAAGCCAAGAGCTTTGAATTAAGAGAAGCATCTCTCAAAATGTACTTTCCAATTGTTTTCTTTAAGAAGGCTCCCAAAGTTCGCAGGCATGCCTCCACTATGTCTGCATCCGTGCAAGCCAGCAGAGACGATAGATGATGCTGCACACACCCCAAAAAAAAAATATATAGCAATACACATCAGCTGACAACAATAAGATTCCTGGGGAGGGGGCGCAGCAGCATGAATAAGGTGTGTGTACGTATGTATGCTTCTTGCACATACATACATGTAAGACAGATACTAATAAACACTCACGCTACCACATGACAGGTGGATTTAGGAAGCTACTTATAGTCTGCAGTGTAAGAACAAAGAAACTAAATGATCCTCCTTGGAACTCATTATCGACCAACTTTTGTGTTGTTTGTTGGAGTAATGAAAATAGGTGCTTAAATGATTAATGACAATTACGATCATACTCTTCTAGATCGAAATAAGTTAAAAAGAAAAAAAATCTAAAATAAGATCAATATGAAAGAAGATTTTAAAAACCCAAGAGGGACTAGAAACGAAAAAAATCACATGGCATAAGAAACATGTACAATGGCAGAAAAACTGAATGACTAAAACTTCTGATACTTGAAACGCACACATTTAAACCAATACTGATAACCGAAAACTCAGACGCACAGCAAGCTTGTAAATGACAAAGCAGAATGCCGGTACTCTTGAGCAAGACTGCCAAAAAAACCTTTCCTGGTAAAGAAACTGCAGCTTTTAAAGAAAAAATAGTTACCTCATACGAATTATAGAAATGCTTGTTGGTGCAGTTCTCGAGTATTATCTGTATGACACGCAGGATCTGAAGAACGGCCTCCCGTGGAAAAGGGGGGTCAGCCTCCAAATCATCTACCTCAAGTTGCAAGTCCTTCCTTGGTTTTATGTATTTCTCAAAGAAGGCATCAAAGTGATTAAAAAGATCAACCCAGTGATGAAAATCGCCCTGCAAATCAATTAATTAGCCAAGAATTTACAGATATATGAAAGAAATTAAAATGTACAAGGATGGCCACTGAAAGGAAGTACCTTTTCAAAATCCCAGAGAAATCTTCTCAGTGCTTCTTCAATATTTTCAAAGGGAGTTTTTATAACATTTTCAATGAAAGATTTGATCCTTGGAGGCTGCAAAATGGAGAAATGCATAATGAACAGGAAAACTCAAATCTCAGAAATTAACCTAAATATATATAGGTGCCAATACTGTGGTAAACCCATGGGCATGCAACTCAAATGGTAAAATCCAACAAGAAGATAGCTATTGTATCTGTGCAAATTAGGATTGTAGCATACTGGAGCAGATCTTCTGTCTCCATGCTTCAAAATTGAACTACCTTATCGCTTATAGTAAAAGCTGAGAAATAGTGCTTTTTTACGAGAATCCTCACCAACTATCAGAACAAGCATTTCCCAATAATTTGATGGAAAAATCAACGAACATATATAACAACAATAGAAGTAAAATAGCTTATAACATATCCGGATAGGATCATCAAAAATCATCGCTTGAGAAGCTACTCAGACCATACAAAATCACAAATTTCTCAAAGTGACCAAAAAAAAATTATATTTGTTTGAAAAAAATGGCTAATAGCTGACACAAAGCGCCTTAGCATCAAATGACGAATGTAAATCTATAAACCTCACATAACTAAAATACAATCAAAGAATTCTCTACAGGTATCGTCCAGACAAAAATATCCATATAGCTGCTGCAAATCAAGAAGCCACATAAAAAAATAAAAAATAAATTTGAGGCCCAGTAGGCCAGGCGCTACTGATAACTAACCAAATTTCAGCAAAAAAACAAAGCCTCTGACAACTTAACGGTATGAAGTGTCATTAAACAAGCATAATAACATAAAACGCTGTAATTAAAACATACGATCCATGATATATGAAAATTCAATATAAAACACAAGAATCATGGAACTAAAGTTGAGGTTGCTAACCACTTCAACAGCTCTCCTTCGCTTCAACTTCATCATTGAATCAGCAATCTAAAACCATTGGCCGATTGGACTAAACCGGCTATATATATTAATCGATCGATCCTACATACAAGAACCGATCGAATTGGATAACTATAATGTGTGCGAGGAGTCTGGCAACGAATTGAAATCGATAAGATAGAGAGTCCAGCGATCCGAACGGTGATAGAAAAGGAAAAAAAAATCAGATAAAAACAACGGAGAAATGAGGATAATTATTGGAATCGTAATTCTCTAGGGTTTCTCGGAGGGTTATAGGAATCGAATACAAATTGAAGATATATATCACAGAGCGATGATGATTATCAGTAGATGAGTAGAGATTGGCGAGTGAAATATGAATAGGGGTGAAACTCTCGGTGATATATATTCTCTGTGCAGCAAAAACAAGTTACATGATAAACACAATTTTTTCCAATGGATTGGAAATTTTGAAAAGTAATACTTGAAATTTGTATAATTTTTAAAAAGTTCAAGAGTTTATTATATGTCTTTTTTTTTTTTTTTTTTTGAGGGTATTATAAGTCTTTTGATAATTTTACTTTATTATTATTTCTTAATTTTGTATAAGAATACTTGCAATACACATCGTAAAACTTTCATCAAATCATCGTTTAATAAGCGCATACACATCGTAAAACTTTCAAATAATGTATTTTTAGAGATTTTAACATCCTAACAATTTTAGAAAGTAGGCATATACATTTTTTTTTTTTGTTTCTCCAATACACATCGTAAAACTTTCAAATAATGTATTTTTAGAGATTTTAACATCCTGGCATATACTTTTTTTTTTATCAAATTGAATTCTTTAAATTTTCCTTTATCCAAATTCTTTAAATTTTCCTTTGTGTCTACCGCATTATGTAAAATAGAGAATCTGATGCGTTTCATCTTGATAGAGATTCTGTAAACTAGAAAAACGTGTGTTTAAAACTGTAAGAATTTATTTAGATGATCTGATGTAAGTGCCTATCCATGATTCCTAGATTTGCCTAATTTCGACTGTCTAAAAATGGATAGGCACGAATGTCCTCAGGCCATTGAGAAAATAGAGAAATGGGACGTACTCCTTACACATACGCAGTTGAAAGCCTAGTGTATGATATGTTGTATACTTTGACGGACATTTGCTATGCAGTAGGGGTAGATAGTCGAAATTAGGCAAATCTAGGAAATGAGTATTGGAAGGCGGTGGAATGTATCCACAAGTATCTATTGAGTAATAAACTCTCATTACCCATATGGAATGAATTATGATTGAATCAAAGTGTCTAGGGTTTGATCCAAATGATGTACACTGCATCATGTCATTATCTGTGTTTTCCCCTCATTAAAAGTACATATTTGACCGTTAGATCATCAAATTCCCCGCAAAATGGATATTGCATCAGTTTGTTGTTTATATATGTACTAATGTCAACTGAAGTGTATTATTTACAGTACAAGACATAAAGCTTAATTGATTGAATTCAAGTATTATACAAGTGAGTAACATCTTTATATCAAGTTACATTCGAAGATCAAGACACGTTATGAGCAAGATCTGATCAAAACCATAATTCTGATTTTATACAATTCACTGTTCACTTATGTGCTTGATCAAGCTTCAACTGATGCATTTTTTGATATTGTGTGTTAATCAAGGCTTAATTATCTGTTTACTTCAGCAAAGGGACATAGAAAACCATTGGATTATATTTCGGTTTAAGGGTGGAAAAGAAAGATAAAAGTCCTTATGCAAGTACAACTATCACATCATCCACCATCTACTACTTCTTGTCTCTTGTACAACGGTTATAAGCATCAGTTGAGCTTCATTTCTCTTGAAAAAAAATTCGTGAAATAAAGAGAAACGAGGGAGGAGCCTTCATAGCTCAATTTAGCTTGATTTTTTTGACATTGAAATTCAAATCTAATAGTTGTATGAGTTATTGTGTTGATGCTGCCAATCAGTCTATAAGAATAGTCTCATTGCAATTTGAATAGACTACTACTTCTTGAAGTGAACCGAGAATGCTCAATTTGGATTTTTACCCTAGGATCGATTGTAGGAACAATGAAACGAGCTCCGCGACCCTAGATATCTGTGTATCTAAGAACCTTGGATTAAGGATCTCGACCCCTAGATATCCATGTATCTAAGAACCTCGGTTTGTGAACGCTACAAAGTATGCTCACGACCTTGATAAGTTCGGGTTTGAATACTTTACTCTAGAATACTCAAAAGTTCAAAGAACTTAAATAAATGTATTTCACTCAAAGACTAACTATATAATGACTCTATTTGCCTTTATATAGGCTACAGACTCAAGGAAATAAAACAAACTAGCAATGTGGGATAATTAAAATCTAATATTCGTCACATTATTTCCTAATGGACCTAACTTGACTCTAATAAGCCCAAATGACTTTTATTTGGTGAAAATAAGGACTTAACCCAATATACTATCATATAGGCACCATTTTTTATGGACTGTACTAACATTTAGGCCCATACAACCTTTATTAACTAAACTCAATGCAAAATAAAACAAAACAATTCCAATAACTAGTTAATAACTCATCCATGCTCATCTTTGCTCTGCTCTTCAATCTTCTTGGGCTGGATCACATCATTCCCTCCCGGTTGGAAATGATTCATCCTCGAATCAAAAAGACGTCATATGGCTGATCAGTATGCACAAATTCGAGAGAAACAACAAAAAACACCAATGCTATGCCGGGATCAAATATAATGCGATGAGACAACTTTAAATCAATGGTATGTTGAAATGACGATTCATGCTTCACCAATGGAACATAATAACAATCTCTCGGCTCGATACAAATGTCGATGAAGACCTGTGTGGAAGCGATATAAGTATAGCAAGGCAATTTATGATTTTCACCAACAGGCGTAACAAAAGGATCATCAAAAGTGTGATCCGGCTTTCCACCAATATCAACGGTACCAAGGTCATCCATATGCACTAAAGGTGCTGCTTCGGGCACATCCAATAAATCGGATTTCTCCTCAAGTCTATGAACATCATGTACCTGCAAAGAAGATTCAACAAAACTGGCAAAAGAATTGAGTAACATAGCATCTTCTGTTCCCTCAACCAAAATCAACTCCTGGCGTTCTTCTCCCACAATAGACTCCTCATACATCTCTACCTTTGCATCCATAAATTTAGGCTCATCCTTCTCCACTTTCTTATCAACAAATATGGGACTAATTTCATCCTCCAGCTCCACCACACTCTCACTTTTCTCGTTTTTAACTTCAGCCATCCATTTCAAGTTATAAGCAAGATCCTCGTCAATTCTACGTAGTTCTTGCAAGAATTTAGGACAATCTTGAAAGTAATGGTCATCCCATTTACAATGACCACAAAAAATAGAAAACACACCTTTGGAAGCTTTATTCAGTTGTATATCATGACTCTCACTCTTCTCATTTTCCATATTTTTGGATTCTTTATTCTTGAAAGCACCTCGTGTGTATGGGTAGCGACTCAAGAACATACTTCTTGCCATAATAACAAAATGAATACCGAGTGCGGGACGAATTATGACGTACCTTGTACAATTGTAACCATGGCTTTGCTAATATCAAGTGGTCACATTTTAAAGGCACCACATCACGTAATGTATTAGAGCGATGACCTCCAACGGACAAAGAAACCCATGTTTGCCTTGTAACAAAAAACGGACGACTTCCAACAACAAAGTAATAAGGATGTTTTTTCGTCGGCAAGTTCAACTCTTTAACTACCCTACTGCTAATCAGATTCTCTTCTTCCAGATGATCAATGCACAACTTGTATGCTTTGTTTTGAATTAATCAAGGTGTGCGAACTATGTCATAAGCCATGATAGTATCAGCAAAATATTTATATAATCACAACTCTCGTGCTTCTCTCACCCCTCGTGTAGAGTTCAAACGTAGAACAAACCAAAACAATGAGCAAACCGAGCAATCACAACCAAAGAACCTAAATTGGGACCTAGGGCTGAGATTGGAAGGTGCTTGTCCCCAAGCAAACAAAAAGACTCAAGACGAGATGGACTAAGAAGCTCACACATGACATAGAAATACACGAAGATGCACAGCCCACGAGCATCAATAAAGTTCATCCCGACATTCAAAACACAAGAAATGGACTGACTAATCATTTTTTTATCATATCATGAGCAAAAGTGAACAAAAATTTCAATGGAAAACAACATAGACCAAGCAAATAGACCCTCACGGGATAAATCACTCAACGCTCAATATTTGTGAGGTGACTAAACTCTCAAGCTCATTCCATCGAAAATGTCCTACTATATGCTTGTATATCGTCTCATATCAATCACCAAGGCCTTGTGCAACATATAAATCATAAGGCCTTTGGGAAAAAGGATGGTAAGTGAGAATAGCCCAAGTAAGAAAAATGTGATAGGTATAGGAAGAAGGGTATAAGAGGTGGCAAAAACCAATAGAACTAAAAGAACATATGACTATCAAACTTCAACATCACACAAGTGCAAGGGGGTCCTACACTTTATTCCAAACAAAAGAAATACAAAAGATAATTTCTCTGCTTTGGGAGAACAATGATACAACTCCCTCTTTATTACTAACAAATAGAACAAACAAGATCTAGGAGGTTAATTTTTTATCGCCTCGTTTATTGATTTTTTTTTCTTTCTTTCTTTTTTTGCTTTTTTTTTGTTTGTTTTCTTTTTCACATATATTTTTTTTCAAACTAGGAAACAAGGACATAACACCAATATGAATTTCCCCCAAGCTTGATCATTACATACTAAGTACAAGAAATTTGATAGCCACATACCCCAATTAGTCCTAAGGTTGGGTGAAAGGAATTGAGCTACCTCTTTTTGGGATGGTTCAATTTATGGTGTAGTTGAAGTAAGGTAAAAAGGAAAAAGGGGTATAATAAAGATCAAGGCAAATAAGGTATAAGTATATAGTGATATGAAAGGTAGAAACGAATGCCTCAATCATTTCTACGTGTTTGCACATGCCAAAGTAACATCAACAAGACTCAACACAAGTTCTAAAGGAACAAATCCAAGGAAGAGAAAATACGCGCAAATTTAGGGTGAGACCGAAGTGGTCGGTCATATGGCCGGAACAATATCTCACCTGGTCAATTTTGTCTATTCACTCAGACTCTATCGTTTCCTAAAGAAAATAATGGCACTTTTAAACATGATAGTCTAAAAAAAAAATCACTCCATGTCATGCATTTCTCTTGCCAAAACAAGCTCTATCACTTTTCATGCATTGCATATATCATCTAAAGTAGCTATGTGTGATCATCAAAACCATCAAAACAAACGATAAAACTGACTCGACTGACACTGACTAAGACTCTAAACTGCATTAAAGAGAGACTTGCACAAATGTCGATCCCCCACACTTAAAGGTTGCATTGTCCTCAATGTAATTAAATTAAATCATGGGAGGGTAAAAGAGAACTCACAAGATGAAATAGGTGTGCTCCTTGTGTGCATATCATCACTCTCCGAACATCGTAGTCCTGAAGAATCTTCTTCGAACCCTGTGGAGTTGGAGAGTGGAGAATTGAGAGTTACCAGAGCTCCAGCAAAGTCACCGAGATTGTGTGGTTGTTCTTTTCATGGTGGCTATATTTTAGGAGTAATATCTCAAAAATTCTTAGTTTTTCCCATGAGATGGAGGAGGTGGAGTGGAGGTATAAAGGTGGAGGAAAAGGATGGTAAAAGAAAATAAAAAAAATGAAAGAAAGAAATTAAAAAAATTCTGAAAAACAGCCTCCATCACACCATGGGTGTGATAATGACTGTTTTTTTGAAAAAAAATTAGCCACCCTTATTGTCTTTAACCACATCATGGTGTGATCTCCACTTTCCAAAGCTCGTTTGTGCATGCAATGACCTTCAAATACCACTCGTGCACATCTTTCTCTCTGCAAAACAGACACAAAACAAAACAAACAAAAACCAAAGGACCGAGAAGGAAACTCTCTTCCTTTATTTATTCATTAAACAAAAAAAAGAAAAAAAAAACACATTCTAAATTTATAGTCTTCAGTTGGACTATCTTTAAACATCATTATCAAGGAGGACTACACCAAATAAGGGCATCCCTCTGCATCTTTCTCCACATATCAAAGATATTAACAAGTATTTTCAGATATAGCATTGGGAGCAGTGGCGGACCTACATACAGCCAAGGGGGGCAACCTGCCCCCCCTTAATCCGAAAAAAACACACTAAAAGTTGTACGATACATATAGTTTGCCCCCCCCCCCCCCCCCTTAAATTTTTTATTTGCCTTTAAAAAAATTATTGCCCCCCCTTATCTGAGATCTTGTGTCCGCCCCTGATTGGGAGCCTATAATAATGTCTTCTCAATAAGAAAATAATCATTTTAGCTCTAAAGAAATAAGTGCCTCCTAGAAAATTATACATCTCTTTATCAATGCTCACAATGAACCTAAGAGAATCATGGACTACTAGAGGTGACACATCAATATATTCGACATGCTCAACATGCTCAAGTTCAACATCATTATACAATGGAGGGGGATTATCATTATCAAATGCATTTAAATCAGACACAATATTGTTACCTCCATTTTCATCTTCTTCTTCGTTCATCAATGTTGAGTCCGGGATTATTGCACCATTATCTTGTGAAGATGGTTCAAATTTCCATGTGGCTCTACTCTTGTTAATTCGGAGGCCTAAACACTCAGCAATCTTCGAGAAATCATCACTGAAAACATTTAGATCAAGACATTGTGGGATTTCATAAGGATCATAGTTTTCATCCCCACAAATTTCAAGGTCGGCCTTTTGCTCTTGAATCGCCATCATCTTTGTTACCCTTTCATCTTCAAGAACATGGCGATTATGTGCAACTAATTCTCCCAAAGTCAATTCCCTTTTTTTTTTAGAGCATGACACAATAGATGTGCCATTTCTCTAGAAAATTTCTCACTGGTCTTTATAGATTTCTCTAACAAAATCTCAAAGTTAGACTTGGGCTCTGAGTGAGGGCTTGCTTCTTGGTGCCAATTATACTGATCCTGACCACATGAATAATATGGATGGTTACTCCAATCACCATTGTATGATGGTGCATTGAGATTGTGGTTATATTGATATTGATCCTCACAACTTGCACCATAGCCAACATTGTTACTCCAATGGTGAGATGAATAACCTACATTGCACTGAGCATCATAATGGTTGTCACCACAATATGAACATCTCATTTTAAATTGGTTAAGCCCATATTCGTACATCCTCTCATCAGTTGGTGTCACTTGAGCATTAAATCTTGAGAAAAATGAATCCATGCATGAAAGCTAGTTGAGAAATTAGAGAGAAGATATTTTCATAGATAGATTAGAATTTGTGTCAAATACACCCTTATATCACCACATTGTTGTAACAAACTACACATTCTCCAATGCACAGAATCTAATAAAGGATAACACCAAATCTAGATAGGACACCTGTCCTTATCTTAACCTATATCTTTTCAGCCTCTCTCAAACGAATATGTGGAACAGTCACATTGAGTTTGTCTCTAAATGTCTCAAAGGATTCAACGGGTAATGCTTTAGTTAAGCAATCAGCAATCTGATCCTTTGTTGGCACATAACACACCATCAGCTCCTTATTTAAAACCATATTCCTGACAAAGTGAATATCCACTTCTATATGCTTAGTTCTTGCGTGATACACTTTGGATTTTGAGCTAAAGAGTTTGCACCGTGTTGTCACACCATAGTATAGGAACACTTGGGAGTCGAATCTCATCTCATTCGGCGAAATTTGTGTAATCCATTTTACCTCGGTACAAGATTGGCCAAAGATCGTACTCGGATTCACGGTAGATCTTGACACAACGATCTGTTTCTTTGAGCTCCATGATATACAAGTGAGTCCCCTAAATACACATAGTATCCACCAGTTGATTTTCTGTCTATTGGACAAACTGCCCAGTTAGCATCAGCAAAACCATGCAATTCCAGTGACTTGGAAGGTCTGAACAATAATCCCATTTTGAGTGTCCCTTGAACATATCTCAGTAACCTTTTCAAGCCATTCCAGTGAGTGGTGTAAGGGTTTTGCATAAACTGACTCAGAGTATTCACATCAAAGGCTATGTCTGGTCTGGTCAGTGTTAGATACTGCAATGCACCTATGATACTTCTGTACACGGTAGGTTCGGTCGAGAGGTTCACCTTCTGTATGAGCGGTACTTTCCGGGCACCATAGGTGTTGTGCGGGGATTTAAGTGTTCCATATTCCACTTCTTCGGTATTTGTGATGCATAATAGGGTTTGAGTGAGGAGGTGCAATCCATACGAATTCCTGGTAACTTGCATTCCAAGAAAATGAGACACTTGCCCTAAATCTTTCGAGCAAGGCGAGAGTCAAGAAGTTTGATGAATTTACGGATCAACTTAGGTGAATTTCCTGTCAACAAGATATCATCAACATATACTTAGCACAAACGAGAATCGTTTGTCGGTTTTGAGCATAAACAAGGATATATCACATATAGGCGAGTAAATCCCCGATCAAGTAGGCGAGATTTGAGGGCATCAAACCATGCCCTGGTGCACCTTCGATCCATAGATTGCCTTATTCAATCTGCATACATACCACGGCTTTTACGGATCTTGAAAACCTTCGGTACACTCCTCCATATAGACGGGTTCTTTCGATGGCCCATTCGAAATGCATTGTTGATATCTATTTGATTTATGGGCCAATGCATTGAAACTGCTATGGACAAGACAAATTCTGATGGTTGCAAGTTTAGCTACTGGACTAAATGTCTCAGTAAAATCAATCCCATAATGTTGTAGATACCCTTTGGCAACTAATCTTGCTTTGTGCTTCAAGATACTCCCATCTGGATTTAGCTTCAACTTGAATACCCATCTGCATCCCACTATACTCTGATTTGAACTAGGCTTCACTAGGTCCCATGTTCTATTATGCTGCAATGCCTTATATTCATCAACCATTGCCTGTCTCCATTTGTCATCAATCAAAGCATCTGATACACTAGTTGGTTCAGTAGGAAAAGTATGAACCTTACACAGTGATGCATTATAGGTTTTAGGCTTGAATATGCCACTTTTTGACCTAGTTTGCATGTGGTGAGTTTTGACAGTGCTTTGTGGAACAACAGTGGTGGATGCAATTTCTGAATTAGTGATGGCTTCAGTGTTAGGTGAGGCATTAACAGATGGTGATGCAGAGGGTGAATCTAACATAAAAGATGTAGATGATTCAGTATGTGGTGTAGATGAATGACTTGAACCAGGGGATATGCTTTGATGTTCACTAGTATGACTCATGAAGGGTATAGGAGAATTACCGGAGGTATCATGACCGGGTTGGTGTTCACTTGCCCTTTGCTCGGGAGTGCGGTTTGGTGAATGCAGCTCGATCACGGTGATGATCTCATTATGCCCTCGAATGAGACGGACCAAAGGGAAGAGGATGAGTGAAAAGATCGGGAGTACAAAGAATTTGTTTGGATGGACCCGAGTAAAACCGGATGAAAAGGGAATTTAGTTTCATCAAATTTGACATTATTGGAGATATATATTCTTCACGACCTATCAAGACACTTATAGCCTTTGTGTTGAGGAATCGAGACCTAGGTTTACACATTGAGTTGTATGATACGGAATTTTGTGGTATGGAAAGGTCTCAAATAAGGATAAACGGCACAGCCAAAGGTTTTAAAGGATATGTAGTTAGGCTTTTTAGTGAAAAGACACTCATAAGGGGACTTGTGGCCCAAGACAGGAGTAGGTAGGGAATTGATAATGGACATTGAAGCTTGAAAGCTATGCCACCAGAAAGCAAGAGGCATAGAGGCCTGAGCTAACATAGTCAATCCTAGTTCAGTAATGTGCCTGTGTTTTCTCTCTGCCCTCCCATTTTGTGCATGATCATGAGGGCAGGGATGCCTAAATGTTATGCCATGCTGCTTCAAAAATGGTTCAAACACTCTGTACTCACCCCCCCAATCTGATTGGATACATTTAAGTTTAGAGTTAAACTGTGTTTCAACTAGGGTTTTGAAGTGAGTAAACACAGACAAAGCTTCAGATTTGGCCTTTAAGGGAAAGATCCAAGTGAATCTAGAGTGATCATCTATAAAGTGAATATAATAAGAATGGCCTTCTGTGGATTTAACTGGGGCTGGACCCCAAATATCAGTGTGAATTAAGTCAAATAGAGAAGCAGCATGAGACATAGAATTCAAATGAGGTAGAGCATGAGATTTTCCAAATTGACAAGCATCACAAAACAGCAGTTTTTCATTGATAACAGCATTACAATCATTCAAAATCTGACTCAAAACTTTACTAGAGGGGTGACCAAGCCTCCTATGCCACACATTAGGATCCTTATTGGGGTCTAGAACATCTAGAGGCGAGTTTTCCTAGACCTAGATGACACTTTGCTAAGAAGAGCGATAGGCTAGCGAAACCGAATAGACTTGGATTGAAGAGAGATCTTTGAGGACCGATCATCCGGAGGCACTTCTGATATAGACCATCCTTGAGCTGACCCCTGAGCATTGGCATCTTTGTTACCTTGTCCTTGACAATGCAAAAATCATTAACAAATTCAGTAAGCACATCATTATCAGACATCAACTTGGAAAGGCTAAGTAAATTTCTGGTAATTGCAGGCACATGAAGAACAGTGTTGAGAAATAAAGGACCAATGTGTGTGTGTAAAACAGTGTAACCTATGTGCTCAATGTGCAGGTGTTCACCACTTCCTACTGTCAGTGTATCACTGCCATGATAAACAATACTTTTATCAAGATTACCCAAGTCTGATGTTACATGGTTTGTGGCCCCACTGTCCAAATACCAAGCATGATCCGCAACGGTGCTAGGAGTTGCCATATAGGTGATGGGCGATTAGGTCCGGATGCATTAGAGAGGTCGGAGGTTGAAAATCTGTCTCAAACCTATGCCAACGGTTGCCACGGTATGTCCATTCTTGCCACAAAGTTGACACTGAACCTTAGCATTTCCTGAATTTCTGCCTCCACTTCTTCCTCCACCTCTGTTTCTTCCACTTCCACCTCTACTTCCTCCACCCCTACCTCTGTAGGAGTTATGTCCTTGTGGCCTGACATTTGCTTTCCCTAGACCAGAACCTTGATTATAGCTTGCAAGATGTGCGGCGGGGTAATAAGCGATCCATATGAAGAAGGATTGAATCGGCCGACAATCTCTCATGAGTAATAAGTTGAGGCGCACTTCCCGCAAGACAATGATCCAATCCGAGCAGTCAAATTAACAATCACGGCTTCATAGTCTTTGTCAAGACCTCACAGAGTAGCCAAAATCAACTCTGATTTGGTAATAGGATATCCTGCAGCTGTCAAATTGTCACTATAAGATTTCATAGTTGCTAGATAGTCTGCCATAGATTTTGATCTTTTTTCAGCTCGAGTAAGAGCACTCTTATACTCCAGCATTCGAGATTCAGACTGATTGTTAAAGAGGATCTCCAATGTTGACCGATTTCATGAGAGGAGGAGCGACCAACCACTTCGTCAAAGCTTGCTCTCGTCATAGATCTAGCAGACCAACTTTGTAAGCAACGAATCTACGAGAATCCCACTCGGCTACAGTGGATTCGAGAGGAGACACGGGATTTCGGGTGGCCTTGGTTTTGTACCAAACAAGTAACCCTCGAAGCTTATAACCTTTAATCACCGGCAAAACGGTGTAGCGCCACAACGAGATAGTTATCTCTTGTTAATTTAACGAGTTGTCGATTGACTAAGATGACCGGTAAACGGAATGGGGTTCGGTGGTTAAAGGGCGATGTAGGACTTACGGCTCGAAGAGAAGAAACAAGAGATGGCTCGAGTCCGGGCAACAATGAAGGCTAGCATGAAGGGAGGAAGTGTGGATCCAACACTAAAAGCTGGGCAAGGATGCTCTGCCGAGAAAAGGTGTAAGCTCCGGTGAGATGTGAAGTGTTCCCGGAGAAGAAGGGTGCGATGACGGAAACCCGGACACTTGGTATTCCGGTGACAACATTTGAAGAAGGATTTGAAGTAAGAGGTGATGAAAGTAATGCGATGCGATAGTTTGTGAGTGGAGCCTCATCCACCTCCGGCCGGCGAGAGGAGTGGATCGATCGGCGGTGGCTCCGCCATGCCTCTTCTCGATACCAAGTTGAGAAATTAGAGAGAAGATATTTTCATAGATAGATTAGAATTTGTGTCAAATACACCCTTATATCACCACATTGTTGTAACGAACTACACATTCTCCAATGCACAGAATCTAATAAAGGATAACACCAAATCTAGATAGGACACCTGTCCTTATCTTAACCTATATCTTTTCAAAGCTTGACACTTCAAATTTTTGCCCAAGAAAAGAAAAAAATCAAAAGCAAAAAGGTCTCACCGTAGCAAGGTGCAGCTTGCTGTGGTGAGGAAAAAAAAGTCTAGTTTAAGAAAATCAAAAACACGTTCGATGTTGACACCGAAGTCCCCGGCAACGGCGCCATAAAACTTGATGTTCCATGTATTCAATCACCAAACAATTCTCGATTTATATTAGCTAGACAAATCAAAATTTTGGAGGTTTTTATCTAAAAATCCTAAAAATAAAGGAAAAAAAAAACTACGAACCAAGAACTTCAAGATTTAGGTAAAAATTCAATTTAAAAGCATTTCTAGGATTTCAAAGTCACCACGGAATTAATATACGACTTACCAACAATGTTTCCTTCAAGATACGAGATTTACACTTATAAAGGCAATTATCATATTTTATCACAAAAATATTCTTTCGAATTATTCTCGTGATGTACCTACACTCAAACTACATCGGGTTTCCCACGATAAAGAATAAACTTAGATCCTTTAAAGAACCATAATTTCATGCCATCAAGGTTTCTACCAAATTTTCATTCTAATAAAACCCTAGATTCAATTCTTGTTTCCTAAAGTATCAATTAAGTAGTACTTTCCGGTCACTAATTAATCGAATAATTTCTCTACGTAGAATTGCGATTATTCACCCTCTCAGGCTATTAATTTCGACAATAAAACAAGAATAGCACACATGAATAAATTATAAGCATCAAATTCATAAAACAAGGGAAAGATTGGGTTTTTACATCATATATTCATATCCGAGTTTCTCCTAATCCTAGAAACTGATATCTACTTACGTTCCATATCAAGATTCCAAGATTCAATCATAGAATTCATACTTTGACAAGAAAAATAAATAAATAAAGAAAAAGAGAAAAAGAGAGAGATAAATAAACCGTCGAAGTATTGCATAAAATAATCCAACTTTGAAAAAGCTTCGTTCTTGAATTCTTAAAACCTAAAATCCATGTTCTTGGGGATGGGAGAAGATGATGAAGAAAAGAGGAAAAGAGTCGACAGTTTTTTTGATGAATCCGGCGTTAAATCTGATTTCTAAGACTTAGGGGAGTATAAAAGGATTACATCATAAATATAAATTTCCATAATTAATTTAATCAAGAAAATCTCTAAATTCAAAAATCTATCAATCTTGGACTCTTATTGTGTGTGGGCTCCTCATTTTCATCAAAAATCACGCCAATTTGAAGGAAAATACGTTGGTGAAATTTCGACGAATCAGTACATTTCGTTGGCGAGGATCACATTTCTGAAAACTGTCACACCTTGGGTATGACAGAGGCTGATTTTTGAATTCTTCCACTTTAGCTCCGTTTTTGGGTCTTTTTCTTCTAATCTCGCATCATCCTGCAATAATTCAAACAAGCGCATTAATCTAGCCCAAAAAGGATAAAAACATCGCAAAATAACAACATATGACACCAAATTGAGTCCAAAACGTCTCAAAATATTCGACTTTTTAGGAACTTATCAGAAGGCTTAAGAAAGGTTAGGCTGAAACAAGGTGCAAGAAACAAGAGCAAAGAAGGAAGAAAAAAGTGATGAATTTTTTTGATAGCAAAATTTCACGGGTGTGAAAGACTTGTTTTTCTTTAAAGGCCTTTTTTTTTGTGTGAACTACAGAATTTTCACGTAATTTCTGAGTCCCCTTTTTTTTGGCCGACTAAATTAAATAAATCAAATTAAAATAAAACAATTAGGTCAAATCTTTTTTTTTTTTTTGGTTTATACGGCTATTGCAACAGGGAATTAACAAGGCAATTGGCTACAGATGGAACACAAAAGATGGGATTTTTTTTTATGGTGTAAACTCACAAAAGCTGGGAACTTGTACATTACTTTTTTTTTCTTTTTAGATTGCAACTTGATGTACGGAATTTGAAGCCACTAGCAGGAAATATTATCACAATCCAATATTTTTGCAGCAAACAGAAAAGCAATGATTTTTTTTTTGTCGAAGATCAAGAACACAGTACGAAAAAAAAAATCGCTGGGAATTTTCTTGATGATAATGGACGAAAAGAAGAACAAATAAAGAACAGATCCTTTTTTTTTTATATTAAGAATCGAAACAACAAAGAAGAAAAGAATTGGATATTTGTTACCTACAAAAATTGTCTCTGATACCATCTGAAGTGAACCGAGAAGGCTCGATTCGGATTTTTACCCTAGGATCGATTGTACGAACAATGATACGTGCTCCGCGACCCCTAGATATCCGTGTATATAAGAACCTTGGATTAAGGACCTTGACCCCTAGATATCATTGTATCTAAGAACCTCGGCTTGTGTGACAAGGTATGCTCACGACTATGATAAGTTCGAGTTTGAATACTCTGCTCTAGAATACTCACAAGTTCAAAGAACTTAAATAATTGTATTTCACTCAAAGATTAACTATCCATTGTTACAATGACTCTATTTGCATTTATATATACTACATACTCGAAATAAAACAAACTAGCAATATGGGATAATTAAAATCTAATTTTTGCCACATTATTTCCTAATTGACCTAACTTGACTCTAATAAGCCCAAATGACTTTTATTTGTTGAAAATAAAGACTTAACCCAATATACTATCATATAGGCACCCTTTTTTATAGAATATACTAGCATTTAGGCCCATAAGACCTTCATTAACTAAACTCAATGCAAAATAAAACAAAACAATTCCGATAACTAGTTTATAACTCATCCATGCCAATCTTTGCTTGTTGAAATAGTGTCGATCTTCTATTTCTTTATGATTATACATATCTTTTAATGCACGGGAATACAAAAGCCAAACTATATATATAGGATCACATCACTTTTATATTATCAGATGTATTCAGCTATTGCCAAAGCTCTTGCTTTGTTCATCTTCTTTGAAACCCATTTGAGATTCAACTTTTACATACTTTGAGTTATTTTGAGACTTTGTAGCCAACTTTTTGATATGTTGATCGTCTTGTTGTTTGTAGTTGGTTTGTCGGGCCTAAAGCAATAACAATTCTCGAAATGTTGTGAATCGTAAATTGTTGAAATAGTGTCCTAAACCCGTCTACCGATCGGGTTGGACTCGGATCCGACTTGACGGATGTTGGATCATTTTAACAATTGTTGTGACTATTTCTTTATGATTATACATATATAATAAATGGCTTTTATACCATTGGCCTTACTGTCTGCATATATACTTCACAAAAAAGGACTAACATGTTAATTTTCCACCCGACACAAATTGATTGACGTGAGCATATTAGCTTCTTTGTCTAGCAGCCCAAACTTAATTAGAGAAAAAGGAAAAAAAAGTTACCACATTTTTTCTCACTCTCCTTAAAATGATGTACGCTAAACATGAATTCTAAATTTGTCACCTAATTGACATTCAACCTTTTTATGTTTAGCATCAGAAATTTTGATTGCATTCACTAACATCGGTAGCAAGAAAGTGACATTTTTTATACAAAAAAAATACATACCTTCATACCAGCTCTAAGCCAATCTTCTTTCGTAATCCCAAACAACTTGCTTAGTTTCTGTTAAGAATTTCATGAAACTATGAAATGCAAGGCTTCACTCATATTAGTCTCAACACTTCCACCAGTAGAAGAATGCCTGGAGTACAGTTAAGAAGTTAGTTATTAGAAAAAACCACACAAACAATTGCACACTCCACATCAATAGATGTAGAAGATATATTCTATGAATGAAAAATCAAAGATCAAGAAATGATTGTGAAAAAGATTCAAAAAGGCCAAAGCACACTCCACGTCAATAGATGTAGAAGATATATTCTATAAATGAACAATCAGAGATCAAGAAATGATTGTGAAAAAGATTCAAAAAGGCCAAAGCAAAAGAACGATTTTTATGACCGATCATACCCAAAAGTTAACTGATTGACAGCAAAATTACAAATCTAATGAATTTCTATGATGTCCCAAACAAAGAGCAAATTGATCCTTTCCGACAAAATTACCTTTCATACAATGTTGATGCTCATGTTTTCAGCATCAACCTAAGTGATAAAAAACAGAAATAAATCTGTGATGTTGCGCCGGTACCTAATTTAATTTCTCACGGATAGTTAAGGATTGAGAGACATGAACTGAAGATATGGAAATCAAAATAACATGAGATATTCAAGTGTTATCAGACATTGGATTACTTAAAAAATAAAAAAGTTAAAGATAAAAAAAGATTTTTACCGGCATCTCCGTAGCTCAAGTCAATGAAAGAAGTTATGGAACACGACAAAAGCTAAAGAGGGTTAGGTTTAACGATTAAGAAATCAAATTATTCATTGTTTTAACAATTCGCGAATTTTAATTTCTTTAGCTTCCTTCCCTCCGCTAGTGAAATAAGTCCTCATCGTCAAAACGTGACGTTCCTAACTCTTTTTCCTACACAAAGTGCTGAAGGTGAAGCCATCTTCCTTAATCTAAAACCAAGTTTCAAATATTCACCAATGATATCCCAATAGACACAAACAATGTAATGCACAGGATACTGAAAACTTATTTAATCATCCATTCAGCAATAGATGATTAAATAGAAAAGAAATAAGCTTTACAATGGCTGTCAACAACAATAATGTTAAAGTAAGCCCAAAAAAAAAACATTTCCAACATAGTATTAAAAAACTCACTTTTAAAACATCAAATTCAAAAATCTCACATAGCTGAATTACTAACAATTTTCAGAATGTTGTAATAGTAGGACATTTACAACATATTTTCAACATATTGAGATGTCTTATTGATGTATAGAGCTTAGAATTTGTGCCAAACCAAAAATTAAAAAAAAAAAAATGGTCAACTTAATTTTCTACATATTGTAAAAAAATGTGTAGATAGGCATATATGATATTTTGTATATTCTGCATTTACATGGCCATATGAATTGTTATAAAATGATAACGTCCTATGAGGAAGGCGGTTACGGTTTTAAAAAAATCAAGGTGATTGATTTTTATTTTTTTTAAACCGTAAAAAAATCAATCACCATTATTTGACTGTCTTGATTACCCTATTAGTGGTTATTCATTTTTTTTTTTCAAAACCGTAATCTATCTTTTTATTTTTAAGGATTTTTTAACTTATATTTTTGAAAGTTTAAAATGATTATTGTTTTTTTTAAAACGGTGAAAAAAAACTATGAATTTATTTTTTTAAAAGTCAAAAAAGAAAAAAACTAATGCGCAGAATCTCAACCAAATACAACTTCTTCCAATTTTAAGAGCCTTGTTAAAAAGTTAAAAATGGTGATTGGTATTTTATTAAAGCCGTAAAAAAAATCCAAACCCGTAATGATAGGCGATTAGGCGATGGTTGATGAGATCTCTAATCACTTTAATAAGTTTGATACTTAAATGTCTCTAGGCTTATGTACTATTAAACAGGGCATTGATAATAAGAACAGGCTAGCACGTATTAGATGTCTTCTGTCTTTAAGGGCAGGGATATATAACGTCTATCGAAGTGTAGAGACACTTGGACTGTATGTGGACGTGTATTAGAGAATGCGTGTGTTAGGCGGTTGTGTAATTATCCTTAGGACCGGAGTCTACATGGCATCACGGTGTGGGTTGTCATGCTTTGACACTATTGAGGTTTCCCCTAGCCAGGGGGAGATCATGCGGTAGTGATTGAGTGTGATACTGAAGCATGCAGAGTATACGTGTTTGGTCGTCCGGAAATCGCATACCCTAATAGTAGGGGTGAATATCCGAAAGGGCCTTCTTATAAGGAATGTCTTACTCTCGTGAATCTTTACAAAGTGAAAGTAAACGAGTTACTTCGAGAGAGTATGATATCCAAATTATAAGAAACGGTCGTTGATGCTTGACACTCGACGTACGACCGTATGGGTATTATTACAGCGATAGGATTCTATTTACACGGTAACTGTTTCACATGAAAGGTAGTTGTCATTGCATTTGACTCTTCCGGTGATTTGGGGTCACGGTGTGTTGCTAGACGCTATCCCTTGATCGTTAGGTATGAAGGGTATTTTCGTAATTTGCACTTTGTGCCTATGGCCAACATATTCGGAAGCCTATCGGGTCACACACATAAGAACATCTAGCCGGATTAAAATGCGGTTATAGTGATAACCATATAAGGAAAGAATTTATCTCATACTATAAATGTTATAGTGGTAAATTAATATGGTGGTATATATTTATTATAAATAAATATAATACAAGATATTAATTATGTTGATTAATTAAATATACATATATTAGATATGTAAAAGTAAAAAATTATGTATATATGATATACATGTATTTTGTAAATTAATTAATCATAGCATTATATTAATTAAAGAATATTCCGGATGCCAAATCTTTGGCTAAAGGTGGCGCTGTATAAGATACACTTGGATTGCGCAATTTAATTAATAAGATTACCATAATATTAATATTGGATATTAATTGATTTTTGGAAAATAGATTTATGGTAATAAGATAAAGATATATTCAATATAAGATATTGTCAATATACATCTTAGAAATATATTTAATGTAAGATATTGAATATTAAATGAGATAAATCAATCAAATGTATTTTACTTATTTTATTAGGAAATATTTTCTTTCTTATCTATCTACTAAAAAGCTTTTCTCAATCAGATTGGGAGACATAAATGGCGCATTCCCTATATAAGCAAGGGGTTGGCTAGCTCTTTTGTACATCACAATTCCAAGAGACTAATAGTGTCTTGTGAAAATAGAGAGCTTCTTAGAGAGAGATTTATGAGAGAGAAAATGTCGGTCTAGCAACCGAGTTTTTCTAATAGCAATCCAAGGTGGATTCCAGCGGGTTGTTCATGTGGACTGGCGGAAGAGGCCGAACGCTTGGGCGGCTCCATGCACCACTACTCTCCTTAGACGGTCAAAGTGTCGATCTTTTAGATCTGGCAAGGTAACCACCGTCTACTATATTATTATGTTTGTTGCTTAAACGAAGTCGATCATGGTCAAAGGAAATAAAATTTTGAATTCCGCTGCGTGATGTTGATTATTAACAAATTTGATTACTTAGTGGCTAGTATCATTCTTATTTCACCACAAAGAAGTACTGAGGGATATAAGGACTGATAAAGTTTCCTATCGATACAATATGCGAGAGTCCAGGTTTGGCTTGTGATTGCATTGTGGATAATCTCTTGTAACACCATTTCTATCCAAATAAAAAGAATCCCATTGTAGGAAGTTAAAAATCCAGTCCTCATAAGTGTGGTACATGGTTGACTGCAAAGTTAGGTGTTTTATGCATAACTTTGTTGGAACCTATATAATTAATAGTGTTCTCTACTTCTACAATTTTATTGCTTTGTATGAATGTCTTGAATGCTTTGTCTGATATACTTTGTATGAAACAAGCATCATCAAGTTAGATTACATCAAAAGTTCACCAGAACTCAGCACCATTATTTGCAATACAAGTCAAATTATGATACTCTGCATACTTGATTCTCAGTTCAATAGGAGTTATGGTGTATTTCTTGTTTCTCCCCATAAAACCTGTTGGTTCAGACTTGATCATCGGTAGACTTAACTGTCACTGTTAATCAAGTTTAGAACACCCCTTTGCTTGTTTATTCAGTCTGCAAGTTTCTTGTGCTTATCTGCTGAACCTTGATCATATTCTGCCGAGTCTTGCCTGCTGCTTTGTTGAGCCTTTGATCATCCTGCAAATCTTGTGAACAACTTGCAATGGCTTAGGTTTTAGTTCTTATTAGGTTGGATGAACTTGTATTTCAGCACTTGTGACCTCAGGCTTGATAATCCAGTCCATTGGACCAGATTATCACTTCTGTGGTTTACTGAAAGTTCAGGCCATTCTTTGCTTATTGCACTGCTGTATTGGTTTGTAGCAAATTGTGTAGCTGTTGTACTTGTTTGATCTGCCGATCCATGTGCATTCTGTTTTGGATGGTATAATTGCTGTTAAAAAGTTTTAAAAGGCTTAAAATACCCCACACTCTATTCACCCTCCCCCTCTAGAGTGTGTCTGCGGATCGATCCAACATAAATGAGTTACTTTGAGAGGGCATGATATCCGGATTATAAGATGCGGTCGTTAAATGTATTGTCACTCAAGATACGACCGTATGAATATTGTAGCAGCGATAATATTCTATTTACACGGTAACTGTCCCACATGAAATGTAGTAGTCATTGCATTTGACTCTTCCGATGATTGGGGGGTCATGACGTGTTGCTAGACTATTCATGATCGTTAGGTATGAAGGATATTTTAGTAAATGCCCTTTATGCCTATGACCAACATATTCGAAGTCTATCGGGTCACACACATAAGAACATCTAGCCGGATTAAAATGCGGTTATAGTGATAACCAAATAAGGAAACTTTTATCTCGACTATAAAGCGTTATAGTGATAAATTAATATTATGGTATTTATTTATAATAAATAAATATAATAAAAGATATTAATTATGTTGATTAATTAAATATACATATAATGTATACGTATGTGGCGCATGTGTGTGTATATTGATACGGATAGATTTTGCAATTTAATATAAGATATTAAATTAAAAGAGATAAATCTAGAATATATATAATTAACCCTATTTTATCAGGAAAATGTTTACTTTATCCCCATTCCAAGCAGGAAGCTTTTCCCATTGAGAAATGGGACACAGGGGGCGCAGACACCACTATAAATATGTAGTGAGTGTCAAATTCTTTTGTGTCATTACAATTGCAAGAGTTCTATTATTCTTGGAAAAATAGAGAGCTCCCTTTAGAGAGTTTCGAGAGAGAGAGAAAAAAAGGTCGGTTTAACAACCGAGTTTTTCTAGTAGCAATCCAAGACGGGATTCCGGCGGGTTGTTCGTGTGGATTATCAATAGAGGCCGAACGCTTGGGCGGCTCCGTGCACCACTACTACTCTTCCGTAGACGATAAAGCTTCGATATTTTAGATCATCCAAGGTATTTTCTTCGTCTACTACTTTTATGTTTACTGTTTAAACAAAGTCGGTCATGAAAAAGAAATCAATTTTTTAAATTCCGCTGCGTAAACTAGTTGATTTCCTAACACTCGTGTCTGTCTTGGGAATACAAACACTTCCAAGGGAGGTATTATCTTGGATATCACCAACATAGATATCTTTGTTGCTAGAAACTCTCAGTTATATGAGACTTACTTTCCTTTATTCAAACATGTTCTAGGAAAAGCAAGATACCTTCCTGATATGCCATAACCATTACCTGTCTTGGACAATTTTAAGGACCAACTGAGTAATCCAGTTGAAGAGTCCACTAGAGGATCAAATGCAACTGAGGAGTCCAGTGGATGATCAAATCCACCTGATCATACAACTTCACATGTTCAATTGAGGAGACTATAAATCCACCAAAATTATCAAGAAGTGTTCATGTTGTTCAGACCCCTCATTTGATGAATCAAGTTATAAGTATGTACATATTATTAGTTGTGTACGCTAAGAATGTCTGTGCTATTGATGCCATCAAAGAGCCAAAGACATACAATCAAGCTATCAAGCATGGTGAATGGAAAGAGGTAATGCAGAAAGAGATTGAGGCATTGAAGACTACAAATACATGGAAGATTGTTACATTGCCATCTAGTAAGAAACCTATTGGATGAAAATGGTTGTATAAAGTGAAATACAACCTTGATGGATCAAATGAGAGGTACAATGCCAGATTAGTGGCAAAGGGGTACACTCTAACACCTATGAGATTGATTATCAAGAGATTTTTTCACCTGTTGTGAAAATCACAACAGTCATAACTATGTTGAAAGTTGCAGCAACAAACAACTGACATCTTCATCATATGGATGTCAACAATGCATTCCTTCATGGAGACTTAAAGGAAGAGGTTTATATGCAGCCACCTCAAGGTTTTAAGACTGACACACCAAATCAGGTTTGCAAATTAGTTAAGTACTTACATGAACCGAAACAAGCAAGCAGAGAATGGAATTGCAAGTTGAAAGAATCCTTGGAACATCATGGATTTGTGCAATCCAAAAATGATCACACTTTATTTACAAGAGGTTTTAGAAATAATTCATTGCATTGCTAGTGTATGTGGATATTATCATTGTAGCCAGTCCAGTTTATAAGAATATCCAATCAGTTAAAGATCATCTACAATTAGTCCAAGATTAAGGATCTTGGAAAACTCGGATATTTTTTGGAAAGTGAAGATGCAATATCACCCGATAGTATTTCAATTCTCAAAGGAAATACACTTTGATTTGTTAAAAGACTATGAGTTTTTGGGCGCTAAACCTGTTAAAACTCCAATGGAATCCAAGCAGACATTGCAGCATGGAAATTCAACTTTACTAAATGATAACACAGCTATACATGTCCTTAGTTGGAAAGCTGATTTATCTCACTTTCACAAGACTTGGCATAGATTTCGCAGTTCAACAACTGATCCAGTTTTAGATGTACCAACTAAAAATCATATGAAAGCAACTCACAAGCTTCTCAGATATCTAAAAAGTAATCCAGACCAGGGAATTTTCTTTCCAACTGACATTGAAAGGGTACGCTGATTGGGCAGGTTGCCTTGAGACCAGAAGATCTATCTCATGTTATATGATTTTTAGGAGATGCTCTTATTTCTTGGAAGGCTAAGAAGCAAACTACAATTTATAGAAGTTCTTCTAAAGATGAATACAAATCAATAGCCAATGCAACTTGTGAGATTCAATGGTTGATTTATATTTTACAGGATCTAATGATTCCAGTTCAGATCCCCACAATTTTATTTCGTGATAACTCTAGTGAAATTCACATTGTTCACAGTCCTATTTTTCATGAAACGACCAAGCACATTGAAATTGATTGTCGCGTGGTCAGAGAAAAGGTGCAAATGGATTGATCAAATTAACGTATGTTCATACAAATGAGCGTCTTGTTGATATTTTTACTAAAGATTTGGAAGCACCTGCTTTTTGCTATTTTGTTGGATAAGATTGGCATTTCCAAGGTTTTCTAGCCACATTCCACTGAATAAAGGAGTGTTGGATCAAGCATGGTTTGCAAGTTGATTTTTTACCACTCCCAGCTTGAGGGGGTGTTAACATATATGACTTGAATAAAAGAATGTTGTATGCAAGGAGGATGTGCATACACTTGTGATATCAGAATAGTCAGTTGAAAGCATTTAAATGAGGAGAACAGATTCAGACTTGAAGCTGTCAGATCACCTAAGAAGATCACAACTAAATTCAACGCAACTAAATTCAACACAGTTGAGATAAATTGTTTCGGTTGTAACCGTTTGTAACTAACTAATGAAGAATATCATCTATAAATACTCCACCATCAACACTATGTAACTTAACTTGAATACTTCCTGATTAATGATAATTCCACATTTTATTTAGTCTTTTATTTTATGTTCCAATAATTTCAACAAGACCTAACCTAGGATTTACATCTCAGCTCAGGTCTGAGGGGCAATTGACATGGGTATGACCCGACCTCATACACGTGGCACTCAAAGATTCAGTTTAGGCCTTTTAAGTAAAACATGCCTAATAGGCTCATCTCGACATAGAGCCTTGAACATACATTGGTCTCAACAGAGTAGACTTTATGAAACACATGCCGCCCTTAACACATCGGCATGGCGCATGTTGTCTTTTGTTCGACATAGAGAAGGTCGTCCTCTATCTCTTATGATCAGGTTCACCTTGGTCTGGGACTCACAGCTCGGTACAAGCCTTCATCGAACTCAAGTAGCAGTTATATAGTCAACAAGACTTTAACCCACGATATCATAATGTCTTCATGATTCACGCTCATATGCCATGATTACATCTTAACTGTCCACATAGCGGTTATCAGTCATTGACCATGACTTCAATGCTTACACATTCAACACCCTAATGAGGGGGCCCTATAAAATAATCTTTATCCTAATAAAATCAAAACTACGTTATTAGCTTGATCTCAAAATTTCTGGATACGTAGGCAGTCAATAACAATTGACTCAGCTATAGTTATTCTTCGAAATTCTTGTAAACTAATTGGGCTATCCTCATGAAGCCTAATTACCCCAATATCAACCCGATTTCTATATTAACGATTTCTGGTATAGTCATTGGCTAAAAGGTGGTAGGTAGTGGCCGAATTGATGGTGGAGAGTGGTGGCTGTGGATGACGGTAGGTAGTGAGTGGTGGAGGCAAGGTGGAGGTAACGACATGATATTTTCATTATGCTACAACCTCCATATCCATTTTTTGAATGAAACATGGAATTATGATTCCATCGATCATATATATAATGGAATTTCATTCGATCTATTTCATCATATCCATGTCCAATGACGGAAGCATAGTTTATATATAGATGTATGATTTATGTCAACACTTAATTAAGTCTATATAATATTCTCACACAAAAAATAATTAAAAAAGCAACTCAGAGTCCTCTCGTCTCCGGTCCAAAGCAAAACGATGGTAATATCATCACCCCGACTCCCTCCGCATCAAACCTATTCCATCTGAGGAATCATAGTAAAGTTAGTTAACATTCTGGGACAAGATAACATTACTTATAACACATGCATGGAGCTCGTTTGAATTTAAGTAATGGAACGGATACGATGATGAGATGTAACATAATAGAATATACAACATTTTATTATTGTGTTAATTTGAAACTTATTACATCAAATTAAAGACCAATTAAGGTGAATTATGAAGATGGAGACGGTTTTATGGAATCCTGCAGACTGCAACACAAAAGTCATTATTATGTGGCTAAGTTTAGTTAAACAAAACAAATAACGATGCTTTAGAGATGCCTCTATCACCATTGCAATTGCATACATAGATAGGCATCTTTCACTTTCTTTTTTCTTGTTCCAAGGACATGAGTAATTAAATTTGATAGGTAACTCTTTTCCTTTCTTTGCTCACTTTCTCAATCCTTTGAAAACATCAAAACTTCCCTTAAAAACGTCGGTTGAAATATGATAGTTTGTCCATTTTTCTTAGCTAAGCTATCTATCTATCTAGTAGTATGTATAAACAAATTTATCACATTTTGTAATACATATCATAAATCATAGTATTCCAAAATCATATAAATATTGCTTCCACGTGTTGAGGTTAGTAGTGTTTAACATATAAATTTCTTAGCTCCTTAACATATTAAGATTTCGGAAATGATGATAATTTAATCGGTATCAGAGTAGAAATGCATTTTTGTTCAAATATCTCTATCAACATTGTATTTATATTATTCAAATGTTTGGCTGTATATCAATGTGATGGAATCAATAAAAGAAGACAAAAATATATATATATATATACTCTAAAGGGCTCTCCTATCTTAGAGGAGTTATTATTCATCATGTATTAATGTGTGATACCAATAGGATCGATGATAGAGATTTGTTCAACTCACCCTACATTCTGAGAAATTTTACGGTGCAATGGTTGTATGAATATTTTACCAAATGATATATACTAGAGCATTTTATTTTTATTATCGTTTACATAATATATATATGAGCAATGATACAGCCACTATTTATTGTCACAACCAATTTAATTACACAACAATCGTCTATACCATAGATTATTGTGGGATCTAGATCAATGATTATATGTCCCAAAACAATCAATGATGTAGATGATTGTTGTGTCAAATATTAATCAAATTTTTTTCTTTATATAATGATTTATCCCAATCGGTTCAAACAAATTTGATATTAGTACAATTGTTGTAGAAATATTGTAGGTAAAATATAAGACAAAACTGAATTAATACAATGCAAGTCACTTTTCTATAACATTTTGTATCATAAAATGAACCTGTCATATAATTTCACCACATGACAACAATTGATCCGTACAGTTTTTCAAAAAAAAAAAAAATATGACCCGTACACAATATATATTTTATTATTATACATATATTGAACTTCATCATAAAAAGACATTCTTGAATAAAGTCAAACAAACAATTATTAAAAATAAGAAAGAAGTATGTTGTTGAAGTACACATAAATACATGCAAAGCACCTATATATCTGTCACTACGCTTTTTACAGTCGGTGAAAGTGAGGGCTGAGGGTAATGGACGGAAGCCACTTGGTAGTAATTCCTAGTAGTATATATATTTGATTTCGCAACTGGCATTTTGCCGTAAGGTTCCAAGCTAAGTTACATATATATATATATATATATGGAATATTAATCACCTAGATGATTCTGTAGAGATATCATTCCAGCACTCTGTTCACTGTTCCATTCATTTTGTTTCAGTTGTTCACTATTTAGAAAAAACAAAAATGGCCCGCCCAGAATTTTTTCCCATTAATTTGTGTTTGCATATATAATTAATTTTCTGTTGAATTAGTTTGTTCTTGCAGCTGCAGGTTGGAGGGGAAGCAGAAGGGGGAAGGTGTGATTCAGTTGACAGAAGAGAGAAAGCACAGGCCCAGGCATTGGTAAAAATATTTTTTGCTTTTGGTGGGATTGTGCTTTCCTCTGCTTCTGTCAGTTAATCAAAAATCCTACTTCCTCCTCCTCCTCAGAACCACCATATGTTACTTACTTGCAGTCAAACAAGCCCACGCGCGTCGCGATTTTTGGTTTGAATTTATTTAACTTCTTCAACAACTTGTATTTTTATGATGATGCACATATATCTTTTCTGCAAATATTGCTTATAACTAAAGAGATATTTGTATATATGTTCATCTTGATTTGGTTTAACACTACAGGTAGGTCAGGTGGATTGCGCAAAGATGTCGAAGGTCGTGCTTTTCATCTGTAAAACTGTTTACTTTGGAGCTCAAGTGAGCATATATTAGAGAAGAAGATGATCGAAGGCTGCGGTGCAAGTCAAACAGCATATACAGAGTGCATGTACAGACACAAATTATATACTGTATGATTTATCGAACAACATAGGACTTCATCAAACACCTCCCTGCAGATATGCATTGTATCTTCTATATAAGTTGAGATGAAGCTTAGAACATTGTACTATTGTATTGAATACAAAACAGTTAATGGGATTCTCTCTTCTTGTTTACTTCGTTTTTTTGATAAGGTGCATCGATCTGCAGTACTGATGTTTCGTTTTCAGTTATATATATACTGCATTGATGGAGGAGTTGTATTATTGTTGTTTTTCTTGTATTTTGATGATCATTTTCTCTGTTCTTGTGATTTTTTTCGTAGTTTCACTAAATTCTTCAAGTATTCAAAGCTGGCAAGCACTTAATGGTAAAGGTAGAGCCGTAGAGGCCTTGTGAACAACTTTCAGAATACCGGCCAAAATTAGGCATCTTGTACTTATTGTGAAAAAAGTAGGCCTTAATATGGTTTCCACATGTTTTCAAGGACAGAGGAATAGGAGGGGGCCTTCTATAAATTAATCAAGTTGAAACTGAATATTCAATTGGTCAAAGTGGTGTGTTTCAATTCTGAGTTCTTTGTACTCCTGCAAGTGCTCAACACTTATGAGAGTTAACTTCTCATGTGAATATATATGTGGATCGTTAAAGGTAATCTTTGACGTAAGGAACACAGAAAAACGACGCAAATGACGGAAATAGACTGTGATAATCGAGCATCTCTTTGGCCTAAGATCAACATGTGATCAAGAACCTCGAGTTGTCCGTAGACTAACTAAAGGCCAACAATGTGACCAAGAACCTACTAAGGAACGAAAGTACCCACAAATCTGCAGCCCAACAGATTGAATAAACCCTACTCTTGATTCCACGAGATTTACTGAAAAACGCCATCAAAGGCAATGATTTTACTCTCATTCAATGTCTTCATGTTAAAAAAAATATATGTCAAGCCTTTATACGTGCTTAGGGTTGTCTCCTAGGGGATCTATTCTATTCTACTACAAAAGAAAATTGAACTTAAAAAATGGATGGATCAATAATAGAAAATAAATACTAAAAAGGCCTAAAAACAAGAAAACGACTTCTATTTGCACCACAGTTTTAGTGTTGGCACGACAATTGCTTTTGACACTCAAACAATTACTTCGCGCAACATGATTATTTTTGTGCAAAATAACGTCAGTGGCACTGACGTTAGTTTTCGTTAATAACGTCAATCTGACACTTACGTTGGTTTTCAATAATAACGTCAGAGACATTGATATTATCGTTATAAAAGTGTCACGGGTGAAAATATCAGTCTAATGACGTTATTATCGAAAAGAAACGCAATGGCACTGATGTTGTGGTGCCGAAAGTACAAAAAAGAAATACATATGTTGTGCCGGAAGTAAATGAAAAATAATTAAAAAGGATATGGATAATACATACGTGGTCCCAGATAAAAGCGACCAAAGAAATAATTAAGAAAAGAATCTAAGTGGGCTTAAAGAGTCCCATACAAACTCCCTAAAAATAATAATAACTATCCAACAAAATAATAAAAATTCATAGTCGAACGATGACGACAAGCTAGGCCAAAATACGAGCTAACTGATGCGTCTCGAGCCTATATTGATCCTCATCAACTTCAATATTCATCTTTACACTTTTTCACCATAACTTAAAAAACGCTTTGAGCACTCTTATCGATCAATTAGTCATTAATTAATATTTTTTTAATCACTCAATTGTTCACATGATGCTTAAATTAAACTTGGATTTCTGTTAATAGATGTGGATGATTTAACGCACACGCGGGGTGCTTTATACTCTGCAGTTTGTGTTGATGATGTGGATGAATTGAAAGCCAAATGTGATTTTAGTGAAAAAGTACCATAGGCGGAGATGAGTCTAGATGGTGGATGTCTGGATGATAATGTAAACTCTAGTCGATGCCTAACAAGCATTTCCTATCAAATTATTCACACGAATTTACTTTCCTCTTGAATTTATAGTTTCTTTCTTTCTTTACCTTTTTTTTTTCTTTTTTTCCCGCACAACGATACGGGGTTTCGCCCCTCCACGTGGAATTATCTATTTGGTCCAGCTGGCGTGTGGAAAAGTCCAAGTTTATTACCCACCTCGGATTGAGTAAGATACGAGTCAGAGAAGACCACAGCAACCAGCAGATTCTGCAAGTGTCCCACCTCGAACACCCATGTCGGTGTTATCCGAGTCGATGCATGAGTTCCAGCCCAGATTCCTAAGCCCATTATCCGGAGGGTTACTTGGGCAAGGGGCCAGGCCCAATAAAGGGTATTTATGTCAATAGACTAAACCGCCCTAAGTTTAGGGCAGAAAAAGGACACGTACCTATAAATACATCATTCCAGGAACTACGTAAGGCTTTATTCCTGGACATTACACAGGATACATAGGCAATCCAAGATACATTCTTGGACTCAGCCATAAAATACCAAAAACACCATCTTTACTACATTTCTAGCCATTCGATCCATTTACAGCTCATCCTTAGATTACACGTGGCCCTGTTAATCCGGTGGTGCATTATTTAGCATCATCATTTGGCGCTAGAAGGAGGGTCTTCTACCGGTGAGTTTGTAAAGATATCGCAATGGCACCACCTGCAAGAAGACAGAAACCCAAGCAGCAAGAACCCACAGATCGAAGAGCACACGGATTTAGATCCAGCAGGGGTACAAATCCAAGCACCTGAAGTCCCCACTGGATCTAGGCCCGCAGTTGCGCAACCGCCAAAGCCCTAACTTCCCCCGCAGCTACAAGACATGGCCGATCACTTAGCGTCGTTAGATGAAGATGCCCTGAAATGGGTCGTAGCATCTGCGTTTATAGACAAAGGAATATATAATACCCCTGAGGAGCATAACCTGTCAGACCCACAGGGTCGAAAGGAGATGGAGAATGCAAGGGGAAAGAAGCATGTCGTTCCGCGGGAAGAGTGTGAAGACGAAGTAGTAATCAGCACAACCAACGCCAAAAAGCGTCCTGAACACGAAAAAAAACAAAGGCAGGTCGAGGATAGTATTCGAAACGAGTTCAACCGCATCGTGGGAAAAGACCAGGTCTCAGAGTGGCTCGAGTCGCCATTCTGCCCCGAGATAGAGATATACACGATGCCTGAGTCTTTTAAACCACCGAAGATGGAACCTTATGATGGTACTACGGACCCAGAGGACCATCTGTATCGATATATATCACTGATGAGGCTGAGGAATGCCAACGATGGTATGAAGTGTCGTGCCTTCGACACATTGCTTACGGGTCGAGCTCGAGAGTGGTTCCATAAGCTACGACCCGGATCAATCTCAAGTTTTATACAGTTGGGATAGAAATTCCGAGATGCTTTCATTAGGAATAAGAAATTTCACCTCAGTGCTACTCACCTCATGAACATCAAGCAAGAGAAAGGATAATCAACAATCGATTTCATGAGGTGTTTTAATCTCGAGGCTATGAAGGTGCACAATGCCAGCGATGCACTTCAAGTCAATTCATTTGTTGGAGGATTGCGCAATATGAAGCTGTATGATAAGCTTTCTAAAAAGATGTCCAATGATATAGACGAATGTGTTAACATAGTCCACAGATTTTGCCAAGGTGAAGAGGCAGTGCGCTTGCACACCATTTCACTTGGCCTCAACTCGGGAACGACACCCGAGGCCAGGCCAAAGGTCAGCCAAAGGGTCGGAATGATGAAGGAAAGTCCAATGTGTTCGATCGACTGACAGCGCCTATCACAGATCGGCTCGGAAAGAAAGGAAATTTGAAAGATCGAGATTATATCCCCCTCAACCGATCTCGGGGAGAGGTGCTGGCTATCATGATTAAGAAGAATATCGCTCGAACACCGAAACCGATGTCCAAAGATCCTGAGAAGAGAAAGAACACTCACAAGTACTGTGACTATCACAAGGATGTGGGGCATGACACCGAGGAATGCTTCGACTTGAAGAGGGATATTGATGCTTGTATTCAAGAGGGTCGGTTGGACGAGGTGATCGACCGATCAGAGAAGGACGAGCCAAAGGGCCGTCGAGAATATAAGAGAACGAGTTATAACCGGGGGAGAGACCGATCACCACAACGAGACAATCGGAGGCGTCAGGATAGGTCATCCGAGCCGACTTACAGAGATAACCGTCGAGAAGATTTGAATCGAGACCCTCACGGGGATAATCGCATCGGGTATGATGTCAACACGATTGTTGCAGAACATGAATCAGATCAACCTCGATCCAGTCGACAGTCTGTGGACAGATCGAGGGAATCGAAGAAGCTTAGGTTTACGACGGGGGTGGGTTATGGACCCAGAGATGATATTCCAAGTTCCCACAGTCATAGTGAAGGTTTGGTAATAAAGGCAGTGATAAGCCGAGGTCGGATAAAGAGGGTCTGCGTTGATAGTGGAAGTGCTGTCAACATCCTTTACTACTCAGCCTTCAAAGCCATGAAGTTGAGGGATGAAGACATCGTACCGTTGTCGACCCCTTTGTTCGGATTTACCGGTCAGGCGATTCACCCAGTCGGGTCGATAAGCTTGCTAACCACAGTTGGAGATGGGGAAAAGGGCCGAACAATGGAAATGACATATGTCGTAGTTAAGGCCCCATCGGGGTACAACGCGATATTAGGTCGACCTGCTTTATACGATCTAAGGGCCATCATCTCCACTTTCCATAACAGCATGAAGTTTCCCACCTGGTATGGTACCCATGAAGTGAAATGAGACGTTGAGGTGGCCAGGAATTGCAGTCTAGTTACGATAAAAGGGAAAGGCGTTGGACAAGTGCTAGTTGAAGAATTAATCCCTGAGGAAGAGGAAGATCGAAGCTGGGTCTCTGTCGACCCGACAGAGGAGATTCGTGTGTGGAAAGAGGAAGAGGGCCAAGGGGTCCAGATCGGGAAGTGGATACCACACCCCGACATGAAAGCCTTGGTCGACCTTCTTGTTGAATATCGAGACATTTTCGCTTGGAAGACAGATGATATGCCAGGCCTATCAGCTGATATAGCCATGCATCGACTCAATGTCGACCCGAAAAAGAAGCCGATACGGCAGAAAAAGAGAAACCTCGCCCCCGAGAGAAGAGAGGCGGTAAAGAAAGAGGTCGATAAGTAGTTAGTTGCTGGAATCGTCAAGGAGGTATTCTATCCGGATTGGTAAGCCAATCCTGTGTTGGTTAAGAAGCCAGATGAAAGCTGGCGAATGTGCGTGGATTTTACAGATCTTAACAAGGCATGCCCTAAGGATTCATACCCTCTCCCAAAAATTGATTAGTTAGTCGACTCGACACTGGGCTTCGAGGTCTTTGGGTTCCTAGATGCTTACAAGGGATATTACCAGGTTTTCATGCACCCCAAGACTCGGAGAAGACCGCTTTCATCACAGAGTTTGGCACATTTTGTTTCGTAACAATGCCTTTTGGTCTAAAGAATGCGGGAGCTACTTATCAGAGAGCGGTTAACAAATTTTTTGAAAAGCTGATAGGTCGCAATATGGAAGTTTATGTCGATGATTTATTGATCAAGATTAAGTCCATGGGACAGTTTATAGTCGATACCAGAGAAGTTTTCGAGGTGCTCCGAGCTGCGAGTATGAAGCTCAATCCAAAGAAGTGCACCTTCGGGGTTCGATCTGGGAAGTTTCTAAGTTATATGATATCGAGAGATGGAATTCGAGCCAATCCAGATAAGATCGAGGCCCTCAAGAAAATGCCTACGCCTCATAACGTCAAAGAAGTGCAATGGTTGACGGGTCGGATGGCGGCCCTCAATCGTTTCTTATCGATATCAGCACAGAGAGCCCTACCCTTTTTTTTAAGATATTGAAGAAAGCAAGTCCGTTCCAATGGGATGATAAATGTCAGAAAGCATTCGACGACCTAAAGGAGTATTTATCTGATTTTCCAACACTGTCTTCACCTCGGGAAGGAGAGAAACTCATGGTTTATTTAGCAGTCTGTGAAGAGGCAGTAAGTGCAGTGTTGGTTCGGGAAGGAGAACATGGACAGATTCCGATATATTTTGTGAGTAAGGCATTACATGGAGCTGAGATCAGGTACACACCTGCTGAAAAATTAGCTTTGAGTTTGGTTCACGCATCGAGGAAGTTGAAGCCTTATTTTCAAGCACATCCTATTGCTGTAATAACTGACCAACCTCTGAAACAAATTTTGGCCAAGCCCGATGTTAGGTGTGATGCCCGAAAGACAATTTTGTAATTGTTTTATTTAATAAATGAAATGATGTTATTATTCATATTTATTATTCTCATATTCACCGATGTGACAATAGTATTTACACTACAGAAAACCCTAAAGTATATCGTTTATGTAATCACTTAACTCAGTGTATGGTATATACACAGGAGGATTGAGTTAGTGAAGATGTGCTTAAAATACAATTAGCCCGTAGTGAAGTTAATCGAGAGTATCGGGTCTCTCCTTTAACGTGCTATTAATGCGCCCAGAACACAATAGGTGTGATTGTCTTATCCGGACTTTCGGTTAAGAGAACCTAATGGGGCATTTATATATGATAGATATATCATATAGGGCTGGACCGATTTGATTGGAGTTCACGATATAATTCCGTAATCGAGAAGTCTTATCGAATCAATGGATGATCATATTTATGGATATATCTTAATCCTGAGGTGATCACAGTCAACTGCTTGAATCAGTATGAAGTTTGACTTGACGGTTAAGGATTACACCGAGTCCGTGGTCCGAATTACCCCATCTTGGCATTGTACTTGGATTGAGTGAGTAGTCCGTGTTATCACGGATACGGAATCCATTCCTTCCATTTATGGAAGTAGATGACGCTTCCTTATTTGTTAATCCTAGAAACGATCGATCGTACGAGTTCATGTTACACGATTAGCTACCGATGAGTTGTATGAATTAATTGATCACTAGGGGTTAATGGTAAATAAGGATAAGAGGTTCTTAAAAGGGTTAACGGTAACTTCCCGATTTAGAATGAACAGTCTATGGAGGATTAATCCATATGTAATGATTATATCAATGGACGCTTATTATTATTCTCGTGAGGAGATAAATATAATCTTATAATCGGAGGAGTGCAGTCACGGGATTATGGTGGCATATTCCTGTGATTGATTTATCGAATATAATTATTCTATAATTATTTATTTGATTTATCGGAGCCGCTGATTATTAGTCCATGGTCCCCGACGTGCCTCCTAATAGAGCATAGCTATTCTCGGACGTCGAATCCTAATAATATTAATTTAGTTCTTGTTGGACTTTATTAAAACGATATGTGAATTAATTGTTTAGTGGACTATTAAATTAGTTGGGCTAAATAATTAAATATATGGAAAAGACATTTTTCATAATCTTGGCCCAAAAGTGTGTCATGGTCGAAATTTGTGACTAGGTCACAAGGATTAAAATTTTCGGCCCCATGCATATTTTTAGTCAACAAGAAATTAGTTTTCTTGTGATTAATAAGACATGTGCATAAAATATTTATTGGATAAATATTTATGGTAAATAATAAAGATAAATATTATTCTAGATTTGTTCTAGGATATTATGGAATTATCTTTTATTAAAGGATTTATTTTGTTTGATAAATAAAAATCCTTGGAGGCTAAGTTTTACTCTCCTATATAAAGAGAGTTCTCCCAAGCCTCAACACACACATAGAATTCGACTTCTCCCTATAGTAGAGAGAAGAAAATATTTTCGGCCAAGGGTGAGTAGAGGAGAAATCTTGGAGATTTTTCCGGTAGCATATCGGAAGGGTTCGAGTCGAGAATTCCTTCCACCGGAAATTGCTTGGATCACACGATCGGAAGACTGTGGTGCTCTTCACATCTTCACATTCATCCTTTGCGGTTCTTCAACTTGAATTTAGAGATTCAAGAGGTATGATCTACATCCCCCTTGTAGAATAGATCTAGTTGTTTTATTACGCATATTATATAGATCTAGATCCATAAATCGCTTCCGTTGCGGACAATATTACTAACACCCGAGACATCGGGTCGGTTAGCAAAATGGGTTGTCGAACTAGCTGAATACGACATCGAATTTCTGCCTCGTACAGCTGTTAAAGGCCAAGCTCTGGCGGACTTCATAGCCGAGGGGTTATCGATTCAGCTAGAGCAGGAGAAACAGACACCGGAAGAACAGTGGACCATTCATGTTGATGGAGCATCTAGTAAAGAAGGGGCTGGAGCTGGGTTATTGTTGGTCAGTCCGAGGGGAGAAGAGTTCCCCTATGCGCTTCGATTCGAGTTCAAGGCCACCAATAACGAGGCAGAGTATGAAGCAATGATTACAGGTCTGAAGCTGGCAATTGGTATACAGTGACTCTTAACTCGTAGTCAATCACATACGAGGTGAGTATGAAGCCAAAGAGGAAGCGATGAAGAGTTATTTGAAAGTAGTTCAAGGATTGATATCGAAGTTTAAAACAGTTCGCGTCGAACAGGTGCCTCGAAGTGAGAACAAGAGGGCCGATGCGTTGTCCAAACTCGCATCGATTTTTAAATAAAAAAGGAAGGTCCTGGTCGAGATGTTAGCGGAACGGAGCTACAATGAGGTTGATGTGCAGCCTGTTGTTCAGGGATCGACATGGATGGATCCGATAGCACTATACTTGAAGGATGGAATTCTCCCGTCTGACAAGGCTCAAGCCAGAAAGATTCGACTGCAGGCTTCCAGGTATGCTCTGTTCGATTACGTTCTTTATCGGAAATCTTTTGTAACTCCCTGGATGAGATGTGCCTCGGAAGAGGAAGGAGAATATCTGCTCGAATAAATACATCGGGGAGTATGTGGCAACCATTGTGGAGCTCGAATGCTGGCGAGAAAATGTAAACTGGCAGGTTATTTTTGGCCATCCATGCAAAAAGATGCCAATCGATTGGTGATGAGGTGCAGAGCTTGTCAGGTGCATGATGTGGTGACACACCAGCAAGCACAAGAGATGAATGCCATCGAGTCGGTATGGCCGTTCGATGAGTGGGGAGTTGACATAGTCGGACCTTTACCTCGAGCTCCAGGTAATTTCAAATTTGTGGTAGTGGCAGTTGATTATTTCACCAAGTGGGTTGAGGCCAAATCTCTTACCGACATCAAGGCTCAGACCATCAAAAAAATTCTATGGGAAAACATTTTATGCAGATTTGGGATTCCTAAGTATCTGATATCAGACAATGGGACCCAATTTCTAGATGAAAGAGTGCAGAGTTGGCTGAAGGAGTATAAAATCGAACATCGAACAACCTCAGTGGCCCGACCTCAGTCCAATGGACAAGTCGAACAGACAAACAGGCAAATTAAATTTGGTTTGAAGAAGCGGCTAGAAGATGAAGGTCGGGATTGGGCAGCTCAGTTACCTAGCATTCTATGGTCATATCGAACAGCACCCAATTCGGCCACGCAGGAGACTCCCTTTGCCATGGCTTATGGATGCGAAGCAGTAATACCTGCAGAGATCGGGCTAGCATCGCCTCGAGTTTTGGCCTATAACGTTGAGACAAACGTCACATATCTACTTCAAGATAAAGATAACATGGAAGAGAAAAGAGAAGTTGCGGCACATCGAATGGCCAATTACAAAAGAAAGATCTCACAGTATTACAATGCAAGAGTGAAGTAAAAATACTTTCAAGTAGGGGATCTCGTGTTGAGGAAGAATGAAGCCAGCAGGCAGGACCCAATAGGCAAGCTCGAGCCGAATTGGGAAGGTCCATACAAAATCTTGAAAGTGCATCCTAAGGGATCGTATCAGCTGGGAAGGTCGGATGGAAGTACAGTGCCTCGAACTTGGCACGCCACCAACCTCAGAAACTATTATGTTTAAACTGTTTGTTCATTTTATGACATTTGCAACTTTACTTTCATAGTTACTTGTAACAGGTCGATGTGACAATTAATTTCGATGTCTTTAATTCAAGTAATTTTCTTTTCTAATTATGCTTAACTAGCGAGCTCATGTAAAAAAGAAAAGGAGGCTGGAAGAAAAAAGAGACCAAAATTCGACTTCAACATAGATGCCTCGACACGGTGAAGTTGGAGTAAAATAGTGAATAAAGCCAAGTCAATGACAGAGCTTATATCACTCCCGACCTGCCAATAAGCCACGATGCGGGGCAGTCGGAAGATCCCACGATGGATACCTTATTCGACTAGTTCAGAAGCACCACGAAGTGCGACAGTCGAATAAGGAATCTTCAGTTCGACCAAGTCAAAAGTCTGACGAGGCACGACAGTCGACTCGATCTCCGACCAAATAGCCAAGTCAAGCCGATAAGGCAATACAATGCTAGGTCGACTCACACTCAAGTGTATCATGAGTCATGTACTCCTAATACACTTCGAGGGGCCACAGGGGAATTAAGTCCAAAGGACTACACCCCACAAGGCAGCGTTTGCAAGGGAATTAAGTCGAAAAAGACTACACCCTAAACAAATAATCAACAACGAGAAAGAGATCCAATGGAAAAGCATGTATTGAAATTCAAAAATCAAAGTGCAAAATTAAAGAGTTTCAGAGATCGAATCACAGATTCGACTCGACAAAAATCACGTCAAGATCAATAAAAGTTGTTACAACCAGATCGAATCAAATTGTTTAAAAAACAAAAACAAGAAATAAGATCATGAAACCGCAGGCTGATTTGAGGTAGAGGCAGCGGGGTCGACTGGGTCGCCCGACTCGAGGTTCTCCCCTCCATCCCCCTCCAAAACAGAGGTCACATACTTGTCGTATAAAGACACACCAGCCTTAAATTCTGGGAAATATCGACCATATCGGGGGATGGCCTCCGGATCGTACAAGTATGCCTTCTCGATGCTTGAAACTTCAAAGTCGGGAAGGACCATCTTGACCTGATCCAATGCATTTGAGAATCCCCCCTTCATGGCCTGACTCATCAGCAGTGCCAAGTCATTCTCGAGCTCTTTAGATGTCAGGAAATCTTTTTTGGCCGCCTCCAGACGAGTCGTGAAGCTATCGACCTCAAGCTAAAGGTCGTCTCGAGCCTTGACAGATCCAGCCAACTCAGCTTTCGTTTGATCGAGCTCCGATCTCACATCCGCCAGCTCCGACCTTACCGTCGCTAGTTCAGCATCCCTGTCGGATATATCTTTTTGTGCTTTAGACAGATCATCTCGAGTTGCTGCCAATTCAGACTCAAGTTTGACGCGTCGATCATCCAACTTGTTCGCCTTGGCTTTCTGCTTCTCGATGTCAGAAGTCAGTCTGGCGATGGTTTCTTTCTGTTCCTCCAAAGCTGATGATGGGGACTCAATTCTGTTCATGGCCATTTTAGCTGCAAGCCGAGTCTGCAAAGGAGAGCACTGTTAATATCGGAAACAGGCAAGGGTCCCGTAGTTATAAGAGAAATAAAAGGAAGACTTACAGCTCGATGGATTTTCATGAAGAAGTCATGCAGCTCTTCCAGAGTCATTTCTTCCATCTCCGCCACACTCATTCCAGGGATCGGGTCGGAGGAGCTAGAAGGAGCGAGGTTACGAGTTTCCTTCCCGACCCCATGCCTCACCTCGGTTGTTTTCTGACGCTTCCTCGGGACGAGGCTCTCTTCAGCTTGCTCGGTCACCCGAGCCTCGTCAGGTTGATCTCTAAGAATATCGGATGTCGACACAGGGGTAGAAGATCGGGCCGGGGTCCTCTGGCCCCCAGAGATTATGGCACCAGACACTGGCTTCTTCGACCTGATGCCGGCCAGTTCTTGAATCTTCTTGGGGTCCGTCTTCTTAGGGTCAGGTACCTTGCCCAATACCTCCAACTTTGAAAAGAATTCCACTGCAAATGCAAACACAGAAAGATCGACATCAATACGCTGTCAAAACAAAAGTAAATACAGGAAAAGAATAAATACTAAAGTGTGGCAACTCGACAAAGTGAATAAATATCCTACACAAAACTCGAACGTCTTCATCGAGTTCCAGATAAGCACCCGGACCCGCCGTCTCGACATCAGCAAATGGATACAGAGAATGAAGGTTTCGCGTTGCGACGTCGGGATTAACCCTCTCTAGAATCCTACACTCACGGGGGGCATCGGAGTCAAGCCTATCATGCCATTTACTAGGCCTTTTGTACCAGGTATGAATGTCGATGTCTTCCAACCCGTGTCGAATAAAGAAGAAATGAGGCTTCCACTCGCCCTGAGACGAGGTCACCCTCCTCACAAATTCCGAAACCAGAGGACGCCTCTGGAAAGTATACCATCCCGCATCTTGCAGGCCTTGAATTGCATAATACTGCCGGAACAACCGAACCGTGAACTCGACTTTGGCGATCCGACATGCTAACACAAATCCCATAACACTCCTGATTCCATTCGGAGCGAGTTGTGGAGCGCTGATCTGGTAATGTCGAAGAATTTCAATAAACGCCGGGTCGAAGGGATACCTCAGTCCCTCTTTCAGTTGCGCCTCGTAGATGGCACAGAATCCATGAGGAGGATCACAGGCATATTGATGTCGACCGTGCAACACTTTGATATTTTCGGATGAATATGGGATGCCGTATCGTAGACGGACGGCCTTGGCTTTTTCTTGAGTGAGATTGGATATGCAACCGTACGGCCCTTGACCTTTCATCCTCGTTTGGCGTTTGGCAGCAGGTCGAGAAGACGATTCTTCTTCTTCTTCTCCTCCTTCTTTTTCTTCTTCTCCGGCAACTTTTCCACCGGAAGCAAGTGGGTGTTCAGAAACAGTCTTCTCTGCCGATTCCTCTTCTGCTACAACAGGCCCTTCCCTATTTTGAGAATCGCTCTCACTACTAGACATGGAGGTGAGAAAAAGCAAAGAAACAAAAACAAAAGAAAGAATTTGAGTAAATTAAGGCTTACTTGCGGTTTTCGGATAAAATAGAGGCAAAGAATGGCAAATAAGAGACTTCAAAATCTTGGGCTCCTTATATGCTTGCAAATCTCCAAATGATTTGAAAGGGCAGGATGTTTGGGCAGTTATAGGGTTTGAAACACGGTAATCAAGGGTAGTGGGCCAATAATAACGCTTCGTTTCTTGCACCATTAATGATGAGACAGTGTGACGTCATCCTACGACAGCCTACATCGGCTATAAGGGACAGGTGTATCCCCGCCTAAAGAAGACCATGTGTCGAAAAGATAATTCAAATTTTCAGATCCGACCTCAGCTTCCGATATGTTCTTCACTCCGATCTGGGGGGCTTATGACGATATGGGGTTTCGCCCCTCCACGTGGAATTATCTATTTGGTCCAGCTGGCGTGTGGAAAAGTCCAAGTTTATTACCCACCTCGGATCGAGTAAGATACGAGTCAGAGAAGACCACAGCAACCATCAGATTCTGCAAGTGTCCCACCTCGAACACCTATGTCGGTGTTATCCGAGTCGATGCATGAGTTCCAACCCAGATTCCTAAGCCCATTATCCAGAGGGTTACTTGGGCAAGGGGCCAGGCCCAATAAAGGGTATTTATGTCAATAGACTAAACCGCCCTAAGTTTAGGGCAGAAAAAGGACACGTACCTATAAATACATCATTCCAGGAACTGCGTAAGGCTTGATTCCTGGACATTACACAGGATACGTAAGCAATCCAAGATACATTCTTGGACTCAGCCATAAAATACCAAAAACACCATCTTTACTACATTTCTAGCCATTCGATCCCTTTATAACTCATCCTTAGATTACACGTGGCCCTGTTAATCTGGTGGTGCATTATTTAGCATCATCACACTGTCATCCCTAAATGATTTCAAGACTCGTACTAATTTACTTTACAAGAGAATGAAAGAAGTTGTGATTGACAAGTATTTTTTCTATTCAACTCGCATAATTTTTTTTCAAAAAAAATAAAAGAAGAATCAAAGTTATACGTGTTTGAAAAAAACCGATTCTACCGATTACTTTAAATACTTAACACACACCCTATTTATCATCCCTAAGTTAAGCGTTTAATTAATTAGTTCCGAAAGTTTAAGGACTTTATTTCAAATTAATTATTAAGTGGAATGATAAAAAGATTAAAAAAAGGGGACTGTAATGACAAATACCCATAATTATGATGAAGAAGAGAGTGGCTATGACAAATGTTAGTTTGTTTCAAAAGAGAGTTCAATCTAATGACTTTGAACTTGCTTAGAGCTAAAAGACATCAAATCAAACAGCCAAAAAAATAAAATAAAAAATGAAAGAATACTCTTATTAACAACACACTAATGATCTGCTTTGCTTTGTAACTGAGTACTTATAAAATCAACAAAACTACATCTGAAAGTGAGAGTCTGGTGTCTTGCATTCTTCTTCTTCTTCTTCATCTGCTTCAACATCTAAAAGTATATCATCAATGCTTTTTGGCAAACTATTAGAGAATGTAAGACTTGGTTTCAGTTTTGGTACAAGTAATGGCTCTGCTTCATTGTTTAAAATCTGAAACACTCTTCTCATTGTAGGCCTTTTTGAACCATCTGGATTTGCACAGCTCAAACCAATAAGTAGCAATTTCTTCATCTCTTCTTCTTTGAATTCACCTTCCAATCTTTTATCAGCTGCTTCAACTATCTTTCCTTGAGAATGTAGCTTCCAAACCCAATCAACTAAATTCACCATTTTGTGATCATCACCTTCTCTCTCAATAGGCCTTCTTCCACAAGCCACTTCAAGAATCACCACCCCGTAGCTAAAAACATCGGTTTTCTCTGTTGCTTTACCGTATTGTAGATACTCAGGAGCAAGATATCCCATTGTACCTGCTGTGAGTGTTGAAACAGGACTCTTATCATGATCCATTAGTCTTGCTAAACCGAAATCCCCGAGCTTAGCATTGAACACACCATCAAGCATTATGTTACTTGTTTTGATATCCCTATGGATCACTTGCTGTTCACACTCTTGATGCAAATAAGTGAGTGCAGAGGCCAAACCAACTGCAATATTGTATCTTTGAGGCCATTGCAGTGGATTCCCTTTTTGAGATTCTTGGTACAACACATCATCTAGACTCCCATTAGGCATGAAATCATAGACTAGAAGTAATTCCCCTTTCTCAACACACCATCCTTGAAGCTGAACTAAGTTTTTGTGCCTCAGACAACCAATAATGGATAATTCAGCAAGGAATTCAGTTTTACCTTCATGGCTATGCTTTGATCTTTTAACAGCGAAAACCAATCCTGTGTTTGTGAAGAGAGCCTTATAAACTGTGCCAAAAGATCCATGTCCAAGAACTCTAGTTGAATGAAACCCTTTGGTGGCTAACATAAGCTCTTTGTAGCTGAATTTCCTTGGTCCTGTTACAAGCTCTGCTGCAAAGGATTTCTCTGTTTTCATTCCATTCCACTTCTTGAAAGTAATCCAACCAAAGACTACAAGAACAGCACAAAAGAACGCAGGCCCTGCAATCCCAAGGCCCAAACCGAACCTTCTATGATGCTTATTGGCAGAATTAGGAACAGGGATTGGAGGCTTCAAGGGCACTGTAGTCTCAGACACGTTATGAGGATGAATTCTTGGCCTAATGGGTCGAAAACCTTGGGTTTGAAACCTCCAGCTTTCGATGAAATGCATCTCAGTGCTTCCCTCAGTAGAAGCAGAAAAACCAAGATACATATACTCTTCAAGATAATCAGATAGGTTAATATCAATATGCAATAAAGGATCCTCAGGCTTCAAACTTGAATAACTCACAAACACTAACAACTTTTTCTCATCATTCATGTAATCAATCCAGGCATTAATCAGATCCCCACTTTTCAAATCAATCTGGGAAGACGTCAAATTCGAAGCCTTTATTGAAATTAGGCTATCTATATCCAACCCCACGTGATTATCATCTGGATCATTAAAATGCAGATCAAGCCTGGTGTCAAACTCCACTGCTATGAACCTATTCTTGGTCAATTGGGATGAATTCACAAGCCCCAAATACCCACCTGGACTGCCTAACGTCTCATTATCAGGAGAGATAAAAAACGCCAACCCATCTCCGTAAGAGTTAGGATTGATATTATCAATAGAGAAAGCGAAGCTAGTGGAGAAAGATGCAGTAATATTGCTTTCTGGATCAAAGAATTGTACAGGGGTGTTGTAAATTACAGTCCCAGAACTTGAAGATGGGACTTGAAGCTCTCTAGTGAGTCCAACGACACCGTTTCTGAGATGGGAGTCTCCAAGAAGAGTAAGATTCCGGAGGCTAAAAGATTGGAATTCAAAATTCACATTCTCTGAAGATGCCAGTTTGGGAATACAAGTCACGTAACAGAGAATAAGGAAAAGAAAGAAATCAAGAAACGTTCTTGAAGGCATTGCAGAAACATAAATCAAAGTGGGGTTGTAAAAAGAGAAGATCTTGATGGAGGGAGAGTGTGATGGAGGAAAGTTTCTTGGAGAAGAAAGGCCATATAGCAGTAGTATTTGTGAATTTTGGATTGAAAAAGAGGAAGTTTTTGACAGAGAGAGATATGGTGGGAAAATGAAGTGGGGGGTTCAAACGGTTGGGAAATGGGCGCGTGGGTGTGGGTGGGTTCTTCGAAAAATTAGTGGGAAAGAGAGGAGTGCAATTATTAGTAATTATTCCGTTTCTTTTTAATAATGCTTTCACTTACAACGGTAATATAGGACTATAGGCTAGGTCGACAGTTGACTTCTTCAACGATATTTATTTAATTTTTATTTTTTGTTCACACTAGTGAAAATGCCTTGCAAAACCGATTTGTTTAACAACAATACACAAGTAAGTTTTGGAAAGATTTTTTTTTTTCTTTTCCCGAAACGATAGACAAATATATTACTCACATGAGCATCAAATGAGACTCGAACATATGACATCTTGGTTCTATGCCTTCAGTTTTGATTTTCGAATTATCAATTACTATTAGGATTAAGATATTTGGTAGCCAATTAGAAACTTACAATTTCACACAAACTCAATCATGTATAGACATGCTCCTTGATCATTGTAATCATTGACAAACATAAAATTCCAGAACAATATTTAGTGAACTTTGAAATACCTATAAGAAACGGGAGTTTCAACTTGAAAATTCTAGTTTAATGCATCCGCAATTCAACACTAGAGCATGCCCATTATAGCTAGAACTTATGGCTTGTTTATTTGGTAGAAATGAAATGGAATTTCATTCCAATGATATGAAGAATATTCATTTTCATTATTTCTAAAAACAAATAAATAAAATAAAATAAGATGGAATGAAATGAAAATCGACGAAACATGTTAGTGATGAGTAAGAGCGAGGTAGAGTGGGGTGATATAAGGTAGAGAAGAGTTTAGGTATAATAGGGCATGTGGTGGAGTAGGGTAAGGTAGGACTGTAGGGTAAGGTAGGCGAGTGGATGATTTGGGGTTGGTTGGTTGAGTAAGATAAGATGGGTGGTGAGAATGAGTATGATATGGTATAATGGGTAGTGAGTTAAGTTATGGTAGGGTAAGATGGATGGTGGGGTAAGGGAGTGGTGAGTAAGAGTAGGGTAAGGTGAGATGGTGGTGAGGAAAGGTTGGGTATGGTAGGGTGAATGAGTTAAGGTAGGGTAGATTGGTGGGTTAATGTGGGGTGGTGTTGAGTATGGTAGGGTGATGAGGCAAGGTAGGGTATGTTGGTAGGTTAAGGTGGGGTGGGATTGGGTCTGTGAGTAGTAGGGTGGTGAGTAGAGCGAGGTCATGTAACGTTAGATAGCAGTGGCGACCTAAATTTTTTTTTTCAGTGGACGCCAAATTCAAAAAAAAAAAAAAAAAAAAAAAAAAAGTTGAAAAAAGATTCCAAAGCGAAAACTTTTGAGCTAACTCACGACCTTAGGATATATATTCGAAACCTTCCAACCAATTAAAATTAAATGGAGAATCATTAAAAATTGTCGAAATAATATACATACACAGTTTTAATATTATTAGAGGGGTATATAAGTAACTTTACCTGGAAATTTGAGTAGGGTCCATGCACCCCACCCCTACCATGCTGGGTCCGCCGCTGTTAGGTAGGGTAGAATGGGTGTAGAGGTTGGGTGCGTTGGTGATGAATATCGTAGGTGGTAGGTAGGGTGGGCGGGGTAAGATGGGTGAGATAAGATGGGGTGGGTGGTTGGGGTGGTGAGATAAAGTAGGTAATGAGGTAGTTTGGGCGGATTCATGTTAGAATTTAGATAGAGAAATGTGGGTGGTGGGCGCGCGAAGGTTAATATGTAAGTCGATTAAATATTAAAAATCAAATTTAAGATCATAATATATGACACAAAAGTATGACAATTTAGTACACTATTAATCGTAACCAAAAGTATAAGAAAACGATACATTTGGTTTAATAACATAGGTTGTGTAACGCCCCAAAACTTAAATCTAACGGCGTTATTTGAGACATTAGTAATCCATATTTATTATGTCTCGTCAATATATTTTGATAATGTTTTTCGCATTTTTCTAAAAGAAGATATTGCACTGTTTAACTACGTTAATTCAATCATAAGATTCACCGTTATTGTTTGAATTTGTTGGGATAGATTGACCACATTTAAAATGATAAGGAAATAAAGTAACGCATTTACTGACACCAATTGGTTTTAATACAACGATATGCGCTTGATCTTTAACAATGATAAGCGAAATAAAGGCGCGTAAGATCGAATACTGGTTGGAACATTATTAAAAAAAATAAAAAAATTGTGCAAGTGTTGGAGAGATTGTCCACACTTGAGGAGGGTGTTGTTTGATTGCCCACAGTCTTGAAAAAAAATTGTGCAAGTGTTAGACAGATTGTCAACACTGAAAAAAATAGGGGGTGTTGGACGCAGTTACGCCCATACTCTTAAAATGATAAGGAAATAAAGTAACGTCTTTACTGGCATCAATTGATTTTAGTAGCACAGTTGGAGGGTGTTGTTTGATTGCCCACAGTCTTGAAAAAAAAATTATGCAAGTGTTAGACAAATCGTCAACACTTGAGGGGGGTGTTGAGACAGATTGCTCATACTCTTAAAATGATAAGGAAATAAAGTAACGTCTTTACTAACATCAATTGATTTTAATACCACGGTAAGTGCTTGATCTTTAACAGAATTAAAATAGTTTAACTAAAGTTTATAAATCTATTATATCTCTACATCTCATTATTTTTAATAAAAGATATTAGAGTTGGAGTCGTATGATTTGGTTTGAATAAGGAATGTATGTTTTTTAACATTATTATTGTTGATAATTACAACAAGGCTCCACCATAATAATTCGCAATGGGCACAAAAGTCATGGAGACAGTATAATCAGAAGACTTGTCCAGTCGTGGGAATCATAAAACAAAACAAAAAACAAATAACAGAACAGAACAATCACATCTTTGTAGCCGTTGCATTCTCATATTGAAAGATTGTTGGAACAAGTAAAATGATATATATACATTTACACAATATGCCTTGTGTAGTGCATAATCACTAAATGCTTTCTAGTCGTAGATGAAAATGCAGGGTCATGGCTTAAAATGTGTTTTTTTAGGGGCCTACGTTTTATGTAATAGATGTATATTTTTGGTCAATTTTTATTTTTAATTCAAATTAAAAAACTAGTAAGATCCAAATTTATAGCCGAATTCACTGAAAAGAAAATCTAATTAAATTCCGTTACATTTTTTATAACGCTTATCAACATAGTATACCTCAAAATAGCTGTGATATATTAATTTTTTGAAAGGGTTGAGGGCCCAATTTTTTTATTTTTTTATTTTGGCAAGGCCTGCAATTACTTAGAGACGACCTGCCTCTTCTTAGACACATTCCATTGTAAAATTGCATTGGTAACAAGTTGATGCAACTACCCAATTTGAATTTCTGCAATGACTAGCATTTTCTTGACAATTTTAACTCGATCGATAACTAGTGAGAATGTATCCAAATAATTTAGGCTTAGTTATTGAGGGTAACCTTTTACGACCAACTTTGCCCTAAACCTTTCAATCGAATCATTTTATTTGTTTTTACTTGTATATCTATTTAAGCCCGATTCAAGTGATATGGACACGTTTGTTTGATTTTATGTTTTTGAAATGAAGATCTTTATTCAAACGAATGGGAAGAGTCCCACAGTGGCAATACAATTAGGAAATAAGAACTAAAGCAGTATGCTAGCATAACTTCAACCAATGGAACATTACATGGGATCGACTAATCCTCGACACCCCCAACTAGCCGGACATCCATAGCCTTTTTAATAGCTTTCGATATAAAGACCCGTGAGGGCGGCCTCACCAAATTTGGGTCATGAACGACTTTATTTTTTCAAAACCAAACGCCGTAGCAGATTCCTTGAAACTCATAGGGCAAATTGTTTCCCTTTCTGAGGTTGCTAACTATCTAATCATAAGGGGATGGATTCGAGATGAAATGTTGCCGTTCCTCAACCCGGACAACACTTCTCCGAACCGAGTGGGACCAATCACAGTCACGCAAAGCATGTAGTGATGTTTTGTTGTTATGATTGCAAGAACTACATTCCGGGGTTGGGATAATACGACGGTAGAAAAGGAGGCTTCCCACCACTAAGTAGTTGTGACATACCTGCCAAAGAAGGAAGTTGTATCGAGTGAGGGTCCTTTTAGGCTCCATATCAATGCCCAATGATCCGGCTGTTGGCTCTCCAAGAATCCCATTTGCCACTTGTACGTGATTTTTACAATGAATTTTCCTTTTTCGGAAGGACTCCAACTGATCTCATCGTTTAACACCACAAAAGCCTTCTTGAAGAGCCTTGCTAGCGGCACATACACCCTTCCAAGTCGGGGATGAATCAATTTTTAGTTTCTCAATTAAATGGGCTCTCATATTTACATTTATTTATAAGAACCGAGACCGATAAAGAGGAGTCATCTATTAATAGTTGCCATGTGAGTTTTCCCAATAAGGCTACATTCATAGCACCGATGTTCTTGAAATCAAGTCCACCCGCACTCTTCAGTTGACATAGTTGCTCCCATGCCACAGTATGAATTTTCCTTCTACCATTGTCTTCCCCCCCCAAAAAATTGCCGCACGTTTTCGATATCACTTGTAATGGCTTTCAGGAGCTCAGTTGTTAGCATCACATAATTCGGGAGCATTGAAAGTGAGATTTTAATAAGAATAGTCTTCCTGGCTTTTATAAGAGCTTTCATTCTCTAAATACACTACTTTTTTTGCATTTTCTTCAAGATAAACCGATAAGGCTTAATCTTTTGGCGGGATTGAACCCCCAAAGGTACTCCCAGATAGGTACCCAAATTATTCTTATGCACCATATTGAGTTTCTGCGCAATAATCCTTAGCTGTTGGGGGGACATATTTTTTGAGATCATAAAGCTTGACTTTACCATGCTGATACGTTGGCCCCATACCTTACAAAATTCGTCCAAAACTTGATGAATTATCGAATTAACAATTTTTATTTTTTTTAAATTTTTTTTTTTTAGACTCGGTTTAGTATTAACAATTTGTTGTGAAATAATCAAAATTTTGTTTTGAGTATGGGGCATCTCATTTGTCATTTGGCCTGACTTGTCATCATGTAACCCCATTTTTTTTCCAATCAACCATTACGTTTGCTCTTACTAGAGTCGTGTACTTTTCTGCTATTATTGCCGACCTTTTTTTTTCTGCTATTATTGTACTATTTTTTTAGGGATACTATTTTCCCCTTTATTTCACTACTATCAAGAAAAATATCAAGGAAAAAAACAAAGGATCGGCTGTAAAAAAAAAAAAAAGGATTTTTCTCGCACAATATGTTATAATAAAACTAAAACTACTTTTTTCTATAATAATAAAAATAAAAACTAAAACTACAATAACAAAAAAATGCAGACAAGAGTGTAAACTATTCTATTCACTCTTTCTTATCAACTATATTATACAATAAAATATGCAGGGTTCATATGGTAATAACTGTAGGACTACTTACTTTTAGTAATAAAGGGAAGAAGGAAAAAAAAAAAAAAAAAAAAAAAAAGGTAAAGGGAACCTCCAATGCATATATGTATTCAATCCGTTGAGAGATCCTACAAGTAGCAAACTTAAATGCTTGGAAAGTGTTGGTTTGAACACAATGCAGTACATACATGACAATGACACTGCTGCTTTTTACAACAATGGTGCTACTTTCTGTCACAACCTAAATACAACCATCATACAAAATCACTGACGGAACGATACATCTGCCATCACGAAAGGCTCTAAATCATAGCTATGACACAATGGCTGTCGCATCTATCATTTATGTTATTGCATAATGTAAGAAAGATGTTACATTCATTACACTTGTAACCTATTGACGATAATGAGACGCCCATCAATCAATCAATGGTTCACAATTGTGTTATTGTGCACCAAAAGCATCATTTTCACATAATAAGACACTTTTATCTGCCACAAAGTCGGTCATACTTAAGCTAAACAACAAAATACGATGAGGAGGATTGTCTTGCTAGAGTATTTACAATAATGAGCTTTATCGTTTTGACAAAAGTACACAACAAGGGCAGAAACAAACTTAGTTATACAACCCAAACACGATTATTCAAATTGGCTCCTTGTTATGTAACATTTAATTACGTTGACATCCCTCCATGATAGATGAAAGACGAAAAAAATTAGGAGATAGTTCATACATAAGAGGATTTGAAAAAGACCTTGTCTGGAGGGTAAGAACCATCCAAGTCTTTAACGGTGTCTTGAGATGTCTACTTTCTCCAAGTGCTGCCTCCGAGAAACGACAACTGCATGAGGCAAAACATGGTCATCAATTAGTAAGGCAACTGTTCTTCGATTGTTCTGTCAAATTTCAACAAAATCATCATACCTTCACTTGTACCGCAAAAACTGTCAGCAGGGAAAATTACACTAGGTTCAATTCCATGTTGCAAGGGTAAAGCCAAGGCCACACAGCTTTTCCTGCACAAAGAGCACATGAGTACTACTACGTTTCGACAGCAGTTAATCTGTACATGAGGGAAAACAGCATATGACAACAAGTCATCTAACAGTGTTCATTACCTAGCCCAAGATGGAATCACTTTTTTGTCAGACAGCACATCCTCGTTGTCCTCTTCTTCATCAGAGCCCTGATAAGGAGAGATCTCGTATGACGTATCTAAGATCTTTTGTTTCAATTTATTCATTTCGACAGGCTTTGCCATGGCTGGTGTCACCTAAGAATAGAATGATGAATTCAGATCACAAAAACTGTAGGTTTACATAAATAGGTGTACAGAAAGTCTGCATAAAAGCAATGATCAAGCTATAACTCAAACCACGTGCTGAATCTTTTGTACTTTCTTGTTTCAAACTTCAAATGTCTTTGACAATAAAATATGACAGGATAGCTAATCTTACCAATATGGAAAGCTGCTTTTCTTTATCTACTTTGTCAAACACAGATTTACCCTCATCCAAACATTGTTTTCTTGTTTCTTCCATTCGTCTTCGCTTCTTGTCCCTTTCTATTCTCTCTGCTTCTTCCCTTGCTCTTTTCTTAGCTGCAATTTCAGCATCCTTTTTCTTCCTTTCTTCTTCTTGTTTCTTTTTCTTGTTTAGCTCCACTAGTCTCAAATCTTCTCGCTCAACCCTCGCTCTGTCAAGTTTCAATGCTTCTTTCCGCAACTTCCGCTCCTGATCTCTTTTTTCTTGCTGTCGTTTTGCAGCTTTAGCAGCCCCCAGAGCCTTTACTTTTATGTCTCTTTTTCCTGCACATATAAGAACAATAACAACTTATGCTACTAGTGAATAATTAACCTCAACATATTCATGAGCAGTTTTACTTCAGTTGGCTTTACCTAAAGCTAACTTAAAAAAATCACAACTAAGCATTTAATTTAGATGATGAATTACACTAAAATAGGCCAGAAAATATTTGCAACCCTGTGAAAAGCTCAACCACGTAATCTTTCATGGCCCAACAGAACAGCTCGTTACGCGGATGAATCTAACGTTTCCCAAAACCATTACTCTGCAGAGATCCATAATATTTACCTGTCCTTATTGAAAGATCAAACGAGATTATCAAATTATCTTCATTTTAAACCAAATGGAGGGAGAAAAAGACTGCTCCTAATGATGCAAACATGTGACTACTTGTGATACACATTGAAATGAAAAAAACTATAATTGCATCAAGACTCATTGATGACAAACAATATAAACATCAAGAAAGAAAGAGAACCTTTGCAAAGTGCTGCATCTTTTTTCTGTTGGACAGTTGGAATAAATGAAGTTACATTTGACACAATGTTCTTTTGCTTGGGCTCCTTCACTGAAAGCTTAAGTTGCTTTGTCCTTGAACTGGTACCATAAGAACTTAACTTACTATATATTTTGTTCGGTGAACCATCAGAATTTTTTGTTCCTTTTTCTCCAATAAGCAGAATATCAATACCGTTCTCCTTCTCCGCGTCTCTATTTATACTATGTTTTCGCACCTTCGCGTTGGATTTCTTGTCAGTCTGCTTGAAACTGACTTCTGCAGCAACAGAATTTAAGCTACTTTTACCAGCACATTTCTCAGCCGCTAGAACTGACGAAGTACCGCTGGAGTATGCTGCGCGTGTGTCTGCGAGGGGTTCTCTTTCTGAACAAATATAAACCACAGTGTCAACATTTTTATTGACAAACTCAGGAACAGAAATGTCCTCATTTTCATCTCCGCTGTCCGGATCCTCTTCAATTGGAAAACATGCAAACTCTGGTTTAGAACTCAATCTCTTCCCTGAGCTTTCACAATGTAAGGAAATTTTGTCCCAAAGGTTTCCAACAGGAGATGTAAAATGGTTTTGTAAGTCACAACAATACCGGCTTTTTGAATAAGGTAGAGAATCATAATACATCCCTTGGAAGCTCTCTTTTGTCCCATCTACTTTGGACCTGGAATGACCGTAAACATGTCCATTTGAAGCTGAAAATCTATTCATATCCGCACACTCAAAAAGACCATTTGGAACAGACTGGTGACATGCATGGATACCCTGCAACTTAAATATCGACAAAATCTGAGGCGTTCGCATGCTAGCTGACTTGCAAACCTTTTCCATGATGCTGGAACATTCTGTTGATGTTTTTGGAAGTTCAAGTCCATCAAAGGTAATTTCATTTCGGGGAGTACCTACTTTTTCATTCGATGTTTCAGGATCCATGATGAACCCCTCAAGAACAGGCATGGTCTGATCAGCTCCAATCATTTCCAGGTCCCATTTAGCTGGAGATTGAGCCAAACTACCTGAAAGTGGGCTATCAAAAATAATGTGAGAATCATTATTAATGCTTCTTTCCGCATCAATCAAAGCTTCAGTATTTACAAAAGCCTCATCTTCATGATCACTTTTCTGATTTTTTCTTACTTTGAAACTTCCTTCTGCCAAGTCAAGCTCACTTAATAAAGATCCTTGGGGAACTCCACCTGTTTCTGTGGCCGATGTTAAGAGTATGGATTCTTCTCCTTGGTTTAGATTGGGTGAAGATGAGATGTTTTCATGTTCTGACAGCACTACCGAGTGCGACCTACTCTGCATGATTAATTAAAGTATTCGACGGTGAGAAGAACTAAACATATCCAAGCTTAAGACTCAAATTTAATCTATTTAGAGACAATACATAATATACAAACCACTTTACTATTTTACCTCTTTTCTAAAGAAACAACAATCATCTAAGAAGAGGGTACAAGTTTAAATACTGATAATCTCAATACATCAGTTTGTCTTGCTACTTCCAGAACGTTCGCCCCACCAAATTTGCTCCATCACAGAGACAGAGAGCTTATGCGAATAGATATCAGACTATCGACTTTTATAATTGGTACCTGAAGTAATATATGGATGCAAGACATATACCTCATTCTTTATGAACTCAAGTGAATCCTCCATTGACTTTGTCAGCTGGCAGGACAAAGTCTGATAAATTTGCTCATCATCACAATTGTCCACTACGGTTGATTGTCCTAGGACAGCTTTGCTTTCACCTCGGACATTAATATTTGAATTTATGGCACTCCATGGCTCTATTTGGATTCTAAAACCAGGAGAGGAAGAAAATGAACTAGTTTCTTCTTTTTCAAATTTTCTTCTCTTATTTGATGGCCATGAATACCTCTTCACTGACTGTAATTTTTCTGAAAATCGGATTTCACATGCCTTTGAAGGATCAAGATGCCTGTCATCACCAACTGATCCGATCATATCTAAGTTGTCTTTGCTCGCATAATAATCAATCTCTAAGCGTTCTACTTCAATACCATGGGGCACAGATGTGCTTTTCTCCTTCCCTTCAACCGTGTGCTGATACTGTCATTCCAGGTGAAATACAAGTCTGGTGATCATAGCAGTATTGACAAGTGACAACAAAATCATAAATCATTAAGATTAGCAGCCATAGTGGAGCATGTCCAAGGTAGAAGGTGCAGTGTACTCAGTACTCCAAATAAAACGAAGAACAGTCAGCCAACCAACCATAAAAAATTATTATGCACGGCATAAATTGATGCTGTCTGAAAAGCAATTAGGGACGGATCTTCAAAAGTGCTAACCAAAGGGTATCATCAACCTTAAAAATTGGTCCAGAAAAGGAGACTTTGAAACAATGTTAACGCAATGCTCACTTTTCTCTCTCCCTGTTTTTTTTTTTTTTTTTTTTTTTTTTTTTGGTAAAAACCACATGAAAGAAATAAAATTAGTCACAGCTGATAAAGCAAGATATGGTGCGCAGCACAGAAACAAATGATATCCATAAGTGTAGCTTTGACTGGACCACCATAAGCAAATACAGATACTACCATCTGTGGTCGGTCAATAACATAGATTACATGGGAGCATCGATTGTCATTTCTTACAAAGATGAAAGGTATTCTATCTCAGGATATAGGCATTGTTATCGAAGGTTAACTTAGTTCACCTGAAAGAAAGAGCAGGGGGGGGGGGGGGGTGTTGAAGCTACTACACACAGAAGATAGAAGTACCAAGTACCATCACAGTATAATCTAAATGACAAACTGCCTTATATTGACAATCTTCTGATATCCTGAACATAGTCATAGATTGCATTAAGCATCAAAGGCTACTCAATATAACCCGTCTAACGTTACCATACGAGCAGACAAGAATTCTAACCAATACAACAAATATGAGTGGAATTCATCCATATGCAAAACAACATAAAAACAATCTTTCAGTAACCTGGAGGAATCTGTACTCAGTAACTAACGCACAAGCAAATGTTATAACATTTTTTTTAAGAGTTAGAACAGTAACACGATAAAGGAGATTCAATACTTACTTTTGCAATATCCAACTCCGGTATGCATTTGCTCCCTTCTTTTAAAGAGATACCCATGTAATTCTCTGTACCAGATATCTGAAAAGCATTGGACTCATTGTTTGCCTGATGAGTAGGGGTTGAACATTGAACATGAACCTCTGAATAGTCTGGAATGATTTTGAGAGCAGAATACTTAATTGGTGAAATTTTGTAATCCTTCAGGTCCACAGGAAGATCTTCTAGGTCAGATTCAAGAGAACCTACATGAGGTCCGCCTTGTTTGAGAGTAGGGGTTGAACTTTGAACATCTGAATAGTCTGGACTGATTTTGAGAGCAGAATACTTAATTGGTGAAATTCTGTAGTCCTTCAGGTCCACATGAAGATCTTCTAGGTCAGATTCAAGAGAACCTACATGAGGTTCACCTTGTTTGAGAGTAGGGGTTGAACTTTGAACATGAACCTCTGAATAGTCTGCATTAGAAGTACAAAAATCTTCCATAGGCTCATTATATTTGCAATGGAAACTTGAAATCTCTTTGTTATACACTTTTTTTTTGCAATCTTTTTCCAAGATATCATCCAAACAGTCTGGTTTCAGACCGTCGCTTGAAAATGTTGCTCCTGCAGCAGAATTACTTGATATTCTATTGTAACTAGCTGCAAAAACTATCTCATTTTCCTTCTCCCGACTATCACCTTCGTTTAAATTCTCATTGTCACAACTTTCATGACTAATAACAAAAGATTTGCCTAAATCCTCCATGCCATTAACAAGATCAACCTCATTTCTTCCAAAGAAGGACAACCTATCTTGTGCCGAGGAGACGGCAAGAGTGCCCTCTCGGCTGAGGTTTTTTCTTTTTGCTTTAGAACTTGCACGAAGTTCCAATGCCTTCTGTCTAGATTTGGACCTTTGAATTCTAACTAAAGACTGTTCTTGGGCAGCAAATACGTTAGAGATCCTTGGCTCGATCTCATCCTTAGGAGAGGTAACACTAACTTCCACCTCAGGTACAGCATTTGTCCCACATCCAGCATTATCCTCTTCAAAAGCAACAGCATGAACCTGCCTAGCTCCTGAGTCACTATTGCTGCATGCATCAATGGCCTTGGATGACCTATCCAGTATCTCTGCAGTTTCATGTGTAACTGATTGGTTGTACGGACAGTACTGAGAACCATCGAAACGAACTGGATGATACGGACGTGGTAAAAAGATTTCAGAGATCAGCTCCTCCTTGTTCAGTGCTGCAATTAAAAAGAAAGTGTTTAACTCGTTTACAGTAACCGGGCAAGGTGTATGGGTTTCTCGGAATAAAAGACGGATTTTTTTTTTTTTGTGTGTGTGTGTGTCTACTCTTCAAAATGAGAATGCTACAATGCAATACATTAATGTTGGAAATTTGTTAAAATATATCCCAAAAGGCAAAGTTTAATTTACCTTCAAGACGAAAATTCAGAAGAAAAGTGTAACAACTAAGAGTCAAAAGCTTCATCTAGCTGGCAGTGTAATAAACATTAATCAAGAGGTGGAAAGGGGGCATTCACATAATCTATGCCTTGCGAGCTTAAAGATGCTAGTTCATTCAGTTTCTGAAACACCTATCCAAACAAGTTGCTAATTACGACAATTAACAAGAAAAAGCCTATATGAGCGCAATACCTTTTGGGACATCGGAAGACTGATTAGGGTTCCAAAGCCACGGAGGCGGATCAATTCCATCGATTAGGAGCTTCGAAACAAGATTCTGGAGGTACAATTTGGTTTGCTGCTTCACTTGCTGTTTGATCCGATTATTCCTCTCGAAGATTTGCACGAAAAGCTTCTCCACCGTCGTCATATTCAAGCAAAGAGGTCCATCAAGTCTTGAATGATTGCCGGAGCAAGTTTGTGAACAATGAAATGAACGTCAATGGAAAGGATCTGCCGGAGCGCGAAATGGATTTTCAAAATTCTTATCGTTCACCGGATCTACTGTCGAACGGGCTGGGCCTGGACCTGAAGCGTGTTGGGCTAGCCTACGGAGCTATGGGCTAGTGAATGCAACTGAAATGACTCTTGACATAATCCACGTGGGAAATTTGATTCAAAACTTTGGGGTTCTATTAATATCTCTAGTTACTTCAGGTATCACGAGTGTTTAGATCACTCATAAAAATTACTTCAAAAACTACGATTTTTTTATGAAAATGAACGCCAATGCTTATTGACGTTACTTCTTCTACAAAACGCCAATGGTGAGTAACGTCAATGGTGACGATGCCAAATAATGCACCACCTGTAAATCCGGGCCACGTATAATCTAAGGGTGAGCTGTAAAAGGATCGAATGACTGAGAATGAGTGAAAGATGGTGTTTTTGGTGTTCTATGGCTGAGTCCAAGAATGTATTATGGATTGCCTACGTATCCTGTGTAATCTCCAGGAATCAAGCCTTACGTAGTTCCTGGAATGAGCTATTTATAGGCACATGTCCTTCTTCTGCCCTAAGTTTAGGGCGGTTAGGTATATTGACATAAATACCCTTAAATGGGCCTTGCCTCCTTACCCAAGAAACCTTGTTAGAAGTGGGCCCGGGAGCACCGGACGGGGAGTCCATGGTATCGACTCGATTAACACCGATGGGTGTCCGATCCCGGACATTTGTAGAATCTCTCCCGAGCCGCGGGCCGTCACCGGTACGCCTCATATCGATCCGATGTGGATAACTAACACGGACTTTTCCATATGCCGACCGGACCGGACGAATAATTCCACGTGGAGGGTAAATCCCCGTATCATCATAAGCCCCCCAGATCGGAGGGAAGCTCATCTCGAATGCTGAGGTCGGATCTGAAAATTTGAATAACCTTTCCGACACGTGGTGCTCTTTAGGCGGGAAAACAGTTGTCACTCTTGATTGGTATAGGCGGTTATAGGATGACGTCACACTGTCAGCATTAATTAGTGTAGGAAATGAAGCGTCCCTTATTGGGCCGCGTGGAGATTTGGCCCTTGATTCTCGCGCTGTATACGCTATAACTGCCACCATATCGCCCTTTCAAATCACTTTGAAGATTTCGTTTACTTATAAGGAGCCCAAGACCTTGAAGCTCTCCGTTTGCCATTTTTTGCTTTTGCTCTATCAGAAAAACTGCAAGTAAGCCCTAATTCCTTCAAACTCTTTTCTGTCTTTTATTTCTTGTATCTTTTGTTGAGTCCATGTCTAGCAGCGAGAGTGACTCACAAAACAGGGAGGAAATTGTCGTGGTAGAAGAAGAATCTACGGAGGAAACCATTTCTGAGCGCCCCACTGTCTCCGGTGAGAAGGCTGCCGGTGAAGAAGAAAGAGAAAGGGGAGGAGAAGAGGAATCGTCTTCTCGACCCGTAGCCAGGCGTCAAACAAGAATGAAGGGCCAAGGGCCATATGGTTGCATGTCCAATCTCACCCCAGAAAAAGCCAAAGTCATTTGCCTTCGATATGGCATTCCCTACTCCCCCGAACATATCAAGGTTTCACACGGCCCACATCAGTTCGCCTGTGATCCTCCTCCTGGGTTCTGCGCCATTTACGAGGCGCAATTGAGGGAGGGACTTCGATTTCCTTTCGATCCGTGTCTTCTTGAGGTTCTTCGACACTACAGGATTATCATCCCACAACTTGCTCCGAATGGGGTTAGGAGCGTCATGGGATTTGTATTGGCGTGTCGAATCGCCAAACTCGAGTTCTCGGTTCGACTATTCCGGCAGTACTATGCCCTCTCAAGCTTGCAGGATGTGGGGTGGTACACTTTTCAGAAGCGGCCTCTGGCCTTGGAGTTTGTGAGAAAGGTGACCTCGTCTCAAGGTGATTGGAAGCCTAATTTCTTTTTTATCCGACACGGGCTGGTGAATATCGACATTCACACTTGGTATAAGAGACCGCATAAGTGGCATGATCGACTTGACACGGACGTCCCCACTGGGTGCGGGATTATCGAGAGCGTCCATCCCGACGTTGCCACTCGAAACTTGCATTCCCTCTACCCCTATGCCGATATCGAGACGGCCGGTCCAGGCGCCTATCTCGAACTTGATGAGGACGTTCGCCTTTTATGTAGGACCTTTATGCATTCTGTCGAGCTGTAATACTTTATTCATTTTGTACTTTATCTATATTCATTTTATATTGATCGTATCCTGACGTCGATCTCTCTCTTTTCACAGTGGAACACTTCTCGAAGATGGATGCCCTGGGCAAGATGCCCGACCCAAAGAAAACCGATCCCAAGAAGATTCAGGAGCTGGTAGGGATTAGGTCGAAGAATCCGGCTCCGGCTTCGGGATCTGGCAACGTGGTCTCCGGAGGGCAGAGGACTCCGGCTCGAGTCCCGACACCTGCATCGACGTCAGACATTTTGAGGGATCAACCGGATGAAGCTCTGGCGACGGGGCGGACGGAGGCGGACCTCGTCTCGAGGAAACGGCAGAAAACGACCGCTGTGAAGCACGGGGTCGGAAAGGAGCCCCGAAATCTCCCTCCTCAGGGCTCAGGAGGGGTTGAGGCCCTCCCTGCCATGAGCCTGGCCGAGATGGAGGCCATGACTCCTGAGGAGTTGAGCGAATACCATCTGAAAATTATCCGAGCTGTAAGTCTTCGCACTTTTCATTCGACCACCGCAACTTTAACTATGCTCTGCCAATTTTGGGTCTCGGACTAATTTCGGATTAACTTTGCCGTTTCGTAGGCTCGGTTAACCACTAAGGTGGCCATTAGTAAGATCGAGTCTCCCTCCGCTTGTCATGGAGGAACGAGAAAGAGACTATAGCCAAGCTCACCGGCGACATCGAAAAACGAGAAAGCCAAAATTGACAAGCTTGATAATCGGCGTACTAAGCTCGAGTACGAGCCGGCCGCTCTCGAGATGAGTTATCCAAGGCGCGCAAAGACGTAGGCTTTGTTAGAGATTCCGAGCTGGCCAAGATGAGGTCGGAGTTAGCAAAGATGAAGTCGGAGCCGGGACGGGACTAAGACCGAATTGGCCGGGGCCATCAAGGCTCGTGTCGAGCTTCAATCTCTCCTCGATGGTTTGACGAGTCGTGCGGAAACCGCCAAGCTGGATTTCCTGTCCTCAAAAGAGCTCGAGAACGATCTGACACTGTTGATGACTCAGGGGATGAAGGGGGGGATTCACCATGGCCCTTGACCAAGTGAAAGAAATTGATCCGAACTTTGATGTATCCGCCGTGGCGAAGCCCTATCTGTACGATCCCGAAGCCGTTCCTCGTTACGGACGATACTTCAGTGAACTCCAGGCCGGTGTCTCTTTGTATGAAAAATACGTGACCCCTGCCTTGGAGGGCGATGGAGCGGGAGACGACGAGTCGGAGGAGCAAGCCGACCCTAATGCTTCGACCTCAAACCAGCCTGCCACCTGATGCTATTCTCTGTCTTTTTAAATAACTTGACTCGATTTGGTTGTAATAACTTTTATATTTTTATTTGTATGATCTTGCATTTCATTGATTCGATCTTGTAAACTTGTGACTTTTCAATTTGCATTTTGATTCATGAATTTAAATCTATGCTTTTTATTGAATGTCTCTTTTTTATCGATCATATGCCTAGGGTGTAGTCCTTTGGACTTAATTCCCTTGTGAGCGCTGCCTTATGGGGTGTAGTCCTTTGGACTTGATTCCCCTACTGGCCCCCCGAAGTGTAATATGAGTAATGACTCGTGGTACACTTGAGTATGAGTCGACCTAGCATTGTACTGCCTTACTGGCTTGACTTGGCTATTCGGTCGGAGCTCGATTCGACTGTCGCACATCGTGGTGCTTGTGACCGGGCACATCGTGGTGCTTATGTTCGGGTCGAATTAGCGATCCATCGTGGAATCTTCCGACTGCTTAGCATCGTGGCTTACTGGCATGTCGAGAGTGATATAAGCACTGTCAGTGACTTGGCTTTTTTCACTATTTTGTCCTGACTCCCTCATGTCGAGGAATTGCAGCTCGAAGGTGATATAAGCATTGTCAGTGACTTGGCTTTCTTCACCATTCTACTCCGACTTTGGCGAGTCGAGGTCTCTTGGCGAAGTCGATTTTTGCTGATTTTTACTCTTTTTTCTTCCAGCCCCCTTTTCTTTTTTATATGAGCTTGCATGTTAAGCACAATTTAGAAGAGAAAATTACTTGAATAAAAGACATTGAAAGCAATTGTCATATCGACCTACTACAAATAACTAGAAATCAAAGTTGCAGATGTTGTGGAATGCATAAACAGCTTAAACATAGTATTTCCGGAGGTTGGTGCCGTGCCACGTTCGAAGCACGGTGCTGCCATCCGACCTGCCCAACTGATATGACCCTTTTGGGTGCACCTTCAGAATTTTATACGGACCTTCCCAGTTCGGCTCGAGCTTGCCTATTGGGTCCTGCCTGCTGGCTTCATTTTTCCTCAATACGAGGTCTCCTACTTGGAAATATTTGTACTTCACCCTCGCGTTGTAATACTGTGAGATCTTTCTTTTATAACTGGCCATTCGATATGCCGCCATCTCTCTCTTCTCTTCGAGGTTGTCTTTTTCTTCCCTTAGACCGGCAGCATTAGTTTCGACATTGTAAGCTAAAAACCGAGGTGATGCTAGTCCGATCTCTGCAGGTATCACAGCTTCGCATCCATAGGCCATGGCAAAAGGAGTCTCTTGGGTAGCTGAATTGGGTGCTGTTCGATATGACCATAGTATACTGGGCAACTGGGCTGCCCAATCTCGACCTTCGTCTTCCAACCGCTTCTTTAACCCCGAACTTGATTTGTCTGTTTGTCTGCTCGACCTGCCCATTGGACTGAGGTCGGGCCACCGATGTCGTTTTATGCTCGATTTTGAACTCTTTGAGCCAATCCTGCACACGGTCATCTAGAAACTGAGTCCCATTATCCGATACCAGGTACTTGGGAATTCCAAACCTGCACAAAATGTTTTCCCAAAGAAACTTCTTGATGGTCTGAGCTCTGATGTCGGTTAGAGCCTTGGCCTCGACCCATTTCGTGAAATAATCAACCGCGACCACAACATATTTGAAATTGCCCGGGGCTCGAGGTAAAGGTCCGACTATATCGACCCCCCACTTATCGAACGGCCATACCGACTCGATGGCGTTCATCTCTTGCGCCTGTTGATGGGTCACTACATCGTGTACTTGACAAGCTCTGCAACTCATAACTAATCGATTTGCATCTTTTTGCATAGATGGCCGAAATAGCTTTGCTAGCTTGCATTTTCTTGCCAACATCCGAGCTCCGCAATGGTTGCCACAAACTCCTCGATGTATTTCTTCGAGAAGATAAGCCCCCTCATCTTCCGATGCACATCGTAACCAAGGTGTCACAAACGATTTTCGATAAAGCACATAGTCGAATAGGGCGTACCTCGAGGCTTGCAGCCTGATTTTTCTGGCCTGAGACTTATCGGATGGGAGAACTCCATCTTTTAAAAATAACGCTATCGGATCCATCCATGTCGATCCTTGAACCACTGGTTGCACGTCGATTTCATTATAGCTTCGTTCTGCTAGCATCTCGACTAAAACCTTCCTCTTAGATTTAAAGTTTGACGCGAGCTTAGACAACGCATCGGCTTGTTTATTTTCACTCCGAGGCACCTGCTCAATGAGAACTGTTTTGAATTTCGACATTAATCCCTGTACAACTTTCAGATAACTCTTCATTGACTCTTCTTTAGCTTCATACTCTCCCCGTATATGATTCACCACAAGCTGAGAGTCGCTGTATACCAAAAGATTCTTGACCCCCAACTTCGATGCCAGTTTCAAGCCCGTGATCATGGCCTCATACTCGGCTTCGTTGTTTGTAGCTTTGAATTCGAACCGCGGCGCATAAGGAAACTCTTCTCCCTTAGGGGCCGACCAATAACAAACCGGCCCCGGCTCCTTCTCTACTCGAGGCACCATCGACATGGATGGTCCACGCTCATCCGATGATTGCTTATCTGTTCCGAGTTGAATCGACAAACCTTCTCGCTATGAAGTCCGCTAGAGCTTGGCCCTTAATGGCCGTACGAGGCAGAAACTCGATATCGTATTCAGCTAGCTCGACAACCCACTTGGCCAATTGACCCGATGTCTCGGGCTTTGCCAAAATCGCCGAGGCCGGTCGGTGACCACAGCGATGGGGTGTGCTTGGAAGTAGGGTTTCAATTTCCTTGATGCATGAACCAAACTTAATGCCAATTTTTCAGCCGGTGTGTATCTGATCTCTGGTCCATGTAATGCTTTGCTCACAAAGTACACTGGGATCTGGCCCTGATCTCCATCTCGAACTAATACGGCGCTCACTGCCTCTTCACAGATTGCTAGAAAAACCAGGAGTTTCTCTCCTTCTCGAGGTGAAGACAGTGTTGGTAAATCAGATAGATACTCCTTCAGATCATCAAATGCTTTTTGGCACTTCTCGTTCCACTGGAAAGGACTTGCTTTCTTTAATATCTTGAAGAACGGTAGGGCCCTTTGTGCTGATATCGACAAGAAACGATTGAGGGCCGCCATCCGACCTGTCAAACGTTGCACTTCTTTTACGTTACGAGGCGTAGGCATGCTCTTCAGGGCCTCGATCTAATCTGGATTAGCTCTAATCCCATCTCTCGATATCATATACCCTAGAAACTTTCCCGATCGTACCCCGAACGTGCATTTCTTCGGATTGAGCTTCATGTTTGCAGCCCGCAGTACCTCAAAGACCTCTCTGACATCGACAAGAAACTTTCCCATGGACGTGCTCTTGATTAATAAATCATCAACATAAACTTCCATATTTCGACCTATCTGCCCCTCGAAAATTTTATTGACGGCTCTCTGATAGGTGGCCCCTGCATTCTTCAGACCAAACGGCATTGTTACAAAGCAAAACGTACCAAATTCTGTGATAAACGCGGTTTTTTCCGAGTCCTGGGGGTCCATGAATATTTGATAATACCCCCTATACGCATCGAGAAAACCAAAGACTTCGAAGCCCAGCGTCGAGTCGACCAACTGATCAATCTTTGGAAGTGGATATGAATCTTTGGGGCATGCCTTGTTGAGATCTGTAAAGTCGACGCACATCCGCCAGCTCTGATCCGGCTTCTTCACCAACACCGGATTAGCTAGCCAGTCCGGATAGACTATCTCCTTCACGATCCCAGCAACTAGTAACTTGTCAACTTCTTTCTTTACTGCTTCTTTCCTTTCTGGAGCAAGGTTTCTCTTCTTTTGCCGTATAGGCTTCTTTTTTGGGTCGACATTGAGTCGATGTACCGCTATGTCCGCCGACAGGCCTGGCATGTCATCTGCTTTCCATGCAAAAACGTCTCGATACTCAGCTAGGAGGTCGGACAAGGCTTTCATGTCGAGGTGTGGTATCCACTTCCCGATCTGGACCCCTTGGCCTTCTTCCTCCTTCCACACCCGAACCTCCTCTGTCGGGTCTACGGACACCCAGCTCCGATCTTCCTCCTCCTCAGGTATCAACTCCTCAACCAACACCTGCCCGACCCCTTTTCCTTTAATCGTAACCAGGCTACAGCTCCTGGCTACTTCGATGTCTCCTTTGACCTCATGGGTTCCATACCAGGTGGGGAACTTCATGCTGTTGTGGAATGTCGAGATGATGGCTCGAGATCGTATAAAGGCCGGGTCGACCTAATATCGCGTTGTACCCGAAGGGGCTTTAACTACGACATAGGTCATCTCCATAGTTCGGCCTTTTTCCCCGTCCCAACTGTTGTCAACAAATTAATCGATCCGACAGGGTGGATGGCCTGCCCTGTGAATCCAAATAAAGGAGTAGATAACGGTATGATGTCTTCATCTTTCAACTTCATAGCCTTAAAGGCCGAATAGTAGAGAATATTTACGGCGCTTCCACTGTCGACACAAACCCTTTTGATCCGACCCCGACTTATTACTGCTTCGATTGCCAACCCTTCGCTATGACTATGGGAACTCGGAATGTCGTCTTTTGGCCCGTAGCCCACTTCCGTAGTGAACCTCAGCTTCTTCGAGTCCCTAGATCTATCTGAAGGATGTCGACTAGATCGAGGTCTATCTGATTCATGCTCTGCAACAATCGTGTTGACGTCATACCCGGCACGATTATCTCGGTGGGGATCTCGATTCTGATCTTCTCGATGGTCATTACGGCGATTATCTCGGTATGCCGGCTCAGCTGACCTGTCTTGACGATTTCGATTGTCACGATGCGGAGATCGATCTTTCTTTCCATTATAAGTCTTCCTCTTGTACTCTCGACGGCCTTTTGGCTCGTCTTTTTCTGACCTGTCAATCACCTCATCCAATCGACCCTCTTGAATACAGGCGTCGGTGTCTCTCTTCAAATCGAAACACTCCTCTGTGTCATGCCCCACGTCCCTATGATAGTCACAATATTTGTGGGTATTTTTCCTTTTCTCTGGGTCTTTGGACATCGGTTTAGGTGTTCGGGCAATATTTTTCTTGATCATAATTGCCAACACCTCTCCCCGAGATCGATTGAGGGGTATAAAATCTCGTTCTTTCAGATTCCCTTTCTTTCCAAGCCGATCTGAGATCGGAGCTGTTAATCGGTCAAAAACGTTGGACTTGCTTTCCTCGTTCCGACCCCTAGGCTGACCCTTGGTCTGGCTTCGGGAGTCGTTCCTCGAATTGAGGCCAAGTGAAATGGTGTGCAGACGCACTGCCTCTTCACCTTGGCAAAACTTATGGACTATGTTCACACATTCGTCCATATCATTCGGCATCTTCTTAGACAACTTATCATACAGCTTCATATTACGCAAACCTCCCACAAAAGCATTAACCTGCAACGCATCACTAGCGTTATGCACTTTCATGGCCTCAAGATTGAAGCGTCTCGTGAAGTCGATAGTCGATTCCCCTTTTTCCTGCTTGATATTCATGAGGTGAGTAGCACTAAGGTGGAACTTCTTATTCCCAATGAAAGCGTCTCGGAATTTCTGCCCCAGCTGTAAAAAGCTTGAGATCGACCCGGGGTGTAGCTTGTGAAACCACTCTCGAGCTCGACCCGTGAGCAGCGTGTCGAAGGCACGACACTTCATGGCATCGTTCGCGTTCCTTAACCTCATCAAAGATATGTATCGATATAGATGATCCAATGGGTCTGTTGTACCGTCATAAGGTTCCATCTCGGGTGGTTTGAATGACTCAGGCATCGTGTATATCTCAATCTCGGGACTAAATGGCGATTCGAGCCATTCTGCGACCTGCTCCTTCCCCACGATGCGATTGAACTCGTTTCGAATGCTGTCCTCGACCTGCTGCTGATGCTTTTCTTGTTCAGGACGTTTGCGGGCGTTAGTCACGCTGATTTCAATTGCACCTTCCTCACACTCTCCTTGAGGATCGACAGGCCTCTTCCCTCTAGCATTATCAATTTCTTTATGACCCTGTGGGTCTAACAGGTGTCCTTCAGGGGGATTACAGATTCCCTTGCCTATGAATGCCGAAGTCACCACCCTCTTCAAGGCGTCTTCATCTAAAGACGCTAAGTGATCTGCCATATCTTGCAACTGGGGAGGAAGCTGAGGCCTGGGTGGATCTGCAACTGCGGGCCTAGATCCAGTGGGGACTTCTTGAATCTGGGATGGAACCCCTGCTGGATCTATATCCGTGTGCTCTTCGACCTGCGCGTTCTTAATGTTCGTCGGTTTCTTCCTTGTTGGTGGTGCCATTGCGATTTCTTTACCAACTCACCGGTAGAAGGCCCTCCTTCTAGCACCAAATGACGATGCCAAATAATGCACCACCTGTAAATCCGGGCCACGTATAATCTAAGGGTGAGCTGTAAAAGGATCGAATGGCTGAGAATGAGTGAAAGATGGTGTTTTTGGTGTTCTATGGCTGAGTCCAAGAATGTATTATGGATTGCCTACGTATCCTGTGTAATCTCCAGGAATCAAGCCTTACGTAGTTCCTGGAATGAGCTATTTATAGGCACATGTCCTTCTTCTGCCCTAAGTTTAGGGCGGTTAGGTCTATTGACATAAATACCCTTAAATGGGCCTTGCCTCCTTACCCAAGAAACCTGTTAGAAGTGGGCCCAGGAGCCTGGACAGGAGTCCATGGTATCGACTCGATTAACACCGACATGGGTGTCCGATCCCGGACATTTGTAGAATCTCTCCCGAGCCGCGGCTGTCACTGGTACGCCTCATATCGATCCGATGTGGATAACTAACACAGACTTTTCCATATGCCAGCTGGACCAGACGAATAATTCCACGTGGAGGGGTAAATCCCCGTATCATCAAATGGCATTAACGTTCCGTTTACTAAACAAATGTTGGTGGATAGGAACGTTAGTGAGCAATGACGTCTTTACGTGTGAGGTGCAAAAGTATTGTTTATTTGATGAGAAACACTTGCTGAAGGAGACAATTCAATCACTTGGACAAGAAGCTCAGAAGAATGCTTAGATAGCATTAGCTAGTTTTTGATTAGTCAGTCTTGAACATTGTAAACATTTGTAACCGACTACTAGATCAGTTTGATGTTTTGAAAGATTTAATGGACTGTCTAGTTTTGTGTTTTTGTTTTGTCTTTAAGCTTTTCTTTTAATGAGGGTTTTGATATCATCAAAAAGAGGGAAATTGTTAGAAATAAATTTATGTTTTTATGATAATTCGTCTATTTATTTGATTATTTGCTTTAACCCCATTGATAGAGTGCTTGAACTAGCTGTTATAGTGAAAAGCTCTAGAAATGAATGTATAGGCTTACTAGAGTCTGATTATTGTATAGGTTAAATCAGACAAGCACTGTAATGGTTTCAAAACTGAAAAACTGATCACTAATCAAAACTGAAACTGGTCTTAATCAAAACTGAAGTTAGAAGTCAATCAATAATTGATGACTAAATAAAGTCTGTTTACAACTAAAGGTTCAAACTCAATTGACCTTATTACAAGTGAAACTGAATAAGGTAAGTTTGTTGAGGGAACGGAGCTGCGAGGCTAAGGAAATTCAACCCATCACGCAAAAAGGTACCTAGATGGATCATATAGTATCCACCTAAAAAATAGGATACTTCCTGTGGACAGAAATCAGGCCAGAAGAATGAAATTCAGGGCGGCCGGGTACTCTCTCTTCAACGACGTTATGTATGGAAAGTCTTTCATATCCTCTTGGCTCCGATGCGCTTCAGAAGATGAAGGAGATTATTTACTTCATGAAATCCACTTGGGAATATGTGGAAATCACGCGGGAGCTTGGACATTGGGTCAGAAATATCGGTTATTCAGCTACTATTGTCCCACGATGCAGCGAGACGCTCAAGACCTTGTACAGAGGTGTAAATCATGTCAGGTACACGGAAGCCTTACACACCAAGCCTCTCAAAACATGGTCCCGATAATCTCACCATGGCCCTTCGATCAACGGGGCATTGACCTAGTCAGAACGCTCCCCCGAGCTTTAGGAAACCTCAAATTTCTGGTGGTTGTAGTAGACTATTTCAAAAAGCGGGTAGAAGCCGAGACTCTAACCACGATTAAGCCAAGGCTATTCAGAAATTCTTTTGGAAGAATGTTGTATGCAGATATAGCATACCTAAAACGCCGATCTTGGATAACGGGACTCAATTTGAGGATAGGCCGCCATGCATGGTGCTCTGAACTAAGGATCACCCAGAATTTCACATCTGTTGCTATCCGCAAGAAAATGGACAAGTAGAGCAGACCAACAGGCAGATCAAGACTGGTCAGATAAAGAGACTTGAAGAAGAAAAAAAAGGGAGAATTGGGTGGAACATATGCTCAACATTTTGTGGGCATACCGAACCACGCCAACTCCGCCACAGGAGAAACAACCTTCTCCCTAGCATACAGAAGCGAGTCGGTAATCCCGGCGGAAATCGGGCTCTTCGCCCCGATCCGAGCTATATACAGAAGCAAATCGGGAGACTGAGCTCAGACACTCCAAAGACGACCTGGAGGAAGCTCGAGCCCTCATCAGAATGGCCAAGTATAAACAAATATCTCCCAATACTACAACTCAAAAGTAAAACACTCATACTTCAGAGAAGGAGATCTGGTGCTAAGGAAAAACGAGGTTAGTCGGCAGGGCCCTCAGGGCAAACTTGATCCAAACTGGGAGGGGCCTTACAAAGTAGTTAAAGTGCATGGAAAGGGTGCATATCAGCTGGCCGATTTCAACGGCAAGACCATCCCAATGAGATGGCATGCTAACAACCTGCGAAAATTCTACTCCTAGAGCAGGTTCTACACATTATCACATTTTATTATGTCAATGTACTGTAGCTTTATTGCTTTAAATATGATTGTATCGATGCAACTATGCTAATACAAAAGTATTTTACATAATCTTTGCAATACTTGTGCGTAATAAAGCAAAACTTTCATTTATACACACCTGAACTTCGACACGTCGGACTCAACAAAGTATGTGGGGAGCCAGTCTAATCTGGCCCATCTCGCTCAACACTTATGCGGGAAGTCAGTCTAATCTGGCCCAGCTCTCTCAACACTTACGCGGGAATTCAGTCTAATTTGGCCCAGCTCGCTCAACACTTATGTGGGAAGTCAGTATAATCTGGCCCAGCTCGCTTAACACCTATGCGGGAAGTCAGTCTAACCTGGCCCAGCTCACTCAACACTTACATGGGAAGTCAGTCTAATATGGCCCAGCTCACTCAACAAACAGTCTAATCTGGCTAGCTCGCTCAACACTTATGCGGGAAGTCAGTCTAACCTGGCCCAGCTCGCCTAACACCTATTCCGGAAGTCAGTCTAATCTGGCCTAGCTCGCTCAACATTTACGCGGGAAGTCAGTATAATCTGGCCTAACTCGTTCAACACTTATGCGGGAAGTCAGTCTAACTTGGTCCGGCTTGCCTAACGCCTATGTGAAAAGTCTGTAACATCTGGATCAGCTCGATTAAAGTCGAGACGAGGTTCGGGAACCCTCGCTAAGAACATATATCCGAGCTCTGGGAGGTCGGATCCAACAGTCGAATATCCGAGCCCCGTATGTTTGGGCTCGGCTATATGTAAAATAAACATAAACATAAGTATGCCATCCACAAACATCAACTAAATGCATTGCATACTGGGGGGCATATGATACTTAACAACAGAGAAGTACTTAAAGTAAAGCGCTTAAAACAAAGTATCTAAATTATCTTTCATTATCAAACTCTGATGATTGCAATAAATTTGAAATTTACAATTTAAATTTCAAATCAAAATTACACACAGATCATGCCTAGAAAGGGTCTACGTGTCTGGAGCTTGATCTTTTCATGCCCCTGAGTCAGAAGGAGCCGAGCCTGAGGGTTTGGCCCCAGCTGGTGATCGACGGGGGGCGTCGACATTCGGATACTTAGACATAAGATCCACTCTCGCCTGGAACTCCTTCACTCGAACATAGTACGACATATCAGTGCCGGGCTTGTACAAGTCTTGGTGGGCCAGGCTGTCAACAAGAAGGTCAAGAAAATAGGCCTTGCAGCCATCTACTCCCAGTACATAGCTAGCTCTCACGGCAGGTGTAACATCCCAAATTTTAAGACATTTTTATCGAGTAGTATTTTATAAGCGGTGTCTTTTCTTGTTGATTTTAAACACTATTGATATCATATTTTTAATTTTTAATTGATGACACTTGACTTCTTTAAAGATTATATAATTTGAGTAATGCATATATTATATGTATGTATGATATGCGTATGAGTATACATATATATTTATACATTTGAATATATGCTATATGTATTTTATAGTATATATATGTTCATATGTAACCGTGGAAATATATATGTGGAAATAGTAGTGTTAATATATTTGTGTCGTATGTATTATCTGTACATATATATTACTCGTATATATGTCAATATATATATGAGATTATAATTATAAGTATTTGTTAATATATATAATATATATGTATATATATATGTCGTATGTAAGTATGGAAATACATATATATGCAGTACATAATTATATGCATGAGATATATATGTTGTATATACATTATATATATTATGTGAAAGTCACAAGTATATAGATAAACATAAAAAGGAACAAAAAAATGGTATGATGCCACGTTTTTACATTTGTGGCAAATCGGCCTTTAGATTAGTGTCATTTTGGTTGCCAGCAATGTTCCCGTTGTCTCATTTGATATCCTTCCTACTATCATACAAAGACAAGGAGAAGTTATTGTGTGGTGATAAAAGTTAAAGTGAAGTGACGGATGAAACTCAGAACTACACAATTTAAATACACGGTGAGGGCTGCCACACGATGCCGTCGTATCGTATAAAGACACCACACAATAATCTCCCAAAGACAAGAGGGAAGAAGGAGGAAAGGCCTCCTGCTTTTTTTGAGGTTTTTTCTTTTCTTTTCTTTTTGTTTTTTTTTTTCTTTCCTATATCACGCTATATACTAAGGACACTCCCAGCAGATGCCTCAAATTTTATCCCTGAAATAATATAAAATAATACATATTCTTATTTTACAACATCTCAATTCAAAAACCTTTACAACAACATCCCTATCATTATCCCTATAATATTTCAAATAATATTAAATAATACATATTCTACCTCACAACCCTATTTATACGCATTAAATATTTATTATTTACTCCAACAAAGATCACTATCTCTATCACTATAATTTTTAACAATTAAAAATATGTTTAGGGCGATAAATAGTGCGTCCGTAGGGATCGTTTTATATCCCTAAAAATAAATAGGGATAGGAATTATATTGTAGAAGCTATTTGAATAAAAAAACTCTAATTTTTATCTTTATTTTAGAGATATGGTATCGTATAAGGCTTCTGCTGGGAGTGCCCTAACTATCCTATCTACAAAGCCAAGGGGGAGAAGGGAGGGGGCCACGTGGCTATTTTTTTTTCCCTTTCCTTTCATTTTTTTTGGTGTGTGTTTTATATGTTTTGTGTGGTGTTTTGTGTTGTATTTTTCTTTTCTTTTGGGTTCTTTTTGTTTTTTTTTCCTTTCCTATATAACAAATATATATATATCCTATCTTAATATAAACTAAATATCCTATCTACAAAGCCAAGGGGAAGAAGGGGAGGGGGCCACGTGGCTATTTTTTCCCCTTATATGTTTTGTGTGGTGTTTATGTTGTATGTAGTCGGGGGAATAGTGTTTTTTTTTTTTTTTGGGGAATGAGAGAGAAGGACAAAAGTATTTCATCAATTAAGTAGAAGGACAGTCTTTTGAAACTTTTGCATAAAGGACAAAACTATTTATCCACTATCGAAATTCACTTGTGTTCGAAATTCATTTGTTTAAATTCGGCTACTTAGAAATTCACTAATTTTCAAAATTCGTTGTCGGGATTATTTGATTTTCGGGATTCATTGTCAAAATTCACTATCGAAATTCACCGATTTCGGGATTCACTAGGGAGATTCACCGATTTTCGGGATTCACTGTTTGTCATTCTCGCTATAAAAATTATGCGGTTGTCCTTCTCCCTATAAAAAATATGTAGTTGTCCTGTTGCTTAATAATATTTCAGATTGTGTCCTTATCCCTAATTTTCCATTTTTTTTTTTGTTTCCCCCACTTTTATGTTTTATATATATTTTTTTTGTTTTAAATATTTTGTTTGGTGTTTGTGTTGTATGTGGTTGGGGGAAGAGTTTAATGTAGTAATCATGTGTTCTATAAAATAATGGGATTTATGGTTATCGACTTTTTACTTTTTTATGTTCTTGTGTGTGAATTCTATTTTTTTTTTTTTTTTTTTTTTTTCGGATACGAAAGGATTTTATAAACTACGGGGGAAGGGAGGATCGAACCCAGGACTTTTCACTTAGGTCAGGGAAAACGCAGGTGGCTTAACCACTCGGGATGAGCCTTGTGCTCGTGAATTCTATTATTTAAAATTGCTTGCAGTGGTTATTTAGATTTTTTTTTTTTTTGTTTTTCTTTCCGAATAATACATGATTCGGATGTGTTATTATGTAGTTAACGGAAAATGTGTATTTGTCCGGTTGGTTTTTGTTAATTCTTACATTCAATTACATAATAATTTTTGGGTTTTGTTACTGCTTTGATATTTGCTAAATAATTTTTTTGTTCTTACATTTGTTTTGCTTTTGGGGTTAACCGTATTCTAATAATCCATATGTTCGGTTTGATCTTATACTACTAAATTATTAAATTCAGTATTTTAATGTTTGAACGGAGTATTCGTGTATAGTTTCTTTTTGGTTTGTCTTCCTCTTTCATGAAAAATGTTTTGCATGTTGAATTATTAAATTATGTATTCTTTTAATCTTTGAATAGAGAATTCGTGCAGAGTTTCTTTATGATTTGTCTTCGAAAAATATTTTGCGTGTGTATGACGTTTTACTAATTGTTACACCAAACTTCAATAGTCATGCACCCTTTTTTTTTATTTATAATTTTGTTGCTTTATTATATACAAATACATTTCGCTTAGTTCTTCCGGTTGACCGTATCTTCCAAATTTTCCCAGAAAAAACGGTGTTGTATTTGTTTCGTTCTCGACTACTAGGATAAATAAAATATGGTATCTTTTCGTCGTTATATTTAGTTATTTTTTCAAAGGCCAATTCAGGATAATATATATGTTTTAGTCTTGGATAATAAACACTTTATTAGAAAATATTACATAATCATATTAATTTCATCTCTATGATATTTTTAGTTCAACATTTTTTTCCAGTTTCAAAAAACAAAAAGGTTTCCTAAAAAAACAAAAACAACAACAACAACAAAAAGGTTTGATTTCAAATACATTACTTTTTTTCTTCATTTTTTGGGGGTTAAATAAATATAATGTAGGGGGGGGGGGGGGGGAGGTGTGTGGAGAGGACGGCGGGTGCCTAGATATTTGGCTCCATTGTCAAAGTCTATAATGTAGTATTAACCTACTAATTATCCACCCAATGTACTTTGGGTAAATATTCAAATGAGCTATTCAAATGAGCTATTCATATCACATTAATTGCTTCTACTCACTAAACCTACCCCTTTCTCTTCCCAGCCTTGAACCGGGATGAGATCATCTGTCTAATTTGTGTGTTTAATTTCGGTTATACAAGTAAAAACGATCTTTTTACGTATTGTTTTATTTCTTGAATAAAATAAAATTAAAATAAAAAACAAAACCAAAAAATAAAACACACACACGAAACTAAGATCGTTTTACTTAGACATCGTATTTAGCTTAGACACACAAATTGACAGATGATCTCATCCCCCTCGAACCACCCCTTCCTCCACTGTCTATCACTCCACCTTCTTATGTCTTATCGCCGATGATAATCCGATCTCTGATCTGTCAACCATTCAATCAACCTTTAATTTAAAAATGAAAATTCTTTTATACACTTCAGATTGGTACGGTTTTGGTAGAATCGAAATCATTGCTAATTTGACTAAAGCTTTGCCCTCTGCATCTGCGTTCTCTACCTTCAATATATGTGAAGGGTCATGATCCATTCTTTCTCACTCATTCTTTTCCGTCAAAGGTAAATATCAGATTTTTTTTTCTGTGGTGCTATGTTGCTTCACTTGAACATAAACTTTGATTCATCTTCTCGTTTCTGTTTTAATGTGTTGTTTAGGGTTTCTGGCCAGTGGATCTGCATTTCGGTTTTCATAAGAATTATTCGTGCTGCAGGTATGCTTTTGGACTATGTATTCATATTTCTTCTAATTCTAGAACTGTGTTGTTCCTATGTTATTTAAATATTTTTGCCTTTTGTCTTTCATGTTGTTGTGATGATTAACCAGTTATTTACTTCAAGTTATGCATGTGTGGTTTTTGTTGTTCTCATGCTTTTATGATGTTAAAAAAAACTTTTCTTACACATTTTTGCTTTGTTTCATGTATGTGTTTAGTTGGCAGAAAGGTTTTATGTCTTACAGTTAGTAAATTTGCTCTGCTTTTAGAATATATGGTTTGTACGTACTAGGGTGTAGATTCTTACATCCTTCTTTAGGGTTGATAGTTTCACTTCATCTTGGGATCTTTTAGGGTGAGCCTTAAACTATATTCACTTATGGCTGTGCTTCCTTCAATATATATGCTTGGTTTTGAGGTTATCTTCTCGACATATAGTTCAATTAGTTTAGTTTGCCTATTGATTTTTACTATTCAGATTCTGATATGACTATTTAACATTCATATAAGGCATCCATCTTGGAGTTCGAGCGCGAGTTAAGTATTGACTTAATCTTGCAATCTCTACTTGATTCATACTCGCAGTTTGTGATGAATTATCACATGAACAAGATAGATTCCTCCCTTGTGGAGTTAATGAACATGTTGAAAACTGCTGAGGGCACCGTGCAAAAGGGCAAGTAAATGTTGCTCGTCACTTCTTCAAAGGGCAAAAGTAAGGACCAGAAGAAGTCCAAGAAGGTGAAGGCTGCCCTTAAGCCAACGCCTAAGATAGCTAAATACAAGTCGAAGGATGCTTGCTTCCATTGCGGTGAGACTTGTCATTGGAGGCGCAACTGCAAGGCGTTCTTAAGCACGAAGAAGAGGCATGCAGATGCTTCAACTTCAGGTATGTTTATGATTTAGATCAATATTTCTTTTCTACGTCTAACCATTGGGTATTAGATACTGGTTGTGGTTCTCATATTTGTACGAATATGCAGGCACTAAGAAGGGCTAGAGATCTGAAGAAAGGAGAGGTCGACCTACGCGTTGGGAATTGAGCAAGTGTTACTGCACTAGCCGTGAGAGTTTATTTTCTTTCATTGCCCAATGGGCTAGTACTAGAGCTTAATAACTGTTATTTTATTTCTGCTCTTACGAAGAGCATTATTTCCATTTATGCATTAGATGTTGAAGGATTTTCTTTTTTGTTTGAGAAGAAATGTTGTTCTTTTTCACGTGATGGAATGTTTTAGGGTACTGGCATACTTAGCAATGGGCTCTACATATTAGATGTGAATATTGATGTGCTTAATATAAACAATAAGAAAGCTAAAACAAGTGACTTGAATGAATCCTACATATGGCACTGTAGACGTGGCCATATAAATAGAATCGCATTTCCAAACTCCATAAAGATGGATTATTGGATCAATTCGATTATGAATCGTTTGATACATGCGAGGCTTGTTTACTTGACAAGATGACAAAGTCACCATTCAGTGGCAAAGGGATAAGATCCAATGAATTGCTTGAGCTCATACATACTGATGTGTGCGGGCCAGTGCAGCCCAATGTCAATTCAAGCCAAATGAGGATACTCTTACTTTATCACTTTCACTGATGACCATTCTCGCTATGGTTATATATACTTAATGAAGTATAAGTCTGAAGCCTTTGAAAAGTTCAAAGAATTCAGAAGTGAAGTTGAGAAACAGCTAGGTAAAGAAATTAAAACACTTCGATCCGATCGAGGTGGTGAGTACCTAGATGGAGAGTTTCAAGATTACTTAAAGGAGAATGGGATTATACCTGAATGGACCCCTCCCTGGATGCCACAGATGAATGGCGTATCTGAGAGGAGGAACCGCACCTTGTTAGACATGGTGCGATCCATGATGAGCTATGCATTTCTTCCGAAATCGTTTTAGGGGTATGCTCTCGAAACAGCATCCTACATACTTAAACGTGCTCCATCAAAGAAGGTTGACTCTACACCATACGAGGTATGGCATAAGAGAAAACCGAGTCCGGCATGTCTTAAACCTTGGCGTTTTTTTGACTTACGAGAAGCGGATGATGCCTGACAAACTAGAGGCCAGATCTGATAAATGTCTATTTGTGGGCTATCCTAGAGAAACTAGAGGATACTAGTTTTACCACCCTGGAGAACAAAATGTGTTTCTTGCCAGGACTGTCCACTTTCTTGAGAAAGAGTTCGTTCTGGAGAGGGCCAGTAGGAGTAAGATCGATCTTAAAGAAATTCAAGAACCACTTACGGACAACAATCAGTTGATGGAGGTAGAGCAGGCACCACCTAATGAGGTGGCACAAGTCCCTGCTCCAAACACAGTAGCACCTCGAAGATCCACTAGGGAACGCCATGAACCTGATAGGTACACGGGCATATACCTCATGGAAGATGAGGACCCTAAAACTTATGAGGAGGTGCTAATGAGGTCTGACAACGAGAAATGGCTAGAACCCATGAATTCTGAAATGGTGTCCATGAAAGACAACCAAGTTTGGAACTTAGTTGATCCACCGAAAGGAATAGTTCCTATAGGGTGCAAATGGGTCTTTAAGAGAAAGGTTGACATGGATAGTAACGTAGTCATCTATAAGGATAGGTTAGTTGCAAAAGGTTATAAGCAAAGACAAGGTATTGACTATGATGAAACCTTTTCGCCCGTTGCCATGTTAAAGTCCATTAGAATTCTGCTTTCTATTGCAGCATACCATGATTATGAAATCTCACAGATGGATGTGAAAATAGCTTTCCTTAACGGGAATCTGTCTGAGGAGGTGTATATGACACAGCCTGAGGGTTTCACAACCAATGACGCCAGGATGGTGTGCAAGCTACAAAGGTCCATTTATGGACTGAAGCAAACTTCTCGGAGTTGGAATCTTCGTTTTGATGAGACAATCAAACAATTTGATTTATCAAGAACGAAGATGAGCCCTGTGTTTACAAGAAGGTTAGTGGGAGTGCAGTCGTTTTCTTAGTGCTTTATGTAGACAACATATTGCTGATAGGGAATGATGTACCCATGTTACAGTCGGTTAAGGTTTGGTTATCCAAGAACTTCTCTATGAAGGACTTAGGAGAAGCAGCTTATATTTTGGGGATTAAGATCTACAGAGATAGGTCTAAAAGGTTTCTTGGTTTGTCACAATCCACATATATAGACAAGATGCTGAAAAGGTTCAGCATGGAGCAATCCAAGAGAGGGTTGCTGCCCATTTCACATAGGGTCTACCTGTCAAAGAAAATGTGTCCTAAGACAGAGGAGGAAAGGGCACGCATGTCCAATGTCCCTTATGCTTCGGCTATAGGGTCTATCATGTATGCCATGTTGTGCACAAGATCAAATGTCTCGTACCCTCTTAGTATGACTAGTAAGTACCAGGCGATTCCAGGTGATGTCACTGGGTTGCTGTCAATAATATCCTCAAGTACAAGAAGCGTACTAGGGATATGTTCTTAGTCTTTAGGAATGATGATTTGGTATTACGAGGTTATACAGATGCGAGTTTTCAAACTGACGTGGATGACTTTAAGTCATAATATGGATTTGTTTTTATGCTTAATGACGGAGCAGTGAGCTGGAAGAGTTCCAAGCAGGAGACTATTGCAGATTCTACAACAGAAGCCGAGTACATAGCAGCATTGGAGGCAGCAAATGAAGCAGTTTGGATGATAAAGTTCAGTCCTGAACTTGGTCCCTCCATTGAATGCTCCCTCAACAATGCAACTTATTCATGCCGGTTCCAAACCGAAGGAGAGCTCACCATGGTTTGCTAATAGTGTAAATTATTTCTCATATGAGTATGTTCCACTTACTTGGACATGGCAAAAGAAGAAAAAATTCTTTCACGATTTGAAATTTTATTATTGGGAGAAACCGAACCTTTTTAGGAGGTGTTTGGATGGCATCATTAGGAAATGCGTTCCCGATAATGAAATCTCAAGTATACTCTCTTTTTGCCATGGTCAAGATACCGGAGGCCACCATGGAGGGTGGAAGATGGCGTATAAGGTTCTACAATGTGGATTCTATTGGGCAACGCTTTACAAAGATGCACATTGTTTTGCTCGTGCATGTGATGCATGCCAAAAGTGGGGAAATGTGTCTAAGAGGCATGAGATGCCCCTCCAACCTATTTTGAAGTGTGAGATATTCGATGTTTGGGGCATCAACTTCATAGGCCCATTCCCTCACTCATTCGGTAATAAGTTCATTTTAGTGATGGTTGATTATGTTTCTAAATAGTTTGAAGCGCAAGCCTACCCCACTAATTATTCTAATGTGGTGCTGAAATTCTTAAAGAATAATATTTTCACTAGATTTGGCACTCCCCGAGCTATCATTAGTGACCACGGCTCACACTTTTGCAATCGACCATTCACTAAACTTCTTGAGAGCTATGGTGTAAAACACAAAGTCGGCACACTGTATCACCCACAAATGAGTGGGCATGTTGAAGTGTCAAACCGAGAGGTGAAACGGATCATTGAAAAAATGGTGGACACTAACCATAAGAATTGGTCGGTGAGGCTTGACGATGCACTTTGGGCTTACCGCATCGATTTCAAAACACCTATAAGATGTTCACCATATAGACTAGTTTTTGGCAAATCCTGTCATTTGCCCATTGAATTGGAGCACCGAGCTTATTGGGCTATTAAGTTTCTTAACTTTGACCCCAAGCTTGTGGGTGATCATCGGTTGCTCCAACTCACCGAGCTTGACGAGTTTCGCCTTGATGCATACGAGACGCCCAAATTTACAAGGAACGAACCAAGTCATTTCATGACCGGAAGATCTTTAATCGAGAGTTCCATGTAAATGATAAAGTGTTCTTGTATAAATCACGATTGAGATTGTTTCCAGGCAAGCATAGATCCAGGTGGACAGGTCCATTTATTGTCACAAGGGTGTATGATTCCGGTGCATTTGAGCTTACCGATGGCAAAACGACCTTCATAGCCAATGGACATCATGTCAAACACTTCATTGAAGGAGAGGGCATGCCTCAAGGGGAGGTGATGTTCCTCGAAGACCCCCCATTATACTGAAAAAGTTGCATAGTCTAGCTACAGACTATAAATTTAGCACACCACGGGTACTATCTTCCAATTCACTTGTTAAGCATTATCTTTCAGTTGGCTTGTGTGCTTAATTGCTATGTGCTTGTGTGAGCAATTGTTGGTAGTGTCCCCACTCGATAATCTGTATAACTCCATTTTCTCTACCGTATAATCTCGTCGAGCTAACGACGTTTAAACAACAGCGCTACCGGGAGTCAGCCCGTTATTTGATAATTTGTAGTCATTTCATTACCATTTTGTTAAGTTTGGTGAATAATTGTAGTTTTTGAACTTGGGAACTTGTAAAGAACCTTTTGGCCTACGCCAGTTCATTATTGACGCTCGCCAAAAGTTACTGTAGACATACTGAGAGTTTTAGGCGTTTTTTTGTGGCGTGCGTCAATTTGTCAATGGCGTGCATCAGTTTGGCAGTTGTTTTGGCTAGAGTAGGAGCTGGCGTGCATCAATATTGCTTGGCGCACGTCAATTTGGCAATTTTTGAATTAAAAATGGTTCTTCTTCTCTCTCCCCTCCATAACTCCCATTACCATCGAATTTTCAACCCCTCTCTTCCTATTTTCCATCAGTTTTCTCCACCCCACCATTCATTTTCTCCATTCATCTAAACCCATCAAACTCTACAACATTCCCTATTCATTCTCTCATGTTTTGCCTTTGAATGTGAAGAACTCCGTTTTGGCTTTAAAGCACCTCTTCTGCATTTCCGGCCAACTCCATCTTTTCCGGCGACCTCCATCTCTGTCTGCGGTGTTCCTCAACTCAACAAGGTATTTTGGCTTAGTCCTCATCTTTCAATTTAATTTCTTTTGACTGTTTTTATATTTTGAGTTAATTGAAACCGGAGGAAGGGCTTACTTTTGCTTTTGTTGTATTGTTGGCTTGTCGTGAACCCGTAGCCATGTCTGAATCATCTGCTCGTAGTGGTAGTCGTCATGTTGACCAGAGTATGAAGAGAAAAACCCAAGCCTCTAGTGACTCTCATGTACCTGAGCGATCTCGCACACCTACCTCACATGAGTCCGTCATTCCTTATCCCCCAACCTACACTGGCAGAAAAGCTAAGAGACTTTTTGTTTCATACTTTAGTCAGTGCGCTTTGCATTTTGAGCAAGGGATATAGTTTAAGTCGGTTAGTGCTAATATTCAGAAAATCATTAAAGATCGTGAATGGTAAAATCTAGAAGCCAATCATACGTCCACTGTTAATGGCACCATTGTGGCTGAATTTTATGCCAATATTGCCGCTGACCCTGTTGAGGCAGCCAAGGGTTCAGTCCATGTCTGTGGCAAGGTTGTCCCTTTTTCAGTCAAGTCTGTTAATGATTTCTTCGGTATTCCCGACGTCCCGGCTGAAACTACATTTTCTAGTGTGTGGAAACTGAGTGAGGAAGGCAATCTTTATGCCAAGGCCCAGGAGGCTAAGACTTATCTTTGTCCTAGTGCTACTTGGTTAGACAAGCATTTTAAATATGGCGATGCACATAAGGATGTGAGGGTGACGAAGCACTTCATTAGTCACAATATTGTCCCCTCTCACAAGATCAACAATTTCAATTTTCCTGAAGCTTGCCTAGCCCTTGCCATCTTTACCGGAGTACCTATAGACACCGGGTATCATATTTACCAGGGAGTGGTGGAGTTTTCTCTTAATCGCCGTGTGAGCGGTAATATGCCCGTGCCATGGTTGATTCACGAGCTTTGCACCCGAGTTGAGGTTCCGAGCCTTTCCGATGACATTACATTTCCGCCTGTTTCTCTCATGATTGGTCCTCACATTCCCGAGTATGTCAAGCAGCCCACTCCCTATCCTGCTTTTCCTATTTCAGCCGGTGATCCATCTTCTGTTGATGCCTCTACTTCCGGTTAGCCAGCTCCTTCTGTTCCTCCACTTCCTCACATTCGAGACTCTGCCGTGAGAGCTAGGTTTGACCTCATTGAGTCCGAGATGGCAGCCATTCGTGAAGGGTTGGTGGCTTCTGACACCAACTCGAGAGCCGGTTTTGAGAGTGTGTTGCAAGGTTTGAATGATTTGCGGGTAGGATTTCGTGGTCAACGTGCTTTTGATGCAGCTTGTGATCCTAAATTTGCGGATTTGGCTGAGGATTTTGACTCGTGTAGAGAGAACCCTTATGAGCTACCTACTTGGATCCTATATTTCTCTATTTCCTCTAGGACCCCACCGCATTCCATGGCTCCGGGTAGTGCTTCTGCTTTTTCATCTACAAGTACAGGTTCTGTTAGTGCTGGTTTTGCTGCGTTTGCTGGACAAGGTCTGACAGGTTCGACGATCATGTCTACTATTGGTGACGGAGCAGGTAGTTCAAGTTTTCAGGCGATGCTCTCTTCTGCATCCCCAGATGATCCTATTCAGATGCCGTCGAATCCTTTTGCTGATGAATATCAGGGTACTAGCTTGTTCCACCCTACGACTTTCGCTTCATCTAGTGTGCCTACTCCTTTGGATGCCGGTGTGCTACGCAATGACGATGATGATGAGGACCTACCTCCTAGTTCTACTGATGTTCCTATGTCCACCCCCGACATTGATTAGTACTTTTGTTCACCAAACTTGGTTATCATTTTGTTTTAGCCGCATGCGGCCTTGATACTTTTGAAGTCTTTTTATCACTTTGTTAAACTATTTTGCTGGTTTTGTAGTACTTGGATGCTACTGTTTGTTTTGTTTTATGGAAATGTTGCATTTGGTTTGTGATATACCAGTATGACTAGGTTTCTATGTGTTGGAACTTGCTAGCTCTTGATTTCTCTACGTTTGCATTTTCCCCAATATAACTTGATTATCTGTTCTTAGCTCCTTGTGTAGCGATAGTTGATTACTGGGTGACATCCATAATTTCAGAGTTGCAGTTTCTAGTCCACGCATGTTGGCTTGCATCAATTGTTTTTGGCGTGCGTCAAGGATTTTTGTTCTTGGCGTACACCAGTTTCCCTTGATGCATGCCATTTCCCTTTGGCACACATCACACACAAACGACAAGTTTGGCGTGCGTCAACACACTTTTGACACGCGCCACCTGACTTGACTCCCAGTAGTCACGTATCTTCCACCACAGAACCCTAGCTTTCAACTTTTGTCCCCATGACGTATGCCAATATCGGTTTGGCACGCGTCAGTAACGCGTTTTCTGCTGCAGAAAAGCCTATCAAACCCTAATTTTAATCATATAACCCCTTCCTACTCAAATTCATTCACCATCATATTTTCTCTTTTCCATATTCCCTCTCTGCACTTCCTCTTCTCCCTTCACTATTATCATGGCTTCTCCTCCGGCAGACCACCCCGTTCTTTTCTTCGATGTAGTTGGGGCTGATGCGGTTCGTAACTACATCGAGCTTTTCAGCCGTCGCGCTATCCTCTTGAAGAGGGGTGTGAACTCTAAAAAGCTTGAGGAGTACCCAGAGTACCGCATAGAATGGGGCGGCTGGAATCGGTTGGTCGCACCACCTAGGGGACGAGTCAACGAAACCGTGGTTCGTGAGTTTTTCACTATGTTGTCCACTGAGCCCGAAGAAATGTCAGTTAATTTTGTCATGGTTCATGGGGTTGAGGTTCCATTCCATTGAATGGACATCAACAATGTTTTTCATCTTTCTTCCACTACGATTGCACCCTACCGCCACTATGAAGACCAGTGGAATCTCTCTAATATCGGTAGTTTTATTGCCCATCTGTCTACTGCTACTGCTGCACTTTTCCCAGGCCGGGAAGGACCTCGTTCAAACTACTCGGTTTCTACTCTTTCCCTCGATATGCGGGCTTGGAAACGTTTTGTAAATAATCGCATTCTCCCCACTGATGCTTTTGAGGTGCTGACCGACAATGAGATGCTTTTGCTGTTTGCCATCAAGCGCGGGGTGTATATCAACTGGGGTAAGTTGATTCACCAGGATGCATGGTCTTATGCTCAGCCCACGTGTACTTTACCCTTCATCCCCTTTGCATGGCTCATGTCTCGTCTTTGCACTCATGTCGCTCACGTTCCCGCCTACTCTCAGGACGAGTTTTTCCCCAGTTTGGTTACATGTCGTGGCCTTACTCCGTGGGATGTCCCTGGTGCACCTCCGTCTTTTGATGAGTCTGAGTAGTTGTTTCTGGTTGGCTGCTAGTTGTGTTGGTTGGTTGTTGGCTAGGCTGGTTTCGTGTTTATCTCTTTTTCTGTTTTGCTGGTTGATTTGAATAAGTGTTGCACATTTCCTTTAGCTGTTTCTGAACAATGTCTTGCATTTTCCATTTAATTTGAATAATGTAAAATATTTGTTCTTTGCTTATTTGGTTGAATTTGTTTGTTTTATTATCTTGCACCCATACATAGCTATTTCTTTTACCACCCTCTACATGAAAACCCTCTCTTTTCTAAGATTCTTGCACCAATGACATACGCCAAAGTGGTTTGGCGCGCATCATTGCCCTTTCTTAGGGAATGGCATGCGCCACGACTCTTTCTGGCGTGCGCCAATTTTTGCAGGGAAACTCTCTGTATAGCAATAGTGTTTTCGGCGTGCACCATTTTGGCTTCGGCGTGCGCCAACACGTCTTATTTTGCCTAGGCTTTGCCCTACTTTTGACTATGGTTGTATCATGATTTTACTTGTTTTGATTCCCCGTTGTTTCCCTAACTATATTTTTATTCCTCCCTTAGCATTGCGGACAATGCAAGCTCGTAAGTGGGGAGTGAGAGTATAGTTAGCCCAACAACGGGTAATGCCAATAATTGCTTGAGAAAAGCCTTATCTTTGTCCATCGTCGAGAAATTGAGAGTTGTATAAACTATCCTTTGGCATGAATTATGGCAATGTAATTGATAGAATGAGTATTTCAATAAAACGAGTAACTCTGATGGAACATGAGTACATGTTATTCACTAATCTCTGATGGTAGTGTGATCCATTATGCACGTATATTCCAATATCTTGTTAACAAACAACTCTTCATGAAATTGTGCATGCATACTCTAACTTGCAACTTGAACTTAGGAATGTTATTCTTTTGAGACAAATAATAGGTACTTGGAACCGGAATAGGGATGACGATTTTTGGCATTACTTTGACTAACCCATAGCCAAATGGCCTCCCGAACACAAAGTTTTCACTTCTGTCCCCACCTCAACCTTGTAGAGTGGTGAGACCCCACTCGAGCTAGCCGTTCGTACTTAGCCTCATTATAATCCAACCCTTAGCCGAAATTTTGGTCTACATTCCTTTGGCCTCCCGCAAGCGTAGCAAGAGTCTTTAATTGTATGGGCGGTGGATGGGAACTAAGAGTTAGGTTAGTTGTGTTAGCACGAGCTGAGATGGCATCCTGTGAAGTGTTGGTTCGGAACCCATTGGTGTTGGCAATTTATCTTTCAAAAAAAAATGTTCTTTTTATGTTATGTATATTCCAAAAGTTAAATAAAGGCTTCTATAATTCAAAACTCAAGTTAAAAAGAAGCATAAGAGATGTATATACTTAGTATGAATAATGAGTCATTGAAGGCAATTTTGAAGTAAAATTAATGTAAGGGTGGGTGTTGGTCCCTTGGAAAGGCTAACACAAGTTTAGAGGGGGGGGTGAATAAACTTGTCACCAAAACCTAATCCTGAGCTGGAAAAGCCCCAGGAACTGAGTTTCTCTGAAACTCAAACTGATCTTCAGTTTAGTTTTGTTCATGTCCCTTAACTTGTGCGGAGTTCAGTTAGCTCAACTGAATATAAGTCAATGCTGACTTATATTTAGTCTTGTGAACTGGCAGCGGATAAAACTAGCCTTTAGTGCAATAGATGTGTCAGTTAAGTTCTAAGACTCTCTATGTATCAGTTCTGTGCTGACTCAGTGTCTAGTGTTTGCAGAGTGATAATGCAATAAATAAAACAAACACAAATGCTTAAATCAACACAAGATTTGTTTATGGAAGTTCCGGGTGGTGTAATCCCGTACGTCTCCCCTTCTCTTGTGGTGTAGGAGGTATCACTAGAATAATGAGATAACCGTTACAAAATCCTAGCACTATGACAGTCCTTCACGACACCCTAGCTAGTTTCACTGTCTACACAAAATGAAGAAATGTGAGATTGCTCCCTTCATCCTGCACACTGATCTTTCGGAGGTGGAATTGCTCCTTCACTAGCTCACCACTAATACCAACACACAGTCCTCAGACTGCACCAACAGCTGTGGCAACTAAGTTGCAATTGTATGAAGAAAGGTAGAATTGCTCCCTTCAAACTATGCACAGCCAACCCTTTTTCACAAAGGTTAGGTTTAGAATTAATCAAGGATTAATTCAGTGAGCTGTCTGATTCTTCTGGATCTGACTTTGTAGCTCCAAGATGCCTTCTTTCCCCCTCAATGGGTTACTGGATCTTTCTTTGAAGTCTTCAAGGCAATTCCGTTGGCTTCCTCTTTTTTTAGATATATCTGATCTGATTTTGTGGATCTGGATTTGGATCTTTGAATATATGCTTGTAAAGCTCTTTTTCGATCCTCCTCTCTTGTCTCTTTTTTTAAGTGATTCTCTTGTGTATTTATAGGGGTGATGTAACAGTCACTAGCTCTTGTAGCCGTTACACTTGTCGTTTAGCCAACGTTCACATGTACGATCTTTTGTCGTATAGTCAGTTTAAATTTAACAAGGCCTTAACTCAGTTTTCTACTCTTCTTCAAAACTCGAGTACCTTGTATACTTAATATCGACTTCAATTGACTAAGTCGAGTACACCAATCGCTTTCTTCTTATCCAGTAACGATAATCTTTGTCCTTAAGATTATTCGCTTTTACATGATCTATAACTCGGTTTCGTGTCACCACAAACTTGCTCGAATCCCGACTTATAGTCACGACTTAATCGACTTCTAACCGAGTTTGCCACCTCGCTTCTTCGCTTTTACGTAATCGAGTCCGTGTGTCCTCGCTTCTTCGCTTCTTAGATAAGCCAACGAGTCCGTGTCCCTCGGCGAACTTATCTTCTTCGGTTGTAGCATAACCGAGTTTGAACCCTCGCTTCTTCATGTGCATAATCGCTTTTCTTGCTATAACTCGCTTTTCTTGTTGTGACTCGGTTTGTTCGCCTAGTTCCTATTCTATTACAATGCTTGTCCGAAACAATCTATACAAAGTTCAGACTCTAGATAGAACTTATACATTTATCTCTAGACCATTTCTTGCTTCTTCTTTCATTATGCACTATAACAGTTAGTTACGACTTCATCATCATGGGTTGTAAGTGATTTGTCTAATTTCGTGACGAATCATCATCAAAACATAAATAATATATATATATAATATATAGAAGAGTCAATTTAACCAATTACCCGGAATCCCGACCTATTAACCGCAAATCGACCCGCTAATATGTATCTAGCTGTAAAAATAAAATAAAAAAATTTAAAACCGAAAAAACTGTTAAAAACACACAAGAAAAAACCGGGGGAAAAAACAAAAAAAATCTCATCACAACCGATTCTAGCCGTGAAAAAACAAACCAAAAAAAAAAAAAAAACTTTTTAAACATCATTGTTTTTATCTCCAAATTATTTTTTATGTATAATTGTTATTTTCTATATTTGAACTGTTTGGTGGCGTTTTTTCTTAAGAAAAAAATATCAATATACGTAACAAATGGATGTAGAGATATTCAATATGCTAGGTACGTAACAAATGTAAGTTAAAAAAAACAAAATAAAAACCGAAAAATCTCATCACAACCGATTCCAATATCTGTAAAAATAGCCATTATTCCACGAAACCGAAAAATCTCATCACAACCTATTCCAATATCTGTAAAAATAGTCATTATCCCACGAAAATTACAACACAAAATTTGAACTTCCAACCACCCTCCATAAACTGAAAATATCACAAAATTAAATAAATGAGAAATTAGGGATAATGACACAATCTGAAATATTTTTAAGTAACATGACAGCTACATATTTTTTATAGGGAGAAGGACAACTGAATAATTTTTATAGCGAGAAGGACAAACAATGAATCCCGAAAATCAGTGAATCCCGAAATCAGTGAATTTCGACAGTGAATCCCGAAAATCAGTGAATTTCGACAATGTATTTTGAAAATTAGTGAATTTTGACAATAAATTTCGGCAGTGAATTTAAACAGTGAATTTCGACAGTGAACAAATAGTTTTGTCCTTTATGCAAAAGTTTCAAAAGACTGTCCTTCCTCAATTGATGAAATATTTATGTCTTTCTCCCTCATTCCCCCTTAAATAAATCACAGCATTTCTATTATCTCCATCAAAAGACCACAACATTTACACGAGGAAGAAATTCCCCTCCCCACTCTCTGAACACCACCCAAAACTCATGTTCCCACTACTTTTTTATGTATCTCAGTTAATGTTTTGATTTCAATGTTCCCACTACTTTTTTATGTATCCTAGTTAATTTTTTTTTCAACCTCTTTGTAGTAGCACAGCAAATTCATCCTCCATATCACATGTGACCTTGCCCATAGTGTCTGAAGGAAGACGGGAAGCCACGGTACAAGCCACAATCACTCAGTCTAAAATTTGGAGGCATTGCCGTGTGTTACACTTAACAAGAAACATGGGCGTTTTGTCAAATGGTTTATCAAATGCCAAAAGCCAGCAGCTCCGTGATTTTTTGAAATGGGTTTTGTATATTGGTGACGGCAATGCCCCTGCCATATCAATATCTAATCTAGGTGAGACGAATTGGGTAAAAATACCTGAGGAGTTTTTGATTAAAACAGTGCTACCGCTTTGAATGAGATGATTGCCTTCACATATCCAAATCTTTCCCAGCGCTACAATGATACAACATATTTGTCGGATCGTGCAATACTTGCTCCGAAAAACATCGATGTCAACAAACTGAATGAAATCATGTTGTCTAGCATTCCTGGAGTTAGCTGCACATACATGAGTGCCGATACTGAAAGAATATTTTCCGTGCCCTTTTCATTAATCATTGAGTACAATATATAATACAAATCATAACTGTTTAGCTAAAGACAATGAGCTAATTATGCTATTGACTAGGATACAATTATGGTAATTGAGTACAATAAATACAAATAATATACAAGAATCTTTCATATTCTATTACACCCCCACATTCGAAGCGGGAGGTTCGCAAATGCTGAGACTGTTTCGAAAATCTTCAAAAAGAACTAGAGGTAAACCCTTGGTAAAGATTTCAGCGATCTGATAACGAGAGGGAACATGTAAAACGCGTACTTCGCCGTGGGCAACCTTTTCGCGGACAAAATGAATATCCATCTCGATGTGCTTCGTGCGTTGGTGTTGGACAGGATTCCCCGAGAGATAAACCGCACTAACATTGTCACAATAAACAATAGTTGCCTTAAGAACCGGACAACGAAGCTTGAGTAACAAATTGCGAATCCAACACGACTCAAACACAACATTAGCCACGCCACGATACTCAACCTCGGCACTCGAGCGTGATAAAGTCGGTTGTCGTTTAGACGACCAGGAAACCAAGTTATCCCCCAAAAACACACAATAACCAGAAGTGGAGCGGCGCGTATCAGGACACCCACCCCAATCAACATCGGTATAGGTGACAAGATCCGCAACGGGGGAGGGATATAGATGTAAGCCAAGGTGCAAGGTGCCTTGACATAGCGGATAATGCGCTTTAGTGCTTGCATATGGTCGACCCGGGGATCATGCATGTGGAGACAAACTTGCTGAACCGCATAGGAAATATCGGGACGGGTGAATGTGAGATATTGCAGGGCCCCCGCAAGACTGCGATAAAGTGTCGGATCCTCAAAATGCTTACTACCCGAGGCTGACACTTTCCCCTTGGTTTCCACCGGAGCAAGGGCCGGCTTACAGGAAGACATTCCGGCATGGTCAACGATCTCAGTTACATACTTACGTTGAGACAGGAATAAACCGCCCTCATGACGCGTCACACGAATACCCAAAAAATAATTAAGCGGGCCGAGATCCTTCATAGCAAACTCAGAACTCAGACTATCCATGATCATGGTACGGAGAGTGTCAGACGATGCCGTGAGAATGATATCATCAACATATAACAACAGGTAAGCCATATCCGAGCCTTGCCGGTAAACAAACAATGATGTGTCGGATTTACTGTTGGTGAACCCAATAGACGTGACAAAATCCGCAAAGTGCTTGTACCATGCCCGGGGGGCTTGCTTGAGGCCGTAGAGTGACTTACGTAATAGACAAACATGATCAGGACGAGCCGAGTCACGAAAACCCATTGGTTGATGCATATAAACCACCTCCTTTAACTCACCGTGTAAGAACGCATTCTTAACATCCAATTGATGGATCGGCCATCGTTTGGACAAAGAAAGACTCAGAACAGTCTGAATGGTAGCCGGTTTGACAACCAGACTGAAGGTGTCACCGCAATCGATCCCAACCTGCTGAGTTTTCCCATCACCTACAAGACGGGCTTTATGCCTCTCAAACGAACCATCAGATTTTTCTTTATGATTAAAAATCCACATTGAACGAATAACATTAACATCAGGAGGACGCGGCACTAAATCCCAAGTCTTATTTTTAATAAGAGCATTAAATTCATCAATCATGGCCAATTTCCAATTCGGGTCACGGAGGGCATCTATCGGGTTACGAGGGATGGGTGATTTGGTGACCGTATGGAGATGGGCTTGATTAGAATGATATTTAGGATTGGGCCGGAAGATGCCATGTTGGCTTCTAGTGGCGGGTCTGTTTATAGGGGCTGGCCGTGTAGAAGGGATGGGCTGTTGTGGAGGTGGGTTGGGCTGAGAGGGAGGTGAGAGGGAGGTGTCTGGCTGGGAGGCGTGTGAGGGGGAGCCTGATCTGTTGTAGTTTGGGCCGTAGTAGATTGGGCCGGGTGGGGGGAATTTTGGAAATAAAAATGGGTTGGAGGGTCCAGACCACTATCCAAAAAATCATAATCGGTGGAGGGGATTTTATTTAATTCCGCAAAGGGAAAACGAGTCTCATCGAAACGGACGTGGCGGGACGTGATGATTTTATTACTCGATAAATCAAAGCACTTGTAACCATGATGATTAGAGGGATACCCAAGAAACACACACGGAGTAGACTGAGCTTGGAGTTTGTTTATGGTAGTAGAGGGAAATAAGGGATAACACAAACAACCAAAAACACATAGGTGTGTATGAGGGATCTTTGTGGTAAAGTATTTTAAGAGGGGACTCATTGTTTAATAAGTGACTCGGAATAATATTAAGGAGATAAGTAGCCATTTGTAACGCGTGAGGCCAAAAAGCCGGAGGTAAAGAGGCATGTAACAATAAAGTTCTCATGATATTATTGATGGAGCGTATTTTGCATTCGCACTTGCCATTTGGGGAGGAAGTGTGGGGACACGAAAAACGGAACGTAATACCATGTGCTTGACATAGGTCCCAAAACCGATTATTATCAAATTCACCCCCATTATCACATTGAACACATTTAATGGGACGTTCAAACTGAGTGCGTATATGTGTTTGAAATATAGTGAAAATACCCAGGACTTGAGACTTTTTCGCAATAGGAAAAGTCCACAAAAAATTGGAATAATCATCTAAGAATAACACATAATATCGATGGCCTGACGAACTCAAAATAGGAGATGTCCATAGATCACTATGTATAATATCAAAAGGAAATAATGTCACAGAATTCGACGGTACAAAAGGCAATTTAATATGTTTTCCGAGTACACAAGACTGACAAGAAAAATTGGAACGAGAAGGAGAAGTACTGTCGATCAATTTATTTTTCCTAAGGGAATTTAAAATAGAAGGGCCCGGGTGTCCTAAACGTTCATGCCACAAAGTAGACGTTAGCAAAGCCGTATGAGGGCCACTGTTATTCGGACCATTGGAAAGAATAGGATATAAATCACCGGTACTCTCACATCTTAGGAGGCAGTTCCCCGTCTGTATATCAAAGACAGAAAAACCAAACGGATCAAATATCACAGAGGCATGGTTATCTTTGGTAAATTTCCTAACCGAAACCAAATTTTTAACAAGGTTAGGGGCATGAAGCACATTTTTCAACACCAAAGGGGGGTTGGGTGGGGGTAAAGTGGTGTGTCCATAACCACGAATTGGAATTGATTGACCACTACCCATAATAATTCCATTGTTAGTGCTCAAATTAAAATAAGATGAAAGATTACCTTGTGCCGCAGTCATGTGTGATGTCGCTCCTGTGTCCATGTACCAATTCTAGTCAGGCTGAGAAAGGGACATCGTGTGCATTGCCGCTTCGATGTCGGTAGGAGCCCACTGTTGGGTTGCTGCAAAGGCCTGTTGCGTCTGGCCATGTTGCGGTCCAGATGGCCTTGGGCCTAAGACCCCTGTATTTGGAGGCCCAGGATACCGAGCCCATGGTTGGCCCCAAGCTTGCGTGGGATACGGGCAGGGTGGAGAAGCCCACGCTGCTGCATCAACATCCACTATGGAGGTTGCTGCCATGACTGTCCGGCGAGAGGTCGCTGCTGACCACCGCCCGGTAGGCCACCCCCACGATTGCCACCGCGGCCTCCACCATTGGGCTGACCCTTCTGGCCCCTACCACTGCCATTGCCGCCGGAATTTTTATTCCGATTTTTGTTGCCACCGTTGCGGCCCCGAGACTGTTGACCACGGCCAGACTGAGAAACCCGGGAAGGTGAAGCACCGCCGGCTGAACCATCATCGGATGCGGAGAGGGCAATCGACGAGGCCTCCTGCTTGGATCGTTCCCCAATTGTGGTCTCTTCAAGAGCCAATTTCGATCGAGCGGCGGTGAAAGAAGGCAAAATTCTTCTTTTGTTGCATCACAGTAACAAAATTCGAGTATTGCTCAGTCAAGCCTTGCAGCATTTTGAGCACCATACCATTATCACTGACCGGAGCACCAACGTTTTTGATTTGATCGGCCAGACTTTTGAGCCGATTGCAGTAAGCATTGGTGGAGGAGAAGTCCGATAGCATGGTGTTCGTGAATTCCTTATTCAAATACATGGCCCGGGAATTTTTGTTGTCGTGAAACAACTCCGCAACTCGGGTCCATGCCTGCTCAGCCGAATCATCATCCACCAAAATTGAATTGAGGATGTCAGAAGAGACGGTGGAGTAAATCAATTGGAGGACAACGGCATCCAGCCGTTTCCACAAAGTAGGATTTTCAGATTTTGCTTTGTCAGACGCCGCCTTCTCTGTTGCTTCGGTGGGAGGAATAACATGATCTAAAACATCATGAACACGTGCCTGAACGTTAAACAACGCTGCCCATGAATGATATTGACTAGAATCCAAGTCCAAGGTAATGGGAAAGAGAGCCATGACGTTGGTAATGGACAAAGCGGGATAAAATTTGTTAGAATCACCCATGGTTGGAGCACCACGCCGGAGAAGATGACGGAGTTGGGTGGTGCGGCCGAAAATATTAAAAAAATTAAAATAAAATAAAAAAACGACGAGGAGTGAAAAAAATGCAGAAGCAGTATTAGGATGGAAACCTAATCTGATACCATGAAAGAATATTTTCCGTACCATTTTCATCAATCATTGAGTACAATATATAATACAAATCATAACTGATTAGCTAAAAGGCTAGGAGCTAATTATGCTATTGACTAGGATGCAATTATGGTAATTGAGTACAATAAATACAAATAATATACAAGAATATTTCATATTCTATTAGATATTGTTTCTCCCAACGAAGAACATGAGATGGAGCACAACTTAAACCCACCGGAATACCTAAATTCTTTAGATTTTTCAGGACTTCCAAACCATTGTTTAGCTATCAAAAAAGGAGTTCATGTAATCCTATTGAGAAATTTGAATCAATCAGCAGGAATGTGCAATGGGACACGTCTACAAATTACGCATCTAGGTGATAAGGTTCTAGAAGCACGAATTTTAACAGGGACTAATGTTGGAGATCTGGTTCTTATTCCACAAATCACATTGACACCCACGACTAGCCAATCACCCTTCCCCGTAAAAAGAAGACAATTCCCACTTAGGGTTTTATTTTCAATGACAATAAACAAGAGACAAGGTCAGACGCTGAAAAACGTTGGTGTATACCTTCCAAACCCGGTTTTTTCTCATGATCAGCTTTATGTGGCACTGTCCCGTGTTACTACTCCTTCCGGTCTAAAAATACTGGTAGTTAACGAAAGTGACGACCCATCGGATTACACACAAAATGTTGTTTACAGAAAAGTGTTTGATTTTTAGGGATTTTTCTAATCGTGTATGATTATTTCCTCTTTCATAACCTTCCTTTGATAAAAATTGTAATACAATTGAATTTTTTCCTTCTAAATATATCTCATTTTGCAATCATTTACGATTGTATTACCAGATAGAACCTTTGATTCATGGATAATGTAATGACACGTGTTGTTTTGTTAATTATAAAGTTTGTTGGATATTGTTTAATTGTGACATGTTGCTTAACTCTATATTTACACCAATTGACAATTTGCTGCTCAGAACACATTCAACATTTATTCACCTCTATCTTCTTTAAATGCTGATGCCGACCATGATTGGCACATCATGGTTCGCTTATTGAGGGTTGTTAACCTACGCCCGAGAGGAATATTCATGTTATTCATCGATAAAGATGTAAGTACGTTTTTCATACATGTTGCATGCCCTTTTAAGTTTGTCATTTGAGAGATGGAATAATACTTGGTCTTTCTTAGATCGATATCTAATGCAAGGGATTATATATCATGCAACAAGTTTAAACAACCTTGCTACATGTTTACATGAAGGAAATGTATATTGCTTCACCGGTGTACGTGTTGTCCCTCTTGGGCCGGGTATTACGTTGCAAACACAAAGAACTTGCAACTTCTTTTCACCAAGGACATGAGGATTTTAGACATGATGAATGATTGTGAAGGCATTCCATATACAAAGTACACACTGATGAAGCTTTCCAACATCACTACCGAAATGCACGGAATGCGACAATTAATTGGTATGTTCGTTATTATTTTAGATAATAATAATTCTACTATCTCATGACTCCGTAGCTTATTACAATGTGAATATGCAGATGTTGTGTGCATTGTTGTCTCTATTGGTCCCTGCCAATATCCTAAAGCCGCCGACCCAAATCGTGAACTTATGGTCATCGACAAGACGTAAGTTTCATGCGATAAAAGTTTGATGTCGGCTTCAATTTATGTTTGAACAAATTTCTTTTTTTCATTTTTTGCATCTGTTGCTCAATGTTGTCGTTACTCATAACAACTTCACCTGATTTAATCTGCAACTTTCATAAAATAGTCGGACGCTAATGCGAATGACATTGTGGGGACACTTTGCACTTCATGTTGCGAGTCATATACGTGAAGATAAAGTCATCCTTGCATGTGGGTTGTCTGTGAACAACTATCAAGGTAGCTATATTATGTGGTAAATATAATTTTTCAACTTGCAAAATTATTAATTTTCTCGCTCGGTTGTTTTGTAGGAACAGTTTTACAAACAACAAAATTCACAAAGTTTTATCTTGATTGCCGCTCAGACTTATGCACGTCGTTTAATGATAGGTAAATTTCAAATAATCTAAATGTAGAATATCTATAGATTTGTACAATCGTTCCTCATGGAATAGTCATGTAATACAATGTAATGGTATACAAGGGATATTTGTGCTCAACGTTTGGTTCACTGGGCAAGACGATCAGCGCACAAATCTAGAAACTTGGTATTGATAGCCAATGCGAAGATAATTACAGTAGAGGAGTTCGGATATTGATAGCCAATGCGAGATAATTACAGTAGAGGAGTTCGGATTTGTGCCTAACGTACTACATTTTTCATATAGCTAAAATCCTATTTCTTTTGCTATATTCATTGTATGTCACTAATCAACTATAACGAACGCCGAAATGTAACATGTGACACATTTTCGAATTCTTGCTGCTATTGATATGTTATCTACTGATAATATGTTTTATGAGTCATTCAATAAATATAATACGGAGGTGCATGTTGAACAAGGAAGTAAGATGTGTTCCAGATGCTGTGCAGCCGTCCCCTGTACATTGCGGTAAATAGACGTTCGATGTAGTCATTATTGTTCACATATTATATTTTACATACTCATTGCATTCTGATTTTTATTTTGCAGTTATCGCATTCAGGCAGAAATATTAGATCCCACTGGTGGTCTGCCAATATGCTTGACTGGTGTGGGTGTTGAGTTTCTTCTCCGCTCTACGCCTTTGTCGCTACAAAATAGTTTGAAAATGGTAATGAAACATTATCACTTAGCTTAACAATTAATCGTCGAACCCGAGTTGATTCTCTTGCTGAAATATGATAAAATAAAAAAATGTTTCAATGGTATAAGTTGATGGACGTCAGCGTTTTGATCAGTGCATAAATAAATTGTTGGGTCATTTTTACACATTCGTGCTACACGCTCCACCAACGCCGCATTCTAAAGAACGTCCAGAAACTGCATTCATACTGAAAGTGAATTAGGGTGAGGCTTGTGCTCATGCTTTCAAACGTATGCATAAAAGAAAAGACATACAACGTAAATTTTTTTAGTCATAATAACTTTTATTTAAAACCCGATTTTTTTAATATTTAATAGTCTATATTGTTATTGCTTCGATATCATTATATATTTTTACGTCGTAACAAAATCTTCAATTACTTTCCTCAGGTACTTAAGATTAAGTGGCTTGGTCGTTGTGTATGATAAAGCTTCATTGCGGCTTGGTCGTTGTGGGTTTTATATAGTACTTTATTGTGTCAACTTATGATTGATGTTATTGTGTAGGATCGAGTTTATTACTTATGTACAACATATATCATTTTGGTTTGCTTTCATTCTCGCTTACTGAATGCAGTAAAACATACATTTATTAGATTTTTTGTATTCCACGATGCATTGACGTTCGACGGTCCCGTGCAATACACGGGTTATTGACTAGTTACATATAGAGTTAATGGTGTCCCCAGGACATAACCCAATTGGCAAAGGACGTGGGTGCGTAATTACAGCATAGCGGGGGAGGTTAGATGTTCGATTCCCACAAGGGGCGAATTATTCTCCCGTTAAAGGTAAGCGCATTGATGTATATCAAACAACCTTTATACATATAACCACATAACCCATGTATATATAGTTGGTGTTACACCCATATAAGTCTGGCCACTTAATTAACTAATCAAATTTTAGTTTCCTTACGGTTTATACCCATTATTACATGATGAATAATAATGGAGGATGAAAAAGACAACTTAATTAATCCATTGAAAGCATCGAGCAATAAGATATAATAAATTTCAATATGGCTTCATTGCGGATCCATGATGTTTCTCCGGTATGATCACCGGATTGTAAAACTATATTTTATATCTCAAAATGTTTCAGTGTGATCATCGAATCCTAAAACAATGTTTTTCATCAACAAAACAAATTTTTTTAATAACAAAACTAAATTATTTTAATACTAAAAGAAAATTCTTCGAATCTCGATGGAGTCACGTGACCCATGATAATGTATATACATCCGCCTTCAATTATTCGAATAGTAATAAGATAAAAGTGTTTCAACAATTTCGGCTGTGGTCCTGATCCTACTCCTAGTCGTGGGCATCTTCGTAGATTGACATTTGCTTTTAGATAATAGTCCAATCTCCATATTTCATTTTTTTTTTTTTTTGTTGGCATTATTCATAATTCACTTTGTTATGTATGAGGATTTGATTTGAAATATCTCACGCTTTAAAATTGGAAGCAACATTATCTAGATATAATGCTGAAATATAATGAATTTGATAACATTGGTTAATCATTTCATTATCATTCAAGTGGTGTTGCTTGGCCCGACCTTTAGGGTATTACATGTTTTTACATGAAATAAGTTTACTTCATGATAGAATGAGTCTCGTTGGAAAAAGGGAAGATGTGTTATATTGATAGTCTTTCATTTGAGATAGGGTGTAGATGTTTGATTTCGTAAATTGTCGACTTATATCAACAATAATAATATGTGTATATTTAGATTTCCGTTTTCATAAAGGGTAGAATTCTCTAGACAATAAACGATGTTCATACAACAATTATAAATTGAATCACCAAAACATAATTGGCACGTTTTGGGTTGGGGCTCGACAGAACGAGTGTCGATAAAAAACAAGTTGGTGGATAACTTTGCACTAAGTCAAACAAAGATGGGGATCCAGATGTGATAGTATAGGATAAACTTGATTATTTGAATCCATAAGTACGAAAACTTTAATGATATTTGACACATCGGAGCCCAAAAAGAAAATAGATACGACTTGTATGACATCGTTTCCGGATATTGAGTTTTTATTAAGAATTATATGTTTGACACGTGATTTTTAGAATAAATTAATCCTAAAACCAAATTAAATCTGACGTTATATCAGAACAATCAAATAAATACGCGAAAGCAAACAGACATGTTGAGACTCGAAAAATAGACCATCGGGGTCTTGCATATTTTGCGGTGTAACGCCCCACTCCCGGACACCGAGCCCTTATCCGGAAATACGACGTTCGGCACATATATAAATAAAATTTAATTCATTTATATATGTAAGCCTACAATCAATACAATCGAAGCGCGCGGAAATTTAATGCTCGGGTAGTAAATGTCCATAAAGATGCTAGAATAAGAAAAAGTACTAAAAGTTCGAAAGTGTATCAAAACAATACAACCGAAGTCTCTCGAACATCCAACGGGAATACTATGAAATAAGAAATAGAGATGAACACACGTCATCCCAAGGTACTATGAAAAAGTATATAAAACAAGACAACAACTCAAATATAAATAAAAGTGCATAAAATGAAATATCAAGCTCGTAGATCCTCCTCGGGAACATACTCCTCGTAATACTCGAAATCTTGTTCGCCTTCTCACCCCCAAGCACATATAACAAAAATGCACAAGGGGTAAGTATATAATACTCAGTAAGGAAGAGAAGTACGTTTAAGCTTAGAATATATAAGGTTCATTATTATTAGATTTCTACTAAAAGGCAAGACCGACTCGATTCTACGCATAAAGGTTACATCTCCCAATATGCCTAAACTCGTAACTACTTAGCTTATCTTTGTTACAACATGCTATCAAGGTGGAACGTGACATATTGAAATCTTCAGATACAATAACCCCGGAACGTATTGAAATCTTCGGATACAATAACCGGTTCCGATAGTATGAACATACGGCGATGCCTATAGCCCGCAGCCGATAGGACCTTCACTTTGACTGTCTGTTCACACATCACGCTATAGATCTTCAGGATCTACCCAAGACCACATGGTGTTTAATCTTTTATCTAGCAAGTTGTGTAGTAATAAGTGATTAACTAGCCATCCTAGTTCATTTAGATAACACTCCCTCACCGACACCACTCATCATGATCAAAAGACCAACTCTAAACTTAAGTAAGTTTTAAAGGTCTTAAAATAAAATAGTAATACGTTTACAAAGGTTTAAGGTTGATTAAACAATCCTAAACAATAGTTGAAAGCCACAATAAACAAGGCTGAAAGACCAGCTCCAGGTGAACGCCCGTCTGAAGGACCAGACGCCCGTCCGACCTGGGAATTTTCCAGAAACTGCATCGCGAACCCTCATCGTTTTCATCCATTTTTCAACCAAAAACCAAACTCTCTCAACCAAGTCCTACGCAATCAATCTACCAGCCATACCAAAACATCAACCATCTCATAGACATCAATTTAACGCCAATTGAATCACTAAAACAAAGAAGGAAAACAACACAAATGCTACAAATTCGAAATCGAAAACGTAAGGATTTCTCCTTACCTTTTCTGCCTAAATACTCCGAATTAGATGTCTGTTCCCGGTACCGATGCGAAGCTCTCGTCACGAGGATTCCAACGGTATGCTACGATCCGAAAACGGAATAGAAACGAGGGAGATATCAAGGGTAGAAATTCGACGGTTTCAAGCCAAAACGAAATCTAACCTTCAAACTCGTCCGAAACTCGTAAACCATAACTCCATAAAGACTAACCTTCACCGGGCGAAATTAGTATCCAAACGACCCTTGCGTTACGTAGAACGTTTTTCCCTTGAGGAGTCTGTACAAACGAGCGACGGATTAGCTTCAATTTTTGAAACCCTCTTCCAAACCCCTCTTTCTTTCCCAATGCCGCGCTGCTTCTCTGATGAAGAACCCGTTTCCCTTTTTTTTTTTTTTTTTTTTTTTTTTTTAAACTGACTAATGTGAATAATGGGAGTTTAACCCCTACTTAAATCCCATTAACTCCCATAATTTCCAAATCCATTAATTCCCTTTTTATTTTTTTTTCTTTTAAATCCAAAAATTATAAATATAATATTCCGACTTTTCGTTAAAAGACGGAAATGCCCTTTCCGAAAAATCGGGATATTACATTCCTTCCCCTTAAGAGGAGTTTCATCCTCGAAACTTGAACGTACCTCGGTAAATCCAAAAATTCGGGAATTCGTTGATCATATCACCTTCAACTTCCCAAGTTGCTTCTTCAGTGTATGGTTGCTCCACCGAACAAGAACCAATCGAACCATCTTCCTCTTAATCATCTTTTCCTTCCCGTTCGTAATCTTAATCGGCTTTTCATCATAAGCGAGGTTGTCCCGAAGTATCTCTGGATCCACTGTAGACTCAACCTCTGTCTTCGTCAAACACTTCTTCAACATCGATACATGGAAGACGTTGTGAACTCTGGACATTGACTGGCAACTGAAGTCTATAGGCTAACGGTCCAATCCTCTCCAAGATCACAAAAGGTCCAACATACCTCGGGCTCAACTTTCCTTTCTGACCAAAACGCTTTACTCCTCTCATTGGTGATGCCTTCAAGTAAACACGATCACCAACCTCAAACTCAAGCGGTCTCCGTCTGACATCTGCCCAGCTTTTCTGCCTATCTTGAGCTATCTGCAGATTCTTCTTCACTAACTGAACCCTCTCTTTGGCTTGCTCAACTAACTCTGGCCCAGTAAGCTGTTTCTCCCCAACGTCATCCCAAAACAATGGCGTCCTGCATCTTCTACCATACAAAGCTTCAAACGGTGGCATGCCTATGCTCGCATGATAACTGTTGTTGTAAGCAAACTCTGCAACTGGTAGATAATCTGCCCAGGATCCGCCTACCTCCAAGACACATGCTCTAAGCATATCCTCAAGTGTCCGGATAGTCCTCTCGCACCGACCATCTGTCTGAGGATGGAATGCGGTGCTCAAATCCAACCGAGTACCAAATGCCTCCTGTAAGCTCTGCCAAAACCGACTGACGAACCTCGAATCCCGATCAGAAACAATGGAGACTGGGACTCCATGAAGCTTCACTATATTGTCCATATATAGTTCCGTCATCCTTGCCAAGGGCATATTCATCTTGAAAGGCAAGAAATGAGCCGACTTGGTTAATCTATCAACGATTACCCAAATAGCATCATGTCCACCCTTCGTCTTAGGCAAACCTGAAATAAAGTCCATAGTGATCTTTTCTCATTTCCATTCTGGGATATCCAAAGACTTAAGCATCCCGCCTGGCTTCCTATGTTCAGCTTTCACTCTCTCGGCGTACATCACACTCGCCGACAAACTTAGCAATCTCTAGCTTCATTGAGGGCCACCAAAATCTTTCTTTCAAATCCCTGTACATCTTGGTAGAACCCGGATGCACTGCAAAAGCGATCTTGTGTGCCTCTTCCATAACTCTCCGTCTCAAATCTCCAACATTAGGCACACAGAGACGATCCTGATACCACATATTTCCACTCTGATCCAACACATAGCCAACTGTAGGCTTCTCTCTTGCAACCCTCTTCAAATCAACCAAAACTGCGTCTTCGTCTTGCTTTGCTCTGATCTCATCCATCAACTCTGATCTAGCCAACAACGGTGCTGCAAACTGACGGTCCTCAATCTGATCAAATCTGCTAAACTGCAAATCATCAACCCCTGCTGTGATAGCCTCAACACTGGGCTCTAAAACCACTGGTTTCCTGCTCAGGGCATCCGCTACTACATTTGCCTTTCCCGGATGGTACTGAATGTCCAAGTCATAATCCTTCACGAACTCTAGCCATCTCCGCTGCCTCATATTCAAATTCTCCTGAGTGAAGAAATGCCTTAAACTTTTGTGGTCGGTGAAGATTCTAGCCTTGACCCCATACAGATAGTGCCTCCAAATCTTTAATGCGAAAACCACTGCTGCCAACTCTAAGTCATGTGTAGGATAGTTCTTCTCATGTACTTGCAATTGCCTGGATGCATAGGCAATGACCCTTCCTCCCTGCATCAACACACAACCCAGACCCTGCCCTGAAGCGTCGGTGTAGACATCATAATCATCGAACACCTCGGGTACTGCCAATACCGGTGCTGTAGTCAACCTGTCCTTTAATAACTCAAATGCTAACTCACACTCGGGTGTCCAATCAAACTTGGTGTTCTTCTGTGTAAGTCTGGTGAGTGGAGTAGCTATCCTTGCAAAATTCTTCACAAACTTTCTGTAATAACCAGCCAAACCCAGAAAGCTCCCGACCTCTGGAAACGGTAGTCGGTGTAGGCCAACTCTTAACTGCCTCAATCTTGGCCGGATCAACCTGAATGCCATCACCTGAAATGACATGACCCAAAAAGCTCACTTGGTCCAACCAAAAGTCACACTTGGAAAATTTTGCATACAATCGTTCCTTCTTCAACGTTTCCAAAACAATCCGTAGATGCTCTTCATGCTCTACCTCATCCCTAGAGAATACCAAAATATCATCAATGAAGACAATCACAAACTTATCTAGGTAAGGCATGAAGACCCGCTGCATCAAATCCATAAATGCAGATAGAGCATTAATGAGTCCAAAAGGCATGACAAGGAACTCGTAATGTCCATATCTAGTACTGAAAGCTGTCTTCGGAATATCTGCCACTTTAACCTTTAACTGATGGTAGCCTGACCGCAAGTCAATCTTTGAAAACACTTTCCGACCCTGCAACTGATTGAACAGATCATCTATCCTCGGTAGTGGGTACTTATTCTTGATAGTCAGATTGTTCAAGGCCCTGTAATCAATACACATCCACATGCTGCCGTCCTTTTTCTTCACAAACAAAACTGGTGCTCCCCAAGGTGAAGTCCTGGGCTGAATGATGTTCCTTTCCAACATCTCCTTGAGTTGAGCCTTCAACTCCTTCAATTCAGCCGGTGCCATCCTGTATGGTGCCTTGGCAACTGGTGCCGCCCCTGGGACTAACTGTATCTCAAACTCAATGACCCTGTCTGGCATGTTTCCTGGCAACTCATCTGGAAATATCTCGGGATAATCTCTGACTACTCTAGTATCTTCCAACTTAGGTTTCACTTGTTCCACATCCACCGCGTACAACAAGTAGCCCTCACATCCTTTCGACATGCCCCGATGGCCTTGACCGCCGAAATGATAGGATGTCTCTTCTTGCCTGGCTCGTAAACGTTCCCCCGATAAGTCTTATCTCGCTTTCCCCGGGACTCGAAAATAACTCTCTTGGCCCCGCAATCCAAGTGAACATAATTCTTGGATAGCCGCCTATCCCAAGAATCACATCAAAGTCTGAGAAATCCATAACCGTGAAGTCACTCTTACACGGATAGGGTCCAACCTGAACATCCACTTGTGGTATCATCTTAACCACCTTATTTACCTTGCCTAGGGGTGTAACAATCTCCATAGTATCTCTCAAAGGCTCCATAGGTAAATTTAGTTCCTTAGCAATCCTAGAGGACACAAAGGTGGTTGAGGCTCCTGTATCAAATAAGGCCCTGACTACTAGATTGCCTACTCTTATCATACCTATCATGCATTTGTCCAGTTAACTAAAGTTACAACATGCTCCAAGCATGCTATAAAAAAAAACTCAAAAGAACAAAACAAACATAAAAGGTACCTGTGATCACATCATCATCTGGCTCAACCTCTCTGGCATCAATAGCAAACATCTGCACCTGCTTACTCGGACCTGCTCTACTTGGCTGACCTGCCTGAGCACTGGCTACCTTGCGTGGACAATTCCTGGAGAAATGACCCTGTTCACCACAAAAGAAACAACCTGAGGTAGTCGGTGGTCTAGCCGCCGGTGGAGCGCCAACCGGTGGCCCGACCGCCGCCGCGGGGCACCAACCGGTGGTCTAACCGCCGACCGTGCGGGCAACCTCCCGAACCGCCGCTGCGGAGCCCCTCCTCGCCACCGCCCGACTTGTTTCAAAGTTTCTTTTATTACCAACCACCACTGTAGCTCTCTTCCTGAAAGTCTCGACTTCCAAGGCTTTATTCAGTAGCTCTGCCATATTCCTTGCTGTAAAGCCTAGCATGCCCGACTGAATCCCATATGCCAAACCGTCCTTGTAACGGGCCATTTTTCGTTCTTCCACTTGCATCAACTCCGGATAAAATCTTCCTAACTCATTGAACCGATTTGTGTACTGGGACACTGTCATGTGATTACCTTGTTCAAGTTTCAGAAACTGACTGGCTTTTTCCGCTTGTATCGTTGCCGGAAAATACTCGTTGTAAAACATGGCTTTAAAAGCCGCCCAATCTGTTACCTTACCGCTGCTACTCTGAACCGCATCTATCCAAGCCTCGGCCGAACCTAAAAGAAAACCGACCGCTAACTGGGCCATCTCTGTCTCAGGGACACCTATATTCTTACATGATTTCTTAAAACTTCTGATCCATTCCTCAGCCTTTGCATGTTCCACATTCCCATAAAAATCTTGCATACGGTTTCTTCTCAGCCTAGTGTGCCAATCTACTGGTGGTGCTGACTCAACAACCGGCCTAACTGGTGGGTAAACCGGAGGGTAACCATAGGGTATTTGCTGCTGCTGCTGAACCGGTGGCCTGAAAGGCTGATAGACCGGGGGATAACCAAGGGGTACTGCGGCTGCTGCTGATAGTAATACGGAGCCCGATGCTCACCCCGTAAGGAGGATAATCTAGGTACTCGCCGAGGATACCGCGGAGGGCGCGCGGCCGCCGAAAACCATACTGAGGGATAGCCTGCTGTGGTGCCTGTGTCACCGGTGGTGGGTAGACAACCGTCCTCTGCTGATACTGCCCCGACCTGGGTTGATACGAAGAAGGCCAGAGTGACGCTGCATGGTTAACCACAGGTGGAGGAGGTGGTGGTGGATCCTGATGCTGAACCTGCTCCGGCTCAGGTGACGGTGTAGCTGTGCGAGGCGGCGGTGACAAACTGCGACGACCCCTAGAGGTTTCACCCCTCTCAGATGTCTGATTACCAAGAGCCAAAGTCCTCGATCTTGTGTTTCTTCTCATCCTGACAACCAAGTGAACCAGAGTGTTACTAAGGATCTAAAGATAAGATTGAGTTAGACTCAAAGAATAGAAGCCTAAGGAACACGTATCTCTGATAACAACTGTAACGCCCCACTCCCGGACACCGAGCCCTTATCCGGAAATACGACGTTCGGCACATATATAAATAAAATTTAATTCATTTATATATGTAATCCTACAATCAATACAATCGAAGCGCGCGGAAATTTAATGCTCGGGTAGTAAATGTCCATAAAGATGCTAGAATAAGAAAAAGTACTAAAAGCTGAAAGTGTATCAAAACAATACAACTGAAGTCTCTCGAACAGTCCAACGGGAATACTATGAAATAAGAAATAGAGATGAACACACGTCATCCCAAGGTACTATGAAAAAGTATATAAAACAGTACAACAACTCAAATATAAATAAAAGTGCATAAAATGAAATATCAAGCTCAGAGATCCTCCTCGGGAACATATTCCTCGTAATACTCGAAATCCTGTTCGCCTTCTCACCCCCAAGCACATATAACAAAAATGCACAAGGGGTAAGTATATAATACTCAGTAAGGAAGAGAAGTACGTTTAAGCCTAGAATATATAAGGTTCATTATTATTAGATTTCTACTAAAAGGCAAGACCGACTCGATTCTACGCATAAAGGTTACATCTCCCAATATGCCTAAACTGTAACTACTTAGCTTATCTTTGTTACAACATGCTATCAAGGTGGAACGTGACATATTGAAATCTTCAGGATACAATAACCCCGGAACGTATTGAAATCTTCAGGATACAATAACCCGTTCCGATAGTATGAACATACGGCGATGCCTATAGGCCCGCAGCCGATAGGACCTTCACTTTGACCGTCCGTTCACACATCACGCTATAGATCTTCGGGATCTACCCAAGACCACATGGTGTTTAATCTTTTATCTAGCAAGTTGTGTAGTAATAAGTGATTAACTAGCCATCCTAGTTCATTTAGATAACACTCCCTCACCGACACCACTCATCATGATCAAAAGACCAACTCTAAACTTAAGTAAGTTTTAAAGGTCTTAAAATAAAATAGTAATACGTTTACAAAGGTTTAAGGTTGATTAAACAATCCTAAACGATAGTTGAAAGCCACAATAAACAAGGCTGAAAGACCAGCTCCAGGTGAACGCCCGTCTGAAGGACCAGACGCCCGTCCGACCTGGGAATTTTCCAGAAACTGCATCGCGAACCCTCATCGTTTTCATCCATTTTTCAACCAAAAACCAAACTCTCTCAACCAAGTCCTACGCAATCAATCTACCAGCCATACCAAAACATCAACCATCTCATAGACATCAATTTAACGCCAATTGAATCACTAAAACAGCAAGGAAAACAACACAAATGCTACAAATTCGAAACTGAAAACGTAAGGATTTCTCCTTACCTTTTCTGCCTAAATACTCCGAATTAGATGCTGTTCCTGGTACCGATGCGAAGCTCTCGTCACGAGGATTCCAACGGTATGCTACGATCTGAAAACGGAATAGAAACGAGGGAGATATCAAGGGTAGAAATTCGACGGTTTCAAGCCAAAACGAAATCTAACCTTCAAACTCGTCCGAAACTCGTAAACCATAACTCCATAAAGACTAACCTTCACTGGGCGAAATTAGTATCCAAACGACCCTTGCGTTACGTAGAACGTTTTTCCCTTGAGGAGTCTGTACAAACGAGCGACGGATTAGCTTCAATTTTTGAAACCCTCTTCTAGCCCTCTTTCTTTCCCAATGCTGCGCTGCTTCTCTGATGAAGAACCCGTTTCCCTTTTTTTTTTATTCTTTTAAAGTGACTAATGTGAATAATGGGAGTTTAACCCCTACTTAAATCCCATTAACTCCCATAATTTCCAAATCCATTAATTCCCTTTTTATTTTATTTTATTTTCTTTTAAATCCAAAAATTATAAATATAATATTCCGACTTTTCGTTAAAAGACGGAAATGCCCTTTCCGAAAAATCGGGATATTACATGCGGCCATAAAACATGGCTTTATGTCCGTAATTCTGGGAAAACTCAAAAGTGCAGAAGCACGTCAGGACGTCATCGCTGTCAGACAACTATCATAAACAACTACAACAAAACTCAAAATCCACAATACCAACATGTCTAATGGAAAGAACTATTGTAACTTAACTTGGCATGAAGACTTATTCAAAGGAATTGGAAAACTAAAGGGAGCAATTAGCTAAACATAGTAAAACAGCAAAACTTAATCATAAGATCGTTCTCTAAACTCACCATAAAACTCTTCATGTACTCGCAATCAAACTGCATTATTTCTCAATCAATAAGGAGGAGTGAGCACTAGCTAGATGCTCGTTAAAGAATAGAAGATTAAAAGAAGAATTCATGTTTGTCACAAGTCGAAAGACATGACATGAATTCTCTTACCATATTTTAAAAGAAACGGTCTGAAAGAAAAGGCATTGCATATCAAAATACTGTGAAAGACATATTGTAATGCATAATGCATGATCCTGCTTGTTTAACTTCTTACGTAGTTGTTCATATTCCGAATTACTTGCATGTTGGTACATTTACAAAACAAAACTTACACCTACAGCACATATCATATATTATCCTATGAATAACGATAGTGGTCGGCGCATACATGGTCAGAACGGTTTATCCGAGTATTCAAGCGTATAACGTCATGGTGAAACCCTACCATGACACCATAAAGTGCAACCTGTGTGATACCCTCTAAGGTACTATCTCCGTCCCAAAATGTAAGTCATTTTAGCTTTTTTGTTTTGTCTCATAATGTAAGTCCATTTAAATAACCAATGAAACATTTATTACATTTTTCTATTTTTACCCCTCATTTATTATCTATTCACCCACTTTTTACTACTCTACATTAATAATAGTCAAAGGTTATTTTAGACTTTTCCATCAAAATTAATGAAACATAATCAATTTAACCAACTTTTTTAATCTCTGTAAAATACTCTAAAAGGACTTACATTTTGGGACGGAGGTAGTACTAGTAAAAGTACATTGCATTTCTTATACAGTACATAACTAAGAATAATTGTCATCACAGACACATAATAACACATAAGACAGATTCATTTTACGTCTTTGATATTACCTAAGTTAACACATAATGTTTCATAATCGACACCAAACTCCCATATCCTGTATGTGACTATTTAGCATGCTTGTTTCAATAAATGCAGAAACTAGTAGATACAATTGTTATAAACATATTACTTCAAAATAGGTTTGTACTAAATAGAACAGAGAGAAAACAAACCACAAAAACTTCACTAGATTTGTGGCTACGAAATAAAGACTTGTGGTCACGAATTATAAGAGGCGTCAGGATCATTTTTCTGCTTCACAGATGTAACGCCCCGCTTCCGGATACCGAGCCCTTATCCGGAAGAGAACGTTCGGCGCGTACAACATTAAATAAATTTAATATTAATCGCAAGCCTATACGTCATCGTATCAAATAAAAGCAAACGGAAGCCCAAAAGACTCGGATAAAATCATAAATGCTACAATGAATAGAAAATAACCATTCTAAAGATGGATAGTTAAATTACAACGACGAAAAACCCAAAAACTTAGAGCATTCGCATCAGTTTCTCTTAACAGATTCTCTATTTTACAGACTCAAACATCACTTTTTCTTGTTTTACAAAATCTCTTCTCATGGTCACATGCATCAGTGTCTCTACTTACAGATTTTTATTCAGGACAAACTGCATCAGAATCTCCATTTTATAGATTGTCTATTAATTTTCTCAATTATTATCATTCAATTGATGGAATATGCATAGCAATTATTTACAATAGTGTCATTAATTGCGGATACAACAGAAGGATATATGCATTATTTGAAAACACAAAAAATCTAGCAACATATATGAAACCAAACCATATATAGTTGATATGAACCAACAACACCAATGACAAAGGTCAGGATCAAGAGCAAGGGCATATGTCAAATTCTGAGGAAGAAGAAGAAAAAAGATTGTCCATAATTGGTTGAAGGAGCGGAATAAAGGGCCAGAATGAAGAACGTGGAAAATCTACCCAACAAAAAAGGGAGATACAAAGCAATTAAACCTCCCAATCATAAAGAGCAAGACCATAAAATAGATAAATACAGCAACGGTCAACATACGTATGTATAAAAACCATCATTACACCTCCCTATCTCGAACATACATGAGAAGAGAAGAAAAAAGACAACAAATATTTGCCCAAATTTTAAATTATGCAAACTAATGTTATTGAGCTACCTCTGTCAAAACAAAACAAAAAACAGAATTTATTTAATCATATAACTCAACAATTGACAAAGAGTGACGCTTAAACAGAGAAATAAAATATTTAAATGCTCGATCTAAATATGATTTTATCAATATACAGCTTCTGGTACATCTAATTTGATGCATAAAGAAGGATTTTGGTGTAGTATATCCCGCAAGTATATTCTTGGAAATGAGCTGAACAAAATCAGTGAATAAAATCAGTGAATAAAAAGAGCTGAACTAAAAAGAAGATGAGAAGAAAAGCATGAGGTAAAGATGAGGAGAGAGAGTGTGCGAGAAAGAGGCGAGGCTGATCTGGAGTTTACTCAATATTTGCTGGAGATGTACCGCATTGTTCTAAGAATCTGTTGTTAGCATATGCTTTCAACAGATTCTACTGCACTTCTATTTTACATGGATCTGGACTATATTAATCTGTGAATTACAGATTTATTACATTTTACAGATTCTACTGCGAGTGCTCTTATACCATACGAGGTCTTAAAAGTAGAAATACAATAAGTCTAAGAAAATAAATACAACTAGTCTAGTACAACCTTTACGAAGAAAAGGAACTAGAAACTTCGTCAAGACTTCAAAGCCTTCAAAAGTCATCATCTACCTGATCAACCTGTTCGTCTTCTCACCCCACAATGCATACAAAAGAAAATGCAAAGGAGGTAAGTACAAAGTACTTAGTAAAAGTGAGAAACTAATGAATAACTAAGTTATACAACTGATGTATTATTTTTATATGATTAAATTTACGGGATTTTATTATGTTTTGTTGACAAATTCTATGTAAAATATCTAAAATTATGATATAATTAGTATAAAATATTAATCTTTGTAGTTTAGTATAGTTAGTAGTAAAAGTTAGTATTTATAATAAAAAGTTGTAGTTTTTGTACCGGTTTTAGTAACCGGAATAAATGTGTCTATTTTACACGGGTATTTTGTGTTTATTTCATTGCAGAATCCTAAGATGAACTGAAATCTCGAGTATCGACACTTTTTGAAGTCAATACAAGTCAGTGAAAGGAAGTTATAAAGCGTCACTGATATACATGATCAAGGGAATAATTGTTTCTAAATCTCGAAAAAGGACGTATAATACAAATGGCTCATCGAGAGTACGTTTTCTGAAGAAGTGGTCTTGATGAAAGTTGTAGAGAATTCAACGAGCTTTTCAACGGAAGTTCGATTATGTCATTCTGATATCGAGAATTCAAGTTACGATTTTTAGAAGATTAACTGTGTAATTATATATAATTATATATATAATTACACAAAGACAAGTAATGATTATGAGTAACATGGGGGAACATGCGAGGACAAGCCGTAATGATTAGCATCATTACACCGGACCGATCCGGCAAATTTTCGGGACCGGTCCGGGAAGGGGAAAATTCTATAAAAGGGGAGCATCAGAGAGTTCATTTGGGGGGTACAAAATTATATATATAAACCATATTCTATATATATAACTCTTTCTCTCTTTCTTTTATAGTTGTAAATAGGCCTTATGCCAAAATAATGTAGTAGTAGTATGGTAGTAATGCTCGGGAAATTCTCGAAGGTTCGGTGTTCTTTGAAGTCGTTGTAAAATCCGGAAAAAGACGATTTCGAGTCGGCGGTTGTAATCGGGTAATTTCTATAATAATTATGTTTATGTTTATTATTTTCTTCTTTTTAGTTTTTATAATGTTATTAGGCTAGATCTAATAACTAACCAAAGTTATGTAATTATATTATTTTGATCTTTTCGGTAATGGAATGATGTTAAAATAAAAATGACTAAAATTGAGTAAAATGAATCTTTTTCTATTTCGCTACGTAATGATAACATATTCGGAATGAAGTAATCAATCATAATGAATACTACATATAACCTGGCGATGAACTGACCAGAGAAGTCAGGATATGAGTAAAAATAGAAAAACCGGAGGGTAAAAATGGCCGTCTGATTAACGGAATCCTATTTCCTACCCGGGGGCAGATTTGTCCTAATAAAACAAATCTTATAAAAATTTGTACTCGAGATCTTAATAATGTTAAAATCACAGTTTAATTGAAACTACACCGTTTGTATTAAATCGATCCGCTTGACAACCGGAGCCTCTTGAATAACATCGGCCATTTGACAAATGGAATCACCTCTTTTATCCGGGGTAGATTTGTACTCGGTACCTGTTTTGACTAACTAAGTTTAGCATGGGGCAGTTGTGGACCTTGGACTGATGACTTTTGACATATGACAATTTCATACGCTCGTGTGAGGAGGAATTGTTGACATTAGGAGTACACCGTTTCATTCACTCAATTGGACCTAAAAAGGAAGATCGAACACATTCCATTAACTGAAAAGATCATATAATTTGATTACATATACTTTGGTTAGTCTGGTTATATATTATATTTTGGTATCTATATATTTATATATATATATATATATATTATATTAGAATAACTTTTAAATTACGCATTTATTTTATGTTGGTTAGAGTAGTAGTAATCTGTGTTATAAAATTGCGGTTTAGATCGAGTTAATAGCGACTCTTTGGTGTTTAACCACACTTAAAAGAATTACCACTTTTTTTCCCCGAGGATTCGACACACGACTCACCACTTTATCACTACAATTTGACCCGGTACACTGCCGGTTAGGATCCGTCTAACCTAGAAAAGGTCTGTCCCCTTCTTGACGCCGTTTCTAAGGTCTGGTTTGGTGACGTCAGCTTTCTGGCGCCGTTGCCGGGGAGACAAAGTCGCTATTTTTTTTTGTGTCTATGGTTACTACTTGTATTAGCTAAAAATTCTCGAGGATAAACCAACACTCTTCTTATCACATTTCTTTTTTTTTTAATTTTTCGTTGGTATCTACTTTCTTTTAGTACCAATTTTCTTCTTCTTTAAAACTCGAGCATTTTTCTATTTTCGTTAGTTGATGACCAGAAGTGGTAAAGCCTCACTTACTCCTTATAAGCCTGATATAAACGCTTACGAAAGGCGCTTGCGGATAGAGAGTAAACGTGGTCAAACCAGGCTTAGGACTCCTTGGAAAATCTCCAACGGAATCATCTTAATAAAAATAAAGAAATGGTCAAGGTAGTGATGAAACAAACGAACGAGAGGCTAGATCATGCTTTAGGGCATGGACAAAACCCCGTTAACCCTAATAATAATCGAATAATAATAATAGGAACAATCAAGATCGGAACCGAATAATCGTAACAATCCGCCAAACCCGAGACCTATCTCGTGATCAAACCGTAAGGAGAAACCGGACTAATAATCCCATACTTTTACCGAATGAAGGAGCGAATAATTTCGAAATTAAGTCTCATCTTTTTGGTTTAATTGACGCAAGAGCCCAATTTCTAGGAGAAGATGATGAAGATCCACATCATCATCTCTATCTCGTTTGAAGAAGCGTGCAATACGGCCAAAAGTCAAGGTGCTCATAAGGAATTAACGAGGATGACTATGTTTCCTTTTTCTTTAAAAGGAAGAGCCCGAGATTGGTTTATGTCTCTTCCACACCACTCGTTAACTAGTTGGGAGGATATTCAAACCGAATTTACGAAACAATATTTCACTCCGGGACGGAATTTGGAATTAAAAGTCGAGGTTGCTAATTTTAGACAAGGATGCGAAGAAACACTTGGGAATGCGTGGGAAAGGTTTAAAAAATTGTTAAGAGCTTGTCCCGATCATGGTTATTCCTTGGATATGCAAATCCAACTTTTCGTCGTAAATTAAGAAAAGATTCACGTGCGAGATGTAGATCATGCATGTGGTGGTTCGTTAATGATGAGTGAAGCTCAAACGGTTTACGATGCTATAGAAAAGATTTCCAAAAACAATAGAATGTGGGAAACCGGCTCTAGCACTAGAAAAGTAGCTTTTGCAGAAGGATGTACTTCAAATACGGAAGTTCTAGCACATTTGGAGAATTTAAGTAGAAAGTTTGATGGATTACAACAAGGTAAGAATCAAAATTCGGAAAATAGTACTCCAACCGAATACTCAAATTATGATAATGTGTCATTAGGGAAAGAAGAACCAACGGGATATTCAAAAGAGGAAGTGAGTTTTCTTCAAGAAGATAGGAATTTGAATAATGCATATTCAAACTCATTTAATGCTATTAGAAGAGACCACCCAACTTTTAGATGGTCCGAAAACCCTAGTAAGCCGGGACAACCGCCGTATCCGAGTTCGGTATAAGAATATGAATAATAATCAAGTTTATCAAGGAAATACATCTAATCGAATTTACAATCATTACCAAGATCCTATCCTCAACATACCACTCAAAGTATACCAAGTAACTCAAAGTTCAAATCAACTGCGAAGGGGTTGAAAAATGGGAAAAACTGATGGAAAATATGATGGGTGTAGTATCTACTCAAGCTAAGAATATGGAAACAATGATGACTTCTATAGGTTCAGTCAGTAAGGACATGAGTACAATGAAAACATCTATGAGTGGACATGATACCAGAATGAGAACGATAGAAGCTTCATTAAGGAATATGGAAGATCATTTGAGTAGGGAAGGTGAACGTAACAATAGTAGACCTCCGGAGGATTACCAAGTAATACCGAAAGAAACCCAAGAGAGGTAAATGTTGTAGTTACGAGAAGTAGGAAACTCTATGGTAGTAATGGAGTAGAAAACTTCGGGAATAATGAAGTAGAAAATGATTTAAATAACAATGAAGAGACTAAAGATGAACTTGAATTTACTTGATGAAGAAGAAGAAATCATAGAGAAATTCTTGAAAAGGAATAGAAGTTTGGAACTTGAGAAGGAAGGTGAAAAATGGGTAAAAATCCCTAGAATTTTGAAAGACCCCATGGATAAAGATTTAAGGAATCTGTTTAAGGAACATGTTAGAGTAGAAGATAAAGAAAACAAGGATGAGAAACAGGGAAGAATCGAAGGAATATGAAGTAGAGATTGATTCGGGGAACAAATTAAAAGAAAAAGGTCAAGAACCTGAAACATGGCGATCAAGTAATACTCCAAAGGATAAAGGAAAAGAGAGAATGACTTCGAAACCCAAGGTTATAGATTTAGAGTCTTTACCTTTTCCACCTAAAGATCAAATTAAAAAGATTAAGACTGATCAGAAGTATGCTCGTTTCCTTGATACTTTTCGTCATATTAATGTTAATATCCCTGTTATCGAAGCTCTGATAAATATGCCTACCTATGGAAAGTTTTTGAAGGATATACTATCAAATAAGAAAAAATTAGAGGAATATGAGAATATATGCCTAAATGAAGAATGTTCTGCAATTTTGCAGCATAAGTTACCACCTAAACTAAAAGATCCTGGAAGTTTTACGATTCCGTGTGAAATTGGAGGCTTTTTGTTTAAGAAGGTCTTATGTGATCTGGGAGCTAGTATAAATCTCATGTCTTATGAGGATTATAGAAAGCTAGGCATAGGAAAGCTTACTAAGACTGAAATGACTCGCAAATGGCGGACGGATCGATTAAGTACCACTGTAGAGGAATTATTGAGGACGTATTGGTTAAAGTAGACAAGTTCTATTTTCCGGTAGACTTTGTAGTTATGGAAATGGAAGAAGGATTTTCGGCGCCGCTTATCTTAGGACGTCCATTTCTAGCTACGGGGAGAACTTTAATCGATGTTCGAAAGGAGAATTAATTTTGAGAGTCAATGAAGATGAAGTTGCTTTCAATATTTTCAAAGCTATGAACCATCAATACACATCACCGAATCATGTTCTTTTATAGAAGATATTCATTCTGTCTATGATAATCAGTTACCAACTTTTGAAGATAGATTAGAAGAATGTTTAACTTTATCTATCTATAAAGAAGATGAGGAAGACATTGAAATGAAAGAGATAATCCTTTCTCTAGATAAAGGAAGTTTTACTTTTAAACCACCATGGCATAAGTATTTAGAATTAGAACTAGAAGGACCGAGTTCTTAAATCATCAATAGAAGATCCGCCTAAGAATCGGAATTGAAACCGTTACCTTTAAATCGAAATATGCTTTTCTTGAAAATGATAACCTTTTACCGCTTATTATTTCATCAACTTTAACGGAGCAACAAGAAGATCAATTACTAGGAATGTTGAAAAAGCATAAGAAAGCTTTTGGATGGACGATTCGATATTCGAGGTATTAGTCCCGAGATATGTGTTCATAAGATAATTACGAAAGAAGATGCTAAACCTTGCATTCAACCGCAACGCCGCCTCAACCCGAATTTACGGTTAATCGTTAAGAAAGAGGTTATTAAGCTATTAGAAATGGGAATAATTTTTCCTATATCGGATAGTGAATGGGTAAGTCCAACTCAAGTTGTACCAAAGAAAGGAGGTTTCACGGTGAAAGAGAATGATAAGAATGAATGGATTCCAACAAGGGAAATTACGGGATATCGAATGTGCATTGATTTTAGAAAACTAAATGATCATACTAAGAAAGATCATCATCCACTTCCATTCATAGTACAAATGTTGGAGCGTTTAAGTGGTCATAAGTATTACTTGTTTCTTAGATGGTTATTCGGGATATTTACGATTTTCATTGCGGCGGAGATAGGGAAAAGACTACTTTCACTTGTCCTTATGGAACTTTTGCGTATAAAAGAATGCCGTTTGGTTTATGTAATGCTCCGGCTACTTTTCAAAGATGCATGATGTCTATATTTTCGATATGGTTGAAAAATTCTTAGAAATTTTTATGGACGACTTTAGTGTTTACGGAGACTCTTTTAATGGCATGTTTGTTACACTTAGAACGAGTGTTACAACGCCGTGAGGATACCAATTTAGTGCTTAACTCGGGAAAAATGTCATTTAATGGTATCGAAGGAATTGTACTAGGTCATAAAATCTCTCGAAGTAGGAATTGAAGTTGATAAAGCTAAGGTCGAGGTAATCGAAAAATTGCCTCCACCGGTTAATCTAAGAACATTAAGAGGATTTCTTGGACATGCAGGATTTTATAGGAGATTTATTGCGATTTTTTCAAAGATAGCAAAGCCTCTAAGTCATTTGCTTGAAAAAGAAGTATCTTTTAATTTTGATAATAAATGTATGGAAGCATTTAAGACCCCGAAAGCGAAGTTGATTCTTGCACCGGTATTGGTGGCACCAGATACCGGGATTTACCTTTTGAGATTATGTGTGATGCAAGCGATTTAGGTTGTAGGAGCTGTTTTAGGTCAAAGGTATAATAGAATTCTCAAAGCTATTTACTATGCATCTCATACGTTAAATGCAGCCCAACTAAACTATGCAACTACAGAAAAAGAACTGTTGGCTGTAATTTTTGCCTTAGATAAGTTTAGATCGTATATTGTTGGCTCTAAGGTAATAGTTTATACAGACCATTCAGCATTGAAATATTTACTGAGTAAGAAAGATGCGAAACCACGTCTTCTTAGATGGATTCTTCTACTTCAAGAATTTGATATTGAGATTAAAGATAAAAAAGGAAGTGAGAATGTAGTAGCAGATCATCTAAGTAGAATGGAAACTGAGGAAGAAATAGGAAATGAAATTAAGGATTCGTTTCCTGATGAACAACTGTTTAGAATCGATATGCCTTCAACCATGCGATTATTAAAGAAAAGAATTCCTTCTAAGGAAAATTCACCTTGGTTTGGAGATATCATTAACTACTTAACTTTGTGATTACATTCCGTCTCATTGGACTTGGCAACGAGAAAAAGAAGTTCTTTTATGACTTAAAATTTTATTACGGGAGGAACCAGATCTTTTCCGTAAATGTTCGGATGGAATAATCAGAAAATGTGTGCCTGATAATGAAATTTTAAGTGTTTTATCGTTTTGTCATGATCGTGAGGCAGGAGGTCATCATGGAGGGTGGAAAACTGCTTTTAAAGTCTTACAATGTGGTTTTTATTGGCCTACACTTTATAAAGATGCGTATACATATGTTAAATCTTGTGAGTCTTGTCAAAAATGGGGAAATATATCTAAAAAACATGAAATGCCTATGCAACCTATTTTAGAATGTGAGTTATTTGATGTTTGGGGTATAGATTTCATGGGACCTTTCCCTATATCTTTTGGAAAAAGATTTATTCTTGTAATGGTAGATTATGTTTCGAAATGGGTAGAAGCTGAAGCTCTTCCCACTAATGATACCAAAGTTGTTATACGATTCCTTAAAAAGAATATATTTACACGTTATGGCATTCCGAGGGCTATCATTAGTGATAGAGGTTCACACTTTTGTAATAGACCATTTACCAAGTTAATTGAAAAATATGGTGTAACGCATAAATTAGGAACGCCTTATCATCCGCAAACCAGTGGTCAGGTAGAGGTGTCAAATAGAGAGATTAAAAGAATCATAGAAAAAACAGTGGATTCAAACCGTAAAAACTGGGCAGTTAGACTAGATGATGCGTTATGGGCATACAGAACAGCTTTTAAAACTCCAATTGGCTGTTCTCCCTACAAATTAGTCTTTGGTAAATCTTGTCATCTCCCAGTAGAGTTAGAACACCGAGCATTCGGGCTATTAGATTTTTAAATTTCGATCCTAAGGTCAAGTCGGTGATCATAGATTACTTCGCTAACGAAATTAGAAGAATTTCGCCTTGATTCATATGAAAATGCTCGAATCTACAAGGAACGCACGAAATCGTTCCATGATAAGAGAATCTATAGTCGTGAGTTCCATGTAGGTGATCGAGTGTTATTGTACAATTCACGTTTAAAGTTGTTTCCAGGAAAGCTTAAATCAAGATGGACAGGTCCATTTAAAGTAACACGAGTTTATAAATCTGGAGCTGTTGAACTAACTGATGGGAATACAACTTTTATAGCCAATGGTCACAGGGTGAAGCTATTTCTGGAAGGTGAAGAAGTCTCTCTCATAAATGAAGTAATGTTGATGATCGACCCTCCGAAAGATTAAAAAGCAGTGCTCTGAAAAGCTGAAAGTATCAAATTAACCAGGTTTTATCTTTACTTTTATATGTCTAAACTAGTTTCGTCTTTTACCGGATAGACGTAAAAGAACTGGATGTCTTTTTTAGATAGATTAGGAGTTTTTGTTTTGCTTTTGAAGTTTGGTTTTAATAGAGATATCGCCTTTACTATAGAAGCCTTAGTTTTTGAACAGAACAAGCAATTGTTGAGAGAGAAAAAATTGAAAGAAGTTTGTAATGGTACGTCGAAAGCTCGATAAAGAGAAGGGCTAAGTTTTTAAGGAAGTGCGAAATCTGTGGAAAAATTGAACACGATGGGCGATGTGGGAAAAATATAACTCAATCTCAGAGTGAGTGTTTGAATGTAATTAAGAAGGGAACGATTAGGTGGTTAACCGAAAATCCCGATGGACTTCCAAGACTTAATTCAAACGATACATTTCTAGGATATAGTTTGCTTGAAAGGTATGTTAGAAATCTGGAGTTTGTAGAAATTGAAGAATTAGAAACCCCGTAGGTTCAAGTCTTTTATTGTTTTTAGTTTTATAAAATTTTTGCATAACTTTGAAAATCTTATAAAATTGGATCTTTATAAAATTAAGGAGTTTTATAAAAGTTTTATAAAAAGTTTTTTAAGTTTTTAAATATTTTATAAGAATTAAAATAAATTTATTGAATTTTTATAAACTTTTAAATAAGTTTTATAAAGATTTTATAAATTTTAAGAAATTGTTATAAAATTTATAAATTTTATTTTCTACTTTTATTAAGTTTTTATTGAGCTTTATAGGTTTTATATAAAAATAAAATATAAAAAAAAAAAAAAAAAAAAAAAAAATTTTGAAAAATCAAAAAAAAATTGCACATGGACCGATCCGGCCATTAATCCGGACCGGTCCGGGACAAGGTTAACCTAAAAACGGGGAAACAGCCCCTTCTTCTTCATTTCTCCTAATTTTTTTCTAAAACAGGCCGCCCCACCCCCCAAACCCCACTAAATCAAATTTTTTTCAAACTTTACCACAAATTCACTCCACACTACACTACCACTCAATTTCTTTCTATTTTTATCTCCTCTCTTCAACACAAGTGAAGAATTTGAAAAAGATCGAACACAAGCTCCATTTCATCCAGGAGGCTTATACGACTTTTCCGGCCACTTTTCACGGTTTTTGTTCATTATAAGGTATAATTTGTTTACTCTAGTTATCAATTTCATAATTTTTATAATTTTTAGATTTATTTTCAACTATTTTGAATTTTTCGTGTGTTGTGACATTTTATTTTGTGTTGTTTTTCTGTTGTTTTGCCAATTCAATATCGTAGAATGGCCTCATCCAGTCGAAAAATCTCTAAGAAAAGAAAGCCTAATATTCCAATAGAAGTACCGGTCGTAGAATTAAAAGATTTAACACCGGAAGAAGAATCTGTTAGTTTCTTTGCTTTTCTGACTTCACCTCAAGCTAAGAATGCTTATAGGAATATCTATAGTAAATGTGGAGTTGTGTTGGAAAGAGGCTTAGATTTTGATGACTTAGGAGAGGAGGTTAGGCGTATTTTTGCGAGACGCCAATGGTTGGATTTTGCAGCTCAGAGGACAGGAGAGATCAATACTACCTTAGTGGCAGAATTTTATGCAGTTTTGTCTACTTTGACACCCACTGAGGGTAGTATGATAGAGTCTATTCCCCTTAGGTCTAGACATGTTTCTTTTAGTCCGGAACTGATTAATGCTTGTTTTAGGGGTAGAAGTTTTTCCGGATGAAGAAGATTATAGAGTTTGTTTATAGATTAGATGATCCTGCTATGTATGAAGCGGTTGCCTCTGAGCTCGAGAGGGAGTTTGATGCTACGGCGAGATTGGGTGGACAACGAGATTTAATTATGGGAAGTGTTTTAGAGATCGAGGGCAATCAAAAGATTTTTGAGCCATACTCTCTATCCCACTACCAAACACACCGCCTTTGGTAAAGAGGATTTATGCATTACTTGGGCGATGATTCATGATGTTAAGGTGGATGTGGGGAAGATCATGTATAGAAGGGTTTTCGAGTTTATTGTTACGCCAAGGCGAGGGAGTCACATGTACTTTCCCGGCTTTATTTCGATTTATGTCGTAGATCGGGAGTTCCTTTCTGTCTAACGACAAGTTGATGATGGCGAGATGAGTCCACGATAGGCCACTGAGTCCGAGGAGGTCTCCAGAGGGTTCGATAGACTCGATAGTTAGACGTAGTACCCCTCCACCAGTTCCACCAGTTTCAGCATTTTCATCTTTTTCTGAGCAACAGCAGACTTCTCTCCCAAACACCATTACATACGATATGTTTCAATCCTTAGTATCGAGATGTAGCCCGAGGACGAGCTAATATGGCTTTGTTTGCGAGCGAGTAGGCGGTGGAGTGATGATTTACGTAGAGGGATCTTTGAGACATGAGCGGATGCATCTTGATCCTTCTTTCGATAGAACCGCCTATCCGCCTGTCAATCTAACCCGTATACGTTACCGGAATGGATAGCACCTATTCCACCATCTCGAGCTTTCATCATATGCCAAATCCTTTTGGAAGCCGCCCTAGTGGTCAGGGTGTCTTTTATACAGGTTCTCAGGGTGCTGTTACATCTAGCTGGGGAGGATTTTCAGATTTTGCAAGGATGACGTCAAGTATGAGTTCGATGGATCTCGACAGTTCAGTTCGGATCACGACTACGTTTCCACAGCCAGTTACGTCATCGGTTCCAAGTATGAATGATCCAGTTTACACTGCTGACGATGATGATGTTGACATTGTTTGATTTTAAACAACTTTTATTATTTCTAAACATTTTATGACTGTTTAATTTATTTTCTGTATTTTAACTTTAGTTGATAAGTTTGCTAGTTTAACAAGTTTTCGATTTCATTAATCATATTTTGTCGTAGTCGTAAATTTATTTTTAATAGTATTTAAATATTTCATAAAAAATATAATAAAAAAAATCAAAAATCTAAAAAATATATTTATCATTCGCGTGTCGTATTCGTGTGTCGGTGAAATAATATTTACACTACCTTTATAGCCTCTCAAATAGCTTGAAGTCTATTAAAGTGCACAAAGAAAACTTGAATTTTACAACCTTCATACGGTAAAAATATTTTAAGGCCGGACCGGTCCGGCCATTTTCGTGAGATCGGTCCGGGAATAAAAGCTGCCGAGTCATGTTGAGAGTTCTAATGTGCAGCCACGTACACTCTCAATTTTGTCCATTTAAGTTGAGAGTAAACAATCTACAAATTCACTCTTTTACTTTTACCTTTCTATCTGTGATTTTTTTTTCATCTGTTTCAACTAAAATGTCAAACCGATCATCACCATCAGTCAATTCATACGATCCAGAGGAAGTTGATGTTTTTGTCCCGGAATCTAGAGCTTCAAATGTTCATTTGTTGGTGAATGCGAGGTTTGCAAATTCTCCTATATTGATGGAAAGAGGTATCAATTTTGAAAAAATTGATCAGTTCGGAAGGGATTTAATTCAGACTCAAGGATGGAAAAAATTTGTTAAGCAACCTCGAGGAAGAATTAATGTTTCTATTGTTAGGGAATTTTATTCGGCTCTTTCTACTTGTTACTACGGTAGATCCGTCACGACTTATATCCGTTCGTGGTACACTTATTCACCCGTCACCTCATATTATCAATCATATCTACGAGATACCGATTTTCAATCAAATCCATAATCTTCATTATGAATATCAATGGGGATTAGGGAACTCTTGTCATGTTGTTAACTATGTCACGGAAGCTTTTCCGTATCGTTTCCGAGTTCGATCAAAATTACGACTCTACCACTTCGGCTACGCTCGCTCATCCGAGAGCATGGAAACACTTCATTAACTCACGAGTCTATCCGACTAGTGACTTTGCATGGGTTAGTGATAGTGAGATACTTCGTTGTTTGCATTGATAAGCTGGAGCTTATGTGGGACTCGGGGATTTTGATTTTTAGGACGGCAGTAAACTTTGCAGTAGAACGGTATAATAATGGAAGGCCGATGCCTTTTGCTTGGTTAATTTCAAGGTTATGTATTCATTTGAATGAAGTCCCTGAAATTGCTTCTGATGAGATATATCCGTCTCGTGATTGTCGTAGAGGATTGCTACCGGTAGAGAATCCGGGTTGTTCGTCAACTATTTGAGATAGTTGTTAGTGGTTTTATTTAATTTAGTTTAAGTTTGGTTTGCTTTAATAAGTTAAAGTTGCTTAAGGTTAGTAAGTTAATAGTCGGTTTGTTTTATTTTTAGTCTGTAATAGTTTCTTTTTGCTTAATATATATGTTGTTTGATTTTAATATATGTGTGTTATCGATGTTTATAACAATCATCTATAATTTTAATTTAATTTTCGAACCTACTTTTTCATACTTATTGAACATCGGGACGATGTCAATTCGTAAGTGGGGAGTAGAGTTAGGTTTGAAAATTTCATTAAAATTTTCGAAAAAAATTAAAATTTAAAAAAAATTATAATTATAAAATATAACTTTTTTCATATAAATTAGTACTTTAATTACTTATTTCTTAGCTTTAATTTTTCTTGAATAATTTAAGATGGTTAATATATGAATAAAAATGATATAATTCGAGAGGATTAATTTTTGATTTAGTAAAATATATTAGATATATAATGAATATGTTTTATATCTTTTATAAGATTTTTAAGATTTTGAGTATGTATAACTAAATAATTTTTATCAAATATTTCTTTTATGGAATTATTCAAGTAATTTTTATATTTATAAATAAATTTTTAGATAATTTTCTTTTCAAGATTAATTATGAATTTGGAATCAAAATTAGGAATGATGATTTTTGGCACCACAAAAATATAATTATAGCCAAATAAAATTTCCAATTTTTGAACCCACCTCACCTTTTAAAGAGTGATCAAGACCTCACTCGGAATTTTAGCCATTTTGATTAAACTAGAAATTTCCGATCTTTAGCTTGTTTTGGTCTACATTTCTTTGACATTCTTCGAGTTTGTACGTACTTATGAGAGGAGATGATGACGAGAAAAAGTTAAGAGTTGAGAAAAATGGTATATCTTTGAGATTGGAATGAGTTCGGATATGTTAGTGTTTTATGGAAAATTTTTTTAAGAATTAAAGCACCATTTTTACACGTAATAAATCGAATATCAAGTATCTTCCCTATCTTTGATCGACCAAATATATGTCGATGATATTAGTCCAAATTTGGGGATTCTCTCGAAATGTCCTATTCTTGAGAATGAAGGCATAAGTCGAATCAAAAGATCTCAAGAATGATTACGTGTTTAAGGAAACCGGACTCGTAATTTTAGATCGAAAGAGTAGTACTCCGATCAATCTTGATGAAGCAATGCTTGTGAATTTGATTATTTACACACACTCACGCTTTAGTTCTTAATGTTTAAAAAAAAAAAAAAAAAAAAAAAAAAAAAAAAAAAAGAGAAGAGAGAAAATCTGAAAAATAGTTGGAATAAAAGGATGTTACTAATCAGAACTGTTTTTGATCAAGAATGTGAAGACGTAGGTACGTACGACTTACATCTTTCTCTTTTGATTTCCTTTTCTATCTTTTCGATTAACCAATGTCCTATCCTAATATATTAAGCCAATGTGTCTTCTATCCGACTTAGTTAATGATTCCGTAAATTCGTAATAATCGAGATAGAAAGTATTTCTAATATTTTATTTATATTTCGAATTATTGCATGCATGTTTCCATCTAATTCATATTTGATACTTAATTCATTTAAGTTATATAATCTCCCTTTCTTAAATTTCTATAAAATTTATAAATTATATGTTTGTAATATTGACGATATATATTACTTTTGAAATTTTAATCGATCAATTATATTATCTCGTTATTTATATATTACCGCTTATTTTTGCTCGAGGACGATCAAAAGCTAAGTGGGGAGTAATTTGATGTATTATTTTTATATGATTAAATTTACGGGATTTTATTATGTTTTGTTGACAAATTCTATGTAAAATATCTAAAATTATGATATAATTAGTATAAAATATTAATCTTTGTAGTTTAGTATAGTTAGTAGTAAAAGTTAGTATTTATAATAAAAAGTTGTAGTTTTTGTACCGGTTTTAGTAACCGGAATAAATGTGTCTATTTTACACGGGTATTTTGTGTTTATTTCATTGCGTAATCCTAAGATGAACCGAAATCTCGAGTATCGACACTTTTTGAAGTCAATACAAGTCGGTGAAAGGAAGTTATAAAGCGTCATCACCGATATACATGATCAAGGGAATAATTGTTTCTAAATCTCGAAAAAGGACGTATAATACAAATGGCTCATCGAGAGTACGTTTTCGAAGAAGTGGTCTTGATGAAAGTTGTAGAGAATTCAACGAGCTTTTCAACGGAAGTTCGATTATGTCATTCGATATCGAGAATTCAAGTTACGATTTTTAGAAGATTAACCGTGTAATTATATATAATTATATATATAATTACACAAAGCACAAGTAATGATTATGAGTAACATGGGGGAACATGCGAGGACAAGCCGTAATGATTAGCATCATTACACCGGACCGATCCGGCAAATTTTCAGGACCGGTCCGGGAAGGGGAAAATTCTATAAAAGGGGAGCATCAGAGAGTTCATTTGGGGGGGTACAAAATTATATATATAAACCATATTCTATATATATAACTCTTTCTCTCTTTCTTTTATAGTTGTAAATAGGCCTTATGCCAAAATAATGTAGTAGTAGTATGGTAGTAATGCTCGGGAAATTCTCGAAGGTTCGGTGTTGCTGAAGTCGTTGTAAAATCCGGAAAAAGACGATTTCGAGTCAGCAGTTGTAATCGGGTAATTTCTATAATAATTATGTTTATGTTTATTATTTTCTTCTTTTTAGTTTTTATAATGTTATTAGGCTAGATCTAATAACTAACCAAAGTTATGTAATTATATTATTTTGATCTTTTCGGTAATGGAATGATGTTAAAATAAAAATGACTAAAATTGAGTAAAATGAATCTTTTTCTATTTCGCTACGTAATGATAACATATTCGGAATGAAGTAATCAATCATAATGAATACTACATATAACCTGGCGATGAACCGACCGGAGAAGTCGGGATATGAGTAAAAATAGAAAAACCGGAGGGTAAAAATGGCCGTCGATTAACGGAATCCTATTTCCTACCCGGGGGCGATTTGTCCTAATAAAACAAATCTTATAAAAATTTGTACTCGAGATCTTAATAATGTTAAAATCACGGTTTAATTGAAACTACACCGTTTGTATTAAATCGATCCGCTTGACAACCGGAGCCTCTTGAATAACATCGGCCATTTGACAAATGGAATCACCTCTTTTATCCGGGGTAGATTTGTACTCGGTACTGTTTTGACTAACTAAGTTTAGCATGGGGCGATTGTGGACCTTGGACCGATGACTTTTGACATATGACAATTTCATACGCTCGTGTGAGGAGGAATTGTTGACATTAGGAGTACACCGTTTCATTCACTCAATTGGACCTAAAAAGGAAGATCGAACACATTCCATTAACTGAAAAGATCATATAATTTGATTACATATACTTTGGTTAGTCTGGTTATATATTATATTTTGGTATCTATATATTTATATATATATATATATATATTATATTAGAATAACTTTTAAATTACGCATTTATTTTATGTTGGTTAGAGTAGTAGTAATCTGTGTTATAAAATTGCGGTTTAGATCGAGTTAATAGCAGCTCTTTGGTGTTTAACCACACTTAAAAGAATTACCACTTTTTTTCCCTGAGGATTCGACACCTGACTCACCACTTTATCACTACAATTTGACCCGGTACACTGCCGGTTAGGATCCGTCTAACCTAGAAAAGGTCTGTCCCCTTCTTGACGCCGTTTCTAAGGTCTGGTTTGGTGACGTCAACAACGAGGGGTTATTATTATGATTATTAAATTATCTTTATGAGACCGACTCAATCTAGGGTTCAATCCATGCCCATCGACATGTCATGACTAAACGTTTCTAGTTTAGCTTATCTTTGTTACATCATTACTCAAGGACACTGCGCATGGCGTTCATCAGCCTGAAGATATACTTGCTAACTAACGGTGATTAGCACCGATTAGCTCCGGGGTCTCCCCGGTATGCGTATACGTCCAATGAATTTCCTCCACTGCCATTCAGCCGTTTATAGGCCAGCATCGTTGTTCACCTTTTATGAACGTATCACATCGCCGATATGAAAGAGTGCCTAACCGAGAATAAGTGACGTTCATATGTAATTATTATCTGTTGTTAACTAGCCACCTAAGTGTTTTTAAGTAATCTCCCTCACACATACTACTCTCTTTCCTAGACCATTAGACACGGACAAGGCCTAGCAATTACACAGACATTGATGAATACTAATCCATCAAAGCACAAGCCCTTTCATGCTCTTCCGACGGATCCGAACTTCAACTCCCTTTAAGAGTACATTCGGTGTTTTAACTGAACGAATCAGAAACTCAATCGGGGCTTGTTCATTTTCATTTAATGTTATTAGATCAAAAAAATAGAAAATTAAAAATCAACACAAATATACCAAAACATATCACATCTTATTAATTACAACTTAGCATGAATTCTATCACCAGACAACACCAAAACTCAACCTATCATTATAAAACTATAATTACTTATTAGGAAGAGCCTCTTACCTTAATTTCCAGCAAAACCGAAAGCAAAACGTCAAGCAACTACAACAACTGTTGATCTTCAACCCCAAAACCTATTTGATCAACGAGAAACCCTAAGATCCTATTTCTTTACAGAAAACCGAAACTGAAAAAGTCCATAAAACTGTAGATTACCTGGATTAACTGCTGCATAACTATTTTTAGAATGATCTATGCTTAAGACGATCGTTTCGACTAGTCATGGCTGAAAAACAGAGTTACGGATTGAAAGATACGAATTTTTCAAGAATCGAACTCTACGAATACCGAAAACTAGGGCTAAACTGAAAACTTACGAAATTGAGAGATGTGTATTTTCCAAAGTTGCGTCTCCTCACGCTGATCACTTTTCTCTCCTACGGCATCTTGAACAGATGACGGATTGCTCACACGGTTCTCCCTTTTATTTCGCTTTCTTTTCTGCGTCTGTTGCTATGTTGCCGCCGTTCCTTTTCTTATTTCTTCAGAAGTTGCGTATGAAATAAAAAGCAGTGATTTGGGGATTATTTCCTTTTTATAGCCAATAATTAAATCCTTTATAATTAATTGCTAAATCCTTTAATTAATTCCTTTTTAATTAAATAAATGGGACAAATAATAATTAGGTCGTAGTAAATACACCCAATGACTATTTTACCTTTTTACGAAAATTCGGGATGTTACAACAAATACCCGACATATGTACACATAACCCTAAACTAAAAGAATCAATGCATAATCCTGAAAACAATTTAAAAAATAATAATAACAATAAAAATGAGTCTTCTTTATAAGAAAACAACCTTACTGATGTTGCGCTGAACACCAGATTTGCGGTAACAGTGTTTATCTTGTGGATATAAGGCTGTGACGTGTGATTTCTACGGTGAGGACACGGTGGGGATTTAAGAACAGTGGTGGCGGTTTAAGTAGCTGTGAAGAACAAGTGAATTAGTCGACAAATTGGCAGAGTTTCTGCTTGTATTAAATAAAAGCTCGAGAGATTGAGATCATCCTTCTATTACAAGGTGATCCCCTATTTATAGGCTAATAAATTAAGTCGGTCTACTGTTCATCGATAAGACAACTGAGGGTACATTGCTAAGTTAACTATGCATGCAATACAAGTGTCCTAGCCACTGTCAGGAGTGTCCAGCTATTTTGTCCAGCTGGATCGATAAGAATGGCGGGCAGCGGGCAGCGACCATCGAGTAGCGGACTCATTTGTGCCTTGTCTTGAAATAATCCTGACTATATGGGTAGAAATCTCATGGAGAAGGTGGATCCGACATAGGACTGGCGGACAGGATCCGGCTTACTGTTGGCGGACATAACCCGGCTTGTAGCTAGCGGGTAAGAGATGGCTGTAGCAGCTGCCAGAGGAGATAGAAGCCCATTTACCTATGTTGATGGGCCAAGAGTGTAGGCCCAATATGGATGAACAGGGCCCCATTCAGATCCGGGTATATCAATGGCCCCTACTCTGTGCTTGGCGTGTTCGCCAAGGCGGAGAGTAGAACTTGAAGGAGAAACTTCAGATGAAACTCCATTTTGTGGTCGCTCGTGACAAAGGCATGCCGATACCGTTTTATCGGGCTTGAACCGGTGTTGGTGAAAACCACTAGCTATATGCTGTGCATTTGTAGCGAACAGGCTTGATTGCCGATAATGTTCTATCGGGCTTGAATCAGTGTTAGTATCGCGTAGCGAATTTACCGATTATATGCTGCGTATCTGTAGCGGACAGGCTTGATCGCCGACAACGCTCTATCGGGCTTATTTAAGTGATAACGCTCTATCAAAGGTGCTTTGTTAGGATAAGCCACAGCGGGCATTGATTGGTGATAGTCGCTTGAAATAATGTTGAGAGAATAGTAATACGCCAAGGTCGCGTATTCTGCGGTTAAGATGATGGTCGTTAGGAGAGGCTTGAACGGTTGGTATGTACAAATGGATGTATCGGTACACGAAACGTCACATCAGTCACGTGTTCTGACACGGCGGTTGGAACTGAACCGTCCCTTGCTCTGATTGGCGGAGAAAAAATCGGTAACCGTTCCTGCCATTATGACGTTTGAATTTTGAATCCCAAGTGTCGTTCCCCCTCAATTTTCCCTCTATAAATAGAGGTAACTCCCCAAACACTTACACTTTTCCCTTTTCTTCTTTCCGATAAATTCTTTCGGCGATTGCATCAAGAACTCCGGCGATTTGCAAGCAGGTTTCCGGCAAGCACTCATCCTAGTCAGAGATCAACACTTTATTACTTCCATCATCAAACAGGTACGAATTTTCATTCCTTTATCGTTTTCTGAATCGATTTATGCATTTGTTACCGTCTGTTCCTGCTTAAGACATGAATGTCGTGATTTAGCTCCTGCAATTTTGCCTCTGTAATTTCAATTTCCTCCGATGAACACCATGAGCCCCTTCTGTGTTTCTGCGATTTTATACTCTTTTTTACTCAGAAATACCCCTATATGTATGTATGCTTCGATTGCTAGTTTGGTCACTTTGTTGGGTAGAAGTTTGAATGCGGGTTGCTTAAAGCTTTTTCTGGTTTGAATTTAGGATTTTTATGAGAATTTGGGGGTTTTCTGGGTAGATTGCTTGGGGTTTTTCTGGGGATTTGTATTTGGTTAAGGAAGATGGAAGGGCGAGGTGTCGGGGTGTGATTGCTTTCACCTCGACCCGATTTCCATGTCCGGGTGATAAACTGATCCACCTTGCCCTTTTTCTTTTCCAGAATGTCATCAGAGCACACACAATCAGACGAAGAGGCTAGGGCCGCTGCGGGTTATGGGTCAGAGGAGGTGAGTATGAAGGACGCCTCCTCTAGCGGCGCTGAGGAGGAGATGGAAGAAAATCCGAATCCAAAACCCATTAGTATAGAATCTGATCCAGAGGTCCATGTTATTGGTGAGGGCGCTGCCGAGGGCGAAGTCGAAGATGACAACCAAATGGCATTAAGCGGGCTACTTACCAGGATGGAGAAAGCTCTACATACTGGAGCCGCCAAGCGTAGCGGCAAGATCAAGGAAGCCGTGGAAGTTGTTGAGCCGTCGGAGAAACCAAGGAAATCTCCAAAGGTTGTTGTGTCAAAGAGGAAAGCCGTAACCGCCAATGAGCCCGCCAAGAAGAAAAGGGCTCCCAGGAAAAGGTCCGATGCCGTCGAGAATGAACTCATAGAGCAAAAGCATGCATACGGCGATCTTATATCTCGATGGAAGGAGTTCAAGGATCGAGAAGATTATACCTTGGCGTTGGGGGCATACGACATTTCAGCGGACTATCGTTTTGTCAGTATGGGTGCGACCAACGTGTCATGGGTTTGTTGTCGGGAGCAACAAGACTATCTATGGCTACACTATGACCACTTTGCGGCCGGGCTCAGACCTCCCTTTGACCCATTTTTTGTTAACTTCATGGAGGAGCTGCGGGTGATGCCCTGGGACCTTAGCCTAGGGGTTGTCCGCGTGGTTATGTCTTTTATCATAATCAGTAGGTTGAGCGGACGCGAGCCATCGATGCCGGTGCTCTTATACTTTTATAGTTTTTCCCGGAAAGGCGGGGCCGGTCAAATTCAGCCACGAAGTAGATCTAGCCATGGGAGGCCCCGTTTGTTATTCGATCTTCCGGACAAGGTAGCGGATTGGGATAAGAGGTGTATGAAGGTTGAATCCCGGGTAGGATGGCCGTTTCAGAAGCTACCGGTGAACTCGGTCAAGACCGAACACTTGGTAAAAATAAATACTCAATTTGATGATGACACCTTCATAGCCGAGCTGAAAGATGATCTGGGCTATACCCGCAAAGGTGAACCTCAAGCCCGAGCGTTTAATTGGAGGTTGTTGTTAGATGTCGGCCAGCCCTACCTTAGACAGGCCGGACTTCCTGGAGCCGGTGTTGGCGAACCCCTGGTTTTAGTCGAGTCTCTGCCGACTCACCCAGACTGGTATGGTGAGTGTCACCATGGCAAGCGCATGCCCTCCTCGTGCGTTATTTGTGGCGGCGATCCCTTTATGCGGGCACCGAGTAGGATTTTTACTTGCATTATTTTTGCTTCTTTTCATAATTTGTTTCTTTTCACATCTTCTGGTCGCTAATAAACTTTGTTCCCCGCAGGCACTATGGACAAATTAGCTCAACGTAGCCAGCTGTCAAAGAAAAAGACTGTCGGCGAGGTGAAGAGGGCTGCTGAGTTGAAGGGGATCAAAACATCCCTTCCCATGGTCAACTTGCAGACGACGGCGGCTGGAGCTTCTGGAGCTAAGGTCGTGAAATCATCCCAGCCGCCCGTAGTAGAGAAAGCCGCGGCGAGCAAATCTATGAAACAGACTCTTCTGACGAAGCCGCCGGCGGGCGATAAGAAGAAGAGGGCCGCCGTTGAAGAGATTGATCCCGCGGGGGCTGGGTACAAAGCTTTAATGACCGACAGACCGAAGATGATGACAACCTCGCCTGAGACACTGTGAAATCGTTTCTGTGGTGAAGCTAATGATCTCCAGAAGCTGAATGATGATGAGTTCCCGGTAACGGAGCCAACTGATGTTGCGCTGAACACCATATTTGCGGTAACAGTGTTTATCTTGTGGATATAAGGCTGTGACGTGTGATTTCTACGGTGAGGACACGGTGGGGATTTAAGAACAGTGGTGGCGGTTTAAGTAGCTGTGAAGAACAAGTGAATTAGTCGACAAATTGGCAGAGTTTCTGCTTGTATTAAATAAAAGCTTGAGAGATTGAGATCATCCTTCTATTACAAGGTGATCCCCTATTTATAGGCTAATAAAGTAAGTCGGTCTACTGTTCATCGATAAGACAACTGAGGGTACATTGCTAAGTTAACTATGCATGCAATACAAGTGTCCTAGCCAGCTGTCAGGAGTGTCCAGCTGTTTTGTCCAGCTGGATCGATAAGAATGGCGGGCAGCGGGCAGCGACCATCGAGTAGCGGACTCATTTGTGCCTTGTCTTGAAATAATCCTGACTATATGGGTAGAAATCTCATGGAGAATGTGGATCCGACATAGGACTGGCGGACAGGATCCGGCTTACTGTTGGCGGACATAACCCGGCTTGTAGCTAGCGGGTAAGAGATGGCTGTAGCAGCTGCCAGAGGAGATAGAAGCCCATTTACCTATGTTGATGGGCCAAGAGTGTAGGCCCAATATGGATGAACAGGGCCCCATTCAGATCCGGGTATATCACTTACGTACCTAAAAACTCAACGAATCTACGAGTAACACAACAACTATTCTTCAAAACCACAAGAACCTACGAACATGAATTACAAGTTTACAACCTAACATGAATAACACAAAATCTAAACGGAAACGAAAACAAGAAAAAGATCAGGCCTTTTACCTTCTAATTGCGAATCAGAAAGAAAGACTTCGTTTTGGGCTGGAACTACTTCGAAAATACCACTAAGATCTACAGACAGAGCGCATAAACGATCAAGGAAGCTCTTGGAACACACATGTGTTGGACTTATTTCTTAGTTTTGATGATGAGTGCCATACTAGCTGTTATAGTGCAAAGGCAAAAAGATGTCTAGATAAAATGTATAGGTTTATTAGAGTTTGATTCATAAATAGGTTTAATCAAACAAGCATCAGAAAGGCTGCCGATTGATATCGTGACCGGTCTAGGTCGGTAGGGTAGATAGGTCGGTGAGGCGGTCCGGAACCCGCCGAAGGCGAAGACCGAAGGCCGAGGGTTCAAACTCGGTTAATGAAGGCTAAGGGATCAAACTTAGTAATTAAAGTCAAGGATATGGAATCGATTTTAGGCAAGTCCGTGATGACTAAACCGATTACATATGCCTTGTGTAGAAGGTCTAAGTTCCACAAGTTGGATGATGTTTGGAACTTGGTTATATTTAAAATGATGTAATCTAACTTCATAAATAAAAGTTAGATAAAAGTAATCGACCGCATTATATTTTACGGACAAAATAATGATGTTCGACGGACGATTGATTGTATTACGACGATGATGAACCTGTTGATATATACCTCGATTAACTCAAGATTATTGGAAGATTACATGGATAAGAACGACCAACTACCTCGACTTATCAAGCAAATCAAAGGCCGAGATTAAAAAGACGTTGGGATGATCCTTATTTTTATCCATTGGATACAAGTCAAAGGGGTGGACGGACGCATCTTCAAAAAGTAATCTGACGGTGTCGATCCTATGAATAGTGACGGAATGCAGTGCAGATGGGACAAATACAAGGAACGGTCACATTTGAATTTTAAATTCATGTCACATGCACTCTTACCTATAAATAGAAGACTTTCAACTCAGAAACAAAAGGATGAATTTTGGGAAAAATTTTAAGTAACAATACGAGCCGAAAAACACCCCGTTGAACTTACCGAGCTTAAAGTTCTCGATCTAGTTATCTTCTTCAAGTGCTTTACGTGTTCAAGCCGCATCAAGCATACACACTTGAAGATCGCAAGCCGCCTTGATTACATCATCCTAATCAAGTCGCTGCAATTGAATCATTTATTTGATTCATTCTTTATCTTATAAAGAATCTGCGAAGACATGAAGCATCTGTTGGGTGTGAAAGACTCGTTGGTTTGTGGTGAAGTCGGTGAAGAGGCAATCCTACCCTTCAAGGACCGGTGGAAGACTCGGGAGCGACAATCCTACTGTTCCCGAGTTTTCGGTTGTGAAGCCATAGTTATTGGTGAAGGACAAGCAACCTAGGATTCTTTGTAACGATAACTCAAAGATCACTAGTGAATTTCCTCCAACATCACGGAGAAGAGTGGACCGACGAGGATTACATCACCCGGAACCACTATAAAATCTCTCTACTTACTTACGCATTTACTTTACGCACTTAGTCATTATCCATATCAACCTGCTGAATCTAGCAACTGAAATCGCACACATACACTACTGAGTATCTAATACTTAGTAACATATTTAATAACAAGTAACAAGGCTTAATTTTGATATTATTCCGCCGCACAAATTTAGCAAAGCGAACTGTCGGTAGACTACGTTTATCGAGCGGAGCTGCGAGGTCTCGACGGACTGCGAAATATCGGTAGAGGCTGCCGAAGTTGCGAAATTTGTTAACTCCAAAGTTTTAAGTGTTAAGTTTATTCACCCCCTCTAAACTTAACTAAAGCCTTTTCAAGGGACCAACAATTGGTATCGGAGCGATTTTCCGTTCGAAGGAATCCTACTTGTTGTACTTGTGAAAATTCTTTAAAACTTTCTTTCAAATTACCGATTTTCAAGACTTGCATCATGGACAACACACGGTATGCTAGAACTATGTTGATGTGTTCTCTTGACAGGATTTGATGAGTATAAACGTCGAATGCGGGCATATCTTGCTTGCTACTCATGATGAGATGATGGATGTACTAACGAAGGACCACTTGGAGATTACAAAGGCGAAGAATGGGTGACGAACGAGTACATTCCTAAACCAAAAAGAGAATGGAATGCGAGAAGACGAGAAAAAGAGCAAACCTCAACAACATTGCTATTGATATCATCTACGAACCTTGGATAGAAATATGTACATGAAGGTCAAAGATTGCAAGACCGCAAAGGAACTTTGGGATAAGATTCACTTAATCGTGAAGGCACCGATGCAATAAAGAAGAACAAAATCGGTGTGGCCGAGAAAAAGGTTTCAAAAGTTCAAGATGCTACCTAATGAAACCATTGAGCAAATGGAATCAAGATTCAATGCTATATTGGATGAACTTAACCTACGAGTGTAAGTTATTCAAAAGAGGAAGTAAACACCAAAATCTTGGAAGCTTTGATGAGAGAAAAATACACCCACTAAAATATTGGTCCCCGGCAACGGCGCCAATTTTTTGATGAGCGAAAAATTCACCCATTAAAAATACATTTATAAAGACTCGCAATCGTGGGTAAACTAACTCTCTAACCGCGCGAGTACCGGGTCGATTGTTAGGATAGCTACAGGAGTACGAGGTCGTCCCAAGAGAAATGTGGTTGTGAGTACCAAAGCGAACGTGTTTCTTAGTCTAGGCGATCAAAGTTGTTGGTTATGTTTGTTATAGCTAAAACAGAAAATAAATATTATTCTAACGAGTTTAACTAAGTGCTTAAAAAGCATAGCCGAGCCACGATCCAACAGGTTATTTCCCCACAGGAAAAACTTGATAAGGAGTGTGTTTAAACCAACCTACCTTTCCACAGTATTTTAACGACATCCACGGGTGCCAACTCCTAATTCTGGTGTTAAGATCTGAACAACTCTCACTCAACACCCTATGTGAAGTTAATTAATTTTCCCTTTAGAAAACCGATTAACCTAACATGATTACGCTCTTTGAGTCGCTCGAACAACGATGACAAACCTCTGTATTGGAAACGGTCCTAACAACTAGGCCGAATCTACGCAACGATCCCAAAACCCCTTTTCCCACATCTCACCGCAAAATGCATTTATAGGTTCGATGTGTGTGACGATGGACTAGATGATCAATCTAATTCAAAGACGTTTAGAATAAGTTTTAGGACGTGGATTAATCATTAAAACATTATATTACGTGCTACACAACTCCCATCTCGTCTCCCGAGGGTCAATTTTACCCGTTTTCACATAATTCGGCTATGTTTAGTTTAACTACTCATATTAACGAAAATAACAAAGAAAATAACAAAACGAAAGAAAACAAAACGAAAAAGATAACTACAAACTATATAGATATACGTATAGATATATATATAGATATATATATAGATATATATATATATAATATACGTATATATATATATATATTTATACTAATTGCATAAAATAAAAGAAAGCAATAAAAAGCGGAAACGAAATTATATTAAAATTATAACTAGTCGGGTTATTACACCGACATTATAACGACATATATATTACATATAGGCCCCCCATAACATAAATAAAAAAAAGAAGAAGAGAAGGAGAAATGGGAGAAAAGGGGATCGATCGATCGCTTGCGAGATGGCCTCTATATATAGAAAATAGGTCAAGGGCCGGACCGGGCCGGTAGTTAGCCGGACCGGTCCGGTACAATGATTATGTCCACAATTTGATCACTCAGCTTGCAGATCCATATATTATATAATTATATATTAAAACTTGTAAAATTCGTATCTCGAGTTGTAGACCTCCAAAAATCATGATTTAAACGTCATTAATTAAGGTCTCGAAAACTCTACAACTTTCATGAAGGTCACTTCTTCAGAAAACGCCTTTTTGATGGGCCATTCTCATTACGCGTCGTTTTACGACATTTTCCTAATACAAATCAATTAGCCACTTGACCACCATTTGAGTTGTAGAAATCCGATTGACTTGATTCAAAATCCATTGGAAAGCTTTCTTGAAGATATACAACTTTTATTAAGGAAACTTCTTCAGAAAATGTCGTTTTGATGAGCCATTCGTATTACGAAGATATTTCGGGATTTTTACTAATCCGAATCGGTTAGTCAATTGACTACTATTTGAGTTGTAGAACTCCAATTGACGTGATTCAAAGTGCGTTGGAAAGCTTATGTGAAGATCTACAACTTTCATTAAGAAGTCATCCCCTGAAAATGCCTCTAAGCTGGGTCAAATCTCCGTCGAAACAGGTTTTGGTTTAAGTATGTAAGATAATTTGATCCATTTGAACTCGTAAGCTTGTGGCATCTTCTTCTAATCCTCTAAACACATCTTTTAGACTCAAAACATGTCGTTACGTGGAATCTTGGTCAATGTATAATCCTGCAATGAACCACCAAAATACCAAACGTAAATCCGACACGACACTCCGGTTACTAAACCGGTACAAAAACTATAAAAACACGCTAAAAATACGATATTTTATATAATAACTACTACTAACATATTTAGATGAAACATAGGAATTAATGACTCGAACGATATAAAAATACTCAAAATGATATCAGAAACGGGTTGAAAAGTTATAAAAATAACGGTGAATTTTTCCGTTATCACAACCCCCCACTTAGCTTTTGGTCGTCCTCGAACAAAACAAGCGATAAAATAAAATGAATGAGGAAAAATTCATGAAGATGTAAAATATAAAGGCCAACCGGATCATGTAACCAATCGAATCATAACCACACGTTAACCTTAATATAAATGTATAACAGGGTGTACGTGTGTGATAAGCCTTTTCAATTTCCACTATCCTCTCTTGAATAAATCAAGCAAACGCACTAATATCCATTCAGACAGTCCTAATGACCTTCCTAGGTATAGGCAGTAACATTTCCACACAAAGTCCTCCCGTGTACTTATTAGGATAATCCCTAATGCATATCATTTAGTTTATACTGGGGATAGTCAGAAGATAACTTCTCTCTCTTTTTTTTTTTTTTTTTCTCTCTTTTTTTTTTTTTTCATAGGACACTAACATATCCGAACTCATTGCCAAAATCGACTATCTTTCAAATGTCATGAGGTGAGATCGAATACATTAACTCTTTTTTTTTTTTTTTTTTTTTTTTTTTTTTTATGTGTAGCGTATGCCCTCATTCCCAGCAATAGGATGTTTCGTGATAACACCCTAGCTGGACTAATATCATCAGGCAGTCGGGAGCTTGTAAACCTCATAGTGGTATAGGACGTTTCGTGATAACGCCCTACCGCACTCAAATCATTGGTAGCTACAACCGACATATATATAGTTTATCTTATTTTGACATTCTTTCTATCACATTCAAACCTTCAGATATTCACAGTACACGTTCAAAAGTTAGGTACTAAGTTACTGCAAGTCTCTCTAGGATAATCACTAGGATACTGAATGGGTACAGTTTAAAATTTTTCGCTTCAATATCAAAGGCTTACGTGAAGGAATTCATGTTACACAAATAAATTTGGGGTTAAAATGCACTTACGGTTCAAATTAGTTATACATATCAAATTGATCATTACATCTTTAAATCCATGAAATATATACCTTATACAAATTATTTTAATCAACTAAATAATGTTTGAAAAAGATCAAAAACTAAGGGTTTAAACACTTAATGCCATTTCTAACCAATCACGACTCTACCCCCCACTTACGATTTTGCATTATTCTCAGAGTGTAAATGAGATAGAGAGGAAGACTTAGCTTATAAACCTGGCGTAAAAGATGCTATCAAATCCCGTAACGACCATGAGAAAGCACATCCCGAATCCCTATACAAAAATAACCAAAACAAAGCAAACACGGGACATGGTCCTCGTGCCAAAGTATGCAATAGAGATATGGGAATAATAAGATAATGGCAATCGTCACGTCGAAAATTCGATAGGCTATATAATAGCTTTAGATGGAAAAATAACCATACCGGTAAAGCACAAAACATCTAAGCATATACGTATCACATATATCATAGTCAAGTAAATTATTCCTAGATTCATTTTTATTACACACGCTTTATTAAAGCGGGAATACTTACCACTATACTACAACGACCGAAAATTTGAAACGACTAGATCATAAAATGAAATGTGTGAAAGAGTATTGAGTCTTTTATACCCGGATCCTCAAGGGTTCAACAACCTAAGTCCAAGAAATGATGCATTTGAATGTTTTCTTTGTATTCTACCTCGGGATTTTCGGATAACCACCTAATCGTTCCCTTTAAATGACATTCAAACATTCATCCCGAGACTTGGTTGTGATTTGTGTTCATCTTTCATACGATTCTACATTTCATTAAGACTAGTCTTATTCAAATTATTATTATTATCGGGCTGCCTCCCGGTAGCGCTTTTGTTTAACGTCGTTGGCTCGACAAAAGTAGTATTTACAAGTTATCAACCAAAATCAGAACTTAAGAAGATCAATAGCTTAAGAAAAATTAACAATGCGAGAACCAAAGAAATTAAATTGTCTAGAAACGTACCTCGTTTGGCTCTCGATGCTACCTCCTCCCGACGAGAGAATCTTCTTTTATCGACGTCGAACCATCTTCTTTTGAAAATTACCATAAAGTTCATCCATTGGGGAGTACACAAAGCGGACCGCGTAAAATTCATCCTCACGAGTGGACGAATGTAGTAATCCGGGACCGATATATCTACTATTACCAACTCTCCCGGTGGCTTTACTAAAGATGGCCAATCAATCTCTCGCTCCTCTAACTCGTCATCTCCAAATCTTGCACTTTTTCTTCGCAAACCGAATTATCAACCTTATTCTCATCCCGAACTTTTCGGTGATAACATCATCATCCTTAACCACCTCTATTGCACTTGTCTCAACCTTTTTCACATACCTCACTAATTCAATCAATTCCCCCACCTTGTCTTGAAGATTTCTTATAGCGGAGTCGGTACTTACCTTGAACTCCCGCATGTCCAACAATCGCTCTTCCAAGACTCTGGTTCAATCGTTCTAATTGCTCTATTTGACTGTCGGTGAATTCTTCTTGTGGCATGGGGAAAACCGATCGTATTGACTTTGATTCATCGGAGGTGAGTAGTAGTCCTCTTGCCATTCCAGACACTGATCAGATGGCTGAATATGGTTGAAGCTATCAACGTGTTGAGTATGAACACCGTAATCCCGATAAGCACCGGGGTTCGGACAACCCTTGTAATATGGTGGCTCATTACTCGAATAACCAAAATTCGATCCCGATATGCACTTAGAGCACTTATAATTCCATGAACCTTGGTTATTTTGCTTCGTTGATATTGAGGCTCGGACACGAACCGTTGTTGATAAGGTTGGTAGGGGTATTGTTGTTCGGTGAGTAGTTTTGATTGAAATATCCATCCATTTAAGTTCAATCTGCAAGATCTCGAAAAACAACAATAAAACAATAAAATTTTTCTTTTTTTTTTTTTTTTGTTTTTTTGTTTTTTTTTTTTTTTTTTAAACACACGATATTTAGACCCCTCAAAAAGTTATGGTTGCCGAAGGCCCTAATCCCGCTTTAGCCGGACTTACAAGATATCACCCTCCGAAGAGGCTAAGTACCAAAGTCGTATTCAAACCGAGTTCAGGACAATATCACTTCAGCATCCATAGCTCTTTGTCGACATCTAAATAAAACAAGAAAATAAAAACCTAGGCCCAAGCCTTCGGTTCACTTACAAGATATCACAACAATATCACACATTTCCCCGGCAACGGCGCCAATTTTTTGATGAGAGAAAAATACACCCACTAAAATATTGGTCCCCGGCAACGGCGCCAATTTTTTGATGAGCGAAAAAGTCACCCATTAAAAATACATTTATAAAGACTCGCAACTGTGGGTAAACTAACTCTCTAACTGGCAGAGTACCAGGTCGATTGCTAGGATAGCTACGGGAGTACGAGGTCGTCCCAAGAGAAATGTGGTTGTGAGTACCAAAGCGAACGTGTTTCTTAGTCTAGGCGATCAAAGTTGTTGGTTATGTTTGTTATAGCTAAAACGAAAATAAATATTATTCTAACGAGTTTAACTAAGTGCTTAAAAAGCATAGCCGAGCCACGATCCAACAGGGTTATTTCCCCACGGGAAAAACTTGATAAGGAGCGTGTGTTTAAACCAACCTACCTTTCCACAATATTTTAACGACATCCACGGGTGCCAACTCCTAATTCGGTGTTAAGATCGAACAACTCTCACTCAACACCCTATGTGAAGTTAATTAATTTTCCCTTTAGAAAACCGATTAACCTAACATGATTACGCTCTTTGAGTCGCTCGAACAACGATGACAAACCTCTGTATTGGAAACGGTCCTAACAACTAGGCCGAATCTACGCAACGATCCCAAAACCCCTTTTCCCACATCTCACCGCAAAATGCATTTATAGGTTCGATGTGTGTGACAGTGGACTAGATGATCAATCTAATTCAAAGACGTTTAGAATAAGTTTTAGGACGTGGATTAATCATTAAAACATTATATTACGTGCTACACAACTCCCATCTCGTCTCCCGAGGGTCAATTTTACCCGTTTTCACATAATTCGGCTATGTTTTAGTTTAACTACTCATATTAACGAAAATAACAAAAAAATAACAAAACGAAAGAAAACAAAACGAAAAAGATAACTACAAATATAGATATATATAGATATACGTATAGATATATATATAGATATATATATATATATATACGTATATATATATATATATTTATACTAATTGCATAAAATAAAAGAAAGCAATAAAAAGCGGAAACGAAATTATATTAAAATTATAACTAGTCGGGTTATTACACCGACATTATAACGACATATATATTACATATAGGCCCCCAAAACATAAATAAAATGGAAGAAGATGAAGGAGAAGAAGAGAAATGGGAGAAGAGAGGGCGATCGATCTCTGTATCGATGGCCTCCTATATATAGAAAATAGTTCAAGGCCGGCCCGGGCCGGTAGTTAGCCGGACCGGTCCGGGATTATCATCCACCAATGTAACAACTCATCAGCTTATAATCCATCGATATTTGATAATTATATATTAAAACTTGTAAAATTCGTATCTCGAGTTGTAGACCTCCAAAAATCATGATTTAAATGCCAAAATTAAGGTCTCGGAAAACTCTATAACTTTCATGAAGGACACTTCTTCAGAAAATGCCTTTTTGATGGGCCATTCTCATTACGTGTCGTTTTACGACATTTTCCTAATACAAATCAATTAGCCACTTGACCACCATTTGAGTTGTAGAAATCCGATTGACTTGATTCAAAATCCATTGGAAAGCTTTCTTGAAGATATACAAGTTTTATTAAGGAAACTTCTTCAGAAAATGTCGTTTTGATGAGCCATTCGTATTACGAAGATATTTCGGGATTTTTACTAATCCGAATCGGTTAGTCAATTGACCATATTTGAGTTGTAGAACTCCAATTGACGTGATTCAAAGTGCGTTGGAAAGCTTATGTGAAGATCTACAACTTTCATTAAGAAGTCATCCCCTGAAAATGCCTCTAAGCTGGGTCAAATCTCCGTCGAAACAGGTTTTGGTTATAAGTATGCAAGATAATTTGATCCATTTGAACTCGTAAGCTTGTGGCATCTTCTTCTAATCCTCTAAACACATCTTTTAGACTCAAAACATGTCGTTACGTGGAATCTTGGTCAATGTATAATCCCGCAATGAACCACCAAAATACCAAACGTAAATCCGACACGACACTCCGGTTACTAAACCGGTACAAAAACTATAAAAACACGCTAAAAATACGATATTTTATATAATAACTACTACTAACATATTTAGATGAAACATAGGAATTAATGACTCGAACTGATATAAAAATACTCAGAATGATATCAGAAACGGGTTGAAAAGTTATAAAAATAACGGTGAATTTTTCCGTTATCAAGGCCTACTGAAAGAAGGAAAGAAGAACCAAAGAAAGATAATGACTATCTATGCTTTCATTGCAAGAAACCAGGACACTTCAGACCTGATTGTCCCGAGTTGAAACAAGGCAAGGAACCCGATTATCTTTGCTTCAACTTGTCTGGACATTTTAGACACGATTGTCCGGACTGCGAAGACCAAGAGTCAACAAAGAAGACATGGCAAGAAGGCTATGGTTGCTTGAAGATGAATCGGGATATGAAGTGGAATCGAAAAAGGAAATGAATCGGATGACACGACGACAGTTGCTTGATATGGAGGATTATGCTTTGATGGCCAATATGGATGAAACGAGGAGGTATACAACACTTGTATCTATAAACACTCCTGCTTGGAAGTGATTGTGAATCAACCCGTGGTTCAAATCCTAGAAATTCGACAACAATGAGACTTTGGATGCCATCCTTAATCAGCGAGGATAATACAATCTGGTTATGAGGTTGTGAAGGCCGAAAAGAGGCTCTTGAGTTAGAAGTTGGAAGATTGAAAGCCGAATTAAGGGTTCTCAATGGTAAGGAAAAAGAAGTTGGACGAGAATCGGCATAAGCTCGTCGAACATCCGGCGACCTGCGAATCTGCTCGAACCATCTTGTTCCAATACGCATACAAATCGGGAAAGGCTTATGGAGATAGAACTGGGCTTGGATTTGGAACTCGGCAATCTAACAAGAGTGGATCCGGTAAGGTTACGAACCTAGTACCGATTTGGTCCTAAGTTTGTGCACCGCACTAGATCCATCTCCCGGTAAGGCCGCCGAAGCGGTAAAACCCAATGAGAATGCCTCAAGGAAGCAAAATCGAAGTCTCGAAGTCAACGGCTCTAGTAAAATGAATAAATCAAAAAATAGGGCTACTTTGTGCCTTCTAAGCTGCGATAGCGGACTGCTACTAAGTCTATTTGGACCACGAAGGGAAAGAAACGAAATATTCCAAGGATAAGAATCCTAAATCCAAAAATGTTGATCATTCAAGGGATACTTATCTCGGGGGAAAGGTAGACTTTGTTCCTGTGATAATGATTGGAATATTCCCGCATCTAATGCTAGAAACGGTAAGTATAACCATACTACTAGGGTAAGACCTAGACAATGGAATCGGCGAGAGGACTTACACAAGACCTCGACGGACTCCATATTACGGGGCACATTCCTAACAGACAAAGACACCTATGGTTATGCAAATGTTTCTAACAACAAGAATCATTTCAAACGGCATTATGTACCAAAAGGCCGAAAACATATGTGGTTCCTACACAACCTACTTGTTAGAACCTATGGATGTGTGGAATACATGTATGAACCAAAGTATGAACCAAAGTATGACACATTTAGGAGAAGACCTTATGGAAACATACCAAGGGTCATGCTTGCCACCGACCACTATGGACCCAAACGGGTTTGGGTACCTAAAATGCACTAACTTTGTTTTGTAGGGTGTCGGTACTTTGACAGTGGATGTTCCAGACACATGACAAAGAATAAGCAACTGTCTAACAAACTTTGTGGCAAAAGATGGTCCAAGGGTGAATTTTGGCAACAAAAATACACCTGGATATACAAGAGGATATGGCACACTAATCAGAAATGGACTTACAATCAAGAATGTGGCATATGTGGAGGGACTGGACTACAACTTGCTGAGCACTGGACAATTCTGTGATATGGGATACAAGGTCACTTTTGACAAAAACAATTGTATTGTCATTAGTGAGAGAGGTGATCAAGTTGTACTTGCTTTGGTAGAAGGCAACGAGAACATGTATGTTGTGGATTGGTCTCTTGCGGTTCCGAAACTCACTCGATTGTGCATACCAAATCGAACTCAATTGGTTATGGCACAAGAAGTTAAATCACTTGAATTTTGATGATATTAATCGGTTGGTGAAAAAGAAATTAGTGATTGGTTTACCCGAGATCACATTCAAGAAGGATGCTATATGTGATGCATGTCGGCAAGGTAAACGATAAAGTCAAGTTTCAAGTCAAAGACTAAACAATCAACTAACGAGTGTTGGAGCTTATGCATATGGATCTTTTTGGACCAATAACTCCAACAAGTGTAACAGAAAGAAATACACCTTAGTAGTTGTGGATGATTTTTCTAGATACACACAGGTGATATTTATGAACAAGAAAAGTGAGACACTCCAAAGCATGCCTAATCTTTTGAAGAGATTACAAAATGAGAAAAGTTTAACGAGTCATAAAGATAAGATCGGATCGAGTGGTACTTGAATTTCTCAACAAAGTTATAAGAGAATATTGTGAACGAGAATGGTGTACTACATCAACTTGCTTCACTGTCTATTGGTATACCTCGGCAAAATGGGGTTCTTTGAAAGAAGAAACGGGACATTAAAGGAAGCGGGAAGAACAATGATTTGTGAAGCATTGCTACCGAAAGATATTGGGTTTGAAGCGATAAATACAACATGCTATACACAAAACGAGAACTTCGATAAACAAGAAGGCTGCTTTGAAGACACCCTATGAGGTCGGAATGGAAGGATACCCAACATATCCTATTTCCATCCATTTGGAAGTAAATGTTTTATTCTAAATCACAAAGTTCATTTGAAAACATTCCAACCTAAATCGAGATGAAGGCATATTCTTGGGATATTCTTCGGTCGGCGAGCATTTAAGTGCGAACAAGAGGTCACTAAAACATGAAGAAACAATCCATGTTGTGTTTGATGAACCTAAGTTTACTTGGAATGGAAGATGAAGATCATGAACCTGCTAAGAATCAACAAGTCACCGATCCAGTTGTGTGGAAGTTTTGGAAAGATACAATGACTTAAAAGTTTACGATACGCCTGCCGAACACCCCGCGACAATATTACGATGCAACAAGCGAAGCGGTTCAAGGATCTGCGACCCCCTGTAGAAGAAACTACGGCGGACCCTACGAAGATGATGTTCACGAAAATCAAAATAACCAAAATCCTCAATGGTTAAGGAATCACCCCGCCGAACAAGTTATTGGCAATGTACGGCAAGGTGTGAGGACTAGAAGACAACTGGAAGCTATGTTTACCCGTTTTCTATCTCAAATGGAACCTAAAGTTGTTGAAGAAGCAATTTCGGATCCGTTGGATAATTGCTATGCAAGAAGAATTAAATGAATTTGAAAGAAATCAAGTTTGGACACTAGTTGAAAGGCCAAGTCATGCAAATATCATTGGTACTAAGTGGGTATACGAAATAAACTTGATGAATCGGTACCATTGTAAGAAATAAGGCCGGACTAGTTGCAAAAGGCTATTCTCAAGCGAAGGAATAGATTTTGATGAAACTTATGCACTTTGTTGCAAGATTGGAAGCTATCGAGATTATTCCTAGCACATGCTTGCATATAAGAACTTCAAAGTATATCAAATGGATGTCAAGAGTGCATTTTTGAATGGGATCCTAGAGGAGGAAGTGTATGTTCGGCAACCTCCTGGATTTGAAGTTAAAGATCAAGAAGATAAAGTGTACGGACTCAACAAAGCACTTTATGGATTGAAACAAGCACCAAGAGCATGGTATGAGACTCTATCTCAATTCTTGGTAGACAATGGTTTCACAAAAGGCACCATTGACAAGACTCTTTTCGAGAATCGGTGAAGGGGACGACACCTCGCCGGGTACAAATTTATGTGGATGACATAATATTTGGTTCGAGAATGATTTACTTTGTGAAAAATTTGCAAATCTAATGAAGAGCAAATTCCAAATGAGTATGATGGGAGAAATGAATTACTTTTTGGGATTGCAAGTCAAACAAGTGAATGATGGAATCTTCATTCATCAAACCAAGTATACCAAGGAGTTCTTTGAAGAAGTTTGGTATGGAAAATAGCACTAAGAATTCAACACCTATGAGTACAAACATCGATTAGATGAAGATAAAGAAGGCAAAGATGTTGATCGGACCTTATACGGAAGGATGATAGGCGATCTGCATGTACCTCACTTGCCCGACGGACACGATATATCCTTTCTTGTAGGTGTTTGTGCAAGATTTCAATCTAAACCTAAAGAAAGTCATTTAGGTGCGGTTAAGAGAATTCTCAAGTATCTTAAAGAGACTTTGGGAGTATGGATATGGTATTCCAAGGAAGGAAGCTTCAAAGTAATATCCTACTCAGATTCTGATTATGCTGGATGCAAGATTGATAGAAAAAGCACCTCAGGAACCTGTCAGTTAATGGGAAATAGACTGGTCTCCTGGTTTAGCAAGAAACAAAATTCTATTTCAACTTCCACTGCTGAAGCTGAATACATTGCTGCTGGAAGCTGCTGTGCACAAGTACTATGGCTAAGACAACAATTAAGGGATTATGGAATTGAAGAAAGGGAAATTCCAATCATGTGTGACAACACAAGTGCAATTGCAATCACAAGAAAATCTGTTTTGCATTCAAGAACCAAGCACATTGATGTGAGACATCATTTTATAAGAGATCATGTTGAAAAGAAAGATGTAGTGGTTCTATACATTCCTACTGAAGATCAACTTGCTGATATTTTCACTAAACCTCTTGACAGTGAAAGATTTGCTAAACTAAGGACTGAACTTGGAATCATAAAGATTGAGTGATATTCGGCGTTGTCTTGGAATTCACCAAGGGGATTAGTCTTTGCTATGTTGGGTGAGCTCACTTAGCAGATTAGTCATTGGTATCAACAATTCCATGTACTTGTGTTTGGACAATTGAGCAAATGAGGTTGCCAAGGGGATTGGTCTTTGTCATTTTGGGTGAGCTCACTTGACAGATCAGTCATTGGTATTAAACCTCATCTTGTATTATCAATTGAACAAAACAAGAAGAAAACAAGGTTCAGCAGAGTACTTTTGTCAGCAGGCTGCTGAAGTCTACTTATCAGCACACTGCTGAGCCCACCCTGCTGAGGATTACCCTGCTGGAGGGAACGTTACTCAGTCAAAATAATTAAAGTCAAAAAGCATATTGGCGGGATATTTATTTTATCCATTATTACCACAGTCAAACCATCCAACGGTTACAAACGTTATGGTGGAGTAATGGGCCACGTGTCAAGGCAGCACTTAATCAAATTTAATCGTGGTTACCTCAATGTACGTGCTATGACAGTTTCAACTACCCACTGTCTATAAAATCGGTATTATACGAGCGGTTCTCCACTTGCAATTTCTCGCTTTATCTCTCGCAAAATCTACAACGTGTGAACACGATTTGAGAGCAATCTTTCTTCATCTTTTTCTTATTTCAATGGCGGAAAGGATTGAGGTTCAAATCGAATCAAGCCAAAGTGTAAGAGGCTATGTTGTTGATGCAAACAAAACGGAACTCGGCTATTAATATAGGTCGAAGAATAAGAAGGTTTGCGGGCACGGAGAACAAACTCAACATCGGATTAGAAACAATATCATACACCAATGTTATTGATTTACGGAAGAATATTGTTATAGAAGAATGAATCGAAGCATTCAAAACCACTTGTGAATGGTGAGGAGCTTGTAATCTCCTCCAATCTGTGAGAGAAGTGTTTGGTTTTGAAGAAGTTGTTGATGGTTCGGTCAATCCCGAAGCTATGGGCTTGGACAAGATGGCTTTTGTAGATCGATCAAGACAAATGCAACTATCAAATCGGTACCAGGCATCAATTGCAAAAACATTGGTAATGAATACGGTCTGGCGAGCAAGCTCATTGCAAAGAACATACTTGGGCTAGTTGGCGGTATGGATACTCTATCGGGACCCAAGATGAGCCGATGATTATCATTTGCGAAGCATGAAATTTGATTGGGGTGGTTATTTCATTCATTATATGAAGAAAGTAGCCAAGGAGGACAAATTAAAGAAAAGAAAATCAAAGGCCTTACCCCTAGGTTTGATGGTTCGGACCCCGTCGAATCATCCGGAGGTTCCCGATCTTGAACCGATTGACATAAATCGGTCCAGATACAAGAAGGAGATTGATCATGCGATTCCTGGACTAGATGATGATGAAGAGGTTGCTGGAGAGCATGCTGGTGATAATGATGATGGAGATGACGGTGATGCTGGTGGTGAGCAGGTTCAGCAAACTAAGAAGATATCCATCAAACCTGCTGCATCAAAGAAAACTGCTGGAAAGAGAAAAAGTGCTGATGTTAGAAAGATTACTGAAATCTTGAAATCAAAGAGAACAAGAAAGGAAACGACACGATCGGCGAGTCCGTGAGGGTCAAGTGGAGGTTACCGACCTGCTAGCGTAGCCGCAAGAAGAACTCGTTGTTGAAATTCGACAAAACAACGAGAAGAAGATAGTAGAAAGAGAAAATCTACTTGGACATGATGATGATGATGATGATGATGAACCCCTATCCAAGAGAATGAAGGAGGTTGCCAAAAAGAAGAAGTATGGCAAAGGAAAAGAATTGAGAATCTTGGAAAAACAAAAAGTCCAAGAAGAGGTGTCAGTAGAAGAAGAAGAGGCAGTTGAGGCTGAGCCCTTAACTGTTATTCCACCAGTTGTAATCAGTGATTCCTCACCTGATGAGGTTATTAAGTCTACTGGAAGTGAACAGGTTGTTGTTGAGCAATCTGTTGAAGAATCACGACGGTATCTTTGTACCGCAGCCTCTTTGTAGAAGATGTTATTGGTGAATCTACTGAAGCTGCACAGGTTGTTGTTGAGCAATCTGCTGAAGAACCACAGCAATCTACTGAACCTGCTGTGGTAGTTGAAGAGGTGATTGAAGACTTGATTGAAGACCCTGCAAGTTTGGCAATAGTTCGGGGGAAGAACGATCTGCTCGCTAACCTGGCCGATGAGCATGTGAGTCGGGGGAATCAAGTGTGATACGGATGGAAGTAGTAGGTACAACTACACATTCACGACAACTCCGCTTGATTTTCAAACATCCGTAGAAGAGACCATGAGTCCGCTTGTTGAGACCTTTGGAGGTCAACAAGCCACCGAAGCTCGCTCCCCAGGAGATCTTTCATGCCCTTTGAAAGGCATATGAAAGAGAGGAAGAAAACTGAAGAATCTGTGGATCCCAAACTTCAGCAAATTGCTGATTATTTTCAATGGAAGTTGGTTTCTACAAGAAACAAAAGCCAGCTGCTGAACCTATGACTGATTTTGAGGAATGGGCTTTTAACAATTTGGGAGTGGAGAATTTGCTGGATCTGGTTGATACCACTCTGCTGCAATCCAGACTGATGGATCTATTTGATGAGCAACAGAAGGAGGAGGGTATTAAGTTCAGAGATCCAAGAGATGGTGATGATGATTCTTCCTCATCATCTGACTCAAGGGGAGATTTCCCCTCAGGACCGGGAGAACCTAGTGGACCGCTTTGATAAATGATCCACCCGCACAACGGTCCACGGTTAGTGCTTGGTAAGTCTGCGAGGGCCGAGATCGAAGAAATGGATGAGGATCTACAAGATCTCACCATAGATGATCTAGAAGCATTGATCAATGAGGGAATTACATTGAGTGATGGTAGGCTAGTTGATGAATCTGCTACATTTCATGTTGTAAAGCCTCGTTTGGACAACCCGAAGATGAACAGATTGTTGATTTGGATCAAGAAAAAGTCGGTGACTTTAGTGAACCAAGTGCTAGTTACGAGGAATCCATTGAATATCAAGATGGATTTGACATTGAAGGCACTCTTACTAAAGCTGCCATCATCCCGCACAAGATTGGTCATGCGAAGGTTTTCAAGTGGATAATACCAATATCTTTAATCCACGGGAAATTGAAGAGGAGGTACGGAGTTCTTTGGGGTACAAACGAAGCACTGGACAAAGGTTGGAACAGAGGTACGAGCCGCTTTGAGTCTCAAACACACTGGACACGGGTTGGAACAAACTTTGGGTTTGGAGGAAACCCCCGTTGTTAATGAGGCCGCCTTGTAGTGGAGCCTTCGGAGCCAAGACCAGTAGGGAAGGATAATCGCAGGCCGCCGGTGTTAATCAAGAAGAACAAATTTCTTGGATTATGACTACGGTGATGAAGAATTTCAAATTTTTGGACAAGAAGAAGTTGTTTGAGGAACTGCACAAGATCCGGTCATGGAAGACATTCTTGGTGCAATGGTTGAGGAAGGACCTCCCTCTGCCGGGAGAGATATGAGTAGAGCAATGGTCTTCGGCGGTCAACGAGCACAATACGAGTCGAGGAGCTCTGTCGATGGATCTACCGATAGTAGAATGGCCGGTGGAGTGCCGGTTGAAGTACTAAATGAGTTGAGGACCGTAAGAAATGATATGCAACGATTAAGAACTCAACTGGACGGATACAAGAAAGAAGATTTGAAGAACGATGGCTCGGTCAATGAAAACGGACAATCTGCGATACAGCTACTTCAAACTTTGCTTCCACTCAAAATGCTATAAATGATATGATATATGATGTAAGATATATCAAGCAAGGGAACACACTTTGAAGGACAAGTTTTTGAAAGATCAACTTACATCCATTCATCAAAAACTTGACAAGCTTGCTTTGAAGGCTATTTGAGCTCTGTTCGTGCACAACAACTCCGCCGTACACGATCCCAAATTTACTTGAAAGGATCAACGGACCGGAAGAGACTCGCAATCAAGGATTACTTCACTTGATACTAGAACGGTACTATGGCGGGTCAATTACACGAGTGATAGTATCACGGGAAGCTATTCATGGCCTCATCTCACGTTTTGTTGATGATGTCACTAAGGGGAAGAGGGCCAATCGAGTGCGGAAAGGAGGGCTGCTAGACTCTTTGCACGAAGAGATGGACCGATGATACAAATGCTTTTAGGCAACCCGCACTGCGCATTGCAACTCACCGATGATCTCTTATCACGGTACAAGAAAGAGTTTCATAACAGAAAGAGACCTTATCGTGACATGGGATTTCATGAAGGTCTTAACTCCTTCTTGAGTTTGAAGTTTTGGGAGGCAAGGATTAAAGCTTTAAGAGCAAGTTCCTGAGGTAGAAGAAGTAGCAAAGGTGAAAAGGTGCTTGCCAATTACAAAAGCAAAGGATTCACCGAATGAATTTAAGGAGAGTTTGTATATGAAGTTTGGCTTCGGGGTGAATCGATCAATCTCATCTTGCTGAAGCATGGAACTGGTGGAAACAAGTCAATCACTATATTGATTTTACACTAATTGAGAATGAATGGATGACCGAAATGATAGAAGAGATTAGAGCCTATCAAGAGCAAGGCCGAGAAGGCTAGACAAGAAAGAGAGAAGAAACGAGTAGATCGAAGATATTTACATTATTTTATCTTTGCTTGATGCTAGATCGTAATACTATGAACAATTATTTATAATGAGAATTGACTGAATTTGTTCGTTTTTGTTTTTATCTTTTTGCTTTGCGATTAGGTGAGGTAGTGGCATCATCACCAAAAAGGGGGAAATTGTTGGACTTATTTCTTAGTTTTGATGATGAGTGCCATACTAGTTGTTATAGTGCAAAGGCAAAAAGATGTCTAGATAAAATGTATAGGTTTATTAGAGTTTGATTCATAAATAGGTTTAATCAAACAAGCATCGTAAAGGGGCTGCCGATTGATATCGACGGACGGTCTAGGTCGATAGGGTAGATAGGTCGATGGGCGGTCCGGAACCCGCCGAGGCCGAAGATCGAAGGCCGAGGGTTCAAACTCGCTTAATGAAGGCTAAGGGATCAAACTTAGTAATTAAAGTCAAGGATATGGAATCGGATTTTAGGCAAGTCTGTGATGACCTAAACGATTACATATGCCTTGTGTAGAAGGTCTAAGTTCCACAAGTTGGATGATGTTTGGAACTTGGTTATATTTAAAATGATGTAATCTAACTTCATAAATAAAAGTTAGATAAAAGTAATCACCGCATTATATTTTACGGACAAAATAATGATGTTCGACGAGACGATTGGTATTACGACGGAGATGAACCCGCCGATATATACCTCGATTAACTCAAGATTATTGGAAGATTACATGGATAAGAACAGCCAACTACCTCGACTTATCAAGCAAATCAAAGGCCGAGATTAAAAAGACGTTGGGATGATCCTTATTTTTATCCATTGGATACAAATCAAAGGGGTGGACGGACCGCATTTGTCAAAAAGTAATCTGACGAGTGTCGATCCTATGAATAGTGACGGAATGCGGTGCGGATGGGACAAATACAAGGAACGGTCACATTTGAATTTTAAATTCAAGTCACATGCACTCTTACCTATAAATAGAAGACTTTCAACTCGAAACAAAAGGATGAATTTTGGGAAAAATTTTAAGTAACAATACGAAATTTGAAAAACACCTGTTGAACTTACCGAGCTTAAAGCCGCTTGATCTAGTTATCTTCTTCAAGTGCTTTCGTGTTCAAGCCGCATCAAGCATACACACTTGAAGACGCAAGCCGCTTGATTACATCATCCTAATCAAGCCGCTTTCAACCGAATCATTTATTTGATTCATTCTTTATCTTATAAAGAATCTGTTTGAAGACAGATGAAGCATCCGTTGGGTGTGAAAGACTTGTTGGTTTGTGGTGAAGGCGGTGAAGAGGCAATCCTACCCTTCAAGGACCGGTGGAAGACTCGGGAGCGAAGAATCCTACCGTTCCCGCTTTTCGGTTTGTGAAGCCATAGTTATTGGTGAAGGACAAGCAACCTAGGATTCTTTGTAACGAGATAACTCAAAGATCACTAGTGAATTTCCTCCAACATCACGGGAGAAGAGTGGATTGACGGATTACATCACCTGGAACCACTATAAAATCTCTCTACTTACTTACCGCATTTACTTTCGCACTTAGTCATTATCCATATCAACTGCTTGAATCTAGCAACCGAAATCACACACATACACTACGAGTATCTAATACTTAGTAACATATTTAATAACAAGTAACAAGGCTTAATTTTGATATTATTCCGCTGCACAAATTTAGCAAATCGGGCGTCGGTGAGACTACGTTTATCGGCGGAGCTGCGAGGTCTCAACGACTCGAAGTATCGCGAGCCGCCGAAGTTGCAGAATTTGTTAACTCCAAAGTTTTAAGTGTTAAGTTTATTCACCCCCCCCCCCTCTAAACTTAACTAAAGCCTTTTCAAGGGACCAACAACATGTTTTGGCTGCAGTTTGATCGAACATATGTGGAGGAAGACTGTGAATTCTAAAGTTTAGACACTACTACTAGGGCTGAGATTGGGTCGGGTTGAGTTGATTTAGATTTGTTTTTCATAGTATTAGTCGGGTTGGTTTAAAAAAGTAATAACCCAAACCAAGCCCAATAGGTTGGGTTTTGGGTTTTGATCTATAAATCATCCATTTATAATCAGATTTTTAAGCTATTAATAAATCCATAAATGTGTCTAAATTCGAATTTTATCTTACATGACCATAACAATAATCATTATAGACAACATTTTTTTATCGACGTCATGAATTTGAATTTTATCAGGAGACCAATAAAATCAACCAATAACATATAAAGATAGTAAAAATGAACAATAATCAAATATTAAGGAAACTGTACATCGAAATGTTAATGTTAAACAATTTTATTTTTAATGATATGGCAAAAATAAAAATTAATAGATGAAATTCATCAAATTGTCACCTGAAAATGGTGAGATAGATTGATTTTTATTGTCCATAAGATAATTCTTCATTATTCGGTTATTACGCTGCAAAAATAAAACTCAAAGTAATGAAGAGAAATAACCATTTTTCATAGACCGATAATATTAATTACATATTGTAATGTTTTTTAGGTTGAACTGAAGAAAAAAAAATCCAAACCAATCCAATTGCATTCAGGTTGGGTCAAAAGCCAACCCAAAAGCTTTTGGTTTCAATTGATTTGGGTTATTTTGAGTTGGTTTGGTTTGGTTTGGTCTTGGGTTGATTTGGGTTTGTCGGTTTTTTTTCTCAATCAAAACTCTTAGGCTATGAGAAAACCTTACTTAAAACCAAAGAAACACTTTAATAAACTTAAAAGAAGAAAAAAAAAAAAAAAAAAAAGAAAAGAAAAAAAAAAAAAAGGAAAGCCAAGAAGAGAAAAAGAAAAAGCCTAATTTCAAAAATACAAAAAATACTCATAAAAAAGTATAAAAAATAGTATGTCAATCCCTATATAATACTCCATTAATATATGGTTTTTTTTGTGGCGTCTCAAAATATAAATTATTCTAACAAAATAATGCAGTAGTTGGTTTTGAAATGTTTAAAAATGATTCATCTATAATGTATTCTTAAACTATGTATTAGAAGCTATTTTTTTTTTTTATATTATCACACGTGGGAGTATAATACATGAGTGAATATTATTAAATTAATTTATGACAAAATTTTGACTTATATTACTCTCTTCGTTCCAATTTATCTAATATAGTTGTCAAAATTATGTCTGGATTTGCTAAATATTTAAAGCTTATAATCAATTTTCTGTAAACTCAGCTAAGGGCAGATCAGTTGAGTGGATTCTGTGGAGAAGTCTGGTACAAGTATATCCTGGCATTGTCGAACGCATTTGGTACAAGTACATCCGATTATGCAATCTGATTGACTATGAATGAGAGTTCAAGTCAATGTAGAGATTTGTCAGTTATGTGACTTGATCTCCAAACTGATAAATTGGTGGAACTGGTCTTGAAAAGTCAGTTCTCTACATCCGGTGGACCTAATCTGAAAGTCGGCTAAGAATGATGGTCAGCTGAACAAGTGTATTCAGTTCTGTGAAAGTCAGCTCGTGAAGTGAACTGAGTTTCTTCTGAAGTCAGTTCTCAGTTTATGGGTTTACTGATGTTGCTGAATACAACTGAGTTTTACATCTGAGTTGGTTACAAGTCTGGGAAAGTCAGTTTGAAGCTGAATTACATCTTGTGGGGTTAGCTGGAGCCGGGATCCACATTTGGGGCATTTATGACAAATCGACAGAGATCCTATGACGGTTAGGGTTTAAGGATTTGTGTCTATAAATACCATATGTTGTAATCAATGTTGTGTGTGAAAAACTTTGTATTTTGTGCATAATAAAATATCTCATTTTCTGTCCGTGGATTAGTTGGCACAACGCCTGATTCCACGTTAAATCTCTGTGTTCTGTTTGTTTCTGCATTTTATCAATTTCCATCATTTTTACCATTAGATCGTTATTCTTTATAAAAGGGAAACTTGAAAAAATATGCTTAAAAAGTTAATTATTTGTGTGATACGCCTCAAAATAATAAAATTTAAAAAATATGCCTAAAAAACATTTCGTTACGTGTTCTCTGCTGATTTGCTATATAATCGCTACGAAATGCTTTTCAAGTATATTTTTCAAATATTATTATTTTAAGATATATTATACAAATAATTAACTTTTTAAGTATATTTTTTCAAGTTCCTTTATAAAAAAAAAAATAGCTGAGTTGGATGGATGTGATGATAAGTCTCTGACCCGCATAATTTGACTGACCTCCATCGCGCCGTATTTTGTTTGCCTTTTCGGCCCCGCACATTCACCCCGCCGCGCTGTCATTTTCGTTCTCTATTATTCGGGAAATTATTATGTGGTGAGGGAATTTGTGATGAAATGACGGGTAAAACGATCAGAACCACACAGTTTTAATACAGAATGAAAATGTGTGATGTATGGTGTGCCACACGGTGTCTCCACATCGTGTATAGACACCACACAATAATCTCCCCTATTATTCATTACCCGAAGAAACACACTGACACAAAAACTATATCAAAACACTATTTCCTTCCTCACACTAGACATTTTTCACGATTTGAAAAACTTGCCACACACCTGACACCTGACACCTGGCACCCCTCCAAACTCCAAAGCATTTTTTATAGTGCCGATCTTGCTGGGGCAGGGAAATTACTCTCAGAAACATAAATTCAACTAGTTTCGACAAGTAGTGAATTTCCTCTAATATATATATATATATCGTTTAGCATAAAACTCGTTGACATTCAAATAGTGGTTCTAGAAGAAGCTTGGCAGCTTGGTTGTTCAATTATCCATAGTTTTCTTGCCAGCTAAGATTTACTCGTTTTTCTTTAAGTGGTGAATACAAATACCTATGGGGGAACAATCATCTGAGGCAGAAATGGAGAAATTGGTAGTTGAAAATGGAGCAAAAAATCATCGATTGCTTGATGGAGTTGAGGATGAACATGGAGGGGTAATTGTGGAAATACAGGAGCCCATGGATCCGAAGCACTTCTGTTCAAGGCTTCGAGCTTCACTACTTGATTGGAAACAGCAGGTATTAATTATTAGATTCTGTTCATTTCTTCTTTCTCACTCTCTCTTTTTTTCAAGTTTCCTTTCTCCTTTCCATTGCATAAGATAAGAGCATCTCCAAAAACATCCACCAATTCCAACCCTTCACTTCAAAAAACAAAAAAAAATACTTAGAATATTCTATTTTTTTAGTTTTAAAAAAGGATGAATAGTGTTTGTCGGTGGAATAACCCACGGTAAATTTGCTGGTGAACTCACTCAAAACACCAATTTGGTGTAAGATTAGTTGGACTATTGGAGTGAAGTTCTCCCATCAAAACACCAATTTGGTGTACCGTTGGAGATGCTGTAAGAGCAACTCCAAGGGAGAGGGATTTCTACCCCAAATCAGCAACTTGATGGAAAATGAGACTCCAATAGATATGTTTTACTCCCATCAAATTGGTGGGATAATGAAAATCTCCACCAAATTTGCCGGAGGAATTGGAGCACCGGCAAATCCTGTTCTTTTTCTTTTTCTTTTTCTTTTGTGAACAAGAAGACAATTTTAATGGAATATTCCAAGAATATTCATTTTCTGTGTAGAATCATTAGAGTTGATGGATAAAATTTGGTGTAAAGTTGCCCGGAGCCCTTGGAGTTGCTCTAAGAGAAAATTAATGAATGAAATAAATTGCAGTTTTTGTAAGTTACAACCTTTTATGGAAAATTTCATGTCCAATTTCATATATTTGTTAAGGAAATTACGAAATTAAGAGCAACATTTGCTTGTGCTTAACTAAAGATGTGTGATGGAAGCTACGAAATATTCAACTGTATTCAATAATCTCAATTATTGTTTGCTTTAATGTGACTTCTTTTTTCCATTTTGTAACACAGAGATGAACATTTATTACTTGCTTTGTAGTATTTACATTTGATCAATGTTTTATGCACACCATGTGATATTGTGATTAAATCGTTGGCTCATTGTGTGTCAATGCAATTTTATTCATTTCTGTGAAGTGAAACAATGATTTGATACATGAACTGCAGGGTAAAAAGGGAGTTTGGATCAAGATACCCATTGAACACGTAAATCTTGTGGAAACTGCTGTAAAGGTATGTGAAATTCCGGCATGTGGAGTCTTTATTGGATCGGACCGATGAGCTCATGGGAAATTTATTACTTCTTTTGTACTATTTTGATTTCTCTTTGTGGTTAAGTGTCAGCCTTCAAAAGTTGCATTTAATCAGCTGTAGTAATGTTCTGATTCAATACAAATGAAACTCCTCGTTAAAGACTCTTTTGCAGTAGATTTTGATTAGATGCAAGTGGAACTCCTCGTTAAAGAATATTCTCTGCTATTGTTTATTTTACTTTTCTCGTTGCAGGAAGGATTTGGGTATCACCATGCTGAACCTCAATACCTGATGTTGGTCCGTTGGATCCCTAAAACTCAACATACCATCCCAGCAAATGCTACGCATAAAGTGCGTATTGGGGCCATTGTTCTTAATGATAAAAGAGAGGTATGCGTCCCCTACGTACGCATATGTTGATATGACCCTCCCCTATGTAGTGATCCTCCATTGACCCTACTTACAACCATTGATCAGTTGCTTCTGTAACTAATTATAGTGCTTTGTACGGTAGTTGCTTGTTGTCCAGGAACAAAACGGGAGGTACCAAGGTACTGGATTTTGGAAAATTCCTACTGGAGTTCTAGATCAGGTGAACTTTCTTATATTTTCCGGTGCACCATTGCAGATACGTCTCTATATATATATATACTGTTTGATCAGCATTACAGGTTGTTTCACTCACAGGGAGAAGATATTTTCGAGGGTGCAGCAAGAGAAGTGAAAGAAGAAACACACGTAATTACTACCTTCTTAATTACTTGCTTTGTGGTTAAGTGTTTGTTATCCAGGCACTAATTATTACGAAATTGCATCATATTTCCTTGTAGATCGACACTGAATTTGAGGAAATGCTGGCTTTCAGGTTTGAATTTCCAATAATTGCCTGCATTATCTGTGAGACATCCCTCATTAGTCCGCATTCATCACTCGTCATAGATAGAACATTAACAACTCATATGATATGATGATTAGGTAATGATTTGGAGGATTCCAAATGTGCTAACTAATTTTTTTCATATACTCTACTTAAAAAAGGCAACAGCACCGGTCATTATTTGAGAAATCCGAAATACAGTTTCTGTGCATGATGCGGCCTCTCTCGTTTAAGATCATTAAGCAAGATTTGGAAATCGAGGCTGCTAAGGTATATGTATGTAAATATTAATATGGTTTTTGCTCATTTATTGATGTCGTTAAAATAGAAATTTGTAGAACTGATGTCTGGTCCTTATAAAAAATTGTCTTAAAATAGTGGATGCCATTGGAAGATTATATAGCACAACCTTATCTCAAGAAAAACAGCCTTGGCAAGTACATTGGGGATTTATGTTTAGCAAAGCTAGATGGTGGTGGAGGTGGGTATGATGGATTCACACCGGTGCCGACAACAACGTATTTTGATGATCAAATAAGCTTTCTCTACTTAAACGAGAAGAATGTTAGTTACTCTAGAAAGTGGGATTTTTCCTAAGAAAAACAGTGTTGATTGTAAATTAATCGTTTCTGCAAAATTGAAACAAGAATATTTGCTTCTTAAACATTTCCTTCCCTTTTTTGTTGTTTTTTTTCTGGTGAATTGATTTCAGAATCAGGATCTGCACCTGTACACTGAATGCTTATGTGCATACTCAGCGCCACACCCCCCCCCCCCCCCACACACACACACAAAAAAAACTTACTTTGCCATTGTCACACGAGAGGAGTCGCCATAAGGAGCACATCGGAGCGGAGGAAATTATTGTTTGGTGTCTTTATTCGTGTTGAAGACACCGTATGGTTCAATTTGAACCACACAGTTTTATTCCACAATATATGTGTGTCTCCCAGGGAAATTCTAAGATGTAGACTCACGTATGGAGAGACATCTTCATCTGGACCACACAGTTTCAAGATGAAGTCACATAGCTGTCTCCCCATATCGAGTCTCCACCTAAGAATTTCCCGTGTCTCCCGATATGATTTTTGCTCCAAGTACAGATAAATAGAATATAACTAAAAACTTCATGTGAAAACTAGACAATGTCAACTTGTCTCTAAAAAAGACAACTGAGAGAAACTTTGGGTTGAGGAGGGGAGTTTTTGTTTGCACCACAACACGGCATCATCGATTGTAATGAAATAGAATCAAATTTCAAAACATTGATTCCCACATTCAACGACTTTTATATGATCGATTCTTAATTCTCACCATATGCTTTTGAATAAGGATGTTGACGAAACTATTAGTAGACACAAAGGATGTTGGGGAAAATGCAGCAAATTTAGAATCCAGAAGTTGCAGGAAACAGCAAAGCAACCACAATAAACACCTGTTGAAGCTAATAATACGAATAATTAGAGTTAATAACACTCTGGGTTAATAACAAATCCATACATGTGATATGAAGAGAAAAACCCAAAAAAAAAAAAAAAAAAAAGTATCTGTATCATATAAATCTCTTCAAAACCTCCTTTTTTTTTAAAATACAGACCGAGTCAAACGACATGATCAAATCAACAAAGATTCAAATACCATCAATAAACACACACATGACTCGTGGGCATCAAATAAAAAAAAAAAAAAAAGAGCGATGATACTAAAAATCAAAACCCATATTAACGTGATTAGTATTGATAAATCCAAAACCAATCAAAATCAAAATAGGTTTTGATGATAAAAATCATTGCTAATTAACAAATTATACTACTAACACTCACATCACTAAATACGCAAGCCCAAAGCTCAAACCCACCGCGATAAAATTTCCACCGGAATATCTGACAGCATCATTTCCTGTCTGATCAGCTGCATCTGAAGAAGCTGGGCCGTCAGCCGGTGAATCAGCAGGGGAAGTAGGCGGAGCTGGCGGCGACTTGTGCTTAGAAGAAGCAGGTCCAGGTGCCGGCGCCGGTGACGGAGTGGGTGCTAAAGTAGTGTTGGACAGCTCGGGTGGAATCAAAACCTTATCCACAACGAAAATGGCTAAAGGATCTTCGTCCTTCAACGTCGACAGTATTTTAGCATTCACGACTTTAGTTTTTAGAGTCACGGCAGGGCCGTCGTTTTGAATCACGAAATTGTATTTATTGTTTCCGTCGGTGGCTAAGGTGTTGATTGGGCCGTTATTTGATTTCAACTGAGAGAAAGACATGTAGACAGGAATTCCGTGATATTCAAGTAAAGATTGCTGTTTATCCGCCGTTAGGTTTTTGAATTTGGGCAAATAGTTCTTCATTGCGTCATCACCGGGGCAGAAAATCGTTAACCCGCCGCTGACTGTGCCGGTAAATGTGGTTAGAGCAGGATTTACCAACAAAGTCTCGGCGAAAACTTTACAGCCGTGAGCCGACATGACTGAAGTGAGATTCACTTGACTCGGAGACGGCGTAGGCGCAGCGGCGTCCGGTGAAGTAAAAACCTTACTGATCTGAATAACAGAGATGTTATACGGAATCTCCATCAGAGATTTAACATATGAAGCATCAAGCAACCCACTGTCGACAGCTCCTAAAGCGACTTTCCCTGCTTTTTGGTCGGTAATGTTGACGAATCCAGAGGAACCGGGAGCACTCCCGGTGGCTTGGTACAAAGTTGCAGCTAAGGCAGTTCCGTTAGTGATTTGGTGGAGCTTCTTGGATCCAAAGTAGTCTAAAAGCACGTGAAGTGAGAGAACGTTCTTAATGGAAGAAAGAGGAAGGTTCTTGGAGAGTAGATCTGACATGGCGGCATTATCTACAGCACAGACGGTGATGGTTTCACGGCTGTTGATGTCGTCGGCGAGATGAGTTACGGTCAAGTAGTGGCTGAAAGTGGAGAAATCTGGAAAACCAGCTAGAATGTGAGTGATATTGTGAGCTTTAGTGGTGGTTGGTGAGAGGAAGAGTGTGAGAGTAAGGAGGAGGACGGCGGCTGAAACCGTCGTGGGATGGAGCTCCATTTTGATCTAACCTTATTTTTCTGTTCAGAGTGAATGAGAGAATAAATTGGAACGAAAAGGGTGTGATAATGAGTTTGACTGATGAGTGGAAGGAGGTTCTTCAATTCCTTCCTCTGGTGGAGTCTTTAAAACGTTGGATTCGGTGAGAGCGACGTCTAACCTAATAAAGCCCTTTTATTAGCGCATATTAACGTTGTGATTTTTCTTAACGAAAGCATTTTTTTTTATTCCTTTCAAAAAGAAACTTTCGTTAATCAATATTCATCAAATATGCGGTCAAAATGTTATCAAAAGACGAGGCATCCATGATGTCCGGGTCAAAATTAGCAAAACATGTCTACCTAAGAGATGTGTATGGATATTCCTCAGACACCAAATAAAAATAAAAGAGACAGACACAAAGCTAGAAAGTAAAGTCAAACAATCGTGAACTAAATAGTCATGAACCGAAAAATCTTCTGCGGGTTTGCGAAGCCGCGAGACGCACGCTAAGCAATCACTCTCTATCTCTAGCCGATGTATCCCCAACAGCCGTGATAAGTAAAGGAATGAAGAACTACCCCCTGAGAATCACGAAAAAGAACTTCGATCCCTGCGGCTGCTACAGTAGCTGATGCATCGAAATTGCCCTTTATAACCCCATCTGTTGGCTTCGCCCACTTATCTGCCAGATGATGAACTGAGGCATGTGACCGATAAAGCTCCATAGCCTCCATATACTCAGTCAATGCCGCCAGAGAATGTGTGCTCACAGTAGAGACATAAACTACATGATCATCAAACACTTCTGAGCAGCGCGCCTTCCAAATCCCTCACATGAGCCACACAAATCGTGCAGTGTCCTGAGCTCCTTGTTCCTCCAACAACCACGCATAGAAATATGCAAAAGAAGCTGACCAGAGGCGCCCTAGGACCTCATAGTATGGCGACACCCTCCAAATTCTATCTGCCATCTCAAGCTCGAAGATCACATGTCGCAAGGTTTCCAGCCCCTCCCCACACGCCAGGCAACGCCCATCCCCTATATGTCTCTGTTGTAACCCTTGGCCAATAGCTAGACAATCGTGCAAGCACCTCCACAAGAAGTGTTGAATACGCGGTTGCACAGGAAGCTACCAGCAGCTCCTCCAAATCCGACCCTCCCCTCCTGACGTAGTTGGCCCAACAGATGAAGGTCTGTAAAGTGATAAGGCTAAAAAATACCCGGACCAATTCGTATAACATCATTTCCGATCATAATGTCAGATCTGTTTGTATGGGTGGCTTTAATAACTTTGAGTTTAATAATTTTTTATCAACGTAAAATTTATAGATAAATAGGAAAACCAACACTTTTTTAAATATTTTAATTAAAATGATAGTCACTAAGATTTATAGTGAGAAGACTTATACATTTCTAAAATAAAAATAATAATAAAAAAAAAAAAAAAAAAAAGAAACAAAACAAAACGAAGAAAACAAAGGGCGCGTCTTTGCATTTTGTTTTGTTTTTATTTTTATTTTTTTTTATAAAATACACGCATCATTTAATCTATATTTTTAAATGTGATAAAATTTTCACCGAATTATTTATTTTTTCATTCTTTTTGTTTTGATATTTGGTTCAATATCATTACATCGTTTTCGAGAGATTGGAAGAGAATGAAAAAAATAAAAATTTGGTGAAAAAATTATCAAGTTTGAAGTTGTGGATTGATAGATATAAGTGTTTAAGAATGATGGATGATAGAGAAAATGTGTTGGTATTTTTTATTTTAATTTTTTTTTGTAACAGGGCGTCCAATTTATTTTTTTTATAATGGTTTTGTCATTTATATGCAAAAAAATAAATTGAAAACGTGTCATGTTATCTAATTCAGAAATTATTATTATTTTCTCCGTAATTCCACATAAATTTATTAGTATTGCGGTACAATATTAGTTGTCAATGATTTGGGAGGTAAGATAGTAAAAGTTAAGATAGGTCTAAGTTTAGGGACCTTGATCCCCTACGGTGTAAACATGCACAGCTCGAGGTGCTGTGTATCAAAACTACGTCGTTTTGTTCCGATATGACGTCGTTTTGTTCCGATGTAAAAAAAAAAAAAAAAAAAACACAATCAAAACAGCGTCGTTTTCACCCGAAACGACGCCGTTTGATGCACAACACCTCAAGCTGTACATGTTTGCACCGTAGGGGATCTAAGTTTAGGATGTATTGAGCTTTGATGCACCCGAGACGAATCCAAATTGGATCACTGCCTCAAAAAGAAGAAGGTCAAAATTCATAGCCTTGTTTCACCCAATATCACATTATCACCTACTATTTGTGTGAGCCCAAAGAAGCTTAACCGCGCCTGAAGCATAATCAAACCATCCTGACCCGATATCCACTTAGACTAATTCATCTTCAACGGTGCACCCACAACCTCATCACACTATCCTTCTATATTCCTCCACTTAAAGATCCTGGAGAAGACCATCGTTTTCCAACCCCTCTTTTTGTTAAGACGGTTAGTGTCGGTTACGCAATTAAAGTCGGTTAAAGGAAGTTAAAAGCGATACCTGGCGGTTTGCATCGGTTTCTATTTTCTCCATCGGTTAACAAGTCCAATTGGACTTGAATCGGTCAGAGAATTTAAAAGTTTGTTAGGTTATTAGTATAATGTGTTATTATAATGTATTTAGTTTGTTATCATGAAATAGTTCTGTCTCGTTTGATACACGAATCATCCTCATGAGTGTGAATGTATGTATTGTTGGGATAGGTGTTGTGTGTGGAGTGATTTACGGAACTGATCCGTAATTTACGGAACTAATTACGGATTATTAAATTAGATAATAAATAACGCGAATAGAAATAGTCATATTATCTAACTGATCTAACACAATCTATACTATCATACAGATCTAACTCGAACAAGGAACAATAAAAGTTTGATACAGAAAACAAAGAACTAGAAATCAAACCGGGGCGAGTAGTTACTCTTTCCTTAAGACAAATTGCTCCGGTATGGTGCCCACGGTAGTAGCAACCGTCTCCCAAGATACAACGGCTTTCGTCTCGGATTTAGAGAAACTTCAAAATCCCGAGCTCCGGAGAACTTACATAGTGCTCCGACTTCTCTTCGACTCAAAAAACTAACTATATGCTCGACCCTTTTAGTAGTGGAAGACACAATAGGAAACTGAATGATCTAACCTTCATCACTGGGTTCTTTATATAGTGGAGAGGATGAGCCAATGCTTGAATGTGATTGGCCAGAACATATCATCAGACTTTTCCCCTTGGAAAAGAAATAGGGCCGAAAATCCTTAATTACAATTGGCCAACTATTTCCACAATTCTGATTGGTCGGATGACGTGTTTTCTGAATTCTGATTGGTTGGATGGTTTAATCGCTCGACTTTTCCTTCAAGAAAAGCAATTTGGCCGAAATTAATTTAATTCTGGCCGAATTAATTTAATTAATTAATTAATTTTGGACCGACTTATTTTAATCAGAATTCATTTCCACATTATTCTGGAACCTTCCAACCGCCTCACGATTAACTAATTAATTTTCTGGTTAAATTCAAACAAGCTTTTGTCCAAAAAATTAATAGTAACACACGACACGAGCCGGACGGGGGCGGCGCGCGCGCGCGTGTGGAATTATCTAGGTCCTCCCTCCTGCACAAAAGTGTCTTGCCCTTGGGGCACATTTACAAGAGCATACACTAGCTCTTATATATGGAGCTCAATTCTCTCAAACTTCCAATGTGGGAGATTGAGTTGAGGTACTCCATACAACTCTTATCTCCAACACATTTTCAACCAACTTTAGGCATTACTTTCTCATTCACCCGATATCCGAATCGAGTGATTCCAAATCCAAACAGTATCTACTCCGTGAGTAGAATATTTAGACGTAATAAGCTCCCGGTGAATCACACCGGAGCATATCCGAAAATCATGCTAAAGTTGACCGTTTCAACCCATTAAAATGGGATATCTCCAACATGTATGTCTCATTTCAATTTTGTTAGTGTATATTTTAAAGAAGACAAAAATTTTAAAGTTTGACACATAAAATTTAATATTATTTTCATTAGAACTGTGCAATCTATTGGTCAAAATTGGACTGTGCAAACAATTATTTTTGCCACCAAATCCAGAAGGGAAATATTTACCTGAGAATATAAAGTGGTTGCCAGCTAGGCTGATGGAGTGGGAAATGCCAGCCGAGACCAGCCAATCAATACGTAGTCATCACTCATCAATATGGGGACCATCATTTCTCAAATGGAAATTCAGTACATAAATGGGGAAACAAGAATTTTAAAATCATCACTCAAATTATCAAATTATCATGTACCGACTTATTCGACGAATTGAGATTTTCTGTCGTGTTGCCGTCTGCGGTAGCCGTGCTGTGAGCCCGAAAAGACGGCTATGAGTCAGAAACGACGTTGTTTCGGGCAAAAACGTCGTCGCGTTGATGTTGTTTTTTTTTTTTAAGATCAGAAACAAATGGCGTCGTTTTTATCCCGAAACGACGTCGTTTTGGGTCAAGTAGCCGTGTTGTGTTCATTTCACAGCAGAGGAGCCGCTTCCCTTATTCGGCAGTCTATTTTAATAAGGAGTTCAAACATTAGAATTTTCCCTAAAACAAAAAGAACATACATTGAGACGGAGGGAGTAGATAATAACTGGTAGCAATTTTTTTATAGGTCATCAGAAATTTTACGCTACAACGATTGTATAGAGGTCTACCAAGCCATTTATTTTTACCATATTTCGACTGATGAAGCAGTGGAACTTGAACACTGCAAGGTGAAGTAGTAGGGTTTAGTTGGTTGATTTTCCCACGGGGAGGGGTGCAGGAGTCAGGGTTCTATGTCTGCCCCATTCATTTTTACCATATTTCACATGATATTTTTATTGTGTCTGGAAGATTAGAAAAGAAAAATTATGACATATGTAATTTGATACAATTTTTATACAACGATTGTATATTAGAAAATTAAATACATAATCCATTAACATCCAATCTCAATTTTGATAGCAATAAATAAGAGGTAAATAGACACACTATACCAATAAGATATCGCCCTAGTGGTGAGCACTAGGATATAACCTGACAAGTAACCAGGGTTCGAACTCCGTTAGGAACAAAGGGTGCGTGTGTAAAACATTTCGTTTATGTTATTAAAAAAACACTATTCCTTGTTTTGACAATTGTCTTTAAATTTGTTAGCAAGGGTAATTTAAACACACACAAATGCATAAAAAGGCATTAAATTCACACAAAACAAGTTTATTTTATCACAAAGTAAACATTTTTTGATACAAATAATGTTTACTTTGTGTTATCACAAATTTTGTGTTATCACAAAGCAAACATTATTTATACATTTTTTAGAGGTTATAAAACTTCATTTATACAAAATAAAATTATAATCAAATGTTCCTAAATATCTAAGACAGTTGGCACAAACATACTTCTTTTTAAGGAGATCTTTTATTAATCAAACGGGTCAAAGCGACCAAAATCTTACAATCAGAAAATAATCGACAGAAGTAGCAAAATTTTTCACAGTAAACAAAATTTAATCTAAATTTCTCGGTAGTTTGTAATTTAATCTAACAAAATATAACAAAATTTAATCTAAATTTAACGTACTTTTTAAAAAAAAGTATTTTAATGCTTTGATTTTAACAAATTCATGACTAAAAAAAGTTTATGATTAATTAATGCAGACTTACTTTTAACTTCACACCTAATAAAAAAAAGGGTAAAATTAGCAATAAATGTGTTGTGCGGCATCACTCAAAATGAAAGTAAAGCACATCAGAATGTAAATAGAAGAACAATAATACAAATTTAACGTGGTTCGGCAATTCACCTACATACACGGAATCAATAAATTTTCATATTACAGAAAAACTGCACTCATAAATTTATCTCTCAGAATCTTCACTTTGTACTGAAGTTATACTTAGCTATTACAGTAAAACCTCTATAAATTAATAATGTTGGGACCGAGATATTTTATTAATTTAGCGAGATATTATTATATCGATAAATTAATAATTTATTAATTTAAAGAGGTTTTACGTATAACCTTTAAATTTCCAAGTCCAATGTACTAGTTTCAATGTATATTAGTTAGAGATGAAAAATAAATTACAAAAACAAGTTCCAAGCGCACATTCTATGAATGTACATTCACAAATTATTTGAATTTGACAATGCCCCAACTCTTAAGTGCAATGAGGAGATTTAAAGATGAACTCAATATAGATTTGAAGTTCAATAAAAAACAAGTGACTATAGATTCATTTTTTACTAGATAATCTTAGAATTTGGAATCTTTTAGTACATACATAATTATTAATTTATAGTTTCGTTGGGACCAATATATATACACTGGGATTTCAAAAAAGTTATTATCTTATTATTTTATCGATTAGGGTCAAATTTTGTACTGGTCCCAAGTTGGGACTGGACAAATTATTAATTTTATCGAGATTATTAATTTATGGAGTATTAATTTATAGAGGTTTTACTGTACTTGAAATGAGATGCATTACAATGAGGATTGAGGTTGTTTATATAGAGTACATGGTGCCATATTTTCTTTTGTAGTCTATCTAGTATCAAAGACTTTGGCAGCCAAATCTTATCAGTAGCCACGTAAGACTAAAATGAGCCATCATTCAAAGAGTTGCATCAGCCACTATTGTTGAAAGTGAGTCAACCAACAATCTTCACCTTGGCGAACTTTCCCCCACTGAAAAAATGATGCTTCCATTTGCCCCTTTAGGCGCTTGTCACATGGGAAACATTGATAAAGTCCAAGTTGTGTTGGAAAAATTGATCTTTGTAACCACCTTTGTCAACATATCCACAAGATTGTCTGCAGTCCTGATCTTTTGTAGTAGAATGTCTCATTCTTCTACTATTTCTCGAACAAAGTTGTATCGAACGCCGATATGCTTGGTGCGAGAATGATGGACTTGATTCTTTGCCCGGCATATGGCATGCACATTGACTGTCACAGACAATTTCAATAATCTCTTGACGAATCTCTAAGTCCTTCACATATTTGTGGAGCCATATGCCTTCCTTAAATGTTTATGTGATTGTTGTATACTCTGCCTCCGTGGTAGACAAAGCAATTGTTGACTGTAGTGTTGATCTCCAGCTTAGTGGTCCTCATGCCATGCTAAAACATAACCAGTTGTTGATTGACACTTGTCTAAATCACCTGCATAATCTGAATTGATGTATCCAACTAGACGATTGACTTTTTGCAATTTCAAGTCAATACACAGTTCCATGAATGTATCATAAATTCCATCTTACTGTTTACCAATGTCCTTTATCAGGGTTCTGCATATATCGGCTTATCATGCTGACAACATGAAAGATGTCTAGCCTTGTACACACCATTGCATACACCAGGGCTCTATGTGCATTTGCATATGGAATATAACCCATTTGCCATTTTCTCTGCATCTATTTTTAGAGACATAGATGCACACAAGTTGATATGCGTGACTAGCGGAGTACTGACATGTTTCGTCTTGTCATCAATACCAAACTTCAGAAGTATGTTTTCAGATACTGAGTCTGTGTTAAACAGACTGTGCCATTGAACTTGTCTCTACAGATTTCCATTCCTAAAACTTTTTGGCCTCTCCATGATCTTTCATCTCAAACTCTAAACTCAATTGAGCCTTCAATTTGTCGATCTCCACCTTTCTCTTAGATTAAATTAACACATCATCAACATATATCAACAAATAAACAAATGTACAATCTTAGAGCTTCTTCAAGTAGACACAATGATCAAATTGGTTGCGTTTGTACTTATGTTTCTTCATAAAGCTATCAAAACGCTTGTACCATTGTCTAGGAGACTACTTTAGACCATATAGTGACTTTATCAACTTGCAAGCCCAGTTTTCACGACCTGCAACTTTGAATCCTTTAGGTTGAGCCATGTAGATCTCCTCATCCAAAGTTCCACGTAGGAATGCAGTTTTGAAATCAAGTTGAGCAAGCTTAAGCTCAAATTGTGCAACCAAAGCCAGTAGCATTCGTATAGATGAAAAGCTTAACCACATATGAAAATATCTCATTGTAATCAATACGTTCCTTATGAGCATAGTCTTTTGCTACCAGTATAGCTTTGGATCTTACATTGTCACCATCAAAAGCATCATCTTTTTGGGTCGTTCTACTGTAGGGACTCCTTAGTAGGGAACTGCCTACGTGGCAGGATCTGGACCACACAGTTTCCTGAGGTGGAATACACAGTGCCCCGTGTATGGAAATTGTGTGGTCCAGATGCTGTCACATAGACAGTTCCCTAGTAGGGAGTCCATATGATAGAATTTTCCCATCTTTTTTGGCATAGACCCACTTATCAATGACTTTGGCCAAATCTTATCAGCAATCAGGAAAGACTAAAAGGAGCCACCCATTCAAATAGTTGCATCAGCTGCTATTTTCGACTGTGAGTCACCATTCTAACAAAATGATGTTTTGAAAAACATTTTACATCAATTAAAAATACGGGGAAAAAGCAATTTTCACCCCTAAACTGTACCTCACGGAAATTTTGCAATCTTAAACCAGTATTTGTTTAATTTAAAACCTTGAAGTATATTGTATGATCATATTACAACCTTAAACTCCTAATCGATCAATTTATAACCCTAAAGTATATATCTATTCAATTTACAACCCTATTTCATTTTTAGCTTATTTAGAAAAGGGTAAATTTGTCAATTGACATCATCACCTTTATCTCCCTTACCTTATTTTTCTTCCACCACCACACCCGCCGTCCTCCTCTCTATTCCCACCATCATGTCAAATCCACGCTGAGAGCATAAATGAGAGCAGTAGCTAGTACCTGATGGGAGTCAACTTTACGTGACTCCGCTACATTGTTTGGCCTCCGTTTACCACATTTTCAGCACATTTTTGGATAATTTAGACCACTTTCGGGGTAATATTGTGAGTTCCTCGCACGGGGGGTAATTCCGTCATTTTGATAGTTTACCACCTCTTTTTGATGATATTGACCCCATTCCCGAGCACGTTTACCCTTTGGAATGTTTTGGTTGTTTTTGGTCATTGTGATGATGTAGGGTATTGATGTCTCGAGGACCCGAAAGGCAATGGTTTACAATGAGAAACATAACCGAGGCGAGAAAAGAGGTGGAAAAGGGAGAAAAAGTGAAGAATTGGTGGCACAGGGTCCAAACGCACGTTCCAACCCTCAAACCAGCGTTCCAGGTCTCCAAACTGGCGTTCCCACCCTCAAACCAGCGTTCCAGAGTTGCCAGAGTCATACAGAGTTCAGCTCCTTCAAACGCTGGTTTAGCAATTACCTTGGAACGTGCGTTCCAGACCTCTTAAACGCACGTTCCATGCACCGTAAACCGGCGTTTCGCAAGACAAAAGCCCTAAGTCGCCCGAACTTCAAGCGAACGCACGTTCCACTCATCCGGAACCGGCGTTCGAACCAAAATCTGCGGGATTTTCCCTCCACCTATAAATACCCCCTTAGTCCATTTTGGGATAATTATTCATCTTCTTAGCCAAACTCTACCCCTTTCATAGCTCGAATTTTGTAATAGCTTAGAATACTCTCTCTTAGTGTAAATCAACAACATCTTAGCATAATCTTTCCATTTCTTAGCTTAGATTTTCATTCCAACCACTAAGAGACCACCTTTTAATTACTTCTCTATTTTGTACTTTTTGGATCTAATCTCGAATTTCGCAATTTTATGGTATATCTCTCTTCTCTTTTACTTGTTATGGCTCTTATTTACTTGTTTTATGCATGTTTTGATTAGTATAATGTGTAGCTAAACATCTTCATAGCCGAATCATGTGAAATTTAGTGAAATCACCCTTTGGGTGATGAAATTGGGGGTAGTGGGTAGTGCTTCCTATTGTTGTTTCTTGCATCTTTCACGTCTTAGAACTTGTTATAACGGATTTGGGCTAGATTGATCACCTAGGTCAAAAATCACACACACCACTCTTGAGAGTTGTTCAGAGAGAGGGGTGTGGGGAAAAAGGTTCTAGGATCGCATTGTAGTGCGAGGTTACTCGTTTTTAACGTTTAAACGGCTCTTGTGCATGATTGTCTCGTGAATGAATCTCTCTTAGGAAAGGTTAGTTGACTTGGCATAAGGTGTTGGGGAAGAGTTGTTCAGACCTCAGCACCGGGATTAGGAGTACGTACCCGTGAAATTGAATGTAAGAGCTCGTCCGTTTATTGCACACTCCCGGTTTTGTCATTCCTTGGGGTGAAACTAGCTATCTTGGTCATGGTTCGGCCGTGTGTCTCTTTAACTATCTTTAGAACTTAGTAGTTTAATCTTCTTTCTTTCTTTTTATCTTTAGACTCGTTAGTTAGAATCACTTAGTGTTGTTGTAGTAAACAAAACCTTAAGAACTTTGATTACCTAGACTAAGCATTATGTTCACTTTGGTACTTACAAGCACATCTTCTCTGTGGGATCGACCTCGGACTCCTGTAGCTTTACTCGCAATCGACCCGGTACACTGCCGGTTAGAGAGCTTGTTTAGTCACCGTTGTCTTGAGAATATTATAAATTTTGTTTGGTGAAATAAACGCTCATCAAAATGGCGCCGTTGCCGGGGAGTTGTGTGCTATTTGTGATATCTTGTAAGTGAACCGAAGGCTTGGGCCTAGGTTTTATTTTACTTGTTTTCTTGTTGTTTGCTTTTTGTAGTGCATGACCCGGAGGTCTCAAACACCACTCGAACCTTACATAGACGGGATTGAAGCTTACGCAAGGCGTAGAAACAATCCAACGAAGGAGAGGTCGTCAAGTAGAGGAGTTGATTCCGGTCTTAGAAGAGGATAGTTTGGGTGAGTTGGGAGAAGGATCCGACATGGCACAACAAGGTGGACAAGGTTTGGAAGGAAATTTGGTGAATAATAATGGAATCCCGAGTTCCAAACCCGCCTCTTGTCAACAACAATGCACAAGGAGATGGGAATGGACAAGGACATAACGTTGTGAATGCGAATGGGCCTATTCCTCGAATGTTCAACATGAGGCCCAAGGGAATCAAATGGATCCCGCTCTTATGCAACGAGTTCAATGCATGGATGTTGAATCGGTTTCAACAAAATCGAACCAAGCTCACAATCAAGGTGCAAACGCGATGCCAAATTGGTTTAACGGTCAACAAGAGCAAAACCAAGGTGGTTTGACTTGTAGAGATTTTGTGCTAGCTCCTACGGCAAACATGGGGCATAGTCCAATCCGAATGCCACCGGTGGCCGCCAACAACTTGGAATTGAATAGAAACATCATACATTTGTTGGGAGATAATGCTATATTCAAGGGCACCGCTTTAGAAAATCCTCACTTATTCATTGATCACTTTCTCCAAATAGTGAACTCGACGAAGATCAATGGAGTGAGTGATGAGGCACTCAAACTTATGCTTTTCCCGTTCGCCTTGAAAGAGCAAGCTAAGAGGTGGTATGATTCGTTGCCTAATGACTCTTTACACACATGGGAGGAAGTGGTAAAGACTTTTCTACTCAAATATTACCCCCGTCGAAGACCATGGATATGAAAGAAGCTATAATGTCGTTCAATGCATATGAAGGAGAAGAGCTTCATGAGTCATGGGATCGGTTTAAGGCTTTATTGAGAGAGTGCCCGGGGCACGGGTTGAGATCATATGAGGTAGTTCATGCTTTCTTCCGGGGTTTGGATCAAGTTCATCAAAGTACGTTGCATGCTTCATGCAATGGAGATATTATGAGTATGGTACCCGAAGTAGCTATGAACCAAATTGAGAAGATTTCCGAGACCTCGAGGCAATATATATCGTCAAGTAGAAAGGGGACAAGAAGCAAGAAGCCCGGTTTGGTTGAAGTGAAAGAAGTTGAAGCAAATGATCAATATCATGCTCAAGTACAAGCGATGGAACAACAGTTAGGGAGATTGAAAAAGGAGAATGAGAGCGCTAAGCTTTGCCAAATTTGTAGCGGACCACACTCGGCAAAGGATTGTAGGATGACAACCAAAGCCCAAAACATGGCCTATCCTCAATCCTCGACTCAAGGGCAACCTAGCACTCTTTCTCAAGATAACATGAATGAGTTGGCTAAGCGGATGATGAGTATTTGCTCGATGGAGCAATGGAATACGGGGCCTCAATATCAAAATCAATCTCAAAGCCCCTATCAAGGCCAATATATGGGTGAGCAACAAGGTGGGCAACCGTATGAAGAATCCCAAGATGTGAACTATGTGGGACAAGGTCAAGGAGGAAACTGTGTAAATCAAGGTGATGGTTCTTGGAGGCATAACAATAATCAAGGTTGGAATCGGAATCAAAGCCAAGGCCAAAACCAAGGTTATAGACAAAATCAAAATCAAAGTCAATCTTCACAAGGGCAAGTCTATCAACCTCCACACCAAAGGCAACAACAAGGAGGGTACAATCAACAAGGTTCCAACAATTATCAACACCCTCCTCCTTTGGCTCCTATACCTCAAAAGAGTTCAACCGATGTCATCTTGGAACAAATGAACAAAAACTTTGCGGAGATTAAAAAAGACATGGTTGAGATGAACTACAAACATGGGTCCGCCATCAAAAATCTTGAGACTCAATTTGGTCAAGTGGTGGAACATGTTCAGTTGAAGGGTGGTTTACCGAGTAACACCGAAAAAAATCCGAGAAGTGTAAATGCCATCTTAACTCGAAGTGGCAAAGTGTTGAGAACTAATGGAGAGAAGAAAGTCTTGTGGGAGGACAAGGCTAGAAAAACTTCCATTGAGACCGAAGCGGGAGCTATGGATGGTGATATAGATGGGATTGAAGATGATGAAGATCATGGGGAGTATGTCAAGAAGAAAGAAGTTGAAAGGAAAGAAGCTCAAGCTCGGGGAGATTATGTGGTTATCGATGTGAAAGAGGAGGAGTCAACTAGAAGAGAAGGGAAAGAGCCAATGAAAGAGCCGTCTTCCCCACGTTCCAAAGGTAAGAAAGGTATGATCTCTCCTCCTTCTAAAGATTTTGATTTGAGTACTCTCCCGTATCCCCCTAAGAATCATAGACAAAGTTGCTTGAATAAGGCACAAACTCGATTCATTGAGATTTTACGAAAAATTGATTTGAACATTCCTTTCCTTGAAGCACTTGCAAACATGCCCTCGTATTGTAAGTTTTTGAAAGAGTTACTAACTAAAAAGGGTAAGATGCAAGAAGTTGTGTGTTTAAATGAAGAGTGTTCCGCTATTTTTAATGGAAAGTCTAAGATTCCCCCGAAAGTTAGGGACAAGGGTAGTTTTACTATCCCGGTTACTATTGGTACGACTCATTTTCCTAGTGTCTTATGTGATTTGGGGGCTAGTGTAAGCCTGATGCCCCGTGCTATATATGAGAGTCTTAACCCAGGAGAGTTGGAGCCAACGGGGATGACCCTTCAAATGGCGGATAGGTCTATAAGGGAGCCTATGGGAGTGATACGAGGATGTCATAGTGAAAGTGGATAAGTTTGCCTTCCCGGTAGATTTTGTGGTGCTAGACATGGAGATGGACTCCAAAACACCTTTGTTGTTAGGACGTCCCTTTTTAAATACCGGGAGGACTTTGATAGATGTTGCGAGCGGTGAGATAATATTGAGAGTTGGAGATGAAAAAGTCGCGGTCAATGTCTATAAAGCCATGAAACATCCTAAGGAGAGCACCGAGGACTGTTTTTCTATTGATGCTATATATCCTTGCGTTTCGGAACATGTTGACATGCGGGAATATAAAGATAAATCCGATGAAGGCATGGAAAGAGTAAGTACGGAACATGATGAGGAAGAGGAATTGGAAGAGGAAGCAAAAGAGCCAGAAAAGATGGCTTTCGTGGGTGAAAGGTGGACCGAGAAGATTGATCTTGGGCTTGAAGGAGAACTAGAAAAGCCATCAATTGAGGACCCACCGAAAGATTTGAAAATGAAGCCACTTCCACCTCATTTGAAGTATGTTTTTCTTGAAAATAATGATTTACTTCCTTTGATTATTTCTTCTACACTAACGGCTTTGCAGGAAGATGAGTTAGTGAAGATGCTTAAGAAGCACAAACGTGCTTTCGGGTGGAAGATGTGCGACCTAAAGGGTATTAGTCCCACCATTTGCCAACACAAGATTATTCTCGAAGATGGAGCAAAGCCGGTAAGGCAACCCCAAAGAAGACTCAATCCACACCTCCAAGAGGTTGTGAGAAAGGACGTGGTCACAATGTTGAAGCTAGGGATTATCTATGCCATCTCGGATAGCAAGTGGGTGAGTCCCACCCAAGTGGTGCCGAAGAAGGGAGGTATGACCGTGGAGATCAATGACAAAGGTGAGGAGGTACCTAAGCGTTTGGTAAGTGGTCATAGAATTTGCATTGATTATCGTAAGCTAAATGACCAAACCCGTAAAGATCACTTCCCCCTCCTTTATTGATCAAATGTTGGAAAGATTGAGTGGCCATGCCTTTTATTGTTTTCTTGATGGGTTTAGTGGGTATTACCAAATACATGTGGCTTTAGAGGACCAAGAAAAGGCTACCTATACTTGTCCCTATGGTACCTTTGCCTTCCGTAGGATGCCTTTTGGGTTGTGTAATGCACCCGCGACATTCCAACGGTGCATGGTGGCCATATTTGCGGATATGATAGAAAAGTTTTTAGAAGTCTTTATGGATGATTTTAGCGTGTTTGGTGATTCCTTTGAACAATGTCTAGATAATCTTGAAAAGGTGTTGGGTAGATGTGAGGAGACAAACTTGGTGCTCAATTGGGAGAAGTGTCATTTGATGGTTACGGAAGGGATAGTCTTAGGGCATAAGATATCTAGTAAGGGTATAGAGGTAGACAAGGCTAAGGTTGAAGCGATAGCTAAGCTTCCTATGCCCACCAACCTAAAGACTCTTAGGGGTTTTCTAGGCCATGTGGGGTTTTATCGTAGGTTCATCAAGGATTTCTCGAAAATAGCCCGTCCTCTTACTCTTCTTCTTGGAAAAGACGTCCCGTTTGATTTTGACAAAGCTTGTGTTGAAGCCTTTTTGATGCTCAAGCAATTGCTTATAACCGCTCCCATCTTAGTTGCTCCGAAATGGGATCAAGAATTTGAGCTCATGTGTGATGCGAGTGACACCGCGGTTGGTGCGGTCCTCGGTCAAAAGATCGATAAAATCTTCAAGCCCATTGCTTATGCAAGTCACACCTTGAATCCGGCCCAACAGAATTACACCACCACTGAAAAGGAGCTTTTAGCGGTCGTCTTTGCGTTTGATAAGTTTCGGTCTCATCTCGTAGGTTCTCGGGTAGTTGTCCACACGGATCATGCCGCTTTGCGTTATCTCTTTGCCAAGCAAGACGCCAAGCCCCGCCTCTTGAGGTGGATCTTGCTCTTGCAAGAGTTCGATCTAGAGATCCGTGATAGGAAGGGTTGTGAGAATGTCGTAGCCGACCACCTAAGTCGTATGGAGCTTAGTGAGGAGTTGATTAAGGCACAAAGGGAGATAAATGATTCTTTTCCTCACGAGAAACTCTATGCACTTGACACCCTTTTTCCGGCTAAAAAGGAAACTTTCTAAAAGTCGGTAAGGAAGGTAGTCCTTGGTTCGCTCCTTTTGTCAACTACCACGAGTGCGGTTTTGTAGATCCCGACCTTGACTCGAACCAAAGGCGCAAATTCCTCGGTGAAGTTGGTAAGTATGTGTGGGAAGATCCTTGCTTATATAGGTTGTGTTCGGATGGCATTTTGAGGAGGTGCATCCCGAAAGTGAAATTTTGAGCGCTCTTTCGTTTTGTCACGACAAAGAGGCCGGAGGCCATTTCTCGGGGCAAAGAACCGCTTTGAAAGTATTGCAAAGTGGACCGTATTGGCCCACTCTATTTCGAGACGCACATGCTTATGTGAAATCTTGCGATGCTTGTCAAAGGTCCGGTCGTATATCTAGAAGGAGTGAGATGCCTCAGAAACCGATCATAGTGTGTGAGATTTTTGACGTGTGAGGCATTGATTTCATGGGCCCTTATCCCTCTTCATGTGGTAACAAGTATATCCTAGTCGCATGTGATTATGTATCCAAATGGGTCGAAGCCTTAGCTTCACCCACCAATGATAGGAATGTTGTTATCCGGTTTCTTAGAAAAAACATCTTTTGTCGGTTTGGGGTGCCTCGTGCTATAATCAGTGATAATGGAAGCCATTTTGCTAACAAGCCGTTTGATAAACTTTTGGAGAAGTATGGAGTGAAACACAAGCTAGGTACCGCTTACCATCCCCAAACGAGTGGTCAAGTTGAAGTCACGAATAGGGGTATTAAGCGTATCTTGGAAAGGACGGTAGACACGAACGTCAAGAGTTGGTCTTTAAAGTTAGATGATGCTTTGTGGGCCCATAGGACAGCCTTTAAGACACCCCTAGGCATGTCACCTTACATGATAGTCTATGGTAAATCTTGCCATCTTCCCGTAGAAATCGAACACAAGGCTTATTGGGCCATCAAAATGCTAAACCTCGATGACACCTTAATTGGTGAGAAGCGTATGGCCCAATTGAATGAACTAGATGAGTTCCGCCTTTGTGCTTATGACCTCTCCACGAAGTATAAAGAAAAGACTAAGTTACTCCATGATAAGTTGATCAAACCTCGTGTTTTCAATGAGGGTGACGAAGTCTTATTCTACAATACTCGTTTGCATCTTTTCCAAGGGAAGTTGAAGTCTAGGTGGTCCGGTCCTTACATAGTGTCTAAAGTTTACCCGTCCGGAGTTATCGAAATCACTCACCCCAAGTTTGGTACTTGTGACCACAAACGGCTTGAGATTGAAAAAGTATGAGAGACTACCCTTTGATGAAGCCTTGGAAATAGTGACCCTCGAAGACCCCGTGCCATGTGATGAATCGTGCAAGTCTTGTCATGGACTATAAACCTTGACTCGTATAATCTTTGACCCATCATCCGTTCTTTTTATCCTTTCCTCGCCCCGTGCCAACGGTATAACTTTGAAAAAGTTGGCACCGTATAATCCATCTTGTCGAGCCAACGACGTAAAACAAAGGCGCTTAGTGGGAGGCAACCCACCTTTTTGTGGTTTAAGTTGATTGAGTAAGAGTCTAGAGTGGTCTAGGGGTGGTTAGATGTGCGTGTGGAGTGATTTCCCCTGTTTTCCCGTTTTCCCCGTTTTTGCCCTCAAACGCACGTTCCCAATGTCCAAACGTGCGTTCCCACCCTTCAAACGTGCGTTCCAAGATTTTCCAAACCGGCGTTTGAGCCTCTCACCCCCGTATCAACTCCCTCGGTTCAAACGCACGTTTCTCGTTCAAACGCCGGTTCCATCTATGCGAAACGCACGTTCCCACTTCTCAAACGTGCGTTTGAGACATGCGAAACGCACGTTCCAAGCCCTTCAAACCAGCGTTTGACCCCTTTTCTATATATACCCCCTTCTTCCCAAACCGGCGTTCCACTTTCAAAATTCGAAACCTAACCGCCGTTCCATCGCCCTCCCCCTTTTTGCTTCGAAAATCTTCGTTTCTAGCCCGTTTTGAGCGATTTTTGTTGCAATCAACACCTCTTGATCCCCTCTTTTGTTTTCTACACCCAAATCCGAACAACAATCCACTAAATTACCAGTTCGATCGGTGCTTGGGTGAATTTTTCACCATAGTCGAATTTCGCATTTTCGTTTGTTTCGGGGCTCGTTAGTCACTCCACAACGCTCACGTAGGCTAATCTAAGCATAAGACAGGTACTATTTGGTTTACATTTCCGTTTTGAGTAGGGTTTGATTTTTGATTTTTTTTTTTTCAAATTTTTTTTCCCTACCCCGTTTGTGAATTGTCATTGATTATGTACCTTGTTTCTTGTTTGTTTGTTGTGTTCTTGGCCTTGTGATGTGTGGTGGTTGACGTTGTGGTTGTTGTGGGTTGTTTGTTTTGAAATCCCGTATTGGATGATAATCGGGTCGGTTTGCCTTGTGTTGGTTGTGGTGTCGTTGCTCTTGATATAGGAAGATGGCGGGAGGTAAACGGAAGGAGATAGGGGATAAAGGGAAGGGGAAAATGCCCGTTGTTGGTAAGAGCCAATCTAAGAAGCAAAAAACGGCGGTTCGAACTAGAGGCGGTGGTATTAGAATCGGTGAGCCGGGGAGAGGTTTGAGCGCGAACCCTGAGCTATTAGGGGTGGACAGCCTTAGAGATGAGACGTCGGATGATGATTTCGAGCCCGATACGAAGGTCGAAATTCTAGCAAAGGATGTGATGATAGCAAGGTGAGGAGACCGCGGAGTTTGACAAGGAGGCACCCCCGTCCCGTGTCACACCCAGGGTCGCTCGTCCCCCGGTTTCTCAACCCCCACACCCTCCACCTACTCAACCTATTCCTCGGACTTCCACCGAGCCGCAACCCCAAGTAGCTTCGCCTCGTCGACCCTCTTCCCTACGACATGCGTTTCTCCACGCCCCAAGCCTTGAGCAATTACGAGGAGTTCGTAGTCGATAAGAAGATGTGCTTTGAAAGAGGGCTAGATTTGAAGGTGGTACCGAAGCCCTTTGTGGATAATTTGAGGAGTAGGGGTTGGAATAACCTTATCTTGGAACCCGAGGGCAACCTGAACTTGTCGATAGTCCGGGAATGGTATGCCAACTTTACTGTGGCTAACTTAGAGAGAGGACCGTTTGGGTGCGTGGAGTGGATGTCCCATGGTCGGTCGAAGCGATTAATAGTTTTTATAGGACACCGGCTATCGTGGGCGATCATTATGAGGAGTGGTTTCGGGACAAGAACAAGCTTGGGGTAGTGCCGAGGACCCTTTGGAACGGATGAGGGTAGAAATCAACCCTGAGTTGCAATGGATGTCAAAAGGGGGTAACACGCGCAGTCAGTTGTTGACGACGACTTGGCCCGACGATTGGAAAGTCAAGGCTAAGTTCTCCCAGAATCGTCTACTACCTAAGGACAACATCACACATTTTCACATTAAGGATCTACAGTTGTTGTACGCCCTACATTATAAGTTGAAAGTAGACGTGGGGAGGACGATTTTTACGGAGTTTCGGGAGAACCAGAAAAACAAGCGTCGATTGATTATGTGCCCCTACTTGATTTACGGGTTGTGTCGTGATGCACGAGTTGGTGAGTATGCGGATGATCGGATTAGAAAGAGCAAAGTTTTGCCTATCATGCCTAAGTCGTTCAATGCTCGTTCGCTTCTCGGCCTTCCGTACGGCTCATCCACACGGTCCTCCAACCTTTCACCCCTACCTCCACTACTTCCACCACCCCCGCCCGTGCCACCACCTCCCCTCACCACTATCACCACCACCACCATTCCGCCACCTCCCGCTTCCGGACCTTCCACCTCCTCCACCACTTTACCTCCACCCACACCTACCATACCTTTCACCGGAGGGCCGTGGCCGAGCGAGAGACGAGGGACCGTTGATAGCCCACAAGCGCCGAGATTGGATGGACGATCCTGCGGATCATGATGAATGGGCTGCTGAAGAACCAGAAGGCGATAGCTCAAGCTCAGCAGGTCCATCTTCCGCACAGAGCCTTGGATACTACAGCCTTCCAGTACACACCTGAGATAGAGGCCGATCTGCAGCGGATTACCGAGAGCCTGCTAGAGGATGAGTCCGATGAGGGGTCAGAGGTTCAGATAGAGGCTGAGACAGATGACTCGGTGGATGTGGAGACAGAGACAGGGCCTGAGGCGGGGCGGATGCGGTCATTCGAGACGGTGGGGACGGGTGCCGCCGAGACTACACACCCGAGAGTGCGATTCTTGCCGTGATCGCACCATCTTCCAGCACACAGGATCCTCCAGTTTGATGTACAGGGCCGAGCAGGCTAGCTTGTTTTTCATTATTTCTGCATTTCTTTTGAGAGTTGCAGCTTCTTTTGGCTAGTCTGTTTTTCATTTATTTGTGGGTACTTTTGACTGATTCACTTTGAGGCAGATTGACTTTTGATTTCTGACTTTTGGCTGTTTTTTTTTTTTATATTTTATTTTTTATATCCTTCACTTTTGATACGCATTTGTAATCATTGTTCAGCCCCTGAGGCCTGTTTGACCGTGCATGTTTTTATCCCTTGTGATTGACATTTTATTGGGATATTTGTCTGCTATTTTCGCAGGCGTGGATGTTCTGAGTTTTATTGTTATATTGTATCCGTCCATTGCATATCCTGTTCCCCCTCGGCATGCTTTGATATCGTTTCGTGGCATGGACTCGTTTTCTTACGCACCCGTTTACCTTTTGCTTGATCTTTAGCACGTGGACTTTTCCCGTGCATGCGCTTTCTTTGTTTCTGTTGTTCTCGCTTTAGGTTTCGGGATGAACTTATACGAGGGTGTCACGAGTTTCGAGTGTCGGTTGCGCCTTTCTCGCCGGGTTTCGAATAAACGACTAAGTCCTCCTTTCTTTTTATCTCTCACACACTGAGGACAGTGTTTCGTTTAAGTGTGGGGTGGGAGACTTAGCCGTTTTCTTGTTTTTGTTGTTGAATGTGCTATAAATGTGGTATGCTTAGCCTATGATCGGGCTCGAGTCGATTTTTGGTTAATTTTTAAAAAATTTCAAGGGTCTTAACACCGTGTTGTATGTGTTATTCTCACAATCGAGTGGTGATCACCTTAGTCGGGATCCCGAACATATGCATTGCGGTTTGATATTATCTTGAGAATGGAGTTTATTATTTCACGAAGCTACACCTTGTGCACAATTTGATTGCTACCATCTCACATACCACTAGTCTCGAGGCGAAATAGAAAGGTTTACCTAAGTAGGACACGGGATGACGGTCATGGCGTCTCTTTGACCAACCAAAGCCAAATAAGCCTTATCCCGAACATTAGACCTTCCTAGCCCCTCTCAGCCTTGATAGAATGGTCTGACCACCATTCGTTTTATAGCCGTTTTGTTACTTAGTCAGAAACCTACCTTGAGCTTTATTTATGGTCACATTCCCTTCATTCATACCCTACGAGTGGACTTAGTCTTTTGTTAGGCCACACTTGCTAAGGCAAGTGTGGGGTGGGGGAAATGATGTCTTGTGATGGGTTGGTGTTTCTTGGTTTGGAGCTATAAGGAGAAGAGGAGCTAAGTTGGCCCTAATGTTTGGGTTGGCCTAAATAGAAAAGAAAAGGCTGTGAAATTCTTCATTTTTTTCTATAAAAAAAAAAAGAAAAGAAAGAAAAAAAAAAAAAGAAAGAAAAGAAAAGAGAACTCAATCAATCAAAGTTCAAAATAAATTAGAAAGTTCTCAACGAATAAGAGTTTGGAGTTTATAAAATAAAGGGTTGGAATCAAAGTAATGAGCTCAAAAGTTATACTTATGATGTTGGAGTTGGGATAGTGAGATAGGTGCTAATGTATTCGACCTCGCCTTACGAAACTTGAAACATAGTTGAATTAGGCAATGAGTTCGGGTATGTTAGCATTCTATGGTTCCCAAAGTGTTAAAAATAATCAAAAGGAGTTTGGATGGTTTGTATAGTAGAGATGAAGTGGTACACTTGTTGATTAGGTTCACTCGTACTTCTTTTTCTCCAATTCCCAAAATATCCTTTTCGATTAACCGGAATCACCCTAGCCTAACATTATAACCCTTCAAGTCCTGCTCGATCGTGTCCAAATTAACTTAGTGACCTTGATTAGTGGAGAGGCTAGTGATTATGAGACGGTTGGTAGGCGTTTGGTTGGGATTCAAGCCCCGACAGTCATTTTGAGCACTTGGTTTTAGCTTGGCACCACACACACTCAATTTTCTTGATAATGTTGCGCCAATGTGTATATGTTCGTGTTTCTTACTTTGTGGTCACCTTGAGAATGTGAGTAGTAGCACCTACATCATAAAGTTGAATCCCTTGGTTTGTTTTAAAACGCCCATTTTACTCGAGGACGAGCAAAGGCTAAGTGTGGGGTGGTTGATGGGAGTCAACTTTACGTGACTCCGCTACATTGTTTGGCCTCCGTTTACCACATTTTCAAGCACATTTTTGGATAATTTAGACCACTTTCGGGGTAATATTGTGAGTTCCTCGCACGGGGGGTAATTCCGTCATTTTGATAGTTTACCACCTCTTTTTGATGATATTGACCCCATTCCCGAGCACGTTTACCCTTTGGAATGTTTTGGTTGTTTTTGGTCATTGTGATGATGTAGGGTATTGATGTCTCGAGGACCCGAAAGGCAATGGTTTACAATGAGAAACATAACCGAGGCGAGAAAAGAGGTGGAAAAGGGAGAAAAAGTGAAGAATTGGTGGCACGGGGTCCAAACGCACGTTCCAACCCTCAAACCGGCGTTCCGGTCTCCAAACCGGCGTTCCCACCCTCAAACCGGCGTTCCGAGTTGCCGAGTCATACGAGTTCGGCTCCTTCAAACGCCGGTTTAGCAATTACCTTGGAACGTGCGTTCCGGACCTCTTAAACGCACGTTCCATGCCCGTAAACCGGCGTTTCGCAAGACAAAAGCCCTAAGCGCCCCGAAACTTCAAGCGAACGCACGTTCCACTCATCTGTAACCAGCGTTCGAACCAAAATCTGCAGGATTTTCCCTCCACCTATAAATACCCCCCTTAGTCCATTTTGGGATAATTATTCATCTTCTTAGCCAAACTCTACCCCTTTCATAGCTCGAATTTTGTAATAGCTTAGAATACTCTCTCTTAGTGTAAATCAACAACATCTTAGCATAATCTTTCCATTTCTTAGCTTAGATTTTCATTCCAACCACTAAGAGACCACCTTTTAATTACTTCTCTATTTTGTACTTTTTGGATCTAATCTCGAATTTCTGCAATTTTATGGTATATCTCTCTTCTCTTTTACTTGTTATGGCTCTTATTTACTGTTTTATGCATGTTTTGATTAGTATAATGTGTAGCTAAACATCTTCATAGCCGAATCATGTGAAATTTAGTGAAATCACCCTTTGGGTGATGAAATTGGGAGTGGGTAGTGCTTCCTATTGTTGTTTCTTGCATCTTTCACGTCTTAGAACTTGTTATAACGGATTTGGGCTAGATTGATCACCTAGGTCAAAAATCACACACACCACTCTTGAGAGTTGTTCGAGAGAGAGGGGTGGGGAAAAGGGTTCTAGGATCGCATTGTAGTGCGAGGTTACTCGTTTTTAACGTTTAAACGGCTCTTGTGCATGATTGTCTCGTGAATGAATCTCTCTTAGGAAAGGTTAGTTGACTTGGCATAAGGTGTTGGGGAAGAGTTGTTCGGACCTCGGCACCGGGATTAGGAGTACGTACCCGTGAAATTGAATGTAAGAGCTCGTCCGTTTATTGCACACTCCCGGTTTTGTCATTCCTTGGGGTGAAACTAGCTATCTTGGTCATGGTTCGGTTTGTGTCTCTTTAACTATCTTTAGAACTTAGTAGTTTAATCTTCTTTCTTTCTTTTTATCTTTAGACTCGTTAGTTAGAATCACTTAGTGTCGTTGTAGTAAACAAAACCTTAAGAACTTTGATTACCTAGACTAAGCATTACGTTCACTTTGGTACTTACAAGCACATCTTCTCTGTGGGATCGACCTCGGACTCCTGTAGCTTTACTCGCAATCGACCCGGTACACTGCCGGTTAGAGAGCTTGTTTAGTCACCGTTGTCTTGAGAATATTATAAATTTTGTTTGGTGAAATAAACGCTCATCAGTACCCAGCCGCAAATCCATTGCCCCGGCTTAACTCCAAAAATAAGAAAGAAATATTTTATTTACCTAATATTATCGTTTATAGTATGCCAATTTTTTTATTATTTAAAGAGCAAACAACAAAGTAGCCCTCCCTAAACACCAGCAAGACAAAGCTATGAGTTTGATAATTTGGGTTTTAAAAATTTGGAGCCGAAGGGATTGAAGTACATAAACACCTATGATTGCAGTTTAAATCTCCCGTTTCCCTGAAAGCACTTCAAACTTTTATCTTTCACTTCTCTGTTTCTCCTCTTTAATATCTCTCCAGAACACCACAACCTTTTTTTTTTATAAATATATTCAGGGCTTCATCCGAAAGAAGGTTAGGTCAAAAAAATGATAATTCAATCTTTCAAACTAAAAAAATTGATATTCAAGCAATTGCAGCTTCTATTATATTGCCGGTGTTGTTAAGCATATAGCTTTCAAGGGAATTAACACAACAATGTCAAAACTAAAACCACAGGAAAAATAAACTTGATATGGCGTAGAATCGTGTAGAACACGTTCCTATAAAAGTTATTCGACCCTTATTGAATGCCCCGGGTTGCACGAACACTTCTGTGAGATAAGACTACGTTTTCCCTTTTCTTTATGGCACAAAAAGAAAAGTATACTAATGGAGTTTTATTAGAAACTACTGACACACAAAGATGATTAAAACTTGAATATGTTTTCAAGTATTCTCTCAAAATGATCAAGTAATTGCTATCTTTCAAAAGTCTGTTTTTGAATAAGTAAAAACTTGTTTTTTTATAACTTCTAGGCTCAGAAGTAGTTAGTTAAAAACATTTAGTTTAAGAGACATCTTTGTGGAAAGGTGTTGAGAGGAAAAAACTACTGAAAAACCATGAAAAGACACACTAATTCGCATTTTTGGGTCACAGGCGGGCGCCTATGAAACACAGGCGGGCGCCTGTGAGAACCAGAAAACTGAAAAACAACCTGTTCAACATTTGCCTTGACCGAACCTCACAGGCGGGCGCCTAAGGGCATAGGCGGCCGCCTGTCACTCTGTTTTTCCAAAACCGAATTTTACGTGTCTTTTCGTTTGTTTTACAAACTCTACTTGATCATTTACATCCGTAAACTCATAAACACTTATATGAGCGTGCACTCCGCACCTCCAAACCCACAACAGAGTGTTCGAGTTCACCCATCTTTGTACCAAACCCTTAATTACACTAATGGACATGGTTATACTTAAATCACCAACATTCCTCCCCCATTTAAGTGTAATCCTTGATTTAGCTAAAGATTAGTCAAAACATAACAATTCATGCATCAATGATAATATCACGAAGATTGAATTACCACCTAGTAATATTACACATTTCAAATATCCGAGTATCGGGGTGTGTCTAAGCATTGAACCCCTTTACACATTTTGAATACATGAAGATAATATACACATGAATTAAGATAACTCCAAAAGTTTATTCTTGACACTAATTAAACAGGCCTTGTGTCCATATCCATTCTTGAGCATATAGAAAGCCAACCCTAGAACTTCCTTGAAGCGGCCAAACTTCATACTCATATAGGTGAGCCTTTTATTGATCGTGCACCTGCAATTGCACTTTGTCAAAAGATTCATTAAGAAGAATACCATCAACCTAATCTTGCAGGTCATAGCACATACCTTCGGGACAATATCATGTGCTCAAATCTAAGACAATAGGCCTTCCACATTGAATTCTGCCTCTAACATTGTATTAGAGGGGAATTAGGTATCCTATCACCAAGATTTATATGGGTTGTAAACCCATCCCGATTACCGACTTTTGTACCAAGTCTCTAGCCAATCCTTTGGTTAAGTGATCAGCTAAATTATGTTGAGATCTCACAAAAACAACCGAAATCACCCTATGAGTAATCAACTCACGTACCGCGCTATGTCTAACGCCCAGGTGTCGCGACTTACCATTATACACTTGATTATATGCTTTAGACAAGGTAGATGCACTATCACAATGGATAGATTTGGGTGATATTGGTTTAGGCCATAATGGAATTTCAAAGATCAAATTCCTAAGCCACTCCGCCTCTTTTCCGGCTGCTGCTAAGGCAACAAATTCCGACTCCATAGTCGAGCCAGTAATGCATGTTTGCTTTTTGGAAGCCCATGAAATGGCACCTCCTCCAAGTAAAAACACCCAACCACTAGTAGAATAATGATCCTCTACATTGGATATCCAACTAGCATCTGAGTATCCTTCTATTACTGAAGGATATCCAACATAAGTCAAACCAAAATTCTTGGTCAACTTAAGATACCTTAGTACACGAGTTACCGCACGCCAATGATGACTACTCGGATTACTTGTGAACCTGCTTAGCTTTCCAACCGCATAAGCAATATCCAGACGTGTGCTAGTCATAGCATACATCAAACATCCTATCACCCGAGAATACTCAAGTTGTAATATCGGGATTCTCATATTAGGCATGAGTTTCTCATTAGGATCCATGGGAGTATTTGCTGGAGTATAATTTTCACAATTGAATTTCTTTAACACTTTCTCAATATAATGAGATTGTGTCAAAGAGATCCCTTTGTCACTCCGTTTGATTTTGATTCCAAGAATCACATCCGCCTCCCCCATGTCTTTCATAGAGAAACTTGATGACAAAAATGCCTTACAAAGGTCAACTTGTTCTTGGTTAGTTCCAAAGATTAACATGTCATCAACATATAAGCAAATTATCACACCACTACCGGTATTGTCAAATTTGCTATATATACACTTGTCTGATTGGTTAAGATTAAAACCATTAGACAAGACAACTTCATCAAATTTATGATGCCATTGTTTAGGTGCTTGTTTAAGCCCGTACAATGATTTTACAAGCTTACACACATTATGCTCATTTCCAGGCATAACAAACCCCTCCGGTTGTTTCATATATATTTCTTCTTCCAAATCTCCATTCAAGAAAGCTGTTTTAACATCCATTTGATGGATTACCGGATTGTTAATAGCAGCTAGGGCAATCAACAATCTAATTGTGGAGATTCTAGCAACCGGTGCATAGGTATCAAAATAATCAATACCTTCCTTTTGTCTAAAGCCTTGAATTACCAATCTAGCTTTATACCTATCGACAGTACCGTCAACTTTCATCTTTCTTTTAAATATCCACTTGCAACCCAAAGGTTTTCAACCACGCGGAAGATCCGCAAGAATCCACGTGTTGTTTCCCATTATGGAATCCATCTCATCATTGACAGCTTCTTTCCAAAATGACACGTCTCGAGACTCCATAGCCTCCTTAAACGTCTTAGGATCCTCATCAACATTATAACAATATGAGTATTGAAATCCTACTTCATCTCTTGTTCCTTCCATCAAATAAGTTTGATAATCGGGTCCAAAAGACTTTGGTTTACTAGCCCTGTTGCTTCTACGAAGCTCGAAAGGCTCATCTTGAGAATCAACACCATTGTTGTTCTCTACTCCAACAATAGTAGGAGTTATATCTTTTGGCCTCGGTATAGAAGTAAAACGATGTTCATCAAAGATGGCATCCCTCGACTCAATCACCGAATGAACAACAACTGAATCATTAGGCTCTATAACATAGAACCTATATGCTTTGGAATGCAAAGCATATCCAATAAAGATACAATCAATGCCTCTTTCACCCAAGGTTTTAATCTTAGGCACGGTAAGTCTTACAACAACCCTACAACCCAAACTCGTAGATAATTCAAGTTCGGCTTCCTTTTGAACCAAAGTTCATATGGGGTAATAGGATTCCTTTTATTTGGAATTCTATTCAGTAAATAACAAGCCGTTAACTTGTTTCTCCCCAAAATCCCTCACTCAAACCAGAGTAAGATAACATGGAATTAACCATCTCTTTAAGAGTACGGTTTTTCCTTTCCGCTATGCCATTTTGTTGTGGCGTATACGGCGCTGTAACCTCATGTATTATACCACATGACCTGAAAAAGGTTGGATAAAAATATTCGCCACCTCGATCGGTATGCAACCTTTTTATTTTAGTGGTTAATTGTAATTCTACCTCGGTTTTATAGATTTTAAATTTATCTATTGCCTCGTCTTTAGAATGAAGTAGAAATACATAACAAAACCGTGTGCAATCGTCTATAAATGTTACTACATATCTTTTATTACCAAAAGAAGGCGTAGAACAGAAATCACAAAGATCACTATGAATAAGTTCTAAAACGGAAGACGATCTTTCAACACTATGAAAAGGTTGTCTCACAATTTTGTTTAACATACAAGTATTACACTTATTCATATTCATGTCAAAAGATGGAATCAACTCATTTTTAGACATCATCAACATACGCTTATAATGAACATGTCACAACCAGCATGCCACAAAACAGAACTATTAACATCAAGATTTGTGATAACATTATTTACAACATCATGCTGAATATTTAACATAAACATGCCATTACATAAGTAACCAAATCCAATAAATACACCACACTTACTTAAAATGTACTTATCTGACTCATAAACTTGTTTATAACCTTCTTTACATAACAAACTACCAGAAACCAAGTTTTTCCGTATACAAGGAGCATGCAACACATGTTTTAAAATAATACATTTTCCAGAACTAAAAGATAAAACAACACTTCCAATTCCAACTATGGCAGCCCTTGACTCGTTTCCCATAAGTAGCATGGATCCATCGATCACGGGTTCATAGTTTTTAAACCAGCTTCTATCCTTGCAAACGTGTCTCGTTGCACCCGAGTCAATCCACCAAGCAACATCATCATCCTGCATATAAAATGCCTCAGAATTTAGTGGTACAAAATTCACATTGGAATTAAATCCACAAGTAACATTATGACCTTGATGTTTAGAAGCACCTTGGTCCTTAGACCCTTGCCCCGAACAGTTGTTTGGTCCTTTCTTCCTTACTCGACAATCAACCCTGAAATGTCTAGTTTTTCCGCAATTCCAACAAGCACCTTTCGGTTTTTTGTTGGTATCTTTGCCATTGTTTTGGGAAGACTTTTTCTTATCTTTTCCTTTGTTCTTATATGAACATTCACCGGCTTCCATCATATTGATAGAGGTCGAATCCATTACCTCTTTACCCATGGTTTTACCGCCCTCTTGCGCCCTTAGAGATTCCTCTTCACGCAAGTGACTACCAAGTTCTACCAGAGATAATTCTTCATTTTTGTGATTTAACATGTGTTTAAAATCTTTCCATGATGGTGGTAATTTATCTATAATACTTGACACCGAAATAGACTCATCCATTTCCATTTTATGTTGTGCAAACTGACCCAAAATGCGTAGTAATTCATTATACTGTTCCATTACTGACCTTGAATCTACCATGTTATATTTCATGAAACTACCAACCAAGAACTTTTTACTAGAGGCATCTTCATTCATGTATTTAGATTCTATTGAATCCCAAAGTTCTTTTGCAGACTCAACATTTTGGTAAATGTCAAATAATGAATCAGACATACCGTTTAGAATTTGACCTCTACAGATGTAGTCATCATTCTCCCATTTGTTCTTCCTTCTCAGTTCCTCCAGTGGTCCGTCATCCATCACTTCAGGCATCGGTGTACTCAACACATACACCACTTTCAATGTTGTTAGCAGAAAATGCATCTTCCTTTGCCATCTTCTAAAATTGACACCTTCAAACTTTTCTAATTTTCCAAAGTTTGTAGTCATCTCCTTGACACTTGACATTGCAGAAATTCTGAAATAACTTTTGTAGATTGTTGTTAAGTATATAGCTTTCAAGGGAATTAACACAACAATGTCAAAACTAAAACCGCAGGAAAAATAAACTTGATATGACGTAGAATCGTGTAGAACACTTTCCTACAAAAGTTATTCGACCCTTATTGAATGCCCCGGGTTGCACGAACACTTCTGTGAGATAAGACTACGTTTTCCCTTTTCTTTATGGCACAAAAATAAAAGTATACTAATGGAGTTTTATTAGAAAGTTCTGACACACAAAGATGATTAAAACTTGAATATGTTTTCAAGTATTCTCTCAAAATGATCAAGTAATTGCTATCTTTCAAAAGTCTGTTTTTAAATAAGTAAAAACTTGTTTTTTTATAACTTCTAGGCTCAGAAGTAGTTAGTTAAAAACGTTTAGTTTAAGAGACACCTTTGTGGAAAGGTGTTGAGAGGAAAAAACTGCTGAAAAACCATGAAAAGACACACTAATTCGCATTTTCGGGTCACAGGCGGGCGCCTGTGAGAACCAGAAAACTGAAAAACAACCTGTTCAACATTTTGCCTTGACAGAACCTCACAGGCGGGCGCCTAAGGGCACAGGCGGCCGCCTGTCACTCTGTTTTTCCAAAACCGAATTTTACGTGTCTTTTCGTTTGTTTTACAAACTCTACTTGATCATTTACTTCCGTAAACTCGTAAACAATTATATGAGCGTGCACTCCGCACCTCCAAAACCACAACAGAGTGTTCGAGTTCACCCATCTTTGTACCAAACCCTTAATTATACTAATGGACATGGTTATACTTAAATCACCAACATCTGGCTGTCTTGGATTGATGGAAGGCAGGGAGGAGGAGGAGGGTGGTGCAGGTGGAAGAAAAATGAGGTGGGTAGAAGATAATGGGATGATGTCAATTGAAAATTTTACCCATGTTTAATATTGTTAATTAGGCTAAAGATGAATCAAGGGACTTAAATTGAGCATATTGATAATTTAGGGTCGTAAATTGATCGATTAATAGTTTAAGGATGTATATTGCTCATGTATTATAGATAAGGGTTGTAAATAGAGTAAATAATAATTTAAGGTTGTAAAATTTTCATAGGGTATAGTTTAAGGGTGAAAATAGCTTTTTTTTTTCCCCCTTAAAATACCAACAAAGATTTTTTTTACGACTGATCAATTATAAATAAATACGAAAAGATGATATCATGTGCACTTTCTTTTTTGTGTGTGCCAATATATATACTACTCCATCTTAAAATATAAGTCCATTTAGTTTTTATGTTTTGTCTCATAATATAAATTCATTTAAATAACCAATGAAGTAATTATCATATTTTTTTCCTTTTACCTCTCATTTATTATCTATCCACTCACTTTTCACTATTCTGCATTAATAACGTATTTTAAATTTTCACTATTCTGTATTAATAGTCAAAGGGTATTTTAATTTTTTTTTATCAAAATTAATAACACAACCAATTTTTTTAATCTGTGTGAAAACATTCAAATAGGAAGACGGAGGTAGTACTAATATACATATTGCTGAAATTAATTAGTGTCCGGTTATTAGCTGGCTGTGAAAGGCGGAGGGAAAAAAAAAAAAAACCACCGACGATTATGCTCCGTGTCTTGTACTAGACTCATCATTCACCGTCAATATACTTTTACTTAAGTATTTTTTTTTCTCTTTTCTGATGAGTGACAATCAATCTTCTTCCTGGCTCCAGACAGCATTTAGAACAAGAAGAATTAGCTGTCTTGTGTTTGTGGCTTTGCAAAACGATGATTGAATTTAAGGACAATGACATTCATAATAATCATTTCTGCTTTCTTGATTAGTATTCCTTCCGTTTTTTTTATCCGTCACATTTCAAAATTTGCTATGTTTTTGTTTATATATCATTTTACATTTTGAATGGATCATTTATTATTTTTTTCCTCATTTATCAATAAAATATTTACATCTCCAATAAAAAAATATTTTTTCAATACTAAAAACTAATTTTCCAAAAAAGTATTTACATCTCCAATAAAAAAAATACATTTCTAATACTATATTTCCGACATATTAATTATTTTCTTAATTTTTGTGATGCTTCTCTCTGCGACAAATAAAAAAAACGGAGGGAGTATCAACCATTGCTACTTATAATTAGTTATTAAGTTAATTTATCTAGTAAAATGTTATTGCCTTCGTTTCAAAATAACTGATACAGTTGTTAAAAAAAATTGTACTATTTTATCTGACCAGAACATTTTCCAAAGCAGCATTTATTGCTCGTTTTATTACTTTAACACTTATTTAATACTAAATCCGTCCCAAAATATAAATATGTTTGGACTTTTTTTTATTACAGATTAAGAAAATTAGTTAAATTTGTTATATGTCTTTAATTTTGATGAAAACTCTAAAATTTCATAGTCATTAATGTAAATTATTGAAAAGTAGTTGAATATATAATACTACTGAGGAAAACCCTTCAACGATGCACGTGATAATGTAAAATATGAAAATGATTATTAAAATTTCAAAATTATACATTTGTCCAACAATATTTTTTGTTTGAAAGTTAAATCAATGGTAAATGAATAGAAGGGATGATTTGAATATAGTATAAAAATAAATATGTTTTCTTGAGGACAAAAAAATATTCGGCTATGTGAACATATGAGAATCGAATTGAAAGACACTACACGAACCAAAGTAACTACAAATAATAATGGTTTCTTACAATGGAAGTGAACAAAATAGTTAATAAAAGGCTTATGGGATAAAGCTCTATTCCGGAAACAATTAATGTTTAACCTTTTCGTATGGAATGTCACATCAGTCAACACATGGGCGCTTCGTCATCCGCTAACACCGTATAAGTTATTAACGAAAAAGCAAAACACCCAGTTCGTTTCGGACGGTATTGAAATGTCTTCATATTGTTTCCCCGAATGCTGAAACAGTTCTTGTATTAGTCCATTACATTCATTATGTCCAATGATGTTTACAAAGATTCCCAATTGTTCATCTATCATTACAATATGAGTGTGGCATAGCATGCCTCTATGTCTAAGCATTTCATTAATAATATGGAAAACGGGTTTATCCGTTTAAATTATTTCTCAAAAGAAATCACTGTGACTGTCAAGTACATATGTCATAAACAAAGATTCAGCTGGGTGGCAAAGCATGAGCAGGTTGATACTTTTGTAGTGATAGTAACTTGCAACCGCTGCCACCAATTCCATATCATCCAAGTCTTTGTCAACGACATCCATGTTGTTTGACAAATCTGTAAAAATATGTTCACATCTGAAGAATGAACCAAAGAACATGTCCTACCATTTAGTATGTTCCTAACTGTCCCATTTGGACTTCTCCACATACTCGTCAAGTCAAACCATGGAATTATCAATAAGAGGAAAGGCAAAATTGTATGACCTCTACTTTTTGTAGAGACCATAGCTATCATTAATATAATCCTCTGCTTTTTGTGGATTGTTCTTGTCATTGCGGTTGATGTCTTGAACTAATTCCTCCATAGCTGTATTTGCATTTCAACTTCAGCAACTTATAAAAAAACTACCAGATGAATATACATTCCATATATTATGTAAAAATGCAACAAAAATGAAACGAAGGAAATGACCAAATCTAACTGCTAAAATGCAATAAAAAATGGTCTGAATTAGTCAAGGCAACTGCTATATATCTTTTCCAATGAAAGTTGTTGTGCATATACACACCTGAATGAATGAATGTAGCTATTCGACAAATATTGGACAGGCAGAAAGTTTAAATTCATGTGCAGCCTGTTGCATCGAACCTTCAATCCTTCAAACATGAAATGCAGAGCATAGACAAAAACCTCGGTTGAATCATCTTCAAATTAAACAAATCCAAACCCACCCTTTGTTGTACCTATATTTCTTAGCAACTATACATGAAAGGATTATCCCATAATTCCCAATCACTTCATTCAGTTGATTTCGTTCGCAGTAGATCGCATAGTTTTCCCCTTCAATTCAGTGTGGTTTAACTGCTACCCAAGACATAAATCCGTTAATTACCATTAATGGAAATTCACAGCACATGACAGTAGATGTAATCAGAAATCAACAAAATCAACAAATAAGACATTTCAATGTGAGTTCAAATCACAAACATCAAAGGAAATAGTTAAATCGTTTCTCAATGTTCAAAAATGGATAGACTTCATTAGATATATATCTCACTTTCCCGTTATCATTAGGTGAAATAATACAACTACTTTGTTATGCATCACGTCATGTATTATTGGCCATAGTGAAGGCCAGAGATCAGCCCAGCCATTTGATGGAGGCATACCAATGATGATTTACCTCAAAATCATTGAGTAAAAAATTAAAGAACAGAATCCAAAATGAGACCAATATTTAATACCCAGTGAAATCAGAAAATCCATAAATGTGTTAAAACCTCCACTTAGGAGTCGAGAAAGTATAAATATCATGTAATCATTTGAAAGCACAACTTAGTATACAGGAAAACAGATCATGTATAAAATTATTAGCATAGAAACTACTTGAATAGTAACATAACAAAGAGGAATTTGGATCCTCTCCGGTGAGGGCCATCCAGCGATTTGTCTATGAAGAGGGATCCGGATACTCTTCTATGTTCAAGCTGAAAGTAAGCTTACTTTATTATGTTACCTGCGGTATTATAAGAGAGGATCGGATCCAACATCTACAAACAGAAAACACTACTTCATTTTGATCAAATGATTTCCCAGTCAAACACAAATGTATGCATTATAGCATGACATTAAAAATACAAGTATAAAAAAAATCACAAACTATGTCCTCGTAAACTTCCCACCATAACCACACAAAGATAACCTTAAACAAATACTACTCCCGTCAAATGTAGATGACTTCATTTTTTGGGCAACAAATATTTTAAACAACCTAATCTTTATCTAACCACGTTATTTAACAAACATAAAGTAAAGATTTGTAAATATAAGGGAGAAAAGAGAATACCAGATTCACGTATATCGAAATTTCAAGCTATTGTCTAGCACACGATACACGTATCACAATGAAATTTCAAGATATTGTCTCGAGCATGAAGCACACAATCAAATCACAAGCGAAACACAGTAGCTGCGCTTCGTTTCCAGAGATTGCTGAATCTTCTAAGTTCAATGCATCTTGATAGTTCCATGTCTTGAATATCAGCCTTTTATTGCTAAATAAGACATAAAATATATAATAATAATACTGAAAATACTGTATTTTTATTCATATCATTCTCTCCCTCTTCGAAAGGATTCGTCCTCGATTCAACATGATGTCATAGAAGTCCGCACCATCAAGCCTCACACCATGATACTCCACAATAAACCCCAAAAATATGCCGGGGTCAAAATTAACGCGAATAAACAACTTCGTATCATTATCATAGGAATGGGTCACACCATTCTTCACCAAAGAAACATGAGAAAATGCACATGGCCTGAGAGAAATAGGAATGACGTCTTGTGAGGCAACATAGAAATGTAAATCATGATAGGCATCAACCTGCTCCAAATATGGGTCAACAAACTCGTGCTTCAGTATTCCACTATCCTCAACAATGTCAAGATCTTCCATTAGCATAAGAGGTCCTGCACATGGAGTGTCCATAATCACTATCTCATCCACAGTTACATCAACACTATCATCTGTAACAGTAAAATCATTGACAACCTCAGGCATGTGAACTTCAACCTCAGTCGGACTTACTTCAGCCTCAACGACCAACTCATCCTCTGTAGTAACAACAACAACATCATCCACAACTGTATCAACTACGGTTTTAGCCTCAAACTGAACATTATCACCGTGCACCACAACATTAAGAGGATTTTGAACAATACAGTTAACATGAAAGAATTTTGGTGCCTTGCCCCGTGCAGCTTCGGCAATAGTTATACCATACTGCAGAAAGAAAAGCGCGTCTTCAGCCGTCGATTTTGTGCCAAATATCCTCCTTCGTCTTGCGTCAGTATGTTTGTAATGCTCTAGTTCCTTCTGTAATCGAGCAATATGTTCTTGCAGAAGTTGTCGTAAAGGTATTCCTTTTCGCTCCGCGAGGTAGTCATTTTGTTCCTTCACAAATTCAGCGTCGGCTTCCTTGACATCAGCCGGATAATATATTTTGGGATCATATTCCATATAGTACACAAAACCATCGTAGCGTATCGTACCACAACGACCCCACTTCATCTCAAACTCGGATAATTCCAAACAAGAACACGAAATGACAGCAATTTTCACCTTATGAGTAGTAGAACGAGAGGAACTTTCAGCCTGCTTTGGTGGAGTCGTAGTAGAAGGAGTAGTAGACACCCCGGGCTGAAAAGTAGGTGTATAAGGACCCCTATAGCCAAAGGGACGAGCTGATCTAGCCCTTTCTTCACGTCGACTCTTAAGACGTCGTTCAACCATCATAGCACCATTAACCATGTCATGCAACGTCTCATAATTCTGAAGTTCAACTTGCCCCGCTATATCGTCACGCAAACCACATAAAAACCGCCGCATAGTCACATCCTCGGGTTCAATGATGTTCGAACGAACCATGGTAAGCCGCATCTCTTCGTGATATTCTTCAACGGACTTCCCGGATTGAGTCAAGCTGTTGCAACTTAAAAGTTTGATCGCGAAAATAATGGTTTGGAACCCATTTGATTCGCATATGTTCCGTAAGCAAAGTCCAGCTATTTATCGGTTGTTCTCCCCGTCTTCGCCTAATTTCTTGAAAACCATGCCACCACGACATAGCATACCCCGTGAATTCCAAAGTCGCAATCCGCATTTTTTTCGAGTCACTATAGTTATGAACCGCAAAAATCTGGTTCATTTTCATTTCCCACTCCAAGTACTTGCCCGGATCCGACTTACCATCGAAGGAAGGAATCTTATATTTCAATCCACGTAAAGAATCATCATGTACAGCCTCGTAATCTTCTTGTACAGAATCAGCCGCAAGATCACTAAGTTCCTCCTCCTCCTCAACATATCCACAACTCGAAACCGTGGCTGATGTACGTAGCTTCCTTGGTTTGGCGTGGTTTTACCGACGTTTCGTGAAGGATTTCAGCTCCGTTGCTGCTCCGTTGACGGAACTTATCAAAAAGAATGCGCCATTCAATTGGGGAGAACGACAAAGGGAGTCTTTTGAAACCCTTAAGTTTAAACTTATTTCTGCGCTATTCTTGCTTTACCCGATTTTGATAAAGTCTTTGAGTTAGAGTGCGATGCTTCGGGGTGGGAATAGGGGGCGTGTTGCTTCAAGAAAAACGAACCATTGCCTATTTTTCTGAAAAACTTAAGGGTGCGCAATTGAATTACTCGACTTATGATAAAGAGTTGTATGCTTTACTTCGTTGTCTCCAAACTTGGCAACATTACCTACGACCTCACGAGTTCATTATTCACACAGACCATGAGTCTTTAAAATACCTTAAGGGTCAGGGTAAGTTGAGTAAGCGCCATATTCGTTACATCGAGTTTATCGAGTCCTTTCCATATGTGATTAAGTTTAAAACAGGACAAGATAATGTTGTGGCCGATGCTTTGTCACGTAGACATTCGTTAATTACGTCTTTGCAAACTCGAATGTTTGGGTTTGAGAGTTTAAAGGATTTGTATCCTAATGATATTGATTTTGGTGAGGTTTTTCACAGGTGTCCGTCATCCACTATTCCCGACTATTATATTCACGATGGGTTTTTGTTCAAAGGAGATAAGTTATGCATTCCTAGGACATCTATCCGTGAGTTGTTATTGAGAGAAGCACATGGGGGTGGTTTAATGGGTCACTTTGGTGTTGATAAGACTTTGGAGATCTTTGCGTATTCATTTCTTTTGGCCTAAGATGCGGGCTGATGTTGCAAGGTTTTGTGAGTCTTGCCTTACTTGTAAGCATGCTAAGTCGACTTTAAAGCCCCACGGATTGTATACGCCTTTGCCTATTCCTACCACTCCTTGGACTGATATTTCGATGGATTTTGTGTTAGGCTTACCTAGGTCTAAGAGTGGGAAAGACTCCGTGTTTGTGGTAGTCGATAGATTTTCTAAGATGGCTCATTTTATACCATGTTCTAAGACTAATGATGCATCTTATGTGGCTGATTTGTTCTTCAAGGAGATAGTGCGTTTGCATGGGATTCCTAGAACCATTGTAAGTGACCGTGATACTAAGTTTGTAAGTCATTTTTGGCGCGTTTTGTGGTTGCGTCTAGGAACTCATTTGCTCTTTTCCACTTCGTTCCACCCGCAAACAGATGGTCAAACCGAGGTTGTGAATCGAGTCTTGGGTCAGTTACTAAGAACAGTTGTGCAAAGAAATTTAAAGAATTGGGAATCGAGTTTGCCTTACGTTGAGTTTGCATATACTCGAGCTAAACATTCAGCTACTCAATTTGCTCCTTTTGAACTTGTTTATGGATTTTTACCTTCTACACCATTTGATTTTGTTCCTTTGCCTCCAGGTGAGCACGCGAGTATGGATGGTGATGCTAAGGCTAAATTGGTGAAATCTCTTCATGAAAAGGCACGGCTGAATGTAGAAAAAGCTATGGAGATTTATGCAAAGCAAGCAAATAAAGGTCGCAAAGAAATGATCTTCGATCCGGGTGATTTGGTTTGGCTACATCTTCGGAAGGATAGATTTCCCCATTTGCGCAAGTCAAAGCTGAATGCTCGTGGTGATAGGCCATTCAAAGTGTTAAAGCGCATCAACAACAATGCATACGAGCTTGATATCCCTCCGGAGTGGAATATATCCTCAACTTTCAATGTAGCTGATTTGTCTCCATTTACGCCTATTTCAGATCTGAGGACAGATCCTCGTCAACCGGGAGGGAGTGATGCATACCAAGAGAGTCAAGACAGTGAAGTCGTTCATGATGAGTTGGAGATTCAAGATGGACCGATGACGAGAGCTCGGAAACAAAGACTCGAGGATGCATTGACGAAATTAGTTCTTTCTTTGAATTATGATCGAGTGGGAGAGGAAAACTTATCTATTTTGTTATTATTTATATGTAATAAGGGGTAGGGGGTATTTTTGGGAGTTTTGACCAATTTTGAACAACCCTTCCCAAAATGGCAGTTTTGTCAAACCCGACTTTCGGCTTTCCATTTTGGGAAACTAAACCTTCCATTCCCAAGTACCCTATACCTTAAAGGTATTTGAGGCCCTACCCTACAATAATCTACCATTTTTACCCTTCAAAAACCCGATACCTTTTTCACTTTAAATTTTGGAAAATATCCCTACTAAAAATGGACCTTGTCCAAGATTGCACCCAAGACATGTCCAAGACTTGTCCTAGACATGCCTTGGACGTGGCTTAAGTCTCCCACATCGGTTTTAGCATGATTCTAACTCCCAAACTCAAAACTATAAGTATTTTTGTCCCACATTGCTAGTTTGGGAGTAGCTAGTTATTTTGAATTCTATATAAGGATTGTAACTTGCCTTGTATAAACTTAAGTTATATTTGAGTGAAAATATTATATATTTCAAGTTTCAGTGATTGAAACAAACAGTTAAAACTTTTCCTTGCGACTGGGTGAAGGGTTAACTCGAGAATATATCAAAGGTGTGAGCAACCTTTGTGCGACATTCTCAAACTTGGAGAAACCCGAAGTACGATTCCGAGGTTGGATCTAAGCTTGCTCCTATCTTTGTTCTTCATTTTCGTTCTTATTATCCTAATCTAGTAAGTATTTCGATTTTCCTTCTTGTTTTCTTTTCAATAAAACGTGTTATTAGCTTAATTAGCAAGAACACTTAAATCTAGATCCTTAGTTTTCATATCAATAAGCGTCGTACGTACCCCACATGAGAAATCTGCAAAACAAATTTCACGATACACGTATACTGAAATTTCATCATATTGTCTATGAAGCACACGATAAGCGTCGTACGTACCCCACAAGAGAAATCTACAAAACAAATTTCTGAAAGTATGTTTTCAACTACAGAGTACAGTTCACAAATTTTCAAGGCGTGGAATCACTATGTCTAAAATAACATCAAGGCACAAAATAAAAACAATGGATAATTAATTCATATTCATATGAAGAACAACACAGTGCATTTCATTAATAAAGATGGCCAGTAAATTTTAACATGATTAAGAAATGAGAAGTGATGAGATAATCGTCAAATCGAAAATATTAGCCATTGAATGCCAAAATTTTGGCTCTATTTCAAAGTTTTTTCTGCAAATTGTGGATGGAAGTTAACGGAAAAAAGCTAATCATAAGATCTTTTGAAAATTGAAAATGAAAAGAAAACGGAAAAGATAGTGGTCAGATGAAGAGTTGGAATTAGATTTAGGTGGTTGTTGGAAGAGTGGAGAGAGGAGAGGAAGAACCGCTGAGTTGTGGAGAGCGTGGGCTACGGATGGTGGGAAGGTCATGATATTTTTTTAAATTTGTTTAGGTCAGGTATTCGCGTGTTATGTTTGCGGGTTTGGGTCGGGTAATTCTTGTTAAGCGGGTCAATTGGCGGTTTTTTTTTTCTAAAATATTAATATAGATATCATGGGTAAAAAAATGTAATAAATGTTTTATTAAATTTAATGGTAAACAAAATACGGGTGTGTAAACGGTTGGGGTGGGTAATCCATGCTGAGTCCGAAAGCCGGAGGGTGGTTGTTTGAGTCCCGTAAAGGGCCGGCCCCTTTCGGTAAGAGGATATAATAAGAAAGCCCCTTCCCCGAGCTGCTAGGTCCCTGATTAACCTCTCCTCGCATTCCTGTGGGATCGGGGGCGAGGAGGCCCTCACAGTTAGCATTTAACCGTTTTTTTTTATAATTACACATGTATATCCTTATGACATGACCTAGTGACAAAGAGTTTGTGTGCCTTAAAAGGGCAACTGGACCTGGAGCTGTAAATTGAAGTTTCAAACCTCGTAAAGGCGACTTCTTTCAGTTGTTTGGTATAATAGTACACCCATGACTGTGAGCCACTAGACTATCTGATTAACATCTTCAGTCATCCCGTAGCACAGGAGAGGAGAGAGACCCTTGTGGTTAGAGTTTAACTAAATTTTTTTTTGGGAAAAGTTTTGTTTTTTTTCCAAAAACGATCTTTATTTATTGATAAAATTTCCAAAAGAGGAATCACAATTTCGATGCAACGTGCATCTGCAAATCCAACTTACATAAGATTACATGCCCCAAGCAATTTTAAGATTCTTCACTCTATTGACAATAGTGGAAATCAAAATTTGAAGTGGTGGATGGATCTCCCCAGTATGGTGTTGCATTTTGTTCCTCCAGGCCCATATTTGTGAAGTCGTTTCACGAAATACATATGGCCAATCTTCAACAGCAGTTGGTTTATAGACATTGGACTTAATCCATTCCCCTATCGAAGGATGATAGAAGAAGTCATTCCACCGGCATCGGGGTAGCAAATTTTTCCAAAGTGTTTTAACCATTTTTATAATTACACATTTATTGAAAAGAAATGTAACGCCCCGTTCCCGGATACCGAGTCTTTACCCGGAAATAGAACATTCGGTACGTATAATATAAAATAAATTCTATATTATACGTAAGCCTCTACTACGTCGTATTGAGTTTCGCATTTACGGAAGCTAAAAGACTCGGGTGTATTTTTTTTGTACAAGATAAGAATAGAAACACAACCATACTAAAGATAGAAAAGATATCTTATAACAACGAACTTCAAATCTTATAACCGTACGATGTTCAAAGAAAGAAAAGCAATACAACAAATATATTACAAGAAAAATGTCAAGAAATACAACATGTCTTAAAATAAAATTACAACACAAGTCTTGAAGAGAAAACAACATAGTTTAGTAGAAATAAAATATGATAAAAGCATAGCATGACAAGTCATCAAACATCATCCTCGAAGTCCTCATCGAACTCTTGTTCCACCTGTTCATCTTCTCAACCCCAAACACAACAAACATGCATTTGAGGTAAGTACAAAGGTACTTAGCAAGAAACAGAAGCTATTGCATTAACTAGATTTGACAATGAAAGACTTACATTGTTATTAAGTTATCTTTATTTGACCGACTCAATTATAGGGTTCACTTCATTCTCATCAACATGTTGTGACTAAACGTTTCTAACTTAACTCAAGTTTGTTACACCGGCATTCAAGGGCACTACGCATGATGCTACCCACCACGAGGTATCGTTTGCAACCTATCAGTGGATCACACCGATAGCCACGGGTTAAGACCCGATAGTATACACGTTCGGCGAAGTCACTCTACCATTTAGCCGTTTATAGGCCAGTAGAGTTATTCACTTTATCTGCCGCCCACACATCGCGATATTGACAAGTGCCTAACCAAGAATATTACGATGTTTAGTCTTTTACTATACACTTATGTAAATTATTAATCATTAACTAGCCACCTTCAAGGTAGAAGCTCACTTAACAACTCTACTCCATCACTTAGACTCTAGACACAACACCCTAAACACGTACACAGACAATGATGAATACTAATTCATCAAAGCACAAGCCATTCATACCCTTCCGACGGTCCTGAACTTCAACTCTATGGAAGAGTACATTCGGTGCCGGAACTAAACGCATCAGAAGCTTAATCAAGGCTTGTTCATGTTCATCTAGTGTTATTAGATTCAAGGGGTAACATTATAACTCATCTCGTAGATTAAAACACTCAAAATACCATTTAAACAGTGTTGGGGGGCGCCAACACCTTTGGCGTGCGCCAAAACTGCTTCAGAGACTTCACTAAACTCTCTTCAGGTTTGGGGGGCGCCAAAATTGCATCAGAGAGTTCACAGAACTCTCTGAAACAGGTCAGGGGGGCGCCAAAGAGGTTGGGGCGCCAAAACTGAGCAGACAGTATTACATGCAATTTTCTGCACTCTATCGATTTCTACTAAAACCAACCAAGTTTAACATCATTCTAAACATCATAACAACATAAAATCTTTACTTTAACACCACATATCCAAGCAATTGCATGATCACATTTAAACATGATTTCAACATCAAAACACCCCAAAACAAGGCCCTAACTTCACCAAATCATAACTAACACAATAGAGAAGATTTACTTACTTGATCAAAGCACAACTCCAAGAAAAACTTCAGAAACTTTGCAGGCACTTCTCAAACTCCAACAAAAACCTATTTGATCCACAACCAATTCACAAACTAGTTGGGATCAAGGTTTCTAACTACTCAGAACTACGAATTACACAACTCTCTTCAACCAAACATGATCAAAACTTGATGAATCCAAGATTAGGGCTATTTTCATACCTTGATAAAACCTGGAAAACTTAGTATCAAAACGATCATTGCCTTCTCACGATGCTCCAGCTCCAGTTGAATCTGAAAACGGAGTAGTAACTAGAGAGGATTTTGAGAAAGCCTCTTTGTCCTCTTCCTTTGCTCTCAATTTCAGAACTTGAACGTTATTTCTTTTCTCACAACTTCTGATTAGTGGGAAGTTTTATTCTCCTCAAATAAAACCTCTCCCCTAATTACCAAAATTCCCTTTACTTTTCCTTAATTGCAATATAACCTCCATTAATAGATATATATATATTTAATTTAAAAAAAATATATATATATATATATATATATATATATATATATATATATATATATACACACGTATGTATAACTATTTATAACACTTTAAATCCATAAAAGAAACAAATATAATATTTCGTTCTCGCAAATTGTCACGTCTGGCTTTTTTTTCGAAAATCGGAATATTACAAAAAAACGTTACATAATTATTGAAAAGTGTGTGAAAAAACTATCAATAATAAAGAAAAAGTGCTAAATTATTAATTTTATGATCTTTAATGTTTTGAGTTGATCCTTATAAGATGTGTATTTAAGGGTGATTCCATTGACAATTTAATAAAAAAAATTCACAATCAATATTGATTCTAGAAGCACAATTAAGTATTATGGTTAGTGCTATTATTAGTAATTTGCATAGAATCTTCTATATTCCTACAATTTTCTTTATTAAATGATTGAGCGATCATAAGCACACTCAGCTCATACAAATTCTTTTTTCTTCACCCTGGATTCCTTCACCGCTCTCTTCATCGCTCTTCTTACCTCTCTTCACCACTAGCTTAATTCATCGCCTTCTTCAGCCTCTTCTTCAGTCTGCCTTCCTTCCCTTTCTGATGCTCCTGCTTCCGAGTTTTCATCATCATCTTCATCACCGTCCCCATCATCATTCGTAATTTGCTTTTGAAACACATGTATTTTGGATTTATCCTCCTCACGTTTACGACGTTATTCTGTTAGGGTAGTGCCCTAAACCCAATCAGATTTGATCGGGTTAGATTATTTCTACTACGCTTTTATACTCGTACATATGATAAATGGCGTTTATGTTATTATATACTTGTTTGTTTAACGGACTATTTTTATATTGTATACAATTACATCCCTTAGATTAAACTGTGTGATGGAGAAATCATAATGGTGATTATGGTTGGTGAGAGTTTAATTTTATAAAATCTATAATCATGTGTGTATTATTAAATGAGACATTAATTAATTGTACGGTTAGACTTGTTGGTGATTTAAGTATAATCACAAGCCATTGAGGTTATCGGGGTTTAGTACAAGGGTGGTTATGCTCGTAAAGCTATAATATAAGTACGGAGGTGCGGAGTGCACGCTTATATAAGTGTTTACGAGTGTACGGATGTAAAATGAGCAAGTGGAATTCATAAAACAAACAGAAATTCAATTTTGGAAAAATCAGTGTCACAGGCGCCAGCCTGTGGGCTTAGGCGGCCGCCTGTGGGCTTAGGTGGCCGCCTGTGGGATTCTGGCTAGGCTAAAAGTTGGACAGCTTCTGGTTCAGTTTTCTGGTGCATCACAGGCGCCCGCCTGTGGCCCGAAAACTGATTTTTTGGTGTCTCTTTGCCATTTTAAATGGGTACAACCAAATGGAACCTTTTCATTTGGTGTCTCTCACTTAAGGGACGAATTTCTTTGCTCTTTTTCAGAACCAAGTGCTATATATAAGCAAGTTTACATTGTTAAACATAAGAACAACAAATGTAAAGCATCCTTGTTAGTCATTCTATATAACTTAAAACTTCTAAGTGCTCTTTAATCTTTTTGTCCAGAGTTTAAAGGTTGTTCTCTCAGGTTTATCTCACTTAAATATTCGTGAAACCCTGGACAAAGTATAGGGTCGAATAATTTAAGAAGGACAGCGATTTATTGTGAAACGGAGAGGTTCCAAGTCTTCTATATTTGCAGGAATTCAAGGCATTGTTGATCATCTTTACACCCTCAATTTACAACATTCTTCTTAAATTATTGTCTTGATCACAATGGTGAATGCAAAGGATTTGATGATGAATTTCGGGAAACTAGACAAGTTTGAAGGCGTTGATTTCCGGAGGTGGCAAAGGAAGATGCACTTCCTTCTCACAGCATTGAAAGTGGTATATGTTCTTAGCACCGATATACCAGAAGTTGATGATGATGCACCATTGGAGGAGTTAAGAAGGCGGAACAAATGAGAAAATGATGACTACATCTGTCGTGGTCACATTGTAAATGGTATGTCTGATTCGTTGTTTGATATTTATCAAAACTTTGCATCTGCAAAAGAATTATGGGATGCACTAGAAACTAAGTACTTAAATGAAGATGCATCTGCTAAAAAGTTTCTAGTTGGTAATTTCATGAAATACATGATGGTAGATACACGGTCTGTAATGGAACAATTCAATGAACTTCAACGCATCTTAGGCCAGTTTGCACAGCACAAGATGGAAATGGATGAAGCCATTTCTGTCTCTAGTATCATTGATGTTAGTAATACCATCCGCAACGGAAGCGATTTATGGATCTAGATCTATATAATACACGTAATAAAACAACTAGATCTATTCTACAAGGGGGATGTAAATCATACCTCTTGAATCTCAAAATTCAAGTTGAAGAACCGCAAAGGATGAATGTGAAGATGTGAAGAGCACCACGCTCTTCCGATCGTGTGATCCAAGCAATTCCCGGTGGAAGGAATTCTCGACTCGAACCCCTCCGATATGCTACCCGGAAAAAACTCCAAGATTTCTCCCTTATACCCCTTGGCCGAATTTTATCACTTCTTCTCTCTAAGAGGAGAAGTCGAAAATATCATGTGTGTTAAGGCTTGGGAGAACTCTCTTTATATAGGAGAGTAATCCTTGTCCTCCAAGGATTAAATAATTAAGAGATAATTATTACATTAATCCTTTTTCCAAATAAAAGATAAATAAAATAATTATCCCAAACAAATTAGGATAAAACATATTATTATCTAATATTCCATGATTTATCATTTAACAAATAAAAGATAAATCACACATTAAATAATTATCCAAGAAAACTAATTTCTTAATAATTAAATAATATAAAACAAATTGCATGCGCACCTTTCTTTAAAATTAAGGTCACGCACCTTTTCAATATGTTGACCAAAAAATTAGGTCAACACACCAATTCGGGCCGAGTCCACGAAAAATGTCTTTTCCGTGTATTTAATTATTTAGCCCAACTAATTTAATAGTCCACAAAACAATTAATTCACATATCGTTTTAATAAAGTCCAACAAGAACTAAATTAATATTATTAGGATTCGACGTCCGAGAATAGCTATGCTATATTAGGAGGCACGTCGGGGACCATGGACTAATAATCGGCGGCTCCGATAAATCAAATAAATAATTATCTTACGAACGAATAATTATATTCGATAAATCAATCACGGAATATGCCACCATAATCCCGTGATCGCACTCCTCCGATTATGAGATTATATTTATCTCCTCACGAGAATAATAATAAGCGTCCATTGATATAATCATTACATATGGATTAATCCTCCATAGATCGTTCATTCTAAATCGGGAAGTTACCGTTAACCATTTTTAGAACCTCTTATCCTTATTTACCATTAACCCCCTAGTTCAATTAATTCATACAACTCACCGGTAGCTAATCGGTGTAATATGAACTCGCGCGATCGATCGCTTCTAGGATTAACAAATAAGGGAACTGCGTCATCTACTTCCATAAATGGAAGGAATGGATTCCGTATCCGTGATAACACGGACTACTCACTCAATCCAAGACAATGCCAAGATGGGGTAATTCGGACCACGGACTCGGTGTAATCCTTAACCGTCAAGTCAAACTTCATACCGATTCAAGCAGCTTGACCGTGATCACCTCGGGATTAAGATATATCCATAAATATGATCATCCATTGATTCGATAAGACTTCTCGATTACGGAATTATATCGTGAACTCTAATCAAATCGGTCCAAATTCCCTATATGATATATCTATCATATATAAATGCCCCATTAGGTTCTCTTAACCGAAAGTCCGGATAAGACAATCACACCTATTGTGTTCGGGCGCATTAATAGCACGTTAAAGGAGAGACCCGATACTCTCGATTAACTTCACTACGGGCTAATTGTATTTTAAGTACATCTTCACTAACTCAATCCTCCCGTGTATATACCATACACCGAGTTAAGTGATTACATAAACGATATACTTTAGGGTTTTCTGTAGTGTAAATACTATTGTCACATCGGTGATTATGAGAATAATAAATATGAATAATAATATCATTTCATTTATTAAATAAAACAATTACAAAAATTGTCTTTCGGGCATCACACCTAACAATTGATACACTACCACCATCATGGAAAGATTTTAAGCATATGTTAAAACACAAAAAGGAAGAACTCTCCTTGGTTGAACTTGGTAGCCATCTGCGCATTGAGGAATCCCTCAGGGCGCATGAGAATGTGAAATCCAAGGGAAAGGAAATTGATGAATCAACGTACATTCATGTAATGGAGGCCGGGGAGTGTTCCAAAACAAACAAGGGAAAAGGTAATGGTAAGAAAAAGAAACCATTCAAGGCTGGCGACAAAGAATCCGGAAAAAGGCCAAAAGGTGCCTGTTGGATTTGTGGAAAAACAGGGCACTACAAGGCTGATTGCCGAGTGCGGAAGAACGGGAAAAACAAAGGTCCAGAACAGGGGTCGAAAGACCAAGGACCACCCAAGCATCAAGGTCAGAATGTTAATTTTGGTATTAATTCGGTTGTGAATTATGTGCCATTTATTTCTGAAGCATTTTATATGCAGGATGATGATGTATCGTGGTTGATCGACTCGGGAGCAACACGACATGTATGCAAAGATCAAAGCTGGTTTGAAGATTTTGAACCGGTGAATGATGGCTCCATACTAAAGATGGGAAACGAGTCTATGGTTGTTGTAAAAGGCATTGGAAATGTTGTTTTAAACTTTAGTTCTGGAAAATTTGTAAAACTATTTGATGTTTTATTTGTTCCGTGCATCCGGAAGAACCTTGTATCCGGTGCACTTTTATGTAAATCGGGCTATAAACAAGTGTATGAGTCCGATAGGTATATATTATCTAAACATGGTGTGTTTGTAGGATTTGGTTATTTGTGTAATAATATGTTTATGCTTAATATTGTAAATAATAAAGTTAATCAAGTTATGCATATTTCTGATGTTAATATCTCAAAGTTGTGGCATGCTCGGTTAGGACACGTGCATTATAAAAGAATGCAAGTTATGTCTAAAAACGCTTTAATTCCCCCGTTTGATATCAATATGGATAAGTGTACTACTTGATGCTTACCAAAATTGTAAGACAACCATTTCGTGGTGTTGAAAGATCGTCTACAATTTTGGAACTTATCCATAGTGATTTGTGTGATTTTAATGCATCACCATCTTTGGGAAATAAGAAGTATGTGATTACTTTTATAGATGATAATACTCGTTTTTGTTATGTGTATTTACTTAATACTAAAGATGAGGCACTTGATAAATTCAAGATTTATAAAAGTGAAGTAGAATTACAATTGAATTCTAGTATTAAACGTTTTCGTACCGATAGAGGTGGAGAATACTATGATCCAACCTACTTCGGGTCGTGTGGTATTATACACGAGGTTACTGCACCGTATACGCCACAACAAAATGGCATTGCGGAGAGGAAGAACCGTACTCTAAAAGAGATGGTAAATTCCATGTTGTCCTACTCGGGATTGAGTAGTGGATTTTGGGGTGAGGCCATGTTAACGGCCTGTTATTTACTAAACAGAATTCCAAATAAAAAGAATTCTGCTACCCCGTATGATCTTTGGTTTAAAAAGAAACCGAACTTGAATTATTTAAAAGTTTGGGGCTGTAGGGCAGTTGTTAGACTTCCCGATCCTAAAATTAAAAATTTACGAGAAAGAGGCATCGGTTGCATTTTCATTGGATATGCTAGTCATTCCAAGGCATATAGGTTTTATGTTATAGAACCTAGTGATTCCGTGGCTGTACATTCGGTTATAGAATCACGTGATGCAATATTTGATGAGAATAGATTTACATCTATTCCTAGACCAAAGGATATTGCTCCTACGATAGTTGGAGTGGAGAATGTGGAGAATAATGATTCTCAAGTCGACTCTTCTGAACTTCGAAGAAGTAAGAGGGCTAGAATAGCAAAAACGTTTCCACCGGATTTTGTTACTTATTTGGTGGAAGGTTCGAGAAATGAAGTTGGATATCAATACTCATATTGTTACAATATTGAGGATGATCCAAGAACATTTTCTGAGGCGATGGGATCTCAGGATGTGTCATTTTGGAAAGAAGCCATCAACGACGAGATCAATTCCATAATGGGTAACAATACGTGGATTCTTACAGATTTACCACGCGGTTGCAAACCGTTGGGTTGCAAATGGATTTTCAAAAGAAAAATGAGAGTCGACGGTATGGTTGACCGATATAAAGCCCGGTTAGTTATACAAGGCTTTAGGCAAAAGGAATGTATCGATTATTTCGATACTTATGCTCCCGTTGCTAGAATCTCCTCAATCAGGTTATTGATTGCCTTAGCCGCAATTCAAAACTTGGTGATCCATCAAATGGATTTTAAAACAGCGTTTCTAAATGGAGATTTGGATGAAGAAATATACATGAAGCAACCGGAAGGATTTATTATGCCCGGTAACGAGCATAAGGTATGTAAACTTGTGAAATCATTGTATGGACTTAAACAAGCTCCTAAACAATGGCATCAAAAGTTTGATGAGATTGTCTTGGCTAGTGGGTTTAAACTCAATCAGTCGGACAAGTGTATTTATAGTAGATTTGATGATACCGGCAACGGTGTGATAATCTGTCTATATGTCGATGACATGTTGATTTTTGGTACGAACCAAAATCAGGTAGATAAGTGTAAAGGACTCTTATCTTCAAGATTCTCTATGAAAGACATAGGGGAGGCAGATGTTATTCTTGGTATTAAAATTAAGAGAAATCAGGGAGGATTTTCACTAACACAGTCTCATTATATTGAGAAAGTGTTGAAGAAATTTAATTGTGAAAATTGTACTCCGGCAAATTCTACCATGGAGCCTCATGAGAAACTTGGACCTAATAAAGGTGAAACCGTGAATCAACTTGAATATTCACGAGTCATTGGTTGTTTGATGTATGCAATGACTAGTACACGACCGGATATTGCCTATGCGGTTAGGAAACTAAGCAGATATACGAGTAACCCATGTAATTGTCATTGAAGAGCGGTTGTTCGTGTATTGAGATATCTTAAGTCTACCAAAGACTTTGGTTTGACTTATGTTGCATATCCTTCGGTAATTGAAGGATATTTGGATGCTAGTTGGATATCTAATGTAGAAGATCATTCTTCTACTAGTGGATGGGTATTTGTTTTAGGTGGAGGTGCCATTTCTTGGGCTTCTAAGAAACAGACATGTATATCTAGCTCGACTATGGAGTCGGAGTTTATTGCCTTGGCAGCAGCCGGTAAAGAGGCATAATGGCTTAGGAATTTGATTCATGAAATTCCTTTATGGCCTAAACCAATATCACCGATATCTATCCATTGTGAAAGCTCATCTACACTGTCTAAAGAGTATAGTCATGTGTATAATGGTAAGTCACGACACTTAGGCGTTAGACATAGCGCGGTACGTGAGTTGATCTATCACGGGGTGATATCGGTTGTGTATGTGAGATCTCAAAGGAATTTGGCTGATCATTTGACGAAAGGATTGGCTAAGGACTTATTACAAAAGTCGGTTGTCGGGATGGGACTACAACCTGTATAAGTTTCTGATAATAGGACGCCCAATTTCCCTTTGGTACAATGCCTTAGGCTAAATTCAATATGGTAAGCCTGTTATTGAGAACTTGAGCACATGTATTAATCCCGAAGGTATGTGCTATAAACCTGTGAGGTTAGGTTGAAGTTTATCTTCTTAATAAGTCTTTTGAAAGTGCTAATGCAGGTACACGGTAAATTAAAGATTCACCTATATGAGTATGAGGTATGGCCGCTTCAAGGAAAGTTGGGTTAGCTTTCTATATGCTCATGAATGGATATGGACACAAGGCCGGATTTCAATAAATGGTGTCAAGAATAATACTTTGAAGTAGTCTCAATTCATGTGTATTGTTATGTACATGTATTCAAAATGTGTAAAGGGGTTCAATGCTTAGTCACACCCCAATACTCGAATATTTGCGTGTAATAGTACTAGGTGGAAATTCAATCTTTGTGATATTTTCATTAAAGCATGAGTTGGTTTATATTATGACTGTTGTTTATACTAAACCAAGGATTACACTTAAATGGGAGAGGAATGTTGGTGATTTAAGTATAATCACAAGCCATTGAGGTTATCGGGGTTTAGTACAATGGTGGTTATGCTCGTAAAGCTATAATATAAGTACGGAGGTGCGGAGTGCATGCTTATATAAGTGTTTACGAGTGTACGGATGTAAAATGAGCAAGTGGAATTCATAAAACAAACAGAAATTCAATTTTGGAAAAATCAGTGTCACAGGCGCCAGCCTGTGGGCTTAGGCGGCCGCCTGTGGGATTCTGGCTAGGCTAAAAGTTGGACAGCTTCTGGTTCAGTTTTCTGGTGCATCACAGGCGCCCGCCTGTCATCACAGGCGCCCGCCTGTGGCCCGAAAACTGATTTTTTTGGTGTCTTTTGGCCATTTTAAGTGTCTCTTGGTGATTTTTTTGGTGTCTCTTGCGCTCTTGGGTGTAGTTCCTCTGCGGGTAGTCACATCGACCTCGACGTTCTCCATACTGAGGCCGTTCCACGACCCCATCAAAATTCCCTTCAGCAATTGTTGCGTCCACGTCTCTTTGGAAATCTCTGCAACTGTCCAGATCATGGCCAATGTCTTGGTGGTAGGTGCAAAACTTGCTCTATCTCTTCTGTCCAGGTGGCTTCGCAGCGGCGTGGGAGTTCACACTAAACCCTTCCTTTCCATAATCACAAGTACCTGTTCGCGAGGCCTGTTCAACATCGGGAAGTCTCGCGGTTGCAAGGCACTTTTCTTTTCGGATCGGTCCATAGCTGACCCTATCGTGCGATCTTCAGACGACGTCCTTCTCTTCTCGGAAGTATCTTTGGCCTTCTCTTTCTTGGACTCCGACTTTTCCAACTCTCGCTTTAGTCGGTTGGCTTCTTCTCCTTGATGGTGCTTGAACGCTATTTCCATGCACTCTTCCATAGACGCAGGGAGCTTGCTTCTCAGCTTGGCATATAGCCTCCCTTCACGTAGTCCTACCACAAAGGACACGATCCAAACATGATCATCGGCGTCTCGGACTTTGAGTGACTTTCGCTGAACCGCTTAAGGTACTGTAGCACGGTTTCGTCTCGCTTCTGTTTCAGAGAAAACAAGTGGGTAGCATTCTTCTGAAAGGGCTTCGCCATGATAAAAGTGTTGAGGAACATCTTTCCTACAGTATCAAAATTGTAGATCGTCCTGGCCGGTATCTTCTTGAACCATTCTTGAGCTCGACCGGTGAGTAGTGCTGGGAACGCCTTGCACTTCATCTTTTCTGGGGCACAGTCGAGATTCATGTGCGTAAGATACTGGAACAGATGATCCTGGGGGTCTTTGGTTCCATTGTAGGGTTCCAATTTTGGGATCTTGAACCTCGCTGGCCGAGGATAGTTGTCAATCTGATCGGAAAAAGAAGATTCGAGAGCCAGGAGTGCAGATCTCCTTCCGGTTATAGACTCTAGCTCGGCGTGAGCTGCCTCTATTACCTGGGGCACGACCAGCTGCTTTCTCATATTCGATGAGGTCGATGGATCATCCCTCTTGGCTCGTTTGTGCTTAGGAGGAGAAGGAGTTTGCTGCCAGGTCCCGTCATTAGGGTCATCCTCCTCCAAATCTTGTTCCTGTGAATTCTCTCCTGATAGGTCCCCCTCCTGCAGATCCGGATCCTGTGAATTTTCCTCAATGGGATCCTCCTCCTCAAGACCTTCTAGGTCTTCATCTTCCTCGTCCTCCTCTGCCAAAACGGCATTGAGAACATCCTCTTTTGTTGCGTCATCTAGATCCGTGAGTTGATCTACCAACGCCTGGTGGGTTTTTCTGAGAGAGACTTCTTCGAGCTACTTGTTCTGGTTGTTAGCAGCTGATTCTGTCGCATTGTTAGCGTTGCTTCCGTGTGGTCACCATGTTGATTCTGGAGTTTTTCCTGAGATTATCAAATAAAGAGACCCTCATTCTAGCACCAATTGACGATTCCAAAGATCGTCTATATCAAATTTAAGGTTATTTCTCTAGTGATAACCTATCAAAGCTTCGAGAGCCAATGTTCTAAAACTAGCTAGGCGAAGTCGGTACGCTATTGGGGCGCCTAGGCGGTTTTAGGGTTTTAAGGTTACACTAACTGAGTACAAGTATCTTGAGTTCCAACATTCAGAGTAATAGTTTTTTACAGTTTGGGGAAAAACTCTAGAGTGTAATATCTTTACTTTGGGTGACTTGATTCGAAGAGTTCTAGTTTACAAAGCTTTTAACAGTTGTGTTTTTGTAATGGGAGCTCATTGTGAGAAATTGATACACTACGTCATCATTATTGCCTAGCAGTATCAAGGTATGAGTGTTCTATATGCCTCTTTCTTGTCTAAACACTTGGGAAAACTTGGATGTTCGCCCAGATGGAACCCTAATCGCCTAGGTCGCCTAGGCGGCGCCCAGGAGCGCCCAGCACCGCCCAACACCTCCCAGAAGACCGGATCGCCCAGCAGAGGTTGCCTAGGGTATGTTCGAGACGCTCGGGGTGTGCCTAGGGCCTAGACGGCGCCTAGGCGATCACTTTTAGCAATTTTTAGAACACTGTCGAGAGCAATGAAAAGTGACCAAAAGAGGGGGTGGTTGTGAGATGTTTTAGACTGCACTTGATGGTGATTAAGCTGCCTACGTATCCAATGCGGGGATTGGAATCAAGTCTCCGTAGTTCCTTAGGGATCGTATATATAGAGGGGCTTGTGCCCTTGTGATCGTATATATAGAGGGGCATATACGTCCATCATTACTTAAAATACAACATATTAATTGTTTTCTAATATGTGCACCGCAAAAAGTTGACAGTTTTTATGGGACGGGGTAGTATATTTGTTGTTGTTATTAACTACCTAATTTTTCTTTCTCTATTAAAGTTATCATTGATTTAATTTTATTTTTACTTGGATTTAATTTTTTAAATTTAGCAATTCATCATTCAAAGGGATACACACACACACTTATCTATATATAATACAAGCCGGAAACCCGTGCATAATGCACGTGGTGTTTTAACTTCATGGAAAATTGGAACATGAAAATGCAATAAATTAGATTTCAAAAAAGAATGCAATAAAATTATAACACAACCAGTTTAAATCGCCACATTTCTAATGAAAATACAATGATAAAATTAAAAGTTGTGGTCTCCTCGCTATTGTAATTTGATGACTCATGAATCCTAGAGGAAGATTGTGGCATTCATAGAGTTGTACTATGTGTGCACTATTTTATAATCATTTTTTAATTTTAAACTTTTTTAACTCATGAGAATTAATAGGTCTTACACCACAAGCACAGTCTATGTTAATAGAGCTTTACTCACAACTAAGAATCAATTTGTTGACGAGGTCAATAGCATGATGATTGCTAGATTTTCTGGGCAAGCAGTACAATACATCAGTTTCGATGAAACTCAAAACCGTGATCTTCAAGGACAATATCAAGACCTACTAAATAGTCTAATGCCAAATGGATTACCTCCACATAAATTGACCTTAAAAGTAGGTGCTCCAATCATGTTGTTGCGTAATCTCAATCCATCTGAAGGCTTATGCAATGGAACACGGTTAGTCTGCAAAAATCTTAGTCGTAATGTCATACAAGCTGAAATTTCTTTAGGGGACTTTGCAGGAAATCAAGTTTTCTTACACAGAATTCCACTTCAACCTCCAACAAATGAAATGTATCCAGTTCCTTACAAGCGTGTACAAGTTCCAGTAAGGCTGTGCTTTGCGATGACAATAAACAAAGCTCAAGGTCAAATGTTAGACTGTGTTGGTATTTATTTAAAGGAACCCATGTTCTCACATGGGCAGCTTTATGTTGCATTATCACGTGCAAAAAAAATCATCCTCTATAAAAGTACTACTTAGGAAAGACTGTAGGATAAAACATCTTCACTGGAAACCAAAAATATAGTTTACAAGGAAGTGCTGACACAATCATTAAAAATGTATCTAAAAAGGGTACTTTAACTGTACACATCTTATTTGCTGTGCTTCATGTTTTTTTTTACTTTCTTTTTTAATCCTTTCTTTACTGTTTGTTATTAGATTCCAGCATATGTCTACTCTTTTCACTATGACAAATTATCTCTTGAACTGATAGTATTTTGCCTTCTATTGTTTTATATAAAAAAACATTGATCTATCAATTACATGTTCTTTCATACAGTTAGACAGTATGGCAATCGTACCAGGAAGGAAAATGTTTAATATTTTGGAAATCAACCAAGACCGTACGGACTGGACTGTTAGAGTACAGGTTGTTGAACGCCATCGTGAACAAACTGGGAAAGGAAGTAATGGGAAATCAGAGAAACGCTACAGGCTTTATGTATTGGTTGATGAAAAGGCTTTTCTACTTTTCATCTAACATTTTAATGGCACATTTACACTAAATTATATTGTGTTTTTATGATAAAAATATGTTCCATTTCTTATGAACAAACAGGGAACAAAGGTATCAGGAATCGTGTACGAAGATGCTATCCGCTATCTCGAGCGTACTCTGCTGGCATTTAAACGCTACGACGTTTCCAATGCTAAGTTACTTGAAGCTGTATCTTTCTTCAAGCGGGACCTTATGCCTTCACATGGGTTTTAGACTACAACAAATTGGTTGAGCCTGTTGATGAACAAATTCCTCCATTCCTGCCAGTGACATACCATGTTCGAGATTTTAAAGACTTCTTTAGGCATGCGGATATCGAAAGCTATTTTAGTAAGATTTCTGCATATATAACAATCTTCGTATTGATTGGATATGATTATATAATGTGAGCCAATTTTTTCTCAGATGTCAAAGTGCTTGTCATTCATGCGATGCCACGTAGGCAGGTGAATAAGAAATCAAGTCAGCGTGAGATAGTCATTATCGACCAAAGGTAATTGACGTTAAGATAAGTTAAATATTGTTAACTTTTTTTAGATATAATATTCATACAATCAATGAGTGTTTATTTTAAACAATCTCATAAACTATGCATTAATGCCTGTTAAACTGAATATCATCTATGAATTATCATATAATATATACTTATGGCTATAAAGATCAACATCTTTTTATGCAAACTGTTTTGTGCCGATAACATGAAAGTTTTGATGATAATGACATTGTGGGATGATTTTGGAGATGTTGAGGGCCTTGAGTTAACACATGCTTTACCTGGTATCTCGATAATTATTGCAACAAATGTAAAAGCAACAACATTTCATGGTAAATATTTACCCTTCCAAAATTGTAATCTTCAGTTTAATCTATTGTTTATAAAGTACCATTGACTTTAAACCTATGCTTTTGTAGGGCTATCTCTCTCAACCCGCATGTACTCATACTTCTTGATAAATCCTCCCGTTGGCTGATAAGGCCACTATGTTAGAATGGTAACCATGATGATATGCAATAAGTATGTGAGTATTATTTTCATTCGTAAATAAGAAGTTACATAACATTGTTTATGTCAGGTACCATGAAAACATGGATGAAATAACCACATTGCTGAAAAAGGAAGCTTAGAGATGTCTCTATCTTATACCCACCACCTGCTGAACCGGATACGCTTACTGTGTTTGATGCTATTTCTGCTCTCCCATTGGTTACTAAAATATTATTTAGGTTGTTTAGATAATGTCTTCTTTTATCTCCCAATAAAAAATTAATTGCTGCTAAAAAACCTAATTATTATTTAAATATACAGAGAAAGACAGGTTGGCTTATTGGCAAACCTAAGTTTATACCTAGCACACAAAAATACTGGATACATGCTTGTCAAGCCTACAAGAAAAGACTCGATATTCCCATGGAATGGGTTATAAAGTGTTCCAAATGCGGTGAGGCAAGCGATGTAGAAGTTAGGTTTGTTTATATGATCACTTATATTGATATAAAATTATGGTTTATACATTCATAGACTGCTTTAATGTATTCTCATCAAATTGATTTAGGAGCCGAATACCAATACAGCTGACTGAAGGTGAAAATGTTCTCTTTGTGACTTTAAAGTCACCAGATGTTGAACTAATCACGGGCATCACTCCACAACAGCTGAAAGATTCTCAAGAATTTGTGAGTTTCTTTACGTATCTCAATGTATCAATACACAAAACATTAATGATTCTTACAACTCTGCTAATGTTTTAGGGACTTCAAGTTGAGGAAGAAATGAAGATAGAGTTGGAGAAGCTGACATTTGTATGTTTCTTGAAGAAACAAGGAATAAAGGACCAAACAAGAGAATCTGTTCAAAGTGTTCGATATGAGGCGATCAAAACTTACAATGCTCTTAATGTGAAAATTAATGTTGATCCTCATGCTCTACTAACTGAGATTGATGCCAAGGGTGATGACCCAACTGAGAAGCAGTTTTTCACCCCAGTAAGTAAAGTGCTTAAAGAGATAGAAGATGAGCAGGTTGTTGGACAGGTTTCCCGATCCAGTCCATCTGCTAAAAGGAAACATTGACTTTGTTTCTCCAATTATAAGGTCTCAGAAAGCAGTAAAATGTGCAGCCGGTAAGTCACTGGTATCTAATGTTGTTCAGGAAACTCCTGCACCTGTTGAGAGTGAGCAAGGTCCAAGTCAAGAAAAACATGGACCAACTAGAGCATAAGTAGACACCTTATGATCAAAAGACCCTATAAAATGTTGTATTTTACTTGTAAGGAAAAAATATTCTTCCTCCTATTTTGCGACATGTTTTGTAACGTATTACAAAGCATTACACGTTCTCTTATGTGCATTCTTAGTAATATGAATGATATTTTGTCTGCTTAACAACTTCTTTTGCTTCTACTTATTATGTTGTAATACTGCCTAAATTCCTTCCTTTGCAAACCAGTATGTATCGATTTCACGATTCTAGGTTTTTTATGCTAACTTTTTCAATCATCTCACACTGAATTGCTAAATTCTTGCTTCTATATGATGTTATGAATAGTTTAATTATCCTGGGTATCTGGTTTCCGTGCCTTGCACGGCCGGAACTCACTAGTATATATATAAAAGATTGTTCATATGATAGTCATTAAGATACTTAATATGAAAAGGATTGTTCATATGGTCATTGAGATACTTAATATGAAAAAAAAATGTTCATCCCATCTATTTGATAACCCTCAAAACTAAATAGACATTATCAATATAAGAGGTTATTACACTTGCTTTGGGATTAAAGTAGTACTCAACTACTCATAAATAATGATCGACCAATAGCCCCAGTATTGTATCCCACGTTGCCGTTATCCTTGACCACCTTGGCATCTTCGTTATTTTTTATTTTTTGGAAATCGGCATCACAGTTACTAACATTTTTGTGTAATTTAACCTCCAATCTTACAGTTTCATAATTTTCCGATTAAAGAGAATTCATGTGAGACACCATCAATTTTCACATTTGCAACGCCTTACTAAAAAGAACGTAAAAAAAAAAATCACATAAATTCTTCACATTAAAGAAGGTTAACATCAGTTAATCAAAATCAAGATTTAATGTGGAGAAGAAATGCTAAAGAAAGTGAAAAAGGATTTTATAGTAAATTTCTTAAAAATCTTTAAATGAAATTTCTCAAAAGCAAAGTATGTGTATAATTTATATATTATAATCGAATGTGTTCAATGACCAAAGATGCACAACCTTCGCAAAGAAAATCAATCTTCAGAACCATTGCGTTTTATTTACGGGTAGTATTTAATGTTGTGTAATACGTACACGTGTAAATGAATGGAGTTAATACAGTGTAACTGGCGAGTTAATGGCATTTAATTGCAAAATAATTGGTGCGTTATTAGGATTTTATTTATGGGTAAAGGACAATATAGAGGATGAAAATGTTAAAAAAGACACAAGTTGTAAAAATTGGTGAAAAAGAACAATAATCCACTAAAAAGACCAAACCACCCTTATAGGCAGTTTTACACGTCTAACAAGTACTTTCAACAATTATGCATTCCTCTTCCTCGGTTTTTTTTTCATGAAAACTTCTTCCGTAAAAAATCCAAAAATTAAGACACACATATTCTTTGCAAATCCCTTGCATTTTTTTCTACCAAATCCACTCCGATTTTGGAACTGCGTTTTGTTCAAAGTTTTCTACCAAATCCACTCCAATTTTAAGGATAAGGATCCAAATGCATGATAAAAATCACTAGCCACGTAAATCCACTATTTAAATCCGCTATACAAATCCATTGGGTGTGTATAATTCACTTACGCTAACCGACTAAAAGAAATTGTTTAGCATATAACGCGCGCCTTATGTTCCTTTAAAAGGAAAACACTGATAAATGTTCCTATCGACCAAGTGGGAGAATGTAAGAAAATGATGTCGTGGCTTTTATTGAGCCCGATTAATTTCCTTCCCATAATAATGGTCTTATAGAAAATTCGTTTTCCCTAGGAAATATGCTATTTATTATTTATTGGTTATTTAAAAGGAGTTTTAATCCGATTAAAACTCGGCTTTGATGGACGGCCGAGATTAAAGCTAAACCCTAGGTCATTCGGATTTCGGCCCTCTCTCCGCCTATAAAAGCAATGCTTTTATTCCATCATAAAGCATACGAAAGAAACCAACACATAACGGTTGTAGGCAAGGAGAGAGATACCACAATCCTCGTCAAAGCTACATCAATTCGTCTCCGGCAGCCATCTCCGGTAGGTTTGTACAAGACCTGACATTAGTCATGTTGTTGGCATGCTTGGGTACATTTCAAAGCAATCCAAGAATGTCTCCTTTGGAAAGTTGCTATGAAAGTACTTTCAGATACTTAAAGGAACTTAAAGGGAATTACATGCTCACACACTGAGAATCAGGATACCCACAGGTGACTGGTTATTCAGACTCGGATTTTGAAGGATAAACTGACACCAGACTTTGTACTCTTGGCTACGTGTATCTTCTAAACGGAGGTGCCGTATCACGGAAAAGCCATAAGTAATAGTTGATTTACTCATCCACCATGAAAGTAGAGTACGTGGCATGTTATGTGGCTGCAATCTAGAGGACATGGAACCTCTAAGAATGACATGATATCTAAGGGACCAAAACACATGGACCTTAAATATCTATTACTGAAGTAAGATGTTAGAAGATATTTGTTTGTCGTTGAACATATAATGACAAATCTTATGGTTGCAGACATATTTACAAAAGGACTATCCTAATGACATAACAAAGAGACACTGAAAGCATGGGTCTTGAGGATAGCTCTTAATTTTTGTGTTCTGCCATTTATTTTGTACTTACATTTGACATATGTTGAGCTATTTGACATATGTTAAGCTCCTAATGTTAATCTTCTACATCATTATTGTTTTCTGTTTTCCATTGTGTACACACCTTATGAATGGAATTATTAAAACAGAAATTGTCTCTTGCAAAGACATGATGGGACCGTTTATGTAATCTCTGTTTATGGTCTAGTTAAGACGGTTGTCAATGTTGTGGTACATAGAAGGGAGCATGTTGCAGAATGATGTGTAACCGCTATGACTCCCATTGACAGCTAGATTAATGATGACACTTACGCTAACCGACTAAAAGAAATTGTTTAGCATATAGCACGCGCCTTATGTTCCTTTAAAAGGAAAACACTGATAAATGTTCCTATCGACCAAGTGGGAGAATGTAGTCGTGGCTTTTATTGAGCCCGATTAATTTCCTTTCCCGTAATAGTGGTCTTATAGAAAATTCGTTTTCCCTAGGAAATATGCTATTTATTATTTATTGGTTATTTAAAAGGAGTTTTAATCCGATTAAAACTCGGCTTTGATGGACGGCCGAGATTAAAGCTAAACCCTAGGTCATTCGGATTTCGCCCCTCTCTCCGCCTATAAAAGCAATGCTTTATTCCATCATAAAGCATATGAAAGAAACCAACACATAATGGTTGTAGGCAATGATAGAGATACCGGAATCCTCGTCAAAGCTGCAGCAATTCGTCTCCGGCAGCATCGGCAGCCATCTCCGGCAGCAACAACATGGCCACAAACGGAGGTAATTCTGGTTCTTTACCGTGTGATTATTATGATGTTCTAGAGCTATGGATAATTGATTTAACATAAGATGCATTTTTTTAACTATTAAAACGAGTAGTTTTGTTCTTTAAAATATAGTTTGAACGTCGGTGATTATTCAAATTTATCTCGGTGACTGGACTAGGATAAATGCATGAATCCGCCACTGATTGCACTTGAAAATTTCTCTAACTTGAAAGTGTATGATGTACTAAGTAGAAATAAAATGAAAGAAAAAATTGATGAATGATTGAAGAGGGATTGAAGAAGAAACGAGGAAGAAAGAAAGAATGGAGAAAGAAAAAAATAAAGAAGAAGAAAGAAAAAAGAAGGAAAAAAGAGGGGGGGGGGGGGGGAAGAGAGGGGTTGCAAGTGTTAAGGGGTGTGTGCTTCATTCTTGGTTTACTTTTTGTTTGTTAGGGCGTCCAGCGGTGTCAGGCAGTTGTTCCGTTCGGTTTTGTGTTTGTATTTTTCGGTGTTGTCTGACTTTTTGATAAAACTTCCGGCTTTTCGAAATTAAGAAAAAATTATCAAGGAGGTTCAAATAAAGTGCAACCATTGGTTTTACTATTGGTTATAAATTGAGGTTAGAGCTTTCAAGGGCTGACAGTTTATTTTCCCATCATTATTATTTTATTTTAAAATGATCATTTTATTAACAAGCTTGCTAAGAGGTTGAGCAAAACAAACTTACAATGGAAATATACCTCCAAAAAATATTATAAGCAAAGGCTAATTTATGTATCAAACAAATCAAGGATTTCTTGCTCTCTCAACTGTATTCCAATTAAACAAATGTCGGAGGCCTCTCAATTTCATTTTCATGTCTGATCTTGTTTCTCCACATCCAAATACCATAGACTGCTTCATTCCACATGTACTTCCATCAAGCTGGTCCAATGGGTGATTTCTGTCTAAACTCAAATTCAGTCTCAACCAACTTGCATGTGTGTTGGTTTCAAAAAAACTTATTCCAACATTCAGTTGCTACACAAAGGCTCTAAATTTTTTCGGCCCAACTACAATCTCGTAGTGCATGAAGGATAGAATCGTTTCTATTACACAGCTTATACATCGGATCATATGTCACATGTCTAGCATATATGAATTCAGCCATAACAAGGTCATCATGAGTAATGGTCCACGACAGGAAGTTACTTCTAGTTGGACCTTTCAGCTGCCATATCTTCCTCCAAACATCATCATTTTTTGTTGGGCTTGGAGTTAGGCATGTATAGCATATCCATATGCAACTGCACATTTCCTTTTAGGGTCATTGTTCCATACATAATTATGTTGTCTTTTCTCAAGTCCTCTCTACAAGTGAGCATAGGCTTTACAAATGCCTCTCTAAGTTGGTGAACTGCCTGGTTTTATGGTCATAATCAGTTCCTTATACTTTTCAGATAGGGCATGCACTCATAGCGTGTCCTTTTGCTTTACTAAGTCCCAAACTAGTTTCCCCAAGAAGGCAATATTTAGTGATGTTAAACGAACAAACCCGTTCATTACCAAACTCATGTTTGGCTCATTAGTGTTCATGATCGTTTGTACGTTTAGCTTAATGAGCCGAGCTCAAACATGATTGTGGGCTTGTTTGATTAAAGAACTGATGACATTCTATTTGGTACTATATTTTATGCCCGATTCTCCCCCAAATTCTGCTCAATTGATGAGAGATAGTCTGATTATTGTATGAAATTCATGTCAAATGCCTAATGCATTTGTATGTTTATCCTTTGGAATCAATACTGTTTTGCTCCGTTTTGTGTGATTTTCAGGTAGTACCATTTTTCAGGAGCAAGGATAAATTGGATCTGAGGTAAAACACATTATTGGGTTGAATAGAAGAAGCCCAGGAAAAGTTTGCTGAAAAATCTAGGAAACGGAGGCCCGATGCAACGAGACCTTGGGGAACAAACCACCGCCTTACGAGGCAAAAACTAAGTCGGCTAGGGTTGTTATTGTGTCTAAGTTGGCTACAGGATCTATATGTTACAGTATATAGGCTGATGGGAATGCTGAGTGCAAAATATGAAGACCTTAGCAGCCTGTTGACAGAAAGTCCCAGCAGCCTGCTGATTAGTTTAGTATGATGTAATGTAGAAAACGGTATTCAGTTATAGTCTGTTGTTACCGTTTGTAACTTAATTCTAACTGATTCATGAGGTGTACGAAGCTATAAATACCCCATGATCAGCTGCATTGTAACTTAACTTGTAACTTTTACGTCATCAATAATAATTCCGCATTTTATTTTGTGTTTGTAATTCTACAAACTTCATCATGGTATCAAAGCAGAAATGTGAGAATTTCTAAATGCTTTCCTGCGTTTTCTCTCTGATCTTTGAATAATCTTGAGAGTGTTCTTCATCTTTTCTGAGATTTCAGTTTCTTGAGAGTAAACTGTCATCTTGTTCCTGAGTTTTTTGATCAGTTCTTGATCGTTTTTTCCTATATTCTCACTTTCATTATTGATTTTGTGATCAATTCTGGAGTTCTTGATAGCCATGGCAGCTAAGAAACAAGAAATAAGTCCCTCAATTCCATTCTATGTTCATCCTAATGAGAATCCTTCTATGGTTCTTGTTCAGCCATTGATGAATGGCAATAAATATAATCCATGGAAAATGTCCAGGGAGATGGTGCTGATCACCAAGAACAACATTGGCTTCGTAGACGGCACAATTAAAAGGCCAGAAGCAGATTCAACAGACTTCCATGCATGAAGACAGTGTGATACAATGGTGAGATCATGGATCTTAAACTCTGTTGAAAACACCATTGCTCAAAGTTTGATGTATTTCAAGAATGCACATGCAGTTTGGAAGAATCTTGCAGCAAGATTTTCAAATGTTGATGCCTTAAGACTTTTAGATCTTCTTGAATAAATGCATCTGCTGAAGCAAGGCACAGATTCTGTCAATCAATATTTCACAAAGTTAATGATTCTTTGGGAAGAAATCAAGACTATCAGGCCTGTAACAGTCCATTCTGACGTTCATTAATAACCAAGAATTTCTTGTGATCCTCAATGTCACTGCAATGCAATTAGCAATCTGGTGGATCATATGGAGGCTGAACATGTCATGAAATTCCTTAAAGAGATGAATTTGAGCCAATGGTTTCACAGGCAATGCTGATGGCACCCTTTCCAGAAATTCATGATGCCTTTGCAATGGCAATCAAATTTGAAAGACAGAAGTTTCATGTGTCTAACAAGGCCAAGAATCAAGATTCCATGATTCTCTTGTCATAGAAGAATGGACAGGGACAAAATCAGATTGTCAGCAGACCTAACTCTGCTGTAAATCCCAGACCTAAAAATCCCAAGAAGATGCAATGTAGTTTTTATGGATTTAATGGTCATACTGAGGAGACTTGTTACAAGAAGCATGGTTTTCCTCCTAGTTTCAAGTCAAAAAGAGCCAATATGGTATAAGAGGAACAATCAGCAGAAGAAGATCAGGCACCAAGATTTGTTGTTGGTCAACCTGCTGATTTAGTCACACACTACTCACATGCTACAGGAACATGTGATCTAAATTTAGTAAGATCAATACAATGGATCTTGGACTCTGGTACCACAGATCACATTGTAGGATCATTAGATCTATTAAGCAATCCCAAACCTTCACCTGGTATAAAACGAGACTTCCTAATGGAAATAATGTCTCTGTAACTCATATAGGACAAGTAAGGGTGAACCCTCAATTGGTCCAACATGATGTGTTTTGCAGGACAAGAACAAGAAAATGATTGGTTCAGTTGAGTTACACACGAGGACTTTATGTCATGGATCAACCAATAAGACTTTATGTTACCAATGCTGTAGAAAATCACACCTTATCTGATAGATTAGTGCTAGAAGTAATAGCACCGATCGAGAGGCTCGATCTTTTCACAACGGAAGCTTATGCGATTTACGATATGAGACATAACTAATTAATCCTACGAGAAGGTTAGTAGATTTACCGGAGAGAGATGATGAATCGACAAAAGGGAGAAGCCGCAATCTTCCGGATTGTATCTCCTAGCGACGACTGGTGGACGTCGATCCTCGCCGTAGAACCTCCTCGAATATGCACAAGAAAAACCCTAGGTTTTCTCCTCTTAATGACTAAGGCAAGAAACTAATTTTTCTTCCTTTTATTTTGGTGTTGGCGCAATTTTATTGTGTAAATTGTGTTAGGAGAAACTATCTTTATATAGGAAAATAACTAGTCTAGAGAGTTATCCTTTTCACACCACAAAAACCTATTCCCATAAGAAAAGATGTTTTTCCCACAAAATAAGAGATAATTCCCAAAAAATCAATCTATTTATTTTTCCATTAATTATCCAACAAATAGATAATTAATTAATTACACATGTGAGATAATCTAGGAAAATTTCTTCTCCTAATTATCCACAAAATAGGCGCCACCTTTGTCAATTTTTAATAGAAAATGTCTTTTCTATTTTACATATTATTTATCAAATAAATAATATTGCATATTCATTAAATAAACCAACTATTTGATTTATTCTAGAGGTTCCATAAAACGAAAAAACACTCGCGTGTTAGGAGCCAACCCGGGGACCATGGACACAGTGACATTCTTATCAATGTCACTTAAGTATGAAAGCTTAAGAGGAACATCCTCTTCCGAAAAATTAATTTTCATTTTTTGTTATCGAGTTCAACGTTCTTGTTACTTTTCCACTTTTACGAAGTCATCATCAGTCAATTTATCATGTTTAGCAGTTTAGATACCATGAGATAATATGCAGATGTAGAAAATAATTTTTTGATAGAAATATAAATCAAATCATACACCACAACTAAACATGATTTTAGGAATAATAAACGTGAGCATGCAGTTTATCCTACCATTCCAAGGATTTAATCTCACATCTACAGTGCCGCCTTAGGGTAGGTCAAAGAGGTGACGATTAAATTGAGACAATCTCTATCAACAATTAACTGAGAATCGGACATCTCTATTTAATTTTTGATTACCTTCCTTTTTCAGCCAAGATATTTCCAAAAATACCCTTTAGAATGTGACCTATTGTTTCAGATCTCAAAGTACGCCCCGAGTATGCCGTCTTAGGGTCGGTCAGTGACTCGACGAGTACCCAAAATCCTATCCTTTCGGAGACCAAGCCATGCATTTTGATAGCGGTGAAGGCCATCCTTAGGGGGCCGAAATCAAAGCGGCACGAGGCGTCACCATTCTCTCACTTGCTTGTGTCAACAGTAGAGGCCGTGGGGTCGGTTGTCACTTTCCCCGCTCCCACTCGTTATTTTGAAAATTATGTAGTCTCTTTAGGATTTTTCACAATTTCTTAATCATCCGAAAAACAATAAATCATGAATATTTAAATTTATCCTCCCCCTAGTTCATCGGTTCCAAATACCGTCTAACTAGTGTCACTTATTCACGACTTTCCAATTTATCGGATTTATAAATTCTTTGTGTAGACACTACACAATTAAAATTCACCAAGAATTTTATAAAACCCTAATACATTAGGACTTTATGAATTTTTCTAATAATTCCAAAAAACAATAAATCACAAAATTAAAAGCTCCCACTAGTTTATCGGTTCCAGATACCGTCTAACTAGCAACACATTATTCATGATTTTCCAATTTTCCGAATATTTAGGAAATCTCTTGCACAATAAAAATTCACCAATGAATTTTATAGTCCTAATAATGTCATGATAAAAATTTAGGATCTCAAAATTTTTTCCAATAATCGAAAACAATAAATCTTGAAAAACAATCACCAACTTATCGGTTCCAAATACCGTCTAGTTAGTGTCCTATCTTTTCACGATTTTCCAATTTTTTTCGATCATTAAAATCCTTTTACGTAGACACTACATAAATAAAATTCACAAAGAATTTTGTTATCTTAAAAAATTCTGGGATTGTTGAATTTTTCGAATAAGCCGAAAACAATAAATCAAGAAAAGCAACCACCAACTCATCAATTTTAAACCCTGACTGAGCTTTAACCAAGTTCACCGAATGGTGTCGGGATTGGCTAAGCCGACCCGTCCTCTTCGTTGTTCATGTACGATTGCGGGAAGAATCGGGCTAAGGTTGCCCCATTGAGCCTCAGCTCGCCGGATAGCTTGACCTTACCGGACCCCCGACGCTAACGCCGCACTTGGACGGACAAGTCGAGTCGAGCCGAAGCCATGTTGACCGCCCGAACCAATTTTCGTAACTTTTGCTTAGTTGGTGTCCAACTTTTCCGGATTTGCCAATTTTTTATTATCAAAATTCAAAATTTATGTAGACACTACATAACCTAAACCCCATAGGATTTATTATCCCAAATTAAGTTTATCATGTTAATTTTATATCCCGATAAAATTTCGTTCGTTTTAATTAATTTAATTAATTACCTAAATTAATCTAAATTAATTACGTTTCATATATGCCTAATTAATATCACGATTAATTATCTACATGTATGCATATGTTAGGAGTGGAATTAATGAATATGATGCATGGCATGGTTATATCACTTAAATAATCGTTCATGAAAATAAATGCGAAAAATTAAACCACTGAGATGGACCGTTGGTACCCCGTATTTAATCTAGTGTTATTTGTTTATAAGGACATGTTTTGGGACTTAATTAGGCATTAGGACACATTTAAAAGATCATTAGTTATAAGGACACATTATTTAACTTTCCTAAATTAAAGTTTTCCGTTGGAGAATAGCTTGTCAACCGGAAGCATTCGATGTCGGCGCCTTCAAGTGGAACTCAAACTCACCGGCGGCCACCGGATATGAATCATTTGATTCCTTATACTCCTCATCACTACCGGATGAAACAGGATTTATCGGTACTGATTTTTTCAATGCATTTTCATAACTCACTGGAAAATGGAGGAGGATCTCTTGAGTGAATTGGAAGATGAGCCGCCGGCGGAGGCTTCGGAATTGCAATCGTCGACGCAGAGGGATTGGATGTCTTTGAAAGAAGAACAGGAGAAATGGTTGGTGTGATTCCGGGAATTTTTTATCTTGTTCGTCGATAAGCCTAAATTTTTTTGCTAGCTTTTATCAGAATATGTTTGTACGAATCGAATCCTGAAAATGGTTCCTTTGTTTGATTTACTGGCAGAGAGGGAAGGAAGAGGGTTACGGAAGCGGTAATCGGTTGTCCTTGGCCAAAGCTACGCTTTTTGCTTGTCATTTTGAGGTGCTGGGATTTTTTTTTCTTTCCAAAAAGGGGCTGAGATTTAACTGCAAAAGGGATGGTTATAAATTTTTTTTTTTGAGAAAGGGATGGTTATAATTTCAGAAGGCTTCGATTTGCAGAAGAAGGAACGCACATATAAAACAAGTAGTTGAACTTGCTATAACCCATGGGTCTCTTTGCTCGAAATTTATCATTGAATGTTGGTGAATTTCTGATGTATTACCCATGGGATTTGGTAGCAAGGCTTTTGTGATGGGTGATGATGATCAACAACAGAAATGGCATGTTTACTCTGCTTTTGCTGAATTACTTCGATCTTTTGACCATTGTATACGCTTTGTATTTGGTTGTAAGCGAGGGAAGAAAGTAATTTGGGGTGAAAAAGCGAAAAATTATGTGAAAAGATGTCATTGATAACGAAAATAATTTTGACGGTGATTTTGTTTTGTTGTATTTCCATATTTGCCCCGAAAAAGATGAATATGGAAGTATCATGGCGAGAGATGTTTTGGTAGATGATAATGTACAATGGCTTTACAATATCACCGGGGACCAAGCCACGGGCTACTCTTTTGATGCTTGGACGATACATTGGCTTGAAGATTAGTAGGGAATGAATGAGATGAAAAACAATCGATAGAGGGCGTGAATTTGACGAAATCAGCTTACTTCATGCCAACAGAAACTACCCACTTTCAAATGTGGTGGCTTTTGATAGCCCTAATCTCATTCTGACAAATGATGATTGAAGTAGCTTTGATCTTCGTGCATCGTTGGAGAGGTTAGAAGTTCTCTAAACTCAACTTTTGCCATGTTTCACTTCACAAATATGGTTGCTGCACTCTTGGTGGGTGGGTGGGTGAGGGGAGGCAGCCATGAAACGGGGGGAGGGAGTGTCACTGCATAAAATGTTGATGTCACTGCATATCTGCATAAAATGTTGATGTCACTGCATATGTTTACGGATGTCACTTGCATAAACTTGTGTGATAAAGTTTATGTCTTGTCAAAGCAAAAAAGTAAGGATAAAAATGCTTACTCCCTTTGGGAGTGGGGTGGCTATTCAACAAATGAATGAGCTGCAACTATTTACTACTAATGTATAATCTGTTAATATCTCCATCATGAAATATCTTGATGTTGCTTAATAAATTACAATTTTATGGTGTAATTTAATTGTTCTTTGCATTATACTTTGACTAATGCCTAGTTTTCTTCTTCTTCTTCTAATAACAATGTTATTGCATTTTTTGGGTTTTAAGTTTTCATATGGAAATTGATGAACTCATCTCAGCACTTCATTACACTTAAACGTATTCACAAATTACATGTTAAAATCAGCCAATGTAGATGACAAACACGCTTAACAAAGGAAGAAGCAACTAAATCCTTCCATTGACAAAACTCTCTTTAAGATTTTGCAACGCTTCACGAATGGATTGTTCATCTTCAACATCACTTTGCATTTTTTAACGTCACGTATCACTTGTTTTTACGTGTCGCTTCATCTTCACATGTCATTGCATCACGTCAATTTTTATGAAGAAGATTTCAATTTTCAGAAACTAAGTCGAAAAAATATCAATTTTTATGAATAGCTTTGGATGATATTTTATTTTTTTCCTTTCTTTTTTTGAGGAATGATCCGGACACAACCGTTGTGACACAACGAGTGTCACATCATGTATCGACACCGTTGATCATGATGTAATAATGATCAATTAGTTTAACATGCGTCACCTTGAAACAAAGAAAGCAAAGATATACGTTGATGGTGGGTTTGTGTATGATTTGGCGATGTCACTGCATAAAATGCCAATGTCACTGCATAAATTGTTGATGTCACTGCATAAAATGCCAATGGCACTGCATAAAATGTTGATGTCACTGCATATCTGATTGCCGATGTCACTGCATATCTGATTGCCGATGTCACTGCATGAATTGTTGATGTCATGCATATATGATTGCCGATGTCACTGCATAAAATGTTGATATCACTGCATATATGATTTCCGATGTAACTGCATAAAAAATATGAATTAAGGTGAAAGATTTATGTTGATCGTAGTTTTATATCAAAAGATATAACCATTTGAAGTCGATTTTATGAAGAAAATAAATCGATTTTATGAAATTAAGTCGGAAAAATATCAAATGTCATCACGGTGTTGCTTCATCAAATGTCATTGCATCCCGGTGATCATTGCATCCCGATGGTCTCTGCATCGCGGTGTCTTTGGATCGAGGGTGACCACTTCATCGCGGTGTCTCTGCATCGTGGGTGGCCACTGCATCGCGGTGTCACTTCATCTCGATGTCTCTGCATATATGATTGCCGATGTCACTACAAAAATTGTTGATGTCATTCATATATGATTGCTGATGTCATTGCGTAAAATGTTGATGTCACTGCATATCTGATTGCCGATGTCACTGCATCACGGTGGTCAATGTATCGGGTAGTCACACCATCGCGGTGGTCAAAAAAAAAAAAAAAAAAAAAAAACTCAGCGCCTGCATTTGGGAAAGAAAAAAAAAAAAAAAAACAACAACAACAAACAAACAAACAAACAACAGCAGCAGCAAGTTTCTATATTAAATAGAAAAAGTAATAAATAAACATTCAGCATTGTATATGCCGTCCGTTCCGTCCTTCCTTTTTTTTTTTTTTTTTTTTTCATTAAGGGTATTTGGGTCTATTTACCTAATTTTTGTCTTTATAACTAAGTGTTTGTTTTGAATGTCCTTTTTATCTAATTAAGTCCAAAATGTGTCTTTTTGAATAATTGTCCCTTTAACCAAAGGCACTAAAAGACAAACGAAATTGAACATATAAGGACAAAAGGAATCATTGAACTTATAAGGACACAAATTAGAAAGATAGACTCAAATACCCTTAATGAAAAAAAAAATTGAAAAAAAAAGGGCATCAGCTCCCGTATCAGGTCCATCAACTTTCATTTTGAGTAGCAAAAAACCAAAACCTATTAACAAACTAAACAATAATCGAACATAAATTTTAGACACAAGAAGTGAAAAAACGTGTAAAAAAGAGGCGCTGTTGTTGTGTTTTTTTTTTTTTGTTTTTTTTAACCGATGTATTGGCTATCGCGATACAATGACCACCCCCGATACATTGACCACCGCGATTCAATGACCACCGCGACGCATTGACCACCCCGATGCATTGACCACCTCGATGCAATGACTAGGCCTGTAAACGAGCCGAACCCTACCGAGCCCTGGAGTAGTTCGGCTCGGCTCGAACATGTTCGAATACATGGCTCGATTCGGCTCGAACAGTTCGAACATGTTCGGTCCGAAAATTCAAAAATACCCAATAAATAATTATAGTTCAAAAATACATGTCCAAAACCAAAATAATACATTACATGTCCCAAAATATAACATAACATATCCAAATGTTCAAGGCCCTATTCCAAAATATAACATAACATGTCCAAAAATACCTTGCAACTCTACGAGCCGAACATGTTCGAACGTGTTCGGCTCGTTTGTCCGAATACCAATTTCCAAGGCCCTATTCTACGTTTGATGATACGAGCCGAGCCCCGAACCGAACTTTTTCGAGCCGAACACGCCGAATCGAATCGAACTTTAAGGCTTACTTACAGGCCTAGCAATGACCATCCTGATGCATTGACCACCGCGACGCCCGATGCTATGACCATCGCGATGCAGAGACACCGTGATGAAGTGACACCGCGATGTAGAGACACGGCGATGAAGCGACATCGTGATGCAGAGACACCGCAATGAAGTGACACCGCGATGCAGTGACCACCCCCGATGCAGAGACACTGTGATGCAGAGACGCCGCATTGCAGAGACACCTCGATGAAGTGATACAGCGACGTAGTGACCACCCGCGATGCAGAGACGCCTTAATGAAGTGACACCACGATGCATTGACCACGCCAGATCCACTGATCACCTCGATACAGTGACCACCTCCGATGCAGAGACACCACGATGCAGTGACCAACACAGATGCAGAGACACCACGATGCAGTGACCACCCCCGATGCAGAGACATCACGATGTTATAACATTTCACGATGCAGAGACATCGCGAATAAGAGACACCGCGATGCAGAGACACCGCGATGAAGTGACACCGCATTGCAGAGACACCACGATGAACTGACACCGCAATGCAGACACATCGCGATGTTATAACATTTGACGATGCAGAGACACCACGATGAAATGACACCGCAATGCAGAGACACCGCGATGAAGTGACAACGTGATGCAAAGACACCGCGATGAAGTGACACCGTATTGCAGAGACACTGCGATGAAGTGATACCGCGATGAAGTGACACCGCGATGCAGTGACCACCCTTGATGCAGAGACACCCACGATGCAGAGACACCGTGATGAAGTGACACCGCATTGCAGAGACACCGCAATGACGTCTTATTGTATCGATTTATGTTGTGACATCAATGTCACTTCATTAATTGTCTAATGTATGCGGTGACATCAATGTCACTTCATTAATTATATCAATTTGGCTTGTTTGGAAACGGAGAAACTCAATGGCATGTTTGGATTGCGGTAATGGAATGGAATGGAATTTTTTTTTCATTACATTATATCAATTTGGCTTGTTTGGCAACGGAGGAATGGAATATGATTTCATTCCAACGGAATGAAAATGGATGATTTTCATTCCATCCAAAATTCAATGGAATAGTCGGAATGGAATGAAAAAATAAATCCTACAATGAGTTTCATTGCCTACCAAACAAGGTAATGGAATACAATATCATAAACAAATGTTCCACGTTTGGAAAAAACAAACAAGAACCTCGTGGAAGAATACTGTGAACCTGTGTACATAGATATAGATACATACATCTTGTCCAAGCTAACGATCTTAGCAACAAAAGATCAATGATAAATAACAAAGTCGAATTTCGAATTACCCTCTATGAATATCAAAACAAAATTCAATCTTTATCAAAGAAGTCAAAGAAATTCAAGTAACAAAAGAACATGAGCAAAACCAACCTTTCACACAAATTGGTTTATCCACAACAATCTTGTCCTTTGAAGCCATTTGTAACGTAGAGCCTCTTTATGAAGCAAATTATTATTATGTTCTTCTAAAGCACTCATTGGCATATTCCTACTTTCATTTCCATAAGGATTCCTTCTATGTACCGGATGATTTCCGCTGCCCCATCTCTCTTGAGTTGATGAAAGATCCTGTTATTGTATCAACGGGCCAGGTTTGAGTGAATCTGTTAAAAAAGTTCTGTACTTTATAGTTTTCGTAATCTTTATATTGACTATTGGTGTTGTTTTCCTTTTATTTGCAGACTTATGAAAGGTCCTGCATTCAAAAATGGCTGGATGCTGGGCACAAAACGTGTCCCAAGACGCAGCAGACTTTATTGCACACGGCTTTAACTCCAAATTACGTATTGAAGAGTCTTATTGCTTTGTGGTGTGAGAGTAATGGTGCTGATCTTCCAAAGAAACACGGGAATTCTAGCAAAAAGAGATATGGAGTAGGAGGTAGTAGTTCAGAGTGTGATAAAGATGTTGTAGACGCCTTGCTACGAAACTTGCAAATGTTAATCTCGAAGAGCAACGAGCCGTTGCCGGAGAGCTTCGTTTGTTGGCTAAACGAAATGCAGATAACCGAGTATGTATTGCAGAAGCCGGGGCGATCCCTCTTCTTGTTGATTTACTTTCATCACCAGATTCACGTACTCAAGAACATTCCATCATGACTCTTTTGAATCTTTCCATCTATGATGCCAACAAGAGGACTATTGTAAATGCTGGAGCCATACCCGATATAGTTTCACTATTGAAAAACGGTAGTACGGAAGCACGAGAAAATGCGGCTGCAACCCTTTTTAGCTTATCAGTCATTGACAAGAATAAGGGATATTTTAAAGGGAGGGTAAATTAGGTAAGCTGAATAAAATGTGTCCTTATAAGTCCAACAGATTCCTTTATGTCCTTATGGGGCTAATAAGTGTAAAAAACAATACTTTTAAGGAATTAACCCTAAAAAGAAAATAAAAATATCCTATATCTAATCAATTTGGATCTAAAAAGGAAAAATTCTTTGAAAATTAAATTCTACAATAAATTAAATTACATAATTTTCTATATCCCAAAAAAAAATTGTTTACAATAGATCTAACGGTAAACAGGTACCAACCCCAATCCATCTCGTCAATCCACAACATTCAATTTCATGAATAAAAATAAAAGATGCAATCTTATATGCAATTTCACTCCTAAATTAATTAATCATGCTCTCGATATCGTAAAATTTTAACCTCGCTCCGATACCTCATGCTAGAAGTAATAGCACCAATCGAGACGCTCGATCTTTGCACAGCGGAAGCTTATGCGATTTACGATATGAGATATAACTAATTAATCCTACTGTTAATCAAACAATAAATTCAGAGTACCTTAATAGCGGAAGAAATAATCAGGATCGTTTCCTACATCCATTGTTATTCGACTTCTGCTTCGTTGTTGTAGCCGTCTTGATGAGGATTCCGATATCTCTCTCCTTGTCTACAACCGTTATGTGTTGGTTTTTTTCGTATGCTTTATGATGGAGTAAAGCATTGCTTTTATAGGCGGAGAGAGGGCCGAAATCCGAATGATCTAGGTTTTAGCTTTAATCTCGGCCGTCCATCAAAGCCGAGTTTTAATCGGATTAAAACTCCTTTTAAATAACCAATAAATAATAAATAGCATATTTCCTAGGAAAAACGAATTTCCTATAAGACCATTATTACGGGGAAGAAAATTACACGGGCTCAATTAATGGTCGACATAATTTTTCTTACATTCTCCCACTTGGTCGATAGGAACATTCATTAATGTTTTCCTTGTAAGGATCATAAGACGCGCGTTATATGCTAAACATTTCCTTTAGTCGGTTAGCGTAAGTGTCATCATTAATCTAGCTATCAATGGGAATCATAGCGGTTACACATCATTCTGCAACATGCTCCCTTCTATGTACCACAACATTGACAACTGTCTTAACTAGACCATAAGTGGAGATTACATAAACGGTCCCGTTATGTCTTTGCAAGAGACAATTTCTGTTTTAATATATTCATTCGTAAGGTGTACACAATGGAAAACATAAAACAATAATGATGTAGAAGATTAACATCAGGAGCTCAACATATGTCAAACGTAAGTACAAAATAAATGGCGAGAACATGCTAATTAGGAGCTATCCTCAAGACCTATGCTTTCAATGTCTCTCTCGTTATCTCTTGGTGGTAGTCCTTTCGTAAATATGTCGCAACCATAAGATTTGTCATTATATGTTCAATGACAAAGAAATATCTTCTAACATAGTGCTTCGATAATAGATATGTAAGGTCCATGTGTTTGGTCCCTTAGATATCATGTCATGCTTAGAGGATCCATGTCCCCGGATTGCGGCCTCATAACGTGCCACGTACTCGCTTTCATGGTGGATGAGTTAGTCAACTATGACTTCTGGTTTTTCCGTGATACGGCACCTCTGTTTAGAAGATACACGTAGCCAAGAGTACAATGTCTGGTATCAGTTCATCCTCCAAAATCCGAGTCTGAATAACCAGTCACCTGTGGGTGTCCTGACTTTCAGTATGTGAGCATGTAATTCATGTTCCTTTAAGTATCTCAGTGCTTTCTTAGCAACTTTCCAATGAGACTACCTTGGATTGCTTTGAAATGTACCCATCATACCAACAACATGACTAATGTTAGGTCTCGTATGAACTTTGTACATACTTTGTAAATACAAGAGAACCATAAGAATGTTTTTCCATTTCTTTACGTTCCAACTCATTCTCGCGTAACAATATTGGAACAATACTAGAAGAACATGTCATCATGCCAAATCTCTCCGAACTTTATCAATATAGGTTGTTCGAGACAATCCCAAAACATTAAGTGCCCCGTCACGGAATATTTCTATCCCAAACACTTAGGAAGCCTCGCCTAAGTTTGTCATTTCAAAGTTCATGAAGAGATAGGCCTTGGCTTCATGTAATAAACCAAGATCACTGCTGGCCAATAATATATCATCAACATACAAAATCAAAAATATGAACTTACTCCCACTGATCTTGAGGTTTATACAAGGGTCGATTGTGTTCTCATTGAAACCGAAAACACTAATGGTTTCATGAAACTTTAAGTACCATTGCCACGAAGCTTGTTTCAGTCCATATATTGATTTCTTAAGCTTGCAGACCATCTCTTCCTGACCGTCAACAATGAATTCTTTAGGCTGACACATATAGACTTTTTCTTTCGAGTCTACATCCAGAAAGGCTGTTTTCACATCCACCTGTTGTAACTCGAGATCATAATGAGCTACTAGTTCTATGATAATTCTAAAAGAGTCTATCCTGGACACAAGGGAAATGTCTCTTTATAATCAATGCCTTTTTCTGATTGAAACGTTTGGCAACAAGTCAGGCTTTATATCATTCAATATTACCATTACAGCCATGCTTAGTCTTGAAGACCCATTTATAGTCAACTGGTTTGTGTCCTGAAGGTAATTGAACAACTTCCCATACTTGATTTTCATCCATAGATTTCAATTCATCTTTTATGGCATCAATCCACTTACTGGAATTAACATCCTTAATGGCTTGTGAAAACAAAACCGGATCTTTACTTGTCCCTTCTTCATATTCTACTTGATAAAGCATATAATCATCAGGATTAGCAGATCTTTTTAATTATAGTCTGGGGTGCTTCATCTATATTCTCATTGGCGATAATCTCAACATGGAGTTGTTGATCATTTATTGTATTTTCTTCATTGTTCGGCGGTTCAACAATGGAGAGATTCCAAATACTTTTCGGAATAGGGTTAACGGGACGGGTACCCTTATTTCCTTTATGATCACATCACAAATTTTATCACTCCCACAGATTTCGCCATTCTTGTAGAATATAGCATTACCGGTTTCAACAATTCTCGTAATATGGTTAGGACAATAAAGCCTATATCCTTTGGATTTTTCTGGGTAACCTTGAAGTAACCACTAACTGTTCTAAATCCAATTTCTTTACTTGTGGATTGTAAATTCTAGCCTCAGCTGGACAACCCCATATTTAGAGATGTTTCAAATTAGGTTTCCACTATTTCCACAGTTCAAAAGGTGTCTCTGGAACTGCCTTACTAGGAACCCTATTTGAAATATAAGCGGTATGTGCTTAAGGCATCCATCCACAGTCATATAGGTAAGTAAGCATGACTCATAGATCTAACCATTTCCATATACGTACGATTCTGCCTTTCTCCTACACCATTCCGCCATGGAGATCCAGGCGTTGTGTATTGAGCAATAATTCCAGCTTTTGGAGAATTTTTGCAAAAGGTCCAGGATGTTAACTTGTTTTGTCATACCTTCCATAAAATTCACCACCTTTATCCAACCTTATGATTTTCACCTTTCTATCTTGTTGCCTCTAGACTTCAGTTATGAACATTTGTAAAATGTCCACAGATTAAGATTTGTCATGCAACAAGTATAGATAACAATAACGTGAATAATCATCGATAATGGTGATACAATACTTTTCTCCTCCAAAGGTGGGAGCATCAAAGGTCCACAAATGTATGTATGCATTATTTCAAGAAGCTGGGTACTTCTTGTGGCTAAATTGAGATACAAAATATTTAATGAGGCTAAGTTAAACAACACTTGCATAAGAGTAGAGTATACACAAGAAAATAAGGTGCTCCTGTGGGTAGTCACCATAAATTCTACACATAATGTCATGATACTCACACATAATTGAGTGATATTTTTGTAAAGAAGACGAACAAGGTATCTGTGGATATCCTTGACCTTCCTAATATACACTCCATTTATCTTTATGTTGTGATGATAAGATGAGTTTTCAGCAAAAATGGTATTAAGATAAGTTTAATAAAGGGCTACACTTAAAAGCTAAAAACTTAATACAACATAAAAATTGCTTATACCAACTAACTAGGGTCAAAACCAATTTATTCATTATTTTGACATATCCTTCAATTTGAACCATTTGTCAATTCAACTGAATATCAATAAATTTTCAATCACTGCTCAGAATGTGATTAAAACATTTATGCATCCCCATGTCAGGCTGTTGTGGCCATACCCAACATTTGACACCATTGACATTCAAGTGTTGACAATCATACAGAAGTCAACTAAACATTATGTTGACACGACTATGTGCAATGTAATATTCAAATATGGTTCAAGTAATAATGTATATTGCCTTTCTTAAATTTACAGAATAAATATGTCATGATCTAATCACTAAACATAATGTGAATAGACTTTATATGTCAAGAATTTGAGCTGCTATGGCAATACTCTAAACTTGACACAATTATAAGACATATTTATAATCTTTACAATAATTCAATAATTTAAAGGCAAAAACTTTATGATATGTCAAAACTTTTATATGAACCAAATATCAACAAAAATATGTAATTTGCACTTTAATGATATTCAGTCACTTTATCAATATGTGATTTTGTTGCTTCGGGTGTCATAACTTAATAATTAACAATAAATGATTAAACGCATAATACGTGACAACTAATATTCAAAAGAATAGTCCTTCCAATTCATCGCAAAGGTATGTACACAATAAGTACACAAATCGAAAGTAAAAGCAGAAATAAACTGCTATTATAAAAGGGAGCAACATCATTAGTCATATATTATTTATCACTTAATGTGCTAAATCATCATTTATTTAAAAGGGAACTAATATACTAATCAATTAACTTTATGTGACTACCTTACTATGTGTTATTGTTTATCACCCACATAATGTGATAAATCGCTAATTATGTGAAACCAAAGTACTTCATTACTAGTTTTTCAAACAGATTATGTGCAAACAAAAGTACATAAACAATAATAGATAACAGATAATGTTAGTAAACCTAAATGAAAGACTAAATGGTTTACTTTATTAAACACATATATTTTAATGAGCACAAAAAGTATAGATATGACAACTAAAAGTGATCAAATAACATATAACACATTGGATTAGCAACCTTTCTACACAAAATTATCAAAATAACTTGTAAATTGATACCGTTAATAGCTTAATGAAGATTAGTTCAATCTTCAATCTTTATGAAACAATAAATCAAGTTCACGTATATTTAATAATTTTAGCGCATTTAACGTGGTTGAAAGACCTACCAAACAACTATACATTCAGAATATGTCATAAAATAAATAAATGAATTTCTTTTTCTTTCTTTTTTTTTAATTTTTTTTTATTTTTTTTTATTTTTTTTTGACTTATCCAATATGTTGCCAAGGCTGTCCAAAAGGTTATAATTGTCAATATCAATTGGTTTAATGGTCTTAAAGAAAATGCAAAAACCCTAATGCACTTCTAATTCTTTCATACAGCCGTCATCTAATGAAGGTATGCTTCGGCACTAAAAAGAAAATTCCATATAATTACAACCAATTGTCCAAAGTTCAAGTGGGCAAACAGGTTATAATATTCATCACGAAGTGCACAGTAATTTATCCATTATAAAGAATTATTTCAATTGATGGCCAACGGAAAAGCTACACAATCACACAATAATAAAGTATTCCCTTTTCAATATATACTATGGCCACTGTTAAGGGTGATTTTATGTCAATAAAGTATTCCCTTTTCAATATATACTATGGCCACTGTTAAGGGTGATTTTATACGTTTTATAAGGATATATTTTATGTCAATATTCCCATATTCTTAGGATTTTCATAGAAATCGAGCTTATAATCGATTAATTGAGTAAATGGTGTTTCTAATAGGTTAAATTGCAAAACGTAGCGATTTATGTGTTTAAATCATGATTTTATATTATTTTAGGATTATGTTACGCTTTGGTATGTTTTTCCTACATTGTAGATACACATTGTTGATGTAAAGGATGATTTTAAAGAGATGAATTCGAGTGGAAAATCCCGAAATATACTCGTAATACGACGGGCTAATCAAAAAGGCGTTTTCTGAAGAAGAGTCCTTAATGAAAGTTGTAGAGTTTTCCGAGAGCTTTTTTATGACATTCGGATCATAATTTTTGGAGGTCTACAACTCAAGATATGAATTTTAGAAGTTTTATTCCAATAAATATTCCATGCAGAGCAAATTCGATTCGGTCTTCGGGAAGGCCGTTGCACGGGCGTTCAAGGTAGTAGCACGGCGTCCGGGGAGCGAAGCAATACGAGAGAGTTCGACTTGGCCGCAAACGCACGTTCCGGCTCCGTCCAAGCACTTCGAACGAGCGTCCGGGCTTTCGGACTAGCGGCCAAGGCCGTATTCGACAAAACCGACTTAGGTTACCGTAGCGACCGACTTAGTTTTATTATAAATAGCGAGCAGCCCCAAACCCTAATGACACACAATATTCCTGCGGCAAAAACACAGTAGCAGCAGCCCTTCTTGAGGAGTTCAAGGCCGGTCACCCGAGCCTTGTGCTCGGGTGATCCGGGTTAGATTAGGATGTAGTTTTTCGTTTTCTTTTCGTTCGTTTAATTCATGGATCATCCATTATCCAAACGATGTGAGTTTCGCTTTGAATTTATTCAATTCCTTTGTTTATTTTCATGAGCCTTAATTCATGTTGTATCTTTCTATTCGATTCATGATGCTATTATGTGAACCATATCGAAAGATTGTTTACTAATTGATATGTTTACAACATACGGAAGTTGCGTAAACTAGATCACCATAGAAAGATATGATCTTTAATCATTAATGATGACAAATTGATGGGTTAATCATCTAGGTTGGTAGATTCTAAAATACGAGAGTTAACTTGAATCTACACCTTTGTTTTGTATGGAAATTGGTCTCAACATTCGAGAGAGGAGAGATCGATAATTGAATTCACTAAGGGATTAGGAATTCGTAGCTTGAGAAACAGATTCACTAAGAGATTAGGGGTTTGTGTCTCGTGTAAAGGTGAAACCACAATTTGAATTAAAATCATGAGACGAACTAGGGTTGAGATCACTTGGTTTGTATGATGTTTGATCCCATGTATCCTTAGTTTAGGTTTTTATTATTTGTTCTAGCTTAGATTTATTTTAGTTGTTCTTTGAGTTTTTATGTTTAATCTTTCGTTTATTTGTTTTCTTGAGTAACAATTGAGAGGATTAATAAAATTAGATTCAACATCCCAATTCCCTGTGGATCGACCCCTTACTTATCTCGCTCTACTATCAACAACCCGGTATTCGGCCGGTTAGGAGTTAGTTTTGCATATAGGTTAGGGTTTATAAATTTTCTTTTTGTTTAGTGATGCAAAATCCTTCGAACAAAAGTGGCGCCGTTGCCGGGGAACCGGACGGTTGTCTAGTTTTTTGTTGTTCATTTTTCTGTTTGTTTTTGTTTTTCCTGTTTTTAGTTCGTTTTAATTTCCTGTTTTAGTTGATAAACGTTTAGGTAATTAGTTAATTAGGGTTTTAGCTTAGGGTTTAAGGTTCTCTTGTGATTAGTTCTCCTCTCTATCTCTTCTCTCTGTTTCTGTTTCTATTCTTTCGTTCTTCTTCTTTTCGTTATTTTCGCAAATTTTACGCATACGTTCTAATTTTCCCGCTACCAAACGGGCGTACGGGATATTGGACGCCCGTCCGCCGGAAAATTATCAATTACGTTCGTTTTCTTTCACTTAGACGAGCGTCCATAAAATTTGGACGCCCGTTCAAGTTTTCGAAGACCGGACGAGCGTTTGGGAAACCGACGCCGCCCGTCCATCCAAAAGTTGAGCAGACGCCCGTCCAAGACTTTGGACGCCCGTCTGTTTCATCTTTTCCTTACTAATCTTATTTCTCTTTCTTTCTTTTCTTTTCTTTTCTTTTCTTTAGGCTTTTAATTTTTAGTTTAGGCTTTTAAATTCTTAGTTTTTAGGCTTCTTTTCACTTGTTTTTGGTCCGGTTTATGCAAACTCGGAGTCAAAAGGGACCGTTATTATACACCCCTGACCCCGAGCGAACCGTAGTCCGGCCAAACAGGCGGATTTTCCGTTTTGCGGTTCTGGCAGACAGAGCCGAGCAAGATCTTGAAAATCAATTAGCAAAGGAAATCACTGATTTTGTGATAATGGCCGCTGATAATAGACGTACGTTGGCAGACTACGCCATGCCAGGCGAAGTCAAAGTCAACCCGGCTATTGTCGTTCCAGCCATTACCGCACAAACCTTTGAGCTAAAGCCAGGACTTATCCAGATGATGCAGCATGCATCAATTTTTCATGGCTACCAATCAGAGAATCCACATACCCACTTACACACATTCTTAGAGATATGCGGTACTACACGCATCCAAGGAGTAAGTGAGGATGCTATCAAGCTAAAACTTTTTCCTTTTTCTTTGAAAGGAGAGGCTAAAGAGTGGTACACCTCTCTCCCTTCTGAATCTAACACCACCTGGGCAGAACTCGAAAAGGAGTTCTTGAGTCAATATTTTCCACCTTCAAAGACGGCCCAGTGCTTAAACGAAATATTCACTTTCTATCAGAAAGAGAATGAATCTTTCTTCGAATGTTGGAAGAGATTCAAGTCTCTTCTTAGAAAGTGTCCCCACCATGGCTTGCCACTGGAAAGGCAAGTCAATACATTCTTCAGTGGATTGACCGAGATCACCAAAGGCATGGTCAACAGTTCATCTGGTGGGCCGTTTCTGAAGAAAACGCCTGAAGAGGGATGGGCACTGTTTGAGGACATTGCAAAGTATAACTACGCCCCCTCTTATCAAGCAATCCAAGCTCCTCCTCCTAAGGTTGAGGAAGTCAATTTGCAAAGTTTGATCGCCATGCTGCAGAAGCAGATGGCAACACCTCAAGTTTCAAATCCGATAAATCAAACTTCTTCTTTTCCACGTAACCCCTCGGGTTACATACCGTGAAAATTGCGTCGGACGGCCATATGAATGGCCGGTGTCAATTTATTCCCCCCGCACCTTATCAAGTGAATGATGTTCATGATTATGGACAGTACAATCAAGTCACATGTCAGAATTGTGACGAGGTGGGGCACACTTCTAAATTCTGTCCTATGAACGGACAGAATGCGGAAGTGAATGCATTCTATGGCCAGAACAATCCAAGGTTCAATCAGTTTCCTGGCCAGAATAATTTCCAAAACCAAGGGTTTAATCCATCTTCAAATTTCAATCCTAATTCGAATTTTAACTCGAATCAGAATTTCAATAGAAACCCTGGTTTTAATCAGAACCAAAATTCAAAATTTTCCAATCCTACTCAAAGGTTCAATCGAAATTGGCCCGCCAATTCTAATTCTCGATCCAAGGTCGGCCCGGCCCATTTATTCTCCAAATTTCCAAAACTCTCAAAGTCCCTCCCAATCTACCAATCTTGAAGCTAAATTGGAGGAGCAAAGTAGATCAATGAAGAATCTTGAGAGACAAATTGGGCAACCGGGCGAACAGCGATTAGCTTCTAGACCCCCAGTGCGCCGCCCGCCACCGAGAAGAATCCAAAGGGTGGTCAAGTTGCTCAGGCTGACTTGAACAAAGGCCCATGTACTGACCTCGTGCCATCAATTCAATACGGTAAAGAGGAGGCCAGTGCAATGAATCGAGAAGCGGTACTCAAGTTAGTGGTCTTTCCCAACGGGAAACCACTAGCCCCTCCCCGCCATTGATAAGGCGGGAGGGAAGCCGAGCACCTACACTCCCCTCAACCGCATGAGAAAACTCGGGAGGCCGATCCCCCGAGAGGTGAAGAAGTTGGTGATCCTCAAGTGGCTGATCCCTTGAGGACGGAAAAAGCAAGCGAAAGTCGGGAGGCTGATCCCCTGACTATAAGAAAATCTGAAAAAGCTGTTCGATGGAAGGATCTGGAAGACAAAGCTGTAAGCGCATCCTCAAAGAAAGTCTTTTATGAGAGTGACCTTAAGAAGCTTCCATTTCCACCAAGAAAGAGCAACATTCCCTTGAGTGAGGACAAAAAGTACGAGAAGGTGCTGAACCTTTTGAAAAATACTCAGGTAAATCTTCCATTATCAGATGTCTTGGTTGAGATGCCTAAGTATACAAAATTCATCAAGGATGTTGTGTCTTCGAAGAAGAAGTTAGCAGGCATGGAAAGGCAAATTGGTGAGGATTGCTCCATGATTAATTATGAAGACTTACCAATTAAAAGAGGTGACCCTGGCAAATTCGTACTTACAGTATTAATGGGAGGTCTAGTCTTACCTAATTCTTTGTGTGATCTAGGTGCCTCTATAAGTCTTATGCCAATGTCTGTATGCAAACAGCTCGGTTTACAAAGCCTTCTAGAACCCACTACTATGAGTTTACAATTCGCTGATAGATCTTCTAAGAAAGCTTCAGGGATCCTGAAAGACGTTTTGGTTCAGATTGATAGATTTACCTTTCCGGTCGATTGGTATGTTTTAGATATGGAGAAAGATGAAAACGTCCCCCTGATTCTTGGAAGACCTTTATTATCTACGCCGTAGAGCCCTTATCGATTGCGATGGTGGGCAAGTGACTATCCGAGTTGGTGACCAAGAGGTGAGTTACAATGTCTTAAAGTCCATTCAAATACCCTCTGGCCCTCCAACCGGCTTTTCCATTAATTATATGACAGATGATTTCACCGATTATATGGATAAGCAAGTCATGGCTGTAGAAACGGAATACGAGCGATTGGTTGATAATCTAAATACTCATGGTGTGGTAAATCTAGACCAATTAGCAGCTGATTTTGAGGAAGAATTGTTAGAAGGAGAAGCTTTGGCGGTGGGACCACGCAGTAAACTCGGTGATATTGAGTTGAAAAGTGGAGATCTCAAGTCGAGTTTAGAAGACCCCCTGCATTTGGTGTTGAAGCCGTTGCCTAAACATCTTAAGTATGTGTTTTTAAGAGAAGGTGACAAGCTTCCATTGATTATATCTCGCAAGCCGTCTCGTATAGAGGAGATGAAATTGATCAACGTCTTGAAGCGTAATGAAAAAGCATTTGGTTGGCAAGTAGGAGATATCCGAGGAATATCTCCGGACATCTGTATGCATAAGATCAAGACGAATGAGGGTGCAAAATGTGTACGACAGCCCCAGAGGAGGCTAAACCCTCATATGCAAGAAGTCGTAAAAAAGAAATCATCAAACTTCTGGACATGGGAATCATTTATGCCATCGCGGATAGTGAATGGGTTTCCCCGACTCAGGTAGTCCCCAAGAAAGGTGGGATTACGATTGAGAAGAATGAGAAGGGAGAGGAAATTGCATTGAGACTTGTCACGGGTTACAGAGTCTGCATCGATTATCGAAAGCTCAATGAGGTAACCATGAAAGATCACTTTCCCCTTCCATTCATTGATCAGATGCTTGAGCGTCTGGCGGGGCACGCATTCTATTGCTTCCTAGATGGATATTCAGGATACTTCCAGATACCCATTGATCCAGCTGACCAAGAAAAGACCACTTTTACCTGCCCTTATGGTACATTCGCTTACAGGCGAATGCCATTTGGTCTCTGCAATGCCCCAGCTACATTTCAGCGATGTATGCTAGCTATCTTTGACGGGCTTGTGGAGAAGTGTATGGAGATTTTTATGGACGATTTTTCGGTTTTTGGTCAGTCTTTTGATGATTGCCTTGACAATCTTGATCAAGTGTTATCCAGATGTGTGGAAAAGAACTTAGTACTTAATTGGGAAAAATGCCATTTCATGGTAGATGAGGGAATAGTTCTTGGCCACAAAATATCCGCCAAAGGTATAGAAGTTGACAGGGCCAAAGTAGAAGCTATCGAAAAGATGAGTTATCCCAAGAATGTGCGAGAAGTGAGAGGCTTTCTTGGACATGTCGGTTTCTACAGAAGGTTCATTCAAGACTTCTCCAAGATAGCCAAGCCCCTGTCCACTCTACTAAAGGAAGACGTTGAGTTCAATTTTGATGAGGGCTGCAAGCAAGCGTTTGAGGAGCTTAAGGATCGTTTAATATCTGCTCCAATTCTTATATCGCCCGACTGGAACCTACCTTTCGAGCTTATGTGCGACGCATCAAACTATCTTGTTGGTCTTTGTTCTAGGACAAAAGATCAAGGGAAGTTCCACCTATCTATTACGCCGGTCACACATTGAACCCCTCTCAAGTTAACTATACCACTACTGAAAAGGAACTATTGGCCGTAGTTTTTGCTATGGACAAGTTCCGTAGTTACTTGTTAGGAGCTCAAGTGATTGTGTGGACTGATCACGCTGCTTTGCGGTATCTGATGACGAAGAAAGAGGCCAAACCGCGCCTACTACGTTGGATATTGACCCTACAAGAGTTTGACGTTCAGATAAAGGACAAAAAGGGCAGTGAAAACGTAGTGGCCGATCACGTTTCTAGAATGTTAAGTGAGGAAAAGAATGATCCAGATGATATAGATCTTTACTTTCCTCTAGAGAACATTATGTTGATAGACGGTTGCCCTCCGATGTTCCATGGTATTCTTCCATTGTAAATTACCTTCATGCCCGTTATCTCGATCCGTAAATGTCTTATCGGGAGAAGAAAAAGTTCTTCTCTCGATTTGAAATATTTCGTTTGGGATGAACCTTATCTTTTTAGGATCCGTAAAGATGGTTTGCTTTGAGAAGATGTGTTCCCGAATCCGAGCAACGCGATATCATTGAGCAATGCCACGGTGGACCCACGGGAGGTCACTTTGGTCCGTGGAAAACCGTTGCTAAGATCTTCCAATCCGGTTTCTATTGGCCTACGATCTTTAAGGACACAGAAGCTTTCTGTAAAGCTTGTGATAGGTGCCAAAGAACCGGTACTCTGACAAGGCGGTTTGACATGCCTTTGAAACCTATCCTAGAATGCGAGGTCTTTGATGTATGGGGTATCGATTTTATGGGACCATTCCCATCATCTTGTGGAAACAAATACATCTTAGTCTGCGTAGACTACGTGTCTAAATGGGTGGAGGCTCAAGCCACTCCTCACAACGATCATAAGACGGTCATGAAATTTCTAAAGAAGAACATCTTTGTGAGGTTTGGATGTCCACGTGCCTTGATCAGTGATGAAGGGACGCATTTCTGCAACCGACCCCTAGAGAAAGTTCTTGAAAAGTATGGTGTCCGTCATAAGACAGACACACCATATCATCCGATGACTAGTGGTCAGGTTGAGAGGAGCAACCAAAGCATCAAGAAAATCCTAGAAAAGACAGTAAACAGTCATAGAAAGGACTGGAGTTTGAAATTGGATGATGTACTATGGGCGTACCGAACTGCCTATAAAACTCCTATGGGTACATCTCCATATCAAATGGTCTATGGTAAACCATGTCATCTGCCTGTCGAGTTAGAGCATAGAGCCTATTGGGCTACAAAGTTTCTGAACTTTGATTCCTAATCTTGTGGAAAACATCGACTGCAGCAGTTACATGAGCTAGATGAATTTAGACTCCAGGCCTATGAAAGTGCCAGGATTAGTAAAGATAAGATGAAGCTACTCCACGATGCTAAGATTAAGAAGAGAGAATTCCATGTCGGCGAACAAGTTCTTCTATACAATTCTAGGCTACATTTGTTTCCTGGGAAGTTGAGGACACGTTGGTCCGGCCCCTTCGAGATTCTCCAAATCATTCCTGGAGGCGTTCTAGAACTTCATGGTTATAGTGGTGACCCGTTTCGAGTGAATGGCCAAAGGTGCAAGCACTATATTGGTGAACCTAAAGAGAAACCTTTGAATGTCCGTTGCCTCGATATCCTCAGGTGTAATACTACGGAAGTCGAAGAATTCGACGAGTTTTCACCCAACTTTGTTTTCGAGAGGATGGCGGTAGTGATCATTCGAAGAAGTTCTAGCCGGTAGTTGGGATATGGAAGAATTGGAGAGGGAGCGTCAACTGAAAAGTCATCAGAAGAATCGGAAGAGGAAGAAGTCAACCATGGGGAAGTTTAAGCGTGTTTGGAAAGTTATTAAAGATTTCACCCCATGTGTGAGATGTTGTTTCTGCAGCCACACTACTGATCAGAGCTTACACGAGGTAGTGGCTAGCAGGAAAGTCAAATGGCCTGATCCAGGATGAGCTTTAAACGGTGTCGAGCTAACGACATTAACCAAAAGCGCCACTAGGGGCAACCTAGATATCGTTCTTTCAGTTATTCTTGTTTTTATGCTTTGGTAGTTTTAGTATTTAAGTTTAGTTTATTAAGTGTTAGCCTTACTCGGTTTGCTATTGTTTACATCGCGCGCTTAGTGTGCTTTCTAGATATGGATTTCGGTGTTCGACCGGAGGAGTTACCTTTCCTTTGGAGGATCCCACTTATCACTGTAGATGACGGACCGGGAGGAACCATCGTTTTGCACGTGGATTTTGACATTAGTACCCGCGTCAAGACTGTCACCTATGTTCTCATTGTTCCCCGCTGTTCGGGAGGTGGAGACTTCACTACTGAGGAGTTGCAGGAGGCTCTAGGACGTCCGTACACGATCCTCAATGATCCGATGCTGACAGATTTAGCGCTAGTCCGCAAGCTGAACATTTTCGAGGTGTTGATGTAGCTGGTGAGGATTGGGGTTTGCAAGATGAGTATGACTTCCCTCCGGCGATTGACATGCTCCGCCGTCTTATTCGAGTTATAGATTGGTCGGCCATTTACAATGACTAGCGTTGTTAGGTTGTTTCGTCGAGCAAACGACGTAAAACAAAAGCACTTTGTGGGAGGCAACCCACTGTTTTCTATTTTGTTTTTATTTATTCTCTAGTCATTTTATGTACGTTGTTTGATTTAAATTTGTATATTTGAAGTTTTAGTTAAGTTAATAAGAAGTGCACTTTTGAATTTGATTTGTATGGAAATTTTATACTTTTTGCATTTTTCCTGCTTGGACGCCCATCCGGAGCTCTGGACGCCCGTCCGCCATGACCAATTCTTGGACGAACGTCCACTAAGCCTGGACGCCCGTCTGATTTATTCCCTCCAATCCTGTATGTGATTTAAACTCTTGGACGAGCGTCTAATAAACTGGACGAGCGTCTAATAAACTGGACGCCCGTCCAGTTCATCTAGTTTCCCAGTGGACGCCCGTCCGCTGAGTTGGACGAGCGTCCAACCTCTGTCTATATATACTCCCTCAACGCATGAACCTTCACTTTTCAGAATTTTCAAACCGCAAAACCGTTTCCTCTCCCTCCTTTTGACCTAAAATCTTCAATTCTAAACCATTTCAAGCGATTCAAGGTGCTCTAAGCCGCTTTTGATCCCCTCTCTTCGATTTTCAAGACCAAATCCCCCAACACACAATATTTTTGGAGAATCAGCACCCATTGTAGTCCGACTTTTAAGAGAAAAAATCTGATTTTTGGAGGCCATTTGGTGTTGTTTGGACTGATTTTCACCTCGATCAACATCTACTCATCCTACTTGGTAAGTTAGTAACAACTTTTCTAGTTTTTATTCACATTTTTGCGAGTTCGATCTTTGGGTCGGCTCGTTCCCTTGAATATCATCTTAATTCGTTTTTTTTCTGGTTTTGTGTTTCTTTCTGCTCTGTTATGGTGATGTGGTGTTGTGATGGATGGTGAATGGGTTGTTTGGTGTTGATTATGGTTGTGGTTGTGGTTTGGTTGCCTTGAAATCCCGCTTTGGATGTTACAAAGGTAAATTGTGGTGAATTGGGATTGTTTTTGTGTAGTCTAGACTTGAAAATGGTGCATAAGAAAACAGTCGTGAAGAGGCATGGTAAGGAAGTGGCCCGGGAGGCGGGAAAGAAACGCAAGGAGTTTGATCCCACCTTAGTTGATCCTAACCGGGGTGTGAGTATCCGAGAACAACCCCCTAGAGCCACCCAAACTAGGACTACTTTAAGGGATGAACCAACCTCGGAATCTGAAACGGATGATGATATTCCCTTGGTAAGGATGCCTAGAGTTCAGAGAGGTGGAGGATCATCTAGGGCCGAGGAAACTGTAGAAGCTACCCGGGAAGAGGATCCGGTTGTACCTAGGGCTGCCCAACCTAGGAAGAAATCTAAAACCGTCGCTCCCATGCCATTGCCTCGTCGATTCGTGAACCCTAAGGCCCACGATGCCTACACCAAGCATTACTTCTCGAGGAACATGTTGGTTGAGAGGGCTATTTTGGAGGCAAAGGTCGATCCGGGGTTCGTTAAGTTGCTTAAGGATAGGAAATGGGAAGCCTTGATGACGATCCCGACTACCCCGGTCAATAGCTCCCTAGTTAGGGAATTTTATGCAAACTGTTCGGAAACCGACTTGGGGACAAAGGTAGTCGTGGTTCGAGGGGTAGAAGTTCCCTTTACACCGGAGGTGATTAATCAGAAATACAACTTAGCGGCCTTTGAGGGACGGTATTATAAGGAAGAAATTGTGCATAGACAGAGTTTGGGACAGGACCCTTTGGAGGAGTTGAGATTGAGAGTTTGCCCGGATGTCGCCTGGACATTGAGACCGGGAGGAGACCGGAAGGAGTTGGTTACCACGACCTGGACGGAGGACTGGAAGGTCCAGTGTCGGTTTATTCAGAGTCGGTTGTTGCCTAAGAACAACTTGACACATTTTCATATTGGTGACCTAGGGATGTTGTATGCGTTGACGTTTGGTTTGAATGTGGATGTGGGACAAGCTTTATATGATGAAATCTCTATCAACCAGAAGGTTTATACACGGAGTTTGATCGTCCCTCACCTGATCCACAGTTTGTGTCTCGATGCCGGTGTGCCTGAGTTTGGGGCCGATCATAAGCCAAAGAATCCTAGGCCTTTACAGCGAGAGAAGAGTAAGTCTTCGGGACATTCTGAGCCGGAGGCACCTCAGGAGCCTGGTTCTTCATCAGCACCGCTTCGAGCATCCTCCCTTCCTACTTTATCTCCCGCAGTTAGGATGCGGTTGAGCATGGCCAATAGTTTCCGGGAGTGGCTGGGTGATATTCGGGATACGCAGAACAATATTTTATCCATTCTTCAATGTATCTGTGAAGGTCGGCAGCCGAGGGACGACAGATTCTTCAATCCGAGCTCCGTTGATTATCTCTTTGCTGATGAGATCGAGCGAGGTCATTGCGGATGTTCTACACGACTCGAGTCATCTTCAGATGAGGAGCGACGACTCGGCAGATAGGACTACGGCACCACCTTCTGGACCCTCCTCTGATCCTCCAGCTGGTGATTCTGTGGCACCGAGCCAACCTTGATCTTATTTGTCTATTTTTATGTTGGTTGTTTTGTATTGACATTTCTACTTATATGGTTCGTTGTAATTTTGATATTGCTACTATTTATTTTAGATGGATTATGTAAGCCATAAGGCTCCCGTACTTTCAGTTCTATTTTGTTGATACCTTTGGATGTATTGAATGCGTTATCTTTTGATTTATATTCATTTTTGCTATCTCTTTTCATTTTGGTATAATTCCCCGTTTTCCCCGAGATGTTTCCGTGTTTGTCAAGTCGTGCAGGTATATTTTTCGCGATTTTGTCGAGCTCCATTGTCTGGTTACGAGTTCTAAGTGTAACTATATAGGCTCCGGCCTGACCGACATTCGAGTAACGCTTGAAATTAGCTAAGTCATTTATCCTTTCTTTCATTCTGCACAACATGAGGACATGTTGATTTTTTAAGTGTGCGGGAGGGGAATATTCGATATGTATCTACATATTTGGTTAATTCGATATGTTTCTATGCAAAATGAGCCAGAATTTTAAAATTTCTCGACATTTTTGTTTTTGTTTTGTCCCGAGTAGGCAATTCAGATCAATGTTCGTTATTTTTGTAGTCATCGAAGCTATATGTCATATGTTTGATAAGTTAGTTGTTTCACCCCCCATATTTTTCACGAGCCATAGTAGATGATGAGCTAAAATATAAAGCTATACCCCTTTTTTATTAGTGATTTTTGTTTTCTTATAAGTCATGTGCTTAGTGCTACGTATGTATCTCGAGATTTATGATAGTTTGTATTTAGATCCAGAGTATGTTGTACTGTGAATATCTAAGGTTTGAAATTGATAAGTAACACGTAACTTATTGTCCAATGAAAAAGTTGAAAAGTAAATGAATAATTGGGTGTGTCGAAAGCTAGTCGATGATTTGAGTGCGATAGGGCATTATCTCGAAATGTCCTATACCACTATGATGGCTAAAAGCTCACGACAGTCAGGAAAAGCTGCCTTATGATTGGAGTAGGGTAGGGTATATCTCGAATATCCTATTCTGCTATGACAGGGCAATAGCTCGTTCTGATGTGCGTTTAAAAGTGGAAAAAAGTTAAATCAACTAAATGAATTGTTATGAATTGAATAAGTAAAAGACGAGTTATCGTCTATCTTATCCCCAGTAGAAACCGATAGATATCTTTTGTAGGGATTATCCTCTCGAGTATTTCGAAAAGGCCCTAGATATATTCGATCATTCTTTTCGGGATATTTCACGTTTGTAGGGTACACCTTATAAGTGTCACTTATTGCTAGTCTACGAGGGGGTATTAGCTAGTTTTGTTTTGAGTTTCTCAAGTTTGGGTTTAGTGGAAGTTTTCTATGGCTTTGCACACACACTGGTGAACTTCTGATTTATTGGATATGTGTTATATATGTTTAGATGTCTATCTTTTCTCGAGCCTTTACTTTGTTTTGTTTTGCTCGGGACGAGCAAAAGCTTAAGTGTGGGGGAGTTGTTAAGGGTGAATTTATACGATTTATGACGCTATATTCTATGATAATTTCCCTCGTATTTGTGTTAATTTGCATAAGAAACGAGTGTTTAATGGAAGTATTGAGTAAATGATATTTCAAATGAGTTAATCGCAAAATAGGTTAATTTATGTGTTTTAGATTGTGATTTTATGTTTATTTGGATGATATTACATTTTGCGATGTTTTTATGTGTTGTAGATACATGATTGAGGCTCAAAAGATGATCAAAAGTTGATTTAGTTTGAGCTAATTGATGATAAAAGAGATAATGAAGAAGTGGGATAGAGATAGAAGAGATAAAGATCAGTAAATCGAAATTCAATCATATCAAATCGGCGTCCGGGTTCCGTCCGGTGGACGGGCGTCGATGAAAATGAACGAGCGTCCATGGATGGAAAGTTGATTCGGGATGTTTGGACGCCGAAGTGGACGCCGGGGTGAACGAGCGTCGGTCATGACTCGGCCCGATTTGAAGTTCTATTGAAGAGTGGACGGGCGTTCAAGGAACCAGACGAGCGTCCGTCGGCCGACTTAGTGAAACCGACTTCGAAATCTATAAATAAGCGGCTGTTTCTCAACCCAAAACATACCATACACTCATTATTCAAAACCCTAACCCTATGGGCGGCTTTAGGCTGCGTTTTTCTTCCTTTTATTCCAGTTTTATGCACTTTAGTTTAGATTAAATTAGTTATCTTTTTATGCACTTTTTCTGCAAATTTGAGGTTCTGAGGATGTTCAGAAGCTAAAAGCTTCATCAAACGAGTATTGTGAAGCCATCCAACGATTGTTGATTTCGTTTTCATCGATTTTACTGTGAGTTTTTATTTGAAGGTTGTTTCTTATTCATGTTTATTATGTTTTAATTGCTTTTACATCGGAAGATATGCATGTGTTGATTGTTTATTGCTGATGGAAATCTTAATAAACCCTAGATCATCATGAATAAGAATAGTAATTCGAATCTATCATAACGGAAGTTAATAGGTTTAATTGCTAGATTACAAACGTAAAGTTTACACCTTTGGTTAGAAAACGCGTTAATCTTACATCGGAAGATAATAGATTAATAGATGAACTTTCTAAGGAATTAGGGTTCATGTTTAGATGAGGTGAATCACAACCTAGATAAAAACCACAATATAATCGAGATAGGAAATCAATGCTTGTTGGATAGGTGGATCAATCCTCGTTTGCTCGTTACACACTTGATTTAAATCCTTAAAACTTGAATTTGTTTGGTTAGTTTACTTTTATTTGCATCTTAGATTAGTTTAGTTAAAGGTTCGCAACCCGTATTCTTCCTAGCTTTGGATTATATCCTCTGTCTAGTTCTATTTTCTGTTCTGTTTGGTTTTTATTCGCTGTTTAGATTAGTTTCGTGACATAGTTTAGGTTAGACAAAAACTAGAAATCCCAATCGTTTAGTTCCCCGTAAGATCGACCCGGCATTAACCACTATTACTACGATCCCTACACTTGGGGAATACCGGATTTATAAATTTTATTACTTGTTTGCTTTGTTAGATAAAATCCGTGACAGCCACCAACGTGAACAACAAAGGGGATTGACAATTGGGATCTGAGAATTGCCGGAAACTTAATTTTTTTTCAACACAGTACCGTAAATATGAGGAATCGATACAGCAGCCGTATAGTTAATAAACGCAGATCAAAATAATAGACGAATAACATGAATCGTAGGTTCGCTCCGATACCACATGTTAATCAAACAATAAATTCAGAGTACCTTAATAGCGGAAGAAATAATCAGGATCGTTTCCTACATCCATTGTTATTCGACTTCTGCTCCGTTCTTGTAGCCGTCTTGATGAGGATTCCGATATCTCTCTCCTTGCCTACAACCGTTATGTGTTGGTTTCTTTCGTATGCTTTATGATGGAGTAAAGCATTGCTTTTATAGGCGGAGAGAGGGCCAAAATCCGAATGATCTAGGTTTTAGCTTTAATCTCGGCCGTCCATCAAAGCCGAGTTTTAATCAGATTAAAACTCCTTTTAAATAACCAATAAATAATAAATAGCATATTTCCTAGGAAAAACGAATTTCCTATAAGACCATAATTACGGGGAAGAAAATTACACGGGCTCAATTAATGGCCGACATAATTTTTCTTACACCTACGAGAAGGTCAGTAGATTTACCGGAGAGAGATGATGAATCGACAAAAGGGAGAAGCCACAATCTTCCGGATTGTATCTCCTAGCGACGACTGGTGGACGTCGATCCTCGCCGTAGAACCTCTTCGAATATGCATAAGAAAAACCCTAGGTTTTTCTCCTCTTAATGACTAAGGCAAGAAACTAATTTTTCTTCCTTTTATTTTGGTGTTGGCGCAATTTTATTGTGTAAATTGTGTTAGGAGGAACTCTTTTTATATAGGAAAATAACTAGTCTAGAGAGTTATCTTTTTCACACCACAAAAATCTATTCCCATAAGGAAAATATATTTTTCCCACAAAATAAGAGATAATTTCCAATAAAATCAATCTATTTATTTTTCCATTAATTATCCACCAAATAGATAATTAATTAATTACACATGTGAGATAATCTAGGAAAATTTCTTCTCCTTATCCACAAAATAGGCGCCACCTTTGTCAATTTTTAATAGAAAATGTCTTTTCTAATTTACATATTATTTACCAAATAAATAATATTGCATATTCATTAAATAGACCAACTATTTAATTTATTCTCGAGGTTCCATAAAACGAAAAAACACTCACGTGTTATGAGCCAACCCGGGGACCATGGACCTATAACCAGTAGCTACAATAAATTGAATAAAATATTCATCGAACAGAATATTTCTACTCAACTCATTAATTCCGGAATTACGCCACCATAAATTCGAAACTGAACTCTATCGATGAACTCTATCGATTATAGATATAACTTATTCTCAAAACATCGAGTCGAGTCGATAAGTGTCCATTGATATAATCATTTCATATAAACTAACCCTCCATAGACTATCCGTAATGAAGCGGGATTATTTCCGTAAACCTTCTTCAATATGTCTTATCCTTATTTACCATTAACCCACTAGTGATCAATTAATTCATAACAAATACGAACTCCCGGGATCGATCAGTTTCTAGGATCAACAAATAAGGGGATTGTCTTTCTACTTTCCGCAGGAAGGAATGGATTCCACATCTGTGAGACACACACTTCTCACTCATTCCAGAATAGTGCCAACGTGAAAGTGATTTGGACCGCGCCTCTTAGCGATCCTTAACGAACACATCAAACCCTATCCTGAAACCAATGGGAGTATGCAATCACTTCAGGATTAAGGTTAATCCATATATGATCATCTTGTGATTTAATAAGATTTCTCAATCACGGAATTATATGAGAAACTCAAATTAAATTGGTCCAGTCCTATATGACTCTCATCATATATAAATGCCCTACTTAGACAAACAATGTCAACGGTCCGGATAAGACGGTCACACCATAAAGTGTTCTGGGCGCATTAATGGTGGTTTAATCAATAGACCCCATACTTTGATTAACTTCACCACGGACTTATATTTCAAGTGTATCACCATAAACTTAATACTCGCGTGTGACACACACTAAGTTATATGGATACATATGATACGACTTAGGGTTTTTAGTAGTGTATTACTTACAAGCACGAAGCAAGTAATAAGATGAGAATAAATCTGTCATTTATTAATTCTAAAAAAATTACATAAATTGTCTTTCGGGCGCTACTTCCAACAATTAGATGATGCACTTTTATGGCACAAAAGACTTGGGCACTTGCTAGATAAAAGACTGCAAGTCATTAGTTCACAGTCTGCTGATGTCAAGTTTTGTAATTATGATCTTTGTTATGTCTGCCCTATGGCTAAACTGAAGAAAAATCATTTTCCTTTAAGTATTACTGATGTAAATGCTATTTTTGACCTTGTTCATATGGATATTTGGGGTTCTTTGAAATAGCGTACTGTAAATGGACAACAATATTTTCTTACTGTTGTAGATGATTTTTCTAGATTTACTTGGGTTTTTCTTATGAGGCACAAATCTGAAGCCTCTGACCTTGTTAAATCTTTTTTCAAATTTGTTTCTACTCAGTTTCGTAAGATTATCAAAGTAATTAGATCTGACAATGGTGCATAATTTCAACTCACTGACTTTTATGCTCAGTAGGGTATCATACATCAGACATCATGTGTAAGTACACCTGAGCAAAAATGGTATTGTTGAAGGGAAACATAGCATCTGCTGAATGTTGCAAGAGGTTTGAGGTTCCAAAGTAATCTACCCATTGAATATTGGGGTTTCTGTCTTTTACATGATGTAAAGTTGATTAATGCTACATCTACACCACTGCTGAAGGAAAGTACTCCACATGAAGTTCTTTATGGCACAAAACCAGACTATTCTGTGTTTAAAGTTTTTGGTTGCTTAGTCTTTTCTTGCACACTTCAGCAGTATAGGACAAATTTTGACTCAAGATGTAGGACTTGTGTCTATCTTAGGAATTCAAATACATCTAAGGGTGCTTTTCTCTTAGACAATACCAACAAAGATATCTATGTTGCTAGAAATACTCAACTTCATGAGACTTATTTTCTTTTATTTCAACAGGTGTTGGGAAATGCTAGATATCTTACTAACATGCCCTTTCCTTTACTAGTAATGGACACTTTTGATGATCTGCTGAATGAATCAGCAGACCAGCCAGACATAGGGTCAGTTGTAGCTGAGGCATCTAATGAAGAGCATGCACCGTAAACCAGGCACCAGAACCAGAAAATCACCAACCTTTTATCAAGGGGGTGCTCACACTGTTCAGCAGACTCCACACCTGCTGAGTGCAATCATGAGCCTGAACAATCTCTCAATAGACTATGTCAGATTCATTAATGCCATTGATGTCGTTAAGGATCCTAAGACTTACGATCAAGCCATCAAGCATGATTAATGGAAGCAAGAAATGCAACAAGAGCTTGAAGCTCTACAAAAGACTCATAAATGGGAAATAGTTGAGCTGCCCCCAGGCAAGAAACCCATTAGGTGTAAATGGGTGTACAGAATTAAACACAACCCTGATGGTTCAGTAGAAAGATACAAAGCTAGACTAGTAGCAAAAGGCTACACTCAAACATATGGGATTGATTATCAAGAAACCTTTTCTCCTGTTGTCAAAATCACAACAGTTAGAACCTTACTTGCAGCAGCAGCAGCCAATAATTGGCATCTACATCAAAAGGATGTCAACACTGCCTTTCTACATGGATATTTACATGAAGAATTATAAATGCAATTACCCTCAGATTGTGCGGCAACCAAACCAAATCAAGTTTGCAGACTTACTAAATCATTATATGGCCTCAAGCAAGCTAGTAGACAATGGAACTATAAGTTAACAGAATCTTTGGAGGCTCAAGGATTCATTCAATCCAAAAATGATCACAGCCTCTTCACAAAAGGATCAGGACACTCTTTCATTGCCTTATTGGTATATGTGGATGACATCTTAGCTACTAGCCCTAGTGAAGAGTTGATTCAGCAAGTCAAGGATGCTCTACATCAGTAGTTCACCATCAAAGATCTTGGAAAATGGAGATATTTCCTAGGCATTAAGGCTGCTAGATGTCCAAAAGGTATATCCATTTCACAAAGGAAATACACATTCAATCTCCTAGAATAATATGATTTTTTTGGGAGCCAAACCTGCTAAGACACCTATGGAGTCTAAGCAGACTTTACAACATGACGATTCATCACTTCTAGAAGACAACACTGCATACAGATCACTAGTGGGCAATTTGATTTACCTCACTTTTACCAGACCAGATATTGATTTTGCAGTACAACAACTAAGTCAATTTATGGACATTGCTACTGAAAATCATATAAAGGCAGCTTACAGGTGGTTGAGGTATTTGAAGACTAACCCTGATCAAGGAATCCTATTCCCAGCAGACAACAACCTTGTGCTTAAAGGTTTTGCAGACAGTGATTGGGCCGGATGTCCTGAAACAAGAAGATCGGTATCAGGTTATATGATGTGCCTAAGAGACACTCCAATCTCTTGGAAGGCCAAGAAACAAACAACTATAGCTATAACCTCATCAGAGGCTGAGTAAATGGGTATGTGATGACGGTCAAATTATACCCGTAAAAGTCATCAACGTTATCCTTAAATCGAGCATAATAATATATATTTTATATTAAATCACATGTTTATAATGTTTATTTAATGTTATGTGATTTATAGAATATAATTTGGTATTTATCTATTTTTATTATTAAAATACGATTTACTGTGTGATAATTATTGATTTTATAGATTACGGTGAATCGGAGGATATCTATCAACGAAGGAAGTAAATCTCAAGATAAATCAGAGCGGAATCGGATTGCATTAATGATAAATATCGAATCAGCACGAGGAGTGGAGTAAGGAACAAGAAAAGTCAGCGAGCCAATTAGAGGCTGGTGAACTCGCTGGCAGCGAACAGTGAACTCGCTGGGAGCGAGCTGGGCAAAGTCAGCGGATCGCCTCGGAGTTATCTCGACGCGTTTTAGACTCCATTAGGGTTTAGGAAATGTAAATTAGGTCGGCCGGAGTTTATCCTAAGTCGGTTTTACAGCCTATATATACTTATTTCATTGTATAACTTTACATAACTTTTCATAACACAAATTCTCATTTTCTCAGAGCAGTTTTAATACAAGTTCAGCAGCAATTATGTGAGTTCTTGTATTTATTTGTTCTTTGTAATTAAGTCCCCCCAATTATTGTTTATCGTTTGAGGTTGTTCGTTCTTCACCGAATGATGTAGATCTAAGGATACGATATGAGGCAGTGGGGATTCCTTGTCTATAAGGATCCACACGCCCAGATCTGTTATCCGGTGACCTATGGATGACTTTGGTATGATCGAAAATCGTGTTTTTAGTAGATCTATATAATTGCTTTATGACTCTATTTTATCCGTTACGTATGTAGAAACGCTGAGATTTAGGTTTTCGCCGCGTCAATCTTGCCACGTCTTTATGGTGTGATTGTCCACCTAAAATTTCTTATCTTAGTAGGTATGGCTACGGCTTCGTTGCTCGTCTGTTTTAATTAGCGTATGATTAGAAAATACCAATATAGAGATCCTAGGTCGGCTCATGAATTGATCTTCCGGGACTTTCAGTGAGATCTAGATATGTTCTGTATTAGGGAATTGAGCTCATCTAGTTATACGTAAATCGTAAATTAACATGAGACCGTGCAGGTAATTGTTAATGGGACAGAGACTGATGCGATCATCTAGGAAGTACGCCTAACCACATGAATGTTGCCTAGGTGAGGAATACGGTTAATATCGGCATTCCTAGTTTTGTAAGCGTACGAGTTATATGAGATGGAGGCCTACGAAGCGAAGTCACGTAATGCAGCACAGTGATCTAGATAGCCTAACCAGAGCTAGATCTAGTTTAGGGGATGACTCTCGTAGCCAATATAAAAGAAATACGAATCGGATTAATAGTTGTCGAGTATCGCTTAATTATATAGAATCTCTATATCCAAACGATAACATAATAATTGGGGAGGTTAATTACGTTGTCTTTGTTGTGTTGTGTCGAGTCGAGTCCTTTATCTTTCTTGTCTTTTGTTTGTCGTAGACCGCCTCTGTGTGCTTGACACGAATGATTGATTGTTTGTATATAAATGACCCACAATTGGTTCCCTGTGGGATCGACCTTGATTCGCTATAGCTTATACTACGATGGACCTAGTCCTCTTGCTAGTGTTGGTTTATGGTGGTCAAGTATTTTATATATCACTTGATCTCGTCATCAAGTTTTTGGCGCCGTTGCCGGGGAACCAACGGTCAATTTTATATATAAATAATTTTTTATTCATGTTAAGTTTTTTGTTTTAAAGTCTGTTTTTACGTTTTTGAGTCACTCGGTTTTCTGCTCTGTGTAAAAATTCCGGATTCTAAAAAACTGGTTTCGCTCCCAGCGAGACTACCTCTCGCTGCCAACGAGCCCGGTCAGTTTTCTGGGATTTCGCGTGCCTGTTTATCTCCGTATGTTTAATCCATAGGTCTGATAACAACATGGGAAACCATGTTAAAGTCAGTCTACGGTCTGTTTGTTTTTTGTTTTTCTTCTGTTTGCATAAACCAGGGAAACAATAATCCGAGTCAGTAATTTCTCGCGGGCGCTGAGAAAATAACCCAGCAACATGTGGAGCTACGAATCTACGATGGGAAAAGCGATGGAAGCAATACCTTTAAAGCACCAAGATGGCTCCGGAAAAAAAAAAAAAAAGAAAGAAAAGAAGAATTAAAAGGCTTAAATTCTTCGTGGTATAATATTAAATGCAAGGTACTACCTTTTTTTTGCTTATGTTTTACTATCTTTTGCTTTTTTGAACATAAGTTAGCCTATACATGAACCTGAGTATGAATCTTAGCCCGGAGTTGGTTTGTAAGATTAATTTTATTAGTGTGGAAGGTTCCGCCCCAAATCGTCTCATCTTTTTCCTCTCTTTTAGTAGGAAACATGTAGTCGTTGAAAGGAAGCAGTGAATAAAGAGTTCCTCGTAGTTCTGTTAAAATCTCTTTGTCCTATGCATGAGATTGCTTTTAGTGGCCACGGGAGCAACAATTTGTGTGGTTTTAAGAATTCTCAATCAAAAGAAGACATTGAGTTTTGAGAGAGCATAATGAGGCAGCATTATAGAGGATACGATTAAAATGGGTCCCTAGGACTAAATCTTCCTAGAATTCACAAATTCCTAAAACGAGAGCCGAGGTAAGAGCTTTGTATAAATAGTATGGATAGATGTCGTTTCCTAGGTCTCACAACCAAGGAAAGGGTATTAATCCGCAAAAGCGACGAGCCCACCTCTTATAGTGCTCAAAGGGTCAAAGTCCGGCGAGCTATGAAGGATGACCGACAAGGATAATTTTTGGAAAGTCAAGGAGGACTTTAAACTCGTAACTACTTAAAATAAAATAATGTAAACCAATTTAAAAAATGTTGTATTAAAATTTGTGTTGATGAAGAAATGATTGGTGAGAGAAATTTTAATGAAATATTATATTGATAAAGTAATGGTTGAATAGTGTAGGTGGTGAACAAAATGAATTGATTAATATTATTTTATTTGTTGATGGTGAAATGATTGGTGAGAGAAATATTAATAAAATAATAAAATAAATAAAATAATAGTAAATAAGATAGTGGGTGAATAAAATATTAAGTTGGATCCTTAGGATTTCTTTTTAGTTTTTTATGTTTTGTTTTCTTTGAGTCAAATAAGAGTAACGTGACATGTGTTGAGGTTTTTTATTTGCCGTGTTCCGATGGCCATTAGGCTAAGGATGTGCAAAACTTTTTTACTCAATATAGGCCACGTGAAGTAGAGTTCCGTAGGAGAGTCGAGAAATTGCTAAAGAAAAGGAAATTTAGCAATCAACCTTAAGATGGAAGCATTGAGAGAGCTTGAGAATTATTGAAAATGTAACAGAGAATGATTGGTGTAAACCGGAACGATTTTGGTCAACTTCCAAAACTTTTTAGAATGGCGATCCGAGTGAAAATCCAAAGTTGTGTGCAATTCATTCTGCAACTACCCTTATCCTTTCCTTTATACCTTTTAACCCTTCAACCTTTTCTATTCTCTCACCAATCTGCCCAACAGTTCACATTTCTAACCATTATTTCATCCCCTCTCTTTCTCTCCATCTATTTCATTCTCCCACCCTAACCCAATCCCTTCACCAATACCTACCCAAACCCATATTCTAAAACAATTTCCACCCACCCAGAACACAATTTCTGCCCCATCCCTATATTATCTTTTCTTACCATCCATATATATCTTTTTCTAAACCCATCATACTCTCAACCTCCATTTTGTGTACAAAATACCCTTGTGTTGCGGAGTTAGAAATATTGCTTAGTTTTAATGATTATCTTTTATCATTTGGTTTTCATGATCCTAACTGGGGTAAGTGTAGCTCTGAACCTAGCTAGATTTTATAAGTTTTTGGTTCGAAAAACAACTTCTCTTTCTGCCGGAAGATTTCCATTTCACAATTTTTCTGACCATTCCGGCACATATAGATGATGAGTTTTGTTCTAAAATATCACACCGATCCGACCTTGTTGATGACGTTGAGAACTTCTACATGCTAAATTGGGTAATTAGTAATTTCGAGGAGTAGCTACATATCCCTAAGTTGTTGATATCCAATCCAAGCGAGAAGTTTCTGCGCGAAGTATCTGATTTAATCTTTAGCCAATAGGTCCCCCCAATCTGTTATACCTTAACTAGTTTCTCTTTTACGCTGGATTAAATACCTTATCAATCCAGTAAATCTCGTGTTTTAACACATGGGGAAATGCTTTTTGCTATTTGTCTTCTCCACCCGGTTTCAAGAATATTTATGTGGTGGAGGATATCGATGAAGACTATAATCTTTTGTTGATTGTTTTTTCTTTCTATTTAGTATTTTTCTTTTTCTTATTCGTTTTATAATTCGTGTCTGAACGAGTCGTTTTAACTCTTTGGTTTTCCTTGTCATTGGTTGTATAAAATAAAGTGGCTTAATTTGTTTTTGGATTTTTTATATCTAATTACTGCCGCATTATTTTATAACTTCCATTGACATGTTATTAACGGTTTCATGGAGTTTCTGTTTGGTTTGCTTTAACAGGATTTTGTTTGCTTCTCCACGACGTGCGTGGATTACTCCGATGTTCTGCATCTGCTTGAGAGCCGTTTCCAGAGCTAAGTCTTTTTCTTAAAATCTCATTTTTATTTGTCATTGGGGACAATGCCATGTTTAAATGGGGGGTAGGAGACTTAGCTATGATATGATATGTGTTAAAATTGAATGAAACGGTTAAAAGTTGAAGAAAATTGAAAAATGCCAAATTAATTATCTCGTACCCTTAGAATTTTGAGTTCTTAAAACATTGAATTGATAGGAAAGGAACCAAGTTGCATGATTACGTGATCATTTTATACTTATGTGAATGTAAATTTAAGGATATTCATGCCGACTGTTGCAAGTAGTTATTTATTATTCGATTACTCAATCTTTGAATCGACGTTTACCATACGAATTATAATAACTAGGAAGAAATTATGTGTACATTGCATAGATGATTGGTTATGCAGACTTAGTGTCGATATTTATCTGCTGATGTATTCTTATCTTCTAGCCATCAAAGCGGAGTAATAAGCTTGAGAATTATCTGTGTTTTGACAATGCGTTAAACACTGGGCTTGTAGTAACATTACCAAAGTAGCCCCGCGCTTGTGGTAATATTCAATGCTATTGACTAATCCAAGAGAGGGGGATTCTTGCAATGCATACTTTACTTTTAAAGCAAGTTTCTTTCTTGAGAAGTGTTAATGCTTGAAATTATGAAAATGTAAAGAAATTCAACTTTTTACGAGGCTTTGAGTATTTCTCGGTCTCCGACTCCAAAAACCTTCTGGATGACGCTCTTGCTTATTGCACCATGTCTTTACCCATTGCGAGGCTTAAGAAGTGAGAATGCTGATGTTGGTAGGTTGAGACTGCAAAGTTAGCATAAACTTTAATCTTGACACGAATATATAAAACTGAATGCACATGCACACATCACTTCGATTCATAGCGAGTAGTGAATAATGGATACCTTATGAGCATGAATGGCATGGGTTGACTCAAGTTTCTTGTGTAAGCATGATTTGACCATTGGAAAATGTTATCTTGGGGAATGACTTATCGATGCCTTGTTCGGGACGATCAAAGTCTAAGTGGGGGTAGTTGATGACGGTCAAATTATACCCGTAAAAATCATCAACGTTATCCTTAAATCGAGCATAATAATATATATTTTATATAAAATCACATGTTTATAATGTTTATTTAATGTTATGTGATTTATAGTATATAATTTGGTATTTATCTATTTTTATTAATAAAATACGATTTACTGTGTGATAATTATTGATATTATAGATTACGGTGAATCGGAGGATATATATCAATGAAGGAAGTAAATCTCAAGATAAATCAGAGCGGAATCGGATTGCATTAATGATAAATATCGAATCAACACGAGGAGTGGAGTAAGGAACAAGAAAAGCCAGCGAGCCAATCAGAGGCCGGTGAACTCGCTGGCAGCAAACAGTGAACTCGCTGGGCAAAGTCAGCGGATCGGCTCCGAGTTATCTCGACGCGTTTTAGACTCCATTAGGGTTTAGGAAACGTAAATTAGGTCGGCTGGAGTTTATCCTAAGTCGGTTTTACAGCCTATATATACTTATTTCATTGTATCACTTTACATAACTTTTCATAACACAAATTCTCAGTTTCTCAGAGCAGTTTTAATACAAGTTCAGCAGCAATTATGTGAGTTCTTGTATTTATTTGTTCTTTGTTCTTTGTAATTAAGTCCCCCAATTATTGTTTATCGTTTGATGTTGTTCGTTCTTCACCGAACGATGTAGATCTAAGGATACAATATGAGGCAGTGGGGATTCCTTGTCTATAAGGATCCACACGCCCAGATTTGTTATCCCGTGACCTATGGATGACTTTGGTATGATCGACAATCGTGTTTTTAGTAGATCTATATAATTTCTTTATGAATCTCTATTTTATCCGTTACGTATGTAGAAACGCTAAGATTTAGGTTTTCGCCGCGTCAATCTAGCCACGTCTTTATGGTGTGATTGTCCACCTAGAATTTCTTATCTTAGTAGGTATGGCTACGGATACGTTGCTCGTCTGTTTTAATTAGCGTATGATTAGAAAATACCAATATATGGCTCTTAGGTCGGCTCATGAATTGATCTTCCGGGACTTTCAGCGAGATCTAGATATGTTCTATATTAGGGAATTGAGCTCATATAGTTATACGTAAATCGTAGATTAACATGAGACCGTGCACGTAATTGTTAATGGGACAGAGACTAATGCGATCATCTAGGAAGTACGCCTAACCACAAGAATGTTGCCTAGGTGAGGAATACGGTCAATATCGGCATCCCTAGTTTTGTAAGCGTGCGAGTTATATGAGATGGAGGCCTACGAAGTGAAGTCACGTAATGTAGCACAGTGATCTAGATGGCCTAACCGGAGCTAGATCTAGTTTAGGGGATGACTCTCGTAGCCAATATAAAAGAAATACGAATCGGATTAATATATAGTTGTCGAGTATCGCTTAATTATATAGAATCTCTAGATCCAAATGATAACATAATAATTGGGGAGGTTAATTACGTTGTCTTTGTTGTGTTGTGTCGAGTCGAGTCCTTTATCTTTCTTGTCTTTTGTTGGTCGTAGACCGCCTCTGTGTGCTTTACATGAATGATTAATTGTTTGTATATAAATGACCCACAATTGGTTCCCTGTGGGATCGACCTTGATTCGCTATAGCTATACTACGATGGACCTAGTCCTCTTGCTAGTGTTGGTTTATGGTGGTCAAGTATTTTATATATCACTTGATCTCGTCATCACTATGGCAAATGTAGTTTGTGAAATTCAGTGGCTGATTTATATACTATAAGATTTGCAGGTTCCAGTTCAGTTGCCTGCTGTGTTGTTTTGTGACAATTTCGGTGCAATGCACATTGCTCATAACCCAGTTTTTCATGAAAGAACAAAACATATTGAAACTGACTGCCATGTTGTGAGAGACAAAGTCAAATCAGGCCTTGTCAAACTTCTTCCAATCAACACAAAAGAACAAGTAGCTGACATCCTCACCAAGGCCTTGGATGCACCCATTTTTCCTATCTAATAGACAAATTGGGGATTTCAAAGATATTTCAGAATTCAAGTAGCTAATGGGAATGCTGAGTGCAAGTTGTTCATATACCACTCTTAGCTTGAGGGGGTGTTATAGTATATAGCCTGGTGGGAATGCTGAGTGCAGAATATGAAGACCTCAGCAGCCTGCTGACCGAAAGTCCCAGCAGCACTGCTAATTAGTTTAGTATGATGTAATGTAGAAAACGGTTATTCAGTTATAGTCTGTTGTAACCGTTTGTAACTTACTTCTAACTGATTCATGATGTGTATGAAGCTATAAATACCCCATGATCAGCTGCATTGTAACTTAACTTGTAACTTTTACTTCATCAATAATAATTCCGCATTTTATTTTATGTTTGTAATTCTACAAACTTCATCACTATATAAGGCATGTAGCAACTTTGTATTATGTATCATCTTTCATATCTCTTTTGTATGAATTATTATCGAAGGTTTGATGAAATAAAAGTTTTTTTTTGAAGCTCTTATTGTTTCCTTTCTCTCACAAGCCATCAACTAGCTTGAGATTATCAAGCTAGTCCTCCATTGTTGAAGGTATGGAACTTTGAACATTCTTTCATGTCTTTACTATGGCAGATTAGCATGCTTTAACGCATTGTAATTAACTTGCATGTTTAATGAACCAGTAATTCACCAGAATTAACCAGAATCAAATTATGTAACATAGAAATATGAACCACCGCGCTCGACGCAGCGACGGTCTATACCGATGCGTCGAGGCAACCCTAATTCTGGAGATTCGACGTCACCTACGTCTGATCGACGGGATTAATCCACGTTTATTTAGATTTGGCCGATCTACTAGCGTATTCGTAAACTAGCATGATGGAGTATTACTGATGTGTTAGTTATGACGTAGTCTGGATCGATTTTTGGGAATGTGCCGGTCATAGTAGATGGCTACCTATGTTTTGAAATGGTGTCCTAAACCCAATCGGGTTGGACCGGTTCCGACCGGGTCGGGTCATTTACAGTCAATTTAGTTCATATAATAACTTTATTATGTGTAATAAAAGCACTTTTGTTATTTTATATTTTGTTTGTCTTAATGAACCAATTATGTTATTGTATATACAGTAGCGTCCTTATTATTAAACTGTGATAGAGAAACCATGATAGTGATTATGGTTGATGAGATCTCGAATCACTTTAATAAGTTTGATACTTAAATGTCTCTAGTCGTATGTGCTATTAAATATCAAATTTATGATGTCGTTGCTTTCATAATTAATCTCATATTCACCAAGGACTATTAAATCACCTATTGCTCCTTGTTTGTTGAAGTAGGACTCACATGACACTTCTGTCGAACACTTTATAGGCATTTTCTTTCATATTTTATTTATTCATTCCTATCTACATAACTTTCTAAAACCTTCTAAGTAATGTGCGTCAACAAAACGAAGTAAAAGTATTTAGTGCTCATTTCGGCCAACTCTCCATCACCTTTCTGTGGCTGAGCGGCATGACCCCCGTCAGCCCTTCCCTTTGATGAATCATCATTGTTGCCAGCATTTCCCTATTGTTTGGCTTTGACGGTTGTAAAGGACATATTGTCGAACAATTGGCGTGCTTCACGTCACTCTTCTTTTTCTGCTTGTTCAATTCCTTGTAGAAATACGTCAAACGTGAGGTGTACATGAATCTCTTAAGCAAAAGCTCTCTCATTCTTAACCATGAAGTAATTAAGTTCTTACCTTCAGAAAAAATATGGTTGTGCAACTCTTTCCACTATATATGTGATCCACCTTTTAGCTTTGTTTCACGAAGCAAAATAATCCTCAAACATGTCGAACCAATCCAAAAAATCTAGCGTTCAAATGCGGTACGTTTCACCTTCTAATTTAGGGTTCTTATTCTAGATGGTGGATTCATAGAATATGAAGTTTACAATAAAGGGATTGGTTTTGGGGGTGATTTTAGGCTTCAAAATAATCCTCGTAAATGGTTATATAGAGGGGCATGTCGAACCAATCCAAAAAAAGATCTAGCGTCATAGGAGATAATTATGGTATTCAAATATTAGCATTTAATGAAAAGGAGCCATCAAATGTCGGTAAAATCGACATGATCCGGCTTTTATTCTCTTCTCGTTTTGTGCCTTTCCCGTGATAACAACATCCACCAACCTCGGATTAGCGATGATAGATCGAGCGGACGATCTTCCCGGGATCGTTCACGTGTGGGAAAATCCCGTGGATCAACTATAGCGTCGTGGGGGAAAATCCCATCAACTAGCAGGGTGTCGCAAGTAACGATTGTGTCTTAGCCCATCTGAATATCGATATGATTCTAGTACGAAAGAATCAAACTTCAAATATGGCTTCAATGGAATATCCCATCGGATCTTCGAATCCCGAACAACGTCGCGAATTCGCCTTCCTTCATCAGTGCCGGCCATGGATCACCAAAAGGAGAAACCCTAAGCTCCGATCTCTGATACCATATGATGTAAAGACTAGTTGAAAATTAAGTGTACAGAGAGGCTGAAGATCTCAATAGATCGATTACAATCTGGAAAATGATCAAAAGCCCATTTACAATGGTAGGTTTTATCCTTAAGTACACAAGACCAAAAGAACATAAAAGACACAAATACCCCTATAAGACAAAACATCCAGAATCTAGAACTACGGTCAAACATAAAACAAAGTTTTAAATAAAACAAAAATAAACTAATATTGGACCGCGTCACATTTTTCCCCTCACAATACATCATACCCGCACGAAAACTTATACAATTCAAATACAATTTCAACCAGAATTTAGTAATAAATAAATATCGTTTTTTTTTTTTGAAGAAATAATGTAATATCCCAATAATTTGAGTAAGTGTAAAAAAGGTAATTGGGAATTTGTTTTAAAAAAAATCCTAATACTTATTTTTACTTTATTTAAATTAATTGGATATTTAGAATTAATGGGAATTAACTACAATTAATCTCCCTTAATCCCCTCAAGCGTTTGTCAGTTTTCCATTATTCCTTTTGTCAACTAAAATCTTGAGAAGAGGGGAGAAGGATAAACCTAAAAACCAAAGGAGAATCTTATCTTTTCTGAGCAATTCAATTGACGTTGTTGCAGGATTTTTATATCAAAACGATCACCGCGACGAGGACAACGTTTTGATACAAGAATCGTTGTGAACAGGTTGGTGAATCAAAAAGCCCTCTTTTAGAATCTAGAGTTTTCTGGTAAATTCGTAGCAATTAGGCGTTGTAAAGTGTTATAGATTAATTTTAGAATGATGTGTTGTTGTAGGAATCGAAGAATTATCATAGTTGTTGGATTTCCAAGTTTGATCTTTCAATTCAAAGATTTGCAATTGAATAAGGTAAATGAGATGTTCAACTGTATTTAACGGTGTTATTGTTGGTGTTATTTTATTTGATTCTCTTTCGGTTTGATTATATTTTATTCTGATTATTGTTGTTCACCAACTCTAGGATGCTGTCGACAATCATGAAAAGAAAACCTAGCTAGCCACCATATGTTTACTGTAATAAAGAAATGAAGTTGCGAAAAGATAAGTAAATAAATAGATAAATATTAATAATAAATTATGTAGTTATAAATTTTTGATGAAAAAAAAAGTATGAAGTCCTGCATGCCGCCGTAGGTATTAAAAAAAAGGTTTATGTACTCTTTTGATTCCAGTAAAAAAAAAAAAAAAAATGTAAAGTTAGTATTTATATATAGTTATACCTAAAATTGATATAATATGGTGACTATATATGTAGCTCTTTTTCTTGAAAGAATGGATGGAATGAAAATATGATACATGGTGGTGTTGAGTCTGTATTTAGAAATGTTTATATATGGTGTGCTTTCTGATTTAGTGTGTATTGTAATAAGCCTTATATGTTATATGACATAGTTTTGAGTATAGTTTCTGGTGTATTTGGCACAGCACCGTGTGGAGACTCTCTGCGGGGAGAAACACGGGATCACCGGAAGACAACCCTTATGTGGGGTGTTGTGCTTAGTAGCCATCACTTTCTGTGCAATGTGATAAGTAGTATAATTAGAATGGTCTAGGACTAGAAGTCCTTAGGGAAGCCTTTTATGTGGAATGAACCTAGGTGATTAGCTTAACTACGCTTAAACATATTTGAGAGTCTAAAAAATTAAGTACACTTGTCCTTGGTGAGGCACGTTTCTTTTTCGCAGCCGGGACGGTTGATGCCCCAAGGTCGGTTAGACTCAGGGTGTTGGACTCCACTTATGGACTAGCCCTATGCCATATGAGGGGCCGAATGTGTCGTGGTGCAGTCTTCACCTCGCAAAGTGTCCTTGGACTTGTGTGCAACTCACCCCTTGGTTGGTTGAGGTTACTAGTTGGACTATGATATACCCGGATCGGAATGGGGCCATGTTCATCTAGATTGGCTTATTATCACGGCCCAATAACGATGATATGAGGCCTCTTTCCCCTCTGCCCGCCACCAGTACGCCGGAACCTGTCCGCTGGTCGTAAGCCGGACTCCTCCTCTCCGTGTGATTTCTACCCATATGGTCAAGATGATTTCAAGACAAGGCATGTATGAGTCCGTTGTCCGCTGCCCCCCACTCGCCATGCTTATCGCTCCAGCTGGTCAATCCTGATAACTGGCTAGGCCACTTGTATTACATGCATATTTATCTCTAATTATGTATTCTTGATTGTCTTGTCATGAACAGTAAACCGACATAGTCTTAGCCTATAAATATGGGATCACAATATAATAGAAAGGCATCAAAAAACTAATACAAACAGATACACTCTGCCAATTTGTCGACTCATTCAATTGTTCTTCATTAAACACTTATCTGGCAACCTTGTTCTTACTCACCACCGAGCTCTCCCCGGAGAAATCATACATATAAAGCCTTATATCCTCAAGATAAACACTGTTACCGCAAACATGATATTCTACGCAATATCAGACTAGTATAGGGGAGTGTTACTATACATACGTGTTAGTAAGTAATGATGATGTTATTGTTGAATGATAATCCTGCTTATTCTGTTGCGATGATGTTAAACACGGTACTTCTACCATTTACTGAGTGCTTATGTACTCACCCCTTTATTTGTATGTTTGTTTCCCACCCCGAGAAGGTGATGCAGGTTATTTTGGTGAAGATGTTTATTTTGAGGAGTAGCTTATGGAAGCTTTTGGAAGTTTTACTTAATGGTTACTTTTGATGTTTCGAGAGATGAGAAGATGATACTTTTGTTATGTTCATTAGACTTTTGATCTTTCAGCTGAACTTGTAATAATGCTTAGACTTTACTATGTTTCTCTCAGTTAAATGTTGTTGGGAACATCATTTACATTTCGTTAGTTGGTACGACATTGTTTGTCGTTTAAGATTTTCCCCGTGTCGTTTCGTTTCCGCTTTAACTCTGAGTAATTACGTAAGGCTTACGTATATGATTTATTTAAAATTTTAAATTATATACGTACCGGACGTTCAATTCCGGATAAAGACACGGTGTCTGAAACGGACGTCACAAATAAATATCAATATTAACCGAAATAATTTATGCAAAGACATTAGTCTTTGAAAAAAAAACTACAATTCCGAAATTACCCTTGGGTGTGGTGAGTTACGTGAAGGAAGACAATTCGGTATTGCGTCCACCGTGGCACATTCTAGTGTGTTTACTTTTGTCGGAGGGCACTCCCTACCATTTTCGCGTAGCTGCGAAAACGCACAAGGCAAAACCAATTGGGGATTTATCCTTTAGCCGTTTCCTCCTTTTTCTTTTTCTTTTTCTTTTTTTTTTTTTTTGGTTATTCTACTTCACTAATAATTCACTTAAATAAAATAATAATTTGCTACATCCCCTGGACCTTTGGGAGTTGAAGTTTTGAAATTAGGGTTTCTGATTTGGTCCTTTCGTACGTTCCTCCAACCGTTCGGTGAGTTCTTCATATTCCCGATTATTTGATTTTTTTTATTTATTTAATTTATTTCGTTTTCATTTGAGAGGTAGGTTTTTCACTTGGTTTGAATAATTGAATGGAAGATATGATGTTTTTGCAAATAATTTTAGTTTAGCTGTTGGAACCCTAACGTTAAGTTTTCCGCTGACAGATATGGAGGATAACGATGGAATGGGCGGTGGGGGATTAGGCGGAGATCCTAACGAGCAGTTCCACCCTAACGAGGCAATCTCTGCCGTTGTAGACGAGGGGTTTTTGGGTGAAGAGGAGGACGACTTCGAGGACCTTTATAACGATGTCAATGTTGGGGAGAATTTTCTTCAGTCCATGAAAAACAGCGAGGAGGATATAGGAGTTAAGGATGAGGTGGCTGCCGAAGACATGCCTGGACATATGACCTTTAAGCAAACTATTTCACAAGCGCCGTTGAAGGGAGTGCCTGAAACTGCTGGTGATGATGATAGAGACAGGAACCTGGAGGGAGTTGAGGGTGTGTCTAGTGCTCGTGGTAGGGTATTGGAGGGCTATCAGCAGCAGAATATGGGTTTGGGTGGACAGGGGATTGGTGGTGGGGTCCTGTTATTCCAAGTAATAGTGGACTTAGGGTCGAGTTGGCTCAGAAACCTATTAATAATAGGGCTGATGTTATAGACGAGCACATGGCGGGTAAAAGTGTTTCAAGTCAAGGTGGAGTTGTAAACCCACATCCTCCAACTCCTGCTGCATCAAGTATTAATGTATCAGGGTCTGTGGGGATGATTGGAAACTTTGGGAATGAAGGATTATCGAAACAGGGAGGTGGCAATATGAATGGATCTGGTATGAAGGTCAGTAATGGATATGGTAATTTTGGTGCTGGAGCTGGTGGCGTTGGGGGCCAAGGAACTATACTTTTTGTTGGTGATTTGCATTGGTGGACGACAGATGCTGACCTTGAGTCAGAGTTGTGCAAGTATGGGCCAGTGAAAGAGGTTAAGTTTTTTGATGAGAAGGCTAGTGGAAAATCAAAAGGGTATTGCCAGGTTGAATTTTATGACCCTGCAGCTGCTACAGCATGCAAGGAGGGTATGAATGGACATGTCTTTAATGGTCGACCATGTGTTGTTGCATATGCCTCACCATATACTGTGAAAAGAATGGGTGAGGCTCAGGTTAGTAGGAACCAATCAACAACCACCCAGCCTACTGCTCCTCCTATCAGAAGACCTATTGCAGATACTCCTGCCAGACCTGCAGCCAGCAACATTGCTTCAGGCAATATTTACCAAGGTTCTGGTGATAACAATAGAGGATTTGGAAGAGGGAACTGGGGCAGAGGTAATGCTCCAAGTATGGCTGGTAGGGGGACTGTTGGTCCTATACGAAACAGGCCTGGAGGAATGGCTGGACGTGGTATGATTGGGAATGGAGGAATGGGTTTTGGGCCAGGAATGGGTGCCGCGCCTCCTCTAATGCCTCCTCAAACAATGATAGGCCAAGGTTTTGATCCTGCCTTTGGAGGTCCTATGGGGAGAATGGGTGGTTATGGCAATTTCCCTGGTGGCCCAAACGCACCCTTTCCTGGTATGATGCCTTCATTCCCCCCTGTTGGCAACGTGGGTTTGCCAGGTGTTGCTCCTCATGTGAATCCTGCTTTCTTTGGCAGAGGGATGCCGATGAGTAGCATGGGAATGATGCCGTCGGCTGCTGTAGATGGTCCAAATGCAGGAATGTGGGGTGATCCTAACATGAGTGGATGGGCTGGTGAAGAGCACGGTGGTAGAGTTGGGGAGTCTAGTTATGGTGAAGAAGCAGCCTCAGACCATCAGTATGGAGAAGTAAGCCATGACCGAGGCCCCTGGCCCATGAAGGAAAAAGACAGAGGCTCTGAAAGGGCTTGGTCTGGTTCTTCAGACAGAAGGTATCGTGATGAAAGAGAACCAGGATATGATAGAGATATGGTTAATGATAATGAGAGGCCAGATAAGGTGCATCATGATGAAAGACATGTTGTACGAGCCAGGGACCAGGATCGTGAGAGGGATAGAGAACGTTCACGAGACCGTGAGCGTACCCGTGAGAAGGACCGGGATCGTGAGAGAGAACATGACCGAGATCGTGTACGGGATGATAGGGACCACTATAGTGAACACCACCGACGTAGAGAGCGTGGTCCAGAATATGAAGATGATTGGGATAGGGGGAGATCATCTAGGAGTCACAGTAAGTCAAGATTGCCACATGAGGAGGAACATAGGGCAAGATCAAGAGATGGCGGTTATGGAAAGAGGCTGCGTGTAGCCTCAGATAATTGAACTTGCTTCTGCTTTACAGTAGGTCTCTGAGTCTATTTAAGAATGATAAAAGTGCTTGTACTATATCTCTAGCATGGGTAGTCATTTGTACCATGGCTTCTTGACACATAAGGAGCTTGATGTCATCAGCAAGTGAAATCCGTAAGTTTGCTTAATTCTCTATCTTGGGTTCTTTGTTATATTTTTTTTTAATGTGATACGATTTTAAATGCAACTTTCTTGCTTTGGACCTGCCAGTAGCTGAGCTACCTGCGGATTGCTCCTAAATGTGCTTAATCATTTAGGCCCTTCAATTTTTTAAAGGTTGGAAAAGAGTCTTAGTTTCTTGAGGCCTGAATGGCTATCCATATTTGCTATTTTATTGTCTAATTCTGTCTTGAAATTGTTTTCATCGACTGATTGAGTAATTTGCAATAAGCACGTGAACTTGCCTTTTTGGTTCTTCCTGTTGTCCATAGGTTGCATGGTCGGCTGGAGTTATATGTTGTTCTCTCATCTTGACTTTCTAGTTTCAGTGTCATGTTGTGATAAAAGATACAATAGGTCATTGTAGGTGTACTCCTTTTGGTATGATTATTAGTAATGCTGAAGCTGAAGGTGATGATACTCCTTACAAGCCTTTGTCAATTTTCCTGATTTCATTTGGATGCTTTCGTTGCTATTTAACTGACATATCTCTTAGGAGGGTATATCTTCCTGGCTAATTTGATTTATGTTTAAAGAGCACTTATAAGGAAGAATATATGCACATCTAGGATCGATTTTCTCAAACCTTTTTGGGTGCAACCTGCTGGTGATAGGCTATAAATTCTACATTCTAAATCATTAGGAACATTCGCAAGTTGTGACCGGAATAAATTCTTGCCCCTGAGCTGTGTACTTATATATCCTACAGGAGGATCTATTATTCATGGAAAGTTGGTAGATTTGTACAGATTAAGCAATGTCTCGCACTTTCTCAATACTATGAATATCCGTTTCTTTTTCCACACAATTCACAACCATTATTTTTAATTAGGATATTATTCCATTTTTTAGCAATTAAAATAAAAAACTGTTCAAGAAGGGGAAAAGAAATATAATAATATTGTGAGAGACTATGCATAGGGGACTCCTGAAAGGCAGCCTTCTCATATTTTTCCAATTCCAAGTTCCAGCAGATTATTCTTGAAAAGTGTTCTTTGGTTTATATCTTTGGCATTCTCGTCAGGTAGATTCTCATGGAGTTTGTTACCTATATGTTCCCTGTATCCTTTCTCTTAGAAGAGAATTCTGACTGCTCCTAATGTAGATTTTCATGAGATTCTCCTCCATGCATCATGAGCAATCTCTACTATTTAAAAAAAAACACTCTAGTCATTTTTTAAGCCATAAAAGAGGAATTATGGATAATTAGCTGGAGATTACAAGAGTTTACCTATTTAACACCCAATAGAATGTCCAATCAATGAATTGTTGATTTAATTGGTGGTACTCAGGGGTGTCTCCAGGACCATGCTAGTTTGTGTATTCTTCAAAGTACATACAGAGACTGCAAAGTGCAATCCCCTTCCCCCCACCCCCACCCCCACCCCTTCCCCTCACCCCAATACCAAAAAAGAAATAAAAGATCCACAAATCAAAATAATGGTGAAATGAAACGAGCTAGTTTGTGTTGATTCAAATAGTTTATGGTATAGAAGATCTTTTGCTGTATTTATTTACTCGATTTAAAAGAAAGAAGAAGAATATTTCGTCGCCAATTGTGGTTGTCATTTTCCCTCCCATGATTCCCGAATTTTGTTTTTTTGCTACCAAGTCTAAACATATTATGTCTGCATGTTCCTAAATATAGAGCGAATTTGATTTTTGCATGTCAGGCCATGTTGAGCATTGCACAATATGATGTTGGATGTGTCTGACCATTATGCAATTGATTCAACCTTTAGTTTCATGCTTTAAGGAACTGCAATTTGTCACTCTTCCTGTTTTGTTAATTTTATGTCGCCAAATATATTTTTAATACTTTTCGAATTAGTTGCACAAGCCGCCTTGCAAGGAGAGGGGCACATAGGTGGCTGGATGATGTACATTCAAGGATCTTTGTCAAGTTTGAGTTCAAATAGAGCAGCTCGAAAGATGTCTCAGTCGAGTACGCTTGCCGAATAACTCAGCTTGTGATCTTGATTTGCATGCAGTATAAGTACTTGTATATTGTGAGAACTGCATCAAGTATTAACTAATCTGGCCAAATTGTCTATGCTCAGTAACGTTTACTTGCCATGTTGCCTGGACTCTTTCTTTATATCATGTTGAAGTGTTCTGTCTACGTTTGGCTGTTCTTGCTCCTTCATTCAAGCTGTTAAGTTAAACCCATCACGTTGTAGGAGAAACAGAACTTTTATGTGCCTTATAGTGTCATCTTGGTTGAAAGAGCCTTGGAGTTTGATTTCCTTTCTACTTGACATCAGCTATTCTGTTCATGCTTTCCATTGCATTTGCATACCTGCTTGGAGTCGCTGTCTCAATTACTTGGTCACCGTTTTATAATATTCTCGACCTTTCTCTAGTAATGCCTTTTTCTGTTTTACCACATCCTTGAGTGTTATTAAATGTAGTTTGGCCTAATATTAGCTAATGAGGCCTAATGCCCAAGATGTCCTGTGTCCAAATCCCACTGTCCATTTTATGTGGTAAAGATATATAGTTTGATCAACTATGTATGGTGTGATGACACAACTTGATGCTTTTAGAAGTTATATCTCTTACGTGTTTATTTTGGTGACAGTTTTGAGGACAATCAGTTGCGGAAGCCTGAGCTCCTTGAAGTCGAGTGATGGACCGATGCATTGCTCATGTGAGAGGGTGGTGGTGGTGGTGTTTTTGCTTCTCATACCTATTTAGTGCAGTGCTGATTCTGACAAACATCTAATCTTCTTCAACTTGTTAAGCTTGTTTTTTTTTTTCTACATTCCGGATATTTACTCCATGGGAAAGAGTGTATATTATGGATGCCATGAATTTTAGTCTGCTATGTAATGTATTAACTTAGATCATCTTTGTTTTCTTTGAAACTTGATATTATTGTATTTACTTTTGCTCTTAGGATGTCACTGATGTGGCTGCCCCCCCTCTCTATTATTTTGCCTGTAGCCTTCTTTCAGTCATTACCCTGATTTTTTGTTGGGTATGCCCTTTTTTTTCTCTGTATGATTCTTTTCATCATGATGTACATATAGTTGTAGAATGTAGCAATTTTATTTACTTACATGTATTCTTTTGGGACACCTCGAATGTTGTTGTATTAGCTATCATGTGAAATACAACCCATAATTTATTCAATTTTCTGGTTTCTGTGTTATTCCTTTGTTTGATCATTTTGCCGATGTGATTTATTTAGAAGTAAGAGAGGGAATTCGAATTGAGATGGTAAGATGACATGCGAATTAGTTTTATGTAGATATATTTAGGCGGCTTCTATGTTGCACATATACGGATACGTCGCACGATACGACGCGCGATACGGCTTAATTTCAAAATTTAAGGACACGACACGCCTCCGACACGTTTTATATATATATATATATATATATATATATATATATATATATATAAAATTCAATTTATCACAAAAAAATATTCGTAAACATCTGAAAAAACTAGACAAAATAAGATAGATATTACATAAACTCTATAAATATCCAGAATAGATATTCAACCATTATATGGTGTCAAAAGAAATTATGATTGACATTCAAATTATTACAAATTGCAAAAATCATTGTTTATCAACAAAAAAAAACATATAAACTTGATACGTCGTACTATTTATTTAATTATTATAGAAATAAAAATCATGTATTTTAACGTTTCCATTGAAGAAAACTTAAATAAAAAAAAAATTGGGTTTAGGAGTGACGGGGAGTGTCGGTGTCGTGTCCGGGAGTGTCGACGGAGGGTCGGAAGCGAGTCGGATATTTAAATTTTAAATAATATTAATTTAATCAGCCGACACGTGTCGGAGCGTGTCGTGTCGCGTCTTGTGTCAGACACGCTGCACGGCGACCAGATTGATGTGTCGGTGCATCATAGGGCGGCTTATATCGGCCCCATACTTTTTCTATCGGCACCTTTTTCTTATTTTTATTTTTCATTTACTTCAATACCACCACGAAATCACTAATGGCATTCTTTATTTTAATAACTTTTAAAATCGGTACACTTTAGTCTCTCATGTTTTAAAAATTACAAACTAACACACTTTAATCCTTTTAACTTCCCATACCCATTTATACACATTACTTCTCTTTTATTTTTCATTTCAATCAAACCAAAACACAATCCTCAGAATTTCGCCGGAAATATCATCGGAGAAGACGCCGGAGTATAAAAATCTTGCCGGAAAACCGCAAATGAGGCATTGGTTACAAGAATCAAGCTAAGAACAACATCACTTTGAACCAAATCACGTAAGTATCTTGTTTTTTTGCATTTTGATACAAATCGGAGGTTTTAGCTTGATTTGGGTTTCGATTTTCCGTCGAAACGAAACGTGTATTGTAATGTGTATTCGTTTGTTTCATTGTAATGTGTATTCGTTGTTGGTTGAAATCGGGTTGAATTCGGAGGATTTTTAGATGTTTTTCGATTAACCGGCCGTTTTCCGATCGGAGGTTAAAGGAAGATGACCGGGTGCTTAAAACGTCGGCCACAGTGACGTTTTGATGTAGATAAAACATCAGCATGGTTGACGTTTAAGTCATAAAAGCCCACTAAGGTAACATGTTCCTTCATCAGTGCGGGTGACGTTTATCTTACTTGCAAAACGTCGATGTAATATCCCGATTTTTCTAAAAGGGCATCCTTGCCTTTTCACGAAAAATCTGAATATTAGGTTTTGTTTTTAAAGGATTAAAAGAAAAGGGAAAAGAAAAGAAAAAGGATTTAATTGGATTAAATTAAATGGTTTGATGATGATTTTAATTACGGAGTATAAAAGAGATATTTTATCCCAATAGGCGGCACATCATCATAATACACGTATCATCAGAAAAATAAAATGGGAGAAAACGCTCTGAGTATTCAAGATCTAGGGCAAAGTATTTCTCAACCTCGAGGCTAATCCGTTGATCGTTTCCATAGACTCTTCAAGGGAAAAGCGATCATCTCAAGACGAGGAAGCTTTTGATACCGACGTTTCGCAATACGGTTAACGTAAGTTTTGTTCCCCCTCGTTCTTGGTGATTAGGGTTTAATCACCATTGTTAAGGTTGAGTTTTTCTAAGTTAATTTTCGTAGTGATCAGTTTTGGTTCGATTCGTTGTAGGTTCGGAGTTCTAAAGTTTAACCTTTTCAAGGTTTTGATAGCGTGGATCGTAGTAGCTCGCAATTTAAGGTAACGTGGTGTTCTTATCGTATGATTAAGGTGTTGTAGAGTTATAGAGCATTTGTATGTTTATTTTCGTTGTTTATGATATGTTTAAGTTGGAGTTTGGGGTGGAATTGGGTTGGAAATCGTATTTTGACAGTTGCAGATTTCTAGGAAAAACCCAGGCAAACGAGTATTTGCACAAGGGCAAACGAGCGTTTGCGATCGTTGCAACTCAAACGAGCATTTGGGGTTTATGGACGAGCGTTTGAGTGTTTGACATTTGATACAGGATCTGGCTACTTTTCACGAACGAGCGTTTGGGGAGTAGTAAACGTTCGTTCGAGGCAAACGTGCGTTTACAGGGTGTCAAACGTGCGTTTGACATGTTTATTCCGTTTCTTTACTGTTTTATCGTGTCAGCTTGGTTTCAGGCTTTATAACCATGTCCTTACTGCTTAACCTTATGTGACAAAGCCTTGAACTAGCTTTTGATGCCTTTAGTTCCGGCACCATATGGATTCCCTTAAAAGAGATGAAGTGTGGGACCGTCGAAAGCTTGGGATTTGCCTTGTGCTTCGATAAGCTAGGGTTTATCGATGTCTGTGTATGTGCTAGGTTTTGTTAGAGTCTGGTGGTCTTAAGAAGAGGGAGTAGACTGATAGGTGAGCCTTTAATGTGAGCCAACTTAGGTGCCTAGTTAAACATCTAATGAAACGTATGTGTTAGATTAATAATCTTAAACATCATGCAATGCTTGGTAAGGCATAGTACAATATCGCGATGTGTCCTCTGACTAGACAAAGTAGACTGTACCTGTTAGGTGTAGTGTCCGAAAAACAATTATCTAATTGTTTTTATGACGGAATTAATAATTCATCTTATTATATGCATGTATTCTTATAATTAAGACACTACTGAAAATCCTAAGTACCTCGTTTATGTAATCACATAACTCAGTGTATGGCTATACACAAGAGGATTGAGTTAGTGAGATGTACTTAAAATTAACTTAGTCCGTAGCGTTTATTAATCTGAGTACGGGTCTCAAGATTAATTTACTAATAATGCGCCCAGAACACTTTAGGTGTGACAGTCTTATCCGGACTGTCGGTAATAGGGTACCTAATGGGGCATTTATATATGATGATAATCATATAGGGCTGGACCGATTTGATTTGAGTTCCCAATATAATTCCGTGATCGAGAAGTCTTATCGAATCGCAAGATGATCATATATGGATTAATCTCAATCCTGACGTGATCACAGACAACTGCTTAGACTAGGGTAGAGTTTGATGTGTTAGTAAGGATAACTTCGTAGTATGTGGTCCGACACTTCTCGTTGGCTCTATTCTCGGAATGAGTGAGTAGTTTGTGCTATCACGGATATGGAATCCATTCCTTCCCTCGGGAAGTAGACGAACACGTTCCCTTATTTGTTAATCCTAAACCGACCAATTCGCAGCTCATTTATATTAGTTAAACTATTTGGTCACTGGGGGTTAATGGTAAATAATGATAAGATGTTTCGAGAAGGGTTTCGTAGTATGTGGTCCGCACTTCTCGTTGGCTCTATTCTGGAATGAGTGAGTAGTCTGTGCTATCACGATATGGAATCCATTCCTTCCCTCGTCACTTCTATTATTTGTTAATCCTAGTACCGATGCGCGCGATATATTATATTAGTTATGAACTATTTGGTCATGTTAATGGTAAATAATGATAAGATGTTTCGAGAAGGGTTTACGGAGATATCCCGAATCGAAACGAACGATCATGGAGGATTTATCCATATGTAATGATTATATCGGTGGACGCTTATCAACTCATAGTTGAGTATAAGTTATCTATATTCGGCAGAGTTTAGTTTCAGGTTTATGGTGGTGTAATCCCGAATTAATAGATTGAATATTATTGTAGCTCGACGATAATATTATTTAATTTATTGTAGGTATTTCGAATATGGGTCCCCGTCCCCGACGTGCTCCTAATATAGCATATACGTTTTCTCGTCGTTTCACCTCAATTATAATTAAATAGTTGGATTGGACTATTTAATTGATATGTGGATTAATTGTTTAGTTGGACTAGATAATTAAATACACGGAAAAGACTTTTTTCGTGGACTCGGCCCAATGTGATGAAAAATGCGCATGACCTAATTATTTAGGTGCATGACCGCATTTTGTATTGTCATTATTATTAGGAAATTTGTTTTCTTGATAATTATAATATATTTGATTAAATTATTTATTTGTTAAATGATTTAAGGAAAAGAAAATCTTTTATTTATCCTAATTAATTTAGGAATATTCTAGATTTATCTTTTTAAGAAAAGGATTGTTTTGATTGATTTTGTATTAATTAAAATAATGCCTTGGAGACCAGGATTTCTCTCCTATATAAAGAGAGTTCTCTCAAACTTTTATCACATAACATCACATGCATTATTGGAGTATTGTAGCCTAGAATTTTCGGCTATAATACTAGGGTTTCGAGTTGGGATAATCCTCGGTATTATTCCGGTAGCATATCGAGGAGGTCAAGCGACTTGAAACACCATCCACCTGGTGGTGCTTGGAGACACACGTTGGAAGACTTTAGCTTCTCAACTAGGCTCTCAACTAGCTCGGATTGGATAGACCTTGTTCTTGGCGTTTTGCACCATAAAAAGGTTGGTAGTCTAACCCCCTCGTAGGTTAGATTTATTATTCATGTATTTTGATTGTTTAGATCTAGATCTTGTACTTTCCGCTGCGTATTCGGGTGGATCTATGATCCATCCGGCGATATTACAGTACCCATGCCGGTCAATCGATTGGCTAGATAAAGCGTCTGGTGCACTCTGCCGGTCATCACACTATCGGGACTCAGATATTCCCGGGGCTACTAGAGCGTGTCTCTAAGTAGGTTGCACCCAGTTGTCCTAGTACATTCTATTACTAGGCGTAGTGCCCTCGTTATTCATGATGTAACAAACTTGAGCTAAGCTAGATAACTTTGGAACCTCATGTTATGCTATGAACATAATATGAAAGTTAGCTAGGGTTAATAACGGAATAAACTAATAAAAGACGGCGTTGCTTTTATTTCTTTATGAGACCGACGTTATACGATCTTCTACGCGTTACTAAGTACTTATGTAATTACCCCGTTACTTTATGTTTGTCTTTCCCTTTCCCCAAAGAAGATGGACAGGTTGCTAATGATGATGAGTTCTTCGACGATGACGTGTGACGTGGAGCTCTTGAAGATTTAGTTTCTTTTAGTTTTTGTTTCTTTCAATAAAGTTTTTGAATCAATGTTCAAACAATGTTGTCTTTCTTTTGGATTAGTACCGTTTGAGTTCTTTTGGATTTGAATGTTGGATGATTTAGTTTTCTTTATTAGATTTAGTTTTCGCAGCAATGAAAACCGTGTGTTCGATCTTTTGTTTCCCGAGTCGTTTTATCTTCCGCGTCGTTTTAGTTATGATGTATGACGTAAGACTTACATATATTATTGAATTTATTTGATAATATCTGTGCCGAGCGCTCTTTCCGGATAAGGACTCGGTGTCCGAACGGGGCGTTACAGTCGAAGTGGCTGACGTTCTAAGCAACATCATCTTGAATGACGTTTTAGTCTAATAAGGAACATCATCGAATCTGACGTTACTGTGTTAATGTAACGTCACATTTTCTGACGTTATATGCTGAATTTCAATATAATAGCATACTTAATGTGCACATAACAATTAAGATGAAGATGAATGTTGATTATGAAGATGAACCATATATATCCCTTATATTTTTATGTAAAATTAATTGAGTATGAACCATTCAAAATGCTGAGATAAATCCTCTTATAATCTTGGTAAATGGGATAATGGATGTTACATACTTACATGTATATCTCACAAAATCTGCAATTAAAGATAATGGGTTGATTTGGGTCTATATTTCCATTTTTCGTTTTTATAAAAGGGGGAATATTTACGTTGAAGCATAGGAAAAAAAGAAGGAGCATATATTTTTGCACTTTATTATTGGCGCTGTTTGTAGTTCTGGTGTTATTATTGTAGACGTTCTTTTCTTCGTGTTTTGTGTTGTTTTTTATATTTGACAAATCGTTTTTTTTTTTTTTTTTTTTTTTTTTCATGTGTTGTCTTTGATGGTTGACAAATTATTTTCCACCAATACATACCTCATGATAATACTTTGGCCAAAAAAAAAAAAAAATCAGTAAAACATCTTGCGAATATTAAAAAAAAACATTTAAAAATGAAGCAATAATCGTTATAATACTTGGGCACAAAGTTTATTCTTTTTTAATTTTTTTTACGAATTGGGCACGAAGTATGTGGATTTACATGTTACGAAAAAATAAATAAATTAAAGTAAAGATTAAAAATAGTCCAAAAAAAAGTTCGTTTATTAAACCACCTTTCCAAATTCGGACTATAGTATCCAATAAATATAAATATAGTCATCAAAGACCCTGCAATAAAAAATAAAAATGAAAATGAAAATGAAAGAGAAACGTGTGGGTGTTTTATGAAGTAATAAATCATCGGAACTCTTTTGCCCGTTGTCATCATTCATAATTTACATTTATAATTCATCGTGCCTTTTGGAAAGAAAGAAAGAAAGAAACCTAAAATAAATAAATAAAAACGTTAAAATAAAAATAAAAATAAAAACTGAAGAGGCATGTCGGTTGTTTGCAATCTATAGTATTTGGAAACTTTTGAATGTCCCTTTCCCTCTTTTATGTTATTTATATAAAATAGATGAACAATCAATCATCGTCTTCTTTCAAATTTCAATCACTTGGCCTCCAAGGTTTTTTTTTTTTAACTAGAACTTGGCCTTCAAGCTATATATATTCCTTCCTTTAAATAAAAACAGAGACAACACTGATTTTGATTTGATAGAGATTTAAGTTGGTTTGCTGAATAATCCAGAATTGCAAGATGAGGATGAGTTTTAAGGTTTTGATTTTCTTCTTGTTGATTTTGCAAGTAAATAAATCATGGGGTTGGTCTTTTTTCTCAAACAATAATAATAATAAGAAGAACACAGACAAGAAATCAGAAAGTCCTATGTATTCAAGAGATACAGTGTCTGAATTCTCCATGGAAGCTTTTCATGACAATTTGGAAATTCAAAAGCTTGAGAATGCTAATGCTAAGATGTTAACGGCCGGCAAAGCGTCTTGTTGGCAGAAGGCTTACCAGAATTTGTTTACAGGATGTTCACAGTTTCATGCTGATGAAGAATCACGAAACAGATTCGCGTGGCGTTTAACAGAGTGTTTTTTAGAACATTCAGGACAACAATCTCTACCGTATTGTGATCCGAAATCTACCGTCAAAAAATGTCTAAATACAGTGGATCATTCACAAATTAAAGCAGTTTATCTTCAATACCATATCGAGACTAATTCCATTTGTCATCGATTACAGTACGTGACTCTTTTCGTTTCTTAAAGATCAACAAGTGTTTCTTCCTTAAAAAGATTTGATTTTTTTTTTTGGGGTGAAGTAATTTGCCTCTCTTTTTGCTCTTTTAAAGATCATCAATCAGTGTTTTTTTCTTAAAAAGATTTGATTTTTTTTGATGGGGTGAAGTAATAACTATGATTATGTTGCAGGATCGAAGCGTTTAGAAGGCAAACAGAGAGGCTAGTAAATGAATTAAAGAAATCTGCAGAATATGCAGAAGAGAAGTTAGAGAACATAGAGGTACAAGGTGGAAGGCTTTTGGAGACATCAAAAGAGGTTTATGATTCATTGAATCAAGTTGATACAAGAACACGAGAATTGCACGAAGCCACGAAGAACGTTGAGAATCATGTTAAAGAAGTATTTACTTATTCAAAGGAACTTTATAACAAATCAAAGGAAATTGCAGCATCACAGATGGAATTAAGTAAAGGGCAAGAAAATATGAAGGAGAATATGGAGGAAGGAATGATGATTCTTCATGATTCTTACAATAATTTGGGAGATGAGATTAATAATTTAAAAAACGAAGCCGTTGAAATCGAAAAGGAGATTAGTAAAGTTGGAGATGCAATGTTTTCTAAGATGAACACTTTACAAACCAAAACAGATGATATTGGAAACATGGCGGAAATTTCGATCAAGAAGCAAAAACAATTACTAGATGGACAATCAATGGCTCTTAATGGCCTCCATGTTCTCACAGAGTTCCAATCCAAAGCTCTTGAAGAAAGCAAGTAATTATGAAATCACTTCTTTTTTTTCACCAATATTGAAATCGAATTTTTTTTTTGTTGTTGAGAGAATTGAAATCGAATTTTAACGGTTGATTTTAATTAATTTACAGGGGGGCTTTGCAACAGTTGGCTGAATTTGGCCATAAACAACAACAAGAGCTTCTTCAAAGACAAGAACAACTTCAACAAGCCCAGAATCATCTTGTGGATCATCTTGTTGAAAATTCCAAGACAATACTAGCTGCACAGGTAGGCTTTACTTACTTCTATATGATTCATCGAAACTTTTATTATAGTATATGTTTTGCACTTTGTTTACGTAATTAAAAAAAACGGTTTCCACAGGAAGCTTTTGAATCAAAACAAACAAAGATGTTCGTTGCCTTGGATAAGCTATTCGCGATTCACAACACAATGCTACTAGAATCCCGGTTAATAAAAGCATTCTTGGTGTATTCATTGGCAATATTCCTTATTTACATGTTCACCAGTACGAAACAGACGTACAACGTACGGCCTGCAATGTATATAGGTAAAGCTTAAAAAACAATATTACTGTCCTGAATTGCAATTTCTTAAGAGATTTAAGTTCTGTTCTAAGTTCTAACAGGCATATTTGTATTTTTACCTCAGGTTTATGCATCACATTCTTGGTTGAATTGATTGTATTGCGGTCCACTGCCTATGATATTGAGAAACAAGGGTGGATGATTAATCTGGTTCGATCACTCTTTATGCTTCTTGGTTCAAGTCAACTTCTATATTCTGTATACACATACAGGTATTCAACCCGAAAATTCTAGGAATGTTACAATTTTTTTCTTAATCTGAATAAAGAATCTTCGGTTTTCCTTACAGTCTCTTTTCGTGTCTGTTATGAATGCAGAGATTATGAAGTATTGAACCATCAACTGCTTATTACACTAATGGAAAAGGTGAACAGAATGCAAAAGGGCAACGGCTTGACATGGGATTCTGATTCAGATAGTGATGTGGAATGGTCTTCGTGGATTGACGAAGATTTGCCTGAAGATATAGATAGCTTGCAAGATCCTGACTATTTGTGGTATGAGGAAATTGGGGTAGATTCATTGGTTGAAACTTCAGTTACAAAGAAGAGATACAATCTTCGCAATTGTTATAAGTAGCCGTGCGCTCGTGCCATCAATTTTTTTTTTGTTTTTGTCATACTCAAAACAAAACAAAACAATAGTTTTATGATTCTTGATTCTTTTTTGATAGAACATATATAGTAGTTTCCTGTAGTGTTTATGAAGGAGACATGCTTTAGTAGTTTGTTAAAAGACAGATTTCACTATTTGGGTTTCCTCTGTTTATTAATGATTGGATCCCTATGTATATACTAAAGTATGTATTGCACCGGATTTCGGATGAATGTGGGCTTTAGTTTTTCATTCACCTTTTCTCGGTCTTTTGGCTAAGATTCAAGTGTATTATCTGTTCCTAATCAGTTTAATATATGATATATGTGGACCATAAGTCCATTTGATGTTTAACTAAATTTTCGTAGGGCGAGAGCCTAAAATGTAGCTTCCTATCTTGGCTTTCAATTGTCGCCTAGGCCTTACACTGCAGACTTGGCCTGGCGCATCCCTCTATATATCAGTTAAATATGTTATATTCAGAGGCTTCATTTTTCTTTTACATAATGTGGTTTAATTTTTTTAATTCAGCTCTCAATTGAGCAATTTAATTATGAACAAGTTATTATCAAGTATAAACTTGAGTGTCTACCAGCATATTCTTCAGATGGCTGAGTATTTACTTGGCATAGTCCTATTGTGCTATAAACTAACAGGCTATAAAGGCACCTTCTTGTGTCAAAAGACATCAAAGCACTGTGAATTTTTACAATACAACGATTGTATTAAGTTGATGTATTTATGGTGAGACTTGGTTATTAAATAAACTAACTGCATGCTAGTACTTGACAGAGAAGATATATATCATATCTAATTGACAACCACATAATACGTGTTGTATCAATAACATGTGTATGTTTATAACAATGATAAAATTAATGTATTTGTTTAGTGTGTTAAAATGTTTAGGGTGTAAAACAAATACTCATAGTCGTGTTTACAAGGTAATTTTGAAGTTTTTATTAGAATAAACCGTCAAATGTGTGTAATGTGTACAAACAGACAAAACAACTTTGTCTTCTTGTAACCGATATCCGACGGTTGAGTTTGACAAAATCTGTATTTTTACATCATCAAGTAAGATGCAGGACTAATTGATAACGATATAGACTATTATAATCAATAATGTGAATAAATATTGTATCACTCGTTGAGATTCAATAGTTGTATCCGTATTATTGCTATAAATTTTTAGTAATGTTACAGACACAACGGTTGTGACACAACGATGATCCGCACCGTTGATAATAATGTGTCTAATATGATCAGATGTAAATCTAAAGAATCAACGGTGCGGATCACAGTTGTGTCACTCGTTGTGACACAACCGTTGTGCCCGTATCATTACTCATAAATTTTTGTGTGACAGAAGGGAAACTGAGGCAATTTTCTTGGTAATTATGTCGTAGAAAGCCTCTATTACATCCGACCGTCAGATTTGCGCAACGTAAACAATAAAACAAAACAATTTTTTTTTTATATACACACGCCGCATATCTGACGGTCAAGTATAATAGGGACTCGCCCCTCAAAAAAAAAAAGTAAAAAAAAAAAAAAAGTATAATAGGGACTCCCTGTATAAGAATTTTTCCAATTTTCTGGGATACCTCTAGAAGAAAAAAAAAATTAAAAAAAAAAAAATAAATAAATAAGAACTCGGGCTCTCAGTTGTGCCACGTAGCACATTTGTAGTTCGCAAACATAGTGAATGACACCCATTGAGATGGAGCACATTAGAGCAAAACCCAACATTTTTAGACCGGTAAAGATTAGGGACAATATACCCAAAAATTGAACAAGAACAGAAAAAAAAAAAAAAAATGGTATTGAATTCATTGCTCAGCTTCATATACCCACTGCCGCCATCAATATACATAGCAACAATGTCAATAATCACATTGGCGTCGCAGACAAATGCAGGATTAATGGAAATCAGAGGAAAAAACATGCAATACTCCAAGTTCTGGAACGTGGCCGGTTCTGCTGCCGGAATTGAGAAGAAGAAGAAGGCGGCGGCACAGGTTTCGAGTAGAATCGGCATGATTATTGTGTACACTCCAGCCTTTCTTGCCGGCGCTGCTTCTTTGGTGTTTTTACCAGATGTCAATTTGAGATTTGGTTTGGTTCGTTGGGCTTTAACCATTCATTTCTGCAAACGAATCCTCGAGGTAATACCACGGTAATCGGCTAAATTGCAAAATTAATCCTGTAGTAATTGCTAAATTAGCATTTTAGTCCTGTTTTTGCTCAATATACAATTTTTTAGTCCATTTTCACACAACAAATTATTCTGACTCAATTCAAATCAAAAATTTTAAACATTTTTCATATCCAATACCGATTAGAAAGACTTTCTAACTAAAATTGAGTCAAGAAAACATGCAAGTATTCTGTCTAAAATTTGATCTGAATCAATGTATACCGAAAAACATGAAAATAAATATATTGTGTATTAAAAAATTTGGTAGTGCTAAAAGACACTCACTTTATTTTTTTATTTTTTGCAATTTTAGTCTTCCGTTTTCCCGTTGTTGGAGGAGGCTGAATTAGGGGGAAATGTCTCCCCGTGGCACTAAGAAGGCCCAAAAAAAAAAGGGGAAACAATTGCAAATTCCGACCTTTAACTTGAAAGTATTAAGAGATTAAGTCCTAAGTTAAAGGACTAATTTTGTAATTTTCATGCCAAAATCGAATTTCCCCCTGTTTTCAAAGACATTGAGAAAAATCCTGCCAAATTTTACCATGCACATCAGCATTCTTTGATCGACAGAGGACCTAAAATTGCAAAATAAAAAAATAAAGAGAACATCTTAGTTACAGGACTAGAATTGCAAACAGAGCAAAAACAAGACTAAAACGCGATTCCTCGTGTTTTCATTTTCTTTTATTCTCAAAGCATCAACATAAACTTCAAGTATCTTCTGAATTTTTTATTTTTTTTGAGGGGCAAGTATCTTCTGATTTGATTAAGCAAAAATCATAATGAATTCATTGTATTTGAAGAGATTTTCATTCATTCATTCCTATGTGTGACATTGCATGTTTAGGCATTATTTGTTCACAAGTTCAGTTCCGCCATGGATGTGGAAGCTTCAATAGTGATCTCTCTCAGCTATTTCCTCTCCACTGCCACATTGATATATGGTCAACATCTGTCTAACGGATTCCCGGAACCACCGACCGATCTCATCCCTCTCGGGATTTCTCTGTTCCTTATCGGGATTTCCGGCAACTTTTACCACCATTTTCTGCTGTCCAACTTAAGAAGTAAAGGCAAAAAGGAATATGTATTACCAAAGGGTGGCCTGTTTGATTTTGTGATTTGTCCACATTACCTTTTCGAGATCATAGATTTCTTCGGGATTGCGTTCATTTCTCAAACGTTGTATGGATTTTCTGTAGCTTTCGGGACAATGATGTATCTGATAGGGAGAAGTATTGCCACCAGGAAATGGTACGAGTCGAAGTTCGATGATTTTCCTAGGAATGTTAAGTCTGTCTTTCCATTTTTGTTGTAAGCAAATTGTAATAAAAGCCATGGCTAGAATCATCGTCATCATCATTGTTAGAGAGACAGTAATAACGAAAGCACTAGCTAAGGTTCAAAATCAGGAAAATTAAGAAGGGTGTAAGATTACAGAAGCATGTTAATTGAAACACTTTGCTTAATTAAATGAAAGCCTGCAGAAAACATCCCATAATACATCTAAAGGTAAATCTAATTGTTTAATTTCACCTCATCGATTGCTGCATTGTTTCCTGTCGTTTCCTTCATCGTTTGGATTGTATTTTTAACAAAACAAATTATTCAGATTTGCCTGCCTGCCTGCTTGCTTATATGTTGGCTTATATTTCTCAATTTATTTTTATGTATAAACAGTATGAGGCGGATTCCGTTCCTTTTTTTTTTTTCTTAACGGATTGGCATCTAGTTAATTAACGTGTTTAATTAATTAATGCCATGTTTATCTCATTGATAAAGTCTATCCAGACGCAAGATAGCTGCAACTATAAATCGTAAGGCTTCGGCCAAGTTCAAAATCAACAAGTTGAAATATAGAAGAAATAAAACGGCAACTTTCTGTCCTAGGTGAGTTCGAATCGGTCTACTCCATTTTTCTATTCCAAAGAAAAAATGTTGACTTGGAAATAATTTGTGACATGACATTAAGATTGGCCGGAAAATTAACTCAGTCAGCATTTTCTGGTGTGTAGGGCCAATTTTGCCACATAAAAAAAAAAAAAAAAAAACATACAAGGGTAATTTTGTAACCGGAAAAAAAAGGACTCTTGATATCGAGGGCCCACCTCCAAATGACTCGGAGTTAGACTACATGCCGGTCTTACATGCTTTGGAAGAGAAATTGAAAACGGCAAACACGTGGGAGAAGCATAGGTTGGTAGTGAATATACGAGAAATTTGTGCACCCATGAGAACCTTGATGGAAGAGCTGAAAACCAAATCGACTGGACGGGGCCGGTCTAAGGGATCCGGCAACAAAAGGAAGATAGTGGAAGATCCACTAAGAGGGATTTGAGTATGCATGAGCGTGTTGAACAAGAGTTAGCCGGTTGTGATGACTTGACAGGTTTTGGAAAAAGGAAAAAGGAAAAAGGCTAGTACAAGTACAGAAGTTCCCGATTTGGTTTTCCGAGGAAGGAAGAAAATGGTAAGTAGAAGTGCTAAGATCCCTGACATATTAATAATGCCTAGGTTTGAAAGTATTGGATACATCAAGCGGTATCATAGACACATGCCGGAGTTGGTTCATAGCCATGTTTCTACGCTTAATAATGATAGTGCGGATGGAAATTGTGGTTTTAGAGTTATAAGGCAAGCATTGAGTTTTGATTATTTTGGTTGGAGACGGGTGAGAAAAGAGTTGAAACATGAAATGGTGGTGAACAAGGCGTTCTACACGTGTTTGTTTCATAAACATGCATATATGTATGACAAATGTTTGACATCTCTTGATCATCAAGAAAGGCCGTGTGGAGAAGACAAGTACTTTCAAAGCTTTTTAAGTTGGGTTGTTTCAATGTGTATGGTTGCGTGTATACCATATGTCTAAAACGCATGGAATTCAAACCTTCCTTCCAATATTCAAAAAAACCTTCAGTTTGCCCCCCTAAGCATATATGGTCAATTTGTTGCGACGGTATCCATTTTATTTTAGCGGAAATGAGAGACATATGTCCTGTTACTAAGGTCCCGAAGGTTTGGCATGAAGTTCGTTCATCGGACGCAAGTCAATGGCATGAGAAATTTCAAGATAGGATCGACCTATGGGTGGATGTGGAGCCGGAGGAGACAACGGTTGACCACCCCATAATTTTAGACTAAAAGTCTAATATGTGCCTATTTTTGTAAATCGGATAAAAATGGTTTAGATTACCTTGCGATTCTTTTGTGAATGGATTACATTTGGTTAGTTTTATAAATCAGATAAAATGGTTTAGCTACATTACCTTTCGATTCTTTTGTGAGTGGATTACCTTTTGTTAGTTTTGTAAAGCGGATAAAATGGTTTATATTACCATCCGATTGTTTTGTATGGTTTAGATTTGGTTAGTTTTGTAAATTGGAAAACAAAATGGTTTAGATCAACTTCTGATTGTTTTGTAACGTTCTATTGCATTGTCAACAGATAAAAAAGCATTTTGCTTTCTTTAGTAACGAATCACAAGGCGATGTTGTGAGGATCAAAGGCCTACAACCTCAAGGAACTCAAAACGTCACAAATCTTGATATTTTCTGCCTTTATTAACATCGGATGAGTTGATGTTTGGAGGAACAGAGGCCTATAACTTTCTAGAACTCAAAACGTCATCAATCTTGACGTTATATGTCTTTATGGACTTCATGTTAGGTGATGTTTGTTGAATCATTTGATCAGAACCTTCTGGAGCTCAATACGTCAACACATCCGACGTCTTTTTTTGCAAAACAACGTCAGATTCACCAACATTCGGTCAACCAGTGTCCAAACTCACGCATGTCAACCCAATAACGTCAAATTCAACAAATCCAAACACATATATTAAGGATAGAACTGCACAATGATACATTCCAAGCACAAAACAATGATACATTCAAAACGCAAACAACAACCACACGAATCCAAACATGATCCATAAAAACCAAATCAAACCGAAACATTATCCAAACAAGATCCAAAGATGAATCAAACGACGATAAAGAAATCCAAACATGTGCAACAATAAAAAGTAGCGAGTTTTAATGTTAATGGACTAGAATTAATGAAAACGTGCAACAATCACTTCTTCTTCTTCGATGCCCTTGAACGTTTAGCTAGTCTTCTTTCTTGATCTTGTTCTTTTGGCCCCTGTTCTTCTGAATCTACCTCCACCGGAACATCCAAGCTACATACTCCGGTTACCAAGAACACGTATGTCATACCCAGTACCTTTAACATATCTTTCTTATTCTTCTTCAACTGGTTTTGTGTGGCATCATCTATCGCACTTATAACCTTCATCTTGATTTCTTCATCCTATATCGAAATACAAAAATTTAAAAATATATATTTACTTAATGGAAAGCACAACAACAAATTGGTAAACACAATTATTCATACCTCTCTTGAATGTCGCTTCCGTTTGCTCACAATCGACGCACGGCAACTGATCGATACCACGTCATGTAATCACTAGTGGTTTCCCACTCAAATCTAGCATTTCCCTGCACTAGATGATTAAGATAATTATGGAAGTCATCATCATTTGTTGAGTAGACGATAACATATTCTTTCGAACTCCCGCTACTAGCTTTTTTGGAGGGATTGATGCTTGTTGTATGGAGTGGACGTGACCGAACTGGCGGACGACGCGGTTGGGGTGATAAGGCTCAAAATATCTAGTGTCCTTATACACCCGTAATACCAACATATGTCGTCATCGGACAATGTTCTGATATTTTGATATGCATTCCACACAACCTGCAACAATGAAAAGTGTTATGGGAAAAACTCAACAAGATTGGACATTAACATCCAACGAACCGACTTACATATCGTGCATGCATCAAGTCCAATTCCTCTCTCAAATGCCGTAGTGCAGTCACCGCAATTGCATCCTTCATTCCGATGATAGGTTTCCACTTCATCGATAAAACCATCTATCCTTCCTTGTACGCATCGTTTCTTAGGGGGCGTAATTTTGGAAAATGTTCATAAATCCATACATACTTAAAAATACTCAAAAAGTTGTCAAAGTATTCACGAAAACCATCAAAACCCAAAGAAATTAAAATATACGATGATACCTCCAAGAGTGTAAGGACACTCCAACAACCCTCAACACGGTCGCCTTCAAAAGTTGACGGTACAGATTCGCAAGTGCCGCAGCACCCCAGCCCACTCATGCATTGCATCCAAATCCTTCAAAAAATGAAGATACGCTACACGTATCTTGTCTCCGGACCGGTCTTGGAAAATGGTACACCCCAACAAATACCCCCGTACAGCTTGATCAACTATGATTCCATGATGTCCACTCTTACCCACAAGATTGTTTTTCAGCCAACTTTTTGACACCTTTGCCCCACTACTATGGTTAAACTCAGTACCCATTAACTCCGAATCAATACCGAGAAGCTCATGCACAAATTGTATCGGGTTGACCTCTTTCGGAAACTCGTAGTTCACTGTCTTTCCACTAACCGGTAACCCCGTTATACAACGTACATCGTCGAGTGTGATAGTCATGTCACCAAACGGTAAGTGGAAGTTGTTTGTTTTTGGATGCCACATCTCAATAAATCCACAAATGAGAACTCGATTGGCTTGCAAGTAAGAAGTATTGATCAAGTTGTACAACGGATTTGCCTTCAGCCTTGTCTGAAATTTCTCGCTTTTTCTGCTCGACATTCTAAAGCTTGATTGAAGTTGTGTATTGCTTATAGCCTATGACACCCCGATCCTGTACAATTAAACGAATGAAATGTAAATGATATATAAAAACAAAACCGAGCTCAAATTATAGAACAATTTAAAAATTAATATACCTTATTCATCTTCAACAAACCATATCCAACATGGTTCTCCCAATCCCTCAATAGTATAATAGTGTCTACCTCCACATCATTATCACTATCGTCAACATCATGTGAGCCCTCACCTACCTCTGTTCTTGCCCTGCCACTCTCAAATGCTTTTGTTGCTGTCCTTGCACTCTCAGTTTGAGCTTCCCCACCTGTCGCTTGACCAATATTTGATGCTTGGGGTGACTCATTGACTACCTATTGAACTGGTCCAACAATTGGGGTTTGGGACGCTTGAGTTGTCACGTCATCATCTTGTCCAACATTTGAGGCATAAGGTACCTCAGATAACTCTATAAATGGGTTTAAAGCAACAATCACAACCTCATATGCATCTCCTATTTCAGCTCCCTCGACTACCTCTGGAACAATTGTTGTTTGCTCAACCTATGCGCTTGCACCTGTCTCCGTTGCCACTCCCTATTGACCACCTTCTTGAATTGGTTCTAACGACACTGCACTTGCACCAATGTCAGTTGCTCCTTCCACTTGCTCACCTACTACATCATCTACTACTTCTTCAAGATTCGTATCACTTCTCTGCTTCATTTTATACGCCAAACCAGTTTTTCTCGAACTCCCAACAACATGTGCATTACTTGGCGGAATCGGTGGATTACCACTTGATCTACTTCAATATCAGTTGGTGCATAACTTGTTTGCTCGTTCACAACACTAGATCTCATCCAAACCATATTTCCCTAAACAAAATCAATACATACATTCAGTAAACAAGAAGCACAATACTTAGAGAACAAAAAACGAAAAAGCATGACTGAAACGTCAATACATATGGCGTTGGAAAGACAAGATAACGTCAAACATAGTTAATCTAATGACGTTGGCTCTGACGTTCTAAACGAAAGCTAACGTCGGTATGGGTAACGTTTTAATGGTTAACAAACTTCCAACTAATAGCAAATGAAGATACATTCACACCGGACCTGACGTTGTAGATCACATCAAACGTTGATATGGATGACGTTTAAATTTTTAAAATAAAGCTCTATAACGTCACTAGTGTTGACGTTGTCACGCTTTTACGTCTACTTTGTCAACGTTGCACAATGATATACCGAACCCGCGAACGGTCTTACGGACCTGGGATCTGCCCCGAGCAGAGGTCACATCACAACATCTGAACGACTACACCTTCAACCCGCTTGCTGCCAAGCCGGGTATAAGCTACCAACTGTTACACCTATCCATACTTTCAAAGGCCTCATGGGCCGAGATCGAATCTAGACAGCCCGGGGGCCATCCGTGTAAGCCTCCTCACAGATCAAGATAAACCGGACTCGATTCTAACACGGCTAGGAATCAACTCGCTTGACAACCTAAGACCGTTTGCAGACCCGCATCAAACATAACCGGCTTCGGGATTAACTACCACACATGAGGCCGGGATTATGCCATTTATACTTAATTGTACTTAATTAGGTCTTGTCAAGATAAGCTTAATCGCGATTAGTCCGATGTCTATAAATAGGAGCAACGTGTAATTCATAAGGCATTCGCATATTAATATAAGCAGGCCAAACTCTGCCAATTTGTCGACTCTGTACCCACATTCGTATCATCGTGATCCCGTTGTCAGAGTCTTCATATTCTCATAAACGCCGCCACTTAAGCCGGAGAAATCAACAATTAATAGCCAGGTATCCACATACCACCACCGTTACCACCCCCGTGATATTTCTGACAATATCACACAAGTTTTTTGAATTCCCGCAAACTTTGCAACGTCAGAATAGATGCCGCTAAAATAAAGTTTTCAACGTCAGATCAAGGGACGTTATAAGCACGAAACCCATCTTCTTCCTCAAGACGAACTGTTACTCCCACACTGGAAAATTTTCCGAGAAACAACAAAAAATCACTCATTTCCTATCAAATACCATTCGAAATGAAGTAATAAGAATAAAACATCATGACTTACTTGTGTTGGTTGAAAGTTTGGCTCCACCGGTGCTCTTTTCCCGGCCAACTTCTTCTCTTCTCCGACGAAGTTCAATGCCTTGTTTTTTTTTGGGTTTGATTCAAATGAAAAAGAAATAGGGAAGAAAGTATTTAAGTAGGTTAGGTTAGTTATTATTTTATTAAAAGTTAATGGTGATTAAGTGTTAGTTGAGAGACTAAAGTGTAATTATAAAAATCATTTAATAGATGTGGTGTCATTCATGATTTCGTGATGATATTAAGTAAAAAAAGAATGTCAATACTAATACTAAAAGTATGGTGCTGATACAAGCCCGTAAAAAATGGAAGGAAAAAAAAAAGCGAAATTCGATTTATATTTTTTTTTTTTGAAAATTTATTCGAAATCTAACCCTTTGAAATTCAAAACCCCTATCCCCGGTCTTAAAGTGAACGAACTCGTCCATTTTTAGGCGAAGCTCGCCCAATTTTCACCCTTCTCCCCGCCCTCCCGCTGTCGATCCCACCCACGTACCCGCCCCTGCCGTCGGTCCCGCCCACGTACCCGCCCCCTTCCCGCCCAGTTTTTGACCATTTTTTGAAAGTTTGCTCATTAAGACGCGGGTTCGGCTATTCATCTGCAATCCCTAATTTTTCAGCTTCCATACGAATATTTCCCAAAATTTCGAATTTCTCCATTGAAGCATTTGAAGGTTCATCAAGATTCGAAGGTTCAAATTGGAAGCATCATTTCAATTTCCCAAAACGATTTAAAGGTAAATTTTGGGTTAATTCTTCTCCATTCCACTTAAATTTTCAGATTCCATAGGATTTCTCTCTAAAATTTCGACTTTGTTTCATAAAAAAAAATCGACTTTCTCCGTTGTAGGTTCGAGGAACGATTCGAAGGTTCAAATTCGAAGCATAATTTCAGTTTTTTTTTTTGTTTCAAATTCCAGTTTTCCGAAGAACAATTCGAAGGTTCGAATTTCTCCACCATCTCGGTAAATTTTGTGTTTTTTTTTTGATGTTTTAGTATAAGATTGCTATGAAGATGGTTTGAATGTTTATGCTGTCTTGCTGCGATTTAATTTCTCAAATTTTTGCTAGTTTGAACTACTCAATTTTTGCTAATTGTACGCCTATCCTAAGGTTAGAAGGATTGCATTATGAACATCTATTAAGTATTAACTGAGCGGGGTTGTGCCTGCTAGCCCTTTCAGGGTGTGCCTGCTCTTTATGTTTTTTGAAGTTTTAGCGTAATTTTTTTTTAATCGACGATGCATGAATCAAAGACGCATTAGCAATATACGTGTAGAAATCTGAAAAATTCATGTGGAATGGGGCAAACCCACCACTTAAAGTGGATTTTCAGAAAATGGGCGAGATTTCAAAAGCTCGCCCACCACGGTGGGCGAGACCGATGGCGGTGGGCGAGAAAGTGGGCGGGACCGACAGCGATTGGGCGGGAAAAGGGCGAAAAATGGACGAATTCGCCTAAAAATGGGCGAGTTCGTTCACTTTAAGGCGGGGGATAGAGGGGGATTTTGAATTTCAAGGGGTGTAGATTTCGGATAAATTTTCAACAAAGGGGTATAAATCGAATTTCTCCCCAAAAAAAAAAGAGGTAGTAATATAAATGATATGCCATTGATTTTTTTGTTTTGAAGGGATATGCCATTGGCTTTTTGAGGTTAAAAACGGAACATTGGGAAAGTTTTTAGGGTTTTTGAGGTGGGTTTTTGAAAAGTGGATGGTATATTATTGATTTGACGTGCTTATTGAATGAAGGATATACTACACATTTGCCCTCTTCCAGCATTGGGTGGTCTGGTCACTTGCTTTTCTTTCCTAGTGGATTTCTTACTCTAACCTTTTAATATTTATCTTTTGGGTCTAATATTTGTTGTGTTCAATTCCAACTGGATATTGTTATTTATTTTTAAATATAAAAATTACAGACGGAAAGAGATGCCGAAGTTCTCCAAGAGGATTAAGAAGTGTAAGGGAGCAAAAAAGGAACCTGTAACTGTAAAAGAGGAAGACTCAGGTCAGTCAATCAGGATTGTTGGATTTTATACAGAAGCATGTGGTGATTTTAATTTTATTCCTCGTTAATCTGAAAATTGATATTTTTTTGCAGGAAATTTGAACATTGCAATCATTCCTACGTCTGAGGACAATATAAAAGATGAAGACTCCGCTTTTGGAGGGAACAACATGTATGATGACTTATTGAGGACGCTAGCACCGGGAAGAGGTTTGGTTGCTGCTGCTTTTCAAAAGAGGTATCTTTGTTGTGTCAGTGGTCTGTTCTTTAGGTTCTAAATATTGTTAGTTGATCGCCAATGTATAATGTAATTTGTTTTGCTTGTCTGAACATAGAACTTGGGTTTGGCTATTCCATGAATGTTAGTAAGTATAATGTTGGTGTTATTATTTCAAGATATTTCTTTCAGTATCATTATGACTTGCATCTCATATAAAAAAATGAAGTTTAGGTATTATCTTTCTATGTAACAATAAGTTCTATTGGAGCTTTCACTATGCAACAGTAAGTTCTATGTAACAATATTTCTTTCAGTATCATTATTGCTCCCTTTATTGGAGCTTCCCTAGTTATATTGCGCTGCATTTTTTATTTTGCGTGTTGAGGTTCATTTGTAAACAAGAACTTTGGTTTGTACATGAATGACTGGGTTAGTACGTATCAGCCCTCTTAAAATGTTGTATCAGGAACGGTAAACTGCGCCATAGTTGAAGATTCATATTTAAAACCATTAACATGAAATCTGAAGCGCTTATCTTTCCATAGATTAAGGATGAGACAAGGAGTCTAGAAAGAGCCCCATAATCAAACTAATCAACATAACTTGAAGGATGAGCTCTCAAGCCAGTCGAGTCTGGTTAACTCCACCTTTTCTTGAACTCCATCGTTATGGGATATATTACCACATCACCTTCATGTTCTGAATTTTATATTAGGTTATTTGCGTCATAATGTAAGATGTTTGATAGATATCACTACTAAGGCTTAAAATACAACTCCTCAAGCAGGAGGTAAACTTGGAATTTCGCATCTCGTTTACATTTTGCTGCTTGATTGTCTTGGATTCTCTTTAAGTAGTAATTTTATACTACTGAGTGTCTCTCATTCTTAATATTGTCCATCTGTTCTACTGAGTACAGAAAAAGGGAGGAAGAAGGTCATAGTGAATCAGAAAATGATAGTTCAGGATCATCTGAACATGATGATGAAGGTATGTTCCTGTCTAGTTTTCATTTCGTTACAGTGTTCTAGTAAGAGATTGAGTCTTTATGTGCCTTAGACTTTGCTTTGACTGTAGGGAAGGTTCTTATGTACTTGATAGGTAAGGGGTTTAAATGATTGATGAAAGGGGCAGATAGTAAAACTCTATTTGTTGCTTTTTGTGTTGACTGTTAAGGGGTTTTTTCGTATAAGCTTTGCAGTTAACTTATGAGTGGCCACAAAAAAACCAAGACCATGCTTGGTATTAGTATTGCCATAAGCTCTATGCAACTTGGTATAAGCAGACATGTTGCACCATTAAAAAGGGGTAAAAACATTAGGTTTCCAAAGCCTAAATGATTCGCCAGGTGCGATAAAATTTCCCGATTAAAGACTAAAGATTAGGGACATTTGCAAGTTATTGTTGTTGGACGTCCGACGGGGGTGAGAAACTGCCCAATGGTGTTGACTGTTGAGTCTTGAGGCTATCATGCTCTAGGAGAAGAATGAATGAGTATATATGCTAATGATTTTTCTGTCCGGAAAATTTGCAAGAGATGGGTGTATATATCAATTGTACATGGATTGAGTAGCACTACTTCTGAGTAGCCGGTGATATATGTTTTGGGTCAGACTTCTTTTTTACCAATTGTTGGGTAATAGGTGCTATGTGACAAAAGAAGAGTCCTTTTGCCTGTGACGATTCCCTTGAGAAGAAAGCTAGTAATTTACTGATGATAAAGCGACTTATAAAATATGAAATTCTTTGCTCAAAATTTATATTTTTATTCTTATTCCTTGCTTTATGACCGATTGAATGAATAGCTTTATTGAACATGCCTTTTGCCTGCAGGAAATGGGAAAGAGTCTCCTAGTAGCAGCGATGATGATGATAGGGATGGCACTGCTAACCCACGTTTGGCAGAAAATGTGGAAGATTCTGGTATTGATGACGAGGAGATTGGATTATCTGACTCAGATGAGGAACATGATTTGTCTATAAAAGAGGAATCGATCGATGAAGCTTCCTCGAGCTCAAGGTCCCGAACGTTTTACATCCTTTGTTTCACACTCACATCTAATTTCTAATTTGCTTAAATGTGAACTCCTGTGAAGTCTGCATTTCACTGAATATTTGAATTAGACATGATTACATGATTACATGATCATGAAAGGGCTGGAGTTGGCGTGCACACTCTTCTGCTGCTTATGACCCTAGATGATGTCCCTTAGCCTCTTTCTTTTTGGTCTTTATCATATCTACTGACCCTTCTACTTCTAGTCCATTGTTTTGGATACTTTTCACTCCCTAGATTTGACCATATTCTCTTTACTTGACAAGAACTCTTGCTTCTATCGTTAAGCATATAAATGATATGGTATATTGAACTAGACCACTCTTGTCATTTGATTGAAAAGAAAAACATTGAAGTTAAAACGAATAGGAATCTGTAAGTTAATATTGCATTTGGATTTTGCTCCTACTGTATTTTCCTCAGGCTGTTTAAGAATACAAATTAGGATAAGCTTATGGCGAAAGTTAAAATTGCCTTTGGCTTTTGCTGTCTTGCTTTATTTCTGTAGCCTGTCTATATTTGCAAATCAAGAGAGAAGATAATGACAGGAACCTGTATAAGACCTTTACTGTAGAAAGAGAACTGTAGTAATTTAGTTGTAGTTCTTCCTTTTTTAACGTTAATTATTTTTTGATTTACTGCTATGCAATTTGGCAAGAACATTTGGAAACAAACGATCAATTTTTCAGGCGAAGTTTCTGCCTTTAGAATACTTTTTTGGCTATCTTGTGCGCTCTCTTGGTCTCTCCACATCATTTGGATACAGCGATAAATGTGTGTATTTATATGTACACATAAGCACATAAATAGTGAACCCGTCATTCATATATTTATAAATATTTTATATATGTGTGTTTGTGTATATATATATACATGTCTATATATCTTTTTCATTTTTATGTTCTCTCCACATCATTTGGATATGGTACTAAAGGTGTACACATGATTAGTAAACAAGTCATTCACGAGCATTCAGATGTGTATATATATATGTATATGTTTGTATGAAACAAGTGTCCTGATCTGAGAACGCTTAGTTTGGTAACTTACCTCATGATAAAACTTAGAAACATACTGATCTTCAAGAAATTGAAACAAGTGGAGACATATCATCAAGCGATCAATCTAGGGGTGAAAACAGATTGTACGGGTGCATGTTTTTTTCAATCATGACTAGTATTTATCACCTAAGATGTACAATAAATGGTAATTTATTGGTTATATTTGAATTATAGACACTGCCACACTGGACTTTATATCTTTTTGTTGTTTTTAGCATTAAAAGCTTTGCGAGGCTTGACAAAATCCATACTTCTTTTATATTTATGTGATTATTTTTTGGTCATTTGAAACTTGTAGTATCTTTTGCTGTCAATGGGGCCACAAAGTGTCAGAAAGAGAGGTCGCAGAATTATCGAGGAAGAAGTGGAGTTACAAATGGGAGGTTCCTGCGCATGTCAGTCAGCATTGCCGGTGGAAGGGAACTGGAGAGTGTTTTAAGGTTGCTTTTGTATTCCTGATGGACCTGATGGTGACATTTTCATTTTTTATTCCTTTGCCTGCATGAATGTGCAAATTGAACCCCCACTTTTACCACATAGCTTGGTGATAGCTTTTGCATTGTGCGTAACACTTTTGTTAACACTCTTTGCATATTGAGGATGCTAAACATGTCTGGTTTTGTGGGAAACAAAGGGCAATTCAGTGCATAGAAACATCCCATTTATGCATGGTCCATTGAAATGATGATCATTTAGGTTATAAACATTTTTACCTTAAAAGAAATTTCTCTCGTTTATATGTCATAAATAATTGACTATTGACCACGATACTCTTATTTCAGTTAACGATATGTCTGGTCAGCGAATGGGTTTTAGTATAGCGTGTTACGTATTGTGATAGGTGCTTAACTGGAGTAAAATTTGGCGGTGGATGATGGAGATGCAGTTAGTAGATATCTGTTGGTAGTCTTTGAACATCAAGTCCTTGCAAATTTCATGATGTCAGTTTATGTAGATTAATCAGGAGGCTTTCCTTTGATGATATTTTACCCGTAATGCATCAACTTTTCATGGTGCATTCAAATAAAATACTTGTATGCTTTCATATTAATTATTGTGCAAGAGTTTTCAACTGCATGGTTCTGGCAATGTTCTTATTTGAAGCTTCATTAATTTATCTTTGATATATTGTTTAAAGCACTGTTTTGGTATTGTCATCAAACGATAAGAAAATATGTTTCACACGAATTTTGAGATTAACTTTGACCGCATTGAGTTTCTGAAGGAAGTTAGATAAGATTAGTCGTCTGATACTGTAGAGTGAATTTGGAATTTTGGTGATATTTTTCCCACTATATCTCTTGATCTGTGAAAGATTGGAGGATGGCGCCAGTTTCTTTATTTGCCTCTTTCTTATCCTTCAATAATTATGTGATAAAAGTTCAGGAGTGCAATTGTTTCTTGATTGGGGGATGTTATAATACAAAAGTTAGAATTTGTGGCGATTTGCATAGTTTTCCGACAATTAACTGTTCTTCCCACTTTTGAACTGTGAAGTGCATTAATGATTTCAATTGTGTTTTGGCTCTCTATACAGGAGATTGATGTGAAGTTAAGCTATGGCCTCAAGCCAAGGCTGTACAACCACTGGTTGGATATATGCAACGGTTCGGGATGCACCGATTTCCATTCTTCTAAGCAAAGATCATTTTTCTCTCTTTGTAAGTAAAGCTAGTTGAGTTGTTAATTGGAGTTTACCTTGCCATGCATTACGTGCTTTTCAGTAAGAACAAAAAAACTGTAGCTTAGATGATGCAAGATTATTTTTCTTTTGGAAAGTGTATTAGAGTTGATAACTACGTTGAAGTGTGATGCTACAGATTGGTTTTTAGCAGAATTCTTTAGTTGGAAAATGATGATTGGCTGTGAGCTCCTCTTTTGGAGGCGAATTCTGTATACCATGTAACAGGTACCCTAGAAGCGGTACCATCTTAGATATTGAAGTCTGCAGGACATGCTTGGATAGCAGTTTTAAGGATTTTGGTTTTGTTTTTTGGGTCGGAGATAATAGTAATCCAACATTAGTATTTTTTATTTAACTTTCAAATTAAGTAGAAGAAGACGAATCATCAGTGACAACAGCTTAGGCGGTGTTTTTCAGATGGTAAGCTCGGATTGATGTTGCCGAAAAGGAAAGATAAGCAAATCCCATATTATGCAAATTTCCTCATACTAGTTCCTTCATCACATTCACTACTAATTTCACTGTAATCTTATTCATCCACCTAGCACTTTTTTCCATCACTTCTCTGCATCTCTTGGCCAGTTTCTTCTTTTCTCTTACCTATTACTTTAATAAGTTTTTCCTTATTTTTTTCTGTATCCCCTCATTAAAGCTTCTTCTTACAATCTCTCTCTTCTCTCCGGGGTAACACTTTACCGCTTTTGTGTGATAGAGTTCCCAAGAGCCCGTGAACAAGTTTTTCCTTGTTTTGAGAATGATCATGAAAAAAGCAACCGATCCAAAAATTTTGGGAATGCAGTTGTTGGGAGCATTGAAACTAGTAAAGTGTTGGGGAATTATCCTTTATTTTTTTTCAGAAACATAGACAGAACTTGATTGAAATCCTTGGCGTTATTTGAAAGAACTACCGAGTTTTTGTGTCAAATTTTGCTCTAATCAGGTTTAAAAATAAGGAAAAAATAGCGTTGACATCAGATTTATTTTTCATGCAATAAATCCATTAATCTTTGTACAATCATCAATAAATGAAACAAACCCCTTAGTACTAGAAATATTTGAAATGCTGTCCTGAAATGCAAATATAAATGATAGAAAAAGGACTACTGGTCCTTTTATTCTGTAAAAGAAGCGCGCTTGTGTTTGACAAGTTCACGATCATTAGAATAAAAAGTCTCAGGAGAAGACTCTTTCATTATCAAAGAAAAAAGCGTGTCTAAGGAAGATTGATGTGATGACCTAAACGATGATAAGAAAACCCAACTTTTTTTAGTTTGTTTTTTTGACATGATATACTCTGATAAAATTTATTTAGAAAGTGGATTCTCCCTATTTCTTTCACTTTGATATTTTTAGTTGTATAGGCCGTCCTTTCACTAGCACATCCAGTCATTCTCTGCACTTGGAACTATTTGAGAGTTTTTTTTTAATGGAAATGAGACTGGCGAACAGTTTTTGGAAAACACACTTTTTTTAAAGTGAGAAAGTTGTTAACATGGATGTTTTGCCTTGTATATGGAAATCCCCATATGCGGTCCTTGTTTTTGTTTTCCTTCTGTAGGGACATTTTGAAATTATGTTAAGTTCAATGGATCAATCGAAAAATGTGTCTCTTACTTATAGCCATGTGTATGGCTACTGTTTTTTTAGCTTCGCGCTTGTTTGTTAATGCACACATTTCTTTTTGATAAATTACCATCTCGTTTAAAAGCTTAAGGTGTTAGGGAGAAGTGTCATTCATTTGTACACTTTAACATGCCCCGCACTTGTGGGTTTACCACAAGAGCAACAGGCAATAGGCAGCGTTCTTCAGAAAACGGGACATCAAGATTTGATTCTTGATTTCTTGATGTTGCATCATGCCAAATTATCATCTCATCCAAAAGTTTAATATAATTTATTATGTTTCTGGAATTATCTTAAGATCAATGTCATACTTATTTGTTGTTGTCTACTCTACGCTATTGCTTCTTGTTCGTGTGTGTAAGCCTACATTTACAGGGGCTTGTTATTATTGTGCATATATAGAGAAATATCAGTTATACTTATTTTTAAATAGCTTAAGCTTCTAGTTGAGTTGGTAATTTATATTTTTCATTTCTTTTTAATATCTAAAGTTTTGTTCTTAGATTGTTAACACTCATTATAAGCCATGCCTTTTGTGTTTTACAACTAATACGTCAATGTTGTGTGTTTCTAGGCCGCAGCTATCGTGATATATTACATCATAATAAGAAGCCATTTTATCTCAGAGGTCAAGAAGACGACTCAAAGATCATGGATGCTTATCTTATGCATTCGGTATGCTGTTGCAGTTGAACTCTTGTTATTCAATTTACAGTCAGCTGTTAAATTCTTTCACATTGAAGTTGGATTATAGGCCCCCTAATATTAAAAAAGCTTAGTAAGGAAAAAGCAATTCCACTTATAAGTAGACTTTACTTGCTATTGCATGTTATCTTTTACTGACTAAAGATGTTATCCAGTTAAACCATATTCTGACAAGTAGAGATCTTGTGGCAAAAAATGACACAAAATGGGCTAGTCTTCAAGAAAGTTCAAAGGGTGACATACTTGACAGTGACAACTTTCGTGACCAAGGATTTACTCGTCCTAAGGTATCTCTGTGTTTCGTCCTTAGGATTTACTCTTCCTAAGGTATCTCTGTGTTTCGTCTTGATCAAACATGGACAATGTTACCAAGATTATGCTTCAAAATTCTTGTTTGTATTAGCTCATGATTAAGGGAGTGGAGTTTTTTCTGTCATTTTGTTTGTATTTCACATATTTCAAATATAATTCCTAGAAAGTTGTGAACATGTTAGGGAAAATAAAAAAAAGGAATGAAATCAGATATATTGTGGATTTATGCACTATTATTAGGGCGTTGTATATCCTGCTTGTGAAGAATGATGTAAAGGTTTGTTATTTCCCTGAGCGCATATGTCATTTCATTTTAGCTTATGCCAGTATCGAGCATTAATTTTGTGCTTTCTGTCAGATCTTGATTCTTTTGCCTCTTGCAAGCATTGCATATCGAGTTGTCAAGAGATTGATTCAATTGACCCCAGCAAAGCACAAGGTACTTTATATCATTGGTTAAGAAGAGAGTAATGAGCACAGATTAAACTTGGTATTACAACTGATGTTCTGGTTCTTAAACGGGAGGATCAGTCATGTGGTGTTCCATTAACAAGAACAATGTAGTTTAGGGGATAGGTTTATTTGCGATTTTGGGGGTTGAGGGTGGGGGTGGGAGTGGTCTCTTTTTTGGTGCAATTTGGAATTCTTTTTGTTACTCCATTTATAATCTTGACATCCATGTTTAACATCAGTTTTTTGGATTCATGGTACATTTCATCAAGAGAAACTGTTACAACAGAAGAAATTTCTTCATGCTAGAAAAACAATGATATATCGTTTCACAGGAATATGTCTTTTGCTTGAATTCATGTTTCATGAAAAGATATAGGTAAATGGTTATTTGGGAGGATTGCTTCTAGGGTCATAAAAGTTCGAATGGGTATGGAAAAGTGTGCTTGACTAAAGATTAGCGATGAATGGGTGAAAGAAATTCTGATATCTGTTGAATTCAGAAACAAGTGTTTTTTGGATACTTGAGTTACGAGCTCTTGTTTACATGTGATATAAATTGTGATCATTAATAAGACGTTCACTACTCTGTTTTCCATATTTTAGCTCTTGTGATGTTGATATCTTCAGGTTGTTATAGAACACCTTGATCGCTTCAATAAGGAGTTTGGACGTGGAATTGTTGAAGATAATGATAAGGATGACATTGACAGTTCAGAACCGAAGAAGTCATCAAAACCTGTTGATTTTCGAGCTCTTTTTGGTGGGAATAATGATGATCACTTCATGATAGGCATCAAGTACATGGGGTAATGCATTTATGTTGAAATCCGAGTCAAAAGTTTGCTAGAGGACTAGTTGCAAGCTTTCTGATAAGTACTACAAGTTTTTTTTTTTGGTTAGTTGTAGATAAGTAATATTTAGAATGCAAAGTGTCATTATTTTGTCAAGAAGAATCTTTTAGGTTGTTACAGTCACTCACTATTTATTGTAATTTGTAACCTTGATGTACATGAATGACAAGTTCAGAATGATATAAAAAAAATGTAACTTCATGGAATCATAGCCAAACCTCAAAACCATCCTCCACAAGCGTCCCATGACCAGAAATACGACGTGGATAGTCCAACCTCCGAAGTTACATCAAAAGTCATTTCCAGTCCTGGAGGGACTGAGAATACCCCACTCCTTGTCACCACCACAGATCTAATGGACAAAATTACTCTTGTCACCACCACAGATCTAATGGACAAAATTACTCGGAGCTACGATCATATGACACCTTCTATTGAGTCATTCACCGAGTATATTCCCCGTGATACTAGCAAATACATCACCGTGGCTAATGGTGTCTCGGTCAAAATTGTGGTACGGGGAATGTAACCTTGAATGAGTCGGTAGTGTTAAAAAATGTTCTTCATGTACCCGAATTGGTCGCAAACCCGGTATCTCGTCAAGAGATTGACATCGACTCTAATTGTTATGTTTTATTCTCGACTAATTACTGTGATTCGGGAGTTAACAACAATGAGGAGGATTGGTCTTCTAGAAGTAAGGGTGGACTCTACTATGTTAAAGATCGAAGGAAGACAAGGAAGTTTTTGAGCAATTATCTATGTTCTCTAAGACTAACAAAGATAAAATCATGCCGTCGTATCATAGGAGACTAGGACATCCATCATTTCAAATTTTAAAGCATTTGTTTCTAGTCTTTGTAAGGGTTCAATGGTTCCAGTCGGTAAATAGCCCTTCAACTTTGTGTAGTTTTTGTTATTTTTCACAGATGATTGGTCGACTATGTTGTACAATGATGATGTTTAGAAATCTTCACAGAGATTTGATCCTATCTGAAATGTCAATTATGAAGCTTGAGCCCTCAACCCACATGCAAGTTAGTAAAACGGGATAGAGAGAAGTAAAGGAAACAGTTGCACCCCCTTGTGACTGCACATGTACCTTTAGTGGGATCAAGTTGCTGTAGTTCATAGGTTAAGTGAGTGTACCTTTGCCATTGTTGAAATGGAGGTTTATATAGTAGAGGTGATTGTGAGCATGACACGAATGAATATCAGAATGTTGCCATGTCAGACGCTGCATCAATGTGATTGTAGAGAGAGAATAACCATGATACGCATATCCCGGTGCCGGGATATGGGTTCCACCTGTTAGATGCCTGTTAGAAGCAAAGACGTAACCAACTTGTTCCACATGATCTTCTTGGGTTAGAGCCCCATTAGAGGTTTCAATAAAGACATAGGTACGAGCCCTGCAGATTTGCAGAAGACCTGGGAGGTTTAAGCCTATCACTTTATGTTGAGGGTGTCTCCAGCCTTAAGCCCCCGGACGCATTTTGAGCCTTGAGCCTTTCAGTGGTTAGCGTGTTTTAGGCATGGGATCCTCAATTGTAGTAGGCTCTCCATGCTCTTTGAGACCTCAAGCCGTGAGCCCTTCAGGGGCTTCCGTTTTCAGAATGAGCCATTAAGCTTATAGACATCCGGGCCAAAAGTCCACGTGTCGGAGCGATAAATGTAGACCCATACCATACAGTTTTTTTTTTTTTTGTTGCTAAATCAATGAAGTTATCTGATTTTTATGAGAAAAAAAGTAACTGATAAAAAACTAGAAATGATTTTTTTTTTCATGGATGGCTGGTCTGTACGTTGTATTGTATGCTTGATAGTTTCTGCTTTCAACTCTTGAATCATGCATCAAAGTAGCTCTGTGAAGTGTGAGCTTCTTGTTAGTAATCGTTAGAGCAGGAAAAAAATATGCTATTTGATGTAGTTTTGTAGTTTCTTCCTCATTCCCCTCCTTCCGTTGCCTTATTTCACCTCTGGTAACTTTGGTAATAGACCCGAATATACTAATGTAGTCGTCCTATCCGTTGCAGAAAGAAGGTAAAGCTGTACGGTGATTTCTATTCGTCTGATATGATTGTTGCTTCTCCGCTTGGTTTGATTACGGTAAGCTTTCGATTTATATATTTTTGCATATATTATGTGGACATCAGATTATCACACTTTTTGATGACGCATCCAGATATGCCATCATGAGAGCATTCCGGTTTGTGTATTTTAGCTCCCATCATGTTTGTGATGCTGCTCGGGCTTAACTGGCTTACTTTTTATATTAATTCTAAGGGGGAGGGCATTTTTTATTTATTTTGGGGGGGGGGGGGGGTATTGTTTTTTGTTTACAGTTACATGTCAGATTATTGAATTGCCATCTCTCTCAATAGCTCAAAGTGATGGGGATAATTAACATATTAAACACTTCCAACACAGATTTTTGTGTTGTTTGTTGGTTAAGTGATATTTAAGTTTGTTACCATCCTTTTCTCATGTGGAGTTGGAAGTGTTTTATGCTCCTTCAGTTTATTTTTTGCTGAATGATTCATTTTAGCTTTTTGTTTGTTGTTTACTCAGAAAATTGGAGAGATGGAACTTGGAAAAGGAAAAGATGTAAATTATCTTTCCTCGATAGAGGTACTGTCTTGCTGATAGGGAATTTTTATTTATGAGTGTCTTAAGATCTTGGCGAGCTTTGTCCATCTTCTTGTCACTAAAGGAGGAAATTTGCTCTCTTTACAGGTTTTGATTGTTGATCATGCAGATGTCATACTAATGCAGGTGATTGTTGGTACTCTCTGGTGCTTAGTATGCTGATTGATAACATTTTAGATTTTAGCCTCCTCTCAATGTGTACTTTTTAAGCTGGATGAAATATAGAATTGATTTGTGTTCTTTTCAATATTCCATCGTGTGTGCTATTTCAACATATACAAACAATTTAGGATAGTGGTATGTGGATGGTGGAAATTGCAATATTCTCAGAGAAGATTCGGCCCTTTTTCCATTCTGGGACCTACCAATTGAAAACGATTTGATTTCTATGAAATAATTCAATGTGGGATTTATCACATGGTACTACGAACAGTAGGACACCTGATTTACAAGTTTTTTCATGTGAAGACTTGATAGATTTGTGACTTTAAGGTTAGAGTTAGAGAAAAACATGTATCACTTGCAAAGATGAAGCAAAAATGAAATGAAAACTTTTAGAGGTAAATTTTGTTGAGTTACCCACCATTCTAAAAGCTAAAGCTTTGGGGGTGGGGGATGAGTAAAATATTGTACATAATTCATTTCAACACGTCCTTCAAGTGTTGGTCTAATACAAAGAGTCTTGAGTTTACATGATAAACAAAGGCAAATAAGGGCCATACAAAGGCCAATAAGGAGGAGGCCCACCATGGGTGGAAGTGGAGATGGAGATTTGATCCCATACTCTCCTATTCTAATACCATGTTAAATTAATATCTCGTTAAGAGGATAAGTTGTTACTTGTTAGGTAGGTGTTTAATTAACTTATTAAACACATCAGACTTCAACAATTTAATTTAAATTGATGATGTATTGGTTTTTCTTGCTGAAATTTTAATCTTGGTGATGTTTTTATACTTTGGCTTCATAATGTTCATTATTTGTTCCAAACTTCCAAGTCATGTGTCCTTACTGTTATGCCTTTAACCATATATACGAGTACATATCTTCACTGTTATTTACCATACATTTATATGTTAGGTCAACCTAGTCACCTTTGATTGGCCTGTGCTACCCTTAGCTTGTGTCTGGGTAGATATATGAATGGAGATATAGCCCTTAATTTTGTTGACATGTGATCCGGAAAAAAATTAATTTGTGTTATTATCCTGATTTCAATAATGTTTTTTGCTATGTTTGATTTGGGCAGAATTGGTCCCATGTCAATACAGTTGTGATGCACTTAAATCAGATACCAACAAAGAATACAGCTGATATAATGCGATTAAGACAATGGTAAGGCTGTTTTTTCTCGGTTGCCTGGTTATTTCCTACTACTGACTGTGAGATCTAATACACCCCCCCCCCCCCCCCCCCCCCCCCCCCCCCCCCAATCCCCCCATCCACACATCGTAGTTACTGATTTCTGCCATTTTTTTCTTAGGTATCTAGATGGACAAGCACAATTCTACAGGCAAACAATAATTTTAGGTTCTCATCTGAATCCAGGTATTATCTCCTGTCTATGGGAGGAGTTTGAGCTTTTAAAAAAAATTAAATATGCTCCAGTACAGTGAAGATAGATGATAATGAACTTTTCTGTTTGTGAATTAAGGGTGTATAATTTGAAGCCTTCTCAAAATCTGGGGGGCATTTGCTTAGTCATATTTGATCCTGAAGTAGACTAATACAATGACAAATAAGTATTGGCATGCAGCTAATTTCCATAAAAACTTATGACATAATGACTTTGACTAGTGCAAAATAACATACAGAGACTGTTCATTGGCATAATCTTTAGCTATCTAAGGGAAGAATATCAGTTTGCATACAATAAAAAAAGCATACGACCATGTCATACCCAGTTTTTCAAATCTCGGATCTTAGCATCTTGACAATAGTACTTAGCTATTGGTCAAGGGTCAAGGGTCATCTGTCATGTAGACTGCAATAACAACCATCTTAGCTAATAGCATGTTGATTTTTATTTTTATTTTTTTAGGCTAGATGAATGGAACTTCGTCATTTTGATATGCTTTCACTTGTGGTTATGACCGGATCTTTTACGTGCTAGATAACCTAAAATACCTTTCAAAAGATTTCACAACCAATCAGTGCTTATTTTCATGTTTATCTCTGGTTTTTTCTTTTTCAGATATCATTGGGTTGTTCAATCATCAGTGCCTTAACTATCGTGGAAAGGTCTGTCCTTAGTTTACTTAATTCCTTCGTGTTTACTCTATATTCCTGAATTGTAATGCGTAGCCGATTACATTTTACTTGGATAATTGACTATCATAACAAGTAGGAGCTCACGAATTTCTTTTGTTGTGTAAATGTTAAGTATATTTCATGAACCCAAACACTTCTTGATAAAAGAGGTTACAAATGATAGGGCTAGATACTTAAAACACGGAGACAATATCCATATGCTACTGAATACCATTATTCTCAACAGGCTCTTCATTTTTTCCTCCTCGGATTTGTCTTAAACTATAAGAAAGGTTTAGGTGGCCGTACGGTATTAGGAATAATAGATAACGTCTTCCTCTTGTTGAACTTATGGTGATTAGTTATACATTTCCTCTGTATTGTGGTACTACAGAAAAATTGTAGCCTAGTTGGTTTATTTGTTTCTGTTTGCCACATAAACGAAAGAGGAAAATATTAATGTTTATCCATGTAAATTTCTTGCTGTGATGTATGAGAGCTGGAGACAATGTACAATTCTTTTTTTTTTTTTTTCTTTTTTTTTTTTCCTGAGAACGATAGATGTTTGTGCAGATAATGTTGGCTTGTGAATTTAGAGGTGTCCTCCAAAAGATTATTCTGCCAGTACGGCAGGTATGTTATTGTATGTTTTGTTTACATTTGGGTCAGTAAATTTGAGGGAAATGGGTTACTTCAATCATGTATTATTGTTTCTAAGTAGTAGGTATTGTATTATCTTTGATGCTTTTAAATGAAAAGATAATCATAATCTGAAGAAGGAATTATTTTAAATAGAGTAATGAAACTCAACGTGAATAAGAATGTGTGAAATACTTATATCTTTAATGCGACGAGTTTATTCATCAATTAATAGGAGGAGACGGTGTTAAGAAAGTTATTTCTTACATTCTCTTTCCTTCACTTGGTGGTGCACATCAATGACATTGGTATTTCACAGTCTTTTCAGAGTTTCAGTACACTTATTATTCTTAATTGAGTTGTTATTCTTTTGTATTCATTTGCTAACAATGATGTTGCAGACATATCAACGTTTCAGTGCAGAATCAATATCAGATGTGGATGATGCTCGTTTCGAGTTTTTCACTCAAAAGGTGTGGCTTTGACTCAATATCAGAAAATACTTTTGCTTGTCTCGTTGCAGCTCACACAATCACAGTTTTTCAGCATTTTTCTTTGGAAATTAATAAAAAAAATGATGTATATTAATTGCAGGTGTTCCCTAAGATTAAGGACACTTTACAGGTGTGTACATATTTACTAAAGCTGGCTAATTAATTTGACAAGTGCATAATAATACATTTGGCTAAAATATGTTGTGTTTCCTTCAGGGTGGAATCATGTTATTTGCTAGTTCCTATTTCGAATTTGTTCGGCTTAGGAATTTCTTGAAATCCCAGGAAGCATCTTTTTGTCTCATTGGAGAGTAAGCAATTTTTTTTATTTTATTTTTTTGGGATTCATTTTACCTCGTGTATGTATGAGCATTTATTTTTAATGTTGCTCTTTATTGAAGCTGGATTTATTATTTACCCTCTATGAATAGTTACACAAAGCAGAGTGACATATCTCGTGCACGAGTTTGGTTTTTTAATGGGACGCGGAAAATCCTCTTGTACACAGAGAGAGCTCACTTCTACCACCGATACAAGGTTCTTATAATCAAATCATTCTTCTCTTAGAAATTCTCTTTTATTTTTATTGCATTTATCCATTTATTATTTATTATTTATAATGAAACAGTTGCTTTCATATTTTGATGTTTATTATTATAATTATATCTTTTTTTGTTTCATGCATAATAATATACAAATAGATTCGGGCTGTTCAGAATTTGATAATTTACTCTCTCCCTGAGAGGAAAGAATTTTACCCTGAGGTATGCTTCATATTCATGCACTTATAATAACTCTTATTTAATCTTACACTGGAACAAACTTAAATGCAAAATCCTTTTTTTTTTTTTTTCTTTTTTCTTTTTTGTGTGTGTGTGTGTGTGTGTGTGTGTGTGGCTATGAAAATGGTATTGTTGTATTTGTTCAGATTGTGAATATGCTGGAAGGATCACAAGATATGACTTGCACAGTGCTGTTTTCTCCCTTTGACAAATTCAGGGTAAAACTTTCTCTATCACACATCATGGCTACCTTCTTTTGATTTTTTTTTCTTTCTATTCTGTTAAGTTGCCAAAGATGGAATTTATAACCCATTATCCTTTTTCTTTTCTTTTTTTTCCAAAGAGAGAGAAACATGCATTAGTTTTCTAAAATAAAAAAATAAATAAAAAGAGTTAAACCCTACCCCCGAGGCTCCCCACTCCCCCTGTCCCACGGGATGAGTGGAGATGTAAATCAAGATCCCCCAAGAGCCTCGAAATAACGGCTTACCTTTTACTGGAGGGAATAATTCGCCCGCGCGAATCGAACCTCTAACCTCCCGCTAGCCGCAATTACGCATCCACACCCCTTGCCAATTGGTTATGTCATGGGGACAACATGCATTAGTTTTCTGATTAAATGAGTAATGAAACTTTACGTGACTATACAAAATAGCATGAAATATCCTCTTATTGGTCTGCAATATTCATGATGAAATTTCGCGTTATTTATTTCATAATTCATAATTCACAATTCATAATTACCAAAATATTGTGGTAACCTGGTGTGGTATTTTGATGTTTTTTTTTTTTTTGCAGCTTGAGAGAATTGTTGGTTCCTCGCATGGAAAAAGGATGGTTTCATCGGAGAAGGACGTTTTTGTTTTCCGTTAGATTTCACTTTTATATATTTTTTATTTGTTTTATTTATTTTTCCAAAAAAAGATTAGTGTGGATGATTTGTTTTAGTGTAAGTTTTTTTATATCAATTTTGGCAAAAGCTCCTCCCCATAGGACTTTGACAATTGATAGAAAGCAAAACTTTTTTATTTTTTTATTTTTATTTTTTAAAAGAAATCTTGAGATTTTGCAGGCAGCAAAAATATAATTATTTTGAATATTGCAGCTTTTATTTATGAAAGTTAAAACTACATTCCTTGGACGGTTGGACCGTTTTTTGTTTTTCAGATATTGATATATAGTTAATAATCGACTTTTAAATGTTTTTGGTGTCTCGGTATGTTTGGTGTTGTGCATCTACAACCAATATTGTATCCTATATGTTCTGTATATTTACTTCTAAGATATGTTAAAATAGTAGTATGTTTTTGCGTCACAATATGACATCGATAATGTTATAGCCGTGTGATGCTACAAGAAGTTGGGAGCCGTTTCATTTCGATAAGTTGATGACCTGCATGCATAAGAGTTGGCTTAAGTTATATGTCGTTTTAGATGTTTTCGTATAGATTATAAAAATGTTTTCGCACTTTGTAGTAAAAGCATTCATTGGTCTTAATAGATATTGTATTATTACCACTATCATATATTTACATGTAATAGTATCAAATATTATATTGTTACATGTCCAAAGAATAATTACCTCGTGTTTTATTTATCCGGAAAACAAAACACATGTCTTACATAATACGGGACGGAGTGAGTAATATATCTCCATTGAATTCTTTGTTGAGGAACTCAATCAATTTTTACCTTCTCCAAGACTAACAATAATCTTATTCTCTAAATAATCTACATGTTGTATTTTAACTATGCCCCATAAATTTAATTTGTTTTTGATATTTTATTAATCTATTTATCCAAATGCCCCATAAAATTAATTGTTTTTGATATTTTATTAATCTATTTATCCAATTACTTGCATATGATATCACAAATTTATAAGTGGAGTTACCATATTTTGATATCGGAGGCTATAATAATATTAATCAGATTCTATACTTTTGTGTTGTCTTCCTTCGCAAAAATTTTTTATAGCTATTTTTTTGAAATTAGCACAAATAATAAAAATATTATATTAAGAGTTATTGTAATGTCTAATAGAAAATATAAATATGGGTATTAAAAAGATAGAAGAACTATTTTTTTTCTTTAAAGAAAATAGAAGTTTATTTTTGTTACGGAGACGAAATTACAATTAATAAACTCACAAATGATGTGAAGATCTAAATTTATTACATGGTATTCAATAATAATAAAATAATAGACAAAGTAAAATAATACTATTACCCTCAAAAAAAAAAAAAAAAAAAAAAAAATACTATTATAAAGCTTCGTCTCCCCTCATGAGGCACGAGGAAGAACTTTCATTTGACTACCTACCTTGTCACGTACTACTATTTCCTTCGCCAAATCATGTCAAAGACCATGAGCAGATTTTTCCATACATTCTATTTCTTTCTTAATAGAATATAAAAGGTAATTTAGATAGAAGAATCTTCTGCAATCTGCAGGCTAAATTTTTAGCATTTCTTTTATTTGTTTCTTTGTCAACTAATCTTCAAGTTCGGCATTTTGCCAATCATCAGTTGGACGGATTATTATTGGAATCTCGTAGACTCCCACTTATTATTCTGATTTTCATTTAAATTAAAAAACTTGCTCATAATTCTGGCTGTCTTTGCCATTTTTCAGTGAGAGTGATATGATCATGGCTATGAATTTGCTATCCCCAACTGAAGTTAAGTCTATCTCCTTTCTGGATTCCAACAACTCAACTTACAACCTTAATCTTCTCAAGACCCAAGGTAATTTCTCTTCTTTTTTGATTTTGTGGAATTAAAGTTGAAGAAACTAGTTATTTCATAATTTGGTGTTCTGGGCTTTTCATGATTCAAACGGGATTCTCCATATGTAGCTGTTGTTTCACTATTTGGTGTTCTGGGTTTTTGTTGTTTTGGCATGCTTGAACGGAACTTGTATAATTCGTCGATTCTTGTTTTCAAACCATTAAGAATTGGTTGGTTGAGTTTATGTGGATTTTCTTTATAGTTTAAAGCTGTCATTGTGCGTGTTGAAGGTTCAGCATTTTTTGGATTATACTCTATTGATTGTAAGATTGTTGGAATACTCTAGTTTACCAATTGGGAAGTCGATTGATTTGCTTTCGTGTATATAATTTTGAACATTACTTGTGTGTGTGTGTGTGTGTGTGTGTGTCCAGAAATATGTGTGAGCAGATTCTGGCTTTCAACGTAGTACTGTTTTGGGGTTGGGATAGGTGTAATATGTTGAGAAATTTCAGGTAGTTTGACTTTCCAGAAGGATGGTGGAGCAAAATTTTCAAAGAAAATTCAGTGTTCAGTACAGCAGCCGCCACCAGCATGGCCTGGAAGGGCGGTTGTAGAGCCTGGTCATAAGAGTTGGGATGGTCCAAAGCCGATCTCAATAGTTGGATCAACAGGTTCTATCGGTACACAGGTGAACCTGTGGAATCCTCTATTATGAATTTTAATTGGGATTGGTCTCAGTTGTTGCTGTATTACAGTAGTAAAGTATCATTTTCTGGCAAGGTAGCATGTGTTAACTGTCAAGATTTTGCTTTGTAGACGTTGGACATCGTTGCAGAGAACCCGGACAAGTTTAGGGTTGTTGCACTTGCAGCTGGTTCAAATGTGACGCTTCTTGCTGATCAGGTGAATTACCGAGTAATCGTAATATAAAACAATTACTATTAAATGCGGCTTGAATCCAAACATATGGTGTTATTGCATTCAGGAGTAATATTCATATGTACTCTTATTTCCACCTTGAACATTCTTTGAACTAATTTTGTCATCCGAGTATTGAACTTCTTTTAAGTAATGCTCTGTGGCTCATTCATGTTTCCCCCTCAACACCACCCCCCCCCCCCTCCCAGATTGATCCCAAGTACCCTGTACTTCGCAATTTGTGCCAAGTTTTGAAATAATCCATAAGTTCAAAAAGTTGAGGAAACAAGTTTGTGTGCCAAGAAAATGTATTGATTTGACAAGAGGTGCATGTGCGGAATTCTGAGTTGGAATTATCAGCACTTATTTGGGCTTTTATGGTCCTGCTGTTTGGTTGTTAGTATGGTCTTTTCGGTCGTGTCATGTTCCATTCCGACCTGGTTACCTCACCTTAATCTCTACCACATAAACTTACATCTTGTTTTAAAAAATTTAATGGCAAACTGCAGACCAATTCAGTCCCCGAACCCTTCTGCTGATTGTTACTGCCTTCCGCCTTCGATGAACAATAAGCTTAGGCATTGAATTTTCTGATAGCTTCAACAGCATAGCCAGTAGTGTAGGTTGCCATAGTTGTTTAAGCCTCTCCCTGGGATGCAGAAGTAAGACATATCCAGACATGAATCGTAAATTGAACCAATTTTTTTGATCGAGCAAGCTCTCCTTGCATTTAATAATGAAGCGGTGTACTTGTCATGATGTTCCCTTGCGAGAAACATATTGAAATCATTTGTCCTATTCCTTGCCCTGGCTTTGCTAATAAGAAAGGTTTAACTGTTGAATGAAGATTCTTCTATCCAGTTTTGCTCCTACCCCTTGAGTATAAATTCAGCTGAATTTGCATATTAGTACTCTAGTGATATATTGTGTGCAAACTAATTACAGTGGGTAGGCAGTTATGCTTTCCCCTTGATTCCTCGAATATTTATGTAAACAAAATTCCGGGAGTTATTGCTGTCACCTGAGGCTTATATTGTAATGAATTTTATAATGTTTAAGCATATAATCATTTGGTTATGCATTTTGCAGGTGAAGGCATTCAGACCTCAGTTAGTTGCTGTCAGAAATGAGGCATTAGTTGAAGAACTCAAGGAGGCTCTATCTGATGTTGATTACAAACTTGAGATTATACCAGGAGAACAAGGTGTTATTGAGGTTCGTTATGCACGGGACTATAGAATTTATTTACATAATGGATGCCAATTTACTGATTTATGTCTTCTTTTTAAACCACAGGTTGCACGTCACCCTGATGCTGCCACTGTTGTTACAGGGATAGTTGGTTGTGCTGGTTTGAAGGTAAACTCATTCGAATTTTCTGAAGGAAAAGCTTTTAGTTGTTCTTTTGAATACAATCTCGCTGATTATTCATGTACATTTTGATAATTGAATTTGATGGGTAAAATTTATTGCCAATGCCATGTATGTTTAACTACTTGCTTGCACTAAGAATAGTTACAGGTTGTCTATGTTGTTGTGTGTGGAAGTGAATGGAGAAACGATGCGTGCATACAAGTAGATCAGCGATCCTGCATTCATCACCTTCGCTTTGGACTATTTTATTCCTCTTTACTTTGACAATGAGAGAATGTATTTCACAGAATAAAAGAAATAAAATAAAAGGAGAAAATGTAGGTGAACAAAATTGTCCCGATATGTTACTGAATCTTTATCACTGTGCTTGACTTATCGAGTGACATGGGATTTTATTTGGATGTTCCATCATTTTTCACAGGAAGTTGTTAATTTCTTCATCCTTTTAATCTCAGCCTACAGTGGCTGCTATAGAAGCAGGAAAAGACATTGCCCTGGCTAACAAGGAGACACTAATTGCTGGTGGTCCTTTTGTTCTTCCTTTGGCACAAAAGCACAAAGTTAAGATTTTGCCTGCTGATTCAGAACATTCTGCTATATTTCAGGTAAGTCTTTTTTGAGTTATGGAATTGATTTTGAAATTTTACATGGTATCCTTATTTCCATGTATACATACCCCTATGCTCCTAAAGGCCTGACAGATGTCTTTGCACTTCAGTGTATACAAGGTTTGCCTGAGGGTGCTCTAAGGCGTGTTATTTTAACTGCATCTGGCGGTTCTTTCAGGTATGAGATCCATGATTTGCTTAGAAGCTTATCTACAAGGTCATAAAACTTTGTTTGTGCTTCATGTCATGAGTAAATTATAAACAACTCTTATGGGTGGCCATGTTACGTCATCTAGATACTTGTTGCTAATTATCCTTCCGGCTTGTTAGTTTTCTGCCTTCTTGTCCTTTCGGTTTCTTTACTTTTCTCCGTCGCAAAATATATGCTACACTAAGCGGTGCTAATGATTTCCTGTTTTCATAATATACTTTGCTTATTATTCCTAGCTTGTTCTTGTTGGTATTCGGCATCTCTAAACTTGATTGACTTTCTTATTCTCGGCAGTCATTGTGCAAATGTTGTTCTTTGAATTACAGGGATTGGCCTGTTGAGAGATTGAAAGAAGTTAAGGTAGCAGATGCCTTGAAGCATCCCAATTGGAACATGGGGAAGAAGATTACAGTGGATTCTGCTACCCTTTTCAACAAGGTACTCTTTTCAATGCCGTAGCAAATTGTTCTCCGCTTTGGGGTTTAGTTCGGGAGGTGATGTCTAGGAAAGATAGCTTCGGGGATGAATTTCTCAAGAACCAATGTACTAATATATTTGATTTTCTAGTGAAAGGTCTTACAATTTCCATTTGTTTTTGTTCTTGAAGGGTCTAGAAGTTATTGAAGCTCACTATCTTTTCGGCGCTGATTATGACAACATTGATATCGTTATCCATCCCCAGTCTATCATACACTCAATGATTGAAACACAGGTATAACAATTATCTTTGTCGTATTCTTCTGTCCCTATTTACTAGATGATATGGGCCTTTGACTCTTTCCCCCCCTTAATGCAACGTGTTCATAAAAGAAGCTCGGTAAGAAAACACAGTCATAACATCGCATCTTTTATCCTTTCCAGGATTCTTCAGTATTGGCACAGTTGGGGTGGCCTGATATGCGTCTGCCTATCCTCTATACTCTTTCTTGGCCAGATAGAATTTACTGTTCAGAAATAACTTGGCCCCGCCTCGATCTTTGCAAGTAAGTTTTTTTCTGTTATTCTGTAAAAAGATCCATTGTGTGTACATGTTCTTCCACTTGTTTGGTGAAGTTACTGACCGACTGTTTAACCTCAAACGCTACGATTCAGGCTTGGGTCGTTAACATTCAAAGCTCCGGATAACGTGAAGTACCCATCGATGGAGTTGGCATATGCTGCTGGGAGAGCTGGCGGGACCATGACTGGGGTTCTTAGTGCAGCAAATGAGAAGGCTGTGGAATTGTTCATTGACGAGAAGTATGTTATTTGTCGCCTTTCGTATCCGCCTTTTTGCGATTACTATTCCCTCACGAATTCCAACTCTTTTTTTTTTTTTGTTTCAGAATCAGCTATCTGGACATCTTCCGTGTGGTGGAACGAACGTGTGAAAAACATCAAGCAGAGCTCGTGTCATCACCGTCCCTCGAGGAAATAATACATTATGATTTGTGGGCAAGAGACTATGCAGCTAGTTTGCAACCCACTTCTGTTAAGAGCCCTGCTTTAGTGTGATGACCCGTTGGCATGGCATGGCGTGCGGTAAGTGGGGGGACGGGAAGGCGGGGTGCAGATGCAGTCCTTCACCTGGTATCTTTTTGCCTAACTTTGTATGGTGAATGAAGGGGCAACGATATCTCTTGAAAGAAATGTGTGAGCTTGTAGTGTACAATGATGTTATTGTTTCGTATTTATATCTTATTATGGCGTTCTCTCTTTACTTTTGTAGTCCATTTGTGGAATCAAGCTGTTCTTCAATGGCTGTTAAGTTTGTTGTATCTTATAGAAAGACATGTAGGGGAATGATATCTGGTTTATGAGAAATGAAAAAGGGGAGAATAAAAACTACTATTTTTCTCATCAAAATCAGAGATTCTTATATGGACATGTTATAAGTGAGATACTGGTACATCAAATCTACTGTTGTGGCGTTATAGTGACGATCTTTTTACTTTTTTTTTTTACAGTCTTGTCAGTGTTAAGATTGACTTCTTGAGAAACGATTTGTGACAGTTGACAGCATTTAAAATCGACTTTTTGATGATCGATTGTGATAATTGACCGTAGAAAAATCGATTTTATAGCTGAGAATAACGGCATCATAATGAATCTATCGTGACATCATATTTGAGGCTAGGTTCGACTTCTGACGTTCGACCTCTAAAAAGTCGAATATTGAGATAACATTCGTCTTTTCAAGAATCGAATGTTAGTGTGATGTCCCGAAAGTAGATTCGTTGTGGTGTCATTAACAACTCTCCGTATCAATTTTTTCCTCAACTAAATTGCAAAAAGCCGGTTGGGCTTTCACAGCACTAACTATAGTTTTCCCCCAGGAATCTTATCATTAACCTCAAGCTATAGCCGGTCAAACTACTCTATCAACTTTCGTTCACTGCTCAATGCATGAACCGGTCTACACGACTTATGGCGTCGGCCATTGTATTAGCTTTACCTGGGTGGTATTGAAAATCTTGTATTTTTTATTTTTTATTTTTTATAGAGAGGTGGTACCGGATATCCGACTCATATTAAGATATTCCCGAGTGAAAATGTACTTTAAGCTCATATGGGCGGCGTGGATTCAGGTCTCTACTCTATACAGATAGTGCCTTCATATCTTAAGTGCATATAATGCAATAACGAGTTTCAAGTCATGTGTAGGATAGTTTTGCTCATGCATCTTTAGCTGTCTCGATGCATAAGCAACCACTATCTCTTTTTGCATAAGAACACAACTTAGTCTTTGTCCAGAGGCATCCGTGTATACACCATAATCTTCTGACTGATCAAGTAATACTAAGAATGGGTCGGTAATTAACTTTTCTTTCGACACTTAGAAGGCCCCTTTGCATTTGTCTGGCCAATGAAATTGAACACCCTCCTGAGTGAGGCATTTAAGGGGTGATGATATTGTTGAGAAGTCCATCACAAACCGCCGATAATAACTTGATGTAGTGATATTTAGTGGTGCCACCATGGGATAACGTTTGCAACCCAACTTCCTAGCCTTTTTAGTAGATATGAAAGTGTGTGTTGCTATAGTGTCAATTAGAGCTAGAACATGTATGGATTCAATAAGAATAGTACATAACAAAAAAAAAATCAATTAACATGAATCAGATAAGGCATGTAATAACTGAGTCAGCAGCCTCAATTTACACAACATCCAAGGCAAAGACACGAGTGGTGCCTTCGGTTTAGCCCTGACTAGGTGCGGCCCGAGTATGGGTAAGAGTTGTGGTCTACGCCCGGTACACAGGTTGGACACACCTTGGATATGATATGTCTTCCCGCAATTGAAGCATCCATTGGTGCCCGTGTGACATTCTCTTGAGTGCATCTTGCCAAACTTACGGCATATTGGTCTTGATGGTCTGGGTGCTATATCAAACGACTTATATACCCTTTAAGATGGTGCAAACTTGCCTCTTTGACCACTATCAAAAGATCTCTTGGGTCCCACAAGTTGAGCAGGGTCTTGTTCATGGATATAATGGTCATAGCTGGATTCGGTAGGTTTGTCTGTTTCAGTGACTTCACTCAAGCTAGTTTGATCTTGATCTCGAACAGAAGTTCATAGAACTTCCCCTACCGCAACTTCGGTGGAGATGCCGCAAGTTTGGTACAAGAAACACTCAGAAATCGTGATAACACTACACCAAACATTGTTTCATAACTACATCATAAGAATATACTAAATCAAAGGTAATACATAATAAACGTCCAGAATAAACTAAGAGTGTCATCGCGCACACACCACTTATTCATTGCACAAAAGAAAAAAACTAAAATATCATGATTGTTCCTCCAATCTTATTCCTGCTCCTCAAAGTACCCAATGACATCATGGCCTTCATACCAATCATTCACAAGTGAATCTCCTTAATCCAAATAAAGAAGTGAGCTCATGTATTTAAACACAATAAGAAGTAAGAAGAAACAATTGAAAAAACATATATGTTCCAACATATATACATCGTTGTCAAAGAGACTTTGTGACTCAAATTTAGTCGGGACAACTTTTAATATATTGCTCAAAATTCAGTCAAAATTAACGTTTACGAATGACGAATAAAGCATTACTATGTTAAAACGTTTTTTTTTTACAAAAACAATGTATTGTGATCACAAATCTCTTTACGTTTTCATACGCAGCATTGTTTCCCCTTTCTGTTAATAATAACCCCTTGTAAAACCCTATTTTAAAGCTTCTGCTCTACTCCATCCTTCTCTTTTCCGATTCTTAAACCTCTTCGTGAATCTTGAAGAATGTCTGTACTAATTCGTGCTAGATCGCGAATTTGCGACATAATTTCTAGAAGATGCAATCGTCGATTTTCTTCTTCCCGTGTAGCCACCGAGCCGTCTACGGAGCCAATTGTCTCTGCCTCCACCGTCCTCAACAATCAGCCTCCGATTGTTGATCCTCCTCCTCCTTCCCCAGCACCAGGAGTAGAGAAAAAGTCATGGAATTTTTTGATGTCTGGTCTCATTGCCGCTGTCACAGGCGGTGTTGCAACTGCTGGCTATGCAACTTATGGTTCGTTTCTTTTTGAGTTAATTTTTGTATGATGTCTACTTCAAATTATCTGTAGCCTGTTTATCTCCGGTGGCTCTAATTTTATTTGGGTTAAAGATGTTGTTGTTATATTTGTCGTTGATCATATTGCACGGATGTGATTGTAGGAATTGAAAAGATCCAAGAACTTGCTGATTTCTTTATTTTTAACTTTGAAAAATGAACTAAGATTAAGTTTATTTCTCTAACAATGCCACAATGTCTATGCCAATATCTAGGCGTTAGGTCCATATAACATTCTACTGTAATTCTGGTGAGAACGGGAGATTGTCATGCAAATGCGCTGTAGGTGAAAGACAGCTGGGAAGTTGACATTATCTGCAATTTTTATTGAGCTTATTAATTTACTGCTTTGGCCTTTAGTACGTGAATTATTAGTACATCATTATTTGCTTCCAACAATTTAGTCAGGCTAGAACGTTTTTCTTGTTTAATTGTGTTATGTGCTCCAAAAAGAATTTTAAGGTTTTTATTTTTTTTTCGTGCATGGTTTTTGGCCAAGGTATTGTTCATAAATGGTGAAGTTATCTGAGGGTTTTCAATCAATCTATTCACATTTGCAGCATACACTGTAGACGAAGTTGACGAGAAGACAAAGACTCTGCGAGCTTGGGCAAATCACACGGTCAATAAAGATGCATCCAGTTTTGATGTGAGTTCTGTATATTCTAAGGACTTTGTTAGGTTTAAATCCCTATTCTCGTTGGTTTGTTATTTCTTAAATCTAGACTTAACATGAGTCTGCTGCTTTTTAACTTTATGTTAATGCTTGTTACCTTTTTGGAAAGAAATTGCTATTTAGATACGTTCCATAGATTTCACCAGTTTACATGCTGCTTCAACATTTTTTACTTTTCTGAAGCTGGCATATTGATTTAAAAAATAACGTTCTTAGTTCAAGTCAATATGCCATCAAACATGATTTCTTGAAGCTTGATGTTACTTCAATAGCCCACCAAAACAGGAGATATTTTTTTAGCAAAGTTTCTCAATCATCTTCTGCTGTCTTTTTGCAAGCACAATATGTTGTTTGTTGGGAAATGCTTTGCATAGAATCTTGGAGCAAGCCCAGCAATTTGTTTTTGTTGTTGCTCATTTTCTCTTTCTTATAATTATGCAGAAATTTCAAGGGTTGCTATATTCTTCTGCAATAAAAGGTTGGTCTTTTAAAAATTTATCCGAACCACTTGTGTTTTTTCAATTGCGGATCCTTTTAGGAATGAGTTAAAATGTTTTAGTTAAAATTATCAAAGAAAGCACAGTCAATAAGGACATAACACATATCTCACATACAGGAAATTGCAGAGACTGCATATTTTTCTAACAAGCGCATTAGCCATATTTTTCAAAGTAACCAGACAATTCTCCTTCTTCTTATCTTTGTCTTGGTTCCCACAATACTTCTCATACTACTAGGTGCTCCCAAGTTCAAACTTCAGTTGATCAGAAGTCCTATTCTTCCATCATAGTCTGATAGATCCTGAATGTTATTTACTGACACTTTAAATAATTAGGGTCGGAATAAACCTAGCTTCTCATAGGCAGGCCTCTAAAGAAATGACAAAGTGACACGAAAAAGATTTAGATAAGATGCTAACTTCTGCCATATTTGCTTGTTCTTTTAACCTAACAATTTCCTCCTTCACAATTAAGTCTTCTTAGATGGCATTGTACTTAAAAAGTATAGTGATGGTTTTCATTTCGGTAGAATGCTAATTATGCTATAGTGACAAACATGATAAGCTCCTAGAGATCGTAGCAATCTCAACAGATGAATCCAGAACACAGTCAAGAATTTGCATTCTGCAAATTTGTCACATTGTGGCAATAGAAAAGATATAGTCATGATGGCTACCATCAAGTTATATATGTATAATACCCCTTTTATTCAAAAGAATAAGCAAATTTTTGTTACATCAGTCCTGTTGGAAGTGCTCGTGTTACTTCGTTATATTCTCTTTATGATGTTGATCTATTTGGTTCTTCTTGATATTGCAGTGCCCGCTACACTAGTTGAATTTTATTTGGATATGAGGAGGTTGGCGGAAGATCAAGTTCGAGTTGAGTGTTTTTGAACTTCTCACAATCGTCAAATTATGTATAAGAAAAGTTAATACATTTGTCTATTTATTTACTATATTCCTTATTTGTTTAGGGCTTTGTTGAACCATCATCAGACAAGCTCCTTCCTGATTTGCACCCCTTGGAGCAGCATGTGTTCACTCTTGTACTGGATTTGAACGAGACGCTAATCTGTACTGACTGGAATGTAATGCTCCTGGCTTTAAATGATTTTTCTTGTTCCTTTTCTTTTGTCCACATGATCTGTTTGAAGTGGTGGATTAATTTTAACTGTGACATCAAACTTGTGATCAGTATCTTGAGGCAAATCATGATAACAAACTAGGTTTTGTCCTTGACATGCTATTAGTTTTGTCACATATTGTATTGGCTACAGGATTTTCCTTTATATCTTATTGCCGCAGCATTTTCATGTTAAAATTGTCATCAATAATCAGTGTAGGTTATCATTGTTGAGGGACTCAGGCTGCTGTTTTTATTTCCTGGTTGTGTGACTTTTTCTTTCCATTGGGGAGGGGTAGGAGTTGTTAATTGTCTTGAACACTACAATATTTCTTGCCTTGAATGGTTCACCTGTGACTTAAGTTTTTCCTGGTCAAAGCGCGATAGAGGGTGGAGAACAATGAAGAGGCCTGGTGTTGAAGCCTTCCTGGAACAACTAGCTCGATACTATGAAATTGTTGTATTCTCTGACCTACCGAACTTTGTAAGTCTGCTCCTCTTTTCAATATTTTTTTTAGTGTTGTGAATTCAGTTTCGTAATATTTATTCCTGTCCCTTGTAGTCTGTTGATCCTATCGTTGAGAGACTGGACCCGAAGCACTGTATCAGATACAGACTATCGAAAGTCGACACAAGATATGAAAATGGAAAGCATTATAGAGTATGTGAATATTCCTCGCTATCTTTTTCCTTGTCATGTGCACACATAGACTAGCACTGGCAGTCAGTTTCAGTTTTATGCAGAATGTAACACACACACACACACACACACGGGGGTTTTGCGCGTCTTCCGTCTCTCCCAACTTGGTAGCCTTTGTATTCGCTTTACAGAGTCCCAAATGTGTCCACTTATGATATTAAATTATATGACTTGTTTATGTACTACCTCCGGTCCAAAATATAAGTCATCCTAGTCCCAAATGTGTCATTACCAATGCAACTTATGATATTAAATTATAACTTTTGACTTGTTTATGTATCAAGGGGTATTTTAGACATTAACCTTCAAATTAATGACATTCAACCAATTCCTTAATCTTTGTGAAAACTCCTAGGATGACTTATATTTTAGACCGGAGGTAGTATTTCCTAAACTGTCTTCGTCGTTTTAGCTGAAAGAAAAGCAATTGGATTCTTTTGGACGATATAAAATGATGATGTGGCTGTACATCTGTATTTGTAGTAGACATTTGATTGATATTGAAGAGTATAACAAGTGGTTGACGCAATATTGTGTGCGATATATTTTATCATCATTGTTGGTTCATGATATGTTTTTTCTGTAGAGTGTTTAGACTATTTTGTTTTATATTTATTGAAAATGTTTTTGGTTCATTATTCAATAGGATAGAAGCTTGCCGGGCTTGTTAGGTGTTGCAAGTCTAAGTGCTTGAATTCTTAAATTAATGAACTCATTTCATTAGATATATGATTTCTTTGTGGCAGGATTTCTCCAAACTAAACAGAGATCCTGCGAAGATTATCTACGTGAGTGGCCATGCGCTAGATAGTAGCCTTCAGCCTGAAAATTCGGTGCCAATAAAACCATGGACGGGTGAAGCAGAAGATACAGCTCTTGTGGATCTGATTCCCTTTCTTGAATGTATGTATCGTGTCATGAGGGATCATGTGTAGAAATGGATTCTTGCTAACTTTGCTTTATTCTGTTTTGAAGTTGAATGATGCGCAACTGTTTTTTCTTTTCTGATCTCAGATGTTGCCAAAGCTGGACCAGCTGATATAAGGCCTGTGATAGCTTCATTTCAGGGTCGTGATATTGCCAAAGAGTTCATTGAACGCTCTAAAGAACAGTTGAGGTAAAGCTGTCATTATTATCTCACTCCCTTGTTTGTAGCAATTTCCTGTTTGTGGTCGTAATGAGCAAGCATTTAAATCGAGTCACAACTATAGTGTTTGGGGCAGAAGGAACAATTATAGTGTATGTATATTTAATAAGAAGTTCAAAATATTGGTTTATCCTAGCATCTCCAACTATGTAGAGTATATTGTGGTTATGTATTTGTAGCATCTTTGGGGGGTAACACATACGGCAGCATAGGATCCCGGGGTTCTACTATGCATTTAAATTCTTGTTGATGTTTGAGGAGACCTTGCTATCTCACCTTTTTCATAATAATATCTCTGAAGAATACTGCAGTTTGTTTATCCTTTTCTTGGCTATTTATTTATTACAAATTTTATGATTGGCAGACGAGCGCAAGAGCAGAAACAACATGGACGTATTTGGAGGCGCTGAGTACAAGTAAGAAAAACGGGGAGGAGTCTCTCTCTCTCTCTCTCTCTCGCTCTTTTCAAGTGATGGGAAGTGATTGATACTTTTGGGGAGTTTGCATTTTTGTGGTTTGGGCTATATGAGAGTAGATGTTTGAAGTTTGACAGCAGCTGCTATAATATCTTTAGGCTCATCATGATATCTTAGACTTGATAAAATTTATAAAAAAAAAAATGTTAGTTTTGGGCTGTTACATGATTCTGTCTCTTGTCTAGGAAATGTGAAAAATACTTGACTATAATGAATTTGTATTTCCTGAAAGCATATGCAATCATTGATGACTACATTATTAATTTAAAAAAAATATGATTCTTCGCGAAGCACTGTAATTTGATGGTTATGTTCTTTGATGCTTGCCAAGTAATATAACAAAACTAAAACCGCCAAGGCGGATGTCCCTCTTTAGATGAATGCCTTGCCTTGATCTGTGGAGGCTATGGAAAAGGGCTTTGATTGGGAAAAAAAAACGATTTCATACCGAATGTTAATGCAACAACTTTCTGATGATCTCTGGAAACCTGGTCGTAGAAACCAGAATCGAAGCGACTGAACTAGACCGAGCTTCTTTGTGGTTCGATTTGGGAAATGGTCCTTGGATCATTCAGGGCCACTATCTGGAAAACTATTTGTCTTGAATCTGGATTCCTGAAGTCCTATTAGCTAGAATACGTCCTTTTACTTCATAATTTTAATCTCTACATAGTCGTTGATTATAAATCAATCGAATTTCTAAATTTTCTTTGAGGACATTTTTATGAATTAATTGTTGTTTATATCATCTCTTAATATTTTATATAGGAAGTAAAAAAATAAAATAAAAAAAGAATTTAAACGTAAGACATATGTACCACGTCACATATATATATATATATATATATATATATATATATATATAACATTTTTATGTAACATGTCATAATTTCGATATCATGGGATGTTTAGTTCCACAGGTTGTGACATTGGGTGTTCATTCCGCTTTCCATAATAATAATAAATTATAAAAAAAAAACATATATATTTTTTTTATAAAAGGAGTAGAAACAGTCATTGGATGTGTTTTTTGTTAACCACATGGAACATTACAAGAGCATGTGATAATTATCCAGCTGTAACATCGTTTTGACGTAATATTCGATGCTTAAAGGGACGTAGTAGTTTTACAGTGTTAGTAACGTAATGAATTATCTATCTATCCTAATATAATACTATGGTGGAGCCATTTAACTAATATGTTTTTAATTAATGGCTTTAACTGTTTTTTTTTTATTATTATTAATAAGTTCATCCTTTTGCGTTACAACAACATTTAGTTTCCTCCAGCAGCTATTATTATTATTATTATTATTATTATTATTATTATTATTATTAATTGTTTCTTTATCGTACGCAAGCCTTTAAGCCTTTTTCACATTTACAATAGTTCCAATGCCAATTATTTCGACTCCTAATAATTAATAAATAGACTTTCAATCTTGTCTTTTATTCAATTCCTTGTTCTATTTCAAGTTGACTTTTTAAAATCAAGTCGAGTTGAGCTCTCTTAAGTGTTGATTTTGCTCGATTCCATTACAATAATTATCGGTTTCGTTCGACTTGATTAATTGAATAACAAAAAAAAAAACTAAATATATAATATAATATGTTGACGTGATACAATAACTACTCTGTGTGTGTGTGTGTGAGAGAAAGAAAGATAGTTTGTACTTGACTTATAACATCACTTGGCTCATTCCCATGCAAAACTGAAGTTAATATTGTCCTATGTCCTGCTTTGCACTGCGAAATCTTGACGATTCTTCCACCTCCCTATTTTCACTTATAAAAAACCCCCCAAAACAACATTTTTAAATCTTCATAATAATAATGCCTATAGCATATCCTTCAAAATATGTCTAGTTTTCCACTATTTCTTTCCATCCTTTTCCTCCTCCTCATCATCCTCTTCACCTCTGCCTATGGAGATGACGACAATGACTCCTCCAATTCCCCTGCTGCCCAGAAACCCAATCTTAGATCACGTTCGCTGATTCTTGTCAAGATATGGTGCTTAATCCTAGTGTTCTTAGGCACTTTTGCTGGGGGGATATCTCCGTATTTCCTCAAGTGGAAAGAAGGGTTCTTGGTGATTGGGACACAGTTTGCTGGTGGGGTTTTTCTTGGGACTGCTTTGATGCATTTCTTGAGCGATTCCAACGAGACGTTTGAGGATTTGACTGATAAAGCTTACCCTTTTGCTTTCATGCTTGCTAGTTCTGGGTATTTGCTTACCATGTTTGCTGATTGTGTTATTGTTTTCATTTACGGGAAGCAGCAGAAAACAGAGCATTCGAGTGACACAGATGCTCAACTTCCAGGTTCGTCTTCTCTTTGTTTTTATCTAAATACCCTTGAAATCATCATACTAATTCATAATCAGAATTTATCGCAGTATCTATTGAAAATGGAAGATCCAACAACAAAGATGGAATATCTTCAGAATCACATTCAAAGGCTCCCTAGCTACAGTTACCTCTTTAGGAGACAGCATCTTACTAATTGTAGCATTGTGTTTCCACTCTGTCTTCGAGGGCATAGCCATCGGAGTCGCGGAGACAGAATCTAATGCTTGGAAAGCCCTATGGACAGTCTGTCTGCACAAGATCTTTGCTGCAATCGCAATGGGAATCGCTCTTCTCAGAATGATTCCAAACCGTCCGCTTTTATCTTGTGCTGCCTATGCTTTTGCATTTGCTATTTCAAGCCCTGTTGGTGTAGCCATTGGTATCATAATTGATGCTACTACACAAGGTGTTGTTGCTGATTGGATATATGCAATATCCATGGGGTTAGCTTGTGGGGTGTTCATTTATGTTTCTATTAATCATTTACTCTCAAAGGGCTATCATCCTTCCAAGAGGGTATCGGTTGACGCCCCTCATTATAAGTTTTTGTCTGTACTTTTAGGTGTTGCTGTCATTGCTGTAGTCATGATTTGGGATACCTGAGCATAAAGTTTATTTGGTTTTATAATTCAACAATCTTCACAAACTACTGTATGTAAAAGAAGCTTTAATTATGTAAAAGAACAGTAATTAGTCTTCACAAACTACTTTTTTTGTTTGAAAACTTGATGAAATAAAGCTTGATTAAACCATAAGGTAGAAGTACATGTCAACGAATTACAGACAACCGACTAATGTGAGTTTAAAGGCAGACGAGATTAGATCTGCATATCGTAAAATGTAAGGGAAAAAAATGCAAAACTTGTTAAGGAAGCTACAATGGATGGTCACAGTTTGTGAAGATACAGTGCTGGAAATGCAGCTTATTGGCGAAGCTTCTGCATGCTTTTATGAGGACATATGGCACATTCAGACGTTTTAAATATAACACAACAGCATTAATCTCGATAATGGCAGATTCCTCGTATGTTGAGGAGGAGACCTATGGAGTATGTTCGACCATGATGTTTTTCTTTGAGAAATATTCTGGACAAAAATTCATCTTTGTTTCGAAGAGCTGAGTTGTCATAGGTCCAAGTTAAGTATGTTGCGTAAACAATAGGATACAATCACAGGACCTGTCAGATCCCCAATTGCACTGCCTGAAAAAATTGCAGAAATGTTAGAAAATGCAAACTCTCACAATAATTACACCATACAGAGCACAAAAGAAAAAATGCACAGAATACATACAAAGTAAACTTATTTTTTAGGTACAAAGCATGTGAAAGGGCTTACCTATCCATTGACCAGTGGAAGGCTTAAAGAGTACAGCTCCTATACCCGCCCCTATGGATGCAAAAACAAGTGACGCACCACACCTGAGGGTAGTTATGTAAATCTTCCCTCCAAGTTGTTGAATCTGTTGTACTCTGACAAATTCATCAACTTCTTCATCAGAATCTATAAACATCCGTGAAAAGAATCGATAAACATCTATGCCGACTTGGACAAGCCATGATGCTAGAATTCCAAGAAACTGAGCTGAAAATATGCAGACAAGGATTTTTAGTTTAAGGTTAAAAATGCAAGAACAGAAGAAGCAAAAACAGGATAAATGTTTGACCTCTGAATGTTGTCCTGCTAACACAATGAATATATGTCAAAGTTGGCATCCTCCGTCCTGCCTTCCGTGTAGCTGATGTTGGAGCATCTAAAGTTGCAGTTAAAAGAGAATCAGTACACATGAAAATAACTTTAGGGGTAATCCGAGTTTGGACTATTCAGTATTTCACACGTACCTTTCAATAGTTTCCATGCCAAGCGTTGTGAAACATAGTGGACAGCAAGTCGTTCCAGAATACGTCGTGTGGTTACAACAACGGTCTGAAACATGATGCTAATTATCAGTTCTACTGGACGAATATGTCATGCAATAGACTCGGCATCAATTATCACCGATTGACTTAAGCTCTTATAGCTAATTCTTTAAGCATGACTCAAATAGGTTTCACATTTAGATTTGAAACAAATGCATTACAGATAAATAAAGGAACTTCAGTTGAACTCACATCACGAACAATTTGCTTGAGAGACTTCTTCAAAGGGACGATCAAATCCGGTCGTTGTTCTTCATCAATGTCCTGCAGGAAGTCATCATCATCCTCATCCAAGTTTGCATTTGGCTCCAACAAGGGCAGATAAAACAAGAGAAAAGACCTCAAAGATGTGAGGGCAAGATTTTTCCACTGAAATGCTGAAAGTAAAGGCTTTAGCTCGATATTGTACGTCTTGAGGCTGTAATACACAGGCTCCTGTTCAAAGATACTTCCTTGCGGCTCTACTAAACTAGACACGTCATCTTCAGGCAAGGCAGCACCAGCATCACAATAAGCAACTGGTATCAAGCCCCTGCTGCAATACAAGACAAGAATTACACCAATATTTCTAAGTAACGACTATGTGACTAGGAAATTCCAACTTATAAGAAACAAAAACGAAAAAATCAAAACCCATCCTCGCTCCCTAAGCACGTTTATGTTGTCATTGAAACAAACTTATTTACCAACAAGTTAGGAGATTACGGGAAAGAAATAGCCGGAGCGAGTCGTGATGGGGAAATACTGAATCAAAGTATTATCTTTAATCAAATTATGTTTGATATGATGAATAAATCATACAAGATTGAATCAGTCGGACACTCAAAACCACTTCTTGCAACAGATTTTCTGCAACAAGTCCATTACTTGTAAATTTGTAATGTAGCAAAGGGCATTCTAACATAACCAATGGCATATAATATACTGAAGATTGAAGAACACAGATTAAAAATCAAAGAGATGTACAGGGCCAACTTTCTAGAACAACTGCTTGCTAAATTTCCAATACATGAAATTCAACATTCATTACAATTTCAGGCACCCGTCAAATGACTAAAATCTCTCTACATAAAATCAAACTGGAGGTCTCTGCTACACAATTCATCTTTGAGATTGACAGTAAGATTAAAAAGAATCAACTTTGAAGTATTTGCCAATTTGGGCGCATTGTTCTTTCGTTCAACGATCCCGACAAACTAAAGTTGCCATCTTTCGAGAAAAAAAAGTAAATTAACACAGGCCTCAAGTTCACCCAGATCCAAAAGAAGAAGTAAAAGTCTTACCCGAAGAAAGCCCGAGTGGCAAAAGGAGCAGTGACTACAATGGAACTGGCGGCAGCGGAAGCAGCAGCCGTAGCTGAGAATAAATCATAGGAACGAACACAATGGCTACCAACACATGTATTTTTTCTCCTTAATAGATCTAATAGTATAGCTATGCCCGCCATTGATTCTCGGTAAACTTAACCAGTATTCGATTGATAAACAAATTCCTGAAGATTGAATGAAGAAGGTCAATACTATACACAAGAAACCTGTAGGCGATGCCTGATTGCAATCCCACTATCTATATACGATCATACTCGGCAAGAGGTTTACACTGTTTAGCTTCTTTTGTGTGGGCAGCAGACAAAGGGTGAGAGAGTTGTCCCCAAGAAATCTCTTCGGCTGCTGGCTTTAAAGACGGATCACATAAAGGAGACTGATCAAAACTTATCCGTACGATGGTCTTGAGATTTATGCTTACGGACGGTCACGATTGGCTAGGGAGATTTTACGGTATCATGAACAAATGTAAATATTTATTTATTGTATATCACAATGAGTTTAGGTACAACATATCATATGGCAAATTTTATGATTATGGGACTAAAGTCAAATACTCCATCCATCCCAAAAAAAAATACAAGTCATATTATAAATTTTATATAAATTAAGAAAATGATTGAATGTCATAATTTAAAAATTAAATATTTCAAATACTCATTTATTATTATTAATGGAATTGTTGTTCAGCTAATAAAACATTGTTGAATTGATAATAGATTATAAGTAAAATAGAGAAAAGAGTAATAAATGTGGTATTGATAATGGAGTGTATGATTTAACAAATTATTTATACTACATCCGTTTTAAAATATAAATCATCCGACACTTTTTGATTTGTCCCTAAAATATAAGTCATTATTAATGCAACATTTATTGTCACTTTCTCGATCTTACCCTAATTTATTATGAATTCAATAACTTTTCATTACTTAACAATTACTCCCTACAATAATTGAGGCAGTTGCCAAAAATTTTTGTTGCATTTTATGTGAGGCGGTATAATTTTCAATGCAACATTTATTGTGTTTTTACTTGATTTACCCTTATTTATTACGATAGGAGATATAAAAAAGAATGTCACATTAATTATATTCAAGACAATCTAGTACTCCCTACAATAACTCAGGCAGTTGCCAAAGTGTTTTGTTCCATTTTATGTGAGGCTTACGATTTTCAGTGCAATATTTATTGTGTTTTTACTTGATTTACCCTTATTTATTATGATATGAGATATAAAAAAGAATGTCACATTAACTATATCCAAGGACAATCTAGTCATTTCATTATAAAAGTTAATGCATTAACCCACATCTTTAATATGCGTGATTTGGAAATTGCCTCCGATAAATTGGAACGGAGGGAGTATTGCATTAATGATAGTCAAATGCTATTTTAGACATTTACCTTTAAATTAATGACATTCAACCACTTCCTTAATCTGTGTGAAAAATTCTAAGATGACTTATATTTTAAACCGGAGGTAGTATTAAACTAAGAGCACTTGCAGTAAATACTATAACTCCTTTAAAAACTCTATTTTAAAATTTTCAAGGGAAAAATAACACTACGGCATGTATTCTATTTTTTTTTACTGTAAAATAAAAATTGTGTATGATTTCATTTACATCTACTGCATTCATCTAGATTTTACTTTAGGGAACCTGATGCATTTCAACTTCGATTGAGATTCTGTAAAATTGAAAAACGTGTTTTAAACTGTAAAATAAAGTATTCGTTAAAAGTATCTAATACGAGTGCTCTAATACCTTCTCATACCAAACTAAGATCTCTAAACCGACAATTCCTCAACTATTATCTAAAATGAAAAATTCGACAGGTACCACCAAACCGTTTAACTAAAGACAAACAATATAATAAGAGAATTTTCTCTTACTTATTTCAATTCATCATTAAAGAATTGTCCCCTACAATATACTCCCTCCGTTCCGAAATAACTGATGCAGTTGCCAAATGCACACAAATTAAAGAAACCATTTATTGCATTGACTTTTATATGAAATATACTATAATGCCCTCACAAAAAAACCTAAATACTTTGGAGTACATCAAAAATATGTATTTAATGAAGGGTAAAGTAGAAAAAATACAAAATATTCCATTGAAATGCAATCCGATTTTGGAACAATTTTTTTGAATAAAATATAATCAAAACACCGAAATACCGTAAAATATATAAATCAAAGAAGTCTTAAGACGGAATTGTATTTGAGAGTGAAAATGGAGGAAAAAACATATACGCGCTTTTTTCATCAGCGGGTATGAGAGGTGGAAGGCATGCTTTTTGTATTGCACTAGTAATAATTGATTCCAAATTTTATGTTCGGCAAAACACAAGCCCGATTTTCACTATGTTGACAATGTTTTAGTAACTATAAAACACAACTATGAAAAATAGTTGTTACGGTACATATTTGAATCAAAACAAATCCAAAAAATAAAGTAGATGCATACAATAATGGGAAAAAATCAAACCGGGGGCGAGTTTAATCATTTTTTCCTTACGACAATATTGCTCAAATCATGTGTCCACGATTGCAGCAACTGTCCCTCAAGATACAACGACTTCACGTCTCCAGTTTAGTAGCACTTCAAAAATTCGAGCTCCGGCGAACTACTAGATGCTCCGACTTTTCATCGACAAGACTCAAGAACGACTTATGCATAATATTTGTAGTGGAAAAAATGAGAAAATTCGATGATGTAAACTTTCAACAATAAGGATTCTTTGTATAGTGAACCTGTCCAAGCCTTTACTTTGGGACTAACATGCATGATATCTAGACCGCATAACATACTTAGATTACTAAGTTATCAAACAAGAACATGAACATGGCCATCTTTCATTATAAAACTTAAAACATGATTTCTAACATCAACACAACCATAATTTTGCACATAATATCCATACAAATTGAAAAACACAATATTTCACTTCCAAAACATTTAAAACTTCTTGCAGATTCAAAAAACAAAGAAAAGCTTCTGGATAGCCGGTACTTAGACTGCCGCTAAGCCGGTGGCCATAAACATTTTGGTTCATAAAATAATATCCTCGTGTTTAATTAAGACACACACCCAATATATAAATCCTTGAAATGCAGGAAACATTATAACATAATAAGAATATCACAAAATTCACATAATTGCATAAAGTGATGGAAAACTTTGATGTTTGAGTCATTACCTTGATACTTTAGGAGAGATCACAACCAAGATTATTCTCTTCCACAAGGTAGTACTCACCTCCTATATGGATCAACACAACTGCTTAAAGCATATTGAAAACAATAACTTAAACATATGGAAAGTATGCTCAAAGCTTACAGAACACTTGACCAAACTTACAAGTACTTGAAGGGATGATAACTCAGATGATATGAGCCTGAAACACAACAGAGTCTCTTCAAGAAATTAGGAGAAAAGTAGAATGAAAGGGTATTTATAGAACTAAACTTAAAGAAGAACATAAATGATGCATCTGTTTTGGGACGGCCGAAAGGCCAGAGGTTTGTCATTATGTTACCAATTACCATTAACACTAACGAGTTTACATAACTTGAAGAGTTGCAGAAATTTATTTCAGAGCTACTTTTCGCTGGTATAGAATCCTTTCGCTATGCCGATAGCCAACTTTCTTCTAAGACTCACTTGGTGTATTTCAAGAGTTTTTATGATATTCTTAATTTAAGAACAAATATGTTTAGTGAGATTCGATAATTTAAGATGTCACAAACATCCGAAAATAACGCAAACTTCAAATTAGATTCGGGGTATTATACATGCGATCTAAAACCTTCTTTGAGAGAGACATGATTTGAACTGGCAACTCGAGATTAACAGCCTCTTCCTACATAAAAAGCAAACGATGATTAAGCCGTCTTTCTCTAAACTTTAGGAAAAAGTTTTTTTTTTGTGAAATTTTTTATTTTTCAAAAGACGATTTTATCCTTGGAGATTTTTCACAATATACTCACTGGTCGCCGCCGTTTACCGCCGGCTTTCACTGTTTTCATTCATTCATGGGATTTTTCCAGGTTTACCACTGCTTCTGTGGTATATTTGTGGATTTTCTCCCCTTTTTTTTACCTTTGTGCACGATCTTAAGGTACACCCTTCCCCTATTGGGTTCCCCTTCCCAATTAGGGTTTAGTTTGGTTCCAAAAACACCTAAAACACGAAAATGGGAGTGGTATTTCGACAAGAGGTGGTAGTGGTAGTCGTATGCACAAGCGCCTTCCAAAATAGTGGTAGATCGGCAAAGCTCCCCAAAGCTCCCTTCCACTGTTTTCATCCTTTCCTTAGCTTCATCCAGGAGTAAAAAACGAGGGGGAAAAAGAGAAAAAAAGCTAAAGCTGCCCTTTTCTCAAATTATCCGATATCTTCCATGTCTACTTCCTACCTTTCATCGGCCCTTGCTGTATCTCATCATCCCAACCACACTTCCACCACTGACTAATTCCTAGTTTCAGCGTTTTGGGGCATATTCAAGTGTTTCCATTTGTCTTACGACAGATTGGTATTGCTGCTGATTGCCGTGGAAGCAGAATCTGTGTCGTACCACTACAATTTCGTTTCTTGCTGTAAGTCTTTAATTCAGGTGCCCGTTTAAGTTTCTTCTGTTTTTTCCCGATGCCCAAGTTGAGAACAGTAGAGATTTAGGCGTGGGGTTTTTGGAATTTTTTTGGGTTTATATCGTCATCCCATACTTTTACGGATCCGCAAAGATGTGGGTTTTATCGTGTTTTCCTTAGTTTTGTCAAAAGCCCACATCTTTTTCTCAGCGGCAGCTTATCGGCTTTTACATACAAATTCTGCCATGTGGATTGGAATTTAATTTTGAATATGTTTTCCAAGCTTTCATTCTGTGTATGCTTGTAATTAGTTGGTACTCTTAATAAAGATGGTCAACACCTTATACCTTAGATTAGAAGTGCATCTGATAGCTTTGCGAATCAGGTTTCTTATGGCTTTAACATTTGGTTAATTTCCGTAGGCATTTGTATCCAAATGTCAGCAAGTGATCTCTGTTTCATAGAATGGAAAGAGCAATATGTTTCCAAAGAGAAGGGAAACCGTGTAGTTCACTATTTCCTGAAGGATTCATCAGGAGAATCGGTTCTTGCTGTTGTGGGTACGGAGAGAAGTGTTAGGCACATGTTTTACGTTGTGGCTGAGGAGTTTTTGAACGCTTACGGATCAGAGAACTTCGTTCATGCTGGCTTTCGGTGGAGATCAAGGAGGGAGGTTGTCAATTGGCTTACTTCTATGCTATCAAAGCAGCATAGACACAGTGACTATTCGAGTATGTTTCACTCTGCTTTCTTCATGTTGTTTTAATTTTTCTCCTTGTTTTATTTAACTATTTTTATCCTTTATGTTCTTTTCATTTTGGAGCTTCTTAAACATATATTAGCTGCCAAAGATGTTACATACTATTTGATTACTAGGTTGCCAACTGAAGATCTCTTGCTAAGATTTTTCATTTTGAATATGGTACATACACTAGTTTAGTGTTTCAGAATCCATTTTATTTCGATTATTGCGGTGAAACAATAATTTTGTTTAGCAATCTTTGGTTCTTTTGTTAGCTGCTTGTGACAATAAGTGAGGTATTCATTTTTTTTGGGTTAGTCAGAAGATTTTAATTGAAGATAATGTATCAATACAATCATACATAAGCTCGTAATGAGTACAAACTTCCTTCAAGACCTAGACAAAATACTCGGCTTTTCATCATACGCGCATTACTGAATTATACTTTAATATTTGAAAGGGATGGTTCACAGCTTTCAGGAAATTATGTTGTTTCATATCTTTAGATTCTTTTCTTCTTATTTAATCCTTTGGGTCTACACCTACGGTTGTGTGAATTCACAAAATAAGATTGGGCCTTCCCTTTCTTTTCAGTAACTTATTGTCGCATCTTCCGGGTATTGTGTATCCTTAACTAGCCGCCTTGGTAAAATGACTTCTTAGGATATAAAGGAAATTGACTTCTTAAGTGTTTTTATTTTTATTTGATTTATTATCATTGTGCAAGTTATGGTGAAGATGGAAATTTGCTGAGTAAGATGAATGGCGAAACTGCTCATATATATAGTCAGATTTATAATTGTTGTGGCTTAAGGCGTGGCATGGTAGAAAATAGTGCACCAATTTGTTGTCTTCTTGCACGTGATGTTGAAAGGAAAGATGTAATTCTCGTCAAGAAAAAAAAGGGATCAATTTGTCGTTTTAGTGAAGTAAAATCTCAATATGTTCATTTTGGGTTTTATCATGGTTTGATGTGTAAATGAATTAATCGGAGTCACGATTTAAAGCCACTCATGAATCCTTATTTTTGTATAAAAGACATATCTTACCAAGCAAAATAGATACTACCCTTTTTAAAAAATCTGTACCAAATTTGCTTTAAGTAATCTTGTGTCTCATACCAAACAAGTAAGCAAAATTGGCTTTGGTATCTACTATTTGTAACGGATGTGGTCATTTATTGAGCTGTCACACAAACACAAGCGTTCACAAACAAGCCCGGTCTCAGTTTGTATTTTATATTTGTTTGTTTGTGTAACTTGCCTAACTTGTAAACTTGATTAAGATCTGATATTAAAGGAAGAACTTAAGCTGTGCTTACAGACATTAGTTTGATTACGCGGAACGTATACAAATATGGAAACAAATATTTATTGTAGCAAGGTATATGAACAATGTAGTAGAAATAGAGGTCCTTTATGATAAATATAAGAACAAAACAGAGAGCCTAATATCCCTCCGTCAATTGCTGCTGCCAACTACCGCATATCTTTATTCTTCTCTTTCCCTTTCTGTCACCAGAGATACTTTGCAGTTTTAATGAGTTTCTTAGTTAATGACTCTGAAGGGGAAGTAATGAATGGTAAAGCTTGATAATAATAGCGGTGATTCCGGTGAACTATTTTTGGTCTTGAAATTAATGTATTGCGGTGATTTTATTGTAGGTTCGCCTAAAGATGACCCTAGTTTCGGATCTGATTTTCAACAAAATCAACTGAGAGAATCTAAGGTGCTTGTTTCCCTATTCTGATTTCAACCACCTACATTCCTTTGTGGCTTTGTTTGACACATTATTTACAGGATCGTATCGCAATGAATTCGAGAGGAATTTCATCAAACATAGTATGGTCAGGTGTTCCGTGGTCGTGTGGTAAACAGCTCAAGCATTTCCCTGCATTCTGCAGGAATGGGATTACGATAGCGGTGAGCTTTTTATTGACTCCTCCTTGGTGCTTAAAAGGAAATGATTTATTTATTTCTTTGTTTGTTTCTTTCTTTTGCACACATTTACTAGATCTGAAGCTTTAAGTCTATTCTGCAGCAAAACATTACAAAGTACACAAAAGATAATTTATAAAGTTACAACTGAAGATGCATGTTCGATTTGTTATATGAATTTGATTACTACAGTTCATAGTTGCAGGATCAAGATTTTTATCGAATATTAACAGTTGTTAATTGAGTTGCTAGCTTTGGTCATGTACATGTTTGGTCAGCTGGACTGTTATATGTAGATTCCTTTTTCCAGTGTTTCTAACTCATGACTTGTGTTTTTTTTTTGGTGTGTGACCATTTACTTTAATGCTTTGCCGTTTGGTATCAGATACATTCATTTGTCTATGTCATGGCTGAAAAGGAGAACCAGTACCTTGCTTATATCGAAGACATGTACGAAGACAGAAAGGGCCAAAGGAAAGTTAAAGTGAGATGGTTTCATCATGCTCGAGAAGTTTCAGGGGTTGTTTCTTTGAGTGATCCACATCCTAAAGAAGTATTTATCACTCCGTATGCACAAGTTATTAGTGCAGAATGTGTTGATGGTCCTGCCATAATCTTAACCCTTGATCATTATGAGAAGTGTGCTGTAATACTGCCAAAAGATTTATTATCTAGAGCATTTTTTTGCATCAGGCAATTCAAGAGCAGTCGTGTAAAGCCTTTCAAGCTCAGCAAGTTACGAGGCTATTTTGACCAATCTATTTTCTCGTGCTTTAGCCCTGATTTTTTTGATGATGAGGAGTCTAGCTCAGGAGACGAGGTAAAGAATAAGAAAACTCGAAGTAGTAAAGATCGCTCTGTGTCGACAAATAAAGTGTCGATTGATAACTTGAGAAATGGCTTGCGGAGTATGGGACTCAACTTCCATAAGCATAGTGATAGTAATAGTAGTCAGACTCCTACGTATAGTGTCAATCAAAAGATAGAGTTTCTGTGCCAAGACAGTGGTATCCGGGGATGCTGGTTCAGGTGTACGATATTAGAGGTCTCTCAGAGACAGATTAAAGTTCAGTATGATGATGTGATGGACGTAGAAAGTGGTGATAATCTCGAGGTATGCTCTCTCTCTCTCTCTCTCTCTCTTTAAAGATCTCAAGCTCATAAATTGCCTGTTACTGTTTCTCTCTTCCTTTGCTTTTGTCTTTTTGCAATTAGAATTGCTTAACCTCAAAATATGTCTATGCATATCATTACTTCGCACGATGAGTGCTCGAGTTGTTTGATTCGTACTTTACAGTAAGCGAAGAATTCTGTTTGAAACGTTATTGTTCTTTGTAGGAATGGATTCCTGGCTGTAGACTGGCAAAACCTGACAAATTGGGAATGAGGTATACGGGCCGTCCAACTATAAGGCCTGCTGTCACCATGGATCAAGAGGATGCTGTTTTCAAGGTTGGAGATCCCGTAGACACGTGGTGGTGCGATGGCTGGTGGGAGGGTGTAGTGACTGGGGTTGACAACTCAGTGAATGAAAGCTTTCAAGTTCATTTTCCTGGTAAGTTCTTGAATCACCTTGCTTCTTTTGCTTTCTTTTTCGAAATTTACTTTACCAATGTAATGCCCCACAAACTGGGTTTAGTTACGCTATTTGAGTCGTATGGATTTAGTAACTACTTAGGCATATCGTCCTCGTTGAGAAATTCTATTTTAGAGACTCACTGTTCAGGAGTTATCAACTGCTCCAGTTATATTACCACATGTATCTCATCTTCTATTAAAAAAGAACAGAGGATGGGTTTTGGCTTAAAAAGAGGGGACACATGTCGTAATGTGATAGGAGCAAGCGATAACTCCCCAGTAGGGAGTGTCTTCCATAGAATTTCCCGTCATTGTGTGGGAAAAATGGCTATATAACCCAAGAAACTAAGCTCATTATTCCTCAATCTTATATCTAGGTACTTTTTCTCTTACCTTTCCGATGTGGAATACTACAAGCGACCTTGCTCTTTTGCTATTGGTTCCGTGTTAATATTGTTTTGATACTTTGGTGATGTATTATATCAGGTGAAAACATATTCATGACAGTTGAGAAAAAGAAGGTGAGAATTTCAAGAGAATGGGTAGGTGGGAGGTGGGAAGATGTTGAAGGAAATCCCGATATTCTCTCAGTATTATCAGCAGCCGGGAGTATAACAGATAGTAAGCCCTCCGGTTCTTCAGTTATTACAAAAGAGGCCAAGACTGAAAGAAAAGACTGGGTTTGTGGTGATGAGCAGCAGCAAGTAGTGCTTGAAGACAGAGAAGCAGAAAGTAGAAGAAAACTTGATGATGCAGAAGAAGGCGGCCCCTCTGCTGAAGTAGACGAAGGGATCAATGAAGACGTTGGCAAATTAGCAGGACTTGGAACTGTTGGGGGGCAGCCAGCTGCTATGGAAATCGAAGCAACAGCACCATAGTGTCTCCTCTGTAATATGTTACATCCAATAGATATGCATTGATGATAAAATAATGATGACAGTAGTGTGTTAATTGTACAAACATATATATATATATATATCCATACATACATGTATAGGAGTAGAAAACCTGCCTTGCCTTGCCTTGCCTTGTGTTGAATGTTGTGATGTGGGTATGCATGCAAATTGCAAATCCTTGATGATATGGATATCTATGACTTATTTCAATGTGGCCTTGTAGTTCAAAGTTGATGGCTTTGTTATTTGTGGAGTAACTTTAAGAAGTTGTAAGCATAAGGCCAAGATAGGCATATATATTCACAGTGGTAAACCAACACAATCAGGATGTTCTCTCTGTCTGTCTGTCTCTCTCTTTCACAGAAACTACTCAAATGGTCTGAGTGAAATGAGTCTGTTCATACTTACTTGCCCTGCATGTAGACTCGAGGATAGGAATGCTTATACAGGTTTATGATTATGCCACGTCATTCATCTTATAAACATTTTCTCTATACATCTTTTTTCCATTATCATAAAGCTTTTCACACCGTCATATAATCAGTTTATAAACCATTACGCAGTCTTATACAAATTTACATAAATCTTTTACGTCTTTATAATATGGACCCACTACATATATGTTTCCATTGTTTCATAACATAAGTTTATCATAACCAATATATACAAGTATACATGATTTGATTTTTGTTGTTGTTTCCGACGCCTGGAAAAAATCCATCGTGTCAGGCTTTCGACCGGTTGGTCTGCACAATGCTTTTCACATACAGCTTTGATGACTCAGCCTTAGTAAAAGAGCTTTAGTAAAGCTTTACAAAAAAAAAACAAAAAAAAAAAATTTTAAACCCATCATCGGAGGTGACCTTAGAATGACGCCCAATCTGCCCTAGCCAACTTGTTTGAGTCATCAACCAAGACTCGTTGTTCACTTGCCAGTTGCATCACTAACTGGTCACTGGTCAAGTGCTCAACCCGTCAAGGTTTCTGTCAGAACCGAAAATTTCAACCGCTTATCAAACTCAGACATCGGTTCAATCATTAAAAACCATCCTATTTGACTATTGAAGGTGTGTGTTTCTCTTTAGCGCATTAAATCTTCTTCCAACGAGTCTTTGATTCCAGCAAAACGGAATAGATTTTTACCTCTGCCTTTCTCGCAAACCCTTTGGTGATTCGTTATCTTATATAATTAAGATGATACTTTAAGCCATTCTGATTTCGTCGTTGGTAATTAAAACTTCATTAAAAAAACATATTTCTATATAGTACTAAAAGCATCATTTTGAAAGGAAAAAAAACAACAACATCATTATCTAAGAAATTACGAGTGGAAAGCAAGAGATTTCATAAGCTTCCACATTGCGTTTGCCGGCAATACATTTGTCTTTTTGGCATCAAGTACATTTTCCTTAAGCGCCTCGTTTTGATCACGAGCAATAATTTTACTTTATCATCAAAAGAGCGACACACATCTACATATATTGTGTATTTATTACACTCCCTGATCGTTAATAGAATTTTGACTAAATATGCATGCTTTGTCCGGTTGCCTTTTATTTAGCCATATTTTAAATGAGATGTACATGTTGCATTGTTTCATATAATGTGGTCGGCTTCTCTTTCTACAACGAATAACCACAAGTTTCTTGGATATAATGTGTCAATGATCTTAACCTAACACATTCTCGGCTTGCTCTTGATGAATAACTTTAGTTTTGGCATGATTTGAAGTTGTGGCAACCAATAGTTCATAGTCGAGCGCCTTGAAATTGTTGTACCACTGCTACTATATAAATAAATAACCAATTTGAAACCTAGCTTAGTGGGATCAAATAAATATATATCGTGCATCCGTATAACCAACAAATTTTAGACTTAATTTGTTTGATCGGAGTTGCATAACATATATGCCATGTAAAACCTTGTTGGAAAACCTTGTAGAGGAAAAACAAGCATTGTTTCGTTAAACACTTTTAAAAAGTACAACCACTCTGGTTTTCATGACAAAAATAAGTATCTTGTGAATGTAATGGATCTTTCTAGTACTTCAATACACTCCTACGCTATCATATACTGCAACTCTTCATGAGTTTCATCGTAAATTAAAATTCTCTTAGATAAAAAAAAATTCATCATGCTTATGGAATACATAAGATATATGCCTCACTTTTTAGAATTTATATGCTTTAGGCGATTTATATATTTCTAAATGTAGTTGTTTAACTTTATAAACCTCGTTTAATAAGATCAAGTCCTTGAGCTAGGTTTATATTCATCGGAGCAAATATGTCCCTCACGCTTCATGGGTTTAATTAACGTGAATATATATCAATATAACACTATGTAATTTCAGATTCTAGCTTCCGGAATCGTTCAAACAACTTTAACATTCTCTTTAGGGTATCAAAAAATAACATGAGGAAGTGAACTTCAGGTTCATTTTCTCCCACCCGATTATCAATTTCCCACTAAATAATATATATGTACGTATAGAGAAGATACGATGGAGACAAGTTTTTTAATCACTCGACTCGGATATCGGATGAATGATAAATCGATGAAAGAAATTTTCGTTTGATTCCATCTTGACATTTATGAAGGACAAACCATGACAACGATATCAAAGTGGCTTGGGATTCATCTCGTGCTAATTTTCAAACAAAAATGCCCGGTGGTTTTGCGGCTTGTTTTTCCGGCGTTTGTTTATATTAAAGCTTTCATTTTTCGGTCATCGCTAAAGTTGAATTGATTGGAAATTTTACTGAATTGGACTTGTATATGGTAAAAATAATGCTAGTTGGATGTGGTAGTGAAGACACATGTTCAATAAATAAGCAATTATGAATAAATAAAATAATAAATATCGTATTACAAGAAGGATACGTATGTACAGACTTTGAGGCTGGTTTATTTACAATTAAAAAAAACAAACAAACTAACTAACTAACTAAAATTGATGGGTGTTACTTGTAACACGAAAGCGCTTCGAGCACCATGATGATGCTAAATTAAGCACCACCGATTTAACAGGGCTAAATATAATCTAAGGATGAACTAAGAAGAATAAGGACGGCTAAACTAACAATGGAGATAAGGTTCTTTTAGGTTTTGCGGCTGAGCCCAAGAATGTATCTCAGGTTGCCACGTATCCTGTGTATTGTCAGGAATCAAGCCATACGTAGTTCCTGGAGTTGTGCCAACCAAACCCACCAAACACACACACACATAAAAAAAGACATGTCTACATGGTAACATAAAGTGATAATGAGTCATTGCATCTAAATGGGATGAGGTATATCCTATTACGTGCACTAAACGGAGTAATAGAATGCTTTTATTCTGTTCAAACTTGAAAGTTAGATTGAATTCAAGCTCAATACCTTAAAAGAATGTGAAATTGTGTTCTTTTGTCCCCTCCCCCCTTTCATAGTGTCAAGTGTCAACGCAACATTTTGAGACAAACATATGGTCAAAGAATGTGATAATCAACCTACATTCCTACGTTCCTAGTGGTTGAAGAGGCACATTCAACGAAAGCCATATACATCCATTGAATGATAAAAACCTTCTTCATATCTCTCTACGGTTCAACCATTTAGCAACATTTACTTGGTGGCTGAACCAGCAAGAAGCAACGGTTAAACCATTTTCAGCAGATGAACAAACTTCTTTTTTCGTGTTACAAATTCTGGGAGCACAGTAATAACCAGATTTAAGTCTGAACCTAATCTGCCAATAAGGCATATGCCCTACCGGGGTTTTGGGTTCAAGTCATGCCAGCTACATGTGTGCGTTATAAGTGTCCACTATATGTGGTAATAGCGTTTCGGTATAAGAAAAAAAGGGCTGAACCTAATCTGACTTTACCAACCAATACCTGATTAACTATGTTCAAGTCCTAACATACACTCTATGCCATCTCTAAACTAGACTGTTTTTGCACTCAGCAAGAGACAAATTCTTGAACCTAAATAAGCAAGAGACGCCTCCTATTGCTCTCGTTTGCTTCAAACTGCCTAACCTAGTATTCACCAACAAGACACTCATTTGGTATTGTCTTCCTACAATGAGTGTACCATAAAATTATAGCAAGCATAACTATGTTACCTAAATTTCAATCTATCAGTCTACTTATCTAAAGGTAGCCAAGTAAACTGAGGATGGTTGGGAAAACTTCCAACTTAGGCACATAAAGGGAAAGAGTAACCTTCAAAAAGACACTTGATCATGGAGTAACCAGTCAAATAATATAGCATCCTCGTCTACTATGAGCACCACTATATAACAGGCAAATGATGTAATTCACACCTGTTTCACATTCAACTAGGTTCCAACACCAGCAGATGAATGCAAAATACAATGCATCAAAAGCACGTTAAACATTAAAAAAAAAGGTCCTAAAAAAAGAATGCCCAATGCCCAAAAACATATTAAGCACTTTGTTTGGCTATAGGGAGACAAGTTTTTCCTGTCAATTCCCTGAATTATTGCAATCCCAAAGTACCTCAACTTCGGAGAAGTAAAGATCAACAGAAAAAGGTGCAAGGGGTAAAAGACACTAAATTGAAAAATCTTCTGAGATGCATAAACAGGCTATAGCCTTCTCAGCAAGTCAGACTTCTCAAAGAGAATAAATGGAAAAGCTCCCATTGAGCTGTTTTTTTTTTTTTTTTTTTGCGGAAGTCAATTAGCATATCCAATTTAGCTAAAACAAACTGATTTGAGTCTGAAAATGGAATTGGGCTCTAATGGCCATCACCATCTAATCAGCAACCAAGTACTGAAAAACAAACATTGTTTCTGACGGAAATTGTTGTAGTCATAAAGCAAGCATTGCTCTATGATTACTACATAAGAGTTGCAGCATTGCAACCATAGTAATATTCTACTGAGGATAGTAGGCTAAATGGTATTCAGCTGGCGCACCATATGCACCATATGCAGGAGGCCTATCATAATAAGTCTGTTGAGTTTGTGACTCTGGAGGGTATGCACTGGCCAGTGATGGGTCCAGATTAGCCGAATAACCTGCAGGAGGGCCTGACACATACATGGCAACAGATGCACCACCATAGGGTGCAGCAGAAGAGCCTGCTAAGCCGTAGGCTACAGCAGATGTATTTAAGTATGGATCTGCAGACAAACCTGCATTCTGGACATACGAGCGTTGCATTGGGGTTACGTTTCTACGGCCACCAGATGCACCTGAAGGACCATTCCTCCGAGTAGTAGTTCTACTTCTTCCCTCTCTCTCTTGTTGTTTTGGTGGACGCTCAGACTTGGGTGCATTTGGTGCACCTCGTTTGTTACTACTAAGCTTCCCCTTTTCTAGTTTTTCAATGATCTTTAAAAGACCATCTTTCGGGTATTCACCCTCAAGATTGTGATCCTCAATAATTTTGAGGACCGACTTCACGGAACTGATTTCCTTCGCTGCTGCCTCATTCTGGACGGGAAAGTTGGAAATATTTCAGCAACTTTTGGATGGTCAATTTGAAAATGTTTATCAAAGACAATTGATTAAGAAAGAAAATGTTACCACAGATTGACGAGAGCCCTTCCCATTACTGCGAATTTTATGGGCAATTTTCCTGGAATCCGATATGTAACTTTTCAGTAGCGGCACTGGCGGGAACTTATTTGTTAGCTCGAACTGAAGTATGAACTTTACAGCAACAAGCTGTTTGCCCGAATCAATCAGTTTCTGAACAACATCTGAAGTAAGACAAACAAGTACATCTCAGAACTTAAATCAGAAGGGGTCAGTCAACATGCACTTTAAAAAGAAAAAAAGAAAAAATAACAAACTTTGTCGTAGTTCATAACAGATGGCGAATTCCCCACACGGTCAGTCTGAATATAATACAAAATTTGTTCTTGAATTTAAAAAGTACAAGTGCAGATTCCACAAACCAAAGAATTAAAACAACAAAGCTGCTTACAATGTAAATCTATTCAGAGAAGAGCAAATGAACTTCTTCTTCAACAGTAATGCCATTGATAAAGCACACAGAATAAATGGACAAGCTAGCATCACAAATACTACAGAAAAGGAAGCAAACACTAGGAATCGAGAACTTACCGCAAATTTCATCCCCGAAATCTAGAGAATGACACAACTCTGGAGCTTCACGACAAGTAGAAATTGCAACAGCATATTCAACCAACTCATTTTTATCCAACACTATACCGGTCTCCAACCTGAATGCCGCTAACAGATACAAAAGACCCTTTTTTTCCAATCCCTCTTCCAATCTTTCTCGAGAAACAGCAGAAGGTCCACGACGACGGCGACCACCACCAGCAGCAGCACTGTCACGGCCAGCAATGCCTAATTCAGTACCTATTTTGCCCTTCCACTCAACAGCCAACCGTTCAGCCCTCTCCTTGATCGCCTCGGGAATGTCCAGACCAAGTCTACCAAACTGTTCCAACAAAACCACACAGGCCCTCCTCACACCACCCAACTCCCCGAAACCCGACCCATCAGGCCAAAACCCCTGCATAGCGTCAAGAACCAAGACTGCAGGGTCAGGAGCGTACTTATACGCGTCAGCCAATTCACGCCTAATCGTAGCTCGCTCTTTGGGGTTGTGGATAATGTAATTCCTAAGACCAATCCCGTCCATCTTCTCGCAGAAGGACTTCAATTCTGAACGAGAGGGGATCGGGTCAAGCGGTGGCAATCCTGGTTCGGCCGAGGCATTCCTCTGTGAATCGGGTTTGGGTTGTTGGTCCTTGAGGAGGGAGAATTTGTGGTATAGATTGGATTGAAGGGAGATGAAGTAAGAATCAATTTCCTCCCATTCGAGACTGGAGAAGGTAGGGTGGGAGTCGGCATGGAGTTTCAGCTCTTCAAATGCCTTTTTGAGCTTAGATTTCTTACCATCGATGAGATCGAGCTTTGTCGAAATTGATTTCAACGTCGTCATCGTCGTCTTCTTCTTCTGCAAATTGGGGCAAACGCAAAAACTAAACAACAGAAATCGCAGGAAGATAGATCTATGCGCTTCTTTCAACGTAACGCTACAGAATAACGGGCCATACGCAGACTTTCACAAACTCAATACAATCTCTGTTCCCTACTTCTGCATTACACGGCCCATGAAACTTCTTTGGCCCATCACAAATTTTACAATGGTCTTGGGCCAAAATCTTATTTGGTGTGTCAAATCAATAGAATTTTAGTGTTTTGTTGTTGTTGTCCTCAATGTTCAAAAATCAACAACCAATCATGTTTTTTAAATTGATGACATGTTGATCCAATTATTTAGTCCAGGACCAGTCATAAAACTACTGTTGGCCCATATACACCAATCGGATTGAATGCAATTTGTTTTTCTTTTTCCCTCGGAAAGGCGAAAGATTTTATTAATATAGAATAATGTCGGAAGCTACAAATCATGCTGGACAAAATGCCAGTCAATGCCGGAGCACTGCTCGGACGAAGCAAAAGAGAACTAAAACACAGAAAAGGAGAACAACAAACTATGCAACTGACATGTCAAGGGCAAGATCACAAAGGGAAAGCCTTGACATAACTAAGGTGAAGAAGCCCATGGACCGTATCCATTCACACGAAACAGCACTGAACAAACAAGAAACAGAAAAAACAAGACTAGCAACGAGCAGAAACCCATAAAAAACCATGACAGTTGGTGGACGCAACCGGAAATCCACCACCGATGACCGCCGTTTCCGAGCGAAGAGAAGAGGCCGAGGTGAGGACAGTATGTTTATGACCTTTAATATGGTTCTCCGGGTCAATTTGCCATTTTTGGCTTATAGGGAGGCTTGTTAGAGCATAAACAACAAGCCCAGTCACATTTACAAATAAGCCCGGTACAGTCCATGATCTTTTTACATACAATGGCCCAAAATTACAACACAAAAGATCAGCAGCATGCAGCAACTTCTCAGCATCACAAGGAAGAAGCGACTCTTGGGGAACAAGTCGGAGCTCATGAATATTCGAGGAATATTCCCCTGTTGACTAGAATATTCTTTTATTGACCGGAATATTCCCTATGCATAAACATGTACTCAGCCGACTAATCAGTAGTATAAATAGATTGTAATCGTGTATCAGAATAATAATAAGAACACAATGTTCTTCCTTTGAACTTAACTTTTCTACATGGTATCGGAGCTACTCTAAAGACCTGTTTTCCTTTTCTGGCTTTCTGTTTCTGTTCTCATGGCTAATCAGCAGAAAATTGCACCTATTAGCCCCTATTACCTTCATCCTAATGAAAATCCTTCATTAGTGCTCGTCTAACCACCACTTGCAGGAAACAACTATCATGCCTGGTCTCGTTCTATGAGAATGGCTCTCATGTCCAAAAATAAGCTGGGATTCATCAATGGCAATCTACCAGCACCTCCTATCAATGATCCGGATCACCATGCATGGGAACAATGCGACAACATGGTGCTATCATGGCTGCTCAACTCAGTTTCAGGTTCCATAGCACACGGTGTGATGTGGTTAAATTGAGCAAGATAAGTGTGGCTTGATATCCAGGAGATATTTTCCCGTGGTGATTACTTCAGACTGTCAGACCTGTTGGAAGAAGTGAATTATGTTAGGAAAAATGATTTACGTGTCATAGATTATTATACAAAACTCAAGATTCTATAGGAGGAATTACTGATTCTGAGGCCTTATCCTAACTGCACTTGCAATCCTATATGTAATTGTGGAGCAATCAGAGTTTACATAGACTACTTTGAGTCTGAATGTGTCATTAGATTCATGAAAGTACACAATGAAATCTTTGCACCTGTTAAGGCACACGTAATGCTTATGAATCCATTGCCACCAATTAACCAATTTTTTGGCATGGCCATCAAGCATGAGAGACGGCTCAACTACTGCATAAGACATCCTGACAGGCTAGATAATCCAATCATGGTTGCCCAGAGATCTAATTCTGGTCAAAACAGTGTACCTAGTGGCAGTACTCAATTTCCAAAAAGACCTCTATCTGGAAGTAGAAATTTCCAGTGCACCTACTGTGGATTGCGAGGGCATACATAAGATAAATGCTATAGAAAGCATGGTTTCCCTTCTGGTGGCAGGGAAAGGGGTAGAAGTAGCTCAAATACAGGCAGGGGAGGCAGGATTACTGCCAACAATGTTGATACTGGTGAGGACTATGTTTGAAAGGTGTCCTAAACCCAATCGGGTTGGACCGGATCCGACCGGGTCGGGCCATTTACAGTCTATTTAGTTCATGTAATAACTTCATTATGATTAATAAAAGCACTTATGTTATTATATATTGTTTATCTTCATGTTATTTGTTGTATATATATAGTAACGTCCCTAGTATCAATCTGTGATAGAGAAACCATGATAGTGATTATGGTTGATGAGATCTCTAATCACTATGACAAGATTGGTACTTAAATGTCTCTAGTCTTACATATTATCAAATGGGACATTGATAGTATAATCAGACTAGCACGTATTGGATGTCTTCTGTCTTTTAGAAGATAGGGATAGATCTCGTCTATCGAAGTGTAAGGACACTTGGATTGTACGTGGACGTGTATTAGAGAATGCATACGTTAGACTGACCCACTTACATTAAGTGTCACACTATGTGGCGGTTGTGTAATTATCCTTTTGACCGGAGCCTTCATGGCATCACGGTGTGGATTGTCATGCTTTGACACTATTGAGATTTCTCCTAACCACGGGGCGATCATGCGGTAGTGATTGGGTGTGATATTGAAGCATGCGGAATATACGTGATTGGTCGTCCGGGAATCGCGTATCCTATGATTGGGATCGGATATCCGAAATGGCCTTCTTATAAGGAATGTCTAGCTCTCGAGAATCTTTGCAAAATGGGAGTAAATATGTTATTCCGAGAGAGCATGATATCCAGATTATAAGATATGATCGTTAATGTATTGACACTCGAGATACGATCGTACGGATATTATTACAGCGGTAGGATTGTAAGTTACACGGTAACTGCTTCACATTAAAGGTAGTAGTAATTGCTTTTGACTCTTCCGATGATTGGGGGTCACGGTGTGTTACTAGAAGCTATCCCGTGATCGTTAGGCATGAAGGGCATTTTAGTAAATTGCACTTTGTGTCTACGGCCAACATATTCGGAAGCCTATCGGGTCACACACATATGAACATCGAGTCGGATTAAAATGCGGTTATAGTTGATAACCAAATAAGGAAAGTTTATCTCTAGACTATAAAGGTTATAGTGGTAAATTAATATGGTGGTATTTATTTATTATGAATAAATAAAATACAAGATATTAATTATATATAAATTATATTAATTAAATAATATCCCGGAAGTCAATTAATCATTTAATTGACTAATGGGGCGCCATTTTTAAGTGTATGAGATACACTTGGATTGTGCACTTTAATGAATAAGATTATCATAATATTAATATAAGATATTAATTGATTTTGGATCAATAGATTTATGGTAATAAGATAATTATATTCAATATAAGATATTGGCAAAAATTAATTATCATTAAAGAGATAAATCAATCTAGAAGATTTTCCTTATTTTATTGGGAAAATGTTTTCTTCTCTTCTACACCAAAGGGGCGCCCTTATCACTATAAATAAGAGGTGGGTGTCAAGTTCTTTTGTACATCACAATTGCAAGAGCTCATAGTTCTTGTGTAAAATAGAGAGCAACCTATAGTGAGTTTGTGAGGAAGCAAAAATGCCGGTCTAGCAACTGGAGTTTTCCAATAGCAATCCAAGGAGGATTCCGGCAAGAAGTTCGTGTGGATTAGCGATAGAGGCCGGACGCGTGGACGGCTTGCGCACTGAACTACTCTCCGTCGACGGTCAAAGCGACGATCTTATAGATCATCAAGGTATAACCGTCAAACTACTTAACGTGTTTATTGCATTAAACGAAGAATGATCTAGAAAAGAAAATCAAATTTTAATTTCCGCTGCGTTAAACTAGTGATTTTTTAACAGACTCCCGGTCAGAACCATCAAATCAAACAAACACCTTCAATTTCACTCAGGAACAGTTGGATGAGCTCAGAAACCTGTTGAATATTGAACCTGCTGCTAGAGCCAATGATGAAACAGAGCACATGGTCAATTAGGCTGCTGTCCTGAATGCAAATTTTGGATAGCACGCTGGTAAGTATGGTGGTAAGTCTGAAAGTTTTATCTCAAAATAGTGGATTATGGATTCTGGTGTCTCAGATCATATAACTTGTGATCTAAATGTCCTCCAATCCTATTACCCTATTCATGCTACCTATGTGACATTACCTGATGGAAGTACTACCACAGCTACTCACAGAGGCACAGTTGAATTAAACAACAAACTGATCCTATATAATGTCATGTACATACCTAATTTCAAACACGACCTATTATCTCTTAGTAAATTGCTGTATGAAAAAACTTTGTGTGTTATTTTCACTATTAATCTTTGTCTCATCCAGGAACATATGACCAAGATGCAGATTGGATTAGCTAAACAAGTCCATGGTCTTTACTATCTTCTTCCTGGTCATCACCACCACACATCCAGCTCTAACACCTTCATTCAGCTTACCAATAAATCTAGTGTTTCTATGCTTTGTAGTAAGCATGTTGCTTACATATGGTATCTTAGGTTAGGGCACATGTCCAATAAGGTTGTTAATGATGTAAAGCTCATAGAGCCAACAGTCAGTTCTTATGAAATAAATGATTTTACTATCTGTCACCTTTCCAAACAAAAGAAATTATCTTTTCCCTTAAGTGACTCAGTGGCAAAAACAACCTTTGATCTCATCCATGTGGATATCTGGGGACTATATAAGAAGGCAACCATCTATAATGAGCACTATTTCTTAACTATTCTTGATGATTTCACCAGGTACACCTAGGTTTTCCTTCTCAAAAACAAATCTCAAGCTAGTACAACTATCAAACAGTTCTGTGCCTTCACCCAGACTCAGTTTAATAAACAAATTAAAATACTAAGATCTGACAATGGCCAAGAGTTCTCTCTTAAAGAATTTTATGCAACTAATGGTTTAATGCATCAAACCACATGTGTTTATACTCCGGAACAAAATGGGATTGTTAAACGAAAACATCAACACATCCTCAATATGGCCAGAGCCTTAAAAATCCAATCCAACAAAATTCAATCCCTCATCTCAATCTGTATCATACTGGGGATTCTGCATTCAGCATGCAGTTAATCTCATCAACCTCACCCCATCTCCTAAAATACAACATCAGACTTCTTACCAAAGACTCTTCCACATTACTTCTTCATACTCCAACCTTAAAGTTTTTGGATGTCTAGCGTTTGCCAGCACTCCTACTCAATCCAGAACTAAATTTGATGACAGAAGGGTACCTTGTGCCTTCCTAGGATACCCCCCAAATGTCAAAGGATACAGATTGATGAACCTTCAAACTAAAAACATTCTCATCTCTAGGAATGTGTTATTCCATGAACACATTATTCATTTCAAACTTAAAGCGGCACACAATCATCATCCTCTATCATACTCCTATCCCTTACCAGCCTGTAATTCTCACCTGTCCTTTGATCTTACCACACCATCTATAGGCCTAGATAAGACACAATCAGCATGTCCATCCACTCCACCCTCCAACCATCTCAGTCATGCATCCTCACCCAACCAAGCATCCACACAGTCTTCAGCCTCCAATCATGATTCCACACACACATACCCTGATCATCCTAATACTCCACCATCATCCATACAATCATCCCCATCACCTCCACCATAGCCTATTAGACACTCCTCTAGAACCCCAAAGGCACCAACATGCCTTCAAGATTATGTTTGTAATACTACCACCACTACCACTGCCAAATACTTTATCCAGGATTACATGTCTTATGATTTGCTGGCATATAACTATAAAAAACTTGTGTTGAGTGTAAATGTTTCAGATGAACCAACAACCTACCAACAAATACATCAAGGATGAAAGGTGGAGACAAGCCATGGATGCTGAAATCACAACTTTACAAAGCAATAATACCCGGGATGTGGTCTCTTTGCCTCCAGGTAAAAAGGCCATAGGATGCAGATGGGTATACCGGATTAAATATTTGCCTGATGGTACTATTGAACGGTACAATGCTCGTTTGGTAGCAAGGGGTTATACACAACAATTGGGGGTGGACTATACTGATACATATGCACCAGTGGCAAAGCTCACAACAGTCAGAATTCTCATGGTTGTTGCAGCAGCAGCAGGTTGGCATCTGGAACAACTTGACATTAACAATGCATATTTGCATGGTGAACTATCTGAAAAGGTGTTTATGCAAATCCCTCCTGGGTTTCACACGTCACTCCCTCATCCCGTATGCAAGTTAAAAAAGTCACTTTATGGACTTAAACAGGCAGGTCGACAGTGGAATGTGAAGCTCACATCTTATCTCTTGGACCTAGGTTTCCGGCAGTCAAGAAGTGACTACAGCTTATTCACTCGAGGTCAGAATCACACTTTTATTGCCCTAATGATCTCTGTCGATGATATCACGATGGCTAGTCCTACCCTTAAATTGATTGCCGAAATCAAGTCACAATTGGATTCCACATTCAAAATCAAAGATCTGGGAAAGGTTCATTACTTCCTAGGGGTTGAAATCGCAAGAGGACCAAAGGGTATTACCCTATCCCAGCGAAAGTACACGCTCGATCTGCTGTCTGCATATGGGCTTTTGGCCTACAAACCATCTTCTACTCCCATGGCTACAAGCTGCAAACTTGCTAAGGATGACTCCCCTCGTCTATCAGATAACTTCGGATATCGCAGCCTGGTCGGAAAATTAATCTATTTGACCTTTACACGACCGGACATCAGCTATGCCGTGCAACAATTGTTGCAATTTCTCGATTGCCCCACCGTGAATCATCAGCAGGATGCGCTTCATCTTCTCCGATTCCTCAAGGGTTCCCCTGGTCAAGGCTTGCTCTATCCGACCGCTGTAGATTCATCTCTAGTTTCCATCACCGCATACTCCGACTCCGACTCCGACTGGACCGGCTGCCCCGATACCTGTCGATCTACCACGGATGTGCATTTTTTGGGTAAATCATTGATCTCATGGAAGGCGAAGAAGCAATCCATGATTTCCTGGAGCTCAGCGGAAGCAGAGTACCGGGCACTAGCTTTGACATCGTGTGAACTTCAATGGACCGTGTACCTACTTGGGCTTTCAGCCCACTTTGCCTATCCCATTACATTATGATAACCAAAGTGCCTGTTACATTGTCGAAAACCCAGTGTTTCACGAATGAACCAAGCACATCGAATTGGACTGTCATCTTATCCGTGAGAAGTTTCAAGCTGGCTTTCTAGTTCCCACATCCATATCCACCGATCATCAGTTGGCCGATATTTTCACGAAACCTCTTGATGGCCCACGATTCAATTACTTATCTGCCCAACTTGGTACTTATTCGATTTTCCCGAAGCCCAGCTTGCAGGGGGGTGATAAAGCATAAACAACAAGCCTAGTCACATTTACAAATAAGCCCGGTCCAGTCCTGTAATATTCCGATTTTTGGGAAAGAGCGGACGTGTCATTTTGCGAAAACGAAATATTATTATTCTTAATTCTTTTATTGGAGTTAAGTTTTTGTGGATATATATATATATATATATATATATATATATATATATATATATATATATATATATATATATATATATATAGTCGAATTATATGTGTATAATTTAAGGGAAAAATCTGATTTTTAAGGATAATTAAAGAAATTAAGGTATTAGGTTAATTATTGGGAATTTTCCTATTTAAGGAAAAATAAACCCCATTAGTTTCCCTAACCTTTTGAATCAGAATTTCCTTCTTCCAATATCCCTCTTCCTGCGTGTGAGAGTTTGGAAAAAAGGCTGAGAGATTTCTTCTGTTTTCTAAGTCGAATCTCAATTGTTTTCAGATTCGAGTAGAGCGTTGGAATCATCGTGAAGAGGGCGTAGTTTTAACACAAGAAGTTGGAGTTTTTCTCAATGTATGATTTTCGACCTAGATGATGTTTTGGATGAGTTTGAAGGATTAAAACTCATGTCTCTCGTAGTCTTGATGTGTTAGAAGCTTGTGATCGATTCTAATGCAAATTTGGATTTGATCATATGGGTTCCTCTGCAAAGGTGTAAGTTTCTGTAGATTTTTTGAGGATTTGGAATTGGATTAGGTTGATAAAAAGTAAGAGGATCTTCCTACAAATTAATTACGGTTCCGTAGGGTTTATGTTAGGATTGAGATGATTATTATGCTAAAACTGTTACCATCGTGTTGCCCAAGGATCCATAGTTGTTATGATAGATAAAAGCTGTGTTTTTATGCCTTTTTTTGAGTATTATGATGTTGGACAAGTTTGAGAACGATTAGGGGTCAAAAACTGAGTTTTTGGAAGTTGCCGCGCTTGGTGCGGACGCACTGGAGAACCAAAAGGTGAATTTTTACATTCGAGTGCTGGTGCAAGCGCACTGGAGCCCAGTGCTAGCTCACCAAACCCAGTGCTGGCGCACTCGACGAACATAATTGGAGTTTTTACGTACAGAGGCTTAGTGCGTGCGCACTGAATATAGTGTGGGCACACTGGACCTCCTTTTTGATGAATAAGATGATTTCTAGCTATGATATGAGTTTTAAATGTTGTTCTTTGATCATATAACATTAATTAAACATGAACAAGTCTCGATTGAGCTTCCGATTCGTTTAGTTTCGGCACCAGATATACTCTTAAAAGGAGTTGAAGTTCGGATCCGTTGGAAGTGCATGAAAGGGCTTGTGCTTTGATGAATTAAAATTCATCAATGTCTGTGTATGTGCTAGGGCTTGTCTGTGTCTAGGGGTCTAGGTAAGAGAGTAGTTTATGTGAGGGAGTTACTTGAAAACACTTAGGTGGCTAGTTAACAACATAATAACAAACATACTTGTGTAGTAAAAAGATTAAACATCAATCCATTCTTGGTAAGGAACAAGTCTATATTGCGATGTGTGTGTATTCTGAAAGTGAATAACTCTGTAAGTATTTGGACCCTACGTCGGAGGAACACCACCCCGTAAGTCCGAGACCCTACGTATGGAGGGATTTCACCGAACGTGTGTACTATCGGAGTCTACCAGACTAGACTTCCGTGGTTATTGGTGTGATCCACCAATATGTTGCACCCAGTTACTTCGTGGTGAGTAGCACCATGCATAGTGCCCTTGAATGCTGATGTAACACGGATAAGTTAAGTTAGAAACCAATAGTCACAACATGTTGATGGACATGAAGTGAACCCTAGATTGAGTCGGTCTCAGAAAGATAATTCATTTAATCATAAAACTTGTTTATAAACCTTAGTTAATTTGTAGTTTCTATCTCTTATTGAGTACTTTGTACTTACCTCAAGTGCATTGTTTTTCAATGTGTTTGGGGGAGAGAAGATGAACAGGTAGATCCGGAGTACGAGGAGGACTTTGATGACGACGTTTGAGGACGCAGACGTTGAAGCACTTATTTTCTTTTTTTTTTTCTATTATACTTTAGACTTGTTGTCTTTGGGAAATTTCTTGTAATTTCTTTAGAGGATTTCGTACGTTGTTTGGTTTCTTCTGATGTAATAGATGTTGCATTTCTATCTTAGTCGAGTTTCTATTCTTAGTAGCAATAATGATGGTTTTGCCAAGTCTTTTTAACTTCTGTTTGCCTAACTCGATACGACGTAGTACAGGCTTACATATAATATTGAATTTATTTGATATCATATGTGCTGAGCGTTTCGCTTCCGGATAATGACTCGGTATCCGGGAGCGGGGCGTTACAAGTCCATGATCTTTTTACATACAATGGCCCACAATTACAACACAAAAGATCAGCAGCATGCAGCAACTTCTCAGCATCACAAGGAAGAAGGGACTCTTGGGGAACAAGTCGGAGCTCATGAATATTCGAGGAATATTTCCCTGTTGACCAGAATATTCTTGGAATATTCTTTTATTGACCGGAATATTTTGGAAATATTCTCTATGCATAAACATATACTCAGCCGACTAATCAGTAGTATAAATAGACTGTAATAATGTATCAGAATAATAATAAGAAGACAATGTTCTTCTTTTGAACTTTACTTTTCTACGAGGCTTGGAAACTTTGGAAAAGAACATTGGTTCATCATTTAATTGGCAGAACTTTTAGTCTCGTTACATTAATTTAAGAAAATAACTACATTTAAAAATGAATTTTTGTTCCATAAAAAAGCACAAAGATGCTCCTGAATTAGGAAAAAGAAAACAATAATTTAGAACACCCACAGTTCTTTCACTTTGCACTCATGCTTCCGTTTCTTCTTCAAGCTCTAGCTGCAGAACCCATGATGATCATCCTCTTCTTTACCATTCCTTTGATTTCCTTGTTTCTCTTTTCGAGGTTTCGCCTGATGATGAAACCCTATCCGCCGGGGCCTACGGGATGGCCTTTGATCGGCAACATGATGATGATGGATAACCTTACCCATCGCGGACTTGCAAAACTGGCTCAAAAGTACGGCGGAATCCTCCATCTCCGTATGGGTTTCGTTCACACCATCGTACGTGGTTTCAAGCCCGGACATAGCCCGCCAAGTGTTACAGGTTCAAGACAACATTTTCTCCAACCGCCCTGCCACCATTGCCATCGCCTACCTAACGTATGATAGGCATGACTTGGTGTTTGCTAATTACGGCCCTTTCTGGAGGAAGATGCGAAAGCTTTTTGTTACAAAGCTTTTTAGTCGCAAAAGGGCCGATTCATGGGATTCCGTTCGAGATGAGGTCGAACGGATGATCCGTATAGTGGGCACAAACACCGGCTCGCCAGTGAACATTGGAGAGCTGGCGTTTAGGCTCAATCGCGATATTATATATCGAGCTGCTTTTGGAACGTGCTCCAATGAAGGAAAAGATGAATTTATAAAGATAATGCGTGAGTTCTCGAAGCTGTTTGCTGCTTTTAATATCGTGGATTACATACCTATTCTTAGTTGGGTTGGGGTTGATCCACAAGGGCTAAATAAAAGATTGCAAAATGCTCGTGCTTCGCTCGATAGATTCATCAACGTAGTCATTGATGATCATATCAACAAAAACAAGATTATTGAAAATGCTTCAAATGATACGGATATGGTGGATGAGTTGCTTGCGTTTTACGGTCACGACATGGAAAATATTGTTTCTGAGCCGGATGGTTTGCACAACTCGATTAAGCTTACTAGGGATAACATCAAAGCCATCATCATGGTAAGTTCGATTTTTTACTTTTATACACGTTTATAAATACTGCTTTATTCTCTCAAACAAAAAAAAAAAAAACACTGCTTTAAAAATATATTACTTGTTCAGTAAATAATAAGGAAAGACACAAATTTTACAATCGTCTTGGACCAAATCCTACTTGGTGATCCAAACCAATAAGATTTTAATGTTTTGTGGTGGTTCCAATGTTTAAAAATCAATACCCAATTATGTTTTTCCAAATTGATGACATGGTGGTCTAATTATTTGGTCCATGACCATCATAAAACTACTGAGGAAAGGAAAAGAGTCGGTCCAAAACTATAATTTTATTTTTTTTTCGTTTAGAGTTTTTCACACGGTCTAAAAAAATAATAGAATTTCTCAAATTTTGATAACAAATATCTAAAATAACTTTTGAATTAATTTTTTTTTTAATATCGAAAACGAAAGGATAACACTACACACAAGAGGTGGACTCCTCACTGGAGCCAGGTTAGACCCTAATGGATTATCACTAAGGTATATATCCAATTACACTTTTAAATAATTTTAATGTTATATATAGTTTTGACATAACGAAAAAGTTATTTAATTGGTAATATAAATTAAAGTAAGAGAGAAAATATAATAAATATTCAATTGATATTCTATAAAATCTTATTATATAAGACAACACCTTAAATAAACACCTAAAGGTGGAAAAAAAACTAGAATCACCGATTATTTTCTACAACTTTCTTACCGAAATGAGAAGTATATGGTTGGTAGTTTTTTTGTCTTTTATTCACTTTCAGTTTTAACTGTAACTATGTGAGTTCAAAAGTGTTCGGTAATATTTCTGTATTATGTATATCGGTGAATGCATCACATCCGGGAAAAGGTAAAATGGTAAATAGGTAGATGATCTTATATTCTCTATATTTCTATTTAACTGTTTCAGTTGCCAACAACGCACATATTAAATAGAGTATTAATACTTTGATTTAAAATAACAATAATAATATTGTTTTTAATCTCTTACCCCTTGTAAAGATACAATAAATAATGTTTTGAAACATAATTACGACAAATAAAAAATCAATTTTATTGGGAGTATTTTTTTTTTTTTTTTTTTATTTTTTTTTTTTTGAGGGGAAAAGAGGGAGTATTATTAGTAGGGGTGAACATGGTCCGGTTCGGCCGGTTTTTATCATTTTTAAAACCGAACCATTTTATACGGTTTCAAATTTTTGAAACCAAACTAGAACGGTTTGAAGACGTAAACCATGTTATTCGGTCCGGTTTGGTTACGACTTGGTTCCGGTTTATTACGGTTTTCACATGGTTCTTATCTTACTCGTTTCAATTCGATCATCAATGAATCATCAACTTAAAAAAACTACTATTAATGAACAAACAACAATATTATTAAATGACATACATAAATCTCAAAATGCATAACACAAAATAGTATTTTGAGTAAGATTAGGGAAGAAAGAGGAATAGATTTGTTTCATAAGGAGAGACAAATGGAAGATAGATAACACACACACACACACACACACACACACACATATTTATCAAATGAATAAACATGTGATACATATTTGAGCTTTATTTAGTAAGAAAATATTCATGATTTTATGATCTCCAAAACACTGATATTGATTATTTGTACAATGTTATTGTCCAACATAACCTAATTATAAGCAAATCAAAGACAATCGTATATAAAACTAAGGTTTATAAATGCATTTATCCAGATAATAAAAAAAATATACATTATGTAGTTCATCAATATCATTAAGAGAAGTAAGTCATACAAATCAAAGATCGACAAATATCCATAATGAAGTTCATCAATATCGTTGAGAAGTAAGTCATTCAAATGAGCATCCACATATTTCAAATATTGGTGTTGAGCAAGTATAAATAGAAGAGCGAGTTAGCGGTGGTGAGTTGTGAACCGAAATGTACTCGAGATTCTTTCAAAGGATCAAGACAATTTCGTGAAATGATCAACAAAATTGGAATATGTAGGATATGAAATTAACTATGTAGCAGCACTATATTACACGTAAAAAGTAAATATAGATTGAGATAGATAGTAAAAAGCGTATAAATGTTTTAAAGTATTAGATGTAGGTGTGTGTGTGCGCATGTGTGTGAGTGTGAGTGTGTGTGTGTGTGTGTTTATGTGTGTATATATATCATCCGGTTTGGTCCGGTTTTAAACGGTTTTTATTTTCTTAAATTGGAACCAAATTGTATTCAACGGTTTGGTTTTAAGTTATATGAAAACCGACCGAAAAACCAATGGTTTATACATTTAGGTTTGGTTCAATTTGGTTCAAAGGTTGGTTTGGTTTGTTTTTAAATTTTTGTTCACCCCTAATTATTAGATGGGAAAAAAACGAGGAAACGTGAAACACGTGTGCAACGTAGTAGTAGGGCAGCACCCTTGGATTAAGATAACTACTTTTCTGCACCCTTGGATATAAGGATGATGCAACGGTGTTAGATCTTATTATAATATAGATCTGCTTTGCTCGTCCGATGTGGAATATCATTGTTGTTTCTGCTTTGCTTTGGTGGAATGAAGCTTTCAGATAGTGTTTCTTTAATCCATGGTTTTGTATTTATTATCATTATATTAAGATACTACCGTTATTATTAACATATAAACAAGACAAGTGTTTTATGCACATAAGAATGAGACGAGAAGAAAAATAATTAGTTCAAAATATACGATTATTTGAAAATAAACGAGAAAAGAAAAAGAAAAAAATAAACAACAACAGGTTTATGTTTATTTTATTTTTTTTTTATTATTTTTTTAAGGAAACTTTTTAAACTATGAATATTTCAATAGTTGTCATTCCTCTCTAAAAATTATTTCGGTGTCATATTACTTAAAAATATTAATTATAAAAAAAATCATATTTCGTAATTATCTATTTAAAGAAAAAAAAACCAGTACTTATAACATTTATGACCACAATTTATATATCATGAGACCACAATATATTGTTAAATATTAATTGTAAACATTACAAATCCAACATAAGCGAGTGGGACGATACAATTAGTTACAATTACGTGTCTTTTTCAGAAATACAATCACTTCATTAATTGTTCGTTTTCCAGGATGTAATGTTTGGTGGTACAGAGACAGTGGCATTGGTGATAGAATGGTTAATGTCTGAGCTAATGAGGAATCCGGAGGATCTCAACCGTGTCCACGAGGAGCTTAACGACGTTGTCGGCATTGCCCGGAAAGTCCAAGAAACCGACCTCAAAAAGCTAACCTACTTCCAATGTTGTCTAAAAGAAACACTCAGGCTCCACCCTCCTATCCCTCTCCTCCTCCATGAAACTGCCAAACCCACTGAGGTTTCCGGATACTGGATACCGGCAAAGTCACGCGTGATAATCAATGTTTGGGCTATCGGACGTGACAATGATTCATGGAAGGACCCTGAGACGTTTCAACCGTCTAGGTTCCTTGAGCAAGGTGTTCCTGATTATAGGGGGAGCAACTTTGAATTTTTACCATTCGGGTCGGGTCGGAGGTCCTGCCCCGGGATGCAACTGGGGTGTTATGCTTTGGAAATGACTGTGGTTAATCTTCTTCATTGTTTCACGTGGGAATTGGCTAACGGGATGAAGCCAAGTGAACTGGATATGACTGATGTGTTTGGACTCGCAACTCCAAGAGCGACTCGACTCGTTGCGGTTCCGAGCCCACGTTTATTGTGCAAACTCTAGATACCGACTCAAACACGGAGGAAGTTTATACCAAGTCTTTTAAATTGTGGCACAACAAAATATCATAACATTCTTTTAAATTATTGATGGAATCCAAATAATTTAATAGGTCTCATATCAACATTGATGATCCAATAACGTGTTATGCATATTTTGTTATGGTATTATCACTACTATTCAGGCCGGTCCATGCTGTAAGCAAAGGAAACGGCGGTTGAAGGCCTAATAATTTCGGGGGTCCGAATTTACATGTTCCGCAATTAAAAAAAAAAACCGTATTGATCCAATCTAATCTAACATAATAGAATGTGTTAATAAATGCCCAATTTTTTTTTTTTACTTCAGTTGATAAATTCTGAAAAAAATTACAATGGTAAATGCACGATATTGAAGTTATATTTTATAATTATGTTTTTGTAAGAAAAAAAAAAAAACTTCAAACTAAGAGGTCTAATTCGACGAAATAGTCGAAGGTCTAAAATTTTCCGGGCCCGGCCCTACTACTATTCATTATTCTTTATAATATGCATGTCATATATGCTCATTTGAGAATGTACGGTGGATCGGTCCTTTACTTGTTGGAAAATAAACCACAATCACAATTTGATTGAGTAGATAATAATGACAATTATGACATGATAGTTGTGGGTTTGTTTGATTATTTTTTTTTTGTCGTTATTGTGGACAACCATAAAATCTATGATTCAATGGAGGATTTAAGTGGTGATTTTATTTTATTTTTTTTTTCCCCGAAACGAAAGATTTTAATTAAAGAGCTAGAAGATTGGATACAACATCCTAAAAGCCTCTTCCTCTCGTTTCAACGAAACGATCCAGGAAGGGAAGACTCCAGTCCAAACGGCTGGAGTAATCAGTTTCGTAGAGAACTTAGCAACATCATGACTTACAGTAATATACTTCCTATTTACATAGTTGATACAACACATAGCAAAACTAGCTACCAGGCTGCAAATGTCATTAATGATAACCAAAAGTTGAGGAGGTGCAAGCGAGGAATCCATCACCATATTAGCTAGGCATAAAGAGTCGGTCTTGATCAGGATTCTGTCCCACCCTCTTTCCTTCGCCATAAGTAAGGCCCACCTCACCGAATCTGCCTCGGCTCTAAGAGGAGAGTCCAAGTGTTGGAAAGACCTTCCCCAAATTTCCACGGGATTGTAGTTCTTGTCATAAATGGAGACACCTCCACCTGAAGGCTGAGCAGGAGACCAAGCAGCATCCGTCTGGATAGTATAAATAAAAGGGAAAACAGAGTTAGCAGACAAATCAGGTAAAGGATTGGGATGAACACCTTGCTCACCGTTACTTGGATCCAAACAGATATCTATTGAACAAGTATTAGCAGCACAGTAGTCAAAACAGTCTTTATCATCAAGCGTAGCAATAGATTTTGCATCAGTAAGGTTTCTATTAAAAATCCAATCATTTCGAGCAATCCAAATATGCCAAAACAAGAATATAGTTTGCTCAATCTTTGCTTTTAACCCCTGAAAATTGCTGCTATTAGTGAGGGATGACCACCAAGTCACCAAGTCACCAAGTCAAAATCCAGCGTCTGAAAATGGGTCTATTGGGTAGGACCGTGGTGCCAAATGTCTTTGGCTCTAGGACAAGAGATGAGGATATGCTCCACATTTTCAACAGCAGCATTACAAAAGTAACATGAAGGAGGAATATTACAACCTTTTAATCTACTAGACACCTTAGCCCTGCAGGGAAGGACATTCTTTAAACACTTCCAGAAAAAATGCTTTACTTTATTTGGAATAGATAGACTCCAAATAAGTTTCCAGAATTTCCCTTGATGATTAGAAGTGCTAGGACCAGTAGACACAGAATCACAGAGCAGATTAGTATGTATTTTGGAAAAGAAGAAAGAGTAGGCCGACTTCAGAGTGTAATGGCCATTGGCAGAGGGTAGCCAGGTTAAAACATCAGGAGTGTTACACAGGCTAACAGGTAGAGAAAGGATTTGATAGGCATCAACACCCCAAAAAAGACTCATGATCTTACGTTCATCCCACACATTACTATTAATTAAGTCTTTTACCCAGAAAACATTAGGGACACAAGGATCTGGGGTAAGGGGTTTAGCATTTGGGCTGTCTGGCAGCCATCTATCTTCCCAAATTCTGACAGATTCCCCATTTCCAATTGCCCACAGCAGCCCGTCCTTAAAGTGAGGATATCAGAAAGAATACCTTTCCAAAAACTTGATGAATTGCTACAATTTGGAGCATCCAAAATACTGCAAAAAGGGAAATATCTCGCTTTCAGAACTCTGGAAACCAAGAGAGTGGGATTATTAACAAATCTCCAGATTTGTCTACCAATAAAAGCTAAGTTAAGAGCTTCAAAGTCCCTAAATCCTAGACCTCCCAAGCCTTTAGGAAGACAGAGTTTCTTCCAACTGATCCAGTGGATGCCATTTTTAGAAGCTGCCAAGTCCCCCCACCAGAAGTTAGCCAAAAGAGAAGATATTTCAGAGCCGAGACCCTTAGGGATTCTAAAGACAGACATAGGATAAGACATGAGCATGGTGATCATGGATTTTAAGAGGATTTCCTTACCACCCTGACTAAGAAAGTTGTTTTTCCAAGAAGTGAGTTTGGATATAATCTTATTTTTAAGATAGGAAAAAGTCTCTTTTTTTGACCTGCCAAGATACAGAGGGAGACCAAGGTATTTGGATTGGGGGGCAACAGAGATACCAGGAAGAATAGGTAGAATAGCTTCCTTGATGCTAACACTGACACTCTTACCGAAGAAAATTCCAGATTTTTGGATGTTTACCAGTTGACCTGAGCAAGATTGATAGACATCCAGGATTTGACGGAGATTATTAACCAGTCTTTGATCAGCTTTACACAAAAGAAGACTATCATCAGCAAAAAATAAATGAGAGATGGAGGGACTGTTTCTAGCAAGCTTTATTCCTTGGATATTCCCAGATAACTCTGCATTTTGCAAAAGGAGGCTTAGGCCCTCAGCACAAATCAAAAAAATGAAAAGGGACAAGTGATCCCCTTGCCTGATGCCCCTAGAAGGTTGGACAAAACATGTTCTGCAGCCATTTATAATAAAAGAAAAAGATGTGGAGGTTATGCATTCCAGAATCCTATCAACCCAGACCTTACAAAAGCCTAGCTTCAACATGATAAACCTGACAAAGGGCCACTCCACCCTATCAAAGGCCTTTGCCATATTTAATTTACGAGCCATGAATTGCGATCGTTTAGTCTTATCATGCATTAACACGTTCAGAATCTCATGAGCAAGGATATAGTTGTCTGTAATATATCTACCGCTCAGAAAAGCAGATTGTGAGTCACTAATGCAAGCAGGCAAGACTTTTTTCAGTCTATTAGCTAAGATTTTAGAGAGGATCCTGTAGGAGACATTACAAAGGCTAATAGGCCTGAAATGAGATACTTCAAAAGAGTGAGGGTGTTTTGGGATCAGGGAAATGCAAGTGTGATTTAATTCTTTAAGCATCTTGCCAGATATCAAAAAACTTTGGATCATATTGAGCAGATCAGGCTTAATAATGTGGTAAATTTTTTTTGTAAAAAAGAGGAGACATACCATCTGGCCCTGGTGCTGAATGAGAATCCATGCTGAAAACTGCTTTTTTGAGTTCCTTTTCTGTAATAGGCTGCAACAAAGACTGATTCATATGTTGAGAAATTCTTCCATTGATGAAATCAAAATGCCTATCCAGATTGGCAAAATTCCCTGAAGAATGAAACAAAGATGAATAGTAAGAGACAAACTCTTGAGAGATTTCATCCAGGGATTGACACCAACCATCTAGATTAGCCTTTTTTAGACAAGAAATATAGTTCTTTTTTCTATTTGAAGAAACAGAAGCATGGAAATATTTTGTATTCTTATCTCCACATTTGAGCCAAGAGACCCTAGCCTTTTCGGACCAAAAGAGTTCTTCCTGTTTATAAGCCTCCTTCAAATCATTACCCAGAGAGAGAATAGATTTAGAGTTAGAAGGGTCATTTACAACAGCTTCAAGTTTAGCCTTCAGATCCTTGATCTTAATAGCAGAATTGAAGACCCTACTACCTTTCCATTTTAGTATTTGGACTCTAACAACCTTAATTTTCATCATAAATTTGTACATGAAAGAACCCACAAAAGGTGAATTCCAGCCTGCCGAAACAGCTTCAGAAAAACCATCCATACCCACCCACCGTTGGTCAAAAATAAAGGACCGCTTTGGCCTAGTTATCAGAGGACTAGTATCCCCCAATATCATACAGTGATCAGACGCTATAGAATAGACATGTGAGCAGACAAAATTGGGAAAAAGGTCATGCCATGAACTGGTACATAAGTATCTGTCTAACCTTTCAAAAGTAGTAATGACACCATCTTGAACTCTTCTCCAAGTCCAAAATTGTCCTTGGAAGCCAAGATCAAAAAGGTCATTGCTGATCACAAAATTCCTGAAATCCCTGAGGGAGTTTTCAGATCTTTGGTTTCCGCCATGCTTTTCGTTAACAGACAAGATGTCATTGAAGTCACCTGCAAGAAGAAAAGAGTCACCCCAAAATACTCTCCTATTAGTGATAAAAGACCAGTCATCTCTCCTCCTGGCTGGGTTTGCATCAGCATAGATTCCAATAAACCACCAGGGCAAATTGTTTATTGAATCTTCAATTTGTGCTTCAATAGTGCAGTGAGTGGTGTGAATATTAGAAATATTAATACCTTGCTGCCACAAAAGGGCCATGCCTCCTGCCAAACCTACAGGATCAACAGCCACAAAATCCCTAAAGTGCAACCTAGAGCAAACTTTCCTGATAACAGAGGCTTTGTTCTTCGTTTCACACAAAAACACCAAATCTGGGGAGCGGAGTTTGCAGACCTCCTCTAGTTGGGAAATTGCCAAGGATCCCCCCAAGCCTTGGCAATTCCACACCAATGTCCTCATTGTGAAGGTGGGAGCCACTCAGGGCTGGCTGCCTCCACCCTAACCAAGATACATATTTTTTTTCAGGTCAGGCTCACAAGAAGAGTCAGACACAAAGCAATTAACATTTGAGAGTTTCCTCTTTGACAGAAAGAATCTAGCCGCAGCGTATTGATCCATTGGATACCTTAAGTTTGAAGGTTCAGAACAGTGACGGCAGTCGGCACATGGGTTGTGTTAAGTTGATCCATCTGAAAGCCTTCTGCTCCCTCGTTATGCATCTCAGTGATGGTGATCTCATCATTGTTCATCCCAGCTACATCATGTGTATTGTCATCATTCCTAGCATTCCACCCAAGCAGAAGAGTCTGATTCCTGCAGTTCCTTAAACACACAGTGGGTTCACTTTCCTGAGTGGAGGGGCTATGTCCTTTCTTAATCAGATTCATAACAAATTCTGGAATGATAATCTTGCATGCATGGTCTGCAACATCTACCCCTCCAGATGATTGTCCAATTTCCAGATTATGCGCCTATTGGGGTATGTTTGTGCAAGCATTTGGAGTCTTTTGGTGGTCAGGCATAGGTTGAGCCTTTCTAGCTCTGTCTTTGTGACCTGAGTGTTATACAATTATTCATTTTGCCATACATAATACAGAAATACCATTAGCAAAATTAAACTCTAGTTGAACCATACAATTAACAAGACCTTGCAGATAATTAAATTGCACAATAAAATTTGACTTACCCGATTCCATAGCTTTGGTTGTCCTTGAATTAGGAGATACCCCAGTCAATGCAGATAATAAGAGGACTTACGTGAATATATTGTATGTTGATTGACCCGTGAGCACAGTGGAAAGAGTGTCCCTCTTATAGCAAAAGTAGAATAGGCACAGTAATTGTACAAATAGAGTAGGTGTAGTAATAGTCTACTCCTCCTTTGAAAAATTGTTGAAATATCCAAGGATATTTGTTAAGATACGGAAGCTCCCTTTTGACCAGCATGTGATGCGTACCTTTTCCTTATTTATTTTTCTCCCTTATCTATTTTAATATTTTCCGAGTTACGACGATCTTTGTAAACTCCAAATTCTAATGATAGAGAGAGAGGGGTGGTTCCAATTTTATAGGTGGAGTAAACTATTCAACTACACCACTCCACCACTCACCCCACATTCCTACATTTATGTAAACAACCCAAGCTCAAACATCACAACATACGGGTCCCTTATATTAGAAATGTTAATATTATCTTTTATTAATTACATATTCCAAATATTTAGATCCAACATTAATTCTATTAAAACATAAATTATATGGGTCACATAATAGAAGAATAAATTATTCTTACAATCTCCCACTTGACCCATATAACAATGAGAGAAATAAATAGAATTATCCTTAAGTGCACACGTTATGTTAGATTGTATTTTGAATACGTAAACAATGAGGTAAAGTTTAAATGAGGGATTTGTTTGGGTCATGGCGGTCACACACCTTCAAACGACGTGATTCCTTCCATGTACCACAAATCATCTCCAATTTAACATTTGCTTAATATTGAGTGAAAAATGTAATACTCAAAAAAAATTTATCATCTCACTAAATGTATACATATAACGTTCATGATGATAAAAAAACAATAATAAATGAGAAACAAATTAATTTAATAGAATTCACATTAAAAAAAATGTCAAAGGACCGATAATGAACAACTTTCCTACAAAGCACTGAATCAAAATAGCAAGGCTTCATCAATAATACCCATATTCTTAACATGGCCAGTAAAGGCCTTTGGCGCCAGCCCTTTAGTTAATGGGTCTGCAATCATAGAATCAGTACCAATATGTTCGAGTGATATTGTTTGTTTCCTCACTTCATCTTTAACAGCCAAGTATTTTATCTCAATGTGTTTGGCCCCCTTTGAGTACTTGTCATTCTTTGAGAAAAATACCGCAGCGGAATTGTCACAATAAATTTTCAGCGGCTTGGACACAAAGTCAACAATTCCAAGTCCCGAAAGGAAATTGCGGAGCCATAGTCCCTGAACCATGGCCTCAAAGCATGCCACGAATTCAGCCTCCATAGTGGATGTTGCAATAATGGACTGTTTTGCACTCTTCCACGATACTGCTCCCCGAGACAACATGAACAGGTATCCGAATGTAGATTTACAACTGTCCTTACATCCACCATAATCTGAGTCCGAAAATCCATTCATGTCAAATGAATCAGATCTCCTATAAATCAACATATGATCCTTGGTGCCTTGCAGATACCTAAGGGTCTTCTTTGCAGCTTTCCAATGGTCCATACCGGGATTGCTGAGGTATCGGCCTAACATGCCCACAAAGAAAGGCGATATCGTGGCCTCGTACGGTGTCCGAGCATACATCGACTCCCGACTAATGATGAATAAGGAATTCCTTTCATTTCATCTTGCTCCAGCTTGTTCTTAGGACATTGCTTCAAACCGAACTTGTCTCCTTTTGGATGGGAACCACTCCGTGAGCATTTATCCATATGAAATTTCTCAAGGACTTTTGAAATATAGGCCTTTTGTGGAAGATGTCTAAATCCTCACGGGTGTCCTTGCGGTGTTTGGATGGTGGATATCCGTCGTATTTAAGGTGTAGTGTTGCTCCGGTGGGTGGTGGTATGGAGAGAACTAAAATGGAGAGAGCTTTTGCTTGCAAATATAGTGTGTATTTCATATATATCTTTTGTTTACAATGACCACCCCTTTTATAGAGGTGGATAACTTAGGGAATAAGCAAACTCTTAGATAAATAGCTAGGTCTTACTTAGATACTAAGCAAGACGAAATATCTAAGTTACAAGTGGGGAAAAGATCTGGATCAATCGGCGGCCATCTCTCCGAGGTCGCAAGGAGCAAGCCCTCTTGGCCTCGCCCCCCGGCGACCCCTCTTGACCTCGCCCGAAGGAGATTCACAGATCCGCTACTTGCCCGGGACCGCAAGTGTTGTGGTCGCGGCGAGGTGAGACACAAGGGCCGCCCCTTTTGCGATCTCTCTTGTCATTCCGGAGGGTGGCCACAAAGTGGGCGATTCCTACCGTTGAGGTGGTGGAATTATTTATACCCATCAATGGCCCCCTACTCCGTGCTTTAATGACATTCCCTGGGGATATGAAGGATGGAGTAATTATCAGGGCCGTGCTTTCAAAGCAAGCGACCTCAAAGCAACTCTGGGTCTGTTTTTGCGACCTTGTCGCCTGATGCGACTTGTTCTCTAAGGGCCGTGCTTTCAAAGCAAGCGACCTCAAGGTAACTTTGGGCCTGTTTTTGCGACCTCGTCGTCTGATGCGACTTGTTCTCTAAGGGCCGTGCTTTCAAAGCAAGCGACCTCAAGGTAACTTCGGGCTCAACCTTGTCGTCCGAACTTGTTCTCTGCGGGGCCGTCGTTTTTGCGACCTCGTCGTCTGATGCGACTTGTTCTCTAAGGGCCGTGCTTTCAAAGCAAGCGACCTCAAGGTAACTTCGGGCCTGTTTTTGCGACCTTGTCGTCTGATGCGACTTGTTCTCTAAGGGCCGTGCTTTCAAAGCAAGCGACCTCAAGGTAACTTCGGGCCTGTTTTTGCGACCTTGTCGTCTGATGCGACTTGTTCTCTAAGGGCCGTGCTTTCAAAGCAAGCGACCTCAAGGTAACTTCGGGCCTCGTTTTTGCGACCTTGTCGTCCGATGCGACTTGTTCTCTAAGGGCCGTGCTTTCAAAGCAAGCGACCTCAAGGTAACTTTGGGCCTCGTTTTTGCGGGGCGAGGCCATCAATCGCGGCCGACGCGCCCTCCGTGTCTTTTTCTCGCGGAGTGATGCGGCCGTTTCAAAGAATCGCCGGGTAGTTGTACGTGGGTATTGATGGGACGCCTTTTCGTATTTCAAAACCGACAACCGCCGCCCTAATCCGAACCGTTGGACGAAGCGTTCCCAACCGTTCGATCGTGGCCCCCTTGCCTATATAAAGCTTTCGCTTCTCACCCTTCACACTTTTAGTGTTTCTTATTTTCTCCGTTGTTTGTTGTTCTTAGAATTCTCAAGTTTCGGCAGCTTTGAAGGTTCGGCGGCGTTCCCGCGGTGGTTCTAGGATTTCACGGCGGTTCTTTTGAAGATTCCGGCCACCTCTTTGAGTATTTCCCGCTTTTCAAGCGGTTTTCCAATCTTTCTCAAAGAAATCGTGTAAGAAATCCTTCTTGTTAACTCGTTTATTCATCCATCCCCGCCTTGTTTTTCCATACACATCAATTTTGTCATTCTTTTTGCAACGGAAATGCAACATTGCCTTGTTTTTGATTAAAAACGGGGATTTTTCCCGGGGAGAGATTATAGCTTTCCCGGGAAAATTGGGGTTTCACCCGCTCCCCGCCATCCTCTCGTAGTTTTATTTGCGATCTCTTGTAAAAACGGAGGAGGCGGTATCAAGTGGGTGCGATCACCTTCCCGGGTTAATTTATTATTATACCAGTCCGAAAGCTCCACCTTTTTCCTCCCTTGTTTTTGCAGGATGTCGGGGAATGACTATTCTGGCGACGACTCTACGGAAAGGGAGATTTACGATTATGCTGAGGACGACCCCGTACTATCTGCTGCCTCTGTTGGCGATCTGTTGGACGAGGTTGAAGTGGAAAGTAGTCGCGCGTATATTGGCGAGATTACCGCCGACGAGGTCGCTCATATGGATGTCGACCCTTTTGAGTTGGAGGCCTTCATCTCTCGCCCGAAATCCGCCGCGCCGAGTGAGCCTTAAGGAGAAGGCGCGGGCTCAAAAGTCTCCAACAAACTCGTGGGGCCGAAGAAATCGCTTTCCCGATCGAAGGACAACCGCGGTCCCGAGTACTAGCGGCGCTCCCGACCATGACGAGGCTTATGTTCGTGACGCCGCAGCTCATGAATTAATGGGGTCCAAAGTGAGGACGAAAATGCGGAGTTGCCCCGGAAAGATATCCGGATGCCCGCGGCGAAGCGAAGAAAAGGAAAATTGCGAGCCAAACCATGACAAGCAGGGTGAGGCCGCCGCGGCCGATGCCCGCAGAAGAGCTCTCGTCCTAACAATCCCGAAGCTATGCGAGAGTTTGCGATCGTGGCGGCGTACGAGAAGGACGTTGATAAGAAATGGTCCCGACCGTGCAAGAGCAACCGATCTCAACAGACCATTAATCGCATATTCGGAATCGACACCGCCGTGTATCGGTTTTCTTTTTTCGATTATGGGAAGGAGTCCGATAAATTTAAACCCGGGGACCATAAGGATTATGTAGGCGCGCGTCGCTCCGAGGACACCCTTATCCTCCATTTCCATCATTTGTGTGCGGGTCCGAGGCCGCCTTTCGATCCTTTCTTTGTGAAGATCCGCAAGGAGACGGAGGCGCTTCCCTCCGATTTTGCCGTCGGGGCTATTATCCACCGATGGCCTTCATCGTTATGTGCCGGATTCTCGAAGATCGAGCCGACGTTGACTTTATCGGGGCAATTTTATTCCTTCGTGGGACGTCTATTCCCGGACAAATCTCTCTCGAGGTCGCGTACTCCTCGCCTACTATTCTCGCTTCCCAATAAGTTTCACAAATGGGGGCGCGGGTGCCGAAAGTTGAGTCGAAGGTAGGCCGGCCTTTTCCTGTGGGCAGAGTTCGTGGAGGCAAATCCACGCTTATACTCTTTGACCCCCCCGTGAGTGAGCGGCGCTACGTAAAGGGGCCGATGACGTTGATTCGCCGGACGGGGCGGCGCCATCTCGGAGAAATGTTTCCCGGGTTGATCTTCTTGATCCGGCCGAGCCTTTTGCATGTATGGCGGGCCTAGTGGGCGTAGGGAATGCCGCGCCCTTGGTACGAACGGGTCCCGAGAGCCGCGATCCGGACCGGATTGGGGGTTGTCATATCAACAAATGTTTCCCTCCGAGTGTCCGGAATGTGGGGGCGATCCTATACTTAGGCCGCTTTGTAACTTTCTTTGTCCACTTGTATTTATTCGTAAATGCTCATTTTGTTTTCCCGGGTTCTAAACCGCTCTCTTTTTGTAGGTATGGATCCAAATGCTCGCAGGGCTCGCCGAAACAAGCTTAATGCGGAGGCGATAAGGCGGCCGCTGCTCGACAGAGGGCTTTGAAGAAAGCTCTGTGGATGGTGCCCCGAACCGTAGACGCCTCGATTGTCGAAGAGACACATAATCCGGAAGCCGCGACCTCTTCTCGCTCTTGTTGCGACTTCCTCTCGCCGTTGTTGCGGGCCCGTGTCGTCGGTGCCTGCCTCAAAAAAGACCCATCCCCCTACTAAAGAGTCGCACGGCCCGAAGCGACCTCAACCGCAGAAGGCGAAGGATGATCGCCAACCCAAACGGTCCGCTCCCGCCCGGCGCATCTTGAAGAGGTTGAAACTCCCGCGGAGAAGAGCGCACCCGCCGAGACGCCGCCACAAAGGACTTTGCCCCGAGGTTACTCGGGAAAGAGGCCCTATGGTTGGATCCGAGCTTTACCCAGATCTTGACCTATCCAAAGCTCGCCGGGTTGGTGAAGCAATTGCCGATGTGATTCCTCTCGGGTCGATCCCTCTCGGTTACCCCGATCATGTTCAAGTGGAGATTGGCCGGGGCATATTAGCCCGCTTTGCGGCTCAAGACGACTCTCCGCCTCAAGATGAGATTGCCGAAATCGTGGATTTGAGCGGCCGGTTGGGTATTGCGCTTCTCCGGTAAGACCAGGTTGTTTCTTTTTTTTTTTTTTTTTTTTTTTTTTTTTTTTTTGCTTAATCATCCCCCGTTTTCCACGCCTCGGTGCTCGTTTAAACAGGGTACTTGAGGCCGCCGAGAGGCGCGATGCGCAGGTGAAGAAAGTGACGGCGCAACCGGGAGCGACCGATAAGGCGAGGGTTACCGCCGAAAAGAAAGCTAAACACGCGGCCGGCGAGATGGAGAAGATGAAGGCAATCATGGAGGAGCACTCTAGATTGGATGCCGAGGTCAATGAGAAAGTTGCATCTCCGACAAAGGATTATGCGGGGGCGCAGAGAGAGATCGCCGCGTTGAGGGTTAAGCTTGCCGAGGCGGAGACGGCCGCCAAAGAGGCCGCCGAGAAAGCCATGGAGGAAGCCGCGAAGAAAACGGCCGAGGCCGTCGAGGAGGCCAAGTCCGGGGCCGTTGTCGCCACAAGAATTCGGATGACTTCTTCGACCTTATAGAGAATAGCTTTGACCAGGGCGTTAGTCACCTAGCTCGCCGTATCCGGGCGATCGAGGCAGGGGGCACATCACTCGGAGGATATGGTGCGGTGGGTGAACACGCATCAAGGTCATCCCAATTTAGTGGCCTTTCACCCGGAAATCCCCTATGCAAACGAGCTCATTACCTCGATTCGACCGAACAGCCTTAAACGTGGCGAGCCCGTTTGGGGATCCCGCTCCCGTCAATCCCGTGAATTTTGAGACGTTGAAGAAGCCGCCGCCCTCCGAGCAAGGCGACGAGTTTATCGAAGACCCCGCCTACTCCGCATGCTCTCTAGATTTCTTGGACTTTTCTCGCGAGCTCTTCGAAAATTTGATTTGTAACTTTGACTATTTACTTTGTGATTTGACCGAATCTTGATTTGTAATAGCTTGACAATTTATCTTCTCGCATTTTTTCAATTTATACTTGACTTTTCTTGTCGCCGATTCGATCCGGCGGCCTTTCGCGAGGCCGTGACAGTTATTTTATTTTCTCGTGCTTTCTTGATTCGTGCGAGGTCGCAATAATTTGGCGACGTCGATCCGTCATGAAACGTCGTCGTCTTGTTCTAACCATAGTCGCTAAGCGACGCTAATTTTTCAAAGTTTCGCGGGCCTCATTGAGAGCGGTGCTTTTGTCGAAGATAGAGCCTCGTTAAAGCAGCCTTTGACCGTGTCATTAACGCAGTTATGACCCCTAATGACTAGGTGTCGCTTGTAACCGTAGCCATAAATTTCGGTCTCTTTATGGTCCGGCGCTCCCGTTGCCTCGGTCTTCGGGTCGCCTTGCATATCCGGCCCTAGGATCCGGTTAATCCCAACCGTTGATTATACCCCTTCTCTCGTATAAAAAGGGGGTTATTTTGGAACTCACTTTACCTCTTGCCTCATACCGAATTTTGCTTTCTTCCCTCAATCGTTCATTATCCTCCTCCCCGTTTATCCTCCAAACTCTATGTCCCATCCAGGGGAAAGCAACCTGTGTTCGGATATTCAAAGCTCGTCCCATCCGGGATGTTTCCCTTTTTTCACCACTCGCTTCCCCGTAGCCAAGGATTATTTCGGGATTTTTTTGAGTGGCGTGATATTATGAGGGAGAGGGGCTTACATGAACAACGAATAAAGACGGCTCCATGCCGCGCGTTCGGCTTTCCGGGTGGGGAGTTTATTGCCGAGCCTCTCGGGAGCGGTTAATGTTACCATGATACGGGAATTTTACTCCGTGTTGTCCGATGTAGCCTCCGGCGGGGCAAAGGAGCGCATTTCTCTCCGGGGTGTTCCCGTTATCTTTACTCCGGAGAGAATTAACCAAGTTTTTAACATACCCGCCATAAATCCCTCCTCCCATTATGAGATCGCCCGGGACCTTGCGGATGAGGAAAATAGGCGATTCGTCCGGGTATTGCAATGTGCGAGCCGTTCCCCGAGAATCGCCGGGTTTGGTCTTTGGGAGTGATCGCGTCCGACCTCTCTCGCCGACCGTGAGTGGAAGAAGTTTATAAATTCCCGCGCTCTTATCACCGCCGATGCCGATGTTGTTAGTGAGAGCGAAGCGCTCCTTCGCATGCCATTCGCGACCATCGAGTGGATATAGACCGGGAGTGTTGATCCATCGCGAGGCTCTAAGATATGCGTGCTCGGCGGTTCAAGGTCGCCGTGGTACCGGTCGCCGCATGCCTTTCGCATCGCCGATATCCAAATTATGCAAAGGGCGCCGTGGTCCCCTTCCATACACTCGACCGATATGTTTGAAAAAACTTATTCGGTGGAGCCCTTGCGTGCATGATGCCGTTTTTGGACCTCCACACATGTGATCGGAGGAAGATAACCATCCCGCAGCTTGATGGAAGTTTGTCCAGCTTGATCGATATGTTTGAAAAAACTTCTCATCGTCATTTTTTTTTTTTTTTTTTTTTTTTGATGACGACGAAAAAGACAAGAATGTAAATACAATTTGGAAGAACAAATTTTATTTGAATTGGCTCGTTACATATAGTATTTTTTCGCATTGTCCGCATGCCATGGCCTATTATACTCGCGGCCCTCCTTGTCACTTAGCATGTACGTCCCCTTTTTGATAACTCGCGAAATCCGTAGGGCCTTCCCGCTTTTCCGATAGCTTTCCTTTTTTCGCTTCGTGGCCCGTGGCTTGTCTTTTTTGTAGAACGTAATCCCCGACGGCGAAGTGATGATTGCGAATACGTTTGTCGTGATGACGCTTTGCCGCCCGTTTATAGTTGACCGTACGACCGTATGCCCGGATGCGCCGCTCCTCTACTAGATCGAGCTCGAGTTTACGCGCCGCCGTGTTATTGACCTCGCCGTAGAAAACGACCCCGGGACTTGGTAAGGCCATTTCCACGGGTGCCATAGCCTCGACCCATATGTTAAAGCAAAAGGAGTTTCCCTCATTGTGATTTTTCGCGACGTCCCGAGTGCCCATAGAGCCGCCGGAAGGTGATCCGGCCGCGGCCGCCTTCTCACCCAGGCTCTTCTTTAACACACTTAGGACCCGTTTTGTTGGCATTTTCGGCTTGCCCATTTCCTTGCGGGTAGCACACGGATGATTGCCAATGTTTAACATTGTTCTCTTCACGTAATCCGTCGAATTCGTCTCTCGAATTGAGGTCCGTGATCGGAAACCATCACTCTTGGAACACCAAATCTTGTCCATATTTGATCGAGCAAAAAGTATGTTATGTCCCCGGTATTGGTTTTTACCAAGGCCTTAGCCTCGACCCATTTAGTAAAATAATCCACCGCGACGACAACGTACTCGCAACCCGAGCGACCCTTCTTCAAGGGTCCGATGAGGTCGATTGCCCACATGTCGAAAGGCCGTGCAGCCTACCACTATGCTTTGTTCGACCGAGGGTAGCCTCGGGGATATTTGCGAACCTCTCGGCAAGTATCACATGCGCGGGTATGAGCTTTGGCGTCTTCATCTAATTTTGGCCAATAATATCCGGCTAGAAGTACCTTCGCGCTAGTGTTCGATTGGAGAAATGGCCGCCGCACATTCCCTCATGTAGCTCGTTAGGATTCCCGTTACCTCCTCGTGTCGTACGCATCGCGTAAGCGGTTTCGAGAATGAATGACGGTAAAGCACGTCGTCCATAATCGTATATCTTGTCGCCCTTCTTGCTAAGGCCCTAGCTTCGCAAGGGTCGCTCGGAAGCTCTCCTAACTCAATATAAGACTTCATGATGTCGACCCAACAAGTGTTACCGGGTTGGAAATCCATGATCTCGCCCCGGGAGATGGCGGGTTCCGATAAGTGTTCGACCATGATGCCGGGATCGTACGACGCGTCTTCGCCGGTTAATTTGGACAAGTAGTCCGCCCTATGATTGTCCTCTCGAGGGATGTTTTTGATTTGACAATATGTGAAGTCGCCTTCGAGTCTTTTGACGAGGTTAATATATCTTTGTAAAATTTCGCAATGAATGCCATATGACCCATTGATTTGATTTACCACCAACCGTGAGTCGCAAAATACTTGTATATTTTCGACTTTCATGGCTTTTGCGAGTTTCAACCCAAAGAATGACGGCCTCGTATTCGCCCGGTTGTTGAGGCGGTGAAATCAAATCTCGCAGCCTCGCTCAATTTCTTCGATGATCCCGGTTCTAACAGATTATTCCCGCGCCGCACCCTTTGTGATTAGCGGAGCCATCAACGTAGAGCCGCCAACAAGGACTTGGCCCGATAGGCTCGTCCTCTCGCGGTGACCCTATCTTGGTCGCGTTCGGAGCAGTAGCCGCTCTTTCACCTCTTCGTTGAAGCTTGTTTCTCGCTATGAAATCCGGGAGTGCTTGGGCCTTTACAGCCTTCCGGGGCTCATATCGGATATCGAACTCGCAAGCTCGATGGCCCATCGGAGCACCGACCGGACAGTGTCCGGCTTGTGAAGGACCCGTCTTAGCGATGCATTTGATAATACTACGATGGTGTGCGATGAAAAGTAAGCCCTTAATTTGCGGGCAAATATATAACAACACAATAAGCCAACTTTTCTATATTAAAATAACGACTTTCAACGGGGCTTAGAGCTTTGGAAACATAAAAAATCGGCTTCGCGAGCCTCCCTCCTCTTTACAAGTGCCGCGGCTACGGCCCTATCCGAGGCCGCCAAATATAAAAACAGAGTGTCCCCGAGCCTCGGGCCGGTTAGCAACGGCGGTCTTGATAAGTATTCTTTGAGGTCTTTAAATGCCCGGGAGCATTCCGCCGTCCAAGAGAAGGTACCACCCTTTCGTAATTTTGAAGAAAGGCGTACTTCTTTCTCGCATTTCGAGACAAACCTACCCAAAGCCGTGATCCCGCCGTTGAGCCGCCGTACTTCTTTAATACCGGTAGGTTCGCTCATGTTGACCAGGGCCTCGATTTTTTCGGGATTTGCCTCGATCCCCCTCTCGACTTACCATAAAGCCCAGAATTTCCCCGCCCGGACCCCAAAAGTGCATTTCGTAGGTTTAGTTTCATTGAGTGATTCTTCACGTTTGCAAAGGTTTCGCGAGGTCCTCCAAGTGATCTTGGCGACTTGATTTCACGACCATGTCATCAATGTAGGCCTCCATGTTCTTGCCTATCTCGCGTGCCGAAAACTCGTTTACCATTCTCTCGATAGGTTGAGCCGCGTTCTTTAGGCCAAACGGCATCATCTCATAGTAATATAGCCCGCCGGCGGCCCCGAAGGCCGTTAGCTCCTTATCTTCATCGGCCATTTTGACCTCGGTGGTAGCCGGAATAGGCGTCCGTAAAGCTTAAGGTCTCAAAACCCGCGATCCCATCCACCATTTTATCGATTCGAGGGAGCGCATAGGGTCCTTTGGGCAAGCTTTGTTTAGATCGGTGAAGTCGACGCACATCCGCCACTTGCCGTTGTGTTTTTTCACCATTACTACATTCGCCACCAGGTGGGATATTGAAGCTCTTTGATTATGCCTCGCCGCTAAAAGTTTCTCAACCTCAATTTTTATCGCGACCTCCTTTTCTCGTAGAATTGACGCGCCCTTTGTTGTATTGGCCTCGAAGTTGGGATCGACACTCAAGTTGTGCAAGGCGACCTCCGATTCCACACCTCTCATATCGCTACCTCCCGTGCGAATGCGTCTAAGTTTGCTTTCGAAGCTCGATCGCTCTTCCCTTTCTTCCTCGGTAGTTCTCGATCCTATTTTTATCTTTTGATCGGGATATTTGTCGTTTATTATAACTTCGACCAACTCGTCTTCGGCAAGAAGTCGTGCTCGTCCCGAACTTGCAATGTTTCTACCTCTACGGCCTTCTCCGAGATTTCTTTCATCATAGCAATCGATCCGTAGCCGTGTTAAGACCATCCGGCCGGGGTCGCTAGAGTCGACCCCGTTTTTGGTCATATAGTCGAGGAAAGCTCCAGTCGGCCGATGGCGACCCCAACTTCTTCCCCTACGTGAAATTTGACCCGTTGGTGGGGAACGGACGCCACCATTTGGAACTTCTTCATAGCCGGGATTCCCAAAATCATGTTGTAGTAAGAGGGCGGTGTCGATTACCAAGAAAGTTATTATCTCCGTTCTACGTGGCTCATAGTCGCCCAAAATGATATCGAGGTCGATCGTGCCTTTGACCCGTACCGTGTCGTTGGTAAAACCTTCGAGGACCCCAAGATAGGGTTTTAACTTGGCCTCCCCGAATCCGATCTCGTTTTAAACAAATAAATAGATGACGTCGCGGCCGGCCCCCGTATCGACCATTACTCGGTTGACGCCGTGCTTGTCGTTCACCCCCACCTTTAGAATGAGGGGTATCTCCATGGCCACTGACTGTTGTCAGCTCGCTTTTTGTGAACATGATTCCCTTCTCATTCTCTCCCAACGCAATCTGCTTTTCGAAGCCGCGGGTATTGATTTGATTTATCTGAGATTTCAGCTGATGGTTGCTGGGAATATTCCCGTGGATGACCTGAACCTCTCTCTGATAGACGCGAGGTTGGCGTCCTTGACTAGGAGTGTTGTTCCCCTCGCGTTTATATTTATTGGCCGGTCCCTCACGGATCGCCTTTCTATCTCGCGCCTCGTGGTGAAGCATTCATCGGTGATGTGGCCATGGTCCTTGTGATAGTCGCAAGATTTGGATTTATCGCGGCTATCGTGATCGCCCCTCATAGGCTTTGGTTTGTCGAAATGTTCACGAATTTCAAACAAAGATTTGGGATGCTTTGGTGTTGAGCGGGGTAAAGTTATCCTCGCTAAATTTGTATGGCTTCTTTACCTCACGATCGCGATTAGTATCTCGTCCCTTTTCCTTTTTACGGTCATCCACGCGATCCTCCTTTGGCGAACGTGGCTCGTCTTAGGCTTTGCTTTCCCCGCGTACGGCGCCTCGCTTACCCCCATCATTCGGCCCTTTCCAACATCTCCCCGAGACCCGCTTTGGGGGGCCGCATTGAATTCGCTTTTCATCGGGCCTTTGGCGATTCCGGTGAGGAAACATGTTATGACCGCATCGTCTGGAATGTTCCTTGTTTGATCATATATTCTGACGAACCGTTCGTAATACTCTTTTCCGGACTCATGCCCTCCCATACGAACCTCATATAGTCCTCAATGGTTTTCTTTGGCCTCGCTTGCCGACTCAAACTCTCTCGACAAACTTTTCCGACAAGTCCTCCCAACTTTCAACCGAGCCGCGAGGAGCCCGCGTATCCAGGACGCAGCCCTATCCTGCATGCTGCCAACCAATGCGATGCACCAGGCGGATTTATTTTGTGTAGCAAGGGTGATGCGACCCTGGAACGCGGTGAGCCAGTCGTTTGGGCATGAATTTCCATTGTAATAGTTGTAACTGGGATAACTAACCTTTTCTCTGCTGGGAGGCAATGTTTCGGTAATCCCTTTAGCGAGTACGTCGATCCCCGAAATAGGGGCGATTTTCTCGACGGGCCTCGACTTTTTTAATTCTGCAAGCTCTTTTCTCATTACCTCCATCTGCTCTGCCAAAATAGGGTCGATTCTAGGTCGCGACTGTGCTTGCGTATCGGCTCGCTCCGTTCTACGCTCTGATTCCCTATGATTTTGTGATCCCTCTTGGCGGGCCCTTTTTTCCCTGATAATTGTGCGGGCATCTTGTGCGTGTCTATCCCGCCGGACGGGCATCTCTTTTCTAGGAAGGCCGAGACGACTCGGGGGCTAAAGCCTTGTCCTTCTCACCCAACCTATTAAACGCGGACCCTTTGTCGATCCTCTTTCCTTTTTGATGGTCGCGATCTTGGGGGCCGAGGTTCGTGGAATTTCTTTCCTCGGTCCATTGCGACCGTAAGAGTGCACGCTTTCCTCTACGTCGATTTGCCGAATTTGGCTCGGCGGCCTCGTCCGCGACCGCAAGAGGGATTTCGTTTCCGGGAGGATTCTCGGGGTCGAATCGTCATAGGGGCCTCGGCCCTTAGCCACCAGCGGGAATTGGTGAGATACATAGTTTCGCCGTACCCGGCGTATTCCCTCATTTCGGCGACCTCTGGGTCCTCCTGAAAGCCCGGTTGTATTTCTGGGATCGATCTTTGGCTTTGCTGTGACCTCTCTCTGCGAGTTCCATCCAGGGCAACAATAGCCTCTTTCGACTTGGTTTTTTGATTAATGACATTTCGAGCATCGCTAGGTGCTAAGACCCCTCTCTGGGATCCTTCTCCTTCTGCAGGGAGATTGTCTAGCGTTTCTCCTGCGCCTTCCCCACGAGCTTGATGTAGCATAGTACCTTTTGCAGGGGTTTGGGGTGTTAGATGCCCTTTACTTCCAGCCATCTCTGCGTGGTGGCTTTTTGAGCGATTTCTTTGGTGAAGGGAGGAAATAAAGGCAAGCTTGAGGACTTTTCTTTGTAAGATTTAACTCCTCCTGAATGAGAGCTCTAGGTGATTTTTTACACAATCGGGTTCCCGGTAACGGAGCCAACTGAAGATGTCTAAATCCTCACGGGTGTCCTTGCGGTGTTTGGATGGTGGATATCTGGCTGTATTTAAGGTGTAGTGTTGCTCCGGTGGGTGGTGGTATGGAGAGAACTAAAATGGAGAGAGCTTTTGCTTGCAAATATAGTGTGTATTTCATATATATCTTTTGTTTACAATGACCACCCCTTTTATAGAGGTGGATAACTTAGGGAATAAGCAAACTCTTAGATATTTTACTAATAGTCTTACTTACTTAGATACTAAGCAAGACGAAATATCTAAGTTACAAGTGGGGAAAAGATCTGGATCAATCGGCGGCCATCTCTCTGAGGTCGCAAGGAGCAAGCCCTCTTTGGCCTCGCCCCCCTGGCGACCCCTCTTGACCTGCCTGAAGGAGATTCACAGATCTCGCTACTTGCCCGGGACCGCAAGTGTTGTGGTCGCGGCGAGGTGAGACACAAGTGGCCGCCCCTTTTGCGATCTCTCTTGTCATTCCGGAGGGTGGCCACAAAGTGGGTCGATTCCTACCGTTGAGGTGGTGGAATTATTTATACCATCACATGGTCCATGTAAACCTCTTCCTCTAGGTCTCCATTAAGAAAGGCGGTCTTCACATCCATTTGGTGAAGCTCCAAATCATACTGAGCCACCATAGCCATTACGATTCTAAGAGAATCTTTCTTTGAAACAGGAGAGAAAGTTTCCTTGTAGTCAACGCCATCTTTCTGGGTATAACCCTTGGCAACTAGTCGGGCCTTATGCCTTTCGATGTTACCTTTGGAGTCACGTTTGGTTTTGAAAATCCATTTACACCCGACTCTTTTTGATCCTTTCGGTAAATCTACTAAGTCCCAAACTTTGTTGTCACTCATTGATTTTAGTTCTTCCTTCATGGCTTTGACCCATTTTTCTGAATCATTGCATTTCATGGCTTGATTAAATGAGACTGGATCTTTATCAATGCCAATGTCACATTCATGTTCAAGATCATACACCACATAGTCATTGGAAATGGCAGGCCTTTTCTCCCTTACCGACCGTCTTAAAGCCACTTCCTCTCGTGGCACTTGTTGCTCATCAACCGGAGTTGGGTCTATTGTTTCTTGATCAATCATGTGTGGTTCATTTTCTGTGACATGGTCACGTGGGCTTGAATCTCTTCGTTGTTCCGTAATGTTGCGTGGTGCCGCAACAATAGAACGACGACCGCAGAACTTCTGTTGTATTTGATTCTACTCGAATTTCTGTAACCCTTTTCGGTACCAAGCTCCCACTAGTGTGGCCATTTTCAATAAACCTCGCATTTCCAGACTCAATGATTCTTGTACTATGGTTAGGGCAATAAAATATATATCCCTTGGATTTTTCTGGATAGCCAATGAAGAAGCCAGAAACAGTCCTAGGATCAAGTTTCTTTTCATGTGGATTGTATGGCCTTACTTCTGCTTGACAACCCCAAACATGAAGGTGTCTTAAACTAGGTTTCCTTCCTGTCCACAATTCATAAGGTGTTTTAGAAACTGCCTTACTTGGAACCCTGTTTAGCAGATAAGCAGCAGTCTTTAATGCATGCATCCACAACGAGGAAGGTAATGTTGAGTTACTCAACATGCTCCTAACCATATCCATAAGAGTGCGGTTCCGTCTCTCGGCGACACCATTCTGTTGAGGAGTTCCGGGCATCGTGTATTGTGCTCGGATTCCTCTACTTTCCAAGAATTTCGCAAAAGGACCTGGACATTGTCCATTTTCGGTGAATCTTCCATAATATTCACCACCTCTATCGACTTTATCACCTTTACTTTCTTGTCCAACTCGCCTTTCCACTTCATCAATGAATATCTTTAGATATTCTAAGGATTGGGACTTTTCATGCAAGAGATAGATATAACCATAACGTGAGAAGTCATCAATAAAGGTGATGAAATATTTTTCACCACCCATCGAAGGAGTATCAAAAGGACCACAAATATCAGTGTGTATAAGTTCAAGTTGTTGATTGCTTCTTATAGCCTGTTTCTTTACCGTGTGTTTGGTTTGCTTCCCTTTAATGCAATCCACACACACATCTAAGTCACTAAAATCCAATTGAGGTAGGATATCATTTTTCACCAACCTCATTATTCTTTCCTTTGAAATGTGACCTAGTCTTTCATGCCATAATAAAGCGAATGATCATTATGTGCACTACGTTTAGTCCCGAAACACTTTGAACATTAAACAGAGATTCGGCAAAAAACATCATTCAACTCAAAACGGTAAAGCGAATCATTCAAAGTACCATTTCCAACAATAAAATTGTCCTTGTACATAGAAAATAAACCATTATTGAAATTAAATGAAAAACCTAAATTGTCCAATTTACTCAATGAAACAAGATTTCTAGCACAATCGGAACATAAAGACATCCGTTCGCATCTATGTTACAACCAAAGCTCAAGATCAAACTATAAGTCCCGATTCCTTCTATACGTGCCTTCATCCTCGTTTCCCATGAACAAGAATTGTTCACTTCCCTTTGTGAGTCGGATCGAACGGAATCCCCGTAAAATATGAGATACATGAGTAGTTGCACCGAATCCAACCACCAAGTATTATTAGGAACTTCTAATAGGTTTGATTCAAGACATACGTAAATATAATGTATACCTTTCTTTTCGAACCAAGCCTTTCTTTTCGGCGCTCTTTCTTGAAATGTCCCAACTTCTTACAGAAGTGACACCTCACTTCCTTATGGATTTTTCCATCAGAAATTTTCAATGGCAACTTTCCTTTCCCTTTCCCCTTTCCTTTGTTCTTGCCATCCTTTGATTGGTTGTTGTTGTTGGATCCCTCATAAGCAGAGAAATGAATGGACTCTCCTTTCATCTTCTTAATTCTCCCCTCCTCTTGCATCAACATGGCCTTCAATTCTTTAAGGTTCCATTTGTCTTTTATGGTGTTGTAATTCACCCGAAATCGGCCAAATTCTCGCAGCAGGGGAGTTCATGATGAATTGCACAAGGAAAGTTTCACTTACATCCATTCCCTTATTTTTCGATTTGCGCTAGGTTGGTCATGTACGTCACATGGTCGTGTATGGAGCGAGACCAAATCAAACCTTTTCGTGGTGAGCTCACTCATAAGGCTCCCCACAATCGACTTGTCCGCGCATCGATCGATTGAGACAATTCTCTAATTTTAGAAAGGAATTCTCTAGCATTATCGGTCTTTGGCATTGACGGCTTGACATTCTCCGCCATAGTTAACCTCATCAAATTCAAACATAGCCGGTTAGACCGCTCCCATGCGTCGTAAAACGACTTATCAGAATCGGAGCTAGTCTCGGTAAGTGCCGCAGAGTAACCTCACTCACTGAGCAAGATCCAAATCCAAAACCCCTAATTGGTAGTGGATTTGCTCTGACCAGTCAGTATAGTTCATCCCATTGAATTTGTCAACCACAAGACCGGAAGCAAAAAGTTGCTTTGAGATGCTGCAAAATATTTACATATGTTATCATAAAGCAATGAGCAATCATATGGATTCAAAATACCATTCTGCTACGTATTTAAATATACCTTTGGGCAACTACTTAAACACGTGAAACATAAATGATGTCAAAAAAATAACTTTAACAGAAATTATTCTATAATTTAAATTAGTTGATTGTACCATCTTTGGATGAATATACCAACTAACACAAAATAACTTCCCGTAATTGTTATAAATTTAAGCAATGGTCAATCTTTGGATTACCTTATAGCTTTATATTTTATAACTCAATTATTTGAACAAAATAAGACATCCTAATTACTATTTTGATGCAATTTTATGCACTCAATTATCCAAACAATAATTTTCAGCCAGGTCACTTTGGTGACTAACTAGCCCATTAATTTTGGATAATGTTTTACTTTAATTTTACAGGCAGCCTTTCACAGAATTCATGTTACAAAAATTCATACATTTATTACATTAACAAACTCACGTGAATATTCAAACATTAACAAACTTCACGTGAATATTCATACATTTATTAATACAGAATTTACAGATTCATTTACACATAATACCTATTACATTCATTGCTGTAAATCCATAAATTTGCAAACTCAAATAGGCAATTTAATTAACGCATCAACCTAGCTCTGCTACCACTTGTTATACAATTATTCATTTTGCCATACATAATACAGAAATACCATTAGCAAAATTAAACTCTAGTTGAACCATACAATTAACAAGACCTTGCAGATAATTAAATTGCACAATAAAATTTGACTTACCCGATTCCATAGCTTTGGTTGTCCTTGAATTAGGAGATACCCCAGTCAATGCAGATAATAAGAGGACTTACGTGAATATATTGTATGTTGATTGACCCGTGAGCACAGTGGAAAGAGTGTCCCTCTTATAGCAAAAGTAGAATAGGCACAGTAATTGTACAAATAGAGTAGGTGTAGTAATAGTCTACTCCTCCTTTGAAAAATTGTTGAAATATCCAAGGATATTTGTTAAGATACTGAAGCTCTCCTTTTGACCAAAGATGTGATGCGTACCTTTTCCTTATTTATTTTTCTCCCTTATCTATTTTAATATTTTCCAGTAGTTACGATCTTTGTAAACTCCAAATTCTAATGATAGAGAGAGAGGGGTGGTTCCAATTTTATAGGCGGAGTAAACTATTCAACTACACCACTCCACCACTCACCCCACATTCCTACATTTACTGTAACAACCCAGTCAAACATCACAACATGGGTCCCTTATATTAGAAATGTTAATATTATCTTTTATTAATTACATATTCCAAATATTTAGATCCAACATTAATTCTATTAAAACATAAATTATATGGGTCACATAATAGAAGAATAAATTATTCTTACACTGAGTCTTTACTAGAAGGGGCTTTAAGCCAGATTCCATATTGCTCTTCCTTATGGATGTCTCTTTTAAGGTCAAGACCTTTAGTGTAGCAAGAACGGGAGGCATGACCAACAACTCCACAATAAAAGCAAAAGAAGGCCAGGTTTTCGTATCTAAAGTCAACCCAAATTCTGTCCTTATCCGTAGTGACAAACATTCCTCTTAGCAGTGGCTTAGTAAAGTCAATGTCAAGTAAACATCGAAAGTAATTACCTTGCATGTTGCTGGAGGAAGGAGATCTGACTTCTAACACTTTGCTGAAGGACATGCATATATGTTTCACTGCAGTTTTTGAACTGCATTCAGGGGGGAGGTTCCAAATTTGAGTCCAAATTGGCCCCGAATTGAAAGCTTGACTATCCGTCTCGATACCTCTTTTCCAGCGCTTTACAATCATCAAGTAGTTTTCATAGAACCAAGGGCAACCTGCCATTACACGATCTACATCTTCGCCAAGGTTAAAGAAGATTTGGAACTTGTTAGCACCAATAGCTTTAAGAGTGAAGTCCCTCGTGAAGTCCCAGATGAGCTTCAGGATGTTCTCCATTCCTTTGTACTTTACCGGCTTATCTGAGTAAACTTTGCAAACCAAACTACGAAGACATTCATCCTCTGCAGCTTTTGTAATCTCTCGTGGTAGAATAACACCACAGTTTTCTATTTCTGAGAAGGTAAAATTTTTAAATCGCTGTTCCAGAGAATCGTCCATGGCAAACCGAAATTGGAACGAAATAAAAACAGAAAGGACGGTCCGATCGGAAAAAGAGCAAGAGAAGACATGCATGCAAGGAAAGGAAAAGCAGAGTGATGAAACGAAGAAGAAGAAGAAGACTCTCACACTTAGAGAGAGGATACTCTCATAGAGAGAGAAATTTTTAGACTTGGGACAAGTTTGATTCCTTAAGTGGTGATTTTGTAATTTCATATTTGAAGGAAAAAATTCATTTGTTTACAAACTATAACAAGGCGACTCCACGCGCAGAATATTTAGTTTCTTGCACCGTCGGGCACAGATCTACGTAGTGAGGGGAGGGGGCATGAGCCCACTCATATCCACCGGCAGATCTATAATTTTTTTGGGTATCTATATTTTTTTTTTTGTCTAAGTAACTTTTTTTTAAAAATGGGTTCACAATTTTTTTTTAAAGATAAAATGTTTGTAAGTTGTTTTTTTAATCGGTGTCCATAGACCCTATTGTTTTTACATAAACCCTCCGGTGTTGAGATCCGGAAAATTTTCTATTAAAATTATGCAGTTTGGTTGTTAAGAATATGAATTCTAGTTTAATGCCTAAACCCAGTGGGGTTGTACTGGACCAACCAGGTCGGATCGTTTCCACTGTATATACATGCATGTATTAAATGACATTACAATTATTGTATATTGGTTTGTTTAATGAACTGACTCATAATACATATAACGTTCTTAGAATTAAATCGGGATAGAATTTTCATAATGAGAGATTGTGATATGATTGATAAGATCTCGAATCACGGTAAATAATTTAGTTTTTAAATGTCAATAGTCGTATTTATTAATAAATGAGACATTCCAAAATATGGTTCACAATTTTTTTTGCAGACTATAGGTCAATTTCTCTATGTTATTTCCTAAATATGGTACTACAAAAAGATTTTCAGTAGCAAGCTCCAACGGTCCAACTAATCATGTCTGGTTTGATTTCAGATGAACAGTCTGCCTTTGTAAAAGGAGAAGATATTGGTGGCCGGAAGAGACAAGCAGATAATGGTGGCCAGAAGTTGTCCATTATTATATCCCATTAACATGGACTGCTAACCGGCCCGACATAATGTTCACTATTCTTGCCCGTTGATAAAAATTGATGCTGAGGACCCTCGATGATTCATTGTCTATCTTGCTGTCAAAAATACTTATCCATAACAGCTGCTTATATATATCTTCTCTTTCATGCCCTTTAACATATTTCTTTTCATTACTTATCATGCTATTACACAACCTCCTACATTAACACATTACATGCTTATCATTTATAAATCATAACCATATAATTCTTCATTTATCCTTGAAACATGTTTTCTATAATCAATAACAAGAATATACAAACTAGCACATAATCACATAAATTCGACCTTAGAACATGCTTACTAATAGCACATTTTAGCCATACAATACCTATACTTCAAGATTTCTTTATCTAATAGATTAACAAGTTCAACAAATCACATATCAACTCTATTTACATATTAAAACAACTATCATGTTATGAGCAATTAGAATCCTATATGCATGATATTTATCCCACAAAAGAGACTTGAATTATTGAAATATCATGTGACATATGAAAACAAAGAGTACACTCAATTTTAAAATTAAGGATAAGAGAGCATATCTCTTGGTGTCTTTTTACTTCATCACAAATAAATACAACATATCATGTAAAAATGGGAATTGAATCAAGCTTTTACTTGAAAAAAATACCCGACTAAACGTGAAGAACGTAGGAAGTACGTACAAGGGACTTTTGTCCGAATTCTGTTATAGAAAAATAACAGTAGTATCTTGTGTTTAACGGACAAATGCTATTATCATAACGGTTGTGACACAATAAGTGACACGATGCATTTTAACAAATTTAATTATGGTGTGACAAATTATGAATACCATACCGAATCATGAATATAATCATCTCCAACAATAAACCCTAAAACATTATTTCTAACAATCGATCAACAAATCTAAAATTTAGCACATAATGCATGCCCATATATACAGACTCAAAAACAAATCATTTCAGTTACAGAATACTTAAACCTTACAACATATTTGTAAAACAAAGGAAAGTTGTCAGCACGCAATACGCAGCCCGCCGTTGAGCCGGTGGCCGAAAACCATTTTGGTTCAAAACATGATCTTACCTTACCACATGATCAAATAAAGCTACCCAGTACATATATACAACTTAGGAATGCAGAAAACATATATGCATATTGCAAGAATATACCACCAAAACACATAATTGCATAAAAGTGATATAATTGCACTGAAGCTTTAGTACAATCATCATTACATGATTAATGTTGTATTTAGGATATATATATGACCATTGTTAAAAGAAATTCCTTTGTACACCTTGTTAGGTAACTTAGGTTTGTTTCTTGTCTACCCTTTTTTCCCATCCAGACTGGGAAATTCTTACCCTCACCTTTTGCTATGTATCGAATGTTTAATTAGAGGCATAACGTGTGTACAAAAAGACATAATATATATTCCATCTTTTTCATACACACGTCATACATGCAAACAGATCCAGCTCTTTGTTTGCTTTGATAGGAGAAAATAGAGGAAGTTGTGGGATGTTTGCACAGAATCTGGCCTACTTTTGTTCTGTAATTGTGTGTGACTGGACTTGTCCAATTCCTATGGTAGATATTTGAGAGATCAATCAGGCTTATACAAGATATATATATACATCTTTGCAAATGTAATGTATTCGGAGTGCAAGTTCGTAGGCTTTGTTATTTCCAACTGAATTCATTGATACCGCCCGGTGTTCATGCCATTGCCATCACTTTATCTCTTTCTTTGAGCCACAGAAGGCCTCAATGCAATCGAAATATCGATATGCATCTTTCTCAATAGATGTGCTTTGGTAATAGCATGTATCTAAGTGGGATTTTTTTTCCTCCTGAAACGAAATTACCTCATCTAGAGGACACAAACCAGTACATCTCGATCACCTAAATTAATAGTTTTAACATAAGACGACATAAAAGAAACCCTAACTTAAACTTATGAATATATATCATGCTTAAAACTTAAAGACATCTTAGCCATACTTACAAACACTTGAAGGGTTAAATGAAAGCTAGCTAGGTGAAAGAGAGTCTCAATTGCAACGAAGTTTCCCTACAAAATTTGGAGGGAAAGTATAATTAAATGGAGGGAAAGATGGGACTAATTGATTGCTGAATGAACTTGGAACTCCATGAATGCTGTATTGTTTCAGATCGAATAGAAGGCTAAAGTGAGCCCTCAATAGACCATTAACACTCAGAAGTTGCAGTACTTGAAGGGGTGCTTTTTAGAGCCGTCGGCTCTCCATCCGGTCTAGAGCCTAATCCCAAAAACCCCTAAAATAGACGATATGATTTTAATTGATTTATTATATATAATTTAAGAAAATATCAACATATAAAAAAGAATTATCGTTCCACAAAAAAACACAAAGATGCTACTCCTGAATGCAGAGATGATCCCAAACGAACTAAAAGGATTTTTGGCTAAAAAAACACAAAAACACAAAAAAAAAAACACGCAGCACTTTGAAAAGTATCTCGGGGTCCCACTCCATAACGGGAGAGTCAAAAAAGAGGACTTCACCTTCGTTGTTGATAAAGTCCGGTCCAAACTTCAAGCATGGAAAGCCCTCACACTCTCAAATGTAGGAAGGGCCATTCTCGTCCAAACCGTCCTCACTACGACAGCTTACTACCATATGCAGACATTCAGACTCCCAGCTTCTATAATTGATGAGCTGGACAAGCTTGCTCGATCGTTCTTTTGGGCCGACTATGAGGAAAAGAGAAAAATTCATCATGTCGCATGGCACTCTATTTGTCAACCGAAGTCTCACGGTGGCTTGCTAATACGAAGGGCTCGGGAAATGAATACATCATTTTTGGCTAAACTCGTGTGGCAAATTTTGACGGACCGCAGCAAACTTTGGGTCCAAATTCTGACACAAAAATATGGCTCGCCATTTGCAACCCCGAAACCGAATGCTTCCTCCTTATGGCGTCACATTTGTTTTGTTGCGAATGAATTGCGTGAGGCCTTTGTGATAGATGCTTCTGGAGCCCCGTCTTGGACTGCCCACTCCTCCGGCAAATTTTCAGTTAGTTCGGCCTACCATGAAGTCTGTAAATCCTTTGCCCCTGCGAACAATGAAAGTGCAAACTGGAAGCGTATCTGGAAAATCAAAGGCCCGCTTCGAGGTAATCACCTCCTCTGGCTCATCCGTAAAAAATCCCTCCCAACTGCAGACACTCTTGCTACACGGCACATTATAGACGATGATATGTGTCATTTGTGTGGGCGCCACAGTGAGTCTATCATGCATGCTCTTAGAGATTGTGATTGTGTGCGTGGGATGTGGAAGGATATTGTGCACCAACAACATTGGCACGAATTCTGCAACATCAATGACGTCCCAAATTGGCTTGACAAGTGCCTCCAGAAGGATATGTACAAGAAGGATAATATCACATTCTGGAGATCGATTTCTGTTTAGGGAGATAATTTCGAGTATTTGGTATTGGCGCAATGCAGAGATTCACAATGAAGATCAACACAGGCCCCCAAAATCGGTGTTTATATCGCAAGTCATACGGAAAGCAAGAGAACTTTATCTAACATGGCAAACTTAAGTCCTGTAATTTAATTTTTTGAGCTCTTTTTTTTGTATATTCTGGCTTTTCAACCTTTGAAGACATTGTACAGTCTTTTTTATTAATACAAATATCCGGCTTAAACCAATTAAAAAAAACTAAAAGGATTTTGCCAAAGAAACTAATATCCTAATATAAATAAAATAAAGTAAATTGTTAATTAGGAACTGATTTAAACAGAAAGGTCTTTGATTACCATTACACAAATATCATAGTATTCATGATCGTTTATTATTATGCAAAATCAATCAACAATCTAGCAGCCATGGAATTTTGATCGAGTTTCATGTCTCCCAACATGCATATATAATTGTCACGAATGTTAAATCCATTCAAAAAAAAAAAAAAACATCAAAAACAAACCAACAAACCAAAGGAAAAAATCTTTTCTAATCCACTTGACTATCAAGTGCAAAAAAAATTTACACAAAACGACATCGTTTTTGTATATAAAAAATACACAAAACAATGTCGTGTGTAAATTACACATAAAACAACGTCGTTTTGTGAGTAATGCTGCGCTTGATAGTCAAATTTGTTGAAGCCCAACCAAACAAACAAGCTAGTACTGAGAATGAGATGGACGCAATAAATTAACCAGAAAACCCTAAAGCTGGAGGGATCGAACTCAGACGGTCTCTTACATGCCATCGTCATCACCACCAGGAGTCTGATCAGCAACTTTTCCAGAAGAAGGCGATTCACCACCGACATTACTTTCTGCGCCCTCCTTTTCTTCTTCCCGGTGGTCACCATTGACGACCACGACTTCATCATTCACCTTCAGCGGACCCCCATTACTTTCTGCGCCGCCCTCCCCCTTTTCTTCTTCCCGGTGGTCACCATTGACGGCCACGGCTTCAATCGGACCACCATTACTAGTTTCTTCTGCGCCGTCCTTTTCTTCTTCCCGGGGACGGCGACGTTCACCACCATTGACGGCGGCGACTTGCTTATTCTTGCTCCGAGCACGCCGGTTCTGAAACCAATTATAAACATTCTGCCAAGTAATTTCTCCGTATTTCGCAAGTTCATCTGTCAGCTCATTTATTTTCTCCTTTGATGGACGGTTGTTCTTCTCAGAAAAATTGCTTTCAAGTATCTTAAGTTGCTCCGCCGTTGGACCCCACCGATACCTTCTGCTGTTGCTGTTGCCGCCGCCGCCTCCGTCTACTACTACCAAACCCGGGTTTTCTTCAGGTAGTACGGGTACACCGTTTGGAACATCATTAAGAATATATTTATCATTATTATTATCATGGAAAGATGGAGAAGACGATGTAGTAAAAACAGCAGCAGCAGAGTAAAATTGACGGATCAGTCGTTCACTAATAACATTATAAGCAACGATTTGTTTTTGGAGGGTTTTGATTTGCTCATCAGTCATTGGTCTGAAGCCTTGTACTGCTGCCACCAAACAATATTGCAATTGCTGCAATGTCCTTAATTCCTCAACATCATTGTCTGAATATCTGATGCCTTCTTCTACGACTGATCCCTTTAAAGGGTCCTCATTGAACTCCATGTTTTTAATCACTTTGAAAACAGATCTGATTTTGGAGACATATATGGCGCTGTCTAATCAATCAAGAATATTTCATTAATTAATTGGAGAGTCATTTAAAGAGAATTAATTATCGAATACAATAAACTTCGGGCTTTTTAATTTGAGAAACTGCAATTAATTAATTTTATTTCCGGTATCAATTTATAAAGTAAAAATTTTACTGGCACAACACCGTTTATAATGATAGTCTATATCAGATGATTGACGGTGTAGATAATCGTTGTGACATAACGGTTGTAATCGTGTCATTACGATATTAGATGTTTAGATTTTATGGCTGGATCGACTTCATTATAAAACTAGGTCAAAAATTTATTACATGAGATATTTTTTAATTAATACACCATCACGTGTTGATTTTTGTTTTTACTAAGGAAAGTATTGATTCTGAGTTAATACATCCAAATTGTGTATGTTTGAATGTGGGGAAAAACAGAGCATGTACATACACATTATTACACGTTATGCTAAATCAATTATATCTGGGTTTGTTTTTTTTTTTTTTTTTTTTTTTTTTTTTTTTTTGGGGGGAGGGAAAAAAAGGGAATTTTTTTTTTTTTAAATGCTGAAAAATAAAATATTTATGGTTTCGGCGCTCATCTGAAACTATTTCCGCGAATGGGTCGCGTCGGCGTGCATTCTTTCTCGAAGCTCGTTGGTTCAACCAAATAGCGCTTTACCCTTTTTTTTTTTAAAAACAATAACAAAGCCATTGGTTGAACCAAATGCGGCTTTAACTTTCAATACGGGATGCTCACGTTTTTCCCCAGGTTAAAGCCGCTGGTTCAACCAGCGGCTTTGTCCTTTTTCAAAAAAAAGGGTAAAGCCGCTGGTTGAACCAGCGGCTTCAGTAAACAATGCTGACGTGGACCCATTCGCAGGAAATAGTTTCAGATGAACGCCGAAACCATAAATATTTTATTTTTCAGCATTTAAAAAAAAAAAAATTCAAAAAAAGGTATGGACATAACTTTTATGTTATAATTAAGTACTCCCTCCTCCGTTCCACAATAACATCGATTACACAACAACATTGAGTAATTCAGTACTCCCTCCTCCCCATATCTTCACTATTCAACAAGATGCATAAACATTATACAGAAAAGTAATTAGAAAACAAAAGAATACTTTGAAATCAATAATACAGCTACACGGCAAACACAAATTAATCATGTCCGTATTCGTGCAGTTTATCAGAAAACAATACTCGAAACAATTTAAAATTAAATAACTCGTTACCAACAACGAAACTAACAACGATTACCCTTCGAAACCAACCTAATTATGATCCAATCCAAGAACAACTACGGAAAATTCGAACTTACCTTCATAAGATGAATCTAATCCTGAAACTGCAGTTGGAATCAAAATTGCTTAGGGTAATTTATATATATATATATTGTCTATTAATTGACTTTTTAATTTTTTTAAATATTATTATTTGACCCGTAATTATATACTTGTAATATGATATACCGCTTTCGATTTCTGTCCCGCGTGTCCCAGATTTCCTATAGCTGCCCTGCGTACGGGCCGAGACCAAATTTGGTAAAGACACAATCTTTTGTGGTACAATTTACAAACAATTATTACCACAGTCGTCAATAATGAAATCTATGTTTATTAAATGAAATCTATGTTATTAATGATGGATGTAGTTAATTAATTTTTTATTTGAAGAAGTAGTTAATTAAATTGTACATATATAAACCATCTTCTAGTTTTATGATGATTATTCTTATTTTTACTTTATTATTTTCTTTATGCCCGAACACATTTTGTCCTCATTGGGATCCGAACCGGATACTCCGGGTGTGAAAAGGATGTGGTATCACATATTTTCTCATATAGCTCAATTAAGCACATTGTGGTGAAACATGGTGTGGGAGGTGAAGTGGTTCTATACACATCCACTCTCACATTTTTTTCTTTAAATGTGGTAACATGAGCTATAGTAGTAAACAAATGTATTGTATTAAAATATTAATAAATATGTGTCAACGTTTTGTTCACAATACAACCACATCCACTTTGCCATAGTGGGTACTCTTACAATAATTACCACTGGGCACTGACCCAATGTTTCATCGTAGCAACTTACTTTATTCGATTGTAGTAATTTATACTTTTAACTAGTGGGGGCCACCGTGCGATGCACGCTGTGCCCTCATTTTTTTTATGCACCGGTTATAGTTTTTATGTCTGCAATAAATTTACTTTAGCAAAAATAAAGAAGATATCAACCTACTTCAATGCTTAGAAAAGCATTTAAACCATCCTCTGAGGTGACAATATATGCTCGCGTGTTGCGAAAAAAGGGTTACATGTGGGGAAAAAATCCTGAAGATCAAAATGCACCTTCGTGCAAAAAAAAGTCAAACCAGAGTTTCTGTGAATCAATAAAAACTACATAATAACAAAATTAAAATTTCCCAAACTCGAATAAATGAATTGTTAGTCGTAGAATATTATTCATGTCAGACTTAACCCTGACTAATACTAATAAAAAGAAATAAATAAAAAAGAAAAGGTTCGGAAGATTTTCATTTTCTTATCTTTTATCGAAGTAAATTAACCGAAGGATAAGTAAGATAAATGGGAGTTGGATCTCGTTTTTTATTTTTATGTATCTTTTATGTATCATAGATCGAATGAACATTCTCATTCCTTGTCTAATTTTTACAATATTTTATTTTCTATTAGTTTTTGTGGCACCGTACCAAATCATACGACTTTGTTTTACTTAACCAAAAAATTCTGAAGATCGAAATGCACCTTCGTGCACAAAAAGTCAAACCAGAGTTTCAGTGTACCAATAGAAACTACATATTAACACAATTAAAATTTCCGAAACTCGAATCAGAGAATTGAATGCTTCAAATAAAAACCCTAGTGATAAACACGTTGATGTGATAACACTGTACCAAATCATACGACTTCGTTTTATCTAACCCAAAAAAAAAAAAAAAGAGGGAAAAGACAAAAATTTTGGTATAGCGATGACCAAAACGTCGCTAAAGCCAGACGACCAAAACGTCACAAAAAGCCGTATTACCAAAGATGTGAATTTAAATAGTATACTACAAAAGAAAAAGGGAAAAGACAAAAAATTTGGTATATCGACGACCAAAATGTCGCTAAAGCCGGACGACCAAAGCGTCGCAAAAAGCCGGACGACCAAACATGCAAATTTAATATAGTACTAGTGGCGGTAACGTGCCCCGCACGTTTTTGGCCCTCGTTGCCGCCGTTAATGTTCCCTGAGTTCGAATCACCGGTAAATCAATAATACCAGGGAGATCGAGCAACTACCAAAAGAAGGAAAGAGGAAAAATTAGATAACATATCATTCACCAAAAAAAGGTCAATGCTTAAGCCCTGAAAAAGAGTATCATCATCATCATCATCATCAAGGAACTTACTGAAAAAAAAAGTTATCATCAACGGTCAAGGAACTTTCGTGGTTTATCTAACTAAATCATAAACTGAAGAAGATAATGCTTCTTTAATCAATATCAGCGAAGTCCATAATGTCGGATAAAAGAGCGGGGAAGATGTAGATCCTAAAGATATATTACAAGAATGGGGCCCTTTCATCTCTAGGGTGTCTTAGAATTAGTTGCGACATAGTAGTCCAGCCATTGACACTAAAGATAGCTAAGAGCCTAAGACAAACATTTTGTTTAATAAAGAGTTCATTGTTATCTCAAGGCAACAATTAATATCATTTAACAAATTTTGCATGAGTAGAAACACCGAAAGAGAACCCAATTCATGCATCTAACACATATTCGCCCCTCGCTTATTTGACAATTTGCAAAGCCACAACTTGATACAACATAGCTTTCAAAAAACGCATGAAAGTCGAGTACTCGAACTTAAGAAGACACCGCTTATAGAGCATCTCTTATCAATGATAAGAAATCATTAGGAAAAAAGGAACAATATGCAAGTTTTATCACTTACCCGAATTTTAGCTCCTCGATAAGTTATAACTCCCGGAATGCAAGTCAATGTGGTAAATTCATACGAAGCTACCCGTTAGGCACATCGAGCAAAATTGTAAAAATTCCAGTGTGAACAAATTGCCAATAATTAAGCAAATCTATGAAGTACGATATCCGTAAAACACCGATGCTAGTAACTCGGTAAATGCATGATAGTGATACACAAAAACAAATATGTGTATGATGCTTGAAAATGAGTATCCAAACTATCCTTTAAATAAACAATGATTCAAAGATCCATCTATGGCACACATTTAAAACTGAAAACACATGATAGCAGAATTTTGGGAATCAAAGGGACATATAAAATAACTCTAATGCAACTGAAAATGACGCAGTGTACCATAACAGGAATTTCACGCACCTTGATTGTGTCATAATGGTTTAGATGCTGTTCTCTTCTGCTTTTAGGTAAAAGGCAGCTGGATCAAACTTGTTGCAGCAGTCATTGATGTGGATACGAATTCCGTAAATGATCCAACAAAGAAACCGGCCTACTAATTGGTTAAAGATGTGGATTTTCAAGAATCTGCTTTGCTGGTGTCTTGCATCTTGTCTTATACTCCATTTTGACAAGTTAAGGCTGCTTTGCAGAATTTCTGGTTTGCGTTTTAGTTTCAGGATTGATTTCTATCTGGTTTAAGTTCAGGTCTGCCATATGTTTTGCTAGGTAAACAGCACACCAAACCAATAGAACAAGGGTTAGCTCCGCGGCTGGTCTACAAGCAAGGTAAGTAGGTCCATTACCGGCCAACTCCGGACCGAAAAAACTATTCAATCAATCTCACACAGCAGGATGAAGTTTGACACGAAACTACAAAGACATACATAATCAAAGGTCCTTCAATCAATTCAAAAGTTAAAAGTTTATCACAATGGAAATTTATAAGTAGGAAATACTATCGAGATTTTCACGAAACAATCTCCTAACTCAAGTTCCCATTTGAGTGACCAAGCAAAAATTCATTGATAACGTCTTTCCATTTTTCATATTCATTTTTATTCACATAAAGCCGTTTCTACGCAGACGTGTAAAGGTAAGATCTATCTAGACTTTCTTTGTTCAAAGAAATTATTTCCCATTTCTGCTTCTTTAGCGCACGTAATGCGATGATGTTAATCTACATTATTTCACAAAATTATGAATAATACTAACTGGATATGTTATAATTACCTGGCGATATTGAGCGCGCTCATCAAAGGCAGTGATAAATAACAAGAAGTTGGGAAAGTTGGAATGGATGAACCGGAATCAGTTTCCAAAATTGGCTCAAGCCAATGACGCCCCCGCGTCTTGGCAACATCAAGAGGGAGCCACCTGGAAAACGTGCAAAATTCAGTTTAAATCATGACTATGCTTGAAAGAGAGAAAAAAAAGGCAAGAACAAGATATATCCAGTCAAATACCCATTGGAGTTTCGCGCCAGCCGGGTGGCACTTCTTGAGAGTAGAAGCTGCATAAACAAAGAAAAATAAAATTAGAATCATAAAGAAACCCTTTTTTTTTATGGGAATACTTAGAGTTCAACGAAAAATTACAGATCAGCACCTGCCAACATTTCAAATTGCCCCCACAAGCGGTGTAAAGTGGAGTACTTCCATCTCCTATAGCATAAGTTCGTGGATAAAACAAAAAGTCGGGCACGTTACAAGTTGCACCCAGAAGCTCCTGATACATTTGCTTGAAGATCAAGAAGGAGCCGTATACAATCCAAAAATCCATTCGGAAAGCGTGCCATATGCAAAGCGGTAATACCCCTATCAACAAATTTGTATTTATAAACTTAAAGAGCACTGCAATTAAGCAAAAGGATTATGCCTTAGTGCAAACAAGAGACTATGGCCCTTCAACACAAACGTAGGACGGTGTAATATCAATACTCTGTTAAAGAACCGGAAATTGTAGCAAAAGACCAAAAAATTAAAACAAACAAATTCAAATTAGTGTGCTCTAAAACATTGTTCCGAAAGATAGGTAATCAAGTCATATGAAACTAATATTCATTACCATGCATAATTTAGCTAGAATGTACCCAAATCCATCACCCCTCATATTCAACGTCAACTCGAATCCATGTGTCTCGGGATTTTATCTTTACGTAACAAATGGGCATCGAAGCATAAGGGAAAAGAACTAAACAATGAGCTACATTAAGCTTCTAAGTCCATGAATTTGAATTTGGGAATATACTTACAAGAACCTTCCAAGCTCTTTCGACTTTGTAATGTCATTGTAATGTCATTTCAATCCATTTCCTAATACGCTTAAACCTTATGATTTTTATGGCAAACCCCCAAAAACAACCACAACACACATGCATAAGAAAAAACCAAACATCTACCCAAAGCCGAACCGCAAAAAGATGGGAACATAACTCTGCAGAGGCATCAAACCGTAGCTTAAAAACGAGTTGAAGATGACCTAGCACGATTAAAACCAACACACAACACCAAACAAGCATGCGGCCTACCTCAAACACAAAAGAAAGACAAGAAGGAAAAAATGCATACCTCGGTCGAATCTAAGAACAAAGTCGTTGACGAAAGATAATCGATGACCAACAACAACGGACTACAAACCAAAAGACTCGTTAGCATCGAAAACAACCATAGAACCCCGAAACTCAAAAAATCAAAGCATGCATCTACAATGGCGAAAAACATGGAGTGAATAACATATACGAACCCAAAAAACAAAGGAAAACAATTGAAGGAGAGAAGAGAGAAACCAAACCAAACCCAAGCCCATTAACGTGCGGATAAATGCAAACCGATACATCATAAAATCGGACCCGAAAGCAAAAAACGGATAACGCATAACCTAAATTACCCGCAAAATCCCCTTTCGGTGCAATATCGAGCTCACACGAAGCACCTCAACCGCAAAAACCACAGCCAAACACACTGATTAACCACCTAGAAAGAAAATCTAAGAGAAGAAGAAGGTAGGTATCAATAGCTCACCGCAAACCAGATCATCACTTTTTCTCAGAAAAGAAAAAAAAAAGAACAGATCAGAACCCTTTTTTTTGGAAAAAGAAAAGAAAGGAAGAAGCTTCAAAGAACTCACCACCCATAAATCATTTTCATACTTCAATTTCACAGAAATCGTGATGAGTAGTAGTGGATCCTTCTCTCTCTACATTTTGTTAAAGAAATGAAAAGGTAAATCACTGGCTATATATATAGCTAGCTAAGCTGCTTCTTCTTCTCCGGCTGTTTTTTTCCGGCCGTCGTGAAGGTGAAGATGGCGCCGCCGGCGACAAGTAGAGAGTTGTAGAAGAATATTTCAGGCATTAAGAAATTCTCACTGCCGTTAAAGCAGAGTCAAAGATTTTCCGCCGCTTTGATTGTCCTTTTATGTATAATCACATCTGCTTGGATTTTTTCTTCATTGAATAGCTCTGAAAGCTAGACAATATTAATTGGAAGGAAGAAGATAGGAGTTGAAGCGGTGGTGCGGTGATGGAGCGAGAAAAGGACGCGTGTATTTTATTATGACAAAAAGGACGCGTGGGTTGATACATAACGGCGTCGTTTTAATTCCTCTTGGGCCAAAAAAAAAAAAAACAAAAAATAGGAATAGCGACGACCAAAACGTCGCTAAAGGCGTACGACCAAAAACGCCGCAAAAAGTCGTCCAACCAAAACAACAAATTTAAATAGGTTACTCCAAGTATGACTAGTGGCGGCAAACGTGTGCTGCACGTTTTTGGCCCTCGTTTCTGTCCTTATTTCTTGTAGTTAGACCGGCCTCACACATTTAATTGGGCATGTTTAGGTATTCAAATGCATTGTTAATCATATCAACATAAACCTACTGCACCATATTGACATTCACATATTGTTGGAATTAGCATAGCATCTGTTACAAAGGCTTTTAAATTAAGTTTTCTGCTGCATTACACCTTCAGCATACTTATTAGTACATCAGAGTTTCTCAGCTTACTGAGCAGTGTCTGTTTGTGTGTAACTCTGTCTTAAAGTTGTCTAAGAAGTTTTAAAAGTTGACAAGTTTATTCACCCCCTTCTAAACTTGTCTTAAGCCTTTCCAAGGGGACCAACACATTGTTTGCCATTCAAGACCAACAATCCCATGATTATCAAGGCCAGTCATCAGCGTCAGACCATATGTCGGCTTCATTTCTGGCCCAAGCAAGCTGTCCCTAGTACCAAAGTTTGGCATATTCAAAGTGGTAGACATCTGCTTTGCTTTTGATCTCAAATTTTAAATTGAGTCTTTGTGACAAATAGTGTCTTTCTCACTCCCCGCAAACAACATGAGACACTGATCAATAACAAAGCAATCACAAGCAATTAGACATTGATCAAACCGATTATTCTAAAACAAAGGCTAGAGAACAGAGAATTGTGCATATAGACAAAACAAAGGTTTTAAACTAAGCATGTTCATATGAATAATCTGGCTGGAACATGTGCCTATTGCTGAATTGATGACTAATTTTGCTAAATACGACAAATCTAGGGTGAAGAAAGTCCATAGAAGATAAATGAGCTAACCTCCTGTTCGCTCAGCAAGCCTGTCGAAAATGGTAGCTTTGAATGATCCCTAGGCGTCTGTGATGAGCAAATCCTGTCTGCACCCATCATGCATGGTTTGTGACTTTGTGCTGTTTTCTTTCTCTTATTGCGAGTTGTCGGTGGTTTTGGTGGAATTCCCTGGAATGTCACTGAGAAGCTCTGCAACGTATAACTCATTTCCCGTTCCCTTGAAGTTTCTAAGCATTATTTGTGTAAGGTTCTGCATCTGCAAGATAATCGGCTTACGTGTTTCCATTTCAATCAAATCGTCCTAAAAAATAACAGTACTTAACCACATAAGATAACAGATCTTGTTTACATGCTAAAGAAAGCAAATAAGTTAAAGAAACTAAATGCCAAAGAATGGTGCCCTCACAAAATCATCTAGCCTAACCTCTGGAAACAATTCATGCTTCAACTGCAAATCATCTGGGTCTGCACATGTTTCAACGCACCATTCCGCCCCAAAGTCTTTATGCACAATTCCAATTCCAAAGTCTCTAGCTTTGGACACAATTCCGTGCCAAGCACGTCCAATTTTCGGTAACAGTCAATAATAGCTACAAGTACTTTAAATTATTGAATGCAATATTCTCAAAGATACTTGTATCCCCAAATAAATTCTATAACATAAAAGAAGACCGCAAATTTCATCCATGGGCAAAAAGCATATAACAAACCAATGTGAAAAAAATTAAAAAAATAATAAAAAAATGTGTGCGAAATCAAATTCCACTTTGAAGAATCAAGAACAAGTATGCATAAACCTTCGAGAGGCAACGAAGACAAAACTATCAATGACAACCGTGAATAGCAAGAACACTAAACAAGGCACAAATATCTACAAAGAAAAGCATTAGAAGCTACATAATGAATCCCTTTACCCTATCCAAATTTGTATAGAATTAAGAGTTATTAATCGAGAATTTTTTATGACTTTCTTGCGAGAATTTTGTACATCGACCGGTTCCTTAAATAAGGATTACATGAAGAGATGAACCTACTACAATCTACATGAAGATAAACTTAATTTATATGTTTGAGTTTAACATGGCTTCACAATTTCAGAATCTCTCAAATTCGTGAACTTTTGTGATTAAAGAACAAAACCTTAATATAGGACACTACACAGAAAATTTAAGCAAATTTAGACGTCAAGTTCATTTTCAATGTTCTTTATAACAAATGCTGCAACAATTGAAAAATAACAGATTGACACAATATAAAGATCGTGTCATCGCAATTTCGTAGCATCGAAAGCAAGTTTGCCATGGCGTGAGCTTCAACAAACGAGATCAATCACAAGCAAACAGCAAGCATTAACAATTATAAAAACAAAAAATGAAAGAAAGAGGAAAGATCAATTACGGAGTAGAGGAAGAAGGCGAAAGGCAGCTAAAACTTCTTTGAAGATCAATGGCTGCAAACATTTTGGGGAAACAGAGTAAACATGCTTGAGAATGAACACCAACTCCTTGCAAGGTTCTGCATAGTAATTGCACTGATCAATCGATGAGAATTTGGAGGTGAGGTTTAACTATAGGAATCTCTCCATCTCTGCATCGGCTTCGTACTTCGCCTTCATCACGACGGAATCAGATCATCCACCCCCTGTAGCCACGTCTGAGATCGGTGGCGGTCACGGTGTCGTGTTTCCCAAAGGCAATTACGGGCAGGCTTCAGGCTCCTCCTTCAATTCCTTCTCTCTCTTCTTCAAATACATGCTTGTGGAAGCAATGCACCGCAACAGTCAAAATCAGATTAAAATTTACTTATTGATCAACTACATTATGTAGCGAAAGATCAACCACTCACAAATTAGCAATATCAACAGATTAGCAACAAATTAGCAATATGAAGACCAGAGCTCTTATTTTCTCGCCCTACCCTACCAGTAAGCCTATGAAGCCACAAACTTGAAAATCATTAGTTTTCATACATGCCTATCAAATGCAATGAATCCAATTTCACAAAGATGCAAAGGAAGCGAAGAAAATATACCTAAGTAAACAAATGAGATGCCAATTGAAAAAATAAACGTACACACATAAATAAAATGCTAATAATACATGCAGGAAGTAAAACAAAAGAGGAATTACCGGTGATGGTAGAGCATGAAAGGTGGAGAAAATAAAGGAGCATGATTGAGCCATAGAGAATCGGTCATTACATCGAAATTAGATCGTGTACGCGGCTATTAGAGAGACTAATAACCTAATAAGTAGAGGAGAGAAACCGAGAGGTTACCCGACGAAGTCACCCGGCTTTTTTCTCGTCTTCGCCACCTTCGGACATTGCGAGTAGTTCTCCGTCACAATCCGATACAGTGTTGAACACAAAAAAACAAAAACCTAACCATAGAGCTCAGAAATTCTGGATAAATAAACAAGAACGGCTTCACATAAAATGGAATTGTTCGTTGGAAAGATAAATCAGAAATTTCTAAGCATAAATATTTTAAAATAAAAAAAATAAACACAAACATTCAAAAACCTAACCGCAGAGCTCAGAATTCGTAAATGAAGTGGCAACATCAATCCACCAAATAGCGGACATCGGCTTCTATAACGGCGGACACCAGCACATGCATCTGCAATAAGGCCGCATCTAGAATGGAAATGGCGAGATCCGATGCCTTGTTCTGAGATTTGGCCAACCATACCAATATTTATATCCGATTCTGCAAGGGGTAAAACAAAAACAAAAAATTGGTATTAACCTCGGTTTATTAACGGTGTACAAAAAATAATTGTTAACAAAACTTGAAAATGAAGAAGAAGAGTGCGGAAGGTAGGAGGTGGTTAAGCAGAAAGGTCGCCGGTGGCGGCGCCGAGTTTGGGAGACGAATTGAAGCGTGAAAGAGCTTAGCAGATGAGAGAGGTGGTGTTTCACCAGATAAACTCGATTTGCAGAGAAATGGGGGGTTTTGAAGTTGTGAATAAATGTGGAAGGAAATTAGTGGCTGAAATATCGGTGGTGGTGATATACGTGTCGACTCGAATTTGCCCCCCCCCCCCCCCCCCCCCCCCCAAAAAAAAAGTGAAGTGGACGACGAAAAAGAAAGTGTGCTGAGAAAAGGACGCGTGTGAGGACAGGGAAAGAAAACATTTGATAAAAACGGCGTCGTTTTTCTTTTCCCAGGAAAAAAAAAGGAATATAGCGACGACCAAAACGTCGCTAAAGGCGGACGACCAAAAACGTCGCAAAAAGCCGTATGCAAATTTAATATGTATACTACTATGTATGATATACTAACATGTATGATATTGGTGTATAATAAGATGTGATTTGCTTTTTTATGTATTAATTCCTTACATCAGAAGTCATAAACTTTCTATGTTTAAGCAATATATTGGTAGAAATGCAAAACAGTGTTCACAGTTTTAGAGACTTTAATTTTGCTGGTCTGTCAACTAGGATACGATTCAATCATAATAAAGTATGTGTAAGAAATATCTAGTTCTTTGTATTAAATTAAATATTCTATATTTTTAAATTAATAAAGGTAAATAAAAAAAACCTTTATTATGACTTTGGAAATAAAAATCTTCAAAGATGATACTTTTCAAGAAATTGAATCTTTGGAAGATGGTTGAATTGATGTGTGATGAGGACGGATTTAACCATGCCACATGACATCCACATACCACCTCAAACAGTAAGAGAAATGCCCTTACTGTCCTAAGGTTAAAGGGCTACAAGCCCAAAAGCCGAACAGAACCCTCAGGGGTGGAGCTGACCAGGGTATTCCTCAGTCCACAGCAGGTCGGTCAGGACGAAATAGAGGTGGATCTGCGTAGCTCGGTCTCATTGGCCTCGGTGACTCGCCGTAGGTCGGCTAGAGCGTATGAAGATAACTATATGGTTAACAGGATAATTATGTAAAGAATCCTAAGCCACTAAAGCTCTGATCTTTATCGTTAAAATACCAAGATTATCTACTACAATCAAGTGTCCATTATGGACTCTTTTTCCGTATTCTTCAAGTAATATTAAATCGTATTTGTCATGATAAATACGATTTAATATTACTTGAAAAATACGGAAAAAGAGTCCATAATGGACACGGCCCATGCAGACCTAGGGCACAAGTGTTCTCTATTTAAACGTTCAAAAGAACTACGGCAGACTTGATTTCAATACACTCCTTGGATATGTAGGTAACTTGTGAGAAAATATCTCAGGCTCAGTCTAAATCACCCCCAAAAATACGTACATCTCCTCATTCATACTTTTTCTGTTTATTATCATTGATTCAATTATCACTAGATATACGACCCAGGTTTGTTCCCGACGAAATTTTGCTTCGTCAATGTGCTTGCAAGAAGCTGATTATGTTTGTTGCTATTTGATACTTTTACACCTTGGATACTTCTAATTGACTTTGTAAATTAAACCGCATGTTGTCAACTTAAACTTCCACCAAATGTTGTCACGTCGATTGAACCATCGATTCTCATGACACAATTTAGGAAAACTTATTCAGAAGACCTAATATAAGACATACTCTTTTTCGAAAGAGACAATGTGATGGGTCATATATAATATATGCCCCATTTTTTGGTGTATTAGGCAACAAAGATAAATTTTGTACGGCAAAGTCGGCAGACCCGAACCCCAAAACAGCTATAAAAACTCCTAATTACATAAATTGACATCACAATAAACCTTTTTCACCCTAAACCAACAACCATCCTGAGCACTTTGAAATCTCATCTTGGTTACTTCATAGTTGATGATCGCGTGTAAGTCTATTATATTAGTAAGAGGACTAGGTTCATCGCAGTATAACAAACAATTGTAAGTGTCGATCCTACAGAGACATGAGTAAACTCTCAAATAAACGGTACTAATGCATGGCTAAAAAAACATTTAGTGGTCATGCACCAAAAGAAAACGAAATAAAACAACTTCCCTTCCTCCCAACCAATCTATCTAGCTTAATATTAACTAATCTTCCACAATTAACGACTTCGTAATTTCCCGGTATACCAGATTCACAAGTTTTTATATTATTCAGCTATGAGTGTGATCCCCTAATTTAGCCAATCTTCTAATTGATTAGACAACTGGCCATGCGTGCAGTTAACCTACCTTATGGTGCATTAACATCACACGCACTAAGAATTAGGGATCTCGGGATGAACCGAAACCTCATCTAGGAAGCCATTGACAATGGTTAGAAGTGCCTAAACGAACGATTAACTATGTCCTAACTAACACTTCAATAATGTTCCTTCATGATAATTTACGATAAAAATTGCTAGACTTGCCATATCTGACACACGTAAGTTAAACCTGAAAATCATCATATTTATTTATCGTATTGGATCTCTGTTCAAAATAAATATGATGTTTAACTATATAAAATTTTCCGATAAAAAAAACTATATAAATTAAGGGGATCTTTATTTGCACCACGGTTCATCTACCACTGTACCACTTTATATCTCATACCCCACTTTAAAACCCAAATCTACCTATGTACCACATTGAATTTTCAATATTTTCAATCTTTAATTACACCTCATTTTTTTTCACTTCTACACCACGTTTTTATACTATTCCACACCAATTTCGAAAACACGATTTAGTCCAACATTTAATAAATGAATCCAATAACTCCAGTTCTTTTTCCATCTCTAATTCTCCCTCCAACACCACCGCCCATTTCCACCATCTCCACCACCCATTTTCACCATCTCCACCAACCAACACCTTAAACCATTTGCTCAATAAGCTCCGGGGTGACACCGTTGCCGATTTCGTCATTTCGACCCTCACTTTTGCAGAATCAAGCAATGTCTTTTTCATGTGTACAAATGAGAGAAATCTGAGAATGGAATCTTTTCTTCATGCATCCATTATCAAGAACCAAGAATTTTAAAACTTCAAATGCAATCTCCGGGGCGTGTTTGTAGTGTGCTTGTAGTTTGGAATTCTATGTTACATGTACCAACATTTTAAACCATTGCCCTGGAGCCTGAAAACCCATCCTTTCCCGATCTGAAACATTGCCCCCCGTCTCCGATCTGAAACTCCGCCGCCGCCGCCGCCTCCCCCGAATCTGAACCCCGCCCCTCAATTGTAGTGGAGCTTATAATGTTGTGTTGGAATAATGTCCTAAACCCAATCGGGTTGGACCTGATCCGACCGGGTCGGATCATTTCTACTATTTCTTTATGTTTATACATATATTAAATGGCTTTCTGTTGTCATATATCTGTTCTTTTAAAGAACCAACTATGAATTGTTATATGATAACGTCCTTAGTATTAAACTGTGATAGAGAAACCATGACGGGCGATTATGGTTGATGAGATCTCTAATCACTTTATTATGTTTGATACTTAAATGTCTCTAGGCTGATGTACTATTAAACAGGGCATTGATAGTATAAACAGACTAGCACGTATTAGATGTCTTCTGTCTTTAAGGGCATGGATAGATCTCGTCTATCAAAGTGTAGAGACACTTGGACTGTACGTGGACGTGTATTAGAGAATGCGTACGTTAGACTGACCCACTTACACGGATAAGTGTCACACTATGTGACGGTTGTGTAATTATCCTTAGGACCATAGTCTATATGGCATCACGGTGTAGATTGTCATGCTTTGACACTATTGAGGTTTCCCCTAGCCACGGGGCGATCATGCGGTAGTGATTGGGTGTGATACTGAAGCATGCGGAGTATACATGTTTGGTCGTCTGGAAATCGCGTACCCTATCAGCAGGGTGAATATCCGAAAGGGCCTTCTTATAAGGAATGTCTTACTCTCGTGAATCTTTGCAAAGTGGAAGTAAATGAGTTACTTCGAGAGAGAGCATGAGATCCAGATTATAAGATACGGTTGTTAATGTTTGACACTCGACGTACGACCGTATGGATATTATTACAGCGATATGATTGTAAGTTACACGGTAACTGTTTCACATGAAAGGTAGTAGTCATTGCATTTGACTCTTCCGATGATTGGGGGTCACGGTGTGTTGCTAGACGCTATCCCGTGATCGTTAGCCATGAAGGGCATTTTCATAATTTGCACTTTGTGTCTACGGCCAACATATTCGGAAGTCTATCAGATCACACACATATGAATATCTAGCCGGATTAAAATGTGGTTATAGATGATAACCAAATAAGGAAAGTTTATCTCGAGACTATAAGGGTTATAGTGGTAAATTAATATGGTGGTATTTATTTATTATGAATAAATATAATACAAGATATTAATTATGATGATTAATTAAATATGCATATCGATACATATAAATTTCAAAATTATGTATATATGTGATATACATGTATTTTTGTAAATTAATTAATCATAGTATTATATTAATTAAAGAATATTCCGGAAGCCAATATTTGGCTATATGGGGCGCCACATTGAAGTGTATATGATACACTTGGATTGTGCAATTTAATTAATAAGATTACCATATATTAATATTAGATATTAATGACTATAGATTTGCACACATGTGTAAATTGATTTATGATAATAAGATAAATATAGTCAATATAAGATATTGACAATATCTTGGAAATATTTAATATGGGATATTAAATTAAATGAGATAAATCAATCAATTATATTTTCCTTATTTTATTAGAAAAACACTGTCTTCTCCTCCATACCTAGATGGGGCGCCCCTCTCACTATAAATAAGAGGTGGGTGTCAAGCACTTTTGTACATCACAATTTCAAGAACTAATAGTTCTTGTGTAAAATAGAGAGCATCCTATAGAGAGTTGGAGAGAGGGGAAAAAGGCCGGTCTAGCAACCGGAGTTTTCCACTAGCAATCCATGATGGGATTCCGGCAGGCTGGTTCGTGTGGACCGGCGGTAGAGGCCGAACACTTGGGCGGCTCTATGCAGAACTACTCTCCTTAGACGGTCAAAGCGTCGATCTTTTAGATCAAGCAAGGTAACCACCGTCTTTAGCTTATTTGTTTATTGCTTAAACGAAGTCAATCTTGGGTCGATAGGAAATAAATTTTTGAATTCCGCTGCGTTCCCGCGTAGATTTCCTAACATGTTGATGAAGTAAATGTTTTAGTTCTGCAGTCTCAAGGACTTGGAAATAATAATGGGATGCCGGATTTGCAGAAGGGTAGTGCAATTACAGCACCATTTGCAGCGGCAAGGTTTGAGACGGTTTTCTATGGGTGGGGGGGGGGGGGGGTTTGTGAATTCTAAAAGTTTTTCAAGAACCAAGAATTTTACAACTGTTAGTAATACCATCCGCAACGGAAGCGATTTTATGGATCTAGATCTATAATATATACGTAATAAAACAACTAGATCTATATCTACAAGGGGGTTGTAGTACATACCTATTGGATCTCTAAATCCAATTCGAAGAACCGCAACAAGAAGATTGAACAATGATGTGAAGAGCACCACGATCTTCCGTACGTGTGATCCAAGCAACTCCCGGTGGAAGGAAATTCTCGTCTCGAATCCTTCCGATATGCTACCCGGAAAATCTCCAAGATTCTCCCCTTAACTCCCCTTGGCCGAAAATTTCTTCCTCCTCTCTAAGAGGTGGAACTCGAAAATATTGTGTGTGTTAAGGCTTAGGAGAACTCTCTTTATATAGGAGAGTAATCATTGTCCTCCAAGGATTAAATAATTAAGAGATAATTATTACATTAACCCTTTTTCCAAATAAAAGATAAATAAAATAATTATCCCAAACAAATTAGGATAAATCATATTATTAGCTAATATTCCATGATTTATCATTTAACAAATAAAAGATAAATCACACATTAAATAATTATCCAAGAAAACTAATTTCTTAATAATTAAATAATATAAATTGCATGCGCACCTTTCTTTAAAATTAAGGTCACGCACCTTTTCAATATATTTGACCAAAAATTAGGTCAACACACCAATTCGGGCGAGTCCACGAAAAATGTCTTTTCCGTGTATTTAATTATTTAGCCCAACTAATTTAATAGTCCACTAAACAATTAATTTACATATCATTTTAATAAAGTCCAACAAGAACTAAATTAATATTATTAGGATTCGACGTACGAGAATAGCTATGCTATATTAGGAGGCACGTCGGGGACCATGGACTAATAATCGGCGGCTCCGATAAATCAAATAAATAATTATCTTACGAACGAATAATTATATTCGATAAATCAATCACGGGAATATGCCACCATAATCCCGTGATCGCACTCCTCCGATTATAAGATTATATTTATCTCCTCACGAGAATAATAATAAGCGTCCATTGATATAATCATTACATATGGATTAATCCTCCATAGACTGTTCATTCTAAATCGGGAAATTTCCGTTAACCCTTTTTAGAACCTCTTATCCTTATTTACCATTAACCCCCTAGTGATCAATTAGTGCACATAACTGACTAGTAGCTAATTAGTCAAATGTGAACTCCCGGGATCGATCATTTTCTTAGGGCTAACAAATAAGGGAACTGCCTATCTACTTCCATAAATGGAAGGAATGGATTCCGTATCTGTGATAACACAGACTAGTCACTCAATCCAGTACAATGCCAAGATGGGGTAATTCAGACCACAGACTCAGTGTAATCCTTAACCGTCAAGTCAAACCTCATACTGATTCAAGCAGTTGACTGTGATCACCTCAGGATTAAGATATATCCATAAATATGATCATCCATTGATTCGATAAGACTTCTCGATTACGGAATTATATCGTGAACTCTAATCAAATCGGTCCACCCTATATGATATATCTATCATATATAAATGCCCCATTAGGTTCTCTTAACCGAAAGTCCGGATAAGACAATCACACCTATTGTGTTCGGGCGCATTAATAGCACGTTAAAGGAGAGACCCGATACTCTCGATTAACTTCACTACGGGCTAATTGTATTTTAAGTACATCTTCACTAACTCAATCCTCCCGTGTATATACCATACACTGAGTTAAGTGATTACATAAACGATATACTTAGGGTTTTCTGTAGTGTAAATACTATTGTCACATCGGTGAATATGAGAATAATAAATATGAATAATATCATCATTTCATTTATTAAATAAAACAATTACAAAATTGTCTTTCGGGCATTACACCTAACAATCTCCCACTTGCACGAAAGCATGTGATTAATTGTTTTAGAGCACACCTTATTATTTAAAATTACAGCAAACTACATCTCCCACTTACTCTAAAGCAATGGATACTCATCCCGTATTTTAGTACCCACAAAACTTATCATAACCATTTCAGATTCCAAAGTACACTCCGAGTATGCCGTCGTAGGATAGGTCAGCGACTCGGGGAGCACTTATATCTGAATGTCATGGGTCTTAATGATCAGTCAGGTTGTCGGCTCGAGGCGATCCGTAGAATCGAAACGTCGCCGGTCCATCTAATCATGTGGTACTTTCCCAATATGCTCTTGAACTCAAGTGATTTCGGAAATCCTTATAAGCTACCCCTTCATCGTTTGCACAATGATGTGGTATCGGCTTTCCAAATCTAGAATCACTCCCAGATATGAAAAGGAAATCCTTAAGCTATATCGCCTCTCTAGCTACTACAAAAGCCGCTAATCACCCAACTAGTTAAAGTCGAGTTGGCGTTGCTGGATTCTTCCAGGCAATAGCTTCAACACAAGAGTAAACACTGAGACCGAGATCAACTTAACGATCATCCTTAATCTGACACAAAGTCAGAACCAGTGTATTCTCACATATCCAAGTTCACATATCCAACTTATCATAACCATTTCAATTAGTCATTGAACCTTTAAGACAATCTAACCAGACTGGGAGAAAGGAATCACCCTGAACCAGTCTTCAGGTCTTGTCTTTTAGGGACTATGCACTAACTGTGGAAAATGAAGAAGTGTTTATCTAAATATTGAAACCAATTGCTTTTAATAGTTCTTAAGATGTGTTTTATATACTTATTTCAGCAGTTGTAAGTGGTTTTGACTTTATCAAACAAAAGTCCGAGTCTTGGATTCGTACTACAAATGGTATATTCACTTCCTATACGACAAACAAATTATCGAATAGAAGGTAAATCCATTCGTTCCAACGAATCTTAAACCGAAAATAAATTTTCCGCGATATCCAAGGATTGAATCCGAGATTCATTTCCTCATATCACTCCCACTATTTATAGCTAAAATTACGCCCGTTGTCTAGTCTATTAATCGTTAATGCATAACTATCTTGTTCTTCCAAAGAACATAGTCTACGAGAAAATCACCAAGGATTCATAGGTTGGTGATCCGAAATCACTATCCTTATCCTATGGTTTTCGGTTTATTAATTTTCGGTTTAGCCTTAAAATCAACTCAGTTTTAGATGACTAACACTCTTAGACATACTCTCCCATTCTTGACTTTCCGTAAATGGAAACAGTTTTGAACTAGCAGTTCGTGTGAGTAGACACTACTCTTGCTACTCTTGAACCGTGGGATGTCTATTTCGAGTGTTACTTGTCCGGACTTGTCGGATTTTCTAATATACTAGAAAACAACAAATCATAACATTAAAGCTCCCACTAGTTTATCGGTTCCAAATACCGTCTAACCAAAGAATGCTTCATTTTATGATTTTCCAATTTTTCAATTTGAAAATCTCTCGTGTAACACTTACACACAAGTTCTAATGTTTCCGAGAAAAATACAAATCATAAAACTCCCACTAGTTCATCGATTCCAAATATCGTCTAACTAGCAACAGTTCATGATTTTCCGATTTTTCAATTAGAACGGTTACGTGTGTAGTCACTACACACTGAAAATTCACTAGAAGAATTTCAAAGTCCGAAATCACCTTTGATCAAACTAAGTTTGTCTTCCGTTTTACACGAATGACACTAGTGACATGCCTATATGTCACTCTGGTTTTTAAATGGCTTAAGAGAAAATATCTCTTTTGAAAAATAATTTGCATTATCGATTAACTAGTTCAACGTCCTAGTTACTTTCCACTTTTTAACGAAGTCAATACTAGTCAATTATAAATTTTAAGCAATTTAGTAAGGGATATAATGCTGTAAATAAAATGACATATATTAATTCAAGTTTAACACTACTATATTTATTTTAGGAATTGTAAACTAAAATTAAGTCTACTCTACCATTCCAAGGTTTTAACCTCGCATCTCAGTGCCGCCTTAGGGTAGGTCAAAGAGATGACGGTTAAAGCGAGACAATCTCATCAATGAATAACTTGTGAGAATCGAACATCCCACGAGAATCGAACATCCCTTTATTCATTGACTACCTTCCTTTTTAAGCCTAGGTATTACCAAAAATACCCATGATGAGTGTGACCTACTATATCGGATCTCTTAGGTACGCCCCGAGTGTGCCGTCTTAGGATAGGTCGGTGACCCGACGAGTACCCGTAAATCCTATCCTTTCGGAGACCAAGCCATGAATGTTGATAGGGGTGAACACCATCCTTAGGGGGACGAAATCAAAGCGCCGCGAGGCGTCACCCTTCTCTCACTTACTTGTATCTATAGTAGAGGCCGTGGGGTTGGGCGTCGCCTCCCCCGCTCCCACTCAATATTTTGGAAGTGGTGGTGGGTTAACTAACCACGTCTTTTTGATGTTAACATAAAAGCACATCAAATCAAGGATTCCGAATGGTGTCGGTAACGTAGGCAAGCCTACCCGTCCTATTCGTTGGAACATATGTGACAGTCGGACGAAGTCGGGTCAAGAGAGCCCTATTGAGATTAGAAGGAATCACCCCTCCGCTCTCGGTTTGGCTTAGTCTTGCCGGACCCCCGTGCATACATCACACTAGGAGGGTTAAGTCGTTCGAGCGAAGCTCAATTGACCACCCAACCTATAAGCGAACCGTTTTTATCCAAGATTTGTTGTTCTTTTACCATCATTCAATCTCGTAGACACTACGAATCGAAAACGTGATCTCGTTTGAGCTTTAAGGCGGTTCACCGAGAACACACACCGAAAGGCTAACGATTTCATAACCCGTCCTCGGATCTTTAATTAGTTACTAAATTTATTAATTACCACGTATTAATTAAATTTCAACTAATTACACGAGTTTGTATACATGCCTATTTTAATTACCAAAATTAAAATGCTACATGTATGCATGGAGTGGATTTATGATATGATGCATGTCATGGAAATTCCGATTTTATATCTATTTTATGATCGAACACATAAAAAATAAATTGCGGAAAATTTAAACACCGAGATGGATTGTTGGTACCCCCGTATCTAATCTATCCTAGGAAAAATAAATTACAATCTTATTGTCTTCGAGTCTTGATCTTCGAATCTTGAACTCGAACCGCCGGATCACGAACCACGAACACCCGAGAGGAGAAAAGGTCTTTTTAATTAAATAAGTCCAATTATTATAATTAATCCAAAATTTTATTTTTTTTTTTATTTGTATCATGCGGCTGTTACAAAAAAAATTATTTTCCAAATTTTTTTTTTTTTTTTTTTTTTTCAGTCGGCAGTTTTGTAGGGGAAAAAAATTAGGTTTGCCAAAAAAAAAATCACATGCAGCCGCATGCAAAAAAACCTAGCCGCATTCAATATTTTATAAACAGGACTTTTAGCGACGCTTTCCAGCGTCGCAGAAAGTCCTGTAAGCAGTTTTTAATAAAATTTTATCCGTTTCTCCTCGTTCATACCTTGGGTTTCGCCTTGATCTTCAATTTTCCAGCAAGATCTTCATATTTTCCAGCCCGGATATTCAAAATTACAATAAAAGATGCTACTTTTACAAATAAATTTCGAAAATTGACATAAAATAAATACAATTCCTATGCTCAATTGTTGCTAAACAAAGGAGCTACAATAGATCTAACGAGTAAACAGTACCAACCCCAATCCATCTCTTCAACCAAGACATTCATAACATAAAAAAATAAAACAAAATTTCGGCCCCTTTTTTTTTTTTTTTAAAAAAAATTGGGACAAAAAATCTACATGTTTTACCACTCCTAGATCTAATATTTTATACGTATAAATATAGATCACCTTGGCAACTGATACCACTGTTAGTAATACCATCCGCAACGGAAGCGATTTTATGGATCTAGATCTATAATATATACGTAATAAAACAACTAGATCTATATCTACAAGGGGGTTGTAGTACATACCTATTGGATCTCTAAATCCAATTCGAAGAACCGCAACAAGAAGATTGAACAATGATGTGAAGAGCACCACGATCTTCCGTACGTGTGATCCAAGCAACTCCCGGTGGAAGGAAATTCTCGTCTCGAATCCTTCCGATATGCTACCCGGAAAATCTCCAAGATTCTCCCCTTAACTCCCCTTGGCCGAAAATTTCTTCCTCCTCTCTAAGAGGTGGAACTCGAAAATATTGTGTGTGTTAAGGCTTAGGAGAACTCTCTTTATATAGGAGAGTAATCCTTGTCCTCCAAGGATTAAATAATTAAGAGATAATTATTACATTAACCCTTTTTCCAAATAAAAGATAAATAAAATAATTATCCCAAACAAATTAGGATAAATCATATTATTATCTAATATTCCATGATTTATCATTTAACAAATAAAAGATAAATCACACATTAAATAATTATCCAAGAAAACTAATTTCTTAATAATTAAATAATATAAATTGCATGCGCACCTTTCTTTAAAATTAAGGTCACGCACCTTTTCAATATATTTGACCAAAAATTAGGTCAACACACCAATTCGGGCCGAGTCCACGAAAAATGTCTTTTCCGTGTATTTAATTATTTAGCCCAACTAATTTAATAGTCCACTAAACAATTAATTTACATATCGTTTTAATAAAGTCCAACAAGAACTAAATTAATATTATTAGGATTCGACGTCCGAGAATAGCTATGCTATATTAGGAGGCACGTCGGGGACCATGGACTAATAATCAGCGGCTCCGATAAATCAAATAAATAATTATCTTACGAACGAATAATTATATTCGATAAATCAATCACGGGAATATGCCACCATAATCCCGTGATCGCACTCCTCCGATTATAAGATTATATTTATCTCCTCACGAGAATAATAATAAGCGTCCATTGATATAATCATTACATATGGATTAATCCTCCATAGATCGTTCATTCTAAATCGGGAAATTTCCGTTAACCCTTTTTAGAACCTCTTATCCTTATTTACCATTAACCCCCTAGTGATCAATTAGTGCACATAACCGACTAGTAGCTAATTAGTCAAATGTGAACTCCCGGGATCGATCATTTTCTTAGGGCTAACAAATAAGGGAACTCGTTATCTACTTCCATAAATGGAAGGAATGGATTCCGTATCGTGATAACACGGACTACTCACTCAATCCAAGACAATGCCAAGATGGGGTAATTCGGACCACGGACTCGGTGTAATCCTTAACCGTCAAGTCAAACCTCATACGATTCAAGCGGTTGACTGTGATCACCTCGGGATTAAGATATATCCATAAATATGATCATCCATTGATTCGATAAGACTTCTCGATTACGGAATTATATCGTGAACTCTAATCAAATCGGTCCAAACCCTATATGATATATCTATCATATATAAATGCCCCATTAGGTTCTCTTAACCGAAAGTCCGGATAAGACAATCACACCTATTGTGTTCTGGGCGCATTAATAGCACGTTAAAGGAGAGACCCGATACTCTCGATTAACTTCACTACGGGCTAATTGTATTTTAAGTACATCTTCACTAACTCAATCCTCCCGTGTATATACCATACACTGAGTTAAGTGATTACATAAACGATATACTTAGGGTTTTCTGTAGTGTAAATACTATTGTCACATCGGTGAATATGAGAATAATAAATATGAATAATATCATCATTTCATTTATTAAATAAAACAATTACAAAATTGTCTTTCGGGCATTACACCTAACAACAACATCGAATGCAATCTCCGGGGCGTGCTTGTAGTGTGCTAGTAGTTTGGAATTCTATGTTGTACATGCACCAACATTTTAAACCACTGCCCTGGAGCCTGAAACCCCGTCCTTTCCCGATCTGCAACATTGCCCCCCTCCTCCGATCTGAAACTCCTCCGCTGCCACCTCCCCCCTAATCTGAACCCCGCCCCTCAATTGTAGTGGAGCTTATATTGTTGATGAAGTCAATGTTTTAGTTTTGCAGTCTCAAGGACTTGGAAATAATAATAGGCTGCGGATTTGCAGAAGGGTAGTGCAATTACAGCACCATTTGCAGCGGCAAGGTTTGAGACGGTTTTCTATGGGTGGGGGGAGGGTTTGTGAATTCTAAAAGTTTATCAAGAACCAATAATTTTACAACATCGAATGCAATCTCCGGGGCGTGCTTGTAGTATGCTTGTAGTTTGGAATTCTATGTTGTACATGTACCAACATTTTAAAGCATTGCACTGGAGCCTGAAACCCCATCCTTTCCCGATCTGAAACATTGCCCCCCTCATCTGATCTGAAACTCCACCGTCGCCGCCACCTCCCCCCGAATCTGAACCCCGCCCCTCAATTGTAGTGGAGCTTATAATGTTGATGAAGTCAATGTTTTAGTTCAAGGACTTGGAAATAATAATGGGATGCCGGATTTGCAGAAGGGTGGTGCAATTATAGCACCATTTGCAGCGGCAACATTTGAGACGGTTTTCTATGGGTGGGGGAGGGGTTTGTGAATTCTAAAAGTTTATCAAGAACCAAGAATTTTACAACATCGAATGCAATCTCCGGGGCGTGCTTGTAGTGTGCTTGTAGTTTGGAATTCTATGTACATGTACCAACATTTTAAACCATTGCTCTGGCGCCTGAAACCCCATCCTTTCCCGATCTAAAATATTTCCCCCTCCTCCGATCCAGGGACGGACCCAATTAACAAAGGGTGGGGGCACTAGTGCGCCCACTGAGATCCGAAAAATGATGTATTTTTGTTAGTAAAAAATGTTAAAACACTACTGATGCCCCCATTCGATATTTGTATTTGTTCTGGTGCCCCCACTACTCCGATATGAAATTCCGCCGCCACCACCTCCCCCGAATCTGAACCCCGCCCCTCAATTGTAGTGGAGCTTATAATGTTGATTGAAGTCAATGTTTTACAGTCTCAAGGACTTGGAATTAATAATAGAATGCCGGATTTGCAGAAGGGTAGTGCAATTAGCACCATTTGCAGCGGCAAGGTTTGAGACGGTTTTCTATGGGTGGGGGGGGGGGGGGGGTTGGGTTTTTGAATTCTAAAAGTTTAGGGAGAGATATAATAATATACAATTTTGGTGGTAGTAAATAATGTTTGGCAATAGTGTTTTACTTTTTTTTTCAACTTTGTAATAAAAATGTTGTGTATGAGTAGATTTAGTGATCCTGAAAAACTAGACGTAGTGTACTAGGTAGATGTCATATTTTTTTTATTTAATGGGGTGCAGTGATAGATTTGTCATGGTGCGAAGAAAGACCCCCTAAATTAAATCCCCTAAAAAAACTATATAATTTAGGGGGAATGAGGAAGAAAGACACTAACATTTCATCAATCAAAGAGAATGACAGCTTTTTGAAACTTTTGCATAAATGACAAATTTATTTTATTTTATTTTTTTAATTAATAGGCGCCTTTTGTTTCCAAAAAAAAAAGGGAGAATGAGGGAGAATGACAGAAATATTTCATCAATTGAGTAGAATGACAGTCTTTTGAAACTTTTGCATAAAGGACAAAACTATTTATTCACTGTCGAAATTCACTTGTGTTCGAAATTCACTGTTTAAATTCACTGTCGAAATTCACTGTCGAAATTCATTAATTTTCAAAAATTCATTGTCGGAATTCATTGATTTTCGGGATTCACTGTCGAAATTCATTGATTTCGAGATTCACTGGGGAGATTCACTGATTTTCGGGATTCACTGCTTGTCCTTCTCGCTATAAAAATTATGCAGTTGTCCTTCTCCCTATAAAAAATATGTAGCTGTCATGTTACTTAAAAATATTCCAGATTGTGTCCTTATCTCTAATTCCCCAAAAAAAAAAAACAACACACTTACTCTCTCATCCATTTTTTTAAACACTCATATCTTTCAATTTAGAACTTAAAATTTGAAAATTCTTTCACCAATTTTTTTTATTTTTTATGCTCTTTATTTTGAGACCACATTCAACATATTCCGATGTGATTTCAGAAAATCCGCTGTTGAAATTCACTATTATTCCAAATTCACTGTCGAAATTCACTGATTTTTGGGATTCACTAGGTATATTCATTGAGTGAATTTCGACAGTGAATCTCACAAAAAAATTATGTAATTATATCGAACCAAGTCTCAAAACGAATAGCATCAAAAAATAAAAAATTCATTGAATTTTTTTATCTCGTTTGGATCTCTAGATCAAAAGATATGAGTGTTTGAAAATATGGGAGGAAAGAGAAAGAAAAAAAACCTGGAGCAGCGTCCGGGCTTCACCGCGTTGGATTTTTTTATTTATCTTTTTTTTGTTCTTCAGACTATAAAAATTAGGGGGAATGAGCGAGAATGACAGAAATATTTCATCAATTGAGTAGAAGGACAGTCTTTTGAAACTTTTGCATAAAGGACAAAACTATTTACCCACTGTCGAAATTCACTGTTGAAATTCACTGCCGAAATTCACTGTCGAAATTCACTAATTTTCAAAATTCATTGTCGAAATTCACTGATTTTCGGGATTCACTGTCGAAATTCACTGATTTCGGGATTCACTGGGGAGATTCATTGATTTTCGGGATTCACTGTTTGTCCTTATCGCTATAAAAATTATACAGATGTCATTCTCCCTATAAAAATATGTAGCTGTCATGTTATTTAAAAATATTCCAGATTGTGTCTTTATCCCTAATTTCCCATAAAAATTATGGAAAATTAGGGATAAGGACACAATCTGAAATATTATTAAGCAACAGGACAACTACATATTTTTTATAGGGAGAAGGACAACTGCATAATTTTTATAGCGAGAAGGACAAACAATGAATCCCGAAAATCGATGAATCTCCCTAGTGAATCCCGAAATCGATGAATTTCGATAGTGAATTTTGACAAGATGAATCCCGAAAATCGGTGAATCCCGACAATGAATTTTGAAAATTAGTGAATTTCGGCGGTGAATTTAAACAATGGAATTTCGAACACAAGTGAATTTCGATAGTGGATAAATAGTTTTGTCCTTTATGCAAAAGTTTCAAAAGACTGTCCTTCTACTTAATTGATGAAATATTTTTGTCCTTCTCCCCTCATTCCCCCTAAAAATTATGGGAGTTGTCCTTCTCCCTATAGAAAATATTGGCTGCCATGTTATTCAAAAATATTATAAATGTCCTTATCCCTAATTCTCCACATAATTTAATGAATCTGTGGAGAAAAAAATGAGACAAATGTTTAAGAAAAGAGTGACGTGTTTTAAATAATTAATTACTCAAGCCCATAAGTAAAGAGACTTGGGCCTCGGGCCCTAGAAATCTATATTAATGTTTGTGAATGAAAAACCGTCAATTGACCCGTTTGTGGCCAATTGATCCGGAAATGACCCGCTTCTAACCCGTTATTTTCCCACGCTATGCCAACAACTTCCCCAACCCACTAATTCTATTCACAAAACTACCCAGGTCTACTACTAACCACCCAAACGACAGTTCCTCGCATTCCTGACAAAATATCTCCCACGATTTTCTCTTCAAACACGGGAAGAAAAAAAAAAACCACGACTCGTTTCCGATAACTCCCAATCCCCACTATTTTGCGATAACTCCCCCACAACCCACCATCCCTAACCATTTAGGTGCATCCTCAACCTTCTTTTATTGGTAAGTTTCCTCTTGCAGGCTCTGGATTTAACAAGTTGGGAATTTTTTTATGTACATCTGCAATGTAAGTTTTCTGTTGATTCAAACCTATGATTTATTTTTGTTGACCTACATTTGAATCCTAACTTCAGTTTTTGAATTTCCCTATTATTTTTCAGGTTACTATGTAATTAGAAAAAGACAATAAATGGGTTCTCTAACTTCATATGCAACAGAGAATTGGTATGCGTAACGTTTTTTTTTTAGCGGGGGTATGCATAACTTGCGCTAAAAATTAGATCGCAATTATTGGGTTTGGCAATTTCGGTCTATTTCTTGGTAAAACATTTGTTCGACAAGGTCACACCGTTCTTGCTCATTTCCATTCTAATTACTTGGCAGCTGCACAAGAACTAGGCATGTCAATTTACAGTGGCCCGAATGATCTCTGTGAGCAGCATCCTGATGTTATGCTCATTTCTACATCTATTTTCTTTACAAAATCCGTTCTCAAGTCTTTACCCCTCTTACGACTCAGAAGGGACACTCTATTTGTTGATGTATTATCGGTTAAAGAATTCCCTGAAAATGTTTTCATTTACCTGCTTCTTGGCCATTTTGATATTCTCTGCTCACATCCCATTTTGATGTTTGTACTAGAGTAAGGAATAGACCAGTAAAGGATTCTCGGTTTCTATTGCGGTGTGGTGTATTAATATTATTATGACTATATTATTTTTGGAGAATATTTTGTATTAAATGTATTAGTGATTTGCAGTCCTGCTTGCTTGGTGTTTCTGTATGTTAAATAGTATAGGTAACAATGGCTTTCTTAATATTTAGAGTGTCGCTTCCTGTTATATAGCCAAACTCCACCCAAGTTCTCTCATTCCTCTACATCCCTCTACAATTTCACCATTCGGTCTAACTTCCCAAAAAGAAAAAGAAATAATCAGCCTGAATTTTCGTCTCACTTCCATTGCCACATAACCATGCTCTCCATTCATTCACTCAATTGGCCGACCAGATTTCGGCTATTTCTTGGGCCCTCGATAATTGATTGATTTGTTCTCTGTCCATCTTTATAGTTTTAGTTTTTTCCAATTTCGCTGTTTTATTTTTTTTTTTTTCTTCCGATGGCTTATGGAATGAATTTTTGTGATTGCAGGTTCAATATTTGAGGAACACATCATGTATATAAAACCACAACGAAGTAATGGATATCTGCATCACAAATGTGGTATATGACCTTTGCAAGGTACATTAACCTTTATAAATGATTTTTCATTTACTATTATTTTGATTGACAAAAGGCTATTTCCTTTATTACTTGGAGTTAAAGTGTGAATGAAAGTCATCACTACTCATCAATTGAGTATGTCAGTCCCATAATGGTCATCCTTTTTTTTTTCGTTGTTTTTGTTTGAGGGCTCATTATGATATCTTTGGGAAAAAAAATTATGAAATGTTGCAATTGTTTAAATAGAAATTAGGATTTTCTATTAGGGGGAGAAATAGAAATTCTGTGGATTGCTGCTGCTGCAATTTCATTTTGAATGTATATGAAAGGTTTTAGATTTACATAACACATGTGTTTGTTTAGTTGGTCTTGCTTAGTAATTTGCCTGAATTTTGATTTTGGGGGTGTTGTTGGATATGGATTTTGACAGATTTTGGTTGCCAAATCAATTGAATTTACTTACTTACGTAATGGTATGCACTTAAGAATAAAGACCAGAGCAAAAAAAAAGTTTGTGGAGTTTTGTTTAAGTTTGTGAACTTTTACTATATCCTGTATCTGGCATTGTTTTCTTTTGATGTATAGCTTTGTTATACACTATTCCCCGTTTCTGTCAACTTCATGTAATTAAGTATTTCATCTTGATGTTAGTAGACTGTTGTTTCGGGTGCGGTTCAGAAGTCTAAAAGCAGGTTATCAATAATTATTCATGCAACTTAATGTTGTTCATGTTGGTTATAATGGTTTTCTGAGTAACGGAGTAGCCACAAAGACGTTGCTATTCCTTTTACTCACGCCTCTCACTCACTAGCTATCCTTGCAAAACTGACGGCCAAGAACAATGAATTCCACTTGAAGATTTGGTAGATCGAATGAAAATCCCCCTTATTCCAATTTTGGCTAGATTTGCTAGATTGATTGAAATGCACTTGCAACTTTCCATCAGAAACTTTGTACATTTCGATTTTAACAGAAATTTCAAGTACAATTTTACTGTTAACATTCTTCCCCATTTAACTTTCAGGTCCAGTTGTAATGTTCTTTAAACTACAAAATATACTAGCTTAGTTGTTTTTTTGTTTACTAATAATTATTTATTGTTCTTTTGGTAGATCGGTTGGTGTAGACTAATGGAACGTGGGGCTAAAGCTGAAACTAAAGGTATGGGGATGCGAGAGCCCTATTACAGAGAGGTGTTGGTCATCCGGGGCATTTCGCAATGGTTATTTAAAAGATATAATACTTATTTTCATTTGATTCAAACGTGTTGTCAATCATGTCATGTGCATGTAGTTTCTTTTGAATTTCATCTTGGTATGTTCACTTTGATTTTCAGTTTGGTATTCTCTTCATTTCAGTTTGGTAGGTTTGCTTTAATTTTCTGTTTGATATTTTGTTAAGTGATTGACTTCAATGGTTGGTAAATACATATGCCTAAGAACATTTTTGATTAACCTACTATTTTACTGTAAATTTTTTTTGGTTAATTGATAGGATGCTACTTACATTTCATTCTATGTTATTCTATGTTGCCATTTTTCCTTGCTACAAATTTTCAAATGTTATATTTTTCCGTGTATTGCGGGTTTTCATACTAGTTTTACATATTTTAGGGCTCAGAGCTTCATAAATTTACACATATTTGTTTAAAACAAAATTACACATTTTAGGACTCAGAGCTTCATAAATTTACACATTTGTATAAAACAAAATTACACATATTTTAAGGACCTATCATTTTTTAAGTCTTTAACTAGTACATGTTTTTGTCAAAAAAAAAAAAAAAAAAAAAAACTAGTACATGTTATTGAACAACTTATTACTTAATCTAATTTTTTTTTAATATATTTAGATTTAAACGTGATTGTCAATGTGTTTGTCAATTGAGCTTAAGCTCATACCCTAGTGGTTACTACCAGGGTCTACCCTGGCCTCCAGTGGGAGCCCAGGGTTCGAATCCCCTCCCCTCCTTTCGTTTCCGGCAAAAAAAAAAAAAAAAAAAAAAAAAAAGTTTTTGTCAATTGTTTTACCACCACTTAATTAATTAAGTGTGTATCCGAATTTCCTTGACGAAATTTAGGTGATGAGAATGTCACTTAATTAAATAAGTGAAGGTCCATTTTATCATTTATATCATAAACCGAGTGAAACATTATTTTTTACCAGTCTTTAATGGTAAAAAAGTTGATATTCACCCCTTATACTTTTTTTTTTATTCTTTTCACTTTTGATCATTTTAGCATTCTAATTGATGCTCTGTTACTATTAAATTGTTCATAAATTTATTATATTCAAATTTCAGATTTTAGTTTTAACATGTGTTCAAAAAAAAAAAAAAAAACCTTAACAATGAGTCAAATCGTTGACCATTCATTTAAAAAATTACTTCATTCTCTCTTAGCCAACTTGATTCCTTCGTTGGGAAAAAAAAATCCTAAGCCCAACACAACCCACATAAGGGTATTCAGAGCCTATTATTAGACGGATCTAAGTGTCATACCGTGTGACTGTGTTGGACGATGATGGCGACCTCTAGACTCCTCCGATAAGGACGAAACTAGGACATTCAAGTGGGACAGTCTTGGTCGTCCTGACGAGGACGCCCAGTCCTTATAAGGGAGGAGAATGTAAAGTCCCACATTGGTAAAATAAGTAAATGCTAACCCCATATAAGTGTGAGACATAAAAGTCTTGTCAATTCGGGTTAGCCCTTTTGGACTAAGCGAGGATGACGGTCTAGGTAGTTGACCAGATCATTTATGACTCATTTAGCGCTACGAGACCCGAAATCTAAGGGCGTTACAAAAAGAGCGAAAAAAACAATCGTCAATTAGAAATCAACAAGTCATATTCCTTTCTACTTCTGAAATCAACAAGGTCCCCAACCTCATTTGTAAATTGCAATTGTCTATTGTAATTTGTAAATTGCAATTGTCTATTGTAATGTTTGATCCTTCATCTTTCATGTGAGGTAGGCAGGTGTAACACCCCAACCTCATTTGTAAATTGCAATTGTCTATTGTAATGTTTGATTATGTTTTTCAGTTTCTTGACTATAGTTATTAGTATCTTCAATCACGCTCATGCTGACTGGAGTTGAGTAGTTTATAAGATATTTATCGAGTGCATTACTAGAACGAACGTGATTTTGTTTGACACTCATCAAGTTACATATATTTATGATAATTTGAATCGAGATTAGGTAGCGCGTAGTTAGTAAAATACATTTGACATAATGCAAAAATATCTCACTTGAGCAGTACAGGAACCCGATATTTACAAACCACTCGCTTTTAAGAATGGGCGTTTTGAATGTTAACAATAATTTTTATTGTTGTGACACATAAAATCAACACATATTGGAAGTTTTTTCCTTCAAAAAAAGTTCTTTTATTTTTCAGTTAAAAACCTTTTCTTTAAAGATTTCCGTGTGATAAAAAGTCGGTACCTAATATGTCATGTACATTTACGTCTCTGTAAATTTCATGGTGGTCCGACAATAAATATAACATATTGTGGAGCATTATGTTTAAGTAAATTTTATGATTGACCAGCTATAAATATGACATCTTGTGTACCAACTAATAAGATTATATGAATTTATTTGGCACCTATTAAAAAAAAAAAACTGCCACGTCTAAATAAATTCTTACAGCAGAAGATTGCCTAAAAAGGCCCTATACAGACACAGAAAGACACAGCTATATCGATTTTTCTTTATTTCTCTCTCTTGATATCTAAATTGAATTAATATTTACAAATTCCATACTTTTTTGTTTTTGTATTTGAAAATATATAAATGGAATAGGAAGAAAACAACAACAAAAAAGCAAAGAAGAGAGGGACCTTTGAAGAGGAAGAGAGATAGATAAAGAAATAGATAGCATATTATCCTCTGATGTAATTGTAGACAGTCATATTCATTTCTATTCTTAGATCTTAGGTTCATAAAATTAAAAATAAAATTAAAAATTCCGCATCTGGGATACATAACATTGAATCTTTGTAGTAGCTAATATAATGATTGAATTTGCCGATTTCATTTGACAATTTCTAATGGGGTGGTTGATCTAGGCCAATTCTCATTTGCCTAGAGAAACTGGATTGGGTTTTGATCGATGCATGAAGGATCCGATGATCCTGGATTGAATCCAACCAGTCCCTCTTTGATAATTTGATCACTGTATATGCTGGTCTCTGCCTGATTTTCTGAATAAGGTATGGATTTTATTTGTTTCTGTTTTTGTTGACCGCAATAGCTGAATTTGGATCTGTTAAGCTTTCTTGTTGATGAAGATTGGCGAATTAATGTTCCGTCACTAATCGGCCACTCAAATCTGATTTTTTTTTTTTTTTGGCCTTTAATTTTGCATACAGTGAAGTGATATACACATTTTGTGAGGATGGGGAACTGTTTATGATGTTCTAGTATTCAATCAGTTTTCGGATTGCATTTCTTTTCAAGTTTGGCTCTTGTGTTTTTTTTTTTTATAGCTAAAACATGCATTTCTGTTTGTTTGCTGCAATTGTACTGTTCAGTGGCAGAAGCATGGAGTCAGATCTTGGTAAGCTTTTTATTGGTGGGATTTCTTGGGATACGGATGAGGATCTCTTGAAAGAATATTTTAGACAATTTGGAGAAGTTGTGGAGGCTGTGATCATGAGGGATCGCAACACCGGTCGTGCTCGGGGCTTTGGTTTTATCGTCTTTGCTGACCCTGCTGTTGCTGAAAGAGTGGTTATGGAGAAGCACGTGATTGATGGTCGAACAGTAAGTAGTTTATATTGCAGTATCTATCTTTGAAGTAAGCCCATGATTGAGGATCAGGCAGAAGTATAATGTCTGATTTTAGCTGCAACCGAGATAGAAACCTAGGTTCTATATTTGGTTAACAATTAAATGTACAGTCATCTGCATTTACATTAGCTGTAATAAGAAGCAGAACGGCTCCTACATTGTTTCGTTATCGCAGTAGTCACAACTCATATCAAAGGAAAGATAATCACTTTTCTTTATATAATGAAATGAGTAGTTATAGGATTGTAAAGCCTCTTTGTTGGGCTTTGTTCTGCAGGTTGAAGCAAAGAAAGCTGTTCCAAGGGACGATAGACACCTAAATAGTAGAAATGCTAGTAGCATTCCAGGATCACCGGGTCCTGGGCGTACAAAGAAGATTTTTGTAGGTGGCTTAGCTTCTACAGTCAATGAAAGTGATTTCAAGAATTACTTTGAGCAGTTTGGTACTATTACTGATGTGGTAGTGATGTATGACCATAACACCCAAAGGCCACGCGGTTTTGGATTTATAACATATGATTCTGAAGAGGCTGTGGATAGGGTGTTACAAAAAACGTTTCATGAGCTAAACGGTAAAATGGTTGAGGTGAAGCGTGCTGTTCCCAAAGAGCTATCCCCAGGGCCTAGTCGTAGTCCTCTTATTGGGTTCAATTTTGGTTTCAATAGGGCAAATAACCTCCTAAGTAATTACGCCCAAGGATATAATTTGAACTCGCTTGGAGGTTTCGGGGTAAGAATGGATAGTAGATTCAGTCCAATTGCTAGTGGTCGTACTGGGTTATCACAATTTGGTGCTCCTGCTTATGGTATGGGTATGAACTTGGAACCGACTCTTAGCCCTAATTTTGTTGGGAGTTCCAGCTTTAGCAACAATCTTGGTTATGGGAGGGCTGTAAACCCTTATTTTGGTGTCAATTCTAATAGGTACAACACTCCTATTGGATATAATACAAGCGGAACCCGGGGTGATTCCTTTTTAAGCTCGCCATCTAGGAACTTATGGGGGAACAGCGGTATAAGCAATTCTCCAAATAATGCTAGCACTGCTGCCTCGTACTTGGGCTCTGGGAACGCTGGTTTTGGTGTATTTGGAATTAACGGTGCAAACTGGGGCTCCACTTCTATGTCTGGTTCTGTTGGTGTTAATCCTTCTGGTTATGGCAGTGGAAACACTGTCTTTAGAGGCGGTGAAAACAGTTACAACCTGGGGTCAGGAGGAATAGGAAGAAACAGTGGTACAGGTCTTGCAGCTAATACGTCTTTTGCTGCTTCCAGTGATGGATATGAGGGCACCTACGGTGATTTGTACCGCAGTGCATCAGTTTACGGCGACCCAACCTGGCAATCTGCACCGTCTGAGGTTGATGGCACTAGTTCATTTGGTTATGGACTCGGAAGTTCATCTGATGTTCCACCTAAGGATCCTGAGGGTTATGTTGGGCCCTATGGTACTGCAAACAGACAGTCTAATAGAGGTACTAATCTGCCTTGTTCTTAGTTTCGTGTATTGATGTGACCCTAAATTTTGTGCATGCTAGCATCTCTCACTGCATGTTGGTTGTTAATAAAATACCGCGGCTGTAATGCACGTACTTTTCTTACTTTGGTCCTTATGCAAATGTATTGGATTATTGAGGGGAAACATATATCCTTACTAGTCATACTTGCTGTCTAATGTCTGATTAAACATATGCTTGCCACTCCCAGCATTATCATTTTTCAGGAATTGTATAGTTCATCTTTGATAGAAAACAATCACTAGAGAGGTGTGTACTACTATTGTTTCCTTTTCAAAATTGAACAGCTGAGCATTACAAAGCAGCCTTTTTGTAGCTTGCGTGGAATTTTCATGAGCTTGTAGGTTTAAAAGCTCCATTTGACGATTTTGAGTCAGCAAATGTCACCTGGTCTTTGTGTTTTAAGGAAATGGAATTACTGGTACTTGGTTAAATGAGTATCGAGATGTACATTAAGAAAGCCACCTTATTTTTGTAAGTAGGTTGGAGGGAACGGATATGTATTTAGCTAGTTACACAAGGCGGAAAAGGTTGGCTGCTGTGTTAAATATCCTGAAACATTGGTTTGCTCAAGATAATTATTTATTTAGAGGATTTAGCCAATGAATCAAGTTTTTTAGGGCTGAGGCCTGAGGTTTGATAGTGATTTGATTCGAGAAGCTAACTGAACATTTACCTTTAAAATGTAATGCTGATTTGATGAGCTACACAATTTGCATGTACTTTGATAAACTACCTTTTTTTTCCGGCTGTGGTTACCATCTTTTGTCAGGCAGAGGTCCCGGGGGGCTCTTTGAACGCTTACACGAGAGTACTTACAGATTACCTAGCAACACAGTCCCAACTTGTGTTGGCTGATAAAATACCATCTTTCAAAACGGTTAAAAGTGTAATTTACACTCAAATGTACTTCTTTGATCTGCATATATACATCCCACCAGCTTGCTGAAGTTGTCTCAGTTTATTTTCAAGATTTCTCTTTATTCATTTGCAGGCTCAACTATTATTATTTGTTGAAATTTGAATGGTTGGTGATTAACTTGACTTTAGATTTCATTTCTTGATTTGATCAGGTATTGCTGCCTAGAAGATTTCATCATCTGAATATTTCAGGATAATTGTAGGAGAAGAGATTTAAATGAGAAGGAGGTGGGACTGAGGATTCCACACATGAGTGCATCAAAAGTATTTGCATGTTATGAGGGATATCCATCATCTAGAGCTAACTTTGGTCATTGTCCAGAATATATACATATTTGGAGAGGAAATGGAAGAAGATAGGAGAGAGCCGATTTCAACGTGGTTTTGAGTCCCGGTTTTCAGATAAAATTAGGATCTTTTGTTCAGCATTTGTTCTGAGGTGACAATGACATTGCGCTATACACATTCCTAGGATAATGTGCTATGAACCTATCCGAACCTTGGGTATTACGTCGAACTTCATAAACGCCGGAGTATTATAATATTCTTTTTTGGCCTTTTTTGTTTTGTTTTTGTGTCTTTGTTTTTACTGTAATGATCAGCAAAGTTGCTGGTTTCTGCCTCAGAAAAACAATTTTCCTTCAACTTATGAGAGTGGTCCTTCGTGTTGCTTTGTGTGTGGGTTGTTAGCGTGATTATTATCGGGATGTCCCCTTTTAATAAGTTCACTTATATTTGAACTTTTTTCATCTACTGGAGATTATGTATTTAAAATGTTGAGAAAACTTCATTTGAACTTAAAATAGTTGGAGATATTGAGCAGGAGTTTTATTTATTACCTCAATTATATGCTTGTTTGCATCTTTCATACACTATATATGTTCTTCTTTAGGTATGGTTTCAATCTTTGTTCATGTGGATCCATAATTCATTTCTTTCTTCTTTTTGAAGGAAAATTTTACATACTATATATATATATATATATACTAGTGAGTTCTGGCCGTGCAAGGCACGGCGATGAACTGCCCTGGAAATTTCAGTAAATCAGACTTCTATATAGAAGCAACAATTGAGGAATTTAGTGGAGATGATTTAAGAAGCTAGCATAAATAACCTCGATTCATGAAATCAATACATACTTGCTTCCAAATCAACAATTTTACATATGGTCACAACAAAAAAGTCGTGCATAAGTAGATCTCTATTGTCAATACAATATCAATTATACTACTAACTTTTGCACGAAATAGAACGTGTATGGTTTGTAACATGCCACAAACATGTCGCAAAAGTCTATACAAAATGTTTTATTTCCTATGAGCAAAATGCAAGATTGTGTAAGGTCTCATAATCATGAGTAATCTACTTCTGCTTCAGTTAGCTTGTCCTTGTTCTTCTTCACATGACCTTGCTCAATATCATCACTTTTAGGCATCATTTCAACATCATCAGAATTAGCCTAAAAGTGTAGTACGCAGTTTAATCTCAACATCATGTCAACAACTTTGTAACAAAAAGCTTCTGACCTAGAAATAACAAATCCTAAAAAGCAAAAAATACTAAAAATGGGGACGAATTTGAACTTATCTTTGTACCAATTTCTTGAAAAACCAAAACATCATACCTCGATCAAATCGTAAATGACGGAAGCAGAAAGCTGTGAGATCATTTATACCACAGCATGGTTGAACTGCTGGCAATTATCTGCATAAACAGCAAGCACTGGCAACAATCCAATCTATTGCAGAGTCTTGTGTGTTTGTCGAGAATAACAGCGAAGATCGACGGCAACCACTTCAAATACACGAGGCAAGGCTAGGGTTGTGGTTTGAAATGAGATTTAGCATAATATATAACTAAAGTTGTATATAAAATCGTCAAGGTTAATGGATCAGCATGATGTAGTTTTTGTAAATGTGTCCTAAAATAAAAAAGCCCAACCGCGGAAATTGTAGAAAAATCATCGACGCAGCATTCAGCTTGAGCAAAAGTTCTTTTCATCTTATAAAGAAAAAGATGTTTCTGTTCTCCACCATGTACCACCTAAACCTTAAGGTTATACCAATAAAAAAAAAAGCTAATAAGTGAACAAATACTGAAACCTAGTAGCAGATACTATATGGACGCACTTAAAGAGACTGCTTAAAACGAATGAGTAAAAAAATAAGAACCAGTTTATTTACCACAAACGCAGGCCTATACCATAGCTTCCGTAATGAAATCTTCAAAATAATTCCTGTTTGCGAGAGGAAAATGATAACAAATAAAATCATTAGTCATAGCCAACATGCTGCTGAACCAGTGAACCGTATCACCCATATTCGATAAATTAAAACTATTTAACACACATTTATTACTCATGGAAGTTATAACTTCTGCTGAAAAAAGAACATTGACAACACCCTTCAGGGGTTATAAAAACATTAAATAGCCTGCAATAAAATTAAATAGATGTCAAGTTGCTAGCACACCCATGCTTTTATTTCCAGTAAATTTTTTGTCCACTTTGGTCTTGATGAGTAACAACAGGCAGACTTCAATTCTAGCTAGGATATTGTCAACCTTATATAATCGAAACTATCGCCGCCAATAGGTCTAATTCTTGGGCAATAACTACTTGTCGAAACAAAGCAAATCAAACAATACTCATACATAGTAAAACAAAAGCAGATGCAAAGTGAACTCTAATGCTAACTTAAACCTTGTGTTAAGGAGTACAACAGACTTAAAGTAAGCAACATCATTAACACCTGCCATGTTCTCAAGAAAGAAAGCATACTAAGCATACCTTAAATAACTAAAAGACATGGTTAAAATTACTGTATGGAATAAGCTAAGTTAAGAGTACATGTTGTACATACCTTAAATTGTGAAAATAACTTTAGACTGTAGCAAATCTGTAGACTCTTCATCCATAAAATCTGTAGCAAATCTGTAGACTCTTCATCCATAAAATCGACCAATTCATAACAGAAATATCAACTTAATCAGTAGATAAAAATAAAGTCTGATACAAACAGATACATGTAACATTTCTAGAAAAAAAACTAATTTAAATGAATTGCATATGGAACTTGATAAATGCATAAAATGAAGAACATGAATTCTTAAAGACCAATGGAAGGAAAAGCTCGACTTTTTAAGAAATTTTGTAAATCATATAAAAAATAAAACATAGATTCTTAAACGAAAGCATTCAAGAGCTTTTAACTTACACATGTTATCTTTACATTACCAGGGCTTAGGTATCTATCCCAATCAGATGAAGACAATCCAATAAAATCTGCAATATGAAAGAAATTTATATCCAATCATTGTGGAAATGCATAATAACAACAAATCATGAGGTCCCAGTATGAACATGAGTTGGAAATGAGCATAAGCATACATGCTTTGATGTCCGAGCAGAACATTATTTAGTTGAGATCAATGAAACCACTAACCAACTTTGATGAGACTACGAATGCTCCAAATCCGATGTGAAGAGCTCAGAGAACCCATGACTGATTTTGTCAAATCTGAGCAATTATGTAACAAAATGTACACGATCACAGAAAATTTTCATAAGAAATAGAAGATAAAACCTCGAATGATATATACGAAAATAATCAAATATAAAAGCAGTATTCAATGAACTGCAAGAAGAAGCCTTACGTTTATCAATGGGGCTCAACTAATGCGATATCATATCACTAATTCCATAAAAAAGTGCTGCAAAAAGGATCCATAAAAAATGATACTGCAAAAATGACCTCATTGCATAACACGTACACTATAATAAAGATCTAAAATTTTAACAACTCTTCAAAATCATTCATCTTTCTACTGTGAGAAATGCCTTGACACCTCTGAATGAAAAAAGGACAAGACTATGAAAAATAAAACAAATACATGATATATGATCAAAGCATAAGCATCCAAAGAAATGTAAAGGCCTTAAAAGAAATGGGTATCAACAACATCCAATAAAAAACACATTTTTTTGGAACACAAATGAAGAAAGAAGTAGGAGGAAAGGAGCAAGAATACCTAAAGTCTGGTAAGAATAATTGATCCGTCGTGACGTTGTCAACACGATCATGCTGAAACGCAACAAAACCCCAAAAACAAAAACAAAGGAAACAATAATTCAACAATCAAGTATTGCAAAAAAGATCAGAATCTAATTTACCATACGAATAAGGAAACAAAGAGTAAACAAAAATGGTTAACATACGGTATATGCTCTTCTATTACAACCAAAGAAAAATTGTTCATTCAGCCGAAGTAAATTTCAACCCTAAGATGTAACAACAGAATGAACAAACGGAAACTAAGAAGAAGAGAGAGGTAGAATTTGTATCTGCCATTTGAAAGAGTATGTATGTTGTATCTGCCATTCGAAATCGAAAGCCTATCCATCCTGTACCTTGCACCGTCCTCGAGAAGCTGTAAAGTCGGTCCCTTTTTGTCAAGTCGGAAACATCAGAGACGTGTCCAGCTGTACGACGGAGAAAAACCGTCACTTGAAACTGCAGCCTTCGCCGGTAAACGCCAAACCCAGCTGGAGAGGTGGAAAGGAGCGACGAGAGCGCAGCCGCCACCTAGAGAAGAAACTACACGATCTGCAAATGTGAATGAAATGAAAGAAAACCCTAAGAAACCATACTACCTAAACTAAATGGAAATAGAATTAACAGGGCCGTTTTGCTCGACCCATTTTATCTATTGCTGGGCCATGTAATAAATGTAAACAAAAAGCCCAAACGGAAAAAAAATTGTATATACCGTCGACGTGGCTTTTGGACAGAGCTTTTTTCCTCTTTTCATATAAGGAAAGATATATATATATATATATATATATATATATATATATAACAAATTATACAACAAAAAGTAGGTTTTGAGGAGACATTTGTTATGGTCTAAAACCTACTTGATATAAGTAGGTTTTGAGGAGACATTTGTTATGGTCTAAAACGTACTTGATATAAAGGAAAGGTCAGGATACGACATTGTTCATGACTTTTTTTCTTTAATGAAATAAAAGTTCTTTTAAAAAATTAAATGTATTTCTAAAAAGTAAAATAAAAATTAAATGTAAACATTATAACGGTTAAATGCTTCATATATTTAATGAATTGATATTTATTTTTCAATAAAAGAACTCTGCCCTTTTTATACTTAAAGGTTGAAGATGACAAAAGGCGGACACTTTCAATCAAAATGTGAACGTTTTGTAAGATTTACTAGAATGGAGAGCTTGAGTGTCCTCCTTCTAGCGTCAAAAATTTCACTTTAATTAATTCATTCTTCTCTTTATGCTTATGTTTGTCAACCGATAATATATGAGAATCACCATGTAGAAAATACAAGATACGGATTTTTGTGAAAAAACCATAGGCCTTTTGTGACAGCGTGAAGGCCTTGAACCACGTGCAAGTTAGTGAAAAAAAAGATGGAGGATTTAATGAAATAGTTTCACCACCAAATGAATGCCTACGTATCCGAAAGCAAAATCAAGCCGACGCAGTCCACAAAATGAGTGACTGTACCTTTGTATTAGAGAAATAAAAGTAGATATGTGAGACAATATATGAGTGATGACGTAGAAATACCATAACTGTTTCCATTTTAGTGTGATTGTTGGGTTATGTGAGTATTGAGAGAGAATTATCTCGATATGCATATCATAATACAGGCATTTTGAGGAACATACGTAGAGAAGTAGTTGCACAAACGCGTTCTACGTGACCATGTTGTGAAATGATCTTCGATCCTTGATCACATTTGTCTGTTTGAATGTTCTCTACATAACACATAGTCTAAACTTCATGAAAGAGATGAACCGACAGAAAGGAAAGAGGAGCAAAAACTTTCCCAATTTTTATTATTTTATTCTTATCTCAATTACAAGATATTTTTCCCTTATATATTCTGGGAAAATAAAAATAACATAAAAGGACAGCAAAATAAAAGAATATAAAGGTAAGTACAAATGTTTGTTTTTAATACAAAATGCAATACCCCCCTCAAGCTGGGATGGCATGTATATCCTTGGTATGAAAGGCATCAAGGGCTGTTTGGAGAGCTGGACCATCAAGAGCTTTTGTAAAACAATCAGCCAGTTGTTGAAAAGTTGAAATAGGAAGTAATTTCACCAGCCCAGATTGAACTTTCTCACGAACCACGTGGCAATCCACCTCTATATGCTTTGTCAGTTCATGAAAGACTGGATTAGCTGCTATGTGCATGGCACTTTGGTTGTCACAATACAAGGCAATGGAGTGAGATACTTGTACCTGCAAATCTGTTAATAAGAATTTATACCACTGAATTTCTGCCACAGTTGCAGCCATGGCCCGATATTCACTTTCAGCAGAGCTACGAGACACTGTACTTTGTTTCTTTGCTTTCTAGGATACCACAGACCCCCCCCCCCCCCACGAGAACGGACGAAACCGATCAACGATTTACGAGTTTCTGGACAACCTGCCCAATCTGAATCAGTGAAAGCACATGGAACCAAAGAATTTCTGGCACTGTAGAAAAGGCCCTGTCCAGGATGATGTTTAATGTATTTGAGAACTCTGTAGGCAGCTTGGAGATGATTAACAGTAGGGGCATCAATAAACTGGCTTAGCTGTTGCACAACATAAGCAACATCAGGCCTAGAAAAGGTGAGGTATAGTAGCTTCCCAACAAGCTGTCTGTAGAGAGAATGATCAGGTAGTAGGGGAGAATCCCCATGCTGTAAACTATGCCTTGTATCATTTGGAGATGCCACAGGTTTTACCCCCAAGTAACCAAATTCCTCTAACAAATTAAGGGCATACTTTCTTTGGAAAATGACCAAACCTATGTGGTCTCTAGCAATTTCTAGTCCTAGAAAATAATGTAACTCACCAATGTCTTTAATCTGAAACTGATTGTGTAGGAAGGTTTTAACCTTTGTGATCTCAGACACGCTACTGCTAGCTAGTATGACATCATCAACATATACAAGCAATGCAATGAAGTCTGAACCACAACCTTTAGTGAAGAGACTGTAATCACTTTTGGATTGCTTGAAGCCCTCTTCCTGTAAAGCTGATGTAAGTTTGGTATTCCATTGCCTACTTGCCTGCTTCAGTCCATAGAGGGACTTTGTTAACTTGCAAACAGGATTCTTGATAGTGGTTTGAAACCCTTGTGGCAGCTTCATATACACTTCCTCATGGAGATCTCCATGAAGGAAGGCATTATTTACATCCAGCTGGTGTAAATCCCAGTTCTTTGCTGCAGCTACTGCTAACAGAGTTCTAATTATGGCCATTCTAGCCACTGGAGAGAATGTCTCTTGATAATTTATCCCATAAAGTTGATTGTACCCTTTTGCTACAAGCCTAGCCTTGTACCTCTCTACTGTTCCATCTGGTTTATATTTGATTTTTATACACCCACTTACACCCTATAGGCTTCTTAATAGGTGGAAGAGTTACTATATCCCATGTGTGGTTGGCCTCCAAGGCATCTATTTCTTTCTTCATGGCTTCTTGCCACTTAGGATTCTTAATGGCTTGATTGTAAGTATGAGGTTCATTCTCCTTATCTATGTTACAAACAAAGGCTTGATAGGCATGTGATAGATTGTTGATGGACAGTGAATGTTGGAAAGTGTGAGGTGATTTGGAACTGAATTGAGAACAAATATAGTCTTGCAAATGTGTGGGGACTTGTCTGGTTCTTCCTGACCTCCTAGGTGGAGGAGAAGAAGTGTTGTTAGTGCTGTTTGTGACTGGTGGATCCTCAGGAATGGATTGTTGACCAGTACTAAATTGCCTAAAATTTGAAGGTATATCATCACCTAGGTAATTGAATGGCATGGAAGGTTCTGAAAGAACATGGATGTTTGAAGGAGGACACAAGACACATCAGAAGATGCAAAAGGGAAGCATCTTTCATGGAAAACTACATTTCTGGAAATGAAAATATCATGAGTGTCTAGGTTATACATGATGTATCCCTTTGTAGTAGATGAATGACCAAGATGAACACATGCCACACTTCTAGGATCAAATTTAGTCCTATATTGTTTAATAGTTGAGGCATAAACAAGACATCCAAACACTCTAAATCTCAAATAATCTGGTTCTGTATGATATAGCTTTTCATAAGGGGTAAGATTCCCAATGACAGGGGTAGGTGTACTATTTATCAGACTAGCTGCATGAACAACACAATATCCCTAAAATTGAATAGGTAAGGAGGCCTGAAACTTTAAAGCTCTAGCTACATTTAACAAGTACTGATGCTTTCTCTCTACTATCCCATTCTGTTCAGGTGTGTGTGTGTGCATGAAGTCTGATGAACAATCCCCTTCTCAGCATAAAAAGTAGGCATGTCAAACTCCTTACCATTATCTGTCCTAATAGTTTTAATGCAGGAATCAAACTGAGTAACAACAAATTGGCAGAAACTTTGGACAATCAACCTAACTTCTGATTTATTATGCAATAAATGTATCCAAGTAAATCTACTGTGGTCATCCACAATAGTAAGAAAATACCTGTGCCCTTGAAAAGTTTCATGCCTATATGGCCCCCAAATATCAAAGTGAACTAGTTCAAAACAAGTAGTGGTTGAAGATTGACTTAAAGTAAAAGGTAACTGTCTCTGTTTAGCTAAGGGACAGACATGGAAAATGGTGTCCTGAGGCACTTGAACCTCTGCCAAGCCTTTATGTATTGTCTTCAGTCTGTGACTGGATGGATGTCCCAATCTGTAATGCCAAACCATATCCTCTGGAATGTCTTTAGAATTTTGAAATCTTGCTATACTGCAAACCCTTGTGGTTGTTGTATCCATAATGTATAAACCATTATGCTCTTCAGCTGATCCAATCATCCTATCCTCTTGATCCTGAACAACACATCTATTAGACTCAAAGAAAACCTTCATTTTAGGATTCTTAGTGAGCCTACTGAGTGAAATCAAGTTTATGTAAAAACTAGGGACACACAACACCCCTGTCAGTTTTAGATTAGGACTTAGCAACACTTCCCCTACATGTGTAACAGACACTGTGGTGCCATCTGGTAGGCTGACATTCACATCTTGCACTTCATGACTGTGTGAGAACAATTGCACATTACAGACTATATGGTTTGTTGCCCCTGAATCTAATATCCATCTTGTAGGGGATTCACCTGTGCTCATCTCATTTTCTGGTGCATATGAAGCTGAGAGCACAGATGCCTGATTGATGAGGTGCTGTGGCTTTGACTCTGTCTCCTTATTGTCTTGTTTCCTAGATAGGACTTCCTTGAGCTTTTCATACTCATGTTGAGTGAGAGAAACCTGCACATTGCTATTTCCTTCTCCTTGTGAATTGCGTTGCTCAGCACACCCTTCTACCATGTTTACCCTGCTCCTGGGCTTGAACCCTGGTGAAAACCCATGCTTCTTGTAGCATTTATCCTCTACATGTCCTATCATTCCACAAAAGGTACATTGGGGCTTCTTCCCTGAATTACCATTATTAAAACCAGTGTTCTTCCTCTGTCCTGTTCCAGAAAGATTATCTGCAGACCTCATTCTCGGATCACCATCAATAGATCTCATTCTCTGATCGATCTGACCCACACTTGACTTACTAAACGTAACAGTAGGATCCCCAAAATTAATATTCTGACTGTTGTGTCCTCTTTGCCTTTCAAACTTTAGGGCTAAACCAAACACAACCTTGATGTTAGGAATTGGTGACATTAGCAGAACATGTGACGTCACTGGCTCAAACACCTCATCCAATCCTCTTAGAAATCTAATAACATACTCTGTCTCATTGTATCCTATAAACGTTGGTATCACCTGACAACTGCAAGTCGGAACACAAGTACAACTAGGCGTAGGGCGTAAAACAGCAATCTCATCAATTAACAACTTCATCTTAGTGAAATATTCAGTAACACTAGAACCTCTCTGCTTAGTATTATTCAATTCTTCAAGTAAATCAGATAACCGAAAGGAATCGAGATTAGCAAACCTGTCCTTCAATTCCTCCCAAACTGCCTGTGCGGTGTCCATCCAAAGAAGACTCTGTGCAATTCGCGGTGCTACTGAATTCCTCAGCCAGTTAGTTACCATAATATCGCACTGTTCCCAAACGTGAAACCTTGCATCATTTCTGGGCGGTCGTGGCAAAGAACCGTCAATAAAACCTGCCTTATTCTTCATTATCAACGACATGCGTGCCGATCTACTCCACGAGTGATAATTTCCACCATTTTCGCTGAGGATTGGCTGTACTAGGGTTAGAGTAGGGTTTTCATTTGGGTGAATGTAATACGGACTTGATACTGGAGTTATTTCAAGATCTGGAGCTTGATTCGCCATAACGAGATCAACAGAGGATCAAAACGAAGAGAATCAACAAAGGAAAAAGAACGAAAAACGGAAGATTACTCAGATTTGATCTCTGGTACCATCATGAAAGAGATGAACCGACAGAAAGGAAAGAGGAGCAAAAACTTTCCCAATTTTTATTATTTTATTCTTATCTCAATTACACGATATTTTTCCCTTATATATTCTGGGAAAATAAAAATAACATAAAAGGACAGCAAAATAAAAGAATATAAAGGTAAGTACAAATGTTTGTTTTTAATACAAAATGCAATAAAACTTAAGGATAATTGCATCTGGAATCTGATCAGATTGAATCAATGGTGAATCAAGTGGTTTGAAATTGATTCAAGTGAGAATACATGCCTTAATTACAGGTTTTTATCAAATCCCCTCACTATTAATCAATTCTGACCGTTTGCATATGAATTTCCTCTCATTATTGATGCTCTTCATACTTGTATAAACTGCGCTGATGCAATCTGAAGGTTAAACCCTTCTGAACGTATGCACAAGCTTTCTATGATCAATTTCAGGTTCATACAAGTGCTATTGATCATCCTACCAAGTAAATTTGAAGATCATAACACAGAATCAAGTTGATCATGATCAAACAGTTTCATCAAATTTGCAGATTTCACTGTTCATCTTAGCCAATTGTTTTGAGGCTAATTGGAGAACAATTTGGTGATGTTATGATGTGTAACAAGCCGTGTTTTATTGATTAATATGTTTATTAATCATCTACATGGATAGCCCTTCAAAGCATATATCAATTGTGAATATGAGCCGAAAAGTGTTTATGCAAGTACAATGTCACATCTCATCTACCTCATCGATCTTGCTACGGATATCTTGAGATTGGATGGACCAAATTGGCTGATTAAGAGCTTGATTAATAGATAATTATATAAGGAAGCTTCCAAGTTCCACTAAGCAAGGTTTAACCAAAGTTTAATTTGAATTCAAGCGGCTTATATTTGAAACCCTTGTATGTTTTGCTGAGCTGGTTCCTACCTATATATACCTCTCAAGCGAGATCAGAGAAACACTACTGAAAATTTCCAAATATTTAGCCTTGTTTAGACTCTATAAACCTCTATTGAGTCTCAATCTTCATCTACTTCTAAGTAAACTTGAGAAATTAACAGAAGACCGACTTGTTGAAGTTCATGTTCTGCGAAAGTTGGATCAGTTGAGCATTCAGAGCTTTGAAAGATAGTTGTAGATAGATCAGTATATCAAGAGTATCCTTCTTAGTTGCATCATTAGAGAAGTGATGAAGGTAGCTGAATTTGCTGCATCATTTGGTAGTAAATGCAATCTGAAGTGGTGTTCCTTGATGTTCTTGACAGAATTGTTTGTAACTGCATTGTAAGTCTTTTGTAATACTCTAACCAATCTTAATAAGGGAATCCCTGATATTAAGTATATACAATGTTAATTATCTACCTCCCCATCAGCTTAAGCTTTTGGGATAGATGATAGTGCAACATGGTATCAGAGCGAGATGTCCTGAGTTCAGACGTCGTTCCAAGCACAATTTTCTCGACAAAAAGAAAACACACTATACTTACAGGTGTTGGGTCTCTCTCATTTCTTATAGGCCCACACTTGAACGTGCGTATTGAGTATATAAAATGTTAATTATCTACCTCCCATCAACTTAAGCTTTTGGGAGAGATGATAAATCAACACCCACACTTGAACGGCCGTACTGAGTATATACAATGTTAATTGCAGCAGCACCAGCGTGTCTTCTGTGATCTACCATGGCTGAGAGAATTGAATCAACCTCTACCACACCATGGATTGTTGACACCGGGGCGACTCATCACGTTACCGGCGACATTTCATGTTTCTCTCATATCATAAATATTGACTCTCGGTCAGTTGGTCTACCTGACGGCCAACTCGTTATGGCCACTAAGGAAGGGAAAGTTGACCTTTCGGTCGATGTCACTCTTCAAAATGTTTTTTTTGTCCCTGCTTTACGTTGCAATTTAATATCGGTGTCACAGTTAATTGATGACTCTGATTGCTCCGTTATTTTTACTAAAACATCGTGTGCTATACAGGACTCTCGTTCGGGGACCGATTGGAACCGGTGAAAGGAAGGACGGGCTCTATCTTTTTCGATCAACCCCGGCGGTGTGTCTTTGTGGATCGTGCCTACTCCAACCGTGTTCGAGTTATGGCATCGGCGGCCGGGTCATCCGTCGATAGAGTTCTCAAATTAGTTCCCGCAATTAAAGGGTGTTCCTCTTTACCAAAGAAATTACATAAAGCCCGTGAGGTATGTCCCCAAGCCAAACGGACTCGTGATAGTTTTCCGTTAGTGATAGCGGGGCCAATCGTATTATCGAACTTATTCATTGTGATTTGTGGGGCCCATATCGGACTCCATCTACTTGTGGTGCACATTATTTTTTGACATTGGTTGACGATTTCTCCCGAGCCGTTTGGGTTTATCTGTTGAATTCAAAAACCGAAGTTACTACTATTTTTAGTTCTTTTATTTCCATGGTCGAATGTCAATTTGATACTCATATTAAGATCATAAGGAGCGATAACGGAACTGAATTTCGACCTTTGTTACCTCTATTTGATAAGAAAGGAATTCTTTTTCAAACATCGTGCGTAGGAACCCCTCAACAAAATGGTAGGGTAGAGCGTAAACATCAACATATTCTCAATGTCGGGCGTGCCTTAATGTTCCGGCAAACTTGCCTATTCGTTTTTGGGAGAATGCATACTTGGGGCGGTTCATTTGATAAATCGTACTCCTTCGGGCCTTTTACAAAACAAAACACCTTTTGAGATTCTATTTGGGACGGAACTCGAGTTTAATCACTTGCGTGTTTTTGGATGTCCGTGTTTTGCTCACGATCAAAAATCCAAAGGAGACAAATTTGCACCCCGTAGTCGAAAATGTGTATTTATTGGGTATCCGAATAATAAGAAAGGTTGGAAACCGTATGATTATGATACCGGCGAAATTTTTGTGTCCCGTGACGTCCAATTTCATGAAAATGAATTTCCCTTTCCCTTGATTCCCACCACGTCACCCGAAGCACCTCCTATCCCTTCCCCACAAGTAGCCATCTTAGATGATGATTTTTTAAGTGACCTTGAGTCCGTTCTAGACGAAGGGATGGGCGACCCTAATCCTACGCCATGAACAACCGTACTGCTGCTGACACTAGTGTTATAACACCTTCTGGTAATCCTACTGACATGCCCAACAGTGCGGATATCGACATGAACAATGGTACGGCTACAAACACTGATGTTGTACCATCTTCTGTTCCTTTGGGTCGTGGTCAACGCGATAAACGTCCTCCAGAATGGCACAAGCATTATGTCACACACACTGCTGTTTCACTGAGTCTGTCCCAATCTTCGTCGTCTCCGTCAAGCTCCTCAGGTACATCTTTTCCTATAGCACATTTTGTTGATTGTGAAAAATTTTACGTACAACACCGCATATTTCTTGCGGCCATTCGATGGCATAGAACCTCGTAATTTTAAAGAAGCCATGCAAGCCGCTGGTTGGCGTGAGGCTATGAAAAATGAAATTATTGCGCTCGAAAATAACGGAACATGGGACATGGCCGTATTACCTCATGGCAAGAAAGCTTTAGGCTCCAAGTGGGTCTACAAAATTAAATATAAAGCTGACGGACAGGTTGAGCGATTGAAAGCACGTCTGGTGATTTTTGGGAATCATCAAACCGAGGGTCTTGACTATCACGAGACCTTTGCCCCAGTTGCTAAGATGGTTACTATCCGGGTATTTTTAGCTGTTGCGGCAGCTAAAAATTGGGAATTACATCAGATGGACATCCACAATGCTTTCTTGCACGGCGATCTCGACGAGGAAGTCTACATGAAACTTCCCCCTGGTTTTACTGTGACTACGCCAGGCATGGTCTGTCGCCTTAAGAAGTCTCTCTATGGGTTGAAACAAGCTCCGCGTTGTTGGTTTGCCAAGCTCACTGCGTCTCTGAAAAAGTATGGATTCTTACAATCTTATTCCGACTACTCATTATTTACCTTTACTCGAGGCCCAGTTCAACTTAATGTTCTCGTTTATGTTGACGATCTCATTATCTCGGGTAATGATCATGATGCTCTTTTATCCTTTAAACGGTACCTTGGCGACTGTTTCCATATGAAAGATTTAGGCCCTCTCAAATACTTCCTTGGGGTTGAAGTTGCCCGCGACCCGGAAGGTATCTTGCTTTGTCAACGAAAATACGCGCTTGACATTCTGGCCGAATGTGGACTTCTTGATTCGAAACCTGCTGACTATCCTATTGAACAGAATCATGGCTTAGCTCTCGCCGAGGGTCCGGAGTATTCAGATCCGGGCAGATATCGACGACTGGTCGGACGTCTTATTTATTTGTCCTTCACTCGCCCTGACTTGGCATATATTGTACACATCTTGGCTCAGTTTATGTAGGCTCCCCGTCAGGCACATTGGGATGCGGCTATACGGGCCGTTCGGTACCTGAAGAAATGCCCGGGCCAAGGTATCCTATTAGACACCACGTGTGATTTATCATTATCTGGATGGTGCGATTCTGATTGGGCCAGTTGTCCATTGACTCGCCGTTCTCTCACCGGTTGGTTAGTTTTTCTTGGGGGCTCTCCTGTTTCTGGGAAGACGAAGAAACAACACACGGTCTCTCGCTCTTCTGCCGAGGCGGAGTACCGTTCAATGGCATCCATCACTTCTGAACTTAAATGGTTAAAGGGTCTACTTGCAAGTTTAGGGATTACTCACCCTCGTCCGATAACATTAAGTTGTGACAGTCAAGCTGCTTTGCATATTGCTCAGAATCCATTATTTCACGAGCGTACGAAACACATCGAAATAGATTGTCATTATGTCCGCGATGCGATTCAAGATGGTATCATTGCTCCTATTCACGTCAAAACGGATGAACAACTCGCGGATATTTTTACCAAGGCATTGGGCAAACGACAATTTACGTACTTATTAAGCAAGTTGGGCATTTGTGACTGCGTATGCTCCAACTTGAGGGGGGGTGTCACGAGATATATTCATATATTTAGTATATATTATATTTATGGTGGATCGTTTGTATTTATGGTAGATCTCTTATATTTATACGGTCAATATTCGGCCATTAGTATTGCTTGATTTTAGTCTTGATTATAACCAATTGGCTTTAGTACAACGGTAAGCGCTTGATCTTAACACTTCTCATCAATTTAAGTTTTTGGGAGAGATGATAATTCAACACCTAATCATCATGGAGGTTTGAAATCCAAGTGTCAAATCTTGGTACATGATTGACTTCTCGGTGAGGGTGCTTTATACATGGAGAATGAACTTGTCTACATACTTGTGTTCTCTACTTTCGGTCTTGTTTGAGTTTGTTGTTTGGATTGCTTGGCTTGTTCTCTTTTGTTTGATCATTCACACTCAAAATTTCACCAACTTGAGTTCGCCAGAACATAGCATTCCAATTCTTATCTTCATTAGAAGATTAAAACACTTAGCACAATCTTAAAAGAAGTGAAAAGAGGAAGTGTTTGGCAAAAACCATTCACCCGGAAGGGGTCATCATGTTTCAAGGATCCTAAATAAGAATAAAGGCCTTTGAGCCCTTTTGCGACTATGAGGGGTGAAGTATATTATAATACAACAAGGGTGACCTTAGCTTGTATCATGAGTGCACCTTGACCTTGAGCCATCAAGCCTTTGGTGAATAGCGTGGCATAGGCACGTAGCCCTCAAATGCAGTAGGCCCTTCTCAGAAATCCAAAGACCTTGAGCCTTGATGGTTGAGTCGGATAATATAAATATAATATAGTCGTTGAACCTTTAGAGATCTAGGTAACAAACATATGTGTCAGTGCAATAAATATCAACCCATGTCAGTGACCGCAACTAGATTGGAGAGCCAAAAAAAAAGGTGTAAGATTTGTTGGACTATCCTATAGGATCTTAGCTTCCCTGTCTCTTAGCTAATGGCTTCAATCTCTCTGGTGATATGGTTATCCACTTTTTCTTCATGAGAACCCGTTGATCGCCACTAAGCAAACTGTTAAAGTGTCCCACATTAGGAACTTGTGGTTGTTTCACCCACCATATTAAGAGATGAACTTATCACCTCACAACCTGGGTTTTGGGGATGAGGCCCTCCTCTTATATGGGCTTGGACCTATGTTTTCAACGTGGTATCGGAGCCACCCTTTATTCTGCAAGTGTTGGGCCTATTGTTGGCGCTTGTGTGCCCGGCCCACACTTGAGGGCGTGTTAAAGTGTCCACTTTGAAAACTTGTGGTTGTTTCACCCACCATATTAAGAGATGAAGCTTCCCACACATGGCAACTGGGTTTTAAGGATGATGTCTCTCCTCTTATATGGGTTTAGACCTATGTTTTCAACACAGACATATAAGGTTCAGCAACCGAGGTAGATCCCAAAGGTAACAAGTAGACAAACCATTCCCAACGGATACACGGTGGTCCTACAAATTCATAATATGGGGTCATCACAGGCGTGATAATAATCACATACAACTTTAATATTTGGAAACTTCATAATAAAGCACATTGACCAGGATTCGTATATATGTCGATAAACACTATTGTTTATCCACACACCCACCACTGAGCCATCGTTACTTGCTTTGATGTTATGGGATCTTCAGGACCAAAGAATATAAAGAACCCATTTCGTGGGCATTTTCTAGGCCTTGATGTTGATTAAGGTGCATCACTTTCATCTTAAGACTCCAATGTGATAGCTTGAACTTCGGTAATTATCATGGTTGGAAAATGCTACCTCCGTCCCACAAAAAATTGTCCACTTTTTTAAAATTAATTATCTCATAAAAAATGTCCATTTAAAAAACCAATTCATCATTTAATGCTTTTTTTTCCAAACATATCCCTATCATAACATTTAGTGTTTATATATTTATTTCATATTTCAAAATAGCATTTATTATTTGATAGAAGTATATATGCAGGGGCGGATCCACGTGACCCGGGGGGGGTCACGTGACCCCACTGAATTTTTAAAAATATTTTTTTTTTTTTAGTATTAAACTTATGTAGTTTTGTTGTTAAAAAGTGTTGTTTTAGACTCTGGTGACCCCACTGAAATTTTTTTTTGGATAAAAGATGTAGTTTTAGACTCCGGTGACACCACTGGAATAAATTCCTGGATCCGCCAGTGTATATATGTCCATCACTATATAAAATACAACATATTAATTATTTTCTTAATCTGTATGTATAATAAAAATTAGACAATTTTTATGAGACGGAGATAGCACTAGAGTTTAGATAAGAGATGTAGGGTTTTTCTCAAAATACTCTGATAAGTTGGGAACATAGTGCTTTAGGGACCCTACCTTTAGCGCCATGTTGAGAAATCACCACATAGATATTATAAAATCTGAGTTGCTTTTATGGGTACTTGAGGCCTTCTACGGTGGCATAAAGGCTATGGACCACCAGCAAGTTAGTGAAACTAGGTGTGGGGAAATAAATAAAACAATTGCACCATCAAGTGACTTCCTAGTTCTCCTATGTATCCGAAAGCAAAATCAAGCCGTCGTAGTTCACATTTGAAGTGATCATACCTTCTCCATTTTTGAAATCGAGGCTTGTACATGAGGTGATATGTGAATCCATAACGTAAGATCACCATAATTGTTGTCACGTCACGTGAAGTTGTTGAGTCTTGTGAGCTTACGCTCGGTGCTAGCCTTGAACTTGAAGTGGATTTCCTATCTATATCCGACAGCTTGACAAGGGCTGGTTTAAAAAGAGAAATTGAGCATAGATAGAAAGCCGTGGATATGCATATCATGTAGCAGATGTTTTGGGGCCCACTTTTCGGAAGCAGGAATCCACATGTGATCGGAGACCTTGAGACGTAGATGTGTCCGAGGCCTTAAAGATAGAAGATGAATGGGGTTTTGGGGCCCACATGTTAGAAGCGGGAATGCACATGTGATCGGAGACCTTGAGACGTAGATGTGTCCGAGGCCTTAAAGATAGAAGATGCATGGAGCCCTTTCGGAGACCTAGATTGTGCATGTATAGTAATTGAAACATGTATTTGTTTTAAGTACATGCAGATATGATCGGAGGCGGAGTTATACTCTCGTGCCATGTGCAACCGTTCCTAACGGTTTTTATGACTAGATATATTGGGCATTAATTTTTTTATTACAAATGAAATGAAGAACACTACAACTATTTACAATTACAATAGTGGACAAACACGCCACATAATATGGGTACAACTTTCCTAAATTTTCTTAAAGAGGAAAACAACAAAATGTGGGTATATACAACTTTCCTATAAAGAAATCCGAGACCTTCTGGTCTCAAGACCTCAGCTCTAGCCAGTTCAGCAAGGCGCCTCACCGGCATATTGGGCATTAAATTTAAGTGGAAAAAAAAAACCATTTTGCTTTACAGATATTTTATTCTACTTGTAATTCTTTTACTAGGTATATCTCGTACTCTCTCCGTTTTTTTTATCTGTCACGTTTCAGAATTTGCTTTGTTTTTATTTAAATGTCATTTTACATTTTCAATTCATCATTTATTATTATTTTCCTCATTTACCAATAAAGTAAAGTTTTTACATCTCCAATAAAAAATACATTTCCAATACTAAAAACTCATTTACCAACAAAGTATTTATATCTCCAATAAGAAAAATATTTTCTTTTTTTTTTTGAAAGAAAGAAATATATATTATTAATTAGCTTGATGTTTCTCTCAGCGACTTATAAAAAAAAACGGAGGGAGTATTAAGTTTTGGTGTACGAAAATATTAAATTTAGCCCACAATGGGTGTTTGGACAGAAATTGGAAAATCAGGTCGTGTCAGACCTGACACTTGAAAATCATGTTGTGCCTTTTCTGACATGAAAAATATGGTAAACGTAGAGATCCTTACGTTCAGACGTAGATATATCTACGTTCAGACGTAAGGAAATATAACTAACATTAAACGTTGCAGTTGATCTTTCCCTACGTTTAAACGTAGGGTTTCTACGTTTGAACGCAGGGTTTCCACGTTTAAACGTAGAAACTATACGTTTTAACGTAGAGAAATTCAAAGGCGATATTTTGAAAATTAGCTACGTCTAAACGTAATACAATCTACGTTTAAACGTAGGTTTTGTTACGTTTAAACGTAGCTTTTCTACGTTTGACAGTGGTAGATGGGTATTAATGTTGTTGTAAGGTGCTCGTTGAATATACACCACATTAACGAGATTTTTCTCATTCCTTCAAAGGTTTTGAATCTAATATCAATTTTGTGCTCACTTCTTCATCTTTCAAGTCCATTTCTTCATCATTCAAGTGCTAAAATGGGTAAGTTATTGCTATCTTATTTATCTTAATTCAAGTGCTCAATGTGTGTATGTTATTTATATTTGTAGTAATCATATGTCTAAAACCGAAACGTGTGTTTTAAGTAGGTTGTTTATGTAATGTTCATACTTAAGTAGTGTATTTAAGTATTTTCTTAGGGTTCAATTACTAGGTTTTAGTGTATTTAATGATATTTTTTTAACCGAAATTTGTGTTTTGAGTAGTGATTATGTTATTTATATTGTAGAAATGATATGTATTTATACGAAATGTGTGTTTTATGTAGGTTGTTTATGTAATTTTATACATCTAAGAACGATAGTGTTATAATTTTTGATTTGATAATGTAGTGTAATTTATGAAAGTGTAATAAATACATATCATGTTTACCATTTTTTGGAAACAATCTTTTTTAAGTTGATAATGATTTAGTTGATACGACTTGAATCGTTTTTTTTTTGTTTTAAACAGATAATCGCAACACTATGATTGTTGTCTCGTTCAACGGAGAATTTACGTATGATCCTATCTATAACCGGTGGAATTATGTAAATGGATCGATGTTCTCATTATTTGTCCCAAAGAAAATAGGATTGAATGCGTTATTGGATAAAGTGTATTTGAGGCTTGGTATTGATCGGTCGATTCAAAGCTCAACCTAAAAGCTTTGTTTACTTACGGTAGTGTGGGAAATATACCACCTGATGATATCTTAGACGACGAGACCTTAAATGGTTACATCGAAGCGGCCTATGACAGTAAGAATGTAATTTTTTGTGTGAATGCGACACCAGTGGAGGCAAACAATGAACCGATAAATGAGGAGGATGATGGCATTGATTTAAATGAAGATTGCAATGCCCCGGATGATAACAATACTCCGGATTACAGTATTGGAAATTTCCCTTCTCCGGTACAAGAACTTGCTACGGATCCGCATTTTAATCCGTTCGAGCAACAATATGGATGTAGTGGGTATGAAAACAATGTTTCTACACAAAGGCTTGGTGAAGCTTCGGACCAACCGTTTCGGTATCAACCAGTAAGACCAAGTCATAATCTGTCAAATCATCCTTCAAGTAGTCGTAATATTGTCATAAACAGCCAACCACACCATTCGTTTCGGTATCCTCCTAACCAACCTTCAAGTAGTCGTGTTCCACCCATCCAACAGACCATATAATATGTTTGGTGGATCAGTAACTAGTTTTTTGGCTTCTCTGTTTGCACCTCATATACAAACCGATCAAACCGGCAGAGATGACAACAATAATCAGGGTGCACATGCTAGGGCAAGCGTACGAGAAGATTATTAATGGAGGATTCCCACATTTGAAGATGATGATTTACCGAGGTGTTTATCCACCGGTACGTTACATATGAATGACGTGAACGAATTGTTCATTGGGAAGAAATACGATTCAAAAGAAGATTTTAATTTGAAAATAAAATCGTATGCGGTTGCGAACAATTTTCAGATGAGATTGGGTAGGTCGGACACACGTTGCTTGTATTACAAATGTCTTAACGATACATGCAAATGGCATGTAAGGGCGAAACGGGTGAAGGTGAATACAGATGTCACACGTACATTTGAGATCACAGCGTTGAATGATGTCCATACTTGTGCCTCTTAGAATGCGGATAATGACAATCGACAAGCAACACCTATTGTTATTGCGAGTCTGCTAAGTCAGAAAATGGAAGAACTTGGCAATGAGTATAAGCCCAGACAAATTATGGAGGACATGCTCACAACTTACAGTGTACAATTGACTTATGACCAAGCATACCGAGCTCACGAGATGATGAGAATGATGGTGAGAGGTTCACCGACGGAGTGCTACAACGCGATACCCTCGTACTTGTGGATGGTGCGTAAGGCCAATGAAGGGACCTATATTGACTTTCAGCTTGATAATCTGGGAAGGTTCGATAGTTGTTTCATGTCTTTGGGAGCAAGCCGTCGTGGGTTCAAGTATTGTCGACCTATTTTGTGTGTGGACGCAACTCATCTGAAAACCCATTTCTCTGGACAACTATTTATTGCTGTTGCTGTAGATGCCGGTGACTACCTATTCCCTGTAGCCTTCGGTATTGCTGAAAAAGAATGCAACGATTCATGGGGGTATTTCATGAGACATTTGAGGGTGGCCATTGGAGGTATCCATGATGAAAACTTGAGCTTTATTTCGACGGACACCGGGCTATTAGAAATGCGGTTGGTCGAGTATTTCCCGATGCATATCATGGTGTTTGCTATCATCATTTAAAAGGCAATCGACCAAAAAATGGAAAGATCACGGTTTTTGTGAAGATACATTCTATCAAACGACCTTTATGCATTCTCGGAGGCCGAATTTCTCCGAAAGTTCGCCCGATTAAGGCACAATGTCTTGGCGCATATAAACAACTTGAAGAAATAGGTGTTGAACGGTGGGCGCGTGCCAAATTTCCCGGGAAAAGATACGCCTTAATGACAAGCAATTACGGCGAAAGTTTCAACTGTGCGATTAGAGGAGCTCGTCGTTGGCACGTTCTAGTCTCTTGGAATTCATTAGAGCTACACTGCAGAGATGGTATAATGATAGACGACAGAAGGCGCTTGATTGTGCGACTATGTTAGCACCGGAGATCGATGAAATAGTGGCTTCGAATATTACTGCTAGAAGGAAGTTCAGGGTTAAGCCTGTTAACCCCGATGAATTTGAGATTCATGGAAATAACTTGCTTCATGGGGTGGTAAATCTACGAGAGAGGAAGTGTTATTGTGGTTATTTCCAGAAAATGGAAATACCATGTACGCATGCTATAGCAGCCGCAACATCACGCGAATTAGTCCACCCGAACTCGTTCACCGTATTATAGGGGTGAATGTTTCAAAGAGATTTACATGGCTAGCATATATCCAATTCCTAACGAGAGAGGATTGGGATGTTCCAGAGTCGGTAAGAAACATGAAAGTCGGAGTGCCTAATATGAGATATGCGCCTGATGCCAGTGGAGCACCAAGAAGAGGTAGAATTAATACCACTAGAATCTCTTCTGAATGGGAACGTCCAGGCCATCAGAATGTGTGTAGCAACCGTAAACATCCAGGACATAACAGAGCTAGTTGCACGCAATACCGGTACGATTGTTATTAGAATGGATTGTTATTGATTTTTGTTATGGTGGTATTAGAATGGATTGTTATTGATTGTTATTGATTTTTGTTATGTAGTATTTTATTAATGGATTGTAGTAATGATTGTATTCGGTTATTAATCGGTATCAAGTTTGTCTTGCATTACACTACCTCTGTAAAACTAACAGTAATTATTACGGGGTTTACACACAAGAAAAAAAGAGTAATGATACAGTGAGATAACAATAAGATGACGCTTAAATAAACTAAGGGTGATCAATAAATAGGATAGGATGACGCCTAAATAAATGATCTTCAATATTTAGTAATCACCACATTAAACACGACGTGATTTTCTATAGGTTGATCAATGACTTCAAAGCGCATTCATCTCCCGCATTTAGGTCATTGTCCGTAATGAAATCATACAACCCGCTTAAACGAACTTTTTCATTTAACATATAGACAATTCTAGCGAGCCATGATTCCCCCGTGGCAATTCGCGGTTCCACGGTCTTGTTTCGCAACATGTCGTTTGTTCTCGCAAATGCCTTTTGAATACTCTACAAATCACAAACAAATTTAAATACTGTTTCAAAATGGGGAAAATAATATCAAACAAGAAAATAACTAAAAATATATTAAATATCTCACCACATAATAACAACCATGTGAAAATAACCAGTTTGGCAGCGTCGTCTGAAAATGGGGATTTCGGTTACCTGCACCTGCACCTGCATCATCAACTGCATCATCACCTGCATCATCATCTGCATCATCGGTCTCAGAAAAAGTCTTCTGACAAGAAGTATGATCATAAACAAGAGTGTCGAAAGTGAAATCCCCCCTGTGTTCAAACACTATAAACTCCCTCTCATTCAAGTAATGAGCCGCCACATACTCCTCCCAACCTTCCCCAAAGAAACGAAGAATTCCATTGTCTGTGGCTCCAACTCTCACTTCCCATGTCCCTAATCGGCTTTTGAGAACGGCCCTATCTAGGTTCCTCAGCGTGTCGTTCAACCTATTAACGTATGCTGGAGGTAGTGTCTATGAAAAAATAAACATTTCACGTTTGTTTGATCATGATAATACAAGTGATATAAAAGTAAATAAATTAATAATGACATACCAAACTTGTTGCGAAACCGCCATCAAGAACTTTAAAGAAACGATCATTATCCATTTGAAAGAGTTTGAAGGTGAAGAAGTGTAAATTGAAAGGTGAAGAAGTGGTTCTCTTTACACTACTTAAAAGAGTTTGAAGAAATCATTTAAAGGGCTCGTACTTGTACAACAACAATAATTGCATGTATCACACTAGTACTTGCATTCCCTACGTTTGAACGTAGAGAATGTTGCATTCCCTACGTTTGAACGTAGAGAATGCAACATTCTCTACGTTTGAACGTAGGGAATGCAACATTCTCTACGTTTGAACGTAGGGAATGCAACATAGGGAACGTAGGGAATGTTGCATTTGCTACGTTTGGACGTAGAGAATGTTGCAGCCATACATTTATATTTAAAGAACGATCATTATCCATTTTAAGTTGAGTTGTTTTTTAAACAAATTGAATACTCATCAAAACAACATCACCAAAAATATAAATGGCTACCAACATACAACAAAATACCAAAAATATAACATACACCAAAAATTCCAAAATTAACATACACCAAAACAATGTTTCTACAAATTAGTTTACAACTGTACTATTTGATTAAAAAGTTGGACAGAAACTTTTTTCCGGAACAACGGCATGTTCTTATGATGGAGGAGCGAAAAATCTTCCTTGTGCAACAAATGCTCAATGAATTTTGCCGTGTATAACCCACAATCACCCCTGTATAAAATGGATAGTGTCAGAATAGTATAGATTGTATAATGTGATAAATAGTTAGAAGTTTATAACACTTACGGAATTGGCATTTGTGGTACGTCTTTTACTATTTTCACTTCCAAAGGAGGCTTCGCCGGATCAACCATTTTTGGGAGTTGACATAATCGTGCATCGGTCTCGAACACTTTCCTAAACGAAACTCCCAACCTATTGATGCTGGCTTCTACATCAGGCTTGTACTTTTGCCCCGACAGACAATCAAACAACATAACCTTCCATTGGGGAATAGACACTTGCACGGCTGCCCAGTGAGATGTAGTAATGGCCCAGGGAGTGTATATCACAGTGTTTTCATCCCACTTCTGAAGGTACTTAGTCACAAACACTGGAATTTCAGTATTTGTGAGTGCATCAACTGATCCGCAATAATAAGCAAAATCTGAGTACGCAATGGCTGAATGTGGTGTGAAGCATGCTGGATATGATTCCATTTGGCGCTCTACCAAGTCCATATACGCATCCACATGCTGTACGTATTCAAAATTGAAGTTAGAGATAATGAAATAAGAAATATGCAAGTGAAGTCAAAAGAATATACCGTAGCCTCCAACTCCATAAGTGGACTGCGGAGACGTGTCCACCAAGCCTTGGGAAGTGGTAGAGTCAGGCGAAAACCAGCTGACCACCCGACAGGAATTTCAATTGGGGGCGGATTTTCTTGATTGAACCATTTGATGAACTTGTTTTCAAACTCGTCCGAAAACTTTTTTCGCGGTGTCCACCTCACAACGGTATCTCCGGGAAAACTGACTATGTGCGACCCATCAGTTAAATAACGTGGACGGGTCACAGTCTGACGTGTCCTCAATCTTCCATCAGAAGCATCATCCGCTTTTCGTTTACCCAATTGTTTCTCACTTGGACCCCCAGCTACACAAAATTCAATAAATGATCAACTTATATACTTTTTCACATTATAATTTAAATAACTTACTATAGTTTTGAATTTTAAATTCAAATTACTTACTATACTGAAGCGTAGACGATGCCTGGTCGGTGGTCGTAGCTGAGCCTCCTGTCGTAGCCTCGTGAGAAGCAGAGGGTGTAGCCTCGTGAGGAGTAGGAGAGGCTGTAGCCTCGTGAGGAGCAGAGGCTGTAGTCTCGTGAGGAGGAGGAGAGGCCGTAGCATCGCCGCCCTCGCATCCATATAAGGATCGTCCACCAATAAATCGTCTACGAAATCCTCCCCATGCACTCCCTCTTCAACGGGCTCGGAAACTCTACAGCAAGAATCTTATCAAACCCGAACGTCAACGTCGGTCGTCGCAGCTTTGATCATCATGCTTTGAACATGTGTAGCCCGGTAGGTATCATGTGGAGGAGGTGGAGGAGGTGGAGGAGATGGTTGCCGATGAGGGGTAGTCTGAAAAATATGTGTCTCAGTTAGTATCATAATACATATAACTAAATTTTGACAATGATATAATTTTTTACCCGTGGAGAAGATGGAGGAGGTGGATGAGATGGATGCCGATGAGGGGTAGTCGAAAAAAATGTGGCCCGCTTAGTATCATAATACAAACAAATAAATTTATCGCATAAAAAATTTGACAATGATATAATTTTTTACCTGATCTCTGGATAACAACGTTTGCATCATCCCCTTGAGTTCAAGAAGTATCGCCCCATGCTCATTCTGACGCTGAGCCACAAGGCGAATTTCCTCCCGAAGCTCATTCAACCCACTATCAATCCTTCTCCTCACAGCTCTATAAAGGCCAGCAGCTTCATCCTCTTCATCAGATTGGTCATCTTCCGCCTCTAGCATCTGAACGTAGGAAGTGTGCGGCACACGCCGTGAAGTGGTGGCATGTGAATGAGAGGGATCAGAAGTAGGAGGTCGTGAAGTAGGGGGTGACTGTTGTGTAGCATGGGTGGCTATCGCCGTGTAGCAGTCGTGACCGCTTCTTGTGTAGTGGATGCATGTCTAGGGTGTGGACGTGCAATAAGTGCAGGGCGATTGATCACACGTGGCGGCTCGTTAATCTCGGCATCCATAATGCCCCTACCTAGCATCAACTGCCTATCAACATCCCTTGCAGTCAGATACCCTATCACACGACTCTGCGAACAATGTATATTTCATTACAATTAAGAATAACAAAATGTTTACCAAATCCGGATATAATTAAAAGACAATAACAATGTTTATTAAGCTTATTACCTTATTTGCCTTCGCCGATAATCCTTTCCACTTTGCGGAGGGGTAGTTTTGCAACTCCATCTCATCATCCGAGGAGCCGCATCGTCGGGAGCTATGAGGGTGGCCGCAACAGTCGGAACAGCAATGTCGGGGAGGGTCTCGTAAGCCCAAAACTGTAACGCATGTATAACCCCCTGTACGGTCACCCTGCCCTCTGAACTTTCTTTGTATGTGTTCATAAAATGACATATCTTTCTAAAAGTCTGGTCCCACAAATAAGTGCCCCATGGATAGTCGTTTATGCTTTCTACATTCTCCACCAAATAAAAAGCGAACGGGGTACCCTACTTTGGTCTCATCGTGACCCATCATTATCCCGTTTATTAGGTAGACTAAACCTACATGTTGGAGAACTTCGGGATGCTCCTCGCTCATCCAATAACCACTTCTCAATATCCGGTATGGTTATCGGTTTATTGTTAGGAAAATGGATGTGGCCGTATGTCCCTCTTCAAAACACCTTGAATAAGGTTGGGGATCTTCTCGGGAGATCACCAAACGGTAAACCGGTGATCATGCTAAACTACCTCCTACCGAACTTTGCGGTCGTACTACCGAATCTAAACCGCAACTCATGAGGCATATTCGGATATATGGCACCGAAACATACATATTGCGTACTTTGGAGGAAAACTCGCCGGTGCTCGTACATTTGAATAAATTCTTTAAAAACCCCGCATTTCAACGTGTCTTCAAATCCGATCCTTCTCATGTGGATCTCGAGAAGTTGCTTGAGCTTGGTCTTTTCCCCTCTAAAGGTTCAAGTCAAATTTTCTCTTACCTTGTATACATCGGTACCATGAGGGCCAACCAACTCACAACATGAACATATACATTGTAAATAGGATATGTATTTATTTACTCCATATATATATATATATATATATATATATATATATATATATATATATATGTGTGTCGGTGTGTGTGTGTGTGTATATATAAGTATATACATATACACATATAGATATATGTGTATATATATGTATTTATTTACTTCAATATGTATATATGTAGATATATATCTATGTATGTGTGTATATATATGTATATATATATATATATATACACATATAGATATACTATATATATATGTGTGTGTGTGTGTGTGTGTATAAGTATAGACACATATATAGACACATATGTATACATATATATACACATATATATATACATATATATACACGCGAAATGTCTTATCATCTCTTTTTGTTTTTTGGAACATCGTTGTTTTGTGTTGTGTTCTGTTGTTTGTAACGTTAGGGGGTAAGAGAAGAAGATAATATGGTTTTTACCACGTCATAGAATACTTGATGATGACGAGGGAGAACAAAGGCCGTACGGAGCCGGCGGAACGGACCTTATATTTTCAATCTAAAGGGTGCCTCACTTCCGGTGAGGATTACCAGTGCTCAGGGACGGGGAAAAGATGCTCGTTGAGCGGACCTAATGAAATTTTCTACGAGCTACCTACCAGAGCCCCAATATAAAGCCCGGAGCTTAGGCATGACACAAATGGATCGAAGGAATCGAAAACACCCTAGGGAAAGCATGCAATTCTAAGAACCTCATCGTGCCGAGGCGTACCATGGAATTCGGTCCGAGATATTGATTTTTGGATTTTCAAACAACAGTAGTTTGTCGTTTGGTTCAATTTTTTAATTAACATACATGTTAGCCATAATTTCAAGGGCATTTTTATTGTTCCCCATGTTAGCCATACTTTCAAGGGCATAATTAGGTCATTAGCAATACTACTATCGTGCTACCTTAGAATGAAAGCAAACATAAATCACAATCAAATAACATATACATTATCAATCCCAATGTAACACCATACACATGCTTCCATTTCCCATTTTTCTATCAAATTCAATATCATAAATTACACTACATTATCAAATCAAAAATTATAACACTATCATACATATTCTCACATATGAATAATTTTACATTAATTTACTTCTAAAAACCTATCATACATATCATTACAGTTCATTTTAATAGAATTAGCCACATTAATTCGAATCAAATAACAATATGAAAAACATATACATTAAATTCAATATAAAGTAGAAATCTGCGGTTTTCTACGTCCAAACATAGTGTTTCTACGTCAAAACGTAGACAAATCACGTTCAGACGTAGAGATCTGCAGGTCTCTACGTCCAAACGTAAAAACCTTACGTTCAGACGTAGAGACCTGCAGATCTCTACGTCCTGAAGCATAATCCTTACGTTCAGACGTAGAGACCTGCATTTCTCTACGTCCAAACGTATAATACTTCCTTCATACGTCCAAACGTATGAACCTTCATACAAAAAACCCTTCTTAAACCCAGAAAACGACAAATCATACAATCAAAATCAATATAATGATTATCAATGACCACCACAAACCACTCTACAATAAATATTCGGAAATAACAAGCACATGCTAAAGTGAAATTAATATGATATACTATAAAAGAATATTAGGGAAAATACATACCCTTTCGCTTTCAACCGCCATTGCACTTGAGAGATTGTGAAATTGGACTATCAGAATTTCTTGCAAATATCGCCAAAAATCGCCAATCGCCACTCAGCCACTCAGAATTTGAAATAGGATAGAAATAAAGAAGATAAAAGGGAAGGACAAGTATGTGAACTGTTAAACGTAATGAACTCTACGTTTAAACGTAGGTTTTCTACGTTTAAACGTAGATTTTATTACGTTTAGACGTAGCTAATTTGCAAAATATCGCCTTTGAATTTCTCTACGTTAAAACGTATAGTTTCTACGTTTAAACGTGGAAACCCTGCGTTCAAACGTAGAAACCCTACGTTTAAACGTAGGGAAATATCAACTGCAACGTTTAATGTTAGTTATATTTTCTTACGTCTGAACGTAGATATATCTACGTCTGAACGTAAGGATCTCTACGTTTACCATATTTTTCATGTCAGAAAAGGCACAACCTGATTTACAAGTGTCAGGTCTGACACGACCTGATTTTCCAATTTCTGGTGTTTGGACACCCCATTTTCACCTATTCAACTCAATTCAAATAAAACAACTTAATTTATTTGAATAACATAATATTCTATCTACTTTTTATCTCGTCATAGAAAATCAAATATAATCGATACAGTCGAATAAAATTTCAACATAAATTCAATCATAGAATAAAAATATGAGAATATTATGTTTTAGTCAACTTTCCGTCATGTATGCTCCTGTATATAAATTTTAATCCAGTTTGTATTTTTTTTATTGATTTAAGGACAAAACATTTTCCTTCGAACTATTTTGCCCTTTCTTTTAATCCGGAATTCTGTAACTAAATCCGGGAATCTCATTATTATTAAACAGAGGACTATCTACAACTTCAACCATTGAGCAAATCCATTGCCGGATTCCTCCGGTCTCTGTTCTTTTTTTTCCTCCTCCTCCACCTCTTCCTCCATGTAATGCTCAAGAACCGAAAACTAGACCAGCGGCCACCATACCGGCCAGAACCCGTCTCATAAACAACAGAACTTCCGGTTCGAGAGCAATCAATCTCCGGTCTTGTAGTGAAGTAATTGATCTCCCTTTTGACAAGTGATCCTATAGTGCCAATAGTGCCTATTTCAACTGGAGTTTTTGTAGCCATTCTTGATGCCAAAGAATCTTGATGTTCAATTCAAGAATGGTGGTTTAAAGTCCGTCTTTTTTTTTTTGTTGAAGTTTTAGGGTTGAGCTTAATTGGATCAAGTGTAGCTAGTTTTGGTGTATTATTATAAGTGTGTTTTGAGAGTGGTTTACAAAAAATGGACAGCATGATAACATATGAATGTAGATACGGGGGAGGGCAACGCAATCAAAGCCTGTAATAGAACTTTTTCTTCTTCTCATTTTTTTTTATACTTTTTTTCCTTGACTATGAAATAAATCATTCTTTTTTCTGTACGGATGTGAAAAAGGCAGAACGCATAAATAAACTTTTGCTCTTTAAAGTTAGTCTTTTGTTGTCCATTGATACAGTTTTTTATTTCTTGATTGTTCAACAACTTAGCAATTCCTATAGCCAATAGTTTTACAAAACCATTGAGAGTGCAGCCAACTACAAATAATGGTAAGTCTGTTGTGGTTGATAATATTGGTGATCCCACAGTTTAATGGTTGGTTTAAGGATGCATCTATGATGTTTTAGAAAAGATTGATTGTGTTGTTCACTTGGTTCATATCATTAAGCTTTCTAATACACTAGTTTTGAGGGTGTTACTGTGTTACTGTGATATCACTATGTGTTGTGAGATTTTCAGCCATATATACGCCAAGCATAAGGCTAAAAATCAGATTTTGGAGCAGAAAATTAAGTGTTTCAGGCTTGAAAAACTTCAAATACTTTTATTAATTTCATGTTGTTGCCTTCTTCTACTTTGTTCAAATATACAGAAAGATGCAATGTTGCAATGTTTTTTTTTCCAAAAAAGAATCGGTTGTAGTGTGCTTCAAACCTCATCCCTTACATTGGGAAGCATACTAATGATGATATTTCAGTCATTAATGGATAAGAAATGCAATGTATATTTGTTTTCTGTGGTTATTAGTTTTGAAAAGTATTTTGAGAAGTTGAAGAACAGAATTGGTTATGTTACTGTGATGATAAGATATTACTGCGTTACTGTTAATATCGCTATGTATTCTTCATAAAATGTGTTATTGCAGGCATATGGTGTCTTTATTTGGTTTTAATATTTCCTTGCATTCCACTATTTGTTGTGGTGTGGTTTTGGCCTAAGTGATTGAAGGTTGTTGATTCAAATGGTTAGGCAATGTTGGTGTTGTTTTGTCTTTAGAAAAATGGAGGAGCCTAAATTCTCTAATGATGAGGCCGAGCTGCGGCTATTTAATGCATTTTCTGCTTCATACGACTTTCATGAAGTTTGATGTGGTGCGGGTTTGAAGGATAAAAGTCTATATATGGTAAAACATACTGCTTTGGTCTTCAACAACTTGAAGAATGTTTTAGTTCCCCTGATATGCTTTTTGATTATATTCAATAGTATTAGGCTTTTATTCTCTTGATTCCCCGGGAGTTGCATATCCATAATGCTTTGATAGATTGTTTCATTACGATATCCATCATTTTTTGATAGATTGTTGTATTACGCAATGTTAATGGGGATATTTTGTCTGTTAATAAAACGTGTTATTGTTACTGTGTTAAGGTAAACACTGCGATAAAATTAGGCTTCCAAATACTACGTCGAAAAGGTATAAAATGAGGTCTCAAAATGAAGATAAAAAATATGAACTTTGGTGAAACAATTTTGATGATCGGTGTTCTAAATAAAAAGTTATGGTCGTTTATAAGAAAAATACTCCGGTTAATGCAAATATTTTTTCGGCTTTCAAAATTTACGTCGGAAGTGTATCGTATTTGGACTTAAATTAAAGAGAAAAAAAAATGAATTTTGGTGAAAAAATTTCGATAATCGTAGTTCTAAATCAAAAGTTACGGTTGTTTGGAAAAAAAAAAAAAAACAAACAAACAAACCTGAAGCGGCTGTTATTAAAGGGGTAATTTTGTCCGTCTGAATTTTTTTATCGATTTTTTGTAATTAAAAATCGATCCTCTAAAAATAAACTCAAATAAATACATGTCTTCGCACAAATGGGAGAAACTGCACAGAAATTGCACAAAAGTTAACCATGATATCCATTAGTTTACTAAAAATCGGCCGAGGCGGCCGCCCAGGCGCTAGGCAGTATCCGACCGACTCGATTATACCCCATGCGGACATATGTAGGCTTGTAAGCTCCTAGGCGGGATTTAGGCAGTATAGGCGTATCCAGTCGGACTAGAGCTACAAATATATATTAAAAAAAATCTCATTTATCACGCATTACAAAAAAAAAAAAATCCAAGCAGCCTTTTTGACTAATGGGTTCTTAGAATTATTTTAACATAATCTCATGTTATTTTGTAATTCAGTTAGTCTTTTGACACATTTCTTTAATGTTTATGGTTTAAGATTTATTGATTTATGTTGGACAACCATTGTATTATTTAAAAAATTAAATTAAATTAAATTAAAAATAAAAAAAACCACCTATGCGCCGGCCTAGCCGTCTAGGCGTTAGGTGCCCCATCACCGCTGACTACCACCTAGTGTCTTTTAGATTCCACTTGTTTAAGGGACAGGAAGTGCAGCTGTTGTTGGCATAGTCCGAGCCTTCAATTAGAGAAATTAATAACATAAAGAACAGAAGAAGCAGATGAAAATACATCTAGCAAGATCTTAGAACATTGGTTTGCACATTTCTTAAGGGACTCAGCATGGAACAACTTCATTATTGGACACATAATACAGGTCAAGATGCTCTAGTGCAATAATCTAAAGACTTTCTTCTAAACACACAGGGGACAATGACAAGAACTACATACATAAACAGCTTAAGGGCTACAGATGACAATGGCTTTTATTTATTCTAGTCACTAAATGCCATCTTACTTACTACTAACTAAAACAGGTTCTCAGAAGAAAGCTCTACTACCATAAAACACTCGTTTTTCAGACTTGTTCTTCGATGCCTGCAGCTTGATATCAGAACTAGAATCCCCAGAACATGCTGGTGGCTTATTATCAATGTCCAAAGGAAGCTTCATTTTCGCCAATGATTCTGTAAACTGCTGCATGCTTTTCATGTACATGTCAACAATGTCTTGTTGCACCACCTGCTGCTGCTGCTCTGGTTCAACCTTCACATTTATCACAGGTATTACATACAAACCATCAGATTCACTTTCTGATGTATTGTTACTCTTTGTATCGGATTCACCGACATCTGGATTTTTCCCCTTGAGCTTTTCATTAGAAATTGAAACATGATCATCATCTTTAGAGAGATTAGAAGCTTTTGGAGAAAGATATGCAGATCCGTTGCACGGAGGTGAGTGAATATGCTCTGTAACTTGAATTGGTGAAGAACCAGTTTCTGATGAAAAACACTCCATAAATTTCACACCTGCATCTAAATTGAGCTGATTCTCAGCGTCAGATGAAAGACCATCTGAGCCCTGAGAGATAAGATCGGCGCAAGGAATCCCAAAACACTCAGAAACCATTAAATGGTTCTCATTCTCAATCTTAGGATCAGGAAACTCAATTTTATCAAGATTAGGTGTTGTTTCTTCATTGTCGGCTACATTAATAGAGGCAGCTGGCACAGAAGAAGTAACTAAAACTTCAGGCAAAACCCCGTTATACGCGAGAGACAATTGAACAAATCCAGCAGGGGAATGGAAAAGATCAGTTGAAGAAAGGGAGAACTCCTTTTCAAGTTTCCCATTTTTCCCCACTACCAGGATTTCAGACAAAGGGACCAAAGCAAAACCAAGCAACTGGTCTTCAAGATAATTTTTCACCCTGCTGAGCATCCATATCTCGCATTTAAGAGAGGCATCGATCGCATGAACATTAAGCCGCACATTGTCGTTAAAAACCGGATTCTGACCACCTCCATTAATGGTCTTAGTGGAGACAGCGTTTTCAGGATTGCTTGTAAGGCAGAGTTTTGCATAAACATCTTGTTTGTGATATATGCAAATGTTATGAATGTCTCTTGCCTGGTGTACAAAGACCTCTAAAACACCGATTGGATCCGCTGCGTTGTAAACAGCACTGTCCTTCCTTTCATCAGGGATCTTATGAAAAAGATCAGCAGTTTGTTTCTCAGGTTCAGCAAATACTGAAGTGTTCTTGAATTGAGGTGAATCCATCTGTTGCTAGCTAAGATGACCTGAAGCAAATCAATCCAAATATGATTAAACTTGATGCAGATTCTTGAGTAGGGAGTATTTATCGCACCGGCAGTTAAATGATAATGAGTTTTAAATGACAAATAGAGACTCTTCGTATCAGAATTTCCGCAAACTTAGAGACAAATAGTGGAAAGAAATAATCCAAACCATGAACAAAATTATGACAATAATCCCTAAAAAAAAAAGAAAAACAAGGAAGAGAAAAAAGTGATTTCAAGGAATAAAGATTACCTTATGAATCAGAACCTTTTCCTCCTAAACAATTCTAAAACTCAGATGCAAGTAACAAAAGCAGACAAATATCACCTAGAAAAACAGAAAATTAAGCTCAATATGAAACAAATTTGTCATGAACAAAAAGCCTCACTCCCTTTGAAAAGCAGAGGCTTCTAGCAAGCAATGCTTTATAGAATCAATAAGTCACATATCCTCCAAAAAGACAAAACCCACTAAAAAGCTGAAAACCCTAATAACACTAATAGTCAATAAAACCACTGAAAAGTCACTAAAGTTAAAAGCAGACACCACATGAAGGAGGAAAACGGTAAAAATGAAAAGGAAGAGAATTGCAACCCAGGTTAAATAAGTTGTATATCAAAAATCTCAAAACTTCAACTCGAACCCAATAACAATATGAAAAGGGGAATGCAGCGAAAAATCAAAGTATAGAAAAAGGATGAAGAAAAGTCACAAAGAAAAAGGAAATGCAGCGAAAAATCAAAGCACAGAAAAAAAATGAAAGTCACGGGCACTAATTTTTCTTGCCTTAGTTCAGAAAGTCAAAAGGGGCGTATGCTTAATCAGTGACTCAAGTCAAAAGATCCGGCCACAAACTAGAGCGCAGATGATGATGATGATGATGATCTTCAGTAAAGAGAGAAGTGAGTGCTTCTCAATAAAGCAGAGAACAAAATCTACCTGGATATTTAAAGCAAAAGTGGAATTTGGACATGATCATATACTGTCATTTTTTATTTTTATTTTCTTTCAAAAAAATAAATAAATTATGGCATCTTACATTTAAAACCTCAGCTTCATCGACTTAGCAATCAGTCGCATTATTTCTTTTTGAACTTTTTCAGGCTCATTGATTGATGCTATTATCCATGGTGGAAAGTTGCCGACAAACGCCATTAGCAGACAAAGAAACCGCACTAAGGAAAAGTTGATGTGGGGCTCAAGAGGAGACTTTGACAGTTGAGATTTGTGGACACCGAATATTCATCAAGCTTAAATAAAATTTAAAACAAAATACAAAAATAAAAAACACAACAACAACTATTATATCTAAAATACAGTTTATGAATGATTTAACGTATCTAGTGCAAATTCTATAAATAAGGCCGAGTAAAGAATCCAAAATTCAAACTAAACCAGTATCCGGTCCAAACAAAAGTGAAATTAACCAAATCAGTAGCAAATTAAATTGGTTTGGTTTGTAACCAAACATAATGATTTAGGTTTGATTATTTTTATTTTTTACCAACCCAACTCGAATTTATTACACTACAAAATAATTTAGTTTCACGATACTATATATAAAAGTTAACGATACAACCATAAACCTAAAATAACTCTTCAATTTTCATCACTTATATAATTTGACACTCAAACGATGTCTCCATTAATCCATCTCCCTCTCTCTCTCTGCATATAGCCAACTCTTCTTCCAATCGCCTCCGGAGTTGTTCCAGGTTGAGGCAAACCTTTCGTGATTCGTGTCGCACTTTACATTTATGTCATAAAAATAACTTCTTAAACAAATTGACAGTCTAAAACCAAAACCAAAACCAAAACCAAACCGAAACTAAAGCAAAGCAAACCGTTGGGTTCAAAATCATTCTGATTTGGTTTTGGGTACAAGTTATAACCCCCAAAGCGACCCCGCGCTTTCCAAACCAATCCGAACCAACCTAAACTAACCCATGATTAGCTCTAGCTCTAAGTATAAAATTTGTTTGTTACACGGCAATAAAATGGAATGGAATAAGATAATAAGATTGGAATGAAGTGGAACAAACTAATTTTATTACTGTGTTTGGAATTTGAAAGAATGTAATGAAATAAATTAAATAAAATGTGACATACTGATTATTTGAGTCTGTGAAAGAACGGAATGAAACACATTATTTAAAATGTGACACATTGAGTGATATAACAGTAGATTAATGTTTGGTAGGGTAGCTCTACCCCACCACACCACTCTACCCCACCCTACTCTACTCATCCATCTACCAAACTCTACCTTACCTTACCACCTTACCCTACCTCACATTACCTTACCGCTCTGCCCTAGCTTACATAATTTACTCCACATAACCAAACCCCACCTAACTTACACCACCTCACTCCACCCCATCCATCACTCTACCTTACTCTACCCTACAATTGCCCACCACCCTACCATCCCACACATCACCTCACCCTACATTGACACACCCCACCCCGCCCTACATTACCTTACCACCCAACCAACCTCTTCACTCTCCTACCTAACCTTACGACACCCTACTCTATCTCACTACACTCTACCCTACCAACCACCCATCTTACCCTACCCTACCATTATCTCATATACCCTACTCTACCCACCACCACATCTTACCCTACCCTATCTACCACCCCATCCTATCCACCCTACCTTACCCATGTATCCTACCCCATCACCTACCCAACTTCACCCCGTCCCACCTCACGACACACCCAACCTCATTTTACCCCTACCCATCACCTACGTGTTTTGTCGATTTCCATATCACAATGGCTTACCCTCTGAAGTATAACAAGTAAGCAGTGAGCTAAAAATTCACTAACAAACTATAATCAAAAGGAAATGATAAGTTCCTAAAAAGTCGAATAATTCTAAATGTTTTGGACTCAATTTGGTGTCGTGTGTTGTTATTTTACGATGTTTCTATCCTTTCTGGGCTAGATTACTGCGGATGATTGAATTATTGCAGGATGATTCGAGATTAGAAGAAAAATGCCCAAAAAGCGGAGCTAAAGTAGAAGAGTTCAAAAATCAGCCTCTGTTATACCCAGGGTGTGACAGTTTCCAGAAATCTGATCCTGGCCAACGAAATGTTCTGATTGGTCGAAAATTTTCCAACGTGATTTTCCTTGAAGTTGGCGTGAATTATATGGAAAGGGAGGAGCCCACACACTAGAAGAGTCCAAGATTGATAGATATTTGATTTTTGGAGATTATCTCAATATCATTTATTTATGGAAATCGATTTAATTATGTAAGGATCCTTTTTTTTACTCCCCAAGTAGAAAAAAAATGCCACATTCAGATTTTGGAGGCGTGAAAAAAAACCATCCCATCACCATTTATTTTTTTTCTCTCAACTTTTCAAGAACAAGATTTTTGCTTAGGACTCAATAACGAAGAACGGATCATTTAATTTCTTGGTTTTATGATATTTGTGAGACAATTCTATTTCCTTTCTCTTAATTTTCTTCCTTTTATTTTATTTTTACGTTTCACAATGCTTAAACCCATGATTTTTGTGATCTCTTTGATTATGCGCGAGTAGATTTAATTTTCTAGGATTAGGAGAGCCCGGTAAATGAATATATGAGTTAAAGATTAGATCTTTCCTATCATTATGATCGATATGCTTTTGTATTGATTTTGGTGTGCTATTTCGTATGAATTTATGAATTGAGGGATCGAAAGATGAATTTTCGTAGATTTATATGAAGAATTTATTATCACTTAGATGATGGACTGAAAAGTGTAATTTAATTGATAGGTTAGAACCCTAATTTCAATCAAGAAAATTCATGAGAGCAAAAGTTAATTGAAATTTCTTGTGACAATATGAATAATGATGTTTTAATGGGTCTAAATTGATTTAATGAGCGAGAAATCGGATTTACTATTAATTTAGGCACGATTAATAGTAGTTCGAAAGAATATTGTTAATCACTTTTGATTATTCGTCAACATAAGTAAATATTCATAGTAAATGGAAAGGTCATTGTAAAATCATATATTTGCTACCGTGGTAATCCGACATCCTAGAAGTTCTTACAACTAGTAACTTCTTGGACTTGTGTTGAGTTTAAATAGGACCTTAGTTTTTAGTTATTTTATTACTCAAAACCCCTAAATTTGATCAGTTTAGCTAACATAAATTGATAACTATTCGGTGATTGTCCCAAGTCCCTGTGGGATCGACATCCTGAGTACTACTCGATAAGCCGTGCGCTTGCGGTAGCATTTAGTGATTAAAGTGAAAATCACACAACAAGTTTTCTGGCGCCGTTGCCGGGGAGATTGTTTAAAAGTCGAAATAAAAAAATTGTGTTAGGTCAATAGATATAAATGTTGAAAACATTTTGATATGATTTGCTTAGACTGGGTTTGAATGCAATTTTGGTACTCAACCCAATCCTTTTATGGGGTTGTTATATTTGGTTGATATCTTGTAGGTTGTCCTAGAACTTGGGCCTAGGTTTTTATCATCTTGTTTTATTTAGATTTCGATAGGAGACATGAGATGTTGAAGTGATATTGTCCTGAACTCGGATTGAATACGACTTTGGTACTCAACTCAATCCCTTTATGGGGTTGTTATGTTAGGTTGATATCTTGTATGTCCGGCTAGAACTGGGGCTTAGGGCCTTCGGCTACCATGACTTTTTGAGGGGTCTAAAATATTGTGTGTGTGTGTGTGTGTGAGGGGTTTAAAAAAAAAAAAAAAAAAAAAAAAACAGGGCTGCCGTTAGGTCAAGGAAATGGAAAAAAGAAAAAAAAATAAACTGAAGAAAGAAATAGTAGTGATAATAAAAGAAGTAAGGAGAATAAAAAGAGTAAAAAAAAATAATAATAATAAAAAGACGATAAAAAAGTAAATAAAAAAAATTTAAATAAAAAATTAAAAAAAAATTAAAAAAGGAGAATTTTTTTGGAATGAAGCAAGCTTAGGTGTGTCTAAGAGGAATTCGCGATGAATATAGTGAGGAGTGTTTGATTGTGATACATGCTTTCACTACTTGACATAAATGTTTTAATGTGACCCTCTGTGGCCTTTATATGATATGCGTAGATGTTCTGTTCTTTTACCTTTATGGTTATTTTTCTATCTATTGCGGTCCATGTTGAGTGATTGTTTGTGTTTCGAGTCTACTGATGTGGCATGGCTTCTTTATTTTATATCCCCAGTGTATCTGTTGCATACTTTTGGCACGTGGACCATGTCCCGTGCATGTGTTTGCGTTGTTTTCTATCTATATGACTTTAGGTACACGGGATGCGCTTATAAGAAGATGTCACGAGATTCGTTCACGCCTTTCTGCCCGGTCTAAAGCTAAGTCTTCTTTCTCTTTCATTCACACACTGAGGACAATGTTTCATTCAAAGTGTGGGGTGGTAGAATTAGCTTGGTTTGAGTTGTACGTTTAAATGTGCCAGTTCAGTAATATACTTAGTCTGTGTCTGTTTTCGAGTCAGATTTTAAAATTTTCCAAGGTTTTAACGTCCGTTTGCATGTTTAAACTTTACATTCTCTTGGTAAACGACTTAGCGAAGTAGTAAATGCTTATAGCAAGACACTAGGTTTATCTTATAAACGGAAGTTCTTTTGCACGTTTAGCTTCAATTTCATGGGCCTTAAGATCTAGTGAACGATTATGGTAGAATTGAGCACAATTCGACTACCTAGATCCCATTTTGTAACTTCGAGGCGAAATAGAAGGATTGACCTTGGTAGGACACTGGATGACAGTCCTTGCGCTTCTTTGACATTTAGCCGTTTGGTTACGTAGCCTATATTATCCCTAACCCTGAGCTTTATTATTGGTCATGTTTCTTTGATTACCCTACGAGTGGACTTAGTTGTTGCTTTAGACACACTTGCTGAAGCAAGTGTGGGGTGGGAGATGGTGCGTGTTTCGAGAAGAGGTGGTTAGTACGAGCTAGCATTTTGAAGGGGAGGAGCTCGAGTTATCTATTGATTAGGCCGTTGGTTCGAGAAAGAAATAAAGTCTGAAGAAAAAAAGAAAAAAAAGAAAAGAAAAGTGAATTGAAAAAATTTGAATAAAGTGTGAATAAAGAAAATCGAAGGCGTTTTGGTGTTAGTTGATTTGTTTTGAGAAGAAAGACGTAAGATGATTAGGTTCACTCGTGTTTTCTTTTCTCCAGTCCCAAATTTCCTTTCGATTAGCCCCTGTCCTGAGCTTAACGTTATAACCCTTCAAGTCCTACTGGACCGTGTTTAGCCTTGGTTGGTCACGATTAGTGGAGATGTTATTAAAATGAGCTCTAGTGTAGTCGCGATAGCAAAGCGTCTATAATCCGAACCGGTGATTTGGTCTATGACTTGGAAGCTAATTTTCACACATACACACTTCCGTTTGTCTGGTAATGATTGAGTTAAGATTTTTGCATTCACTGTTTTACTTATCTTTTACTTTGGCAATGTGAGTGTTTTTATACGCGTTTGTGTAGTTGATCCCTTGGTCTCTTTTAATACCCCTATTTATTCGAGGACGAGTAAAGGCTAAGTGTGGGGTGGTTGATGAGAGTCAACTTCACTACACTTTTGTATGAGATATAGCCCCCGTTTATCACTTTATTGGCATGTTTTGGGTAGATTTAGGCCTTTTCAAGAGTAATATCGTGAGTTATATGCTCGGGGGGTAAAACTGTCACATCGATAGGGAACTCCGCTTTTTTAGTGATATTTGACTCTTTTCTGAGCACTTTTGTCTTGCGGAATTATGCGTGGTGTTTTGTTAGTGTGTTTATTGCAGGACTTGGGTGACTCGAGGGCCCGGAAGTCGATATTTTAAAGTGAAAGAGTTTATCAAGGCACAAGTGTGGCATGGAAGTTGAGAAAAGTCAAGTTTGGAGCAAAATCAAGGCAAACTGGCGTTTGCCCTACCCCAAAATGGCGTTTGTGGCAAGCTCAGGACAAACTGGCGTCGGGACATTTCAAACGGGCATCCACAGAATTAGCACTTGATACTGGAAGTTGGATTTTCAGACGGACGAGCGTCCAAATCACCCCAAACGCACGTTTGGATGGGTTCAACCCGAATCAAGAAAGCTCGTATACGACAAACTAGCATCCAAGGCAGGCCAAACGCTCGTTCCTAGAAGGAGGAACCCTAATCAAGAATCAGATCTCCAGGCAGACGAGCGTCCACCCGAAGGGCAAACGCTCGTTTGGCGCCGACAGCAGCTGATTTCACCGTACCTGTCCATTAATCTTTATTTTGACCCATCTTGGAGGCAGTTTCTGGTAAAGTCGTCTTCATGAAAGTTGTAGGGAATTGAACGAACTTTCCAACACATCTTGAATCGTTCAAATCGGAGCTCTACACAGAAATTTATCACCAATTTACTGAAGACAAGTTAAATGGGCCAAGTTGGTCGGCCCAACTAGGTCAAGGTCGCGATTTTTGCCTATTTAAGAGCTGCTAAACCTAAGAGAACAGATATTCTGACTTTTATTGGCCTAGACTGAGCTCGAGGCCGGCTTAGGTGCTCAACCCAGCCGCTTCGGCGGTTGTTATGACAGGTTGACATCTAAATAGCCGGATTAGAGCTCTGGACTAGGCTCCGTATTTCAATTTCTTAGTTTAGATTTTTATATATAGAGTAGAATACGATATTCGATCGATAGCTTGGTGGAGTTCGTGCATGGGATCATTGTATGAATTAAAGGTTGATATCTTTTGCTTATTTGGGATTCAAAAGTCTTGATCTACAATGTTTTGATCTTCATTATTGTGAGTTTCATGATTTCGATTTGTTTTCTCTCAATATGGTTTTGATTGTGTAGATCATTAGTTTGATGAAATTTACTCTGGATAAAAGTCTTGATTCAGATCCTTGTTTATGCCGTGAATTAATAAATGTTTCGATCTTTTGTCTTGTCCACATACTCTTTGCCCTCTGATTTTAACACAAATTTTATATTCGACTCAATCTCCTCGTGGGATTGACCTCGGACTCTAAACGCACTACCTACGATCGACCCGGTTCACTTCCGGTTAGAAAGTGAAGTTTTGCCTAAGGTTTCGAGTTTTATAAACTGTATTTGATCGAGCCGGATTGCGAAATCTCTACTTATCAGGAAACTATGTAAATATCTCAAAAATATTTTCATATATAGTTCTCTTTGAATGCAATATGAATTTAGAAATTGAGTAAGTATCTCTTATATATCTATTAAAAGCTAAGGGGGTTTGCCCATAATGTGCCACGTGGCAGCCTCTTGGGCTGACACGTGGCATCTAAATTTTTTTGACACGTGGCACCTAAATTTTTTATTATTATTATTTTAAACAGCAGGTTTTTTTTATAGTATTTTTTTTATATATTTTTTTCTTTCGGTAAAAAACGAAATTTCGGTTATCGTTATATATAAACCGAATGAGGCTTTAAAATTCAATCAACCGAAAAATTTCGATTTTTTGATTCGATTTCGACACAACAATTGAATATCATATACAACAAAGTGTATATTTCGATACGGTTCATTTTTAGTACCTCCAGCTGACAGTGCGGATTCAGTTTTAAATTTCAATCAACAGAAATTTTCGATTTCGACACAACAATTGAATAAAACCGTGTGAACACCACATTAAATATTTTTATTATTTTGAACAACATAACGTCGGTAGAACCGACGGCCATTTGCAGTACGAACGTCACTAAAATTGACGTTGGAATACCAAATCACTTTTTATATTCTTCAGACCGTTTGACACGTGTTTTTTTTTACCAAATGAATGAACATGAGATCAATGACGTATTCATTAATGATAAGAAAGAGAAATGTCGTATAGAAAATGAGTGATACACATTTTCAAGCATATTAATGATCTGGAAGCTAAGACGTCCCGGGAGATTTGACCGTGTAGTTATGGTCCGCTTATTGTTTTTATATAATGTTTCATTGCGTAAAGTCGAAGCTAAAGTGATCGAATTTATGACATTGTTCTCCGATACATCATATTGTAGTTTATTTTGTAGATGGAAACTACTGATAGGGCTGGAAGAGAGGTGATTCACAATCTTCACGTCTCCTAGAAAGAGTTACCTCTTGGAGAAAATGTGATATATTTTTCTTGCTCTCTTTGTCATATGCTTTGAATTAGTTACGGTTTAAGTTTACGCAATTCATTTCACGTTGGGATCTATTCTTTGATATTATCGTTGGTAATGATTTATGTTGGCCCGTCGTACCTTGCAGGGCTCACGTTAACTAAGTATATCATAATAATAAGTGCAAAGTAAATGTAAGGTGATTCTGGTAATTATGGACCGACAATTAAAGCATATGTACCCTACAACATAACAAGGACATCACTAATGCAACTACTTTACTTGAAATGCATTGCTTTGCATGAATTGAATTGAGATAAATGAGTAATAATGAAATGCAATAATTAAAAATTACCCAGATTTAATTTTAGGGTATTACGCTTCTGTCATGCCTACGAAGGAAGAGCCCTTTCATGTAAACTCTGAAAGGCAAGAAAATTGAATGGAATGAAATGCTAACCGGATCCTACTATTCTGGACCTGTAGGTGGGCACTAGTCATGCCTGGCCCAACACCCACTTGTTATTAACTAATGGCCCCAAAGTCGGATTGCAATGAATGGGAGGTTGGAGATTTTTTAGAACTCGTAGCACCTTACTGTATTACCAATACATAACAGAGAACCATCCTATCCAAGGCAGGTTTCACCCCATAATTATTTAACTGATAAGTCTATCATCTAATTTTGCATGCCACACAAAATAGAATATATGTATAATACTGCTATGTATTTACTTCTTTAAAATAATACATATGAATTTGTACTGCACACTGCGAATTCGTACTGCTAACGACCCTCTAACATATAGTTCTAGACATCAAGTGTGCGGTACGAATTCGCAGGAAGCAACCACGAATCGGTTCTACCACGGTTGTGGCACCAAATGACGCGAGTGCGGTAGCACACTGATGCCCATAAGCTGTGCATAATCGACCAGACTCTTGTGGAGCAATTATCATGATGCATCATATACAATATGAAGACTGCATGAAAAATAGTGTGAAAAATGTTTAAAATAAATTAGAGGCATTGAATTAAATCATAATCCTTCTGAATATAGTTCCCTAAGGTGTATATCAGGTAGGTCAAACAACTTAGACATAAACTCAATTAGGCTGAACATATAGCAAACAAAACCTGAACTCCAAGACTTAACAAGTTAACAACCCATGTCTGTAATGAGGCATTATTCCGGTCCTAAATCAAAAGACTCATAACAAGTTGTATGAGACTGACATTTTATTTATTTATTTATTGTTTACAAATAATGGGGTAAAGTTGTATTAAAATTATAGAATCAATATTCTTTAATTAGATTAATTATTTAAAGGTTAATGCACATCTTTATTAGGATAATGATAAAAGATGACATAGAATATTATTTGCTTAAGCCCTGAAAAGGCCCATAAAAGGAATGCTAACCTCACTTTTAAGTTCTAATGCTTTCCTCCCTCTCATGTGGGGTGCCTCAATCTCCATATTTTGGACAAGATTATCTCTCAATTTAATACTAAGGTAGTACTAAGCATATTCTTAATCAAAAGACTGGATCTTTTGGAGGCTTCGAGCATTTGAATCATGGATTAAATGTTGGCTTTTCACAGAGCTTGCATTAATTGGAGAACAAGTTGAAAGATAATGGCTTCCACGTAGCATCTTCATCTTTTCCACTGGATGGTATAATTAATCTCTAAACCCGGCCTCTTTGTACATCTAAATCTTGTTTTTAATTAAAATGATTCTTAGATTCGTTTTGTTAACAATATTGTTGAGAAATAAATTAGCTCTAGATATTAATTCTAGATAGATTTGTCTTATCCAAAACAATGACACTTGGCACAATATTGTATTAGCCACTTGGTTTAGTGTGTGTAACTACTATGTGTAGAAAGTCACTATATATGATTGTACTACACAACATATCTATTAAGAAAACATTTCTATCCATATGATTCTGTTATCATCTTTTTTGGTATCAGAGCTGAGGTTCGGCCATGGCCACCTCCGGTTCTCTTCCGGCAAGTACTGCGAATATACAGCCTTCCACTGCAACCATTTCAGCTGGCGTAAGCTCCTCATCCACAACTGGAGCTCCCACAGCTGGTGTTTCAACCATTTGGCCGGACGGAACATTTATAGGAATTCCGGTTATTGGTTTATCACCTTCCAACATAACGTCTCTTCCTCCGATTTCCGGCATGCAGTTTGGTCGCTCCGAATCCTTCAATCCTATAGCTGGTTTACGCTCAAATCCATCATTTCTGAGCTCAACACCACCATACCTGGGATCTGTAAGTCCACACTCTTCTAGTCCTCTTCTTGATGCACCATTTTCTGGAAATCTTAACTAGAGATGTACTGTTAAGCTTGATCGAACTAATTACTTACTCTAGCGTTATACTATTTTACCCATTATTCGGGGTCATAAACTAGAAGATCATCTTCTCAATCCTGTGCCCGCTGTGAATGAGTCTTCATCCAGGTCTCTGTTTCCTACTCTTTCTATTTCTGATGAATGGATTACTAAAGATAATATGTTAATGGGATGGTTGCTTAGTTCTATGACTGAACAAGCTTTATCTGAAGTTGTTGGTTGTGTTAATGCTCATGAGGTATGGACTACTCTAGAAACCTTATTCAACAGTAGATCTGAAGCTCGTATGTTGGAATACAAAGATGCTTTGGGTAAAGCTTCGAAAGGATCTAAGTCTATGTCAGATTATTTGGCCCAGATGAAATCTTACTCTGACAGTCTCACTGCTGCAGGATATCCTATTTCTAAGTCTGGATTGATTTTGGCTACACTAGGTGGATTGGATCGTGGTTATGAGTCTACTATTGTTAATATCACCTCTAGAGTGGGTGCTCTTAGTTGGCAAGATGTTCAATCACAGTTGATGATACATGAAAGGTTGATTGCCAGATTGAATCCTACTGCAAGATCAGGGTTTGTTAATCCATCAGCCAATTTTGCCCAAGGCCCAAGACCAAATGGTAGGCCACCCCCCAATTACAACTCTGGCAGAGGCAGGAGCAGTTCTAGAGGTGGAAGAGGTGGTAGAGGAAGAAGCAATAGTAATAGGGGTGGTGCAAGGAACAACTCTGGAAACAAAATGGTTTGTCAGCTTTGTGGAAAAAATGGTCACATTGTTACTTCTTGTTGGCACAGGTTTGAGGAAGATTTTGTTAGGTGTAGTGCCAGAAAGACAATTATCTAATTGTTTTAGGATAGAATTAATAATTCATCTTATTATATGCATGTATGCTTATAATTAAGACACTACTAAAAACCCTAAGTACCTCATTTATGTAATCACATAACTCAGTGTATGGCTATACACAAGAGGATTGAGTTAGTGAGATGTACTTAAAATTAACTTAGTCCGTAGCGTTTATTAATATGAGTACGGGTCTCATGATTAATATGCTAATAATGCGTCCAGAACACTTTACGGTGTGACAGTCTTATCCGGACTGTCGGTAATAGGGTACCTAGTGGGGCATTTATATATGATGATAATCATATAGGGGTGGACCGATTTGATTTGAGTTCTCGATATAATTCCGTAATCGAGAAGTCTTATCGAATCACAAGGTGATCATATATGGATTAATCTCAATCCTGAGGTGATCACAGACAACTGCTTAGACTAGGGTAGAGTTTGATGTGTTAGTAAGGATCACTTAGTAGTATGTGGTCCAACACTTCTCGTTGGCTCTATTCTGGGATGAGTGAGTAGTCTGTGCTATCACATATATGGAATCCATTCCTTCCCTCGGGAAGTAGACAGACAGTACCTTTATTTTTTGACCCTAGAAACTGATCGATGGGCCCAGTTCATAGCGTGTTAGTTGTGAACTAATTGATCACTAGGGGGTTAATGGTAAATAATGATAATATGTTTCGAGAAGGGTTTACGGAGATATCCCGAATCGAAGTGAACAGTCTATGGAGGATTTATCCGTATGTAATGATTATATCAGTGGACACCTTATCAACTCATGGTTGAGTATAAGTTATCTATATTCGGCAGAGTTCAGTTTCGGGTTTATGGTGGTGTAATCCCGGAATTAATAGATTGAATATTATTGTTCGGTCTGACGGATAATATTATTTAATTTATTGTAGCTACTGAATATGGGTCCATGGTCCCCGACGTGGCTCCTAACATAGCATATGTTTTCTCGTCGTTTCACCTCAATTATAATTAAATAGTTGGATTGGACTATTTAATTGATATGTGGATTAATTGTTTAGTTGGACTAGATAATTAAATACACGGAAAATAATTTTTCGTGGACTCGGCCCAATGTGTCAAAAAAATGCGTGGACCTTTATTTACTAAGAGGTGGTGCGCATTTTGTAAGTTAAGTAATTATCAAGGAATTAGTTTTCTTGGATAATTATTTAATGTGTGATTTATCTTTTATTTGTTAAATGATAATTCATGAAATATTAGATAATAATATGATTTATCCTAATTTGTTTGGGATAATTATTTTATTTATCTTTTATTTGGAATAAGGATTAATCTAATAATTATCTCTTAATTATTAAATCCTTGGAGGACAAGGATTACTCTCCTATATAAAGAGAGTTCTCCCAAGCCTTATGACACACAACACCATTCGAAATATTGGAGGGAAAATAGCTTGGAATTTTCGGCTATTTTCTTTGGGTTCGAGTTTTAGAAAAACTTCGGGTTTTCTAAGGTAGCATATCGAGGAGGTCCGGCGGCTTGAAACACCATCCACCTGGTGGTGCTTAGAGACACACGTTGGAAGACTGTGGCTTCTCATCTAGCTTGGATCTTGGATTGAAGATTGTTCTTGGAGTTTATTCACCATAAACTGGTAAGCAATCTAAACCCCCTCGTAGGTTTAGATCTATTTATTTTATGTATTTTGGTTGACTAGATCTAGATCTATACTATTCCGCTGCGTAATCGGGTGGATCTTGATCCATCCGACGATATTACATCTAACAGATTTTGTGCCTCCAAACAATAACAACAACAGTGGAAGTCCTAATCAAGTATCTGCTTATGTTGCCACTCCACAGTCAGCCAGTGATCCAGCTTGGTATATGGACAGTGGGGCTTCAAATCATTCGACATTAGATCTAAATAACCTCCATCTTAGTGCGGGTTACAATGGTTCAGAGTCATTAGTAGTTGGAAATGGTGATCATTGCCCTATACTTCATATTGGCCACTCCTATTTTCATACACACTGTCCACACATAACCTTTTTACTTAAAGACTTGTTACATGTTCCTTCAATTACAGAAAAATTGATTAGCCTGTCTAAACTTCTTGCTGATAATCCTGTTTCTGTTGATTTTACTTCTGATTCTTGTTTGTTAAGGACAAGAGAACAGGGACACTGCTTCTCACAGGAGCTCTCAGTGATGGCTTGTACCAGATTGTGACTCTTTCTTCAAGCAAGACCTCCCTTCACTCCAAGAATTCCAGCTCTCTTTCTCAGTTTCAATGCAATAAAAAGATGTCTAGGTCTAGTCAGTCTGTGTTAGAATCTTGTAGTGCTCAGTTAAGCTCTTTGAATGTTAACAAAGATCCTAATGTTTGGCATATGAGACTAGGTCATCCTTCCAAGAAAGTGTTAGGACACATTCTGAAATCTTGTAATGTTGATCTTAATGAGAATTTGAACTTTTGTGATGCTTGCCAGTTTGGAAAGGGCCATGCCCTATCCTATCATGTGTCTGATTTCCATGCTGATAATTTTCTTGATTTGGTTTACTCTGATTTCTGGGGACCATCCCCTGTAAAATCTGGTTATGGTTTTTTGTATTATGTTCACTTTATTGATGATTGGTCTAGATAAAACTAGATCTTCCCTCTGAAAGCTAAGTCTGAAGTCTTTTCTGTGTTTATCCAGTTTAAAACCTTAGTTGAAAATCAATTTTCAAAAACCATTAAATGTTTACAATCAGACTGGGTGGTGAGTATAGGTCCTTAGAGTCTTACTTGCAGCAACATGGCATTCAGTTTAGGCATCCATGTCCTTATGCTCACCAAAAAAAATGGAAGAGCTGAAAGGAAGCACAGACATATAGTGGAACTAGGCCTCACGTTACTTGCACAAGCATCTCTTCCTCTAAAATTCTGGTGGGACAGTTTTGTTGAAGCTGTCACCATTATCAATATTTTACCTACACATGTCCTTAAAAACAAGTCCCCATATGAGGTCCTATTCCACAAACAACCTGATTATAAGTTCTACAAAGTGTTTGGATGCTCCTGTTTTCCTCACTTAAGACCCTTTCTTCATCCCAATTTCAGATTCCACACCAGCAAGTGCACTTATCTATGTGTTAGTCCTCTTCACAAGGGGTATAAATGTCTTAACAGTAGTGGTAGGATCATTATCACCAAGAATGTTGTTTTCAATGAGTTAGAAGTCCCCTTTGAAGCAGGTTTTTCCCAAGGGCCTCACAAGGAAGTCCTAGCTGCTCCAGATTTGTCAAACTGGTTCCATTCCTATGCCTCAGTCACAATCTGTACAAGCAGCTCCTCCACCTTTGGAAAACAGTGCTCCTGATGTTACACAACCAACACCACTCTCACCACAAGTACAATCTACCCCTTCTCTGTTTTATCTAGCACTACTAGTGTAACTCCTACACATAATAGTTTATCACCACTGGCTTTACATGATTCACCAGATGACTTTTCTAGTCCTTAGTCAACAACTTCACCCGCACCACAACCTACACCTCCTGTAACATCCTGTCCACCCTTACCTCCATCTACACAAGTGATGTGATCCGTGATCGAATCAGATCCGAAATTGCCCAAGGACTTGACTGATGGCACCAATACGACGAGCACCGCGACCCTCAGCTAACTCGTAACTAAGAACCTTGGTATGACCTCAACCCTTAGATAACCCGTATCTAAGAACCTTGGTATACGAACGCCACAAGGTCTGCTCAGAACCTTGATAAGTTCCGTTTGGAATCCACCAAACAACGGTTTAGAATCCACCAAAACCAACGTGAGAAAACTCACCAAAGCTTAAAAGCTTCAAATATAATATATATCTCAAAATTTGTCTGTTGATTACAATGACTCTTAATGCCTTTATATAGGCTACAGACTCCAAGACTAATTGCTAATCTAGCAATGTGGGACAAAATAACTATAAATAAAAACAATAACAAAAATAAAATACTATCTAACCAATGTGGGATAATAAAAGTTAACTAAAAATAAATAAAAGACTCCAAATAAATTTGACAAGTTTCTTCTCGATGGGAATCACATCATTCCCTCCCGGCTCCAAAAGGATTCGTCCTCGAATCAAAAGGATGTCGTAAAATGCACCATCAAGGACAAAACAGGTCGAACCAACAACGAACATCAATGATATGCCCGGATCAAATGCAAGGAGTAAATACGGCTTCAAAGAACTAGAACCTCGAGCTGATGTCGAATACCTCACCAAGGAAACCAATGCATAGGAATGTCGTGAGTGCTCAATGCAAATTATTTTCTCTGGAGCGACAATAATCATAGGGATTAGAAGCCGGAATAATAGCACAATACACCTCAAAAGGATCAATGAAAGTGTGCTTCGGTTTTCCATCAATGTCAACTGGGACAAAAACATCCATAGGCAATATATTGGTTGGATTGGGTGTATCAGATAGCCCAGTTGGCTCCTCAAATGGATGATCTTCATGTACCTGCAACGAAGACGAAATAGAACTCGAACAAGTGGTCGGTGAAGTAGGACCATCTGTCTCATCTGCCTCGATTTTCTCCACCACTAATGTGATATCCTCGGTCTGCGTCACAACATCACACTCCATTTCATTCTCTAGCTCCACCACACCTCCACTCTCGCCGTTTTTCAATTCGGGCTCAATATTTTCTGCTTCCACCAAGTTCACATCAGGAATCGCTCCCCTATCTATTTCCATGGCCTTAGAATCCCCTATTTGATAATCACATTGTTTCATAGGGGGGTAGGATTCCAATACATGCTTCTTGCCACCAAAAGAAAAAGAATAGCGAGTCCGGGACGCATTATGACGTACATTATGCAAAGACAACCATGATCTCCCAAATATCAAATGTACATCACTCAGTGGCACCACATCACATGAGACAACAGCTTTATAACTTCCAATGGACACTGGAACCCGTGCATACCGTGTAACTTTAACCCGATGGTTTTCCACAACAATGTAGTAGGGCTGATAAAGTCTTTCCGTCCGCAAGTTTAAACCCTTAACCACATCTTTACTAATTAAATTTTCCTCTTCATCGTGATCAATGCACAGTTCATATTCATAATCTCCAATAAAACATGATGTGTAAAATAAGTTGTTACCTTGACTACTACGTCTTTCTTTTAACATGTTATGAAGTTGAGCCTTCATATCCTCCATCATATCATCAAAACATCGCTCAATTTCCAAATTCCGATTCATCAAATCATTCAAATTCCTAAAATAGGCATCAATAGGACACTCCTTTGACATTATTCAAGATCTCCAGAATACCCGACAAAAAATATTCGGCAGTGATATTCTTTTCTTTCTTTTTGGAATGGCCGAACAATATTTTTTTTTTTTTTTTTACTCAATAAACAATGAAGTAGGCTGAATATATATATATTTTTTTCAACTAGCAGATCAAGCAAACATCAAATGGTCTGGCTGGTAAACTTGAATGTTTTTTTTTTTTTTTTTTTTTTGGGTAAAAGTATGAATACTCTAACAGAAAAGAAAATTGCTGGGACCTTGAAACGGACGAACGTAAGAATACAGGAAAACAAAAGTATGGCTGGGAATTTGAGGTTTTTTTTTTTTTTTTTTTTTTTTTTTGATAATGATAGGAAGAATAAAACGCAGGAAAAAAAAATAAAAGGGATATTTGGATACCGTCAGTGACTGTCTCTGATACCAATTGATGTGATCCGTGATCGAATCAGATCCGAAATTGCCCAAGGACTTGACTGATGGCACCAATACGACGAGCACCGCGACCCTCAGCTAACTCGTAACTAAGAACCTTGGTATGACCTCAACCCTTAGATAACCCGTATCTAAGAACCTTGGTATACGAACGCCACAAGGTCTGCTCAGAACCTTGATAAGTTCCGTTTGGAATCCACCAAACAACGGTTTGGAATCCACCAAAACCAACGTGAGAAAACTCACCAAAGCTTAAAAGCTTCAAATATAATATATATCTCAAAATTTGTCTGTTGATTACAATGACTCTTAATGCCTTTATATAGGCTACAGACTCCAAGACTAATTGCTAATCTAGCAATGTGGGACAAAATAACTATAAATAAAAAACAATAACAAAAATAAAATACTATCTAACCAATGTGGGATAATAAAAGTTAACTAAAAATAAATAAAAGACTCCAAATAAATTTGACAAGTTTCTTCTCGATGGGAATCACATCAACAAGGACATCACATGCAGACACGGTCTAAAAGTGGCATATTTAAGCCTAAAACCTACTCCATCCAACTTAAATCCACTACCCTTCCTGCTCACCTTTCTGAACCTACTAAGGTCTCATAAGCATTGTCTTGTACTGAGTGGAAGCAAGCTATGACTGCAGAATTTGATGCCTTGCACATAAATGACACTTGGATACTTGTTCCTCCTAGTTCCAGTCAGCATCCTGTAGGTTGCAGGTGGGTATTCAAACTTAAAATGAAGCCTGATGGTACTATTCTCAAACGTAAAGCAAGATTGGTGGCAAAAGGCTTTCATCAAACCTATGGGGTTGACTTTATAGAGACCTTCAGTCCCGTGGCAAAGGCATCTACTATCAGACTTGTCCTGGTTCTAGCAGTTAACAAGAATTGGCATATCCATCAAGTGGACATTGATAATGCCTTTCTTAATGGATCTTTGGTGGAGGATGTGTATATGGATCAACCTGAAGGCTTTGTTGATGCTCAAATGCCTCACTATGTGTGCAAGCTTAAAAAGACTCTCTATGGTCTTAAACAGGCCCCAATGGCCTGGTTTAGAGCCTTGAGGTTGCAGATGTTGGACTGGGGTTTCCATCAGTCAGTTTCTGATTCATCTCTTTTTATTTTGAAAACTGACACCGGTCTCTTGTATGTACTTGTTTATGTGGATGACATTTTAGTCACAGGAAGTTCACAAGGCCTGATGCAGAAGTTTGTCCAGTTGTACACTCATGGTTCTCTCTTAAGGATCTTGGTCCTGTGGCTCACTTTCTAGGAATGGAAGCACACAGAAATTCTGATGGTCTGTACTTGACTCAAGGGCATTATGCTTCACAACTTTTGAAGAAATTGCAGCTGGATCACATTAACCCTTGTACTACACCTATGGTACCTGGTGAACATTTGCTACCTGATCAAGGAGAGCCTATGCACTCTCCTAGGATTTATAGAAGTGCTATTGGAGGGCTACAATACCTGACCTGCACCAGGCCTTATATTGCATAATCTGTTAACTACCTAAGTCAGTTCCTGCAGCAGCCTACTCAAGTTCACTGGCATGCTCTCAAGAAGCTTCTAAGATATGTCAAAGGAACTTTGCACTTTGGTCTCATGTTTAAAGCTGGTGGATCACTGTAATTAGTTGGTTTTTGTGATGCAGATTGGGCCTGCTACCCTGCTGACAGAAAATCTTTTGCAGGATATTGTGTGTTTGTTGGTGGATCATTGGTTTTCTGGAGTTCTAAGAAACAAAATGTTGTGTCCAGGTCATCAGCAGAATCAGAGTATAGATCTCTAGCCAACTTGTCCTCTGAATTATTCTGGATCAAACAACTTCTGTCTGAGATGGGTATTTCAGTGCCTAGGGTTCCTGTTGCCTGGTCAGACAACCTCAGTGCAATTTATTTGGCTCATAATCCAGTCTACCATGCAAGAACAAAGCATATAGAGTTGGATATTCACTATGTGAGGAATCAAGTCATCAATAAACAGAGTTATCTGTGCAGTTTGTACCATCCTCTATGCAGCTGGATGATCTTCTTACCAAAGCACTACCGGGCACTCAATTGGAAAATCTCAGAAGCAAACTGAATGTTGTCACTATTCCCACATTTAGTTTGAGGGGGCATGTTGAGAAATAAATTAGCTCTAGATATTAATTCTAGATAGATTTGTCTTATCCAAAATAGTGACACTTGCCACAATCTTGTATTAGCCACTTGGTTTAGTGTGTGTAACTACTATGTGTCAAAAGTCACTATATATGAGTGTACTACGCAACATATCTATTAAGAAAACATTTCTATCCATATAAGATTATGTTATCATCTTTCTAATATTTTAGTCATTTCTGCTGCATTTTCGATACCAATCGAAGTTGTGATGATTCGGAACGATTTCCTAGCCAGCCACATAAAAGTTTGAAGGTGGCACTGCTACGTTGTTTGAAACTAAATAGGGTGTTATGAGGTTCATGTCCGGATCATGACTCACGACATTTGCTATTAGAGCTAATGTTGGCTAAAAAACAAATTTGAGAGTGATATTTCAATTGCATACGATAAGAGTAAGAATGGCTTTGCATTTAGTTTAAAGACGTGATCTTTTTTTGAATGCTTAGCTTGAATCTTTGTATGATTAATGTGATGAATGTTGAATGAGATGGATATAAATGGATTGATGAATTCCCTTTTAATTTTGATGTATATATATAATAATCTTCAAAGTTTTTTTTTTCCCTTTTTTTTCAGAAAACAAAGAGTTATATTAATCAAGATCTGCCAAACAAGCGGTAATAACATGACCCGGGGGCGTGGAACCCCAAAGAGTCCGAGTAGAAACATATATATCATGTCTAGCTAGAAGATGCGCTGAGACATTCCTCATTCGCCTAATGAACGAAAAAGAAACATATACGAAACTAGGCAATATAGTCAAGCAATCTTGGATTAAGCAGGCCCGTGCTGTGAGCTATGAAACACCGACACTTCAATCTGGGCGTCGTGCGTCGTTTCCGACACATTTTTGACACGACACGTGTCGGATGATTAAAATAATATTATTTAAATTTTAATATCCGACACGCTGTTGACACTCCCCGATACGGCACCGACACTCTTGAACCCAATTTTTTAAATTTTGTTTTTTTTCTTCTTAATTTAAGTTTTTTTTAATGGAAACGTTAAAATACACGATTTTCATTTCTATAATAATTTAAAAAAAAATATGTTGTATTAACTTTAAATGTTTATCGTTGATAAACAATTATCTTTACAATTTGTACTACAATGAATGTCAATCATAATTTTCTTTTGGCATCGTATAAATGTCGAATATCCATTTTAGATATTAATAGAGTTTACATATTACATATATCTTCTTTTGTCTAGTTTTTTAGATATATGTATATATAATATGTCGACGGCGTGTCGTGTCCTTAAATTTTGGGATTAGCTATCGTCGTGTTCGTATCGTGTTCTACAGCGTGTCCGTGTCTGTGCTATATAGAGTGCAACAAATAGATATCAAATATTTTCATTTAAATGTGTATAATAATAGATTTAGCGTGATACGATTAAATTAATCTTTAAAAAAACAAAAAGAAAAAGGTCAAATTGTAATTCAAAATTGATTTCTCTCTTTCCGCTCTCCTACAACGGTCATCTAACATCCCAAAAGCAATTGAACCTCTATTCCTCTTCTTCACTGTACCATTTCTTTCAATTAGGCTCCTATCGTTCACTAATTCTTCATCTCCCGTTCGTATTCAATTCTTTTCTCTCTGAGACATAAAGCACTAATTTTGTTTGCCATGGAAAACAGATTCTTAGGAAGTATTTCTGCATCATCGTTAAAGAGCTTTTTTCCAAAATCAGCTTTAAGAAAGCAGAAGACGATGATGAAATCACGCTCAAAGCTCAATTCCAACAGCGAAAATGTTCCACCTGCTGATCCCAACATTCAGATCAGCGACCCACCACTTTTACCTACAAGTACATTCCCCAGAATCTCATATTCAAAGCCCATTATTATTCCTCAAGAATCCACCGGATCTGAGACTGAATCTGTAGTTCCTGCGCCATCAAATCCGACAGTCAAGGTTAGCTAGAAAAAAAGATACAATCTTTACTTTCCCAACTTTTGCTGGAATTCAGTTTATGCATTTAGTAATGGTTTCGAATGTGTTTTCTGTCTGAACAGGTGTTGGTGAGAATTAGGCCTTCGGAGGGTCTTCAAAATGGTGAATGCATCGTCAAGAAAGTTTCACATGATTCTGTCTCTGTTGTTGGCAATCGGCAATATTGTTTTGATTCAGTTTTTGATGCTAGCTCTACCCAGGTGATTAATCTTTGTTTTTCAGCTGTTTATTCTGTCATGTATAAATGCGACAAAATGCTTTAAATTGGAGAACTGCCATGGTTCTTCACCTTCCCCTTTAAACATTTCTTCTTTTTCAGGAGGATGTATTCCGGATGGTTGGTGTTCCTTTGATTACTGATGCACTGGCAGGTTACAACACGTCACTCTTGGCTTATGGGCAGGTAATTTTTTTTAACTAGACAACATTATCAGTAGTTGTACTATGAGATTGATGCTTAGTTGGTGAAGTAAAAATATCTTGATTTGTTATCAGAGTGGTAGCGGTAAGACGTACACAATGTGGGGTCCTCCTAGTGCTCTGGTTGGTACTTCATCAGCCACTGATCATCAAGGCATTGCCCCACGCGTTCTTCGGCTGTTGTTTGCCAAAATTCAGCAAGTAGGTTTTGTTTTCTTGCCAGCTTATTATTGGTTTCACAAATTAAACTAGCTAGATTATTGTAAGATCAAAAATTTTATCTTTAATGTGCAGGACAAAGAAAACATAGATGAAAGGCAGACAACTTATCAGTGCCGCTGTTCGTTTATTGAAGTAAGTAATGAGTGGTTTATACAACCCCTTGTGTATTCAGTTCAGATACAGATTTAATTTGCAAGATTTGTGTGATAAACATACACTTGATACAGATATACAATGGCCAAATTGGTGATTTACTTGATCCAACACAGACAAATTTAGAGGTATGGCCCTTTTCCTGTCTATACGGTTTGCAAAAGAGGTCCCCATTCCATCAAATGCTCGCCATGTTTTATTGACTTTGAATCCAGTCAAAGAAAATCTTGGTTGCTCTTCACAGATAAAAGATGATGCCAAAAATGGATTTCACATAAAAGATTTGACGGAAGAATGTGTTACTGGCTATGAAGATGTGACTAAGATATTGATCAAGGTAAGTGAATATGATGTTTGGATCTTCTCCATACTCTGGTATTATCTTCACTTTGAGAAATTTATATTGGTTTATTATTACTCCAGTAGTAGTCAGATAAACAAAGAATCATCGTAAATTGAAACAGATTATTCAGAGGTCTAGATTTTCTGGAGTGATTACATTTCCCAATTACTAACAAGTCAAATAGTTAAGTATCTTCAAGAGAAAATTCATCATTACTATACATGTTTTGAAATTTGTCTGCACAGGGACTTTCAAGAAGAAAAGTTGTGGCAACAAGCACAAACTCGAAGGGTTCAAGGTCACATGTTATCTTCACATGCACCATTGATTGCTGGTCTGAGGTACCAAAGAGACAAATCTTCTTGGTTGCGGGCATATTTAGTTGAGATATTTCCTATATATGCAGCTTCCAAAATCTATTTGAGACTAGCTAGCAATATTACACATGTCTGCATATCTGTATATTTAAATAGCGGTGGAACTGCAAATTTGAAGTTCCTTACTTTTTTGTTGAAAGCAGTTCTTATCAGTAAACTGATTCAATAAACTTCATTTTTTTCCCAAAGGCTCAGGGAGCATCATCAAAATGTTTTGGTAGTAGTTCCAAGACAACTAGACTCAGCCTGGTTGATCTAGCTGGATTTGAATCAAACATACTTGATGAGGGAGCACTTAAACTGTATCTGAAAGACGGAAATCTTCTGAACAAGTCCACATCGCAGTATGGGTATGTTGGACAGAATTATGTTCTGGTTTTTTCGGTTGTGAAAAGGGGGGTTGTTCTTTATTCATCAATGAGTCAATGTTATGATGCTATTGCTGCAGGAACTTGATAAATGCACTGGTTAAACATAGTCACTTGGAAATTTCTCAAGGCATGCCATTTGGAAGTTCTTTAACTCATCTACTGAAGGAGTCACTTGGTGGAAATGGAAAACTCTCTATCATATGTACCATTATCCCAGACAAAAAGTACTTGACTTTATATCTGAAGCATTTTATTTCTGCCAATTCTAACTACTTTTTGTTTTTAACATTTACATTGATAAAAAGGATACTAGAAGTTGAAACCATACCACTTTTTACTTGTTGTTTGTGTTGATTAAAAATATTCTCATTCTTTCCAACCAGGTATAGTAGCGAAACAGCAAGCATCCTCAGCTTTGGAGAACAGGTTAAACTTCTGGAAAATCATCCGGTGATAAATGAAATAACAGAAAGCAATGTGAAATCAGTACCCAGTCAGATTCACCAGCTAAAGGTACATTCTTTGCCGTATAAACAGCAATTTTCTAATAGCTTGCACCTTTTGGATTGCTTCAATATCAAATCCCTGCTCTCTTGGATACAGGAAGAACTTATTAGAACAAAATCAAGTGACTCAATCTCAAGCAACCCTGTATATTATAATGGACACAGTGTTCGTGAATCCTTGAATCAGTTAAGTCTTGGTCTTAACCGATCATTGATTTCGCCAAGCAAAGATGACAACTCAGCAGTTGCAGCAAGTGCTAATGAGAATGATCTTGAGGAGGAGCTAAGAGTTCAAATGGAGAGATTAAATGATACAAAGGACACAGACTACTGTGAAAAAGACTTAAGTGATCAATATGTAAGCTGTTCAGAAGAAAGTGAAAATGAAGGAACAGATTCAGAGGCAACTCTTTCACAATTTTTGGATTCAAGTGAAATTTCTTCCATGGAGCCTATATTTTCTGAATCTCCTAAAATGAAAAACAGGAAAAGCATGCTTAATATGTCAGTATACAGCCCACACCAACAGAATGACGCACCAGAAATTACAAATAATCGCACATTTGTTGGGGAGTCAAATCAACATGTTGACCACTTTCGATCTTCCTTGAGGTGTAGCAAAGTGTTTGCTGGATCCACAGAATCCTTGGCTGCTAGTCTTCATAAAGGCTTAGAAATCATTGATTACCATCAAAAGAAGTCAACATTGGACAGATCTTCGGTTTCTTTTTCATTTAAAAACTTGACGCTGAAAGCAAGTCCAACAGTTGACAAGGGAACTGCCTCCTCCGCCCAAGCATTACCTAAAATGCGACAATCCTCAGATATGCCCTCCGTTTATTTCTTGTGTAGGAACTGCCAACGGGGAGAAATTGTTGCGTCTGCTGAAGTCCAAGATTGCATGAAGACATGGAATGTTGAAGAAAAATATTCAAATGGAATCTATAAAGTATGTCAAGATTTGGGTCCACCCCCTTTACAAAAATCCAATAAACTATACTGACTTATATGACAATCCTTATTCTTTTTACCACATAGCAGGATGCAGATAAAGCAACAGGACAGCCTACAGAGAAAGAGAAGGTACTTGAAAATGTCTGCAAGGAACAAGAAGCTACGATACAGAAAATGAATCAACAGGTATTAGTAGCCCATTGTCTTGCTATAATTTAAAATTTCAGTATACCAAAAAAATCTTGATTTTTTGCAGTTAATAAGATGTAAGTTTGTGTTTGAGCAATGTTCTGGACCGGGTTATAGACCTGAGTGTCACTCCTCTTATGATATGAAGAAGGTTTACACATTTTACTATATTAAGCTTGCTAAGTCATGTTTTTTCGCTCCTATTATTTATTTTCATGTTGTGCCTTCTTCTTTTCAGCTTCTGACATGGAATGGAAATGAAAATCAAGACCTGGAGGTGATAAAGGAAGAATGTGAGCCTGACCAGGCCAACATTACTCGATCAGTTGATGAAACTGGAAAGGAAGACCTTCTCAAAGAAATTGCGAGTCTAAGAAGTCAGCTGCAGATGCGTAATGCTGGACCAACTGCAAAGTCAACTGACAGAATCAGGTCCTCTTTGTTAGCACAATCAATTCAGCTGCGCAAAAGTGGAGCATTTGTTCTAGGTAGTAATAGCAAGGAAGACATTGAAAAAGAAAGAGAAAGATGGACAGAAATGGAAAGTGAGTGGATATGCTTAACTGATGAACTGAGAATCGATCTCGAGACTCAACGACAGAGAGCAGAGCAGGCTGAGATGGAGTTAAGATTAGAGAAGGGATTCACTAATGAGCTGGATGATGCACTCAAAAGATCTATCCTTGGACAAACTACAATTGTTGAACAATATGCTGAATTACAGGAGAAGTACAATGAACTAGCTGGAAAGCATCAAGTACTCATGGTAGCAGTGGCAGAGGTTAAAAAAGCAGCTGCTAAAGCAGGAGCTAAAGGTCGTCATGGTTCTCGGTATGCAAAATCACTGGCAGCAGAGCTTTCAGCTGCCCGGATCGAAAGGGAGAGAGAAATGGAATCACTCAGAAAGGAAAATGCAAGTCTTAAAACACAACTTGGAGACACTGTAGAAGCAGTACATGCTGCTGGTGAATTGCTTGTTAGGCTGAGGGAAGCAGAGGAAGCTGCCTCATTTGCAGAGGTATTGTTTAATTCTGCCAATGTTTTATGCTTTGAAAAAACTTCGAGCTTCGTGGAGACTTAGGTTGGTAGCAAGTATGTGATAGGTTTGATGAAAAGAACAACACTAGTATATTTTGACATGGTTGTTATTTTGTGATTTCCAGGGTAACATGACAAACATGCAAGAGGAAAACGACAAGTTAAAGAAAGAGGTAGAGAAACTGAAAAGAAAGCACAAGACAGAGATAAACACCATGAAGCAGTACCTTGAAGAAAGCCGACTACCTCAATCTGTATTGCAACCATTATACAAGGACGGATATGATATAGAACAGAACAATCCAGCTGTTTCAGCAGAATATGATGATGACCAGGCTTGGAGAGCTGAATTTGGTGCAATCTACCAGGAACAACAACATTATGGAAAATGGTAGTAGTAAAATGCACTTTTTTTTTTTTTTTGAAACTGCCAAGTTATCTTGGCCCTTGCTTATGGACGGACCTGCCTTAGATATCCCAACTTAACATGATCAACTCTGAATCTTATATTGTTTGTAGATGGATTGATGATAATATGTTAGTCAATTGTTTTGTGTGTTAGTTACTACAGTAATCATACATTGCCAGGGGTTTTTGTTTGTCAATGGGGATTGATTGTTATAACAATATTCATACATATATGTATATCCACCTGCATGTCTCCTCGTAGAAATGCTCGCCCTGCTTCAAACCGGGAATTTGTCCGTCTCTGATATAGCATCTACCTTAGCAGATCTTCCGAGTATTTTAGATTACTTTTCTAATGTTCCTATTCAGCAAAGTTTCGTTATCTACATTTAATAGATTTGAATTTGATTACATGTTACGACGCCAACACTATATTACAATTAGTAATTGAACATGCAGAATACAAAATAGTCTACTCCGGCAGGAAGTAAAGCTTTAGCAATCAAGTTAATGGAAAAAGTACCCTTTGCATTAACTGTTGAAAAAAGTGGCTGAAAAAAGAAAAACCTCTGCAATACCAAAAATATCAACCAACAGTTCAGACAGATTTAACATCTTCTCCATCTTTGGGAAGAAGTGAAATGCCATAAAACTGAGCCAAATACTCCAATGCTTCCTCGTTGCTACTGCAAACTTTCCAAAATGAATCAATCTCGCCTTTTGAAAGAGTTCCCTGTTCTTCACAATGGTCAAGAAACTCAAGCAGTTTTGAATAGAAAGAATCATAATTCATTAGTAGAAATGGAACCGGAAGAAGTGAACCAATTCTTTCTAGTTGAATTAATGCCATTATCTCAAACATCTCATCTAGAGTTCCGATTCCACCAGGGAAGGCAACAACTGCTGTCCTATCAGAACTGCTCGCCCTAACAGCAGCATCCACTAATCCGTGCTTTCTAGCAGAAAAGAACCTGTGCGGTGTCTGAATCATTCAGGTATATATCCGGGAATTCAACAAATAAGTGCACACACACAAAAATAATGCTGACCTGCACGTAAGGTATGTTTCTGAAGGCAAATACGAATGAACATTCGTAGTCGTCCACTCTCCAGCTTCTTTACCTATCTTAAATCCACCAACTCGTTTGCCTGCATGCAGTGCACCTTTAGTAGCAGCATCCATGAGGCCAGGCCCAGCGCCTGACCACGAAGTACAATCCAAGAGGCTAGCAATCTACAGTAGCAGTGAAAATAGAGCATGAGCCTTAGAGAACGGTAGAATAACATTATATCCCCATTAATGCCTTTTAGTTCAACGGGTGGTGGGTGGAAAAAAAAGAGCCGAACTGGAGGAACATATAGGACTTACATCTTTCCCTAGATGGAATGCTTGCTTATAATGAGGATGTTCAGCTCCTATCCGTGCAGAACCCAAATACACAACTCCCCTGCCAAGTCGGTTTATAAGCTCATAACATCGTTGAATTTCATTCTTCACCTATGAGTCAAAATGCATCATTTAGTTCAAAATTGCATTTAGTAATTGACTTCCCTTTTCCTAAGTTATTTTCCATGTCTCAAATAGTACGAGTGTAGCCACCGTGATGAATATACTGCTAATTGCAAAATCCAAAGATCGCATCTTTATTTCTGGTACCTAATTCACCCTTTTCATCTACATGTTGACCCCTCAGCAGGCTCTTATCATCACCTTTGCTAATCACCATTTTGCATCTCTCACAGTATGAAGTTTGTTTAACCAAACTTATGGCTGTCCTTCACTACATATGGAAAGCTCTATAAGCATAACAAGGTCCTGTCACGTGGTCGTTTGGCTCCGGATAAAGACTCACCAAACGTCATTTGATAGAAAGTTCATACAAGTTTTCACAAACGATAGCATTGAAAAGACACTACTGAATCATTTACTACCCGAAAAGGAAAAAATAACACGCTCCAAGCAGAACCACAAGTAACTACACCCGGTACTAATCTAATGCAACAATACTAATCTCGACATTTTTTTTATTTTATTTTAAATAAATGTTCGTAATGCATTACATCCGACACAACGGTTATACCGTAATATCTCCACCATGTTTATGTATACTCCATAAGTTCCTTATAAAATGAAAGAGTTATCAAATTTTATATTCATTTTTGAGAAAACCTTCAAGACTCAAATCATAATAACTGTTCAAAAGGCACTAAATTATTGTCTAGCGGACAATTCTGATGTGAAGTCTCCATTTTGCGAAGAACACCAAAAAAACTCATAAAAGTCATAGGCTTTTAGTTTTACATGTATTTCATAATAACACGTAAGGCCCGTAACGGAGACTCCACACCAGAATTTTCTGTTGCCTAGCTAGATCAAGTCCACAGATTGTGAAATGTTGGTGATTTAAGTATAATCACAAGCCGTTGAGGTAATCGGGGTTTAGTACAAGGATGGATATACTCGTAACACTTAATTATAAGTTTGGAGGTGCGGAGTGCACGCTTATATAAGTGTATATGAGTATACGGATGGAAAATAAGCAAGTATAGGTCGAGAAAGTCACTTAAAGGACTGGAAAACAAGTTAAAGGACCAAAAATCAGGTTTTGGTGAAATAGAGTGACAGGCGCCCGCCTGTGAGGTTTCATCATGCCTAAATGTTGAACAGAGAGTTTGACGGGTTTTTGATGATCACAGGCTGGCCACAGGCGCCCGCCTGTGGCCCGAAAACTGATTTTTTGGTGTCCTTTGGTCATTTTAAGTGGGTACAACCAAATGGAACCTTTTCATTTGGTGTCTCTTACTTAAGGGACGATTCTCTTTGCTCTTTTTCAGAAATCTAAGTGCTATAAAAGCAAGTTTACATTGTTGAAACAAAATACAACAATTAGTAAGCATCTTTGATCTTGTCATATATACAAAACACATCCTAAGTGCTCTTTAAGATCTTTGTCCAGACTTAAAGGTGAAACTCTCAGTTTGATATCTCACTTAAATATTCGTGTAACCTTGGACAAGTAAAAGGGTCGAATAATTTAAGAAGGACAGCGATTTATCGCGAAACCGAGAGGATCCGAATCTTCTATTTTGCAGGATATTCAAGGTATTGGTGATCATCTTCACACCCTCAAATATAACATGAAATCAGATGGTCTGTGTCATCATCATTGTCTGTCACTTTTGCCCATGTTCCAGCAGCATTCCTCCTAAATACTCACGGTCGTATTTCCGGAAAGGTTTCTCTCCAATCAGGATGCTGAATCAGATAAACCCATTTCCTTTTCTCATTTTCGATGAAATCATGATTTTCAGCAGAAGGTGAAGTTGAACATGTAAGCAAGATTTCTGTGTCTGAGCGGTTTCGTAGCATCATAGCTATGCTTACTTGGCGTATTGTCCATGTACATGGAGCAACGATAAATTCATCAGACTTTGTGTTATATGTATCTAGCAATCTGCCATTCCATCTTTGGTCCTCGTGTGATGCAGTAACACGAATTCTCCTGACGATTTCATCAGGGCTTCTGGAACTTTCATCAAATACAGCTGGAAAACAAAGCCTGTCGACGTTTCTAACAAGATGCCACTACAGACGGGCAATACATTTCCATCAGGATCAAAACTTGGTATTGTTCCCAAGTACATGAAGAGTTAAAAAGTGAAACTTTATATGGCTCTTTTCCAGGACTTCGATTATCTTGGCACACAGAGGAAAGCAATATCCTTCGTTTCTTCGGCGTTTGGTGACACCATTCACTTGATGTGAAGACGAGTCATCAAAACCGCCAATAAGATGCACATCCAAAAGTTCATCAGGATTTTAGATCAGCAACTAACTGTAACATCTGGGTAAGGCCGACTTTCACGACATCTGGATAATCTAAATGAGCAATAGAAATCATTCCACTTTTGCAGTTCCGTATGACCAAGCCCACGCAGGTTGTTGCCTCATCTGTGCCTACTAAATCCACAAGTGAAGGGTCTACAGTAGCATATTCTCTTTTTTTTTTTAAGAAAATATAATTTTTATTGATGAAAAGAGGAAAGAAAGAAAATGCATGTGGTTGTCGCCTTAGTTCGCGGTCGATTCCACAAAAACACAAAGCAATAAAAGACATTTAAACAATATAAGCATTAATAGTAATCGTAGTCTTCACAAGTGAAGGGTCTACAGTAGCATATTCTCTCTGGAAAATGTAAACCAATTTTTTACTTTCCACTGAACCAGAATCATCACTAGCAGAGAACCTCCTTTCACGCATGGAGACAAAAGTAGACGAGGCGGATTTTAATCCAGGATGCTCCATCAAACTAATCAACGTCCCGATGCCCTGAGAGGAAGATTCCTCCGCCGGAAACTGAACTCCGTCGACGTATATCATTTGGTAACAAATCTTAACAGCTATCAAAACAAATACTAGGACAATTTCCTCAATAAAACAAATACTAGGACAAGTGTTAGGCAAATTCAGGAAGGAACCTTAAGAAATTTAACTTCCAGTAATTGGCACATAATGCAGAATGAATAGATTAATAGGATGAAGCAATAACCTCAAGTGGGCTGGTTCTTTCGTCAAAATCAATGCCTTCCAGCTTGCAGCAAAAGGTTCTTCTTGGATACGGGCTAAGCTTCAATAGCTTCTTGAAATGGTCTCCATTACTTTTTACCCCGTCGGAAAAAATAAAGCTTGTAGCTTTTTGACGAGCCCTTCCCAATGAAAATTCAAATTCTAATGAATAAGAACTAGCTAAAGAGAACCCCATTTGAAATTACCACCAGAAAACTGCATCAAAACTTGTTTCACCACCGATGAATAAGGGGGAAGACGGATTCTTAACAATTTCGTGAATCAAGATTCTTCATGTGGGACTGAGAAAAAAAAGAACAAAAAATTACACAACAACAAAAAAAATTAAGCCGGCTGTGATCTGAGTCTGTGGCACTTTCACTTTAGGAGAATGGATTAGGGGTGTAATCGAGTTGAGTTAAGTTGATATTCTTTAGGGCTCGATTCGGTTAAAAAATTTCAAACTCGAAACTTGGATTAAGCTCGACCGAGTCATAAAAATGAAAGATCGAACTCGACTCGTTAAGTATTAGATATTGCCTAACTCGGCGCATAAACTCGATTATTTTCTTAGAATTCATTTAATTTTTAATGAAATATAACAAGATCGAGCTCGACTCGTCTAATACTCAACTCGATAATTCTTTTTGAATTACAAAAAAAATTATTTTATAATAAATTTAATTAATTAAGTAATTATTTAATCAAACTCGATAAGCTCGTGAACTACTCGATTACTATATTTTAAAACTCGAGATCGGTTCGATTAATTATTCGAGTAGCTCGACTCGAGTTCGAAAAAACTGAATCGAGTCAATTTTTTTTACGAATCGAGTACGAGTAGCTAACGAGTAGCCCAACTCATTTACAGTCATAGATTGGATCCTTCATTTGCAGTTGATGCTCACGTGCTGATCACAACTTTGTAAAAAATAATTATGGGTGACAGAAGTAAAAGCTATCTCCATTTAGATTTAGAACTATGGGCGACAGAAGTAAAAAATTATACATTTAGATGGACTGCACGAGTGAGTGTTATGGGTGACAGAAATAAAAGCTATCTTTAATAATAATAATAATAATACCATTACTGAGTCTCCGATTCCTTGTCCTACGAGATGAGTAGAGATATTAATTTGGTAGCCTAATGACTCAGAGCCATGGACTTGCTATTATAGGAAACAGACTGAACGAAGTCATCATTTACGGAATTCGAATATCCACACTCCAGGTCCAGGGCCAGCTGTCATTTTAAGACACTCAAACATTTTACCACTAAGTCATGTTATAGAGACATAATACCATTATTATGTAATACATTTGGACATGTTAATGACACACGGTCGACGTATTCGGGACACACCACTACACATAAATTTTGCTTTTACAGAAGTCGAAATATGTTTTCAATCCCCTCCGAAACGAATTTTGTACATAAATTCGATTCTGGAGAGGTCTAATTTTGTTGTGGCGTCTCACCGATAAATTGAGTGTGGTCCCACTGACAAAGTCCAATACATTTTTTAGAAGAACACTATGTAATACTTGGGAAATGATAGTGTTAATGTATATGACTCATTGATTGTATTCGAAATGCATCAATGTGTTATGCTTTATTTTTCATGTTGCATTTTATAACGACACTTATGAACCGCTTGTTAAATCTGAAGTCTGAAGTCTGAAATCTGAACATATTAAGTTACTGAATGATTTAAGTGCTGAAAATGATTAAACTGTTTGGTAACACCAAAATCTGAAATCTTAAAATGTTTATTTTCATTGCTAATGTATGGAAGTAGATTTTATATATATATATATATATATATATATATATATATATATATATATATATATATATATATATATATAAAATGTATTACCCAAATTTATGGTATTTGTTTTACAAAAATAAATGGGGGTTCTATTGGCACCCCCGATTTATTACTGACACCCCTATTATTTCTGGCACTACAAAAAATTACTTCGACATCCGGTGATTTTTTATAAAGAAACGTCAGTCACACTGGTGTTCATTGTTGAACACCAACGTCTGTGACTTCAGAATAAGTACTTAATTTGTTTACCAAACAGGCCCTTACACATGGCCCTTACACATGTTAAACATTATCATACATCATTATATATGTTTGAACATCACTTATGCTATACATGACATGTTATATATATGTAATGTATTAATGCCCTGATATCTCTTAAGACTTACGGTATAGGCAAGAATTCGATCAATTATTGCAGATTATATACATCAAAAGATTATCCAGATACAAAGGAGGAAAAATGATACATTATACAAATGATACATTACATAATATAATGTGTGTATAACGCTCATGTTCCGGATACCGAGTCCTTATCCGGGAAAAAAAAAGAACGTTCGGCACGTGACATTTAGAGTAAACCTTAAGTCTCGCGTAAGCCTCATGTCATATCAGAGTACTTAAAGAACGCGCAAAAGAAAACAAACAAGTAAGAGACTCGAGAAACTGACACTAAAGACTTTTTTTTTGTTGACACTAAAGACTTTCCATTAACCAACTCAACCGATTACTACTCATGTCAAACTAAATCATAAACAAGTATTAACATCAATCACAACTCAACTTGTCTACGGAGGAAACTGCCGAAAAAACAAAGAACTTCATAGCTCCATTCCTAACCTCGCTTCCCAAGCTCATCATCAACTCGTCTTCAACCTGCATATCTTCTTTTTCCAAATAAATGAGTCAACAATGGGCACATGCTCAGTAAGTAGAAAGAAGATCAAAAGAAAAATTCATGTATGTCGTAGTCGGGAGACATAACATGAATCTACTTCATCCAATTTGCAAACAATTTAAAGCATAATTTGAAAAATACGCCTTTGAAAAACATGTCTTGAAACATAAAGGAATCAACTTTGAAATCAACTTTAAACCAACTACATTCAGTTCGTCTTGCATGTATTTTTGTTCATTTCATTAAGTACTTACCTAGCATGTTTGTGTTATATAGATCAAACTTATGTAAACCATCTACTAACCCATACTAAACCTGCCAACTAACTTCAACATTTATGTGTCTTGTCTGTCCTGTTCTTGCTTCTTACTTGACATTATTGTGTTCTTGTCAGGATTTTCTTGAATAGTTTCATATTTCTTACTGACTTAACATAAGGGCTTGGTGTAACATGGGTAATTAATGAAAATTTGAAGTTCTTATTTATCTTTTTGCTTAGCTTTTGAGGATTTGGGCATCATCAAAAAGGGAGAAGATTAATAGTAATATTTTTATAGGTTTTGATGATGAGTATCAGACTAGCTGTTATATATGCAAGAAAAAAGATGTCTAGTTGTTAATGTATAGGATTTTAAGTAGATTCTGATATTGTATAGGTTGATCAAACAAGCACTGTAATAGTTAGCTGATAGGTTCTTAGTAAACTAGGACAAATTAAAATTTTAGTAGAGTCTAGAAGACCTAAGCTAAGCTGAAGTCTATGAGGACAAACTCGGTATTGAAGACTGAAGATGTGAAGGCTGATGGGACAAACTAAGTTATGGAGATTATAAGGTTAAGGGGAAAAATCAGTATTGCAGACTAAAGAGCTGAAGGTTGAGGGGACAAACTTAGTAACAAATATTGAAGTAAAGACTAAAGTTATATTCAAGTAAGTTTGTGATGACTTGAAATAACTTTATAGATATTGTGTAGAAGGCTTGAAGATTCATGAAAATGTGATGAGAAACTTCAAGTAATGATTAATATGGTGTATTATGTTCTCACAAATATAGATCAGATGAATTATCTAGAATCGATATTTAGATGAGCTAGATCTGACCAGTTTAATGAAAACATTTCAGACGATAAGGCAAGTCAGCTGAGCTGAACAAGACTTACATAAATTCAGAGTAGAAGAAACCTAGCCGAGTAATGATCAAATTCAAAGCTGATAAGTACAAGTACGAATAATTATCTTTATCATATATTTTGAAGATATTATTCAAGACAAGAATGAGTTTGAGTTGTTTGATCAAGGAGCAATCTATGGACAAGTTTAAATGACGGTTAATAGAATGAAGGACCATAATATTCAAGGAATTCCATTGGTTGACAGGCTGTCAGTGTCAGAAAGACAGTGTTTACTGGCACATAATCATACAGAACGAATTTTCAAAAGGGAATAATCAGAATTATCCAAAAATCGGCTATTTGATTTCAAATTTGAACGTTGGAAATCTGCATTATAAATGGAGGACTCAGAGACCAGCATTATACAAAGAGAATTACCAAGATATCGAATAAGTTTGCTACTCTGCTAAATTTCCAACTTTCTGAAATCACTGAAATTCACTAAGGAAATTCGAGCTATATCAAGATATTCAAGTGCTGCTTTTCATACACTTCAAAGATCAAACAAGTTGCAACACTTAAATCCGAGCTACTGATTTACAACTTACTCATCCACATCAAGCTCAAAGAATCATAAGATTCAACAACTCAAACTTTGTTTTCTCAAAGTTTCTAAATCAGCAAAGCACTCTAAGTGTCAATGACCGAGTCAGCTGAATCAGTGCATCTGAGAAGGAGCTGAGAGTTTGTGTGATGGAGCTGTTAAAGAGGCAATACTACCCTTGAGGAAACAGCAGAACAACTTCAGTGAAGCAGTAGAGACAATTGTGAAGGATTGATTGTTCAAGATTATAAAGCTGAAGAATTACAACTAAGGACAATCATTGCTATTGTAACTGTGTAAAAGAACAATAGTGAATTCCTCCAACATCATAAGAGAAGGGGATACGTATTGGATAACACCACCTCAAACTTACATAAACAAATTTGCTCGCTGTCTTTTACTTTACGCACTTTACTTTCTGCATTTACTTTCAGTCGAGTAGTTTAAATCACACTCAGCACACCTGAATACTTAATCACTCATCCAGTTTTGAAAACAGTTTTAAAGGCTTTATTAATCCGCTCCATAAGACACATATGATCTATGGTTAGTCATCTAATCTGAATCAATTAAGATTTAAAACTTTAAGTTAAACAAGTTTATCCACCCCATTTAAACTTGTTTCAAGCCTTTCCAAGAGACCAACACTTTTCTAGAGTTTCCAGGAACTTTCTCAGCTTCTTAATGTCTGATGCTCCTTGTTCAGATGCATGTGCCACTTTCTTTTGTAGTAGTTGCAGGTCAAGGAATCTATGTCAGCTCCCGTTTGACCAGCTCAAGACTGGTTGCTTTGAGACCCCTTATTTTCTTTATTTTCCCAGTTCTTGATAGTCTTGGAGATTAAGGCCGATCTATCTTCAAGAGAGCCTTCTAGCATGACTCCTCTCATGCATTCTTCAGCTTTAACCATGGAAATTGTCTCATTCAAAGTGGGAAGGCCCCTTCTACCTAGAATTTGAACCATGACAACATCAAACTCAAGGTTCAGACTAGCAATGGAGGAATAGATCCTATCATTCTAAAAAAAATAACAAGAAGATGATAATGCTGAGATTATCATGGTGGCGGTGACAGATGTTTAGTAAGGATATCTAACTGTTTAGTTGTGATTTTACCGATGATATGTGGTGGTGTGTATGAAAAGGTTGTGGTCAGACTTAAGCAATAAATGGAAAGCTTGATAGTCAGCAAATTGGCAGAGTATTCCTGCTTATGTTGAATTATGGATCCTTTTATTGTTACATTGGGCCCTATTATTTATAGGCGAACTGCGATAAGACATAAGAAAGTGTGATGTGACACTAATTAGACTAGACAGCTATCGAGGCGGACTTGATGAGGGGCGGACCCAACATTTGACCGTTTGCTGAGTCTTTGTCTTATGTTTGTCATATGATAGTGTGCTCGCCTAATTGAAGGGGCTTGATCCGAGCTGGCGGATTGATGATATGAAGGGCAGATTGTTCGGCCTCTTGCTTCGCTTCGCACCATGTGAGGCGGACCAAAGGCTTCAGATCAACCGGCTAGATATGGCTGGATCCGACTTATTGAATGCGGACTTGACGGGCCGGGGACCTTATCCGTGGTTGGGCCGTCGGACGGACCCAATTGGGAATATCGGGCTCTTTACGGGTTTGGCTTATAAAAGGTTATCCTCATGTGTTCATTCAGCTTGATACGCTAATAGTGATAAAGTTCTTGCCAAAGACCCTATAGGAGCCCATAATAGATTTGGGTAGCATCATTAATCTTGAGTATGTTTCTCAAACAGACTCCCCGATCTCTTTTGTTGAGTGCAGGAACATACATGTGTCACTGATTTATGGGATCATCGAATTCCACAGCCAAGACATGACCACAGAATCATTTTCATCCCAAGTAGAGTACTTAGGATCATCAACAGCACGGCCAGTAACCATCAGGTGGCTAAGTTTTCCCTTCCCTTTAAGGAAATTTCTAACAAGCTGTGACCACTTTAAATAATTCTTCTCATTCAGTCTATCTCATGTAATGGTGGAATTATCATGAGGAATGGAATCTGATCTTGTGCTAGAAGCATTCGTTTCCGACATATTCGAAAATATGAATGAACTTGAAGTGAAATTTTTAGAAAATACGAACCAAACTCTCTAACACCGTGCAGGATTTCAAGAACAAATAAACTGAAAATAATTTTCAATAATAAAATTCACTTAAACGATGCAATGAGCATCGGATTACATTTATATTATACATAAAGCCTAACGGCTAAAACGAGAAAAGACAAATAGACTATCAGAACAGACGTGTTACCGTTGGCTAAGATAGCTAATGGTAACATAATTACAAACAGACAGATATAAAGGAGCAGACGCGTCAGGTCCAGGTCAGATGAGATGACTGATGAGCATCAACAAGAGAGAAGATCATCTGAGACGACCAGACAAGGTATGAACCAACTCAGCTAAGAAGATCAGACTAGACATGAACCAAACTGAGAAGATCACCACAACGGAAAGAACACAAACACAGCTGAATTCTAACAAGTAACGGATTTTTGATCATGCGTCGAACACTCGTTTCGGATTAAAGACTCGACTTCCGGATCGGGATGTTGTCAATTCTAACGATAAACAAAATCATTATATTTGATTAAACAAGAAACAGTTCAAAATCCACAATAATAATGAATGGCATACTGCATCATCCTGTACGTAGTATGTGCGTGCTATTGGTAAGAGGATTAATAAATTAAAATTAAAAGAGGTGAGACAAAAGCGGCTTTGCTGTAAAATCTTCAGGGAAGATTACAGACATATTAGGGATAATGATATGCATCTAAAAAAGGTAAGTTTTTCTATTAATCGTTTAGGGAAGTCATTTTCACTGATTAAGATTATCAAAGTCGCATGAAATTAAACGTTTGCTTCTGAAAGTCGACTTACGTTACGTTATCTAATTTTTATCTCTTTTTCTCCCTAGGATAGGATAGGATAGGAGCATGACTCAGCCCACATGTGTTTGGGTGTAAATCATACGATACTCATACTATACGACTATGCGTTTGTTCTTTCTTCATGTCAACGCAAATACTTCTAGGTTCACGGTAAGCTAGGACATGTATGAATAATATTATAATACACACATCATTACGCCTGTTTTTTCATTTTTTTTTCCCCACACATCATGACAGTAGTAGCATCTTCATGTACACATGCACACAACCAACACCCACCCTCTCGTATCTCTTTTATTTCTTTATTGAAAAAAACCGTTATCTCTCGCTCACATGGACATGGCTCCTTCACCTTAACCCGACAGAATGATTAGTAGATTAATCATGATTCTATATCCGTTTTACTATGACCCGACAGAATGATGAGTATATTAATCATGATTCTATATATATATCTAGTCAGACAGCTCTTTTTCTATCTAGCATCTTGGTAGATCTTTTTTATTAAAAATTATCTTGCCGTCCACAAAAGGAAAAAAATGTATATAATAGACATGTAGTTATTTTTATAAATAAATTTCGATTAATTTACATCCGTTTAAGTTCGATCAAGTCATATTTTATGTGTCACCGAGGCATTGACCTTGTGGGAATTATTGTGCCCTTTTAATCCGGAGAAAAAAGTGTAGGTGTGTATATTTCGTATCCGTAATTTTATATAGTTATTTATAATCGATAAATCTTAAATTATCCTAATAATTAAGTTCAAAGGAATTATAATACAAAACTGACGTTTTTTTTATTTCATTGGATCTAATAATCATTGATACATATAAGAGTAATGATACGAGAACAAAGGTTATGCCACAACGAGTAATACAATATCGTCATTGTGTCACTTGTTGTGACACAACCGTTATGCCCGTATTATTGCTATACATATAATACATCTTCTCCTTGAAAGCTCCACCAAAAATGTTACTATCATAAGTATTTCAACCAAAATGTATTATCATATGATAGTTTAATTGTGGAAATGGAATGCAAGCCCACTCAACAAATTCATAACGAAGTCTCTTACTATATAGACATAAATGAAACAAACATCAAACTGTCCCATGAATATAATCTAGTGGTAAAGAGATTGGATGTCTAAAAAGATATCTGGATCTTAAGCTGGAGTATAGAGGTTCAAACCCCGTACGTAAAGGGGTGACTTCTTTCAGTTCTTTGGTATAATAACAAGCCCATGACTAGCGATTAGCTTACCTAATTAACATCCACACTCATTCCGTGGGATAAGAGAATGAGACCCTCGTGATTAGGGTTTAACCATTTTTATGAAACAAACATCAAGCTTCAAAGTCTATCCCTAATCATCATCGACTTCGCAATGTAAATCAAGGGGGTTTTAAGCAACTCGAGTGTGTCTAATGAAGAGTCAAAGCATAAAAATAGTAACTCATGACTTTTTAAATCAGAAGACAACATGAAGTCACTTCGGTTGAAAGCACTATCCGTAAAAAAGATAAACTTTATGTTGCAACGGATTGCAACTGAAAACTCAGAATAAACAGACCAATTAAACGTAAACAATCAAGCAAGAATAAGAAACAAAAAGAACACATAGATTTAACGTGGTTTCCGGCAGTGTGCCGACTACTCCACGGATAAAAGAAGATATTTTACTATGCAGAAAATGACAGGAAGATTCACACACTTAGGTTACAATGATTTTGGTTATTTATAGCCTTGGAAAACCTAACCCTAGCCGCCATAACGACTTCTGTCGGAATTCCCATAAATGCCCTAGATGTGACTCAGCTCAGTCGAGTCACCAACGATGTGACCAGCTCAGATGCAGAACCCAGTTGTGTTCAACAGACCCAACAGACTTCACCCGGCTGACAGATGGATCTCAGCTGACACTTCACTCAGCTGACGTCCCAAACTTGAACATTATAATTAGCTGACCATCACTCAGTTGATCCCAGATTTAGTTCTGTCAGATTCGGACGCAGAGATCAAGTCACCTTTGAACACACATTTCCACTTTGACTTGAACTCTCGGCAAGCAGATTGCATAATCAGATGTATTGTACCAGCTTCATTCGTCAATGCCATATTTATTGTACCGGACTTCTCCATTGAAAACCTCAGCTGAACATCTCTTCAGCCGAGTCTTCCCAGATTCAGATTATAAGCTGTGGATGTTGAGAAAATCCAGACACAAATGAAACTTTATCTTCAGAACAGACTTAGTGAGCATATCAGCAGGATTTTCATGAGTGCTAATCTTCCTCACCTGGGGTCTCTTCTCATTTCTTAGAAAATGATACCTCACATCTCTATGCTTGGTTTTCTCATGATGAACCAGATCCTTATCTAGACATATTGCACTCAGACTGTCACAATATATCTCAGCTTGATCCTGATGTAGACCGAAATCACTGACTAACCCTTTCAACCAGATTCCTTCCTTGGCTGCTTTAGTAAGAGCCATGAACTCTGCCTCAGTAGTAGATAATGCTATTGTTGCCTGTAGGGTTGCCTTCCAGCTGACCCCAGAATCACCCAAAGTGAAAACATAACCAATCATTGACTTTTTGCTGTGCACATCACCTGCATAATCAGAATCACAAAACCCTGTGACCAAACACTAAGTATCACCTCCATAAATGTGACCAATATTTGTTGTACCCCAAAGGTACCTGAACATCCATTTCACAGCTTTTCAGTGTTCCTTTCCAGGTTGAGCCATAAACCTGGAGACATCACTGACAACCTGAGCCATGTCAGGCTTAGTGTAGATATGTCATACATCAGACTGCCCACTGCACTAGCATAGGTAACTTTTGACATGTAGTTCCTCTGCTCAGCTGATTGTGAAGCATAAATAGATGAGCATTGGATGCCATTGGAGTATTTATTGGCTTGGCAAATGACATGCCAAATCTAGCCAATATCTCCTGAATATAGCCCTGCTGAGATAAGAAAAGCTTCTTCTAACTCCTGTCTCTATAGATTTCCATCCCCGGAATTTTCTTTGCTGCACCCAAAACATTCATCTCAAATTCAGCACTGAGAAGGTCTTTCAAACTCTGAACATCAGACTTCTTTACAACAACTATCAACATGTCATCTACATACATGACAAGATAGATGAATGATCCATCTCTCATATGACTGTGATACACACAACTGTCATATGGACTTCTGTTATAGTCCAACTGGATCATGTGATTGTCAAATCTTTATACCACTTCCTTGGAGCCTAATTGAGTCCATACAACGACTTCTTCTGTAATACCCTACTCCCGATCCCTAGGTCCACTGGGTCATTCTAGGAGGGGTTGCGAATCTCTCTCCGCGACTTCAATAACAAGACTAGAAATTTCAAAATAATTTACTATTTACAAATGATTTACAAATAATTCATTAATTAATTTCATTACAATATTACCAAAAATAAAATGTTACATTTGTCACTAATTAAAATTTGCGCAGCATATTCTAAATCCAGGCCCATGTCATCACTTTCATCCTCATTACATCTCCTTCGACCCTTTACCTGATTTATTTGTAGAAAAAAAATACAAAGAACAAAAAAACAAAGAAAACGAGTCTTCAGTAAAAACGCTGGTATGAACCATGTGTGAGAGTGTTTTATATATATTTTTAAAAAAAAATATGTATATACATTTTCTAGAAAAACTTGTTCCATTATTTAGGCAATAAAATACTTGTTTAAAATTATGTATCAAGTTCAAGTCAAACATGTTCATGCGAGATTGTCAATTCATCAAGTTCTCTTACTAGACATCGATACAGCTGATACGATTGCCTCTGCCTTATGACTCCCCTTTCACACACCTTATATCCACAACTGGCAATTTTTATAGTGAAGTCCGTCCTTCTGACACCCAATCTCCTGAGGCTTCCGGAGGGTCCACTTGCCTCGGATCCCACAACCGCTGTCACAGGCCCGACGCATAGCTAACCCGACTGTTGAAACCTTGGCGGGCCCATCCAGCGAGAACGAGAACGAGAACGAGAAACCATGCCGCCGAAGTGGGAAACTAGCCATGCCGCCGAAGCGGGAAATGTACAAGTACAATATATCATACCGCACGTAGCGGGTAGTACGGTACCATGCCACTAAGATAGGACATGCAATGTCATTTGTAAAAGGCTTGTTTCATCAAGTTATTATCGATAAAGCGAGAGAAAAAAAAAACATTTTTAACAAGATACATATTATATAAATATATCAATAATATATTCAATTAAAATACTTTGATAAATACACACTTTGACTTTTATAGAAAATAAAATTGAACTCACCTTTTCGTAGATGTATTTTGAGGTGTTTAAGAAAGAAATGGCTCGACCCATAAGCTGGACGTACAGTAGTTGGTAATGATCAGAGTTGGACATGGTGATGGACTGGTGGTTGTTTTACAGTAAGCCTGATTAGATTTAGAGCAACCCCAACGGCACCTTGATACCCCACCCCAAATTAATTTTCAAGTCCCTTTTACCCACGGTAGTCACTTGACATCACCCCCAACCTTCAAATTCTTCTACCACACCCTTGAAAACTCAGAGCTGCTCTAAGTGTAAAAAGCTGCAAGTTTTTTTTTTTATTATTTATTTATTTATTTATTTATTTTTTTTGTAAAAGCTGCAAGTTGTTGCATAGAATAATGATATAATAATAATATAATAATAATAATAATAATAAAAAGTTGTTTATTGAGGGTTATATAGAGGTTGATTCTTGGAGTGAAATTTTTTTGGATGATGAAAAAGTGTAACTGAAACGGAAAACGATATGTCTGGAGGGTGTGATTAATTCATTGCCATAAGGCAAAGATGGTAACGTTAATTTTTTAAACGGAAACAGATCAACGAATGAATAAGATGAATTTAATAAACATTAGTTAAGTTAATAAATACAGATATATATAATATGATAGATTTGACTAAGTCCTTTCCTTCCTGTCCATTTATATGCATATATACATCATCATTGAAACATTAAAAAAAATACTTACCATTTCAAGGAGAGAAGATAAGAAACATATATTTAGCCCAAGAAACACTTATAATGAGATTATATATTAACATATCTAATATTATCCAATAACGAGAATGAGAAAAGTATACCAAAATTTACCTTGATTATTAGAAAATAACACATACTTAAAACATACAAATATATGCAGTAAACTTTTATGAAAACAGAGCCGAATATTAACAAAATGCAAAGTGAATATATATAGTATTGTATAAGAAAAATCGGTGTTTATAAACTAACATATATTTGAGTCATTAAAATAAACACCGTTGGAACAAAATAAATATTGTGGATTAGTTTAAATCAGTCAATTCACTCACTTAAATATATATCATATATAAATTTATAAAAGTAAATATACAATGGAACCTCAGAGTACTAGATTTTAAAAAAAAAATGGGGCGTTACATCTTCAACTTGCAAACATACATTTCTTTACCAGGAACTTAGAATCCTTCTAGCTGAGTCATGTATATCTCCTTATCTACATCACCATGTAGAAAGGTTGTCGTCACATCTAACTACTCAAGTTCAAGATCCTGATGTGCCACCATTGCTAGTAACACTCTTATGGAAGTGTGTTTGACTACTGGTGAGAATATCTCATCATAGTCCACCCCTTATTGCTGACTGAACCCTCTTGCAACCAAACGTGCCTTATACTTGATTCCCTTAGTTGGAGTCATTCCTTCCTTCTTCTTGGAGACCTATTTACAATTCATTATCCTCCTTTCTTGTGGCTGTTTGACCAGATCCCAAGTCTGATTCTTCAGTAATGAGTCCATCTCATATCTCACGGCAGCAAGCCATTGAGGTGACTCAGAACATGTCATTGTTTCCCAATAAGTTGGTGGTTTTAGATCCATCCACCTCTTCTACAACTTGAAGTGCATATCCAACCATATCCTCATACACATACCTCTTGGGAGGTAGAACATTGGTCATTCTAGCTCTGCTGACAGCTATACTTTGCTGACCAATTTCTACTGAATGAGTACCAACTGACCCCTGTTCAGCTGACTGGTTTGGATCCAGCTATGGTTCTACCAATTCAGATGAGTGTTGACACTAATCAGCTGATTGTTTTTGTTCAGCTGACTCCACCTAAAGCTCCACCTCTCTGTCAACTCTCTTAGATTTAGCTCTGGGTTCAAATTTAGATAAGCTCATCACAGATGAGTTGAGCATAAAATACTCATCGAAGATTACATCTCTGCTGAGTATGACCACGTTCTCTATTCAAATTCTATACCTCTTCACTCCGTCTTCATACCCTAGAAATATTCATTTCTTGGCTCTTGGCTCCAACTTACATTCACTAACATGATGGTAGGTTGTGCTCCCAAAAACCTTTAGCCCCGAGTAATCTGCAGGCTTGCCTCACCACATCTCAATCAGTGTTTTGAGATTGATCTCTATGTGAGGTTCATATTGAGTAAGTAGTAAGCTATGCTGACAGCCTCTGGCCAAAATCTCCTTGACAAACCAGAATTAGAGAGCACACATTTTGCCCTCTCCAAAAAAGTTTGATTCATCCTTTCTGCAACACCATTCTGCTGAGGAGTATTCCTATTGTATGATGCCTGGCAATAGCCTCATCCTTGCAGAACTCATCAAACTCAGACCAACAGAATTCCAGACCATTATATGTATGGAGCCTATTGATCTTCTTCCATGTCTGATTCTCTACTAGGTCCTTCCACTGCTTGAATCTCTTGAATGCATCGCTTTTGTGTTTCATCATCATCACCCAAGTCATCATTGAATAGTTATCAATAAATGACACAAAATATGTATGACCACTAATGAGAGTCAACTTTACTATGCTTCGGTGCATGTTTTAACCCCCGTTTACGACACTCTTTGCTTATTTTGGGTAGATATAGACCATTTATAGGGTAAAAACACATAGAGCACTCACTTTGAGGTAAACCGTCAAATAGATGGAAACCTCTCCATTTTACGGTATTTTGACCCCTTTAGAGGCCCATCTTTCTTGCGGAATTATGCTCGGTATGTTTTTTGGCATGTGAAATGCAGTAATTAGGTGACTCGTAAACCCGGAAGACAAGGATGAGGTTTAGAGAGGCGCAACCGAAGCCCGGGAATGGAAACGGATCAAATATAGTTGGTGTTTTCGCCTTACATTCAATTTATCTGCAATTTGAGCAATGATACAAGATTTTTATGGACTTGGGGTCCTCATAAAAGTTGTAGATAATTGACTGATCTTTCCAATGCAACTTGAATTACTCAAATCAGAGCTCCACACACAAAGATATTGTCATATTACTGAAGTTGTATCAGTGCTGAAAGTTTCTGTCTGCTCAATGTGCGCGCATTGCCCGTAATGCGCACGCATTCGACATCCTGACAGAATTATATCTGCGGGTTTTGATGTAAAAATCATATTTTTCACCCCCTTTCATATCCACTCATATTTAAACTTACTTAGGGCATTCCTAAGCGGATTTCCTGCATTCCTTCACCTTAGATTAGCTCATTTCTTCCATTTCTCTTAGACTTCACTCATTGTAATCTTAGATTTCACTCTTTGCTCAAGCATGGATGTTGTTTCTTCAATTGACATTGGGTTTGTTCATGGATTCAAGCAATTTCAGTTTTTCTTCATTTTGGTAATCAAACTACTTTCTTTTTCAGTTTATGGCATTGATTTCTTGTTTGATTCTTATTTCTTTCATTATAATGAGTAGCTAAATTAGTTCATAACCAAATTATGTGAAAATTGATGAAATAAAACCTCTAATTGATGAAATTGGGAATGAGTAGTTCTTAAAGTTAAATCTTTTGATGGGTTTGTGTTCTAAAACTTGTGCTTAATGCTTGAATTGATTTGTTCACTTGATTCATGATTTCACACATTGTCTTTATTATGTATTTTGCGAGATGATGTGGGAAAAGGGGTTTTGGAATTTCCAAATAAAACCGACGGAGTTATTTAGATTTGGTTTCTTGAGTGAGGTTTTCAACGTGAGTTGAGCGTCTCTAGAGCGTTAATCATGCTTTGGTCAGTCAAAACCTTAAAGGCGAAATGTTGAACCGGTCATAGGGTGGTAGTTGTTGCATTGGCGTCTACACACCACTATTGAAGATTGCACCCACAAACACATCGAGAGTATGATTGGTTGGTAGGTTGGTTATACTCGTTCCCAATGAGTCAATTAGATGGGTGAAACTAATCAATTAGATCATGGTTTGGCTATGCCTTCTTCCTTATTATCTTTAGTTTATATTACTTCTTAGTGTTAATTATCACTTGTTTCACTATTGGTTGACCTAAAATAAGTATGAAAATGAATTTGGTACTCGATTGATTCCTCGTGGGATCGACCTTGCTTGCTACAATAATGCATCCGACTCGGTACACTGCCGGTTAAAGTTGGACACTATTTTGGCCATCAAGAATTTTTTGGCCACCAACAATCAGAATGGATATAATTAAGTGATGCCTTTGAACTATGTATGCCTTTCGAGAACTTTCTTCTATGTAGCTTCCCAAACACAAAATGCTCACAAAAGTCCAGTTTCTTGACCTTATATCCTCCAAGAAGATCATATTTAGAAAGAATATGCCTCCCTCTTTCACTCATATGACTAAGTCTCATATGCCACAGCTTGGTTAGCTGTAACTGGTGAACTTCTGATGATGCAACAACGGCATAGCAAGATGGAGTAGAGCCCTGTAACAAATACAAGGTTCCCTTCTTGACACCCTTGAGTACCACAACTGAATCTTTGTAGACATTAAGCACTTCACCTTCACCCCTTGAAATTGAACCATTTGTTGTCTAGAAGACTGAGAGATACAAAATTCTTTGTCATCTGTGGAACATGTCTAACATCTTTCAGTGTGCATAATCTATCATCTTCTGACCTCAGATGAGCTGAGTCATTTCTCACAATCTTGCAGACCTTATTGTTGGTCATTGAAATATGCTTCATATCTATCTGCTCATAGGTTGAGAACCACTCTCTGTGTGGATGATGAGAGTCAAATTGGCTATCATTTACTATGTAACTATACCCCGTTTATACCTTGTTTTATACGTTTTCTGAGACATTTGGTTGCATTTTGATGTATTTACACCTGGGTTATCATTTCGGGACCTAGGACGTAAAGTCCGGGATTCTCGGTATTTTTCGGTGTTTTTGATGCAATCTCGGTCACCCTAGTGGTCTGTAGGGATTACGTGTAGTATTCGTTGTGATTTTGTATAGGACATAGGTGTTCGAGATGTCCGGAAGGCGAGATACGAGGATTGGAACGTGTGCCCGTAGCTTAAACGTTCAAACGAAAATTCTTGAATCACTCAAATCGGAGGTCAACACACAAAGTTATGGTCAATTTACTAAAGGTGTGTCAGCCAGGCGCGCGTCTGAGAAAAGGTAGGCGCACGCCAACGGGGGAAATTCTGCCAAAATTTCAGTCCGTGTTTTCATCAAGTTAGGTGATAGCAAAATACTTAACCGCTAACTTTTACCGACAGAGTATCGGGTCAACGGGTGTATAGTGGTCACAGGGTCGAATCCACAGGGAGTAATGTCTAAGTACCAAAGCCGACGTATAACTTTGTTCAGGTCAAAATAATAGGGGATGGTATTATACTAATGCAGAAATAACGATTATACTAACGAGTTTACTTCTAGATATTAAAAGGTATAGCCGAACTATGATCTCACGAGCTACTTTTACCCCTAAGGAAGGACTTAACAGGGAGCATGTCTTAACCGACCTACCTATCCTAAGTAGTTTAACGATATCCACGGGTGCCAACTCCTAATTCTAGTGATTAGACTGAAACCCCTTATCCCACATCTCACTGCAAAATGCATCTATAAGTTCGATGTGTGTGACAATGAACTAGGTGATCAATCTAATTCAAATATGTTAAAATAAGTTTTAGGACGTGGATTAACCGTTTAACCATTCAATTACGCACTACACAAATCCCAATCTCATCCCCCTTAGGATTTTCGCTCGCTTTCACATAATTCGACTACACATGCAATTAGCTACTCATGATTATGCGAATGACGGAATAAAGAAAGGAAAACATGCTTAAAATAATAAAAGGGAAATAATTCATTACCATAAAATAGTAGAAAATCGGATCCACAATGTATGACGAAATAATTGCACCAAAAAGTTGAATCTTTTGTTCTTGAAAATGAATCTAAGCTATAACAAGTGTGTAGAATCGAAAGGAGTAATCTATGGAATCAAAGGATTGAAAGGCGATCAAACTACACTAAAATCGCCTAGGAAAAGTCTAAAGACGGCCAAAGATAATTAGGGGCTGAATGAGCTGCGTATTTATTGTGTAGGTCAAAAATCTGCTGCTGTCGGTCTTGGACGAACGTTTAGGTCCAGTCAAACGCTAGTTTGCCTGGAAATCTTGATGATATTAGGGTTTCTCCTTCCATGGACGAGCGTTTGCCTTAACTTGAACGCCAGTTCATGGATCATGCCTTGAGGGACAAACGCCCGTTTGCAGTGTCTGAACGCCAGTTTGGCTTGAATGAGCTTTTTTATTCGGGCTAAACCCATCCAAACGCCAATTTGGGGGTAATTTGAACGCTAGTTTGGCTAAAAACTCAACTTTTAGTATCAATGCTACTTCTTTCAAACTCCAGTTTGGACTGGCCAAACGCTAGTTTGAGGTAGGCTTGAGTCAAACGCCAGTTTGAGGTATGGCAAACGCCAGTTTGCCTTGATTTCACTCCAAACTTGACTTTTCCTCACTTTCATGCTACTTTCGTGCCACGAACCTGTTTCTCATTCCAAAACATCGCCTTCCGGGTTCTCGAGTCACCTAAGTCTTGCAATAACATGTACGAACAAACACCACGCGTAATTCTGCAAGACAAAAGTGCTCGGAAAAGAGTCAAATATCACTAAAAAGACGGAGTTTACTATCGATGTGATAGTTTAAGTCCCTGTGCGTGTAACTCTCGATATTACTCTTAAACAGGTCTAGAATTACCCAAAACATACCAATAAAGTGATAAACGGGGGCTAGATCACATACAAAAGTGCAGTGAAGTTGACTCCCATCAACCACCCCACACGTAGCCTTTGCTCGTCCTCGAGTAAATTAGGCGTATTAACAGAGACCAAGGGATCAACTTCACAAACGCATATAAAAACTCTCACATTGCCACGGTAAAAGATAAGTAAAATAGTGAATGCAAACATCTTGACTCAATCGTTATCAGACAAACGTAATGTGTATGTGTGAAAATTAGCTTCCAAGTCATAGACCAAATCACCGGTTCGGATTATAGACGCTTAGCTATCGCGACTACACTAAAGCTCATTTTAATAACATCTCCACTAATCGGGACTAACCAAGGCTAAACACGGTCCAGTAGGACTTTATAAGGTTATAACGTTAGGCTCGAGGAGGGGCTAATCGAAAGGAAATTTGGAACTGGAAAAGAGAAAGTACGAGTGAACATAATCATTGAAAAATCTCTCGTCATCAAAACTGTGTAAAACCACTAAACTCCTCCACAAAGCACTGAGTAATATCAATAAACAACTCCCGACACTCCAGCATCATATATATATAATCATAACACTTCTTTTTTAACCTCAACTCTTATTCTTTTATGTTTCCAACTTCTTCTTTTTCAATTCAACTCTTTTCATTTTTTTTTTCAATTTATTCAATTTCTTTTGTTTTGTTTTGTTTTTTTTCTGTTTCAAGACAAACCAACCTCATCAATAAATAACTCGAGCTCCTCCCCTTCATATGTATTAGCTCATATCACTAACTCCTCTTCGAGACACATACCTCTCACCACCCAACACTTGCGTCAGAAAGTGTGTCTAAAGTAACAACTAAGTACACTCGTAGGGTAATCAAAGAAACGTGACCAATAGTAAAGCTCAGGGTCAGGGATAATATAGGCTACGTAACCAAACGGATAAATGTCGGACGGTGGTCAGACCATCCTATTCAAGGCTTAGAGGGGGTACGAGGGTATAATGTTGGGATTTTGGCTTATTTGGCTCTGGTCGGGTCAAAGAAGCGGCAGGACTGTCATCCCTTGTTTAACCAAGGTCAATCCTTCTATTTCGCCTCGAAGTTACAAAATGGGATCTAGGTAGTCGGAGTGTGCTCAATTCTACTATAATCGTTCACTAGATCCTAAGGCCCATGAAGTTGAAGCTAAACGTGCAAAAGAACTTCCGTTTATAAGATAAACCTAGCATCTTGCTATAAGCATTTCCTACTTCGCTAAGTCATTTACCAAGAGAATGTGAATTTTAAACATGCAAACGGACGTTAAAACCTTGGAAAATTTTAAAATCTGACTCGAATCTGGACACAGACTAAGTATATTACTGAACTGGCACATTTAAACATACAACTCAAACTAAGCTAAGTCTACCACCCCACACTTTGAATGAAACACTGTCCTTAGTGTGTGAATGAAAGAGAAAGAAGACTTAGCTTTAGACCCGGCAAAAAGGCGTGAACGAATCTCGTGACATCTTCTTATAAGCGCATCCCGTGTACCTAAAGTCAAATAGACAGAAAACAACGCAAACACATGCACGGGACGTGGTCCACATGCCAAAAGTATGCAAAAGATACACTGGGGATATAAAATAAAGAAGTCATGCCACATCAGTAGACTCGAAACATAAACAATCACTCAACATGGACCGCAATAGATGAAAAAATAACCATATAGGTAAAAGCACAGAACATCTACGCATATCATATAAAGGCCACAGAGGGTCACATTAAAACATCCATGTCGAGTAGTGAAAGCATGTATCACAATCAAATACTCCTCACTGTATTCATCGCGAATTCCTCTTAGACACACCTAAGCTTGCTTTATTCCAAAAAGTTCTTTTTTTATTTATTTTTTATTTTTTTAACGGAAGCCTAGGGTTTTTATATATATTTTTTATTTTTCTATTTATTTATTTATTTTTATTTTTTTAAACCCCTCACACACACGATATTTTAAACCCCTCAAAAAGTCATGGTAGCCGAAGGCCCTAAGCCCTAGTTCTAGCCGGACTTACAAGATATCAACCTCCGAAGAGGCTAAGTACCAAAGTCGTATTCAATCCGAGTTCAGGACAATATCACTTCAGCATCCCATGGCTCCTACCGAAATCTAAATAAAACAAGATGATAAAAACCTAGGCCCAAGTGCTAGGACAACCTACAAGATATCAACCTAACATAACAACCCCATAAGGGATTGGGTTGAGTACCAAAATTGCATTCACACCTAGTCTAAGAAAATCCTATCAAAATGCTTTCATTTTTTTTTCTTTCTTCTCTCTTGACCTAACACAATTTTTGATATCGACTTTTAAACAATCTCCCCGGCAACGGCGCCAATTTGATAAGTAAAATACTTAACCGCTAACTTTTACCGACAGAGTATCGGGTCAATGGGAGTATAGTGTTCACAAGGTCGAATCCACAGGGAGTAATGTCTAAGTACCAAAGCCGACGTATAACTTAGTTCAGGTCAAAATAATGGTGGATGGTATTATACTAATGCAGAAATAACGATTATACTAACGAGTTTACTTCTAGATATTAAAAGGTATAGCCGAACTATGATCCCACGTGCTACTTTTACCCCTAAGGAAGGACTTAACGGGTGCCAACTCCTAATTCTAGTGATTAGACTGAACAACTCGATCTAACCACCATGTGTGAAGCTAACCGACTCTCCCTTTAGAAAACCGATTATCCTAACATGATTAAGCTTTATCGTTGCTCGAACAACGATGACAAACCTCTGTATTGGAAACGGACCTAACAACTAGGCCGAATCTACGCAACGATCCTAAAACCCCTTATCCCACATCTCACCGCAAAATGCATCTATAAGTTCGATGTGTGTGACAGTGAACTAGGTGATCAATCTAATTCAAAGATGTTAAAATAAGTTTTAGGACGTGGATTAACCGTTTAACCATTCAATTACGCACTACACAAATCCCAATCTCATCCCCCTTAGGGTTTTCGCTCGCTTTCACATAATTCGACTACACATGCAATTAGCTACTCATGATTATGCTAATGACGGAATAAAGAAAGGAAAACATGCTAGAAATAATAAAAGGGAAATAATTCATTACCATAAAATAGCAGAAAATCGGATCCACAATGTATGACAAAATAATTGCACCAAAAAGTTGAATATTTTATTCTTGAAAAGAAAATCTAAGCTATAACAAGTGTGTAGAATCGAAAGGAGTAATATATGGAATCAAAGGATTGAAAGGCGATCAAACTACACTAAAATCGCCCCTAAATCGCCTAGGAAAAGTCTAAAGACGGCCAAAGATAATTAGGGGCTGAATGAGCTGCGTATTTATAGTGTAGGTCGAAAATCTGCTGTTGTCGGTCTTGGACGAACGTTTGGGTCCAGTCAAACGCTAGTTTGCCTGGAAATCTGGATGATATTAGGGTTTCTCCTTCCATGGACGAGCGTTTGCCTTAACTTGAATGCCAGTTCATGGATCATGCGTTGAGGGACAAACGCCTGTTTGCAGTGTCTGAACGCCAGTTTGGCTTGAATGAGCTTTTTGATTCGGGCTGAACCCATCCAAAAGCCAGTTTGAGGGTACTTTGAACGCTAGTTTGGCTAAAAACTCAACTTTCAGTATCAATGCTACTTCTGTCAAACGCCAGTTTGAACTGGCCAAACGCTAGTTTGAGGTAGGCTTGAGTCAAACGCCAGTTTGAGGTATGGCAAATGCCAGTTTGCCTTGATTTCACTCCAAACTTGACTTTTCCTCACTTTCATGCTACTTTCGTGCCACGAACCCGTTTCTCATTCCAAAACATCGCCTTCCGGGTTCTCGAGTCACCTAAGTCCTGCAATAACATGTACGAACAAACACCACGCGTAATTCTGCAAGACAAAAGTGCTTGGAAAAGAGTCAAATATCACTAAAAAGGCTGAGTTTACTATCGATGTGACAGTTTAACTCCCCGTGCGTATAACTCTCGATATTACTCTTAAACAGGTCTGGAATTACCCAAAACATACCAATAAAGTGATAAACGGGGGCTAGATCACATACAAAAGTGCAGTGAAGTTGACTCCCATCATTAGGCGTGCGCCTGCACTTTCCTAGAGGCACGCCTAGCGTTTAGAACCCATAAAACACTATAAATACCTTCATTTTGGATCTAGATTGAAAAATCTTCTTCCTCAACTCTTTTTTCACCATTTTTCTACAATTTTCATTCGTTTAGCTTAGTTTTTAGGTAGATTAGATTAGTTAGTTGTAGATTGTTGTAATCCGGAGGATCTCGGTGATAGCTTGACGCGTTATTGACGGTATTTTGCTCGGAGACTCGATTTTCTACGGCATAATATATTTGGTATTTCGTTTTCATTTCTTATTCTTGCTTTTGATCTTTATTTTTGTTAACTACTATTGTTGATTTCTTGTATTTTGTTGTTAAAATGAGTAGGTAATCGTTATATAGTCGAGTTATGTGATAGTCTTCGAAATCGAACCTTAGCATGTTCATGTGGTGTCCTTGATGTTTGACTGTTGATTCTCGATGTTACCGTAGTTCTAGAACTTATTCTTAATGACCTTTATTGAATTAGTTACTCGATAATCGTATCACACGTATCGTCTTTACATATGTATTTTGCGAGAGGATACGGGAACCGGGGTTCTAGGATCACCTTGTAAAACCGACTGAGTTGTTCAGATTCGGTGTCGTGTGTGAGGTTTTGTATCGACTTGTCGAGCGTTTCATGAATCGTAGACCGTGTGAGGTCAGTTAAATCCGGTCAGTGGACTATTGAACCTGACATAGGAGGGTAGATTATTGAAATAATGTCTATTCTCAGAGCCAGGAAACGACACCCTACTTAACTTTGAGAACGTTTAGGTGAATCAAGAATACCTCGGGACTTAGCTAGAGTTTGTGAGTATTAGATTGGATCATGGCTCGGCTATCTCTTTTATATAGTTTTAGATCTTTATTGTGTTGTGTATATTTAGTTTGTAGAACCAGTGATCTGACAAGTCACCACGTTCAATTATTGTGTTGACCTGAACTAGGGACGAGACCGACTTTGGTACTCGACCAGATTCCCAGTGGGATACGACATTGACTCACCAATTCTAGGCTACAGTTGACCCGGTACACTGCCGGTGAGATTGGACACTTAGAAAAGGCCGATCAGTGGATAATTACGATAGGATGCTCCAGAGTCTAGAATCCACACATCAGCATGATGTGTTGATTCCCCTGCCTCTAGAACAAGATCCTTATATGAGTCATGCTCAGTTGCAACAACAATGCCAGAATTTCTCTTTTGTTGCTTCTTCTTCTTTGGACAATTGGATTCTAATGCCCCTGCTCCTTGTTAATTACATTAATCTGTGGACTAAGGACATTTGGAACCAGATTTCTTGGATTTCTTCTTCCCATGACGTCCATGCCATTTTCCACAGCTACTTCTAGACACCAAGCCAACTGCCTGATTGTTTGTACTTAATGCCTTGTGTCTTAGCTCCCTTGCACGGAGAGATTATCTCACATATCCTCCAAAGACACTGTATCATTCTTAACAATAAATGACTGCACAAAGTTATATGATGCCAGTAATGACGCCAACAAGATTAAATCTGCATCGTCATCCTCAATCTTAACATCAATATTCCTCAAGTCCAGCAATATTAAGTTCAGCTAATCAAGATTATCTCTCAGTTGAGTTCCCTCATGCATCCTCTGACTAAACAGACGTTGTTTCAACAACAACTTGTTGGTTAATGACTTAGTCATATATAGGCTTTCAAACTTCGACCAAAGCCCAGTTGTGGCATTTTCCTCTGCACTTCTACTGATAGGCACAACATGATGGTTGATTGTGCCTCTCCTCCAGACTGGCCATCTCATCAAAACCGGCATCCCCTTTATTGGATAAAAGGAGTCTACAACCCTTGTTGCTTTAACAAGGCCTGCATCTTGATTTTCCATAAACTGAAACTGTTTCTTCCTGTAAACTTGTCGATTTTCACGTTAATTGCAGACATCTTCTATTGCTAGAGCACAAACCTTGATTCCAGAACTATGCGCCGGTGACGACCTCAGTGATGATCAACTATGCTCGATTGCAGAGATTCCCAGAAACCTTCACTCTAATACCAGTTTGTTGTAATGGATTTCAATTGAAGACTCGGAATAACATACCAATTAAACGTAAACAATCAAGAAAGAAATAGAAACAATAAGAACAAAGAGATTTAACATGTTTTCCGGCATTGTGTCGACTACTCTACGGACAGAGAAGAAGATATTTTATCATGCACAGAATTATACGAAGATTCACACACTTAGGTTACAATGATTGTGGGTATTTATTGCATTGGAAACCTAGCCCTAGCCGCCATAACGACTTCTGTCAGAATTCTCATAAATGCCCCAGATGTGACTCTAGTCACCAGCAATGTAACCAGGTCAGATGCTGAACCCAGTCATGTTCAATAGACCCAACAGACTTCACTCAGTTGATAGATGAATCTTAGCTGACGTCTCAAACTTGAACATTCTAATCAGCTGACGATCACTCAACTGATCCCATATTTGGTTCTGCCAGATTCAGACGCAGAGATCAAGTCACATTTGGTAACACTTATATCAATCTAGAACAATTAATAAAACAATTTTAAGATCACAATTAATATCTATACATGAAAACATGCATGTTCATTCATTTACCCTTATATACAATCATTCTATAATCAATGTTGTTCGGTGTACCGGTCATCTTTTAATTTTGTTCATGCCTCCACAATATGAATTAAAAGGTACAACACATATTGTTTCTCACCACAATCGAAAGGATCTATGATGCAATATGGGTAGTACTCCTCTCCAATACATCTAGCATGTCCCCTTCAACATGGTACTCCATTCGATACATCGTGGTTAATTGCAATATCGTATTAAGAAATTATATGTAAGCAAACATACAATCATACAATCCAAGTAGCAAGTAATTATTAAGTTATTTTTCATTACTTTGTACTATGTTTATTCAAAATAAAAGGTCATAATAACCCATTATTTTCATTCATATATCTATCCATATTATTTAAACGAAATCAATACAACACAACAATCATTACAAAATCTAAAGTTATATCAGTCATTACTTTCATTCATATATCTATCCATATTAGTTAAAAGCATACTTCAATACAATACAACAATCAATATATACAAAATCTAAGGATATATCAGTTTAAATTACATCCCCAGACAATCATAATAAGGAATGAGATGTCCGTCCTTAGGACATTTCCTAGTGATAAAAAGGGTTTGTGTGTCGTAAAAAGGCGCGCAACAACACCTGGAGCTGGAGTGTGGAGGTTCGAACCCTGTAAATGGACGATTTCTTTTAGTTGTTTTGTATAAAAACTGTAACGCAAATTTTATTGTCCTGCAATTAAATTAAAAAAGAAAAACAAGAAAATTGGAACAAATATAATTTTATTAATTTCAAAATGTGAGTGGGTACAATCACTCTAGCAAAATCCCTAAATCTACGGGATGCCTTTGATTCTCTTTTGATTTCGCCGAGGGTCATAGGGACTTGTTCTCGGGCTTTGTCAATACTTTTCCAATTTGTTTGAAGAATGCTAGATTTGTGGAAGAACTCCGGATATGGCGGATGATCTTCATGTGTGGGAGATGACTTGAATTATTTCATGCTTCCTTGGCCTTCTCATTTAATTTCTCCGAGGGTCGCCGGGAATTGTTCTCGGATTTTGTCGATACTCTTTCGATTTTTTAGGAAGAATGTTGGATTTTCAGAAGAACTCCGGGTATGGCGGACGATCTTCCTTTGTTGGAGATGATTTGGATGCTTTCGTGCTTCCTTGATCATCTCCTTTGATTTCTCCCCGAGGGTCGCCAGGACTTGGTCTCGGATTTTAGTGGTGCTCCTCCTATTTGTTGGTAAGAATGCCTTTGTTGAAGGACTCCGAATATGGCGGATGATCCTCGAATGTTGAAGAACTCTGAATATGGCGGGCGAGCTTTGAATGTTGGTGAAGAACTCCGTTTTAGGTGTAGTGTCTGAAAGACAATTATATAATTGTTTTAGGACAGAATTAATAATTCATCTTATTATATGCGTGAATGCTTATAATTAAGACACTACTGAAAACCCTAAGTACCTCGTTTATGTAATCACATAACTCAGTGTATGGCTATACACAAGAGGATTGAGTTAGTGAGATGTACTTAAAATTAACTTAGTCCGTAGCGTTGATTAATCTGAGTACGGGTCTCATGATTAAAATGCTAATAATGCGCCCAAAACACTTTACGGTGTGACAGTCTTATCCGGACTGTCGGTAATAGGGTACCTAGTGGGGCATTTATATATGATGATAATCATATAGGGCTGGATCGATTTGATTTGAGTTCTCGATATAATTCCGTAATCGAGAAGCCTTATCGAATCACAAGATGATCATATATGGATTAATCTCAATCCTGAGGTGATCTCAGACGACTGCTTAGACTATGGTAGGGTTTGATGTGTTAGTAAGGATCACTTCGCAGTATGTGGTCCAACACTTCTCGTTGGCTCCATTCTGGGATAAGTGAGTAGTCTGTGCTATCACAGATATGGAATTCATTCCTTCCCTCGGGAAGTAGACAGACAGTTCCCTTATTTGTTAATCCTAGAAACTGATCGATGAGCTCAGTTCATATTATATTAGTTATGAACTAATTGGTCACTAGGGGCCTAAAACGATAGATTGCATATTCATTGGGTATGCACATAACAGTAGTGCATATAGATTTCTTGTGCACAAATCTGACAACCCTGATGTGCATGTAAACACAATCATGGAGTCAAGAAATGCGGTGTTTTTTGAGGATGTCTTTCCAAACAAAGAAAGACATAATGAAGACTCAAATTCGACTAAGAGGGCACACGAAAATGTGGGGGATGATGTTTCAGAACACGAGGAAAACGGGCTAGGACTTCAACGTCTTATGGGCCAGATTTTCTCACCTACATGGTAGAAAATACTCCAAGGACATATGCCGAGGCTATGTCTAATCCAGAAGCACCTTTCTAGAAAGAGGCAATTAATAGTGAGATAGATTCCATTATGCAAAATCACACTTATGAATTGGTTGATATTCCACCGGGACATAAAGCTCTCGGATGTAAATGGATTTTCAAGAAGAAGCTTAAAGCTGATGGATCTATTGATAAGTATAAGGCCAGGTTGGTAGCTAAGGGTTATCGGCAAAAAGAGGGTCTTGATTTCTTTGATACTTACTCACCAGTAACTAGAATCACTTCTATAAGGGTTCTAATTTCTCTTGCTGAAGTGTATAACTTGGAAATACATCAGATGGATGTTAAAACTGCATTTCTGAATGGTGAATTAGACGAAGAAATTTATATGGAACAACCCGAGGGGTTTGTGGTTCCAGGTCAGAAAAACAAAGTGTGTCGACTCGTTAAGTCATTGTATGGACTGAAACAAGCACCCAAGCAATGGCAACCAAAGTTTGATCAAACTATGCTATCCAATGGGTTTAAGATCAACGAGTGCGACAAATGTGTCTACATCAAACATACACCTAATGCTTATGTGTTAGTGTGTTTATATGTTGATGATATGCTGATTATGGGGAGTACTCATGATATGATCATGAATACCAAAAAGATGCGACACGTAACTTTGATATGAAAGATATGGGACGGCGCGATGTAATTTTGGGGATTAAAATCTCCGAGAATATCGAGGGACTAGTGTTATCACGGTCTCACTACATTGAGTCCGTCTGAGGAGATTCAATGTTTATAATGAAAGTCTGTGAAAACACCTATTGACTTAAGTCTTCACTTAGTCAAAAATAAAGGTGACCCCGTGTCTCGGTTAAAATATTCTCGGATTATCGGTTGTTTAATGTACATAACGAATTGTACTAGACCGGATATTGCATGTCTTGTGAATAAACTAAGCGAGTTTACAAGTAATCCTAGTGAGGATCATTGGAAAGCTCTTATTAGAGTACTAAAGTACTTGAAATATACAATGAACCTAGGATTATGCTACACAAGATATCCAGCAGTATTAGAAGGATACTGTGATGCAAATTGGATTTCTGATACAAAAGAATCAAAATCCACAACTGGATATATTTTCATGATTGGTGGTGCTGCGGTGTCATGGAAGTCCACTAAGCAGACGTGCATATCTCGTTCCACAATGGAAGCTGAGTTTATTGCATTAGACAAAGGCGGTGAAGAAGGTGAGTGGCTTCAAAATTTCTAGAGGACATTCCATGTTGGACAAAACCGATTGCTCCTATTAGCATACACGGTGATAGTCAATCGGCTATACACCGAGCACGAAATAGTATGTATAATGGTAAGTCTAGACATATACGTCGACGACACAATACCATTAAACAACTCGATCTCTAGTGGTGTGATTTCTATCGATTATGTAAAATCGAAGGAAAATCTTGCGGATCCGCTTACAAAAGGTTTACATAGAGATCAAATGTCAGTTTTGACACTCGGAATGGGACTGAAGCCTATTGAAAGATAAGCTTTGTAATGGTAACCCTACCATGTTGACTAGAGATCCCAAGATCTTGGTTCAAAGGGACAACTAAGTTATGAAGGTGTTGATGAACACTTACCCATTCGTGAATAAAAGTGTTGTACGCCGAAGTGAAGGTTAAGTGAAAACTTTTAATGATTCCTATACCTTGATTAAATTCAAGTGGGGTATGGCGAGAATACTCTTGATAGGAGGTCACCTATGTAAGTGCGAAGTGGGGCCGCTTCAAAGAGAGTTCACAGGCTAGAATTCTCTAACGCACTTTCTGAAACCAGGTGTGATTCAGGGCCAAAACGAATCCAGTCATGAGAACCAAGCACAGTGCTAAGGGAAATATTGTGTGAGTACTATTGTCTGGTTTTACACTAAAGGCTGAACAGTTCAAGACTTAAGTTCACTGATTAGCCAAGTAGATCCGATAGTATTTTACTAAGGCAGGTTCAAAGCCAGAAGCTACCTCTCCTGATGCAATATTTTTCTGTCAGAATCTCTTCAGAGTCTGCATTTGGATTAATTTCCATTCATGTGGGGGATTGTTGGAGATATAGAGGAATTGAATTTAAAATGAATTAAAAATAATTTTATAATCATTTTATTCAGTGACTTTGTAAGCGTAATTCGGATATATTCTTGTATAGAATATATATAATGTTTTGTTAATTCTGAAAACTACGTGAGTTGTAGATGAATTCAGGATTTGGAATCATTCAATTCGGATAACGAGTGAATGAGAAATTAACGCTTAAAGTCGGGTGGTTGAAAGAGCTAATGTTGGAAGTGGAAGTTGGAAAGTTTCAACTTGTAAACCACATTGGGAGTTGAGAGAAACAGCTCCTAGTATTTATGTGGGAAGAATGTTGTATGTGGTATAAGCTCCTAGAAGAAGGAGAGATATCGGGTTGGTTTTAGCGGTCAGACGTTATGCTAAAATGGCCACACGCGCGCGCGCGCGCGCCGCCGCCCGCCCGTGCCCGTGCCCGAGCCCGAGCCCGAGCCCGTTGGGCTTGGGCTTGGGCTTGGGCTTTGGCTTTGGCTTTGGCTTTGGCTTTGGGGAATGGGCCTGGGGGCCCTAGGCCCAGGACAATATTAAATTTTTATACAAAGTTTAATTGGCCTTATACACATTTTGATGGGATCTGATCTGATCGATTCGATGAAACAACTTCAACTGCTGCATTAAAAGGATGCCTTGAATACTGAATATCAAAAGACTTCAGTTCAGCCATGTCCTCTACTATATAAATGAGCTCCATGAATGGGAATAACACACTGATTCACAACACCAGAAAATAACATACATATCACTCTTTTGCATAAGTCTGTTCTAGCATCAAGTGAAGATAAATCTCTGAAGCACTGTTCGAGTTCGTCGGTGTTCAGAATCTGTAGTACCACTATTCTGAAAGGTAATCTGAGAATTCCTGGGAGACAATTGCTGTAAACCGGGGTACATACCGGAGCAAATTTGTCTTAAGGAAAGAGTTCGTCTCGGCTCAGATCGTAGCATATCCTTTTATCATTGCTATTGTATTTTCTTTCTATATTTTGTTGTATCTGTTTCGTCATCAAAATTAATAAAATTGTTGTTTAATTCGGTTTGATTATTTTAATTATATACGGGTGATAACAGCTTTTCCTCCGGTCTTCAATCACCACTTCTTTAGTGTGTTGATGATTCCACCAACATCTTCAATGTGTTGATGATTTCACCAACTTCTCCATTGTAGATGCTTGCACCAACTCTGTGCTGCTGATGCTCCTTGATCTTCTCGCCTTTCTTGAATTTGGGTTGATCTTCAAGTGTTGAAGAAGCCTTGTTGAGAAACTCCGCCTTTGTGTTGATCTTCAAGTGTTGAAGAGCTCCGCCTTTGTGTTGATCTTCGAGTGCTGAAGAAGCTCTTCGATCTTCTTGGGTTTCTTGAAGAACTTCGAGGAATTCTTCGGAGATCTTTGAGACTTGTAGACGCTCTATGCTTTTCCTTCGGTTTTTGTTCTTTCTGTCTTTTCTGGGCGTCTTCTGTGTTTCTTTGTGTCCTTGCAAATGACCAAGATTTCCTCTATTTATAGTGGTGGATGAGTGTCATTGATTGATTTGCATTAAATGCGTTAAATCACTTGATTGATTCTAGCAATTTCTAGACAATCTCCGCATTTATTATAAATCAACACATAAAATTTTCATATCTACAAAAACAAATTCATGACTGTGAATCATTAGGTTTCATGTGGTTAAGGGTTTAACAATTTTAAGGAATGAGATGCCCGATCATGCATCCATACAATCATCATGTGATCTTAAAGAAGTATAAAAGAAGCAGGCACAATTTTATTTTAAACAATTAAATTACAATATTCCAACATCATTTTTAATGAAAAACCATCTTACCTCTGTGACAACTCCTCTTTTTTTCTTCCTCTGATACACGTAATACGCTTGCACAGTCGCCATATGCCTCTTCCATTGAAGCCCACGTAATAGGTTTATAGTCATCACATATTCATATATGTTATATGTATGAATTATCAGTAGTGATACATCCACTGCTCTTTCAATCACAACATCTTACACAACACAATCAACACCACATATTTCGTTGGGACCCATCACAAAAAATAATTGATCACTTTAATCAAAGGCTACCACATATATAGTGGTTTATGCACTACACTCATATTTTTTAATTATCTAAACTCGTCATTCCTTATCCTTCGGTCGTCATCTCCCACGCCATTCTTCTATATTTTTCTCTTAACTCCACAAAACATGACAACACAGCACCCGCCTCTTATATATATATACTATGTGATAGATTAAATCATTTTCTCAGGTTAATTTCTTAAGAGGGTCTTGCAAAACAAAACAAAAAAAAAATCTTAAGAGGAATATATAAAAAAAATGACATTCTCCAAACATTAATAGGCCTATTGGACACAATGACACATTAATTAGAATATATGTGACTGGTTATTGATTGTGTATATTTTTACGAGAAATTATATAATCATGTCACTGTAACGCCTCCATATATCATGTCAGGTCGGATCAGTCCTGATATTTTTTTTAAGTTACACGTGTAAAATTCCAGAGTCCGTACGAAAAAAATTGCGCAGGCTCGTGGGAAATTTTGGACGGGCACTTTATGTTTTGCACATGGGGGAGTAAAGTAACTAAAAAAAATATAATGGAGGCTCCCCGTGTTATTTTCAACGGGTTGGGTGTTGATTCCGTACAATTTTATACGGGCTGTCTTTTCAACAATTGCACATAGAACCTAAAAAAAAAATGTTAGGCCTGATCCGACCTGAAATGAAAAATAGGATGTTATAATGACTTGATTTTATAATTTCCCTATACTTTCTATGAATAAGCATGACAATTAGTAACTCCGGTTCTTCTCACTATTCTTTCAATGTCAATTAATAAAGGTAAATAGCATGACACTTTTTGTCTGTGTGATAACTATTAGCGACGTATTGACTGACACGGTGATGGTCAACACTATCACAATATCAATTAATAGTGACAGTTTAAGGCATGTTACTAAAGAAATCATGATATGCCAAGTCAGACTATTTTGACACTACTTTGTTCTTTATAGTAACTCTCTCATTTCTTAATTACTTGCACCATATATATATATATATATATATATATATTAGTTTTAAATAAAATAGTAAAACCGATTTTAGACGGCTCTCGTCTGGAAAAACACCCCATCTCTCCTCTTCGTGCACCAATGGAGAAGGAGATACACGCTCATCTTCTTCATTCTGTCCCTTACGCCCTGATAATGTCAAAATTATCACATCCAAGTTTGGGTAGATTTGGAGGTGGATATCTCGTTGATTTGGGTGATTTCTCCGGTGGTTGTGCGGCGGCGCTCTGGAACATAGATGAAGAAAATGTTGGGTGTTTATGATTATGATCTGAGCCAAAGTGGTTGTCTATGTATCCTTAGTTTGTAAGGGATCAAGCCCAATTTACGTAGTCCTGGAAGTGAAGCCTTCCTCCGTTGTAATGGAGGTGATGCTGCTATTTATAGAGGCCAGGAGCAGGCCAGCTGGCGAGAGCTGGCAGGCCGGCGAGCCGAGAGCCTTTGGCGAGCTGAGAGCCCTTGGCGAGTTGAGAGCCCTTGGCGAGCCGAGAGCCTTTGGCGAGCTGAGAGCCCTTGGCGAGCTGAGAGCCGACGGGCTCGCTATGGGCTCCTTACATGTAAGCGTTGTTTATGAACTTTGTTTCCTAGTTGTGCTAGCTTTGTTCGCGTTGAGGGATGGCGAGCAGGTCAGCCCCCCAGTGCTCTGTATCAAGCTAGTTGTTTGCTGCTTCACTCTCATTTCTTTGGTCAATGATTAGAACCGTGATAGCGTGAGGCGGGCGGGATTATGCTCGGCTTGGTCCGGTTCATGGAGGGGCGGAATGGTTGGGCCGAGGACCCTATCCGTTAGTGGGCTTAGGCACAGGCCAGGTTCAGATCCAAGGGCTCTTTACTAGACTTGGTGGGGCTTTGCCAATTTTGACATATCAATGCCCCCTACTCCTTGTGCTCTTCACTGTACAAGTGAGAGTCAAGGAGTAAAGTTACTGGAGGCATAATAGATCGTTTGCCGAGATGACTGTTGTAGAGCGGCTTGCTGAGATAGCATAAGGCTCATGAGCGTCTTGCTGAAAGATGCCGGGTTGTAAAACGGTCGGGCTTAGATGATGTACTATGAAGAAAACAGACTTACAGGGGATCCGCTTGAGGACGATTTCCAAATATGATGCCGAGCTGGAACCGGGCTTATAAAAGATTCGCTCGAAGGCGAGTTCCAAATATGATGCCGTACCGAAGCGAACGGACTTACAGAAGTTTCGCTCGAGGGCGATTTCCAAATATGATGCCGAACTGAAGTCGGTCTTATGGTGCCGAGCTGAAGTCGGTCTTATGGTGCCACGCTATGAAGAGGACGGTCTAATGGTGTCGTGCTAGGAAGCGGACGGTCTTATGGTGCCACGCTATCAAGTCGACGGTCTTATGGTACCGCGCCTTAAAGCGGACGGTCTTATAGTGCCGCGCTATGAAGCGGACGGAGTTGTTGTTTGTGAAGAGAAATCATATTTTGATAACGAGCTGACCTCTGTTGAGTTCCAAAATAAGAAGGATCGTCCCGCCACTTTTGGTAGGGAGAGTTCCAAAAATAAGATAGCTCGACCCGCCACGTCCGGAGGGTGAGTTCCAAAAATAAGAAGGCTCGTCCCGACACTTTTGGTAGGTCGAGTTCCAAAAAAAGATGAAGCATAATCATTGAAGTTATAGAAACAAGGATAAATACCAATGAGAAATTGTATCTGGAGAGCTCGTAACTTGGAGAGCTTGAGAGGTCGTAACTGGAGAGCTCGTTCTCGGAGAACTTGATAGCTCGTAGTGGAGAGCTTGTAGTGGAGAGATTGTGTTGGGTGAGCTCATACTGGATGAGCTCATTCTAGACGAGCTCTTTCTTGGTGAGCTCATGCTGGGCGAGCTCATTCTTGGCAAACTCGTATCTGGTGAATCTGTGATGAACACGATGATGGTATGATGTAGACCTGGAGATCATGATGAACTGGATGAAGATCCTGAGACTTGGATGAAGATTCCGATGAAGATCTTGATGAATGCTGGTCAGAAAACCAAAAATATGCGGTTCCGGGTCGCCGAAAAACCAAAAATAGGTGGAGATCTAACTATTGGATGAAGATCTTAGAGATCTGGGTGAAGATCTTGTAATCTGGATGGGGATCTTGTTGAAGGCTTGGAGATCTTGTTGAAGACTTGGAGATCTCTATGGAGATCTTGTTGAAGGCCTGGAAATCCGGATGAACTGGATGAAGATTCCTTTGAAGGTTCAGCCGGGAAACAAAAAATAGGCGGTTTTAGGCAGTCGGAGCTGGAAAAACACCGCCATGAATTTCAGATCTGACTGGTAAAAATCTTAAAAAGTCGATTTCCGGGTAACAGAGCCAATTGATAAAGTCGAAATTATCACAAACAATTTGGAGGTGGATATCTGGCTGATTTAGGTGATATCTCCGGAGGTTGCGCGGCGGCGCTCAGGAACATAGATGAAGAAAATGTTGGGTGTTTATGATTATGAGCTGAGCCAAAGTGGGTGCCTATGTACCCTTAGTTTGTAAGGGATCAAGCCCAATTTACGAAGTTCTGGAAGTGAAGTCTTTCTCTTTTGTAATAGAGGTGATGCTGCTATTTATATAGGACAGGAGCTGGACAGCCGGCATGAGCTGGCAGGCCAGTGAGCTGAGAGTCTTTGGTGAGCTGAGATCCTTGGCGAGCTGAGAGCCTTTGGCGAGCTGAAAGCCTTGGCGAGTTGAGATCCTGAGAACCTTTGGTGAGCCGATAGCCTTTGGGTTTAAGGCACTACACTAACATGTCTTATCTGTCACACATGGTGTTTGGCTAGTCATTATACCTAAATTGCAACATGCCCTCATTCTAGGTGGTAGCATGCGTTGTACCCTGGACAGTAAGACGAATATGAATAATAAGACAAGAACATGAACATGATAGGTTGGTTAATATAGAAAATTAACAAATACGTGTAATATAAGTAACGGTAAATGAAGTAGGTATTAGGGTATGATTTCCGTGCATAGTTCAAGTTATGCTTTTAAAGTAATTTTATGTACTCTTCATGTCTATGCTTTTAACTGTTTTTTAAACTGGATGACGTAGATTCATTTCATGTCTCCTGGTATTTGACAAACATGAATCTTTATTTTTTATCTGCTTTCTCCTTACTATGCTTATACATGAGCTTACTTCTTTATTTGGAATAAGAAGATATGCATATTCAGGATGAGTTTGATGATGTGCTGGAAGAGCGAGCTTAGGAGTGGAGTCATGAAGTTCTTTGTGTTTTATTAGTTTCATTTTAGTTGTTGTTTCCCATGAATAAGGCATGAATGCCAAGTAGCTAGTAGCTCATTTTTTTGGTCATGTGGAATTGTAATGAATAATAGCATTTATTCCCGGCTATTTATGATATCAGTTTGATAGCAGTGGTGTTCTTGTTGATGTTGTTTTATAGAAGACCTCGAGGGTTTGTTTCCCGAGTCTATGCATGCTTTTTTCTTACGTACCTTTTCTTTATTATTTTGATATGACGTCAGGCTTGCGTGAGTTTTAGGGTTTTCTCTAAAAGTCACACAACTCTTTTTTTTTTCTTTTTCTTTTTCTCTTTTTGATTTTTTTTTTTTTTTGGCTTTTTTTTGGTTTTTCGAATCCTCGTTTTTTTCCCTTAACCAACGCCAAACCATGCGTCGACTTCCTTTCACTGAGTAATAAGAGAATAAAACAAGTCAAAGATTGACACGTATGTTGACACTAAACTCGCATAATCCTTCATCTAATCATGAAACAACTACATTCAAAGTCATACGTGCTTCATTTTTGTTCTTAATCGATTTCATGACACGAAAAACGCTTAATAAAGTGCTACTTCAAGAATCAAAACGCATGATATGATCGATCTTTCATTTTTTTTGTACTAACTCGGGTGTAAAAGGCGTCGAGGTTCCACTTTCAACATAATGCATGCACCGGAATTCACAAAAAAAAATCAAGTGATAAAATTATAACGACTTTACCCAAACAAGTGTACCCTACCCCCCACTTAAGAACCCATAATGTCCTCAATGTGAAGGAAAAATAAATTGAAAGTCAAGACACTTAGCTTTGGTAAAGGCGGTGGAGCAAAAACCCGAACACGAAGCAAATCCGAGCGTGAAACAATAATACTAAACAAAGAGATCCGTCAAAAATCCAAAACGAGCCAAGAACTGCCAATAAACCAAGTCTAACACACTCCAAGAAACGATTAGTGCAACACGGCGCAGAAATCCCGTACTAGAAAAACAATGTCATAATACCGGCAGTAAGGCGACAAAAGAAAATATCGAAAGAAAAATTAAAGTGCACCGAACAAGATTAAGTCAATACTAATTCCATTGCAATTCACCCTAAAAGATGACAGACAAACCCGACTCGATAAATAAAAAATAAAAAATATGGACTCCAAATAAAAAGAAAAGAAAAGAAAATCAGAATGACTCAAAAAGGATCAAATTATCATATAGAGTAAAAAAACTCGCACATCCATTGCTCAAAAGCCTTTTGAACACGGCGATAAAAAACCTCTACACAATAAAATAATCGTGACTCAATCCAAAAAAAAGAATAATCCTAGACTCGATAACTCGATCTAACTACGAAAAAAAAATTTAAGTAGTTTTGAGTTTAAGGTCGTCAGCTCGACCGTATGTCCACTCATATCTAAGCCAAATTATCGAAATAAAGGACCTCCTTCGATCTGTCAGAGTTAACATCCGCATAATGCTTCAACCGATGGCTTTTGACCCTCAAGGTCTTATCCTTACCCGGATGTTTCACTCCCACGGTTCCCGAAAGATTTACCTTCACCACTACGTATGGCTTTGGGCGGTATTATTTACTTATTTATTTTTACGTTTTTTTCTAATTTTATAACTAAACTAAAGGAAACAAAAAATAGAATGGGGGATTAACGAAAAAGACTATAACCCGAATTTTGTAACTAAGCCTATGTTACCGAAACAAAGTCCCCGGCAACGGCGCCAAAAACTTGTTCGTGAAAATCACAACTACACTAGCAAACGGACTAGGTCAACTGTAGTATATCTCAGTTCGTGAGCAAGGTCGATCCCATAGGGACTTGTTCGATAATTATGCAAACTTAGTTATAAAATTCAAGATTACGGGTGGTTTGTGGTCTTTGACCAAAATAAACACGGAAAATTAGGTAAAAAGAACGGTTTATCAAATCAAGACGAGTTTTAACCACGTTTAAGAAATTAGATCGAACCGAACTAGTTAATTATTCCCTAATCGTTTCCTATATTGATTCATACACTTTTGTCATTAAAGTTCCAAGAATCGAATCAATTATTGGTGTATTTTCCTAAAGTAGTTCATAGATCGTGCGGGGACTCTAGAACCCTATGAATATCTAAACGTCTACCGTGCGCGGGCTAGAACAATATTAACTAAACACGAATTAAGAACTAGAAAATACCGATAATAATTATCGTAAACCTCGCTACGTAACTACCGTGCACGGGCTAGTTAACTAATAACGATCTAATTGTTTCTTGTCCAATTACTCTTTTCAACCTTAGTTCCTTCAAGAATAATTTACGAAAACATGCAAAGAGTTGATCAAGTTCTAAACATGTAAGTTAAAACGAAACAATAGAAATAATCAAAACAATTCGTATCGGGGAAACTAAATTGTTAAGGCTTTTCTCCAATATAGACTGTTGGGTACTCTTCCAAAACAAAGTCTTTTCCCCGAGACCGGGCATTTCTCGTGTATGAATCAATATAAATCACGATTAGGTGCAAATTAACATCGTTCAATTAGATCTACAATAATTTAACCTAACATGCTTGTAACAACGATAATCATCACGAATTCATAAAACATAGAAGAAAAAGTCAACATGATTACCTAAAAGCACGAGACAAATCTTCTAGCTACTTCCTCCGCGATAAATCACCAATTGAACAAACATGCAAAAGCTAAACTACTCTCAAATAATGAAGAAAACAAGAACTTATATTGATAATACTTTAAGTAAATTGTCTGCTCTGAAAATCGTCAGTATTCTGATGTATTACATCTTATTTATAGTAAATAAACCGACCTAGGGCTAAAAAGGGTAAATCTGTAAGTTTTAGGGTTAAGTCGGCTCGCTTAACCGACAATGTCCCTCGGTTCAACGTCTGGGCTAATCATGGGCATGTCCAAACACGTCTTGGGCTTGTCCTGGGGATGTCCAAGACACATAGGTCGCTTTACCGAGCATATTCTTTGGTTCAGCATGCTGGTTGTCCTGTGGGCTTGTCTAGAACGTGTCCTGACTGATCCTAAGCATTCCTTGGGCACCTGGGTTGCTTTACCGAGCATTATTCTCGGTTCAGCGTCCTAGGCTTTCCCTGGGCTTGTCCTGGGCATGTCTGGGCTTGTCCTGGACATGTCTGGGCCTTGTCCTGGACATGTCTGGGCCTTGTCCTGGACATGTCTGGGCTTGTCCAGGACTGATCTCGGACTTGTCTAACAGCTCGACTTGGTTCTCCTTCGGTTCGATCTCGATTTTTCTACATGTTTCGGCTCAAATCCTCTTCGGCTCGGATTATTCCTACAAAGAACCATAAAACGTGTAGTAATATAATTCGATATAGAAATAAGATAAAAATATGAAATAATCACAATAAAAGCTCATACGCAACTTCCAATCAAATTAAGCACTTTTACGTATAGTTTATCACGAATTAATCATGTTTAAGTCCAATTTCGGGGGTAAATTGATATAGAAATTGTAATAAAGTTGATTCGCATCAGTGAGTTTTAGGGTTTTCTCTAAAAGTCATATGCTAAACGTTCCATTTTCGTATAAAGACACGGTATCCGGAAGCGGAGCATTACACTAACACCCACAACTTTCCTAATGAACAACAAAGTTGCGATGACTGATGTATGTTGTGATATAAATAATATTGCAATGCAATTGATTTGGTAATAATAAATTCATGCTTTGTGATGCAACCTGCTCATATTATAACATTTTGTCTATCTTACAATTGTTTTCACAATAAATTTTCTTTAAATGTAGATTGCAATTTGCACAATTTTTTTAAGTACGGTCTCGGTTTTGTATATAACATGTCAGCAAAGTGACTTAAACTCGACATCTGGTGGAACTAATATGGTAATCAGCTAAGTGATGGCCAGCTGATAAGTGTATCCAAGTCTGTGAAAGTCAGCTGGAAAGACTACTGAGCTTTCTTCTGGTGTCAGCAGTCTGCTGAAAGACAGTCTACTGGAGGATAGTATGCTGAGGATCAGCAGAGTGTTTTGGTTATAGATGAGTTCTACATCAGGGCAATGATTAGCTGAGTTGTGTCAGCAGAGTGACTCAACATCTGGGGTGTTTATGGCAATCCGATAAAGATTCTTGGCGGTTAGGGTTTAGGGATATGTTCCTATAAATACCAACTGTATAGGTCATTGTAATGTGTGTGTAATCCGTCTGAAATTCAGTGCATAATAAAATATCTTTTTTCTATCCGGGAGTAGTCGGCACAACGCCGGAAACCACGTTAAATCCTGTGTTCTTCTTGTTTCTGTTTTCTCTGTGTGATTGTTACTATTAGATTGCATCTGTTAATTATCTATCTTACATCTGGATTCCTTATCTTGTTATAACAAATTGGTATCAGAACGTAGGTTCTGGGAATCATCTGTACGAACGGACGACCTTTATCTTTACCAAGACCTTTACCGGTGCTAAGACTCTGTGATAAAAGTTGTGATCTTTGGCAAGAATGATGTCTGCAATTAATGTAAAAATAGACAAATTTAGGAAGAAACACTTTTAGTCTGTGGCAAATCAAGATGCGGGCCTTGTTGAAACAACAAGGGTTATGGACTCCTTTATCCGGTAAAGGAGATGCCAGTTCAGCAGATTCTGCTAGTCTGGAAGAGAAAGCACATTCAATCATCATGTTGTGCTTATCTGATGATGTTATCACTGAAGTTGCTGAGGAAGACACAGCTGCCAAGTTGTGGGCAAAGCTTGAAAGCCTGTATATGACTAAGTCATTAACCAACAAGTTGTTGTTGAAGCAGAGACTGTTTAGTCTAAGGATGCATGAAGGAGGTCTGCTGAGGGAACATCTGGATCAGCTGAACATAATATTACTTGATTTCTGGAATATTGATGTTAAAATTGAAGATGAAGATGCAGCCTTAATCATGTTTGGTCATTACCAAGTTCATATGAAAACTTTGTGCAGTCCTTCATAGTTGGGAAAGATACAGTGGCTTTAGAGGATGTAAGGGCAGCCTTACATGCCAGGGAGCTAAGACACAAGGCAGCAGGGACAGACAATTAGGCTGCTGGACTAGCAGTTAGCAGCAGCGGGAAAGGATATGGACAGCAGACTAGGAAAAAGAAATCCAAGAAGGGTAGTTCCAAAGGTCCTAAAGCCACAGATGTCTATAATTATTGTAAAGAGCAGGGGCATTGGAAGTCCGATTGTCCAAAGAAGAAAAGGCAGCAGGAGAGCAATTCTGGCACAGCAGCTGTGGCTGCTGAGCAATCTGATGAGGATCTGGTTCTAGTGGCTGGGGATTCAACACATCATGCTGATGTTTGGATCTTAGATTCTGAAGCATCCTATCATATTTGTCCACATATGGAGTGGTTTTCTATTTATGAGCAGATAGATGGTGGTCATATCTGTATGGCAAACAGTAAGGTCTGTAAGATAGTGAGAATTGGCTCAGTCAAGATGAGGACAGAGGATGGTAGATTCTGCATACTGAAAGATGTTAGACATGTTTCACAGATGACCAAGAATTTGGTATCTCTTAGTCTACTGGACAACTAGGGGTTCAATTTCAATGGAGAAGGTGGAGAGCTGAATGTCTACAAGGATTCAGTTGTGGTCCTCAAAGCTATCAAGAAGGGAACCTTGTATATAATACAAGGCTCTATTGTATCTGGCTCTACTGCTGTAGCATCCTCAGCAGTGCACCAGTCACAGCAGACTCAGCTGTGGCACATGAGACTAGGTCACATAGGTGAAAGATGAATGCAAGTCCTTTCTTCAGCAGGTTTTCTTGGGGGATATAAGGTCAAGAATCTGGACTTTTGTGAGCACTATGTGTTTGGAAAGCTACATAGAAGCAAGTTCTCAGCAGGCATACACAGTAAAAAGGCATCACTTGATTATATCCATTCTGATTGCTGGGATCCATCAAAGGTGGAATTCATTGGATGGTCACAGATATTTTGTGTCATTCATAGATGACTATTCAAGAATGACTTGGGTGGTGATGATGAAACACAAGAGTGAGGCATTCAATAGTTTCAAGCAGTGGAAGGCTCTAGTGGAAAATCAGACAGGCAAGAAAATCAAAAGGCTCAGAACAGATAATGGTCTGGAATTTTGATGGTCAGAGTTTGATACATTAATGATGAGGGTATTTCCAAACATCGTACAGTCAGGAATACACCTCAACAGAATGGTGTAGCTGAAATGATGAATCAAACTCTTCTGGAGAGGGCAAGATGGATGCTTTCTAATGCTGGTTTATCAAGGAGATTTTGGGCAGAGGCTGTAACCACAACATGCTACTTATTCAACAGGAGTCCTCACACATGGATCAATCTCAAGACATCATTTGAGATGTGGTCAGGCAAGCCTGCTGACTACTCAGTTTTAAGGGTTTTTAGGAGCACAGTTTGCTATCATGTGAATGAAGGGAAGCTGGAACCAAGGGCCAAGAAGGGAGTGTTTGTGGGGTATGGTGATGGAGTTAAGGGTTACAGAATTTGGTCATCAGCAGAGTCCAGGGTCATACTCAGTAGAGATGTGATCTTCGATGAAAATTCTATGATAAACTCATCAGTGGGGAGGTCTGCTGAATCTAAAACCAGTGTTGAATCTGAGAGGGCTGAGAAACAGGTGGAGCTTCAAGTGGAGTCAGCTGATATGCAACAATCAGCTGATCCAAGTCGGCACTCATCTGATCTGGTTTCTGAACCAGAGTCTGATCCAAGCAATCTGCTGAACAAGGATCAGCAGAGCATCAAACATGGAACATTGGTCAGCAGAGTATAGCTGTCAGTAGAGCTAGAAGATCAAATGTTGGGATACCTCTTAGGAGGTATGGTTTTGATGATATGGTTGGATATGCACTTCAAGTTGCAGAAGAAGTGGATGGTTTTGAACCTTCTACTTACAGGGAAGCAGTGACATGTTCTGAAGCATCTCAATGGCATGCTACCATGGGAGAAATTGAGTCATTATTGAAGAATCAGACTTAGGATCTAGTTAAACATCCAACTGATAGGAGAGTGGTTACTTGCAAGTGGATCTTCAAATAGAAGGAATGAACGACTGAGGCAGAAAGGGTCAAGTATAAGGCACGTTTGGTTGCCAGAGGGTTCAGTCAGAAAGAAGGGGTAGACTTTGATGAGATATTCTCACCAGTTGTCAGACACACTTCAATCAAAGTGTTACTAGCAATGGTGGCACATCAGGATCTTGAACTTGAGCAGTTAGATGTCAAGACAGCCTTTCTACATGGTGAGGTAGATAAGGAGATATACATGACTCAACCAGAGGGAATTCAAGTTCCTGGCAAGGAAGATTTTGTGTGCAAGTTGAAGAAGTCTTTGTATGGAATGAAGCAAGCTCCTAGGCAGTGGTATAAAAGGTTTGATAGTTACATGATCCAGCTGGGTTATAACAGGTGTCCATTTGACTGTTGTGTGTATCACAGTCAGCTGAGAGATGGATCACATATATATCTTGTTCTGTGTGTGGATGATATGTTAATAGCTACTGAAAAGAAGTCTGATATTCAAAATCTGAAGAACCTTCTCAGTGCTGAATTTGAAATGAAATATTTAGGTGCAGCCAAAAATATTTTTTTTGGGAATGGAGATCTGGAGAGATATGAGTCAAAAGAAGTTGTTCTTGTTTCAGCACGGTTACATACAGAAGATATTGGCCAGATTTGGCATGTCTGCTGCAAAACCAATAGATACTCCTATGGCATATAATATTCATTTGTCTGTTTATGCTTCACAATCAGCAGAGGAGAAGGAGTATATGTCAAAAGTTCCCTATGCTAGTGCAGTTGGTAGTCTGATGTATGCCATGGTGTGCACTAGGCCTGATCTGGCTCAGGCAGTCAGTGGCCAGCAGGTTCATGGCTCAACCTGGAAAGGAACACTGGAAAGCTGTGAAAAGAATGTTCAGGTACCTTAGGGGTACAGCTGATGTTGGTCTTATTTATGGAGGTGATACTCAAGGTCTGATCACAAGGTACTGTGATGCTGATTATGCAGGTGATGTGGACAGTAGGAAATCAACGACTGGTTATGTTTTCACATTAGGGAAATCAGTTGTCAGCTGGAAAGCAACTCTTCAAACAACAATGGCTTTATCAACTATTGAGGCAGAATTTATGGCTCTTACTGAAGCAACCAATGAGGGTATCTGGTTGAAGGGACTAGTCAGTGATTTGGGGCTACATCAGGATCAGGTAGAGATTTATTGTGACAGTTTGAGTGCAATTTGTCTAGCTAAGGATCAGGTTCATCATGAGAGAACCAAGCATATTGATGTGAGGTATCATTTTCTAAGAAATGAGAAGAGGGTTGTTGTGAAAAAGATCAGCACCAAGAAGGACCCTACTGATATGTTCACTAAACCAGTTCAGCAGAGCAAGTTTCAGTTGTGTCTGGACTTATTGAATATTCAAAGCTTATAATCTGAAAATCTGGAAGCTTAGCTGAGGCAGGTCAGCTGAGTGGATTCTATGGAGTAATCTGGTATAGTACATCTGGCATTGACGAATGCATCTGGTACAAGTACATCTGTTTATGCAATCTGGTTGACTGTGAATGAGAGTTCAAGTCAAGGTGGAGATTTGTCGACGAGTGACTTAAACTCTACATCCGGTGGAACTAATGCGGTAATCGGTGAGTCTTGGCCACCGTGATAAGTGTATCCAAGTCTGTGAAAGTCAGCTGGGAAGTCTGCTGAGCTTTCTTCTGGTGTTAGCAGTCTACTGAAAGACAGTCTGCTGAAGGATAGTCTGCTGAGGATGAGCAGAGTGTTTTGGTTACAGCTGAGTTCTACATTGGGGCAATGATCAGCTGAGTTGTGTCAGCAGAGTGACACAACATTTGGGGTGTTTATGGCAATCCGACAAAGATTCTTGGCAGTTAGGGTTAAGGGATCTGTGCCTATAAATACCAACTGTATAGGTTATTGTAATGTGTGTGTAATCCGTCTGAAATTCAGTGCATAATAAAATATCTCTTTTCTGTCTATGGAGTAGTCGGCACAACGCTGGAAACCACGTTAAATCCTGTGTTCTTCTTGTTTCTGTTTTCTCTGTGTGATTGTTTACTGTTAGATTGCATCTGTTAATTATCTATCTTGCATCTGGATTCCCTATCCTGTTATAACATAACATATTGTGTTGATTTAGCTCATTGACGAGATTGTTGAAACACTTGTGAAGATTATGGTTTTGCTTCAGCTCTTAAGGCGATCATGTATAATCTTAAATGTATGTTACCTCAGTGGGAAATTGTAGGTTATTATTTTTAATAAATAATTTAGTTTTGAATCATCATATATTTATTTATGGTAATTTCATGGCTGTTTTACAGTATAGCCAACTCTAGCCGGCAGGGTACTGAGTCGGTTGTACTATAAATGGCAAGCAAGGTTGTATCCCACGACGAATCCGGTCAATTATCAAAGCCAGTATCATTCCTAGTTTATGAAGACACAACAACTGAACATGGTGTCTTGTCAGATCACCGGTTCTACAACGACTATATGCACAAACAAGAGTTTAAACTATAAAAAGAGAGATAACCGAGCTATGATCTGACCAACTACTTTCTAGCCCTAATTCATTTCCAGAAGTGATTACGATCTACTATAATTTTCCTACCTTGGTTGAAGGGTGTCGTTTCCTGATTCTGGCGACTAGACACTATTTAGTAATCTAGCACCCTATGCCAAAGTCAACAGTCCGCATATAATGATTTAATTGACATAACACGGTCTTCTCACTTTGAGATGCCCAACTTATGTTGATAAAACTCACACGCTAAACCTAATATGAATAACTCAATCGGTTTTACAAGGTGATTCCAAAACCCCGGTTCCCACACCCTCTCGCAAAATACATATATAAAGACGTGTGAAATACGATTATTGAGTGATCGATTCAACAAAAGTCATTAGAACATCAACATTCCAAGAATCTAACATTCAAAACATTATGACAGTTCCATCAACGATGTAGGGTTTGATTTCATGGATCTTCACATTACTCGACTAAAAACGGATTAGCTACTCATTATACTAAACAAAATACAAAAAACCAACATGAAAAGTAACATGCATCAAGATTGAAAGCAAGAAAATCGAGATTAACGAAAGAAAGAAATGAAGAACATCAGAAGAATAACGAAATCCAATCTGAAATAACGATAGCCTAGAATCACGAACCTTCGGATTACAACAATCTATACCGTATCCAAAGCTAATATATTTAATTACAAAACTAATCTAATCTAAGAAAAAGTGGGAAAACACATAAAATGAGCTGAAAATACAATGAAGATCATGGCCTAATTTCCAAATATGGGTATTTATAGTGGAGGGGTGCAAGAGGGTGAAAATTTGAGTTTTTCAGGTCAAACACATGCCTAGCAGTACTGAGAGCTTGGACAGTGACACATCTTCAGTAATTCAACAATAACTTTCTGTGTAGACCTTCTATTTGAGTGATTTAAAATGCGTTGGAAATCTACTTCTATTGTATACAAATTTCATGAAGATGTCCTGCCCATAAATTTCCTCCAAGTTGGATCAAAATGCATATGAAGTGAATGTAGGGTGAAAACACTAGAGAATTTTGATCCGTTTGAACTTTTAAGCTCCGGGCACATGCTTCAATTCCGTATGTTTCCTTCCGGTCATCCCGAACACCTAGTCCATACACAAAAACACTAAAAATACCACATGTAGTTCCTACAGGATATTAGGGTGACTGATAATGCATCAAACACCAAAAAACGACAAGATTTTCGGACTTTATGTCATAGGTCTCGAAATGATAATAAAGATGTAAAATTCATTGAAATACAACCAAATGTCTCCGAAAACGTATATAACGAGGTATAACCGGGGTAAAAACACATAGTAAATGATAGCATGGTTGACTTTCACTTTTTTTTTAATACAAAATCCAAATAAAAGTGTTTATTCAATCTGGGCTGAGTTGTGAATATTTTATTTGGTATTAACTCTTAAAACGTGTAGATATATAATTTGTAGTTTTTGATTATTTTAAAAAACCATATTGAAAATTACAATATATATATATATATATATATATATATATATATATATATATATATATATATATATATATTACCTTCGATCCAAAATATAAGTCATCCTACCTTTTTTAATTTAATTCATAATATAAGTCATTCACAATACCAATAGAGCATTAATGATCATTTTTCCTTATCTTACCCCTAATTTATATCAATCAAACTACTTTTATTAACACCACAATTATTGCATTTATGATAGTCAAGGGGTGTATTAGATATTTTATCCATACATTAATTATATTTAACTACTTTCTTAAACAATGTGAAAATTCTACAATGGCTTAGACCGGATGTAATATATATACATGACACAAGTTGTCTCCGACTCTATGTTTTCACAAGCGAAAACTATTACGGTTTGATGTGTTGATTTGGAAAACCAATACCGATTTCTGCTGCGCAATAAAATGATCTTTCAAATCCATGTATGCTTCTGATCTAATCCCACCCGGGTAAATCAAAGATTTGACATAAATAAGGTTATGGACACGATTGTTATATCATACAATGTTCCAAAGTCTTTAAAAACCAACCCACCATCATTCTTTGGCTTGCATTGCTCCAATGTTTTCCAAGGTATTGTTTTTTCTCCTCCACCAACCGCCCACTCCCCCCCCACCCCCCTCCCCCAACCCAAAAAAAAGAGTTTTTTTACATATATGATTGATATAATAGGAAAAACATACTTTAATTTCTTTGATTGTTTAATAACAAAAAGAAGGTCAAAATATTTACCTCTACCGTCACCAAATTGATTAAGGTTATGATTTTGCCAAAGGTGAGAAAAAACCTTCCTAAAGAATACTTGGTTACCAGATTCAACATTAAAAAACACATCAAATCGATTTGAGATACTTTTTGTGGAGAGAATAGAAAAACGTCACATTTTAAGATTCGCTTTCACAAATGAACAAATAGGGCTAGGGTCATTCCCCATCAACTATTTGGCGATCTCTGGCATGGCCTGAGCAGTAGCATGAGCCGCTGCTTGGCCAAGATTGGACGTTCTTGTGGCATCCTCTGCGAAGGGATTGATTGTCTGTCCCAAATTAGTTGCTCATGTGGCACCTCTGTCCGGCCCAGATTAGATGCCTATGTGGCACCTTGTACCAAGACCATATATTCTCTATGTACATCGTTTTCCTCCTCACTTTCGTGAGTTCTTACAGCGTTGTTATCCTCCAGGGGATTAATAACCTTTTGCTTTCCTGCCGGGTTATTCTTGGCAGTTCTGTTAGTCTTGCTTGTTTTGATTATTGTCATGATTAAATCCAGGGTTGTTTACTACAAGAATTTTTGCAGGGTCCTCATTCTAGCGCCGATTGACGATGCAAACGCTGGTTTTTCGATCAAGTGTTGAATGACTTTATAGTGAGATCGTTCGAAAATCGTCGGGTTACTTTGCGGCTAATTGGATCCTCTCAAGAGAAATCCAACTACAGAAACTGAAGACTTTGTGGATGGTTTATGGATATGTTTTAGAGACTGCCACGTATCCAAAATATATGAGATCAAGTCAACTTAGTTATGAAGGTGAGTACAATGGTGCTTTATATAAACGTCCCTTGTGAGGGAGTTAATGCAATAATCCTTGACTTGTAGGGTCTGTAATTGAGGACAAGTGTGATGTCGATCGTTAATATAGACGTCCGTGTGAGGGAGTTAATGCAATAATCCTTGATTGTAGGGTCTCTAATTGAGGACAAATGTGATGCCGATCGTAGGGGCAATCATGGCTCAATTAGGATAAAATCATGGATGTAATTAATCATGATTGTGGTATTTAATGGAGATCAATCGTGGGATCTTGTCCATTAATGCGATATAACCGCCTTTGGAGGTCGGAGACGACCTATTCTGCTTCGGAGCGATCTAAATGGCTTGGTCGGCTAACTTTTGATGAGATGAGGTCGGTTGAATTCCGATGACAACCTGAATAAAGCCGGCTTGTTCCTGATTGGATCTTTCAGACCAATGGCCCCAAGTATGGGATGAATTATGTTGGTTTATTAACCAATTTGACTCGCTTGAAATCCAATTTAAACGGTACGTATAATTTCCGGATTATACTAACGTCATTATTCCACATCTCCAAAGAAGTGAGTACGCATGCAACATGCTGTGTGTATGGTTCACAAATGTAATGATTTTTTTATTTTTGAAGCACAAAAGTAATGAATTTGAACCTCTATAGTATATAAATTGCATAGACAATATATATTTTATGCAATAAAATTAATATAAAATTTGAAGTTAATGCCTTTTATTATTTTTTGCTTTCAGTTAAATGCCTTCTATATATTTAAATAGATCGAGATTCGTTGACATATTATTTTTTAGGGGGAATGAGGGAGAAGGACAAAAATATTTCATCAATTGAGTAGAAGGACAGTCTTTTGAAACTTTTGCATAAAGGACAAAACTATTTATCCACTATCGAAATTCACTTGTGTTCGAAATTCACTGTTTAAATTCACTGCCGAAATTCACTGTCGAAATTCACTAATTTTCAAAATTCATTGTCGGGATTCACTGATTTTCGGGATTCACTGTCAAAATTCACTATCAAAATTCACTGATTTCGGGATTCACTAGGGAGATTCACTGATTTTCGGGATTCACTGTTTGTCCTTCTCGCTATAAAAATTATGCAGTTGTCCTTCTCCCTATAAAAAATATGTAGTTGTCATATTGCTTAATAATATTCCAAATTGTGTCATTATCCCTAATTTCCCATATTTTTTATGGAATATAGACTACTTATTATGTGCTTTTCTTTCCTTTTTTTTAACGGAATATACGAAATATAGACTAATTACGTGTTTATTTCAATAAATTTATCTTCTTATTTTTTGAAGACTATAAATTTATCTTGTTTTGACATATTAATTTTTATGGAATATAGACTATTTATGTACTTATTTCTATAAATTTATCTTGTTTTATTGTCATGTGTTCATTGCCTAAATAAAATATAGGTGCTCCGACAAGGGGTCTTAGACAAGGGCTCCCGTTGGCGCCGTATCTATTTGATCTCTTTATGGAGTGCTTAAGTCAGCAGATTGACAAGGCTCTTAAAGACGGGGCTTGGAAACCTGTGAAAGTAAGTATTCCCACCTCTTTCTCATGTGTTTTGCGGATGATTTGGTTCTCTTTGGGACAGCTTCTGTGGAAGAGGCAACCATCATAAAGCAGGCATTGGATGATTTTTATGGCTACACTGGCCAAAAACTGAGTACGAGTAAATCGAGATTCCATACTTCCTAAAACACTCCCCTTCTGCTGAGAACCGTGATCCAACAGGAACTTGATATGCATTATACCGACAATTTGGGGCAGTATCTTGCTATACTGCTGCTTCATTCCTGGGTCACTAGAGACAAATTCAAATTTATTGTGGACAAGATGCGAAAAAACTTTTTCAAATTAGGAGACCAAATGCTTCTCACGTGCAGGTAGGATGATTCTGATTAAAAACTCTTTAGCTTATCCTTTTTATGCAATGCAATCTTTGAAATTGCCCCAAAGTTGCCTTGATGAGATAGAGAAAAATTGTAGAAGGTTTTTTGGGGTGAAGAGGTTGGGGAGCGTGAAATGTACCCCATGTCATGGAATAATCTTTGTCAACCTAAGGAATGTGGAGGTTTGGGATTCAAAAACCTTCAGAACATGAACCTTGCACTCCTAGGAAAATTGGTTTGGTTGATGCTTGTGGATCATCATTCTATGTGGGTGAAGATTTTGGTCCAAAATTATGGAAGTCCTTTTGAGAAACTCAAAGCGACTAGCTCCCCGGTGTGGAAAATCATTTGCATTATTGCGGCAGCAGCTTTGAAAGATGGTTTTGATGTTCTTGATGATACCATTATTTGGAAGCATGCGAGTAGTAAAAAATATTATGCGGCAGAGGAGTATGCTTATCTTTGCAGAGAGACCCATGTGGATGGTGATCATTTTTGGGAAGAAATCTGGCAACTTAAGGGACGTACTCGACTTAACTTTATTGTTTGGCAAGCTGCCCATAATGCTTTGTCTACCATGTCTTTTCTCACTAGACGACATATATCTCCTTCAGCATGTTGCAAGTTGTGTAATTCGGATGAGGAAACCTGCCTCCATGCCCTCAAGGATTGCAAAACTTTGAAGTTTCTTTGGAAGAATCTAGTTCCTCGTAAAAAATGTAGAAAATTCTTTGCGTAGGAAACTTCTCAAGTGTGGATTCGAAAATATTTAATTGATCAAGGGAGACACGGTAAGTGAGCTTACCAATTCAAAGATATGATTTATAGTATCTAGCACGGGAGAAATAAGATTCATCATGAAGTCCAAGCAGCACACCCTCCCCTCTATGTGTTAATTTCCAAGTCCGAGGCTCGAGTTCGAAATCTTATACTCGCATGAAACTTTGATTAGCTATATTAGTTTATGTTATTTCACTCGTTTGTAAGTTGTGGATTTCCACTCTTAACTTTTAATGAAAGATTGTATTCAGAAAAATAAACTAAAAAAAAATACAGGTGCTTTTAATGGTTTGGAGAGATTTTAAGGTACAATGATTGGAGAAATGTTACATCAAATGATATATATTTGAGCTTTATATTGTGTATATGACATTAGAAATAAAAGGTCGTAATATACATTATTTGATATAACTTTTCTATCACAATTGTATTATAAAATTTGTGGTTTGAGATTTTGATATATACCCTTATTTTAATTGAGTGAAATATTTCTGGCAAAACTAATCAAGACATCATCATAACGCTATGGTGACGCGAGCTTAAAAAATGGGTGGATATTTGCCAGCCATTTCCCTTTTATAAAGCATATATAAAATTCCATGGAAACCCAAATATGGGGTCCACTCTTTGGTTTTGCCCCCTTGAGTCTTCGAACTGCAACTGAAAATATGATTATTTCACCAAATCATGGATTTAAATCATTGTTTCAAATTATTATATATTATTATTATATATATATATATATATATATATTTTTTTTTTTTTTTTTTTACCATATTACAGGATTAGGATGTCATGTCATGTCATCTATTTTAATTCATTGGATTAGTCTTTTCTTCTTCTTTGAATTGAATGTTTATAATATATAAAATATAAATACGTGTATAAAACAACAGAATTCAACGGATGATTTCCCCTGCACCAATTCACCTCAGATCATTTTTCCTGTGTTCTTGTTCATCTATAAATACAAGCTCAAATCCTATTTATTTCCAATCTACTAAAGCAAAATATCAAGGTCCCCACAACCCCCAAAAAAAAATCTCCAACTCTTTTTTTTAGCATATATATATATATATATATATATATATTTATATAGCTTTGAATACATTGACCAAGATGGAAATGCAGTCAGGCAATAACATGGTCAGAGATCCTCGCCCAGTGACCAAAAAGTTTCTTGCAAGGCCTCAACATGAAGGTGTTGGAGCCATTGTAAGAAGAAGTATTGGAAGGTAAATACTAATCATTTAAGTTATTTGGGATTTTGCTAAAATAAATATATATGATTTGATTGTATATAAATGGTTCTTCTTCTTCTTCTTCTTGTTCTTCAGGTTTGAGCTGAGATACTTTGATCCATTCCTTATTTTAGATGAATTCTCAAGTGGGTTTTTTTTCTTTTTCTCTGCTTTAATTATGCATGGTCTTCTCTCCTCATGAGATGATTTTGATTTTGGATTTCTTTTTTTGTATTAATGCAGTCACTGCTCCTGCTGGATTTCCTGACCATCCTCACAGAGGTTTGATTTTACAACACATATATATATATATATATATATCAAGTCTTTGCTTCTTTGTAATGATCTTTCATTTTCTCTTTCTTTCAGGATTTGAAACAGTCACATACATGTTGCAGGTACAGCTTCTCTGATTAATCAGTATTAATGTATAGATGGAGAATTGTAAAAATTAAGTATCAAAATGATATTTGGTATTAAGAATTTTTAAAAAAAATATATATATATTTACATGTTAGATTAAACTGTAAAGCATAAAGCAACAGACAGCAACAATTAGTATTATTTTAGGTAATGCTGACAGCAGCAGCAACAATTGTTCTTATTGCTGTGGTGGTCAACTAGAGTTAAAAGCAGATTGCTTTATGTATATATACACAGTTTGATGTGAATGGACATGTTTGACCTCAGGGAGCAGTAACACATGAAGATTTTGAGGGACACAAAGGTACAATAGAAGCAGGGGACCTACAATGGATGACTGCAGGAAGGGGAATTGTTCATTCAGAAATGCCTGCTTCAGAGGGCACTCAAAGGGGTTTACAGCTATGGATTAATCTCTCATCCCAACACAAAATGATGGAGCCAAGATATCAAGAAATGACAAGTAAGGACATAGCAGAGGCAACAAAAGACGGAGTGAAAGTGAAAGTGATAGCAGGGGAGGCCATGGGAGTGAAATCACCAGTGTATACAATGACACCCACAATGTATTTGGATTTCACTGTGAATCCAGGGGCCCACATTGAACAACCAATCCCGTCCACATGGAATGCATTTGTGTACATATTGGAAGGGGAAGGTGTGTTTAGTAGTAGTAGTAGTGGATCATCAAGATCTCCACCTGTAACAGCACACCATGTTCTTCTTTTTGGATCATCAGGAGATGGGATTCAAGTCTGTAACAACAACAATGTCTCTTCAAAGCCGTTGAGGTTCATTTTGGTCGCAGGTGAGCCGTTAGGCGAACCGGTGGCACAGTTGGGGCCATTTGTGATGAATACTCAAGATGAAATTGATCAGACCATTGAAGATTATGAGACTTTTAGCAATGGCTTTGAGAAAGCAAAGCATTGGAGGTCTTAAAGTGGTGCCCTTTTTTTTATTTTAACCATAGTTTGTTTCGAATTAAGCTATAGTGAATAAATGCGTAGTAGCACGATAATTGTACCTCTCTATCGTTACTATTTCTTGTACTTTACAGATATTTTCGATAATAATTTATGGTAACAAATAAATTAGAAAAATTATAGACAACCTAAAAAAAATAAGAGTAATATAAAGGACAATAAAAGTAGGGAAACAATGCACGTGTTTTCCAATTTCTTTTTGTGTTTTCCTGCGTCGCCATTATGTCACTTCTGGTGAGGGATACCTGCTCTTTTGGTATGATGGTGAAAGGATATTGAGAGGTAGGGATTGCAAATTGGTACGGAAGCCAAAAATCCATTTTTTTTATTAGAAAATAAAGAAATAGAATACAAAACTTGAAAATTTTCTACAAAAATTACATAATGAAATTCGTTGGATAAAAATATATTTAGATTTTAAAATAAAATAAAAGCGCTTTTCGGTTGTATTATAGGCGTAGAAACACATTTAGTCGGAAAAAAAAAAATTGAATATTAGTTTTTCTCTCCTATCAATTTTTTTAAGCAAATATAACTTTTAATCTACACTTTCGAACTTTGAAATTCTTTCATCATAATTCATATTTTCGACTTAATTTTTGAAATCCAAAAGACATTTGCATCAACTACGACCGTCACAATGTTTGCAATAACACTATCACAGTGTTTGCAGTAACACCCTCATAGCGTTTCCAATAACACCTTTACTGTTTTGGAGTAACACCCTCACAGTTTCACAGTAACACCCATGTTGTGACACCCTTAATGCAGCTCAATCAGCCCCAAAAGTGCTTCAAAAGCTTCAATCAAATGCGTTCGAAAACAGCCTTAAAGTTGTTCCAAAGTAGCCCAGATTTCTTGTTAAAAAACGACTTGAAAGTGCAGCTCAAATCACCAAGGTTAACACTCAGTTTCAACCCTGATTAACTCCTTATTCAGCCCAAGAATTTCTCCTTGATTTTCTGCTCCAAAGTCTTCTATTTTTCTGTTAATAAACGTTCATGAATAGCAGCTTGAAACTCATTCATTTGTGGATGTGTCTAAGATTAACATGTTAGCATATATATTATTATATTAGATATTCAGTTTCAGCCTTAAGAACATTTTGGTCTTTGTACACTTGGCTATATAAGCCTCTCTTCTTGTAACCTAAACTTCAAGCTCCCACATTACATTTTGCTAGAAAATGCAAGTTCTTCTCTTCTTCTCCATTTTCCTTGTTTCTTGATTTCTTGATTGATATACCAATCCTAACATGGTATCAGAGCTTCGATCCTATGCAAAGTTAATCTCAAACACAACGATCGTGGATCAAACTGTTTTTCTGGGTTCGGCCTAACTTTCTCTGATGTTTGGTGAGTTTTGCTTATCGCTTTCTGGAATATCTCGTGGTATGTGGTTGAATTTGCCTCTTTATATATGTTTTTCTTTGGTGTATATTGTCTTGGTCAATCTTGTTGTGAAATTGTTTTTGGATTTGATTTTGTTTTAGTTGAGTTGTGCATCTTGTTCACCATGGCTGGGGTGATGATTCGTTGCAGACAATTAGTGTTCGTTTAGATGGTAAAAACTATTCCAATTGGAGTTATGTAATGAAAACTTTCTAAAAGGCAAACAAATATGTGGTTATATTTCTAGTATTATTGTGGCTCCTAAAGCTACAGATGAAAAGTATGTTGAATAGATGGAGAAGTGAGATATTTGTAATTCAAAGATCATTACTTGAATTAATAATTCTGTTGAGAATAGGATTGGTATGCAACTGGCCAAGTATGATACTGCTAAAGAGGTTTGGGACTATTTGGAAAGGTTGTATGTGCGTTCCAATTTTGTTGTCCAATAGCAGTTGGAAGTTGATATTCATGCCATGTCACAGAATGATCGAAGTATTCAGAAGTTTTATTCTAAAATTACTGCTCTTGAGATCAATTAGCTATGATTGAATCTGCTGAGTTAAGGGCATTTGCACCTTATATTTCTCGTAGGGAGGAGGAACGCCTTGTTCAATTGTTGATGGCCCTTCGACCAGAATATGAAAATTGGCGTGCGTCTATCTTACATCGCAATCCTTTACCTTCTGTTGATTCTGTTCTTCATGAGTTGTTGGCTGAAGAAACTCGCCTCAAGACTCAAACTGAAAAGGGAGTTCACGCTCCATCTACATCTATTTTAGCAACCCCTTCACAACAGAACAAGTCAAATGCTAAAACAGGTCGTGATTGTCATTACTGTAAGCAACTAGGCCATTGGAAGAATCAAGCGAATGGTTTGAAGCAAGGTGACTGGTCACAACAACAGCAACGTGGTGGACAACAAAGGTCATACTCTATAGGGCAAGGGCAGCCCCATAGTAGCTCTCATCAGATGACTGCGTTGCGTTGGTCTATCTCTTGGGTGACTCGGTTGTGGATTCTTCTGTGAATCCTATTATGGACTCTCTTGCGGAACAGTTTCAACGGTTTCTTGCTAGCTAGTCTCAGTCTCAAAGTCAGAGTGAGCCTCAGTCTCAGCATTATGCCATGTCTGCTCGTTCTATATCAGGTTTCCCACCATTGAACAATTCAGGTACAAATTCACTTTTATGGGTTTTGGACTCTGGAGCCTCATTTCACATGTCCCCTGATTCCTTTTCTTTTACATCTATGACTTTTGATTCTCCTTCCCCAACTATTATGACTGCTGATGGCACACCCTTGCCATTGACTGGCATTGGTCACATCCACACTCCACACTTTTCTCTCCCTAATGTTTGTTGTATTCCAAAACTTACTATGAGTCTTGTCTCGGTTGGTCAGTTATGTGACTTTGGTTACTCTATTCATTTTTTTTCCACCTCTTGTCATGTGTAGGATCCCAAATACAAGAGGCTGATTGGGACAGGCCGTAGGCAGGGGGGACTCTATATTTTGGATGAGCTGCAGATTCCGGGCCATGCAACCGCCACTACTGTTGACCTATCTTCTTTTCATTTAACTTCTTCGTCTTCTAAGTTTTATTTGTGGCATTCTAGACTTGGCCATGTTTCAGGCTCTCACCTAAAATATATGAGTAATAGTGGTGTTTTGGGAGATTTGCATCCTCGTGATATTTCAAATTGTAGTGGTTGTAAACTTGGAAAATTTTATGCCTTGCCTTTTAATAAAAGTATATCTGAATCTCGTGCACATTTTGATTTAATTCATTCTGATGTTTGGGGTCCTGCTCCTGTCCTGACAAAAGGAGGGTCAAGATATTGTGTTTCCTTTATCGATGATTATATATACTCGTTACTGTTGGGTGTATCTGATGAAACATTGTCTGATTTTATTGATATATATACTTCTTTTCAAGCCTCTGTCAAAACTCAACACTCTACCGTTGTTAAATGCTTTCGTTCTGATTTGGGTGGGATTATACTAAGAGAGACTTTTCTGACATCTTTATATTTGATGGTAAAGTGCATCAGTCTTCATGCACTGATACCCCACAACAGTATGGTGTTACTAAGAGAAAACATAGACACATTGTTGAGACTGCCCGTTCTATGCTTTTATCAACTAGTGTTCCAAACGACTTTTGGGGAGAAGCTGTCCTCACATCTGCTTATATTATTAATATGATCCTGACTGCTCATAATTCTTGCATTTCTCCATAAGCTAAGTTGTTTGACTAGACTCCTGTTTACAATCATTTAAGAGTCTTTGGTTCCACTTGTTTTGTCCTTCGTCCACACGTAGAATGTACAAAATTATCTTCTCATGTTGCTATATGTGTCTTTCTTGGGTATGGTATAGGACAAAAAGGTTATCGTTATTATGATCCTTCTTCAAAGAAATTGTATGTTTCTCGACATGTTTCCTTTTTGAGCATATTCCTTTCTTTTTCCTCCTGCTAGCCACCACAACATGACTAAGTCTGATCTTGTTCATATTGATCGTTTCACCACTGATCACTCATCTTACTCACCTTCTTCTGCCATTGATGCATCACCATCTTCCTTACAATATGTTTTTTCACCTTTTCATCAAGAGCCTCGTGAAGATGATACTCCACCCCTTCTGCAGCTACCCAAGCACCACTTGTGACGAAGGATCCAGGTCAACCTCGTTACCCCAAGCGCACACGTAAGTCTATTCAGCTATCAGATTTTTCTTATTCTTGCTACTCTCAGTCTTTTGCTACTTTTCTAGTTTTTATTGACACTTTTTCTGAGCCTACCTCTTATTCGGAGGCGGTTCATTCCCCCGATTGGAAAAATTCTATAGATGAGGAACTATCTGCTTTAGACCGGACTGGTACTTGGGATCTAGTATATCTTCCGGCTGGTAAGAAAACTATTGGTTCTCGATGGGTGTATAAAGTTAAGACTAAGTCAGATGGTTCTATTGAGCAGTACAAAAATCGTTTGGTAGCTTAAAGGTTTGCTCAAGAGTGTGGTTTGGATTATGAGGAGACATTTGCTCTTGTTGCTAAGATGACATTGATGAGCGTTATTTTTCACCAAACAAATTTATAATACTCAAGACAACGGTGACTAAACAAGCTCTCTAACCGGCAGTGTACCGGGTCGATTGCGAGTAAAGCTACAGGAGTCCGAGGTCGATCCCACAGAGAAGATGTGCTTGTAAGTACCAAAGTGAACTTATTGCTTAGTCTAGGCAAACAAGTTGTTGGAATGTTTGTACACTTCAATTAAACTAAAGTAAATTAAACTAACAAGTCTAAAGGGAGAAAGGGACATAGCCGAACCATGATCAAAATGACTAATTTCAACCCCGAGGATAGACAAAACCGGGAGTGTGCAATATACTAAACGAACTCTTGCATTCAATTTCACGGGTGCGAACTCCTAAACCCGGTGCTAGCGTACGAACAACTCTCTTCTAACACCTTATGCCATGTTAAGGTCGAACAACTCTCTCCTAACAAGTCATGTTTTGCACTCGAGCCGCTTAAACGTATAAACGAGTAACCTCACGATGAGCTCGGTTTAACAACTAAACCGAAACTACACCGCGATCCTAGAACCCTTTTCCCACACCCCTCTCTCTACGAACAACTCTCAAGAGTGGTGTGTGTGATGTTTGACCTAGGTGATCAATCTAGCCCAAATCAGTTATAACAAGTTCTAAGACATGAAATATGCAAGATATAATGATAAAAAGCACTACCCACTCCCAATTTCATCACCCAAAGGGTGATTTCACCACATTTCACATGATTCGACTATGGGGAGGAATTAGCTACACATTATACAAGTTAAAACATAAAGAAAGTAGTAAAGGAGAAGCATAACAAGCATAAAAGAGAAGAAAATTACCATAAAGTTGCAGAAATTCGAGTTGGAGAAGATAAGCACAAAAGTTGAACACAAAAGATCGAATTTTGCCCAATGAAATGTTATAAATCGCAGCTAAGAGTTAGATAATCGAAGAGAGGATTGAAAGACGATTCTAACGGTATATTACACTAATTCTAACTCCTAAAAACGAAGAAAATCGCCCAAAATTACCCTAAAACAACTCCATTCGCGTTTCCTATGTTCTTCCCCAAAACTTCGATCCAAATTGGGTTTTTATGGCTAAAAACTGCTCAAACGCACGTTTGGAAGGTTCCCAAACGTGCGTTTCAGTCCCTTGCTCTCGGTATTCGAAAAAAACGAGTCCCAAACGCACGTTTGAAAGGTCCAAACGTGCGTTTGAAATGCTGCTTGTTTTTACGCTGCGATAAAACCTTCATAACTTCTTCGTCCGAGCTCCGATTTGGGTGATTCAAGATGTGTTGGAAAGCTCTTTCAATTCTCTACAACTTTCATGAAGAAGTCATGACCAGAAAATGCCTCCATCATGGTTCAAAATGCTGCTGAACCAGAACATGGGGTTGAGATACTAAAACTTCTCACCCGCTTTTCTTCATCTTTCTTCTTCTTTGGCTCATTGTTGCACCTTGACCATGCTTCTCATCATAATTCTTTGCCTTCGGGTTCTCGAGACACCATTTCCCTACATCATCACAACAACCAAAAACATCCAAAACATTCCGGAGGGTAAAAGTGCTCGGGAATAGGGTCAATATCACTAAAAAGAGGTAGTAAACTATCAAAGTGACGGATTTACTCCCCGTGCTAATAATTCACGATATTGCCCCTAAAACGGTCTAAATCACCAAGAAACGTGCTAAAAGTGGGATAAACGGGGGTAAAAGATGCACCGGAATCATGTAAAGTTGACTCCCATCAACCACCCCACACTTAGCCTTTGCTCGTCCTCGAGGAAAGTAGGCGTTTTAAAACAAACCAAGGGATTCAACTTTATGATGTAGGTGCTACTACTCACACTCTCGAGGTGGCCCCAAAGTAAGAAACACGAACATAAACACATTGGTACAACATTATCAAGAAAATGGAGTGTGTGTGGTGCCAAGCTAAAACCAAATGCTCAAAATGATTGTCGGGGCTTGAATCCCAACCAAAAGTCTACCAACCGTTTCATAATCACGAGCCTCTCCACTAATCTAGTTTACTAAGTTTGGACACGATCGGGCGGGACTTGAGCGGTTATAACGTTAGGTTAGGGTGATTTCGGTTAGTCGAAAGGGGTATTTTGGGAAGCTGGAGAAAAAAGTACGAGTGAACCTAATCAACCAAGTACCAACTCATCTTTATCATGCAAACCACCCAAAACTCCTTTTTGATCAACTTTGACATTTTGGGAACCATAGGTTACCAGTGCACCCGAACTCATTGCCAAACTCGACTATGTTTCAAGTGTCGTGAGGTGAGTTCAAGCACACTAGCACCTATCTCACTATCCCAACTCTAACATCATAAAAATTTATCATTGAGCTCCTTACTTTGACTCCACGCCTTTATTTCTATGTACATCCTCTCTTTTTTTTTTTTTTTTTTTTTTTTTTTTTTTTTTTTTTTTTTTTTTTTTTTTTTTTTTTTTTAAGGAAGAGATAGAAGAAGAGATTTTCTTTTCTTTTGGCCCAAGAGCCGAACACCAAGCCCAAATGAGCTCCTCAACACTTTATAGCTCAAAACGAGAAACAACAACCCAATCAAAAACATCATCTCTCCCACCCCACACTTGCCTTAGCAAGTGTGATCTAACAGAAGACTAAGTCCACTCGTAGGGTATAAAATGAAGGAAATGTGACCATAATAAGGCTCAAGGGTAGGTTTCTGACTAAGTAACAAAACGGCTATAAGCGAATGGTGGTCAGACCATTCTATCAAGGCTGAGAGGGGCTACGAAGGGTAAATGTTCCGGTTAAGGCTTATTTGGCTATGGTAGGGTCAAGAGAACGCCAAAACCGTCATCCCGTGTCCTACTTAGGTAAACTATGACATTTCGTCTCAAGGCTAGTGATATGAAAGGTGGTAGTAATCAAATTGTGCACAAGGTGTAGCTTTCGTGAAATTATTCAACTCCATTCTCGAGATAAAAACAAACCATAATGCACGTATTCGGGATCCCGACTAAGGTGATCACCACTCAAATGTGAAAATAACACATACAACACGGTGTTAAGACCCTTGAAATTTTTTAAAAATTACCCAAAAATCGACTCGAGCCCGGTCATAGGCCAAGTATACCACATTTATAGCACATTTAACAACGAAAACAAGAAAACGGCTAAGTCTCCCACCCCACACTTAAACGAAACAACGTCCTCGGTGTGTGAGAGATAAAAAGAGTAAAAGACTTAGGCTTTGTTTGACCAAAACCCGGCGAGAAAGGCGCACTTTAGCTCACGTGACATCTTCTAGTAAGCTCCATCTCGAGTACACCGAAACCATAGAAACAAAATCCAAGGCAAACACATGCACGGGAAAAAATCCACGTGCCAAAAGATGGTGATAGATACGAGATATCTAAAAATAGAAGCCATGCCACAATCAAGGTATCAAAGCATATCAACCATACTAGACGGGAAGTGCCTTGGATGTAAAGATAATCAAAAGAAACACGAGCATCCACGCATAAAATAAGGCCACGAGAGGCTCACATAAAAACATTCACGTCTAAGTATAAAAACAAGAACCAAAAGGAAGCTCTCACCCCACACTCTCTTTTTTCAAGACAAAACTCTACCCTCTTGCAACCAAAGACTATTCCAAACACATAATTATTACCAAAAAGGTGGGTTTCCTCCCACAAAGCGCCTTTGTTTTATGTCTTTGGCTCGACAAAATGACTTATACGGTGCCAATTTTTTCAAAGTTATACTATTGGCACTAGAAGTGCTTTGTTTAACGTCGTTAGCATCGACGTAGTGGCGCTATACGGACTCAACCACAAAAGACTCAAAACAACTCAAGACAACATTTTTAATTCAATCAAAAATCACCAAAAACCATCAACCGAAATCCGAACTCAAGAATATCAACAATTCAAGGAGAATGAGCATAGCAAGCATAGGGGAAAACGAGTTCACTAGGAACTTACCGCACATGGCTCTTGGGAATCCCCTTTCGTTGAAATCCGCCATCATCCTCTTCTTGAAATTACCATCCCATGGTAGTTGTTCCCTTTCATAAATCTTGTGAGCTTCATCTACCGGGGAGTAAAAAGTGTAGTAGTCCGGGACCGGTATGCTAATCACCTCCAACTCTTCCGGTAGCTCAACCACGGATGTCATATCAAGCTCATGAGATTTCATCACACACTCCAAAATTGCATCATCATACACTTCAATCGGGAGTGGTGGTGAAATGGGCGATCCCGTCTTCTCTTCAAACTCGAGAATCCGGTTCTTCAAAAAATGTGCTCAAATCTATCATACACTCCTCCAAGTCATCGTCTTGCATTTCTTCGGGAGGCGGTGTAATAGACAAACATTGCACCTCTTCCATCTCTTCTTCATCCCAAAACGAGCTACTTTCATCACCAAAGATTTCATGTTGAGTCTTAGCAATGGTTGGTTCCACCATACATTCCACCAAGGCATCATCAATGTTCACATCAGGAAGTGAGGGTGTAATCGGAAGAATGTGAAACTTACCACGGTCAAACTCCACAAGAGGAACCTCTAGTGACATGGGCGATCCCAACTCAATCTCTAGCTCGGAAAACGCTTCATCAAAATAAAAATCATCATCCTCTCTCTCCGTTTTCCTTGAATGAGCCTCTTCTCGCTCTTTTCCACGGCTTCTAGCTCCTTTCTTGTTTCTTCTTCTTTCTCAAACCTCCTCTTTTCATCTAGTTGCACTACTCGATCTTCAAGATTTTGCAAAGATTCCTCTTGTTGGTCCAACAATTTCTCATGGTGTGCATCTTCAATCTTTTCCCTTACCGACTTCATCTCACTCGGTTTCTTGCGTCTTGGCCCTCTTCTCGTCTCGGAAACATAAATTCTTGAAGTTTCCGCAATCCGTTCAATTTGGTCAAACGCTTGATCGGGTTGTAACATCATTATATCACCACCGCTTGAAGCATGAAGTCGGTTTTGCATATCTTGATCAAGTCCCCTCAAGAAACAATGGACTTGGTCCCCAAGAGTGACTCCATGTACGGGACATTGGCGCAACAAGGCCTTATACCGTTCCCATGCCTCGAGTAGTGACTCGTCTTCATAAGCATCAAAGGTCATGATCGCCTCCTTCAAATCAAAAACTTTCCCCGGTGGATAGTATTTAAGCAAAAATGTGCGCACCACCTCGGTCCAAGTGTGTAGGGAGTCGTGCCTTAAGGAGTCATACCACGCCCTTGCTTGGTCTTTTAGAGTGAATGGGAACAAAAGTAGCTTGATTGCCTCTTCACTTAACACCTTCCATCCTTATAGTCCGACACACCTCGAGATAATGATCTAGGAAGAAATAAGGATTTTCGATTTCCGTCCTCTAAAGGTTGAGTTGTCCCTAATCATATTGAAAATATTTTGCCCAATACTCATAGTGTTGGCGGTGATCGGGGGCAACCTTATCGGACTATGCCCCACCAAATCGGCCCGTGGCATGACCAAATCTCTACAAGTCCGCACATCTCCTTGATTCGGTGCCGGATTGGGAGTTTGCATATGAGCTTGCATTAATGCTTGAAATTGCTCTTGTACTTGATTCATGAGCCAATTCATAGCATTCGGGTCCATCGGTGGCATTGCTCCACCTTGTCCTTTCCATTGACGGTTTGCTCCTTTTTGAACATTGTTACATAAGGATTGGTCTTGAGCTCGATTAGTAACTCCTTGACCTCCCCCGATAGAAGGGTGTTCCACAAAAACTTGGCCTCCACGACCAACTTGATTAGTGTCTTGGTCCATTTCCGTTTGTTCCGGACTCAAACCTTCAAATCTCGCAATCAAATTCCCAACTAGAAGGCCCCTTCCTCTTTGTTTAGCAAAGGTCTCCATTCTAGCAATGTAAGGTTCAAGCGGTTCTCAAAAACTCCGGGCAATGCACTACAAAACACCAAACAACAAGAAAACAATAAAATAAAACCTAGGCCCAAGCCTTCGGTTCACTTGCAAGATATCACAAATAGCACACATCTTCCCCGGCAACGGCGCCATTTTGATGAGCGTTATTTTTCACCAAACAAATTTATAATACTCAAGACAACGGTGACTAAACAAGCTCTCTAACCGGCAGTGTACCGGGTCGATTGCGAGTAAAGCTACAGGAGTCCGATGTCGATCCCACAGAGAGAAGATGTGCTTGTAAGTACCAAAGTGAACTTATTGCTTAGTCTAGGCAAACAAGTTGTTGGAATGTTTGTACACTTCAATTAAACTAAAGTAAATTAAACTAACAAGTCTAAAGGGAGAAAGGGACATAGCCGAACCATGATCAAAATGACTAATTTCAACCCCGAGGATAGACAAAACCGGGAGTGTGCAATATACTAAACGAACTCTTGCATTCAATTTCACGGGTGCGAACTCCTAAACCCGGTGCTAGCGTCTGAACAACTCTCTTCTAACACCTTATGCCATGTTAAGGTCTGAACAACTCTCTCCTAACAAGTCATGTTTTGCACTCGAGCCGCTTAAACGTATAAACGAGTAACCTCACGATGAGCTCAGTTTAACAACTAAACCGAAACTACACCGCGATCCTAGAACCCTTTTCCCACACCCCTCTCTCTGAACAACTCTCAAGAGTGGTGTGTGTGATGTTTGACCTAGGTGATCAATCTAGCCCAAATCTGTTATAACAAGTTCTAAGACATGAAATATGCAAGATATAATGATAAAAAGCACTACCCACTCCCATTTCATCACCCAAAGGGTGATTTCACCACATTTCACATGATTCGACTATGGGGAGGAATTAGCTACACATTATACAAGTTAAAACATAAAGAAAGTAGTAAAGGAGAAGCATAACAAGCATAAAAGAGAAGAAAATTACCATAAAGTTGCAGAAATTCGAGTTGGAGAAGATAAGCACAAAAGTTGAACACAAAAGATCGAATTTTGCCCAATGAAATGTTATAAATCGCAGCTAAGAGTTAGATAATCGAAGAGAGGATTGAAAGACGATTCTAACGGTATATTACACTAATTCTAACTCCTAAAAACGAAGAAAATCGCCCAAAATTACCCTAAAACAACTCCATTCGCGTTTCCTATGTTCTTCCCCAAAACTTCGATCCAAATTGGGTTTTTATGGCTAAAAACTGCTCAAACGCACGTTTGGAAGGTTCCCAAACGTGCGTTTCAGTCCCTTGCTCTCAGTATTCGAAAAAAACAGTCCCAAACGCACGTTTGAAAGGTCCAAACGTGCGTTTGAAATGCTGCTGTTTTCTGCTGCAGTAAAACCTTCATAACTTCTTCGTCCGAGCTCCGATTTGGGTGATTCAAGATGTGTTGGAAAGCTCTTTCAATTCTCTACAACTTTCATGAAGAAGTCATGACCAGAAAATGCCTCCATCATGGTTCAAAATGCTGCTGAACCAGAACATGGGGTTGAGATACTAAAACTTCTCACCCCTTTTCTTCATCTTTCTTCTTCTTTGGCTCATTGTTGCACCTTGACCATGCTTCTCATCATAATTCTTTGCCTTTCGGGTTCTCGAGACACCATTTCCCTACATCATCACAACAACCAAAAACATCCAAAACATTCCAGAGGGTAAAAGTGCTCGGGAATAGGGTCAATATCACTAAAAAGAGGTAGTAAACTATCAAAGTGACGGATTTACTCCCCGTGCTAATAATTCACGATATTGCCCCTAAAACGGTCTAAATCACCAAGAAACGTGTTAAAAGTGGGATAAACGGGGGTAAAAGATGCACCGGAATCATGTAAAGTTGACTCCCATCAGACATCGGTTCGGGTTCTTATTGCCGTCGCATCTATTCGTCAGTGGCATATTTCTCAGATGGATGTTACAAATGCATTTCTTAATAGAGATCTTAAGGAAAAGGTTTATATGGTTCCTCCGCCTGGTGTTTCTCATGCTCCGGGGCAAGTTTGTAGGCTTAAGAAGGCTTTATATGTCCTCAAACAAGCCCCGTGTGCATGGTTTGAGATATTTTCACATGTTGTCACTTCTCTTGGTTTTACCTCTAGTCCTCATGATTCAACATTATTTGTTAGATCGACTTCTGCATGCCATATTCTTCTTCTATTATATGTAGATGATATGATCATTACAGGTGATGATGTTGATGGTATTGTGAGTTTAAAAGCAACCTTGTCTCGCAGCTTTGATATGAAGGACTTGGGTCATTTACATTATTTCTTAGGCATTGAGGTAGCCTCCTCACCACAAGGCTATCTCCTTTCTCAGGCCAAGTATGCTGCCGACATTATTCATCGTGCCCGTCCTTACGACACTCGTGTTGTTGATTCTCCCTTTGAGTTGAACGCTCGTTATACTCCGGCTAATGGCCATCCTCCCTCTGATCCTACTCTATACCGTTCTATTGTTGGTAGCCTTGTATATTTGATGATCACTCGCCCTGGTATCGCGTATGATGTTCACATTGTTAGTCAGTTTGCCTCCCGCCCTACATCTGTACATTGGGCTACTCTTGTGCGCATTCTTTGTTATCTACGAGGAACTCTTTATCAGAGTCTTTTGTTTCCCTCGACTTCATCCTTGGAGCTTCGTGCTTTTTCTGATGCAAATTGGGCTGGTGACTCAAGTGATCGAAAATGCACAACAGGTTTATTTTTTTATTTTTGTAGGGGATTCTCTCATTTCATGGAAGAGCAACAAACAAGATGTTGTCTCACGCTCTTCCACCAAGGCAAAGTATGGTGATATGGCTTCTACCACGTCTGAGATTATATGGTTACTGACAGTTCCAAAAATCGTCGATGATAATCCAGGGTTGTTCTCCTAAAAACAACCGGCAAAAAGCCTTAAGAACATGATAAAAAATGGAGGTGTTTGGGTGGTGGTTTTGACTGGACTTGAGAAACTGTATCTCAAGCTACTGATAGCAAAATAACTAACTGCTAACTTTAACCAACAGAGTATCGAGTCAACAGTAGTATAGTGATAACAAGGTCTAATCCACAGAGAACAACGTTTAAGTACCAAAGTCGACGTAGAACTTGGTTTAGGTCAAGATTGCGGTGGAGAGTTTTTATACTAGTGCAAAAGTACAAATTAACTAACGTTTTTAGTTCTAGTTATTAAAAGGTATAGCCGAATTATGATCCAACGAGTTATTTTTACCCCTAAGGGAAGACTTGACAAGGAGCGTGTATTAACCAACCTTCCTTTCCACAGTAATTTTAACGACATCCACGGGTGCCAACTCCTAATTCTGGTGTTAAGATCTGAACAACTCTCGCTCAACACCCTATGCGAAGTTAATTAATTTTCCCTTTAGAAAACCGATTAACCCAACATGATTACGCTCTTAGAGTCGCTCGAACAACGATGACAAACCTCTGTATTGGAAACGGTCCTAACAACTAGGCCGAATCTACGCAACGATCCCAAAACCCATTTTCCCACATCTCACCGCAAAATACATTTATAGGTTCGATGTGTGTGACAATGAACTAAATGATCGCTTTAATTCAAAGACATTTATATTAAGTTTTAGGACGTGGATTAATCATTAAAATATCAAATTACGCGCTACACAACTCCCGTTTAATCCCCCTTAGGGCGTTTTTACTCGTTTTTACATAATTCGACTATACGTACGTTTAGCTATTCATTTTGGCGATAATAACGGAATGATTAACGGAAATTATATTAACGACGGAAAGTAAAAGCGAATTCATTTTTTTATAAGTACATATATATATTTATATATATAAATATATAGTTATATAGCTAATAATATATATAAGTGCATAAAAGTAAATATACTATATATATATATAAGTGCGTAAAAGTAAATACGTAAGTAAATGCGTAAAAGTAAATATAATATATATATATATATATATATAAGTGCGTAAAAGTAAATGCGTAAGTAAATAACGAGAATGAAAGAAAGCAAGAAAGAACAAGAAAGTAAATGATATTATAACGATAACGTATTCGATTATAACTACATATACATATAGATATAGGCCCCAAAATAAAATAAAAGAGAGAAGAAGAAGGAGATGAAGAGAAATGGCATGGAAGAAAAGGGGAGAAGGGGGAAGAAGAGGTGCCAAAGACGGGGGCAAATTTTATCTAAGTGATTGAAGCATGTATATATAGCCAAGAGGGAGGTAGCATATGTATATGATGGAGGTTGTTATAAGGAAGGTATTATCTTAGGGAGTTTGTATATGGGAGGGAATTTTAGCATGTGGGAGAGAATATTTTCCATCATTAATAATATTCCCCATAGAAACATCCCATGTGAGCAAGCTAGCTACTAAAATATGCAATTTGTTTTGCACCGGCTCGAATCGGTATTTATCCGGTTCGAGCCGGGATTTCAGCTGTTCAGTAAAACGCTCATAACTTGAGTTGTAGACCTCCGATTGACGTGATTCAAAATGCGTTGGAAAGCTCATTTGAAGATCTAAAACTTTCATGAAGAACACTTCCCCAGAAAATGCCTCTAAGTTGGGTCAAATGTCCATCGAAAACTGGTTACGGTAGAAGCATTTCGGACAATTAATCCGTTTTAACTCGTAAGCTTATGGCATCTTCTCCTATCCCTCAAAATACATCCTTTAGGCCCAAAACGTGTCGTTACTCGGGGTCTTGGTCAACATATAATTCTGCAATAAATCACCAAAACACCAAGCGTAAATCCGACACGACACTCCGGTTACTAAACCGGTACAAAACTTAGTAAAAACTTATAAAAACACAATATTTTACATAATTATTACTACTTAGATATTTAGATGAAACTTATGAATTAATGACTTAAAATGATATAAAAGTGCTCAATATAATATCAGAAGCGGGTTGAAATGTTATAAAAATAACAGTGAATTTTTCCGTCATCACAACCCCCCACTTAGCTTTTGGTCATCCTCGAGCAAAATAAGCGATAAAATAAAATGAATTAGGAAAAATTCCTGACGATATAATATGAATGACAATCAGATAATACAACCATTCGAATCATAACTACACGTTAACCGCAATATAAATGTATAACAGATTGAGTGTGTGACAAGCCTTTTCAATTTCCACTATCCTCTCTTGAATAATTCAAGCAAACGCACAAATATCCATTCGGACAAATCCAATGAATTTCCTAGGCATAGGTAGTAACAATTCCACACAACGTCCTCCCGTGTACTTATTAGGATAATCCCTAATGCATATCATTTAGTTTATACGGGGATAGTCAGAAGTTAACTAGGTTGTTATTATTATTATTATTATTATTATTATTATTATTATTATTATTATTTTTTTATTGCTTATGCCCTCATTCCCAGCAATAGGATGTTTCGTGATAACACCCTAGCTGGACTAATATCATCAGGCAGTCGGGAGCTTTTAAGCCTCATAGTGGTATAGGACGTTTCGTGATAACGCCCTACCGCACTCAAATCATTGGTAGCTACAACCGACATATATATAGTTTATCTTATTTTGACATTCTTTCTATCACATTCAAACCTTCAGATATTCACAGTACATGTTCAGAAGTTAGGTACTAAGTTACTGCTATTTCTAGGATAAACCACTAGGATACTGAATGGATACAGTTTAAAATTTTCGCTTCAATATCAAAGGCTTACGTGAAGGAATTCATGTTACACAAATAAATTTAGGGTTAAAATGCACTTACGGTTCACATTGGTTATACATATCCAAATTGATCATTACATCTTTAAATCCATGAAATATATACCTTATACGATTATTTTAATCAACTAAATAATGCTCGAAAAAGATCAAAAACCAAGGGTTTAAACACTTACTGCCATTTCTAAACCAACCAGACTCCTACCCCCCACTTACGATTTTGCATTATTCTCAGAGTGTAAATGAGATAGAGAGGAAGACTTAGCTTATAAACCAGGCAGAAAGGTGCTATCGAATCCCGTAACAGCCATGAGAAAGCACGTCCCGAATCCTTGTAACAAAACAAACAAAACAAAGCCAACACGGGACATGGTCCTCGTGCAAAAGTATGCAATAAGGATATGGGAATAATAAGATAATGGCCCTGTCACGTCAGAAAATTCGATAGGCAAAATACAACACATAATAGCTTTAGATGGAAAAATAACCCTCACTGGTAAAGCACAGAACATCTAAGCATATACGTATCATAGAGAGTATCACGAGCATATATCATAATCAAGTCGGCTATTCATAGATTCATTTTTATTACACACGGTTTATTAAGGTGGGAATACTCACCACTATACTACAACGACCAGAAATTTGAAATAGACTAGATTATAAAATGAAATGTGTGAAAGAGTATTGAGTCTTTTATACCCAGATCCTCAAGGGTTCAATAACCTAAGTCCAAGAAATGATACATTTGAATTTTTATCTTTTTTTTTTTCCATCGGGATTTTCGGATAACCACCTAATCATTCCCTCTTAATGAAATTCAAACATTCATCCTAAGACTTGGTTGTGCTTTGTGTTCATCTTTCATACAGATTCTACATTTCATTAAGACTAGTCTTATTCAAATTATCTTTATTATTATTATTATCGGGCCCTCTCCGGTAGCGCTTTTGTTTAACGTCGTTCGCTCGACGAGACTCGAAACGATTTATTAAGGCTCGGGATCGAGTCAAATGCACAATTTCAAGAGCCTCATCGAATGGTAACTTCTTATACTTTTTTAGACGAAGGCCGTTCGTGATGAACGTTCCGTGCTTCGGATGCGTTACCTCGATGGCTCCCGAGTCGAAAACTCTCAAAACCGTATATGGTCCCGACCACCTTGACTTAAGTTTGCCTTGAAATAAATGGAGGCGAGTATTATAGAAAAGGACCTCATCACCTACGCTGAAAATACGAGGTTTGATCAACTTATCATGAAGCAATTTGGTCTTTTCCTTATATTTCGCCGAACAATCGTAAGCTTGAAAGCGAAACTCATCTAACTCGTTCAACTGAGCCATCCTTCTTTCACCAATTAATGCGTCATCCATATTTAAATTCTTAATCGCCCAATAGGCCTTATGTTCTAACTCTACGGGGAGATGGCAAGCCTTGCCAAAAACGAGCATGTAGGGTGACATACCTATTGGTGTCTTAAACGCGAGTTCGGTGTGCCCAAAGCGCATCATCTAACTTCTTTGACCAATCCTTAAGGTTAGAATTCATTGTCTTCTCCAAGATTCTTTTGATTCCCCGATTGGACACCTCTACTTGGCCACTAGTCTGAGGATGGTAGGCAGTGCCTAACTTATGAGTGACCCCGTACTTCATTAAAAGCTTATTGAAATCTCTATTAGCAAAGTGACTTCCATTGTCACTGATTATTGCTCGAGGTATTCCATACCGGGATATAATATGTTTCTTAAGAAACTTTATGACTACATGTTTGTCGTTAGTAGGTGAAGCAATTGCCTCAACCCACTTTGAAACGTAATCACATGCGACAAGAATGTACGATTCCCGAAAGAAGACGGATATGGTCCCATGAAGTCTAATCCCCATATATCAAATACTTCACACACTAATATCGGTTTACGGGGCATCTCATTTCTCCCGGAAATCCTTCCCGAGCGTTGACAGGCATCACACATCTTAACATAAGCATATGCATCCTTGAAAATAGTGGGCCAGTAGAACCCACTTTGTAACACCTTTAACGTTGTTCTCTCGCCCGAGAAGTGGCCACCGGCCTCTTTATCATGGCAAAACGAGAGAATACTCACTATCTCACTGTCATCAACACATCTCCTCAGGATTCCATCAGCACATAGCCTAAAAATTAAGGGATCTTCCCACACATATCGGTTCACCTCACTATAAAACTTCTTTTTTCTACGGTTTTCATCAAACTCGGATCTACGAATCCACACTCGTAATAATTAACAAAAGGTGCATACCAAGGGTTCCCATTCTTCCTCTCTCATAGAAATTTCCTCGCTTAACCGGGAGCATCGTATCCACTACGAACAACGCTCATCCCGAAAATGATCATCAATTTCATCCTTAATAGAGTGTTTATTGTCTCCTTGTTCCATCCTACTGAGGTGGTCAGCTACTACGTTCTCACACCCCTTTCGATTCTTAATTTCTACGTCAAATTCTTGAAGAAGCAATATCCACCTCAACAAGCGTGGTTTTGCATCCTTCTTGGCAAATAGAAATCTCAACGCAGCATGGTCAGTGTGAACTATGACTTTCGATCCAACCAAGTATGACCGGAACTTATCGAAAGCAAAAACAACAGCTAAAAGTTCCTTTTCAGTTGTGGCATACTTTTGTTGAGCCGAGTTCAAAGTATGACTCGCATAGTAGATAGGGCGAAACAACCTGTCGATCTTCTGACCTAGGACAGCTCCTACGGCATAATCACTTGCATCACACATCACTTCGAACCCCTTGGACCAATCAGGTGCTACTAAGATAGGAGCCGAAGTAAGAAGTTTCTTTAGGGTTCGAAAAGCATCTAGGCATGCCGTATCAAAAACACAGGGGGCTCCCTTCATCAATTGAAGAGTAAGAGGTCTAGCAATATGGGAAAAACCTGGAATGAATCTACGATAAAAACCTGCATGTCCTAAGAATGAACGTAGAGTCTTCAGATTCGTAGGCATAGGAAGCTTAGAAATTACCTCTATTTTTGCTCTATCGACCTCTATTCCTTTCCCCGATACCTTATGTCCTAAAACAATTCCCTCGCTTACCATGAAATGACACTTTTCCCAATTTAAAACCAAGTTTGTCTCTTCACAACGTGCAAGCACCTTATCAATGTTCGACAAACACTCATCAAAAGTATCACCAAAAACGCTAAAGTCATCCATAAAAACTTCCATGAAATGTTCTATCATATCAGCAAAAATTGCCATCATGCATCGCTGGAATGTCGCGGGTGCATTACACAACCCAAACGGCATTCTTCTAAATGCAAAAGTGCCATATGGACATGTGAAAGTAATTTTATCCTGGTCATGTATATCGATGTGAATTTGATAATAGCCACTAAAACCATCCAAAAAGCGAAGAAAATGCATGACCACTTAGACGCTCTAGCATTTGATCAATAAAGGGTAGGGGAAAATGATCTTTCCTAGTCTTATCATTCAGCATGCGAAAATCAATACAAACTCTGTGACCAGTAACTAAACGAGTAGGAATAGGCACACCTTTTTCATTAAGCTCAACTGTGATGCCTCCTTTCTTAGGCACGACTTGCGTAGGGCTCACCCATTCACTGTCGGAGATTGCGTAGATTATCCCTAACTCAAGCATCTTTACCACGTCTTTTCTTACCACCTCTTGCATATGTGGGTTTAGTCGTCTCTGAAACTGCCTGACCGGTTTGGCATCTTCTTCTAGAATGATCTTGTGCTTGCAGATATCAGCACTGATCCCTTTTATGTCAACCATCTTCCATCCGAAGGCCTTTTTGTGTTTTTTCAGAACGTGGATCAACTTAGCTTCCTACAAAACGGTTAGTGCAGATGAAACAATAAGAGGAAGTAATTCATCAGGTTCTAAAAACACATACTTTAAATGCGTAGGAAGTGGCTTCAACTCCAGATCAGTAGGTGGTTCCTCGATTGACGGCTTTGGCAGCTTGCCAGTCAAACCGAGCTCTAGCTTCTTATTCCAACTTGCGTCAACAAAAGGAGTTGCCTCCAAATGATATACCCGAACTCTCATTTGTGGATCGTCATCCTCTCGCGCGGTGCTTGACTTCATCAAGCATTCTTCCATTGGTTCTTGGTATCCCCGCAGTTAGTGTGCTCCAAAATACAAGGATATATAGCATCAATAGAAAAACAATCACCCTTTTCATCATCGGGATGCTTCATTGCCTTATACACATTTATGGCTACACTCTCTTTCCCGACTCGTAGTATAATCTCTCCCCTCTTAACGTCTATCAAGGTCTCTCCCGTGTTCAAGAAAGGCCGACCTAACAAAAGTGGGGTTTTAGTATCCATATCCATATCTAAGACTACAAAGTCAACGGGGAAAACAAACTTGTCTACCCGCACCAACACATCTTCGCTACCCCTGAGGTTTCCTAACGTACCTATCTCGCCATCCGTAAGGTCATTCCCGTTGGCTCTAACGCTCCCAATCCCAACTTCTCATAAACTCCTCTAGGCATCAGGCTCACAGAAGCCCCTAGATCACATAGCACATTTTTGAACACAATTTTGCCAATGGTAATTGGGATGGTAAAACTACCTCTATCCTGCAACTTGGGGGGTATCTTATTCTCAAAGATTGCAGAACATTCCTCACTCAAATGCACCATCTGTTGCATCTTCTCCTTACTCGACAACATTCCTTTTAGAAACTTAAAGTATGGGGGAATGCTCGAAATTGCCTCTAATAGGGGAATATTCACCTCTACCTTCCTTAAAAGATTCAGAAATTTTGCCTGACCCTGGGTCAGGATGTCCTTTCTGGTTCCCTTAGGAGGATAGGGTAAAGTATTAACATCAAAATCAGGGGGAGAAGGAGGAATTCTGCTTTTCTTACCTCTTTCTTTAGGCGGCGAGGCTTCTTCTTCTTTGATGTCCAATACCACATAGTCTTTCTTTGGTGCTGCCCCTTCCAATGCTTTCTTATTTGCCTCAGCCAAAGCCTTTTTCGTGGCTTCCAATTCTTTCCTCATTGCTTCCATTCTCTCGCTTGATATTGCCGGTCTAAATCTTCGATCTCGACTTCACCATACATAGCTCCTTCACGATCAACTTTCTTTCTCTTTCTCGGCTTTCTCGGTTTACGCTTCTTGACCCATAATTCTTTCTTTTTGTCACTCGGCCGACCTCTTTACCACTTCGTGTGAACACGGCATTCACATCCTTTGGGTTCCTCTCAGTGTTACTCGGGAGTCCACCACTTAGATTTGTCTTTAGAGTGTCGGTTATTTGTCCTACTTGGGTCTCCAAGTTCCGAATGGCAGAATGTGTGACCACTTTTTGCTCTATAGCATTCTTATTTAACTCAGAAACATTCCTGTCTAATTTCTCCAGGAGTATCTCAGTGGCCATCTTCTGAACACCAGAATTGTTTGGTTGCTGATTGCTTTGATTATTCTGGTGCAGATGAGCGTTTGGATGCTGATAGGTGCCAGAATTATTACTTCTCAAAGATGGCTGGCTCACTTGCTGATTCTGATTGTTTTGTTGACCCTGATTCTGATTCCAGCCTTGATTTTGGTTCCAATATGAATTCTGATTCTGCTGTTGTCCTTGTGACTGAGACTGCGGATTCTGACTATTCTGATAGTAGCCTCGGTTTTGATTCTGGTATGAACTCTGATTCTGGGGATTATGATTCCAAGGTCGGTTGTATGAGCTTTGGTTTTGCCTAAAGTCTTGATTCTGATTATTGTTTCTATTCCAATTCTGATTCGCCCGATTACAACCTTGTCCAACATAATTCACATCATATTGTTGTGAACCATCATTCATACCATAATCCATTTGTGGCCCTTGCTGATTATTAAAGTTTTGATTCCACTGTTGCTGGCCAAACTCTTGCTGATTCATATCCATCTGTCCCATCGCATAGACATTCATTCGCTGTTGGTCATTCTGATTGCCAGACTGTTGTTGTACTGGAGTAGGTGTCAACTGTTGTAGATAAGTGGATTTTTTCAACGATACACATTCTATGGCGTAATGTCCACCTCCACGAGTTGGCACCGATGTGTCTTCTTTCTTTCGACTCCATTCGGTCCATCTTTAGTACCATTTCTTGCATCTTGTCATGCATGGCGGTTCTCGATCGAGTTCCTCTTTCGGCGACTTTACACTTTCCATTGGGGCTTTCTTCTTCTTTCTCGCTCGATCCCCATTGTCCTTCTCCATCCGCCGCATTTTCTATCTGTCTCATTGCTTGTTCTACGGTGGTAGATTCATAATATCTCCGCCGCTTGCGCATTCGGCTTGTTTTGGTCCATCGGCTCTAAGGCCCCGAATAATATAATAACTTGCTCCACCGTAGAAAAACCGTGTGGGGGCATCTTTTAAGCAACCCCCTAAATCTCTCATAAGTCTCTTTTAGTGTCTCTCCCTCGAGACCATCAAACGAAGAGATTTCTTCTTTCAGATCTAAAATCTTTGCCGGAGGAAAGTACTTTTTCAGGAATACTCTCGTTACGTCAGCCCACGTATGTAACGAGTCATTTGGTAAAGAGTCGTACCAATCCTTAGCTGCTCCTCTTAAAGCAAACGGAAAAACTATTAATTTTACCGCCTCATCACTTACCCCGTTATACTTCATTGTTCCACAGATCTGGAGAAAGTGATCCAGAAAGCTATTCGGGTTCTCAGTCGACTTCCCGTGGAACAAGGCATGTTCACCCAACATGTTCAAAATATTTTGCTTAATATCCATGTTAGTCGCATTAATTGGGGGTACCCTAATTGGGTTGTGCCCTATAACTTCCTGTGGGGTAGTGACGTAATCTCGACAAACCCTCAATCCCTGTGCTTGCTGAGCCATCTGTTGCTGATAAACCGGCTGCTGAGGAGGTGGATCATACGGGTTATACGGGTTTTGGAACCCCCGTTGATTTCCTTGATTCTCCAGCATCCGCAGTACTCGATTTACCGTCTCTTGGTCTAATTCGGGTCTGAAGTTCTGCGTATCCTGAGGATCTTGTCCTCCTCTGTACTGTCCAATCCCTGGCCTCTGATTAAACTGTGCAGATCCCAACTGACGTAGCCCTGTGTTCTCTTCTCTCAATGATTCATGACGAGGGGTCCTCGGTGGAGTTTGCAAAGGTACTGTTGCATTACCACCAGTAGTGGTTGAGGTTTGCCCTAGTAGAGTCTGTTCATCAATGGGATCTTTACCGTTTCGTCTAGTTATGATATCGTCCATTTCTGTAGAGGAATTAGAAAGTGATCTTTCTAATGTCTCTCTTTCTTCAAACAAAGGGTTCGGACTAGCGACTAGGATTTCTCCTCGGCGCTGATTGTTTATATGACGTGCGTAAGCTTCGATTTCTTGGATGGGTTCGATGAGAGGTTCTTTAGAGCTTCGAGTCATTCACTGACAAACAAGAAACAACACGAAAACAAAATAAAAACGACCTAAGCCCAGGCTTTCGGTCAACTTACAAGATATCAAACGTTAGTTCCCCGGCAACGGCGCTAAAAATTCTTGATAGCAAAATAACTAACTGCTAACTTTAACCAACAGAGTATCGGGTCAACAGTAGTATAGTGATAACAAGGTCGAATCCACAGAGAACAACGTTTAAGTACCAAAGTCGACGTAGAACTTGGTTTAGGTCAAGATTGCGGTGGAGAGTTTTTATACTAGTGCAAAAGTACAAATTAACTAACGTTTTTAGTTCTAGTTATTAAAAGGTATAGCCGAATTATGATCCAACGAGTTATTTTTACCCCTAAGGGAAGACTTGACAGGAAGCGTGTTTTGACCAACCTACCTTTCCACAGTAATTTAACGACATCCACGGGTGCCAACTCCTAATTCTGGTGTTAAGGTCTGAACAACTCTCACTCAACACCCTATGTGAAGTTAATTAATTTTCCCTTTAGAAAACCGATTAACCCAACATGATTACGCTCTTAGAGTCGCTCGAACAACGATGACAAACCTCTCGTATTGGAAACGGTCCTAACAACTAGGCCGAATCTACGCAACGATCCCAAAACCCCTTTTCCCACATCTCACCGCAAAATACATTTATAGGTTCGATGTGTGTGACGATGAACTAAATGATCAGTTTAATTCAAAGACGTTCAGATTAAGTTTTAGGACGTGGATTACTCATTAAAACATTATTTTACGCGCTACACAACTCCCGTTTAATCCCCCTTAGGGCGTTTTTACTCGTTTTTACATAATTCGACTATACGTACGTTTAGCTATTCATTTTGGCGATAATAACGGAATGATTAACGGAAATTATATTAACGACGGAAAGTAAAAGCGAATTCATTTTTTTTTATAAGTACATATATATATTTATATATATAGATATATAGTTATATAGCTAATAATATATATAAGTGCATAAAAGTAAATATACTATATATATATATAAGTGCGTAAAAGTAAATACGTAAGTAAATGCGTAAAAGTAAATATATATATATATATATATATATATATATATATATATATATATATATATATATATATATATATATAGTGCGTAAAAGTAAATGCGTAAGTAAATAACGAGAATGAAAGAAAGCAAGAAAGAACAAGAAAGTAAATGATATTATAACGATAACGTATTCGATTATAACTACATATACATATAGATATAGGCCCCAAAATAAAATAAAAGAGAGAAGAAGAAGGAGATGAAGAGAAATGGCATGGAAGAAAAGGGGAGAAGGGGGAAGAAGAGGTGCCAAAGACGGGGGCAAATTTTATCTAGGTGATTGAAGCATGTATATATAGCCAAGAGGGAGGTAGCATATGTATACGAGGAAGGTTGTTATAAGGAAGGTATTATCTTAGGGAGTTTGTATATGGGAGGGAATTTTAGCATGTGGGAGAGAATATTTGCCATCATTAATAATATTCCCCATAGAAACATCCCATGTGAGCAAGCTAGCTACTAAAATATGCAATTTGTTTTGCACCGGCTCGAATCGGTATTTATCCGGTTCGAGCCGGATTTCAAATGTTCGAGAAAACGCTCATAACTTGAGTTGTAGACCTCCGATTGACGTGATTCAAAATGCGTTGGAAATCTCATTTGAATATCTAAAACTTTCATGAAGAACACTTCCCCAGAAAATGCCTCTAAGTTGGGTCAAATGTCCATCGAAAACTGGTTACGGTAGAAGCATTTCGGACAATTAATCCGTTTTAACTCGTAAGCTTATGGCATCTTCTCCTATCCCTCAAAATACATCCTTTAGGCCCAAAACGTGTCGTTACTCGGGGTCTTGGTCATCATATAATTCTGCAATAAATCACCAAAACACCAAGCGTAAATCCGACACGACACTCCGGTTACTAAACCGGTACAAAACTTAGTAAAAACTTATAAAAACACAATATTTTACATAATTATTACTACTTAGATATTTAGATGAAACTTATGAATTAATGACTTAAAATGATATAAAAGTGCTCAATATAATATCAGAAGCGGGTTGAAATGTTATAAAAATAACAGTGAATTTTTCCGTCATCAGCTACCTACGTATCCAATGCGTGTATTAGAATCAAGTCTTTGTAGTTCTTAGGGATGGTTTATATAGAGGAGAATTATGCCCTAAGGCGCCGTGGGCCTTGTCCTTGTTGGCTTGGATTTTGTGTTCCCTAAGGTAAAGGTAGCTACGATTTAATCTCCTTAATTTTAGGAGATAATTATGGATATATTTTATTGTCAGAATCAGAGTATTAAATATGAGGGATTCTTCCCATATTTAATTTTTTATCACACTCGTGGGAAATACGATTGAGGAGTGACTCTGGCCGACTTAGATGGCCCGAGCTGAACTGGCTGAATCCTTATGTGTTTTGGCCGACCAATGGAGGTCGGGGAGGATAGCCGAGCTGATATCAGCTCGGATTCTTACGTGTGTAAGAGGTTTGGTCCGAGAGGGACTTAGGCCGACCTGTAAGATCAGACACGAGTAGACTTGACCATATGCACTGGCCGACCTGCAGAGGTCGGGGATGTTGACCGAGCTCATGCAGCTCGGGTACTAGGGGTTCTGGCCCTTGATGGAGGCTTTTATCTATCTTTATTTATTATTTTGCTGATGTGGAGGTGACACGTGGGTAAGGTCAATTTTGGACATCGTCATAAGCCCCCCAGATCCAACTGAGCCCTTGGGGTAGGCTCGGATCTGCTTAAAGTTGTAGCTCGGCTACGGCCCTCTAGACTTGCAGAGTTGATACACAACCTATTCTGCCAATCTGGCAGAATTCGAGGTGTTTTATCCCATGATGGTGGTCGCGCGGTGGCGCTAAAAAACAAGGATGAAGAAAATGTTTTGTTTGAGATTATAAGCTGAGCCGTAGAAGGCTGCCTACGTACCCTTAGCTTGTAAGGGATCAAGCCGAATTTACGTAGTTCTTCGAAGATTAGAGCCCCCTTTTGTCAAGGGTGCGATGCTGCTATTTATAGGGCCTTGAGTTTGCTGTCACCAGGCTGTTGGATGAGCTGGAAAACTGGGACGCTGCCAAACTGAGATCGGTCTTAGAGTGTCGAGCTGAAAAGCTGGCGAAATGAGAGCCTTTGGCGAGCCGAGAGCTTTGAGGCATGAGAGAATTTTTTATGAACTTTTTTGCCTAGTTACGTTGGCTTTGTTCCCATTGAAGGATGGCGGGCTGGAGGGGCGAGCGGTTCGAGCCCCCAGTGCTTTGTATCAAGCGTTTTGATGATACAACAGTAACTTTGCAATGACGATCGGGTATCGAAACGGACTCCGATCGGCATGAAATTTGGAGGGCTTGTTCCTTCCACCTTCTTCTTCAATCTGAACGGTGGAAATTTTGTTTCGACGGCTCAATCCCCGGAACCGGCCGTAGATCTGGCTGCGCTTTTGTTTGTTGGATTTTTTAACAAAGTTGCCGGTAGAAGTCCTCCTTCTAGCGCCATTTGCCGGTTCCAAAAATCGCCGATGATAATCCAGGGTTGTTCTCCTAAAGATAACCTGCAAAAAGCCTTAAGAACACGATAAAAAGAGGGGGATGTTTTGGTGGTAGTTTTGACTGGACTTGAAAAATTGTATCTCAAGCTGCCTACGTTATACGTATCCAATGCGTGTATTGGAATCAAATCTTCGTAGTTCCTTAGGGATTGTTTATATAGAGGAGAGTTATGCCCTAAGGCGCCGTGGGCCTTGTCCTTGTTGGGTTTGGATTTCGTGTTCCCTAAGGTAAAGATAGCTACGATTTAATCTCCTTAATTTTATGAGATAATTATGGATATATTTGACTGTCAGAATCAGAGTATTACGTATGAGGGATTCTTACCATATTTAATTGTTTATCACACTCGTGGGAAATACGATTGAGGAGTGACTCTGGCCGACTTAGATGGCCCGAGCTGAACTGGCTGAATCCTTCTGTGTTTTGGCCGACCTACGAAGGTCGGGGAGGATAGCCGAGCTGGTATCAGCTCGGATTCTTGCGTGCGTAAGAGGTTTGGTCTGAGAGGGACTTAGGCCGACATGTAAGGTCGGACACGAGTAGGCTTGACCATATGCACTGGCCGACCTGCAGAGGTCGGAGGATGTTGACCGAGCTCATGCAGCTCGGGTACTGGGGGTTCTGGCCCTTGATGGAAGCTTATCTCTATCTTTATTTATTATTGTGTTGGTGTGGAGGCGACACGTGGGTAAGATCAATTTTGGTCATCGTCAGTTACGTTGGTTGTTGGCGGACATGGGTGTTGCACTTTCTTCTCCCACACCGATGTACTGTGACAATAAAAGTGCTATTCAGATTGCACACAATACAACTTTTCATGAGCGCACCAAGCATATTGAGATCGGCTGTCATTTTACTCGACATCATCTTCAGTATGACACTATCTCTTTGTCGTTTACTCCGTCTTGTATGCAACTGGCTGACTTCTTCACGAAGTTTGATACTATCGAGCATCATAGATTTTTTATTGGCAAACTCTCGATGCTTCTTGCTGCACCATTGCGAGTTTGAAGGGGGATGTTAACATATATATTATTATATTAGATATTTAGTTTCAGCCTTAAGGGAATTTTGGTCTTTGTACATTTGGCTATACAAGCCTCTCTTGTAACTTAAACTTCAAGCTTCCACATTACATTTTGCTAGACAATGCAAGTTCTTCTTTTCTTCTTAAGTTTCCTTTTTTTCTTGATTTCATGATTGAAATACCAATCCTAACATAACAAACACCCACAAACACAGCTCTAAATGCATCATTTCCAGCTTGAAATGCAAGCTCCATCACAACTCTTTCATGCTTCAAATATTCAGCTGCAACATCAAAGCTTGCAACCCAATTATGACTTCAATCTGGTTCGGATTTGACAAATAAAACCCGATTAAAGCATCTTTTTCAACTCACTTTGAAATTATCAAACTTTGTTCCTCGATTTAAGCTTGTTATATCCATGAATTTGCGTCTTTAAACCCCATAATCTTCAGCTTGCAATCTTGGACATTACGACGGTGGTTATGGATAGCGGAGATCCGAAACCACAAAGCAATCAAATGCTCTTTGCATTTCGGTATACCATATTATGAAATGACTACGACCTGATTCGTTAATTGCCAAAATAATAATTGAACTGCTAAATCTGTAAGAACCTCATCTAGTATGTAATCAAAATCCTGTGGCATAAATAACGGCTCAACTAATGCATCTCCGAGCTATCTAATTAAAGAGACAGATATCTAATGAAGCAGAATAGACAAATATGATTTTACTAGTAACAGGTAAGAAATCTTATAGAAACTGATTTCAAATTCCCGAGATCTTACGTCCGCCCCCTGCCATTGGGTAAGGGGTAAAGAGTCATGAAATGGGTCAGAAGATGAAGAACTATATATGCGCCTCCATGGATGAAGATGTGATAAGGGAATTATAAAAGTTTTGTCCTGGGACAACGGAAGAAGAAAAATGATTCCGAAATGTTTTCCGGCAATGAAGTTTAGCGAGGAAGATGAAGCCGTAACGCAAAATAGACCATGACTAATAATTTTGTCCTAGTTGCTGCGCGCATGCAGCACTGTTTCCTTGATACATTTGCACTCGATCGATCTTTGCCAAAATGGTCTTATCCTATGCACATTTATAAATAAAAAAAAACAGTTGATCGATCGATCGAGGAGATGCATGGTGTGATGAAGTTGTCTACCCAACATCTCAACACATCAAGCTTTGAAATCTTAATGAAATATCCTATATTGATTGATGATTATGATGATCAAGCTAGATAGATGAATCTGATTCAAATGTGACCTGGTCACTCCCTTTGTATATATATATATATATATACTCAATCCAGAATTTCATAATTAAGTTGCTTCAACAATGCTCTGATACATTGCAAAAACTAGTCTGCTTGTTCGATCACTTGACCAAATGACAACTCCAAAATCCAATTTTGACAGTAAGAACTCATTTGACATAAATTTTAAGATGAATTTGAGAGAATAACGGCTTCCAAGAACAACAAAAAGATAAGAATTGTTTTAGATGACACAAATGTGACCGCTTAATTACGGTTATCCTGTAGAATTATATTGTTGGAACTATTGGTTAATATTCCGTGTATCATGCAATCTGAAAATTAACAATATTCATTTGGAAAAACACTAGCACAAATATGCAGAACAACATTTTATTCACGTTCTGTACGTAGAATAAAGAAGAATGCAATTAAAGGTAAATGTGAAAACTTATTGTGATTAAGGCGAGTTTAGAACTCTGTCTTTTAGATATTATTATCTCGACTATTAATTTGCACACGGTAATAGAAATTGGGGAATGTATCCCAAGATACAATGGTCAGTACCTTCTTCTGGTCTTGCACTTAGATTAGAAGAAGTAGTCGAACTATTCCTGCCATGTTATCTCAAACTTATAATTAAGTGCAAGGAATTTTTCAGTATTTGGAAGGTGCAGATGCGATGTGATTCCATGCATTTCCATTCTGTCTGTGTTGGAATTTATAGACAGAGAAGCACCGAATCGAATTTGGATTGCATCCTTTCTGTGTTGGAGTTATCATCAGTTTTCCACAACTTATGCTTTAGTTATTCGAACAGAACAGATGCAACATTTGGCATGTGGTTCAGTTTAGTTCGGAATACGTGCAAAGATGCATTGGTTCAAAAAAATAAATATCAAAAAATTAAATGTTGAGTTTGTCTAGAAAGATGTATATTGGGCCGGGCCAAAGCCTAAGCTGGCCAGACAAGTGAATGGCAGAGGCCGGAGAGGCACGTGTGTTTTTGAAACAACAATGTCTAAGTCATCCCTCACAGAATTCTCTTACCCCTTGAGCATGCCTTTAATGGTAATTACATCTTATATGTTGATTTCTCATTTATCTAATATTCGAATCGAGTGATTAATAAACGTAACATCAACTATTATCTTAGTACATAGTTGCCAAAATTATCAAGCCCTTCCGGTACCTCATGCCGTAGGTCAATCAAAATTAAGCCTAAAATTGGTGGATTCTCTTTTAATCTAAGCTCAAAATTGAGCTATTTTTCCAACATGTATTAGTTGGAATATTCTCTTTTCATTCAAAATTGATAAAACTAATATACCGTAAAATAGATTCTTACGCAACTAACGGGTATAAATTTTTGTGAAATATATATTCTAATGGTACGTTTGTTAGGATGGAATGGAATGAATAGAATGATTTTTTATTTCATTCCAATGTTTGTGTATGATTATGAGGGAATAAAATGGAATGAAAAATGTCCATTTTCATTCTTTCCAAAAATAGATAGAATGCGATGGAATAAAATGAAAATCGACAAAACACGTGGGTAATGGGGTAAGAGTGGGTGGATGGTAAGATAGGTTAGGGTTGGTGATGAAGTAGGTAGGTAGGGTATGGGGTAGGGGTAGGGGTAGGGGTAGGGGGTAGGATAAAGTAGGTCGTGGGGTAAGGTAAGTAAGATGCGTAAGGTAGGATAAGGTGAAATAGGGTAGGGTAGGATATGATGGGGTGGTGGTAAGGTATATGGTGGGGTGGTGGGTAAGGTAGAGATAGGTAAGGTAAGGTAGGGTGGGGTGAAGGGTAAGGGTAGAAGTGGGTATGGTCTGGTAGGGTGGGGTGGTGGGTAAGGTAGGGTAGGGTGGGTATAGGAATATAGGATAGGGTGGTAGGTAAGATAGGGCGGTGGTGGGTGGGCGTGGTGGGTAGGGTAGGGAGGGTGTCATGGGCAGGGTAGGGTGGTGGGTAGTGTAGGGTGGGTAGGGTAGGGTAAGGTAAAGTGGGTAAGGTAAGGTAGTTATTCATATTTAACTATCACATTTGTCAAAATCAAAATTTCTTTTTTTATCTTTCGTAGTTACATATTCAATACATATTATAATTTTCTTTGCGTTTTTCAATATTACTTTCAACTTTCTAAGCTCATTCAACCAATCAATCTTTCATATTCAATACACCACTACACAATTCAAGATTTTTTTAGTATTTTATAATGAGAGTCGATGCAATTACTCATTTTCTTAATTTGTATGTTATTTTTAAATACGACAGATAATAAGAAACGGAGTGAGTATAATGGACAAAAGCATATGAGAAATTGTCAAAAAAGACATAGGTAGTGAAAAATAGTAAAAATTGATAAAATACATCTGAAATGACGAAATTATCATTGCCACATTTAACAACTTCAAATCTAACCAAACAGATCCACTAAAACTTTTAATATCAAACAAATTCACTATCAAACAAAAACAAAAACAAAAAAGGGCAAAAGAGCATAATCGTCCAGTGGAATGAAAATTTGTACTTTTTGCCATTATTTTCAATCCACTGGACTAAACACCAATTAATACTCCTTCCGTTTCTATTTAACTGTCGTAGTTGTCAAATCTAAACATTCCTTTTTATCTCGTACTTACATTTCTAAAGTATTATTTATTGTAGTTTTTATATTACCAATATTTATTAAGGGGTGAGATATTAAAAACAACACCGAAGGCCAAACGCCAAAAAAAAATGCATTTAACTACTAGGCTTTTTTCCAAGAACAGATGGAGTAGTGGTTCCGTTTGTTTTGGGTTGAAATTTATTTTGGAGGTTTTTTGTATGCTAGTGGATAATAAAAATAATTAAAGTAATGATTAGAAAGTTAAAATATTTTTTTTAAAACTTATGTAGATAAAAATTATTGATGAGAGAAATTAAAATAAAATAATATAATAAATAAAATAATGATAAAAAAAAAGTAATAAAACGTATAAAGTGAAATAATAAAAGATAATTTAATATTTTTTATTCATAATTAAAATAATGATTGATGAAAAAATTGTAAAAAATAATTAATGAAATGATATAAAAAAACTTTAAAAAAAAAAAAACTCAAACAAAAACAAACGCAAAAGCTAAATTTTTGTCCTTTTCTTCTTTTAAGTTGTTTCATTTTTTTATTTTGTTTTTGGGAATAATTTGCACCATGCAAGCACAAAAAGGAAACGACGGCATTCACGGGGAAGAGTCAAGCAAAGATGAATGCCAAAAAGCTCAAGATTATTATTTTTCTTTTTTTGTTTAACTCCATTACCGTTTACCTCTACTTCTCCACCCACTCCGATCACTTCCATCACAACCAAACTGTAAATCCAATCACCAGCCGGACAGAAACCCACTTGTCGGATAAATTTCCAGTCATCACAGCAAAGCCCTGGCCAAATCTGCCGTCCTACCTTCCCTGGTCCCAAAATCCCCATGTTCCTTTCCGATCTTGCGAGGCCTACTTCGGTAATGGCTTTACTCGCCGTGTTGATGCTCTCGAACCCGCTAAATTATCTGGCCGGAAATTCATCTCCGGTTCCGGGGGTTGGTTTAGGTGCTTTTACAGTGACACTTTGTTGAGTTCGATATGTGAGGGAGGTGGGATTCGGATGGATGTGGAGAAGATTTTGATGTCAAAGGGAGGGGAAAAGTTGGAGTCTGTGCTTGGAAGAAGCGAATACGATGAATTGCCGGTGTTTGAAGCCGGAGCTTTTGAAATTGAGTCTACAGTTAGTTCTAAGATTGGAAAGAAGCTTGTGGATAAAGAGTTTTTGGATAGTTTCATCCCGAGAGGTGGCGTTTCAAGGCATACTATGCGTGGATTGATCGATTCAATTCGTGTAGTTAGAGCCAACGAGTTACAGTGTTCTGAGGTCAGGCATTGTAATTCATCAACTTTTAACTTTTCTTTCATTATTTTGTGGATAAAGTTTTGATCTTTTTATGTAATTTTATTCATGGAAATCTGTGATCTGGCTGGGTAATGGTCTATATTATTATTTAGTTCACTTGATGTTTTACCCTTCTTTAGAAAATTGTGTTGGGAGTGGTATGGGGCCGCATTAATGGGGTATCTGGGGATAGGGGAGGTGAATAAAGAAATTTGTCTGGGGTTTTGGTTCAGTCTTATAAACTATGCAGAAATATCCCCCTTGACTTTTGGATGCTGAGTTTGTGGCTTGCATATTGAAACATTGAGAGGCTTGTTTGCAGAATAAAAATGGAATGTTTTTCTCATGCTTGGAATTTTAGAGCTTGGGGTATTTACTCTACCCTGAATGCATCAGTGTACATTGAATCATCATGCCTGTGCAAGGTTAGGGACGGGTGCGGCCATCTCGGATTACTTTACATAACTTAACCTTATAGTTCTATAAGAGCTTGTGTAGTTTGTCACCTTTCTTTGCAGAGAAATATTGAATAAGATTGCACTGGCTATTATGTTATAGTCCTTAGTGTGATCTGATTGCATGCTAATGTTAGCATGGCCTTGGACATCATGTTTAGGCTTTGTATTATGTACCCATGAGGAAATTGATGTTATAAAAGTTGAAAAAACAGCAGAATTTTGCTTTGTTTCGCCTTTTTTTTTCTTCTTCTTCGCTTTATGCTGTTATAGCATGCTGTCTGATTTTCTAATTCTTGCAGTTCTTCATTGTTGTCTTCTTTTAGTGGGTTGAGGAGCCAACGATTTTTGTTACGAGATTCGAGTACGCAAACATTTTTCATACCTTCACAGATTGGTACAGTGCCTACGTGTCCTCTCGAGTAACTGGCTTGCCCTATCGACCACATCTGGTTTTTCTTGACGGTCACTGTGAGGTATGTGTATGGACTTTAAATGTTAGTACACCTGATGCAGTTCTTTTTTTTTTCCCTCAATTGAAAGTGATGTTGTTGTTCTTAATCAACAAAAGTTGACACCACCATTTTAATTAACAAACAGATCACAAGCACTTGAAGATACTAAATTATTCACAAGATTAACTAGTTTGAAGACAGACAAGAACTTTGCTTTGCCAGGCAACATAAGTAACCACAATCTGGACAAATAAGGGAGTATGGCAGGAGAGCAAAACAAAGGATAGCCTAGAAAGAGATACTGTAATATTTATACGGGTAAATACAAGGATCCAATTTGAAAATATAAATATTAAATTCAAAATGCAGAAGAAAAAGAGACTTGTGTTTCTAGAATCCAAAGTCAGCCCTTAGAAATCTGTTCCACTGGATTTTGTACCCCATCTTATTGAGCCTTTGACTTCTAATTAAATAAAGGAGCACTATTTTTATTTTAAGTCAAAAGCTATAAAAAAAATGCAGAATCTTCAAAATTTTAAAAAATGAACGCCAGGTTCAAGATCATAGTTAAAACCAAAAGAATCAGAAAATATCAAGCAGGCGATAAATCTCTTTAAGCGTAAAAATAATCTTGTTGGATTAGATTCCATAGTAATCATTCTACAGTGTTTTTCCTTACCATTGGTTTAAGTTCGTTATAATAACACATAATATTTTTTTGTTGGAGTAGAGCTCTCATTCTTTGATATAAGCATTGTGCTCATATAGTAATTGAATTTCTGGAAAATGTTGTCCTGTTATTGAATTTGTTGTTACTTCCTTAAATCTCAGCATGTAGAATTTTCCCCCCTTTTGAATTAAAGCCTGGATTCGCTAGTTCATTTATTGTTCTTTAGCAGCAGTTGACCTTCCCTCTGCATACTACTCTGCTGCAAATTATTTTCTATGGTTATGTGCTATTTACTCTACTTGGTTTTACGTTGTATATGTTACCGCCTGCTCCACGGTTCCATTTTTTGTGATATCTGAAATTACTTAAGCTGCTAGAAAAGTTAATTTCTAGTGAAGCATGTCTTAACTGTTCTGGAAAATGTATTGGTCTGAGCCATTACAATTATAAATGTTAAGTAATCGTTCTTGTTTCGCTACAATACTTGTTTATAGTTTGTGAGGGTTCTTGTATGAGACATTGCTTGATTTCATTCATGGGTTTATGCATCTATAAGGCCATCTACTCCCCAGTTCACTAATTAGGGTATACTTTTTTCCACGTTGTATTGATTTCTGTGTTTTCATGTTTTTTGTAGACACAATTGGAAGAGACATGGAACGCGTTATTTTCAAGTCTAAGATATGCTAAAAATTTTAGTGGCCCTGTTTGTTTCCGCCATGCTATACTTGCACCTTTAGGATATGAAACGGCATTGTTCAGAGGTCTAAACGAAGATATAGACTGCCGTGGTGCACCTTCACATGAGTTATGGAAACATCCTGATGATCTAAAGACTGCTCGATTGTCAGAGTTTGGGGAGATGATTAGAGCAGGATTTGGTTTACCCGTGGATCGTCACCGACCCTCAAGACCAGACTCAGATCATAATGTACTCTTTGTTAGGCGTGAAGACTATTTAGCTCATCCACGCTCGCATGGAAAGTTACAATCTAGGCTTAGCAATGAGCAACAGGTGTTCGACTCCATAAAGAACTGGGCTTTGAATCATTCAAATTGTAAATTGAACATAGTAAACGGATTATTTGCTCATATGCCCATGAAAGAGCAACTTCGAGCCATCCAAGATGCTTCGGTTATTGTTGGTGCTCATGGTGCAGGCCTGACCCATATGATATCTGCAACACCCGGGACTGTGATTCTTGAGATAATAAGTAGTGAATACAGACGCCCACATTTCGCGTTGATAGCCAAGTGGAAAGGGTTGGAGTACCATCCCATTTTCCTGGAAGGTTCATTTGCTAAAACTCAAGTGGTTATTGATAAACTCAGTGAAATCTTGAGAAGCCTTGCTTGTTGACAAAACAGATCATTTCTGATTTCGAAGAACAGCAACCATTGCTTTCCATGGTAAAAAACAGGCATTTTGCAGAGCTTGAGAACATGATCTAAGTGTATCAAATATGCAGAGCATGTAGAGAGCTTGGTTCTCGAGGAATTTGTGTCAGATAAATCTTTACCAGGCGCACGGCAACATTTCTTTACATCCTTTATGTTTTTTTCTTCTTCTTACATTATAGCAACAGGTTCTCTTGAAGAACATTTGTAGGCAATTCTTTATGAGATTCTAACTTACTAATGGAGTGTGACTGTGACACTTTTCATGAGGATTAATTTCCAGTTGATCAAAGAATTTATCTGTCATATGAATCTCATTGACATAACAATTCAGTTGTTAAGTTAGATGGATCTTTTGTCTTCTTCACATACCCTAAGAGGTTAATGAGCATTTTTTCGTGTCACAATTCATGCTTGTAATTCACAAGAAAGAACACTTCATAGACTATGTGTAACATCCCGACTTTTCAGAAAAGGGGTATAAAAGTCCTTTTACGATTTTATGTGTGTCTCGATAATTTTAATGGGTTATGCTTTTATTAAATGAATAGAGTCAATAAAATTGTTAAAGGGTATTTACGGTATTTTAAATGTGTAACTTTTATTGAGGGCAAAACGGAAATTTAACCACCCCTATAAATACCTCTTATAACCTAAAACTCTTCTCATTTTTTCACTTCTCCAAATTTTCCTACGGCTGAGTGAAAAAAAAGAAAAAAGAAAACGAGAGGAAAAAGAAGGAGAAAACAATGGATACTTTTGGGCATATCTCCGCGACCGTTAATCCGTTTTGAAATCCGAAAGTACCGCTGGAACCGTGAGAGGACGAGGATCGTTTTGATACCAGAATTTGGGTCTGATTCTCAGGTATGTTGGAGTTGAATTTTCTGCTGCGAATTCATGAAAAGGATCATGAATTCGTGTTCTAGGGCTTTGTTTCGTAGTTCTTTGTTTAGAGGTTTTGATCATCAATTAATTTATGTTAATTGGGATCTTTTAGATCATGTTTGAGGTCTGTTTAAGTGCTGCTGAGTTTGGTTTCGTTTTGGCCCCAATCGTGGTTTCAATCAAGCCTTGTAGATCTTCTTGGTGTAATTCGTAGAATCTGTGTTTTGGGGCTGCTGTGCTTTGAAGGTGGCAAGGAATCGTTTTTAACATGTGAGATGCTCTTCCTAATGTTTAATTAAGTTTATGATTTTTAAGGTTGAGTGTTTGTGGTGTTTTAAATGCTAGATATCATGTCTACTTGTTGTTAGATGAATATGTGATGTTTAGTTGTGTAAAAGTTGTACTTTTATGCTATTTTGATGAGTATATGGTTGAAGAACATGTTTGGTTTGGGTTAGAAATCGTAAAGTACAGAAATTGCAAGTTTTAGGTTTTTCTGATGCACAAGAGTATGCTTGACCAGGGCAAGCGCACTCCTGTGCCGGCTGAATGAAAAACAGAATGTTTACTGAGAGAACAAGCGCACGCTTGCTCAAGGCAAGCGTACACCTGCTCAAGGCAAGAGTACGCCTGCTCAAGGAAAGTGTACACCTGTGCTTGCTGAATGAAAAATAGAATGCTATTAGTTACCCAAGCGCACGCTTGACCAGGGCAAGCGCACTCTTGACCCAGTTTCTCATGAAAATATGTGTTTTAATACTATACTTGGTTTAGGAACGTTCTAATGGATCTAATAACGTTAAATGAACTTGAACAAGCCCTGATTAAGCTTCTGATACGTTTAGTTCCGGCACCGAATGTACTCTTCAAGGGAGTTGAAGTTCGGGACCGTCGGAAGAGTATGATTGTAAAGTTTGTACTTTCTGAACATCATACGTTGTAACCTTTGGAGAATCGTCGTTGTAATCTATACAATTCAGCTATAGTCGGTTGGTATTCTATTCTAGTAGCATTTATGAGTTTTTACCCGAGCCTTTTGGGCTTCTGTTGCTTTAATTTTGATACGACGACGTAGAGGCTGGCGTATAATAATGGATTTATTTAATGTTATACGCGCCGAACGTTCTCTTCCGGATAAGGGCTCGGTATCCGGGAGCGGGGCGTTACACTATGCGTCTAGGAAGAAGAAAAGTTGATTTAGCAGTCGAACTTTCTTAGTAGCAGTCCTATGAGGATGTCCTACGAGGATTCTGATGGTTGTTCGTGTGGTTAAAGTGAAAAGGATGCAACCGTTAAACGGAGCAGCTTTGGAGGTTGTTCGTGTGGTTAAGTGAAAGGATGCAACCAATAAACAGAGCAGCTATCAATTACAACAATAAACGAGAAAACTCTTGGAATGAGATAAACGCTCAAGGTTCCTAGACAGATACAGTGAATGAGGGGAGAATGAAAGACTGTTCCGGGAATGAGACGTAACAAATGTATTTGTTTTGTCAACAAGCAATACTTATCAAGATTTCACAGTTTTCACTGTTTTCACTGTATCCGGGAATGAGACGTCACAAATGTGTCTTTATGCGCGGTCTCCCCTAAATAAGCATGCATGTCTTTATGCAGGAGATAAGATTGTTCGAGTTTGGGACATTGGTAAGAAGGATGTTTTGCCTACGCAAGACATCCTTTCGTTAAGGAAAGTGAACATTATTTTTGTTCTTGCGGACGATGTCCTTCTCGAAAAAGATGTTGACGATGATGGAGCAAAGTGGACAGCTTTACATTGTACTCTCCCTCTTATTGTCTCTAGATGATTCTCAAGTAAAAATCTTGAGAATGAATGGTATTTTGTTTTATCTTTTTTCAAACATTTGTTTTAATTTTTTATTTTTTTCCCAAGTATTTGGTATTTCATGAGGTGTGTCTATCATTGACTTGTTTAACAAATATTTTACATTGAACAATGTTTCATGTGCCATGTTTCATCATTTTAAGCAAGATATATATGTGTTTGATTCACAGTATAAGAGCATTCGAGCATGAGATGACGCTGTAAAGAGGACGACAACATCATGAAATGTGACATCTTTACAGCAACATCCTATGCTCGAATGCTCTTATATTGTGAATCAAACACATATATATCTTGCTTAAAATGATGAAACAGGGCACATGAAACATTGTTCGATGTGCTTTTCATTGTGTCGATTTCCCAACCTTTATTATCAGGAAAAAAAAATTGTTATACAAGTCAATGATAGACACTCCTCATGAAATACCAAGTACTTCAAAAAAAAATTAAAAAAAGGTTTAGAAAAAAAACAGATAAAACAACATACCATTCATTCTCAAGATTTTTACTTTAGAATCATGTGCACCAGAGACAATAAGAGGGGGAGTATAGTGTAAAGCTATCAACTTTGCTCTATCGTCATCAACGTTCCTCACGACGGCATTGACACCACTAAAGAAAAATGACTTCTTCTGACTAAAAAGAAGGACATCGTCCGCAAAAACATAAACATTGTTCACTTTCTTTGACGAAAGGATGTCTTCGGTATGGAAACATACTCTTACCTATGTCTCAAACTCGAACAGTCTTATCTCCTGCATAAAGACATGCATGCTTATTTAGGGGAGACCACGCATAAAGACAGATACATTTGTGACGTCTCATTCCAGGATACTGTGAAATCTTGAGAAGTATTGCTTGTTGACAAAACAGATACATCTGTGACGTCTCATTTCCGGATACCGAGTATTTATCTCGAAAAAAACGCCAACACGTATAAAATTATATTTTTGTCTAATTTTATACATAAACTTGACATCATGGTAATCAAAAAACAATTCAAAAACTTAAGTGACTCGAGAATATTTCCAAGATTGAAGAAGAGGTTACAATGCAGCCAAGAAACTAGTAATTAAGATCTATTACTACATAAGAAATTCTAGTGATAAAAAAAAAAAATCAATCACCCTGCCCACCCACCCACAACCTCCGGTGACACCCGTCCACCCCACCGTAATCCACCACCGCCACCCTCCACCGCACCATCACCCGTCACTGCCGATACCTACCATGTCCCTGCCCTCATCACAACTCACTACATCATAACCTAACTCACAACCATCATAACCCACCACTGCCACAATAAGTGGTATCGCACTCCACACCACTCTCATCACCAATACAACCACAACCACCACTATTGCACACCTCACATCATCCGCGCCATCCATCACCGCCCACCACACTATTATCACGCACGCTCATTACCCACCGTGTCACTTTTCACATCTAAAACAATCTTACACATTTTATTCTATTTCATGTCAAATATAAAAATGAAATCACACCGTAAAAGTCACGTGTCGAAAATTTTATTTTTAGATAATGACGGAAGCAGGGTGTTAGATATTTCGTCCCTACCTTTGAGAAGTTAACTTTTATTTTCATATAAATTCTATACTATTAATAGGGATTCTTAAAAATAAAAATAAAAATTCTATACTATAAATCGGAATTAAGAATGGGTAAGTTTTGGATATATTGTTTGGGCCGACAAAGTTCCTCTGGGATGACAACACCTGTATATTTGCTCCTCATGCACAGGGTTGCCACGTGCTACTCCCTACTGCAAACTCCCAGCATTCCCCGGGCTTGTTTTTGTTTGTTTCCAACATTCGCTTCCTTGGGAAAACAAATAATACACAAAAACTATTTCTCACCATCTGATCTGATGTTAGTACTAGTAAAAAACTTTTGTGCTATCGAAGAAGAAGAAGAAAATAGATGCAGGTGGAGCTAAAACGTTGAGTTTAGAAAATGGGGTTTGCCGAATTAATAGGGACCAACCTAGTTGAGGGACATGCACAAGTTGTTTCATTGACACTATTTATTGCTTTGCTTTGCCTATGTTTAGTCCTCGGACATCTGCTCGGAGAAAGCCACTGGTTTAATGAATCTATTACTGCCATCGTCATCGTAAATTTCCCCTCTTTCTTCTTTCTTTTATTTTTCTGCTTTTTTTTATTTTTAATTTATTTATTTGAATAAGATAGCTAGGAAGGTGTGGTAGTAGTAAAGGTTTTAGGGATTTGGAGCTTGCGGGTGGTGCTAAGTGCTAACTCACACTAGCTATAGTAAGAGATTTTAGTGACACATTGAGTTTGGAATCCTCACATTTGCATGAAAATCCCCCTCTTTTTTAGAGAAGGATGAATCGCTCCCGAAAAAGGAATATATTGATTCTCTCCATTAATTGGTTGGACCGTAGGTGTGATGATTTACTTCACAGGTGAGGCTCTAATTGATTCCCTCCAATTGGTTGGACCGTAGGTGCAATGATTTACTTCACGGGCGAGGTCTCTGGTTCAAGTCCAGGATCCCAACTGCGCCAGGGAAAAGAATAGAATAGAAGCAGCATCTTGATTCGAGAAAAAATATACTAATATATGTACTATGTATTTTGTTTGCCCCGACCCCTTAATTTCTTTATTTGGCTCTTTAAAATTTCATTGTCCCCTTAATTACACCCTGAGATCCTGCGTCCAACACACTTAAGTATATATGATAGGCCTAATATGATGTATTGGTCAATCACTATACACTTTAGTAATTAACACTAGTATGATAGTACGATGATTAACTAGTCATTGACGGATTAGATAAATTCCCTATAGCGTAATGGAGTGTGTTATGGTAATTAATTTGGATTTGTTTAAAGCTTTGTAAGTTTTAAGACAAGTGTGTTTTTGTTTGATGTTGTTTTAATAAGGGATGTTCAACTGCGGGAATAATCCTGCTAGTGAGCAAGGGGAAGAGCTCTCATTTATTGAGATTTGATGAGGAACTGTTCTTCATATACCTCCTTCCACCCATAATCTTCAATGCTGGGTAAGCTCTGGATATATAGATAGCACTTACGTACAGGTTATATATATATACAAATTCAAACCGCGCCGGCCGTTCAAATAACATGTTTTGGTGTATGCTTTTAATTTTGAAAATTCAACAGATTTCAGGTGAAGAAGAAACAGTTCTTCCATAACTTCTTCACAATTATGATGTTTGGAGTGGTTGGTGTATTCATTTCTTCAGCCATTATTACTGCAGGTAAATAGGTTGGTGTATTCACTTTTCATTTGGAGAACATTTTGGGATAATGTTACACCCGATCGATCCACACTAAGTGATTTTAATCCATTAATCACACGAGGGCCCCACGAATCGATATATAGGTGCCACTGTATGATCAATGGCCGATCGAAAGGCTTTTGAAGTGGATTCAGGCAGTGCATATATTATCCAGCATGTTGACTATGTGGTTTTGTGTGGGGCAAGGTAGGGTAAGGGGAGGTGGGGGGAGTGCATATGCTAAAGAGATATATTGTTGTTCCTGTTTGGATAAAATGTCTTGTGTGGGTGATAGGCAGCTGGTGGCTATTTCCCAAGTTTGGTCTTGTCGGCTTGACTGCACGTGACTATCTAGGTTCGATCCTGTCTTCTGGATACCGTATCTATTAACATTAGTTCATTTTGGCCTTCAACTGAGTGCCTACTTTTCTTTGATATATATTCAGCTATTGGTTCCATATTTTCCTCAACGGATACAGTGTGTACGTTGCAGGTATCTCATGTTGCTTTTCTTTTCTTTTCTCCTCTGAGAAACTTTAACTTTAGCAAACTGGTGTATTAATTCTGGATTATATAACGGTATAAAACGCATGCAGGTTCTCCATCAAGATGAAACTCCTTTACTATACAGCCTAGTTTTTGGTGAGGGAGTTGTTAACGACGCAACATCAGTTGTTCTCTTCAATGCTATTCAGAAGCTGAATATCAATAAACTTCAGGGCCGAGCAGTCGCTCGTATCTTTGTTGACTTCTTATATTTGTTTTCCTTGAGCACACTTCTTGGGATAGTGGTAAGTTTTGCTCTTCTTAGTTTTGGTTTAGTTAGTTTTGAAGTCTAGCTAGATGAACTGTAGGTGATTGTATCCTCTTGACCTGTAAAGTTCGAACACGTGCTATTATCTTTTAATTGATTATGCTGTTTTCCATGTTGTCTGCAGGCTGGTCTATTGACTGCTTATGTACTTAAAGCTTTGTACTTTGGAAGGTAAAAATGTGATGGCCATGCATATAAGTTCTATTGAGCTGAGTTTTTGGTGTTATATACAAAAGCCCTTGTACTATATCCGTCTATATAACAGACGTTTATTAGTTTTTGTGTCTATTCCTTCTTTTCCCGCAGACATTGCACTGTTCGCGAAGTTGCTCTCATGGCTTTAATGGCTTACCTCTCATACATGGCGGCGGAGGTAAAAGACTTGCGACTATATTTTATATATTGAGCTATGAATGAATTAAGTTATCTGAACTTGAAGATCATATTGCGAGAAGATCCTCTTGAAAAGTTGATTGTACATGTTGAACTACCATCTCTCCCAAAAGCTTAAGTTGATTGAGAGGCAGATAATTAACATGTTATGTATATTTCAACAGATTGTATCAGTTAAACACAAGATTTTTTTGGTTTTGTTGTCTCTGGCAGTTATGCAGGCTGAGTGGTATTCTGACGGTGTTCTTTGCTGGGATTCTCATGTCTCACTACGCGTGGCATAACTTGTCTGAAAATTCCAAAATTACAACCAGGCATGTATATATGAATCAAGTAGGCCGCTTGTCTCTTCAAAAGAAACTGCATTTTTTTTTTCTGTCTGGTTTGAGTTGCTAATTCAAAAGATCTCTAATCCAAGAAGTATTTTTTAGTCCATCCTGAGCCATGCATGTCATTCATTGCAGGCATACGTTTGCAATGATGTCCTTTATTGCTGAAACGTTTATATTCTTGTATGTGGGAATGGATGCTTTGGACATTGAGAAATGGAAATTGAGTACATTGAGGTACGTAAATGCGTCTTTTCCTCATTTGGCTACCGTTAAGTGTTACCAGTAACCTACAAGTTTGCCTACTCTGTTTTATATATAAAGAAACAGTAGTCCAACATTACAATACAGCAATGCCTACTCTTATATTACTGGTCTTTTTTTTTTGTGGTGTTTCAGTTTTTGGACATCGCTGCTTATCTGTAGCACAGTGATGATTCTGATACTACTTGGACGTGCAGCATTCGTCTTTCCTCTATCTGCACTTTCAAATTACACAAACACAAGTAAATCACCCTCATCGATGATTACAATCAAGCACCAAGTACGTTGTTACGTTGTTACGTTGTCTAACGATTTTACAAAAAGAACCCGAGACCATTCCGTATTTTAATCCTTAATAATCCACTTTTGTCTGAACAGGTTATAGTTTGGTGGGCTGGACTCATGAGGGGAGCTGTTTCCATTGCATTGGCTTTTAAACAGGTATACATATCGTCTTAACGACTATTTATAGAAATTTTATTTTACATATACATGCGGTTGCCTACGGGTTCTTGCAGTTCACGTATTCTGGTGTTACAATGGATCCAGTCAACGCCACCATGATCACCGTAACAGTTATTGTTGTGCTTTTCAGTACTACAGTTAAGTCTTGAGCTGTTAGAAGTGTTTTTTTTTTTTTCTTTGTTGGAATATTGAATATTGTTACTGTTGGCTCGGTTCGGTTCGGCTCGGTTTGATGATCAATAATGTATTATACCGGAATGGCAGGTGTTTGGATTATTGACAAAGCCACTAGTGAACCACTTACTTCCTGCGCATGCAAATCCGCTAGATCGTGAGCCTACCATCTCCAAGGATGATTTGACACTCCCATTGCTTTCTTTTGAAGAATCGGCTAAAACAAACGTGTTGAAGGCAAAGGATAGCTTGTCGATGCTTATAGAAAGGCCTGTGTACACTATACATTCGTATTGGAGAAGGTTTGATGATGCTTACATGAGACCGATATTTGGAGGACCAAGAAATAGTCATGGACACATCAACAACTCTGAAACATGATCTGGATGCAGGCAAATCCGGAGACAGATGCTAGCTTTTCTTCTTTTTTATGTATGTAACGAAAACGCTTTACAGTCTAATGTCTTGCCTAAGAGTTGGAGATAGTAATCAGGAAAGCTTGATGCTACCAGTCCACACTCCACAGTATATATTTGTAGAAAACTGGAGCTAGCTAGTTGGCTGTGGATTATGTTAATTTATTAGAAAAAAGAGTCGAACGATTTCCTAAAAGCCTTGTGAAAATGCATTGCATGTTCTGTTCATGAGGTAGGGTTGCAACATATCATTCATACACTTCTGGAAAGTGGCTGGTGCATTGGCGAGGCCAAAAGACATCATAGTGTCCTTGATGAGTGACAAAGGCAGTCTTTGGGATGTCTTCACATCTCATTCTGGTCTGGTGAAAACCTGATTTGACTATTTTGCTAAAGTACCTTGTAGACCCTAGTTCTTCCGACAACGACTCATCAATGACAGTGATTGGGTATTTATCTTTGATTGTCAGCTCGTTAAGCTTCCTAAAATCCACACACATTCTCCACGTACCGTCCTTCTTCTTAACTAGTAACGTATGGGAAGAGAAAGGGCTGAAACTGTGTTGTATGATGTTCTGTTCCGACATCGGTTCAATAAGGGACTCCAACCTCTTGCTTCTGTAAATGTGGATATCTGTAGGGCCTGCCCTTTGAAAGGTTTTGTACCAGGCTTAAGTTGATTGGAATGTTCCGACTATCTATCAGGTGGCATAGTGGTAGGAGCTGCAAACACATCTGAAAAATTGGTCAAGTACCAAACTGATTCTTCAACAGGGGTCTGTGCTTGCTTTTTGTTCACCACTTTGGATGAAATTAAGGCATCCAAATACTCCACATGCTCCCTTTTTAATGGCCTTTCATAGGTTTTCCATTGATGACCCCGAGTTCAGCTCCTATTATGATCCATCTTAGTACCACCTTTTCACCACTTCTATCAAATTGTAACTCCGTAATTATAAATAGTATTTATAACAAAGATTATATAAGAACACAATAACGTTGTTGGAAAATGATATGTCCACTACACATATTGGTAGTGGACATTCACTACTATTTTATAGCCATTGATTAAAGTGCAGAGATATTGATTAAAATATAGGACCATTGAAATCAATGGATGAAAATTGTGTTGTGAATGTATCACCTTCCAACGTGGTTAAGCAAAATATCTACCTAATTCAACCAAAATCAATCCGAATAATAGATGATCCATAAATATTATATTTTAGGTAATTATTGAGAAAAGATCTTCTCATTAAATGCCAGGATTTGTTGGGATTTTATCTTTATTATTATTCATTGTAGCCGTGATATGAGGCATTTATCTTTTATTCTGTTTTCCTAATTCTGTTAGGATCTCACACGTACCTAGAGTCCTAACTAGTCAAGACTCATAAATCTAGATGTATAAATACCTCCTTCCAGTGATAAATAAAATATCGAAGCCTTAGTTAAAAAGGTTTATTCTTTTTAACATGGTATCAGAGCCTTCCCACACAAAAACTCTTTACCGTACATAATTCCGATGAACTATCGGTCAGCTTTCACCGGAGAAAGGCCACTACCTCTGGGGGCACCCTCTCCGAAGGATCATCGACTGGAATAGAGACACAACTCCTAACCAGCGATGACAACTCAAAAAATTCTGGTCCAATTCTACTCCCTGCCAGAAAACTAGATGGCAAGAATTACCTTGAATGGGCACAGACTGTCACACTCTATTGTGGGTTTGGAGGTGCGGAGTGCACGCTCATATAAGTGTTTACGAGTTTACGGGTATAAATGATCAAGTAGAGTTCGTAAAACAAACTTAAAAGACACGAAAATTCGGTTTTGGAAAAACGAGTGCGTGACACGGCGGCCGCTGTGACACGGCGCCCGCCTGTGGAGTCGTTTCCAGGCAAAATGTTGAACAGGTTCTTGTTCAGTTTTCAGGTCCTCACAGAGTCACAGGCGCCCGCCTGTCTTTCATAGGCGCCCGCATGTGGCCCAGAAAAGCGAATTGGTGTGTCTTTTCCTGTTTTTCCAACAGTTTTTCTTAATAACACCTTTCCACAAAGGTGTCTCTTACACAAAACGTTTTTAACCAACAACTTCTGATCCTAGAAGGTATAAAAACTAGTTTTACTTGTTTTAAAACTTACTTGAAAAACAAAAAACAATACTTGATCATTTTGAGAGAAAACTTTGAAAACATTTTCAAGTGTTCTTATCTTGAGTGTTAAAAATTTCTACAAAACTCCATTAGTGTACTTTTCTTTTGGTGCCAAAAAGAAAAGGGCAAACGTAGTCTTATCTCACAAAGGTATTCGTGCAACCCGGGGCATTGAATAAGGGTCGAATAACTTTTGTAGGAAAGTGTTCCAACACAATTCTACGTCTTATCAATTTCTAATTTCTTGCGATACAGTTTGACATTGTTGTTTACATTCCCTTGAAAGCTTTTTTTAACAACAATACACACACATATATATGGGTTGAGTTGGGTTCAAATATGTTCTTTATGGTACAACTCATACTCAACCCATGAAATGTGGGTCAAAACATATAAAAACCATAATCATCCCAAATCCATTTTTATCCCGCAATTACAAGTTGAGTTAGGTTAAAATAGGTCGGATTGGGTCGGGTTGTGATTTTTTGTTCACCCCTAGCCACAATTTTTCCGAATGTAATGTGTCAATGAGATTGTTGTACCACTACTAAAAAACTATAGGAACTAGTTTAAGATTTTTCTTTGTGAGCCATTGCATCCGCATAACCAACGACATCTAAATTCGATTGGTTTGAATAAAATAATCCGATTTTCAAACAAAAAAAAGAATAAAATAATCCATGGTCTATTATCCGATGTATATACTAGAAAACATGTTAGATTAAATTCCAATGTCACCTCATTGAAGCTGAGCTAAACCTGACTAACAAGTTCACTAGGTAATTTAGTGCACGAATAGCACTGATGGATGGTACTTCAGTACCAAAAATCTATTCATTTTCTTCACACGATCGACATGGATTCTTATTAATATCAAGTGATTTACCGACCATTGAGATACTCGGTGGATGTGTTTTATCCATATAATTCATTTTCAATTTTTTCTGTGTATATGAGCATTAGCATGCATCTGCTTCTTTATTTTTCACTTTTATCTCTACGATAGATCGAGTTGGAAAATAGGGAAGAAGGAAAAATGCTTCTGCATCAGTCTCCTTATCCCCACATTAGATTAGGGAAAATAAATAGCGTCACCTCAAATTAAGGTGCTACTGTAGCAATCCTTACATTTATTTTATTGTTGTTTCTCTCCCTCCTTACCACAATCCTTACTTTTTTATTATTGAAATAGTTGTTTATGGTTAAAGAATTAATATTTTGATGTTGTAGGATAGAGATGCTGATGTTGAGTATTTTGAATTTAGTTGCTGTAAAATAAAATGAAATGTATTTTTTAATAGTATTTTTAGAGATAGGGAATTTGATGCTAACGCTCTAAGTAGATTGATGTAAAAAATCTCACCTTCCAGATGTTCAATATGTACGGCAAGGCAAAAGTTTGTTTTATCAAAATCTTTGACTTCAAACTCTTTCTTTAGATAATCTATCACTTTTAAAACTTCTTTAGGATTTGTAACAATGTTAAGTCATCGACATATGCAGAGATATTATCACAAATTATAAGCCACTCTTTTTAATAAAAACACTTGGGCAATTAACTTTATTATTTTAACCTACCTTGATTTTAAATTCAGTAAGATGATTATACCACATTCGTCTAGATTCTTTTAATCCATACAACGTCTTTTGTAACTTGATGAAATAAATTTTTCGAGGATTCAATTTGTATGCTTCAAGCATGTTGTGTATCCTTCATGTATCTTCATATAAACATCACTATCGAGGATTATGTTTTTTTGTAACCAATACGAGACCTTTGTGAAAAATCTCGGGCTATAAGTCGTGTTTTATATCTCACAATTTCATTTTTCTCATTTTTCGCATGAATATCCATTTGAATCCAACTGAGTTTATTTATGGACACAGATCCAATAAAATAGTATTTTTCTGGTGAATTTAATTCTAATTAAATGACATCTTGCAATTTCGACCATTCTTTCCTATTTCAACAATCCCTAATCGATATCCTTCCTGGTCATCATTTTCTCACATGATTTTCTCAAAGATACCATCAATAATCGTTTATGCTCGGTTCCATTTTCTTGTGAAAGTTGCATAATTTATTGAACTTTCAATGCATTTACCATTTATGGGGTTTATATTCTTTGGAACCAATAGGTCTACCATATTTCCGACGTGGTATAGATTCATTTCGATGTTATATTTTCATGTCTTTCTTGGCATTCTATTCCAGCCGGGGCATATAAGATTTGGTGACTCTTTTAGAGTCATTGCACACGGTAATTGATTTTCTATCTTCAGCAAATAAATAATCTTTTAAACCACTAATTGACATGCACTTGTACGAGGATCAATAAATTATAATGTTGTATTCTAAGAGATTACATGTTTGTTTCTATAAACTTAATATTCATATTTTCCCCCTAATATAGGAAAATCAGTTTCATCAAAATGGGAGTCCGTAAGCATGTAGTAATCAAGTCATCCGTCAAAGGTTTAAAGATATCTAATGATATACATTGAATCATATCAACATAAATGGCCAAACTTCTTTATGAGCCTATTTTAGTACGTTGAGCTGCTTGCATAGTTGACACATAAACTACACATTCAAACATTTTAATAAAGAATACATTTTAAGTAGGATATAAATCTTAGTAAAACTAGGATTTGTCATTTAAAGGAATTTTTAGACCAAAAAATATTTTAATAAAGAATATATGTTAGTGTTTTTACAATGTGTTGTGGTTAAAATATGTACGGCAAGTGTATTAAAACCTTTTTTTTTAATAGAGAAAACTAGCAACTTTATTAAATCGCATCCGCCAAACAGACGGTAATAACATGTCGGAGGCTCATCGCCCAATGAATTCTATCATGAGCCAACAAAGCATGTCTTGTTAGCAAACCTTTTAAACTTGATACTACAGCCTTGTAAAATTTCTTCTTATGAGTATCCAACAAACCAACATAATAAGAATTTTTCACATTTTCATAATATTTTAGGAAAGAAAAATCCTTCCGCTTTTTTTTTTTTTTTTTTTTTTTTTTTTTTTGAGGTCATCCTTCCGCTTTTTAAACTGTCACATTAAAAAACTGGTTTTGTTCATATATACTACATATGTCATCGTAGAATACCAATATAATAGTTGTTATTATTTTTTCCACTTTTACCCCTACACCACAATTAAACTAAATTTTACTTTTTCAATGCCATTCATGAAAACAAAAGAAAAAAACTTTAATTCCCCAAGCTTGGAGAACTCCAACAACCTTGAAAAGTGGTTGTTGTTTGCGGATTCCTTGAAACATTATTGACTAACACAAATTCTAAGTTTAGAATTAAAAGTGTCTCTTAAGAGTAATATACGGGCATGGGCGGCTGCAAAATTCTAGAACACGGATCGGAGATCGAAAACGGCACATCGAATTTAGCGGGTCAAGGGATTAATTTTAAAAAATCCTAAAAGTATTATGGTCAAGGGTCAATTTTCATAAAATTTAGCGGGTCAGTTAGTATAGAATATATTTTTTTGTGGGGGGGGGGGGGGGGGGGGGGTAGGGGTTTGCTGCCCCGTAACCCTCCTCTTTGGAGCCGTCCCTGGATACGGGTACAATAGTTATGCCACAACGGTGATCTGCACCGTTGATAATAATGTGTACGTCTGAATTGATCATATGTAAATCTAACTTGATCAACGGTGCATATCACCGTTATGTAACTCGTCGTGGCACAACCGTTGTGCCCGTATCATTACTCGTATTTTAATTGATAAGAGAGAATATGTAAATGTTAAGAGAAGGATAACTTTGTCCTTTAACGATATAATTCAGATACATTAATATTTTTTTAATTATACGAATAAACCTAAAGTGATTGATAAGAAAAACATAAGGAGTATCATCTTAAGGTTGAAATTCGAAGGAATTTATGACAAACCGATACATCTCAAATCTCCAACGTATGATTTATCTTTGCTTGGTTGCCTTGTTACAGACTGCTTGTGCATTGCTAAAGTTTTTGTCTCATGCTCGTTTACTTTCATTATACACAGTGGCTTAAAACTGTATAATACAAATTGGTTTTCATTGATTCAATTGATTGAGCATAGGTACAATATATAGTGTACAAAATACTTGGTCTCCAAGCAATAAATAATAAAAGATAAATATGACATAAATATATAAACTAATGATAATTACGTAGTGTCTTCGAGAGTAGTCTCAACACGCCCCCGCAATCCCACGGGAACAGAGCGGACGTGGAGATTGGTCTTTAACAAAGTGAAACGAGGATTGCCAAGCGGCTTGGTGAGGATATCGGCGAGCTGATCTTTAGAATAAAGAAAGGCGATTTGAACGAGCTTGGAAGCAACCAATTCCCGGACATGATGAAAATCAATCTCAATGTGCTTGGTGCGAGCATGGAAAACAGGATTAGCGGCGAGATAAGTGGCACCAATGTTATCGCACCACAGAGTAGGGACGGTAGATAGTGACACAGCCAACTCACGGAGAAGTGCACAAATCCACTGAACCTCTGCAGCAGTGTTGGAGAGAGATTTGTATTCAGCCTCAGTACTGCTTTTGGAGACTGTCTGCTGTTGTTTCGAACGCCAACTGATCAATGAAGAGCCAAGGAAGATGCAATAAGCCCCGACAGAACGACGGTCGTCAGAGTCCGCAGCCCAATCTGCGTCGGTGAAGGCATGCAATGCGAGGGAAGAGGCCGGAGTAAGGTGAAGGCCATCAGAGATGGTGTGCTTAAGGTACCGCAGGATGCGTTTGACAGCCATTCAGTGATCATCGGTGGGGGAGTGTGATGATACGGGATTTCACCCCTCCACGTGGAATTATCTAATTGGTCCAACTGGCGTGTGAAGAGTCCAAGTCCCTAGTACTCACCTCGAGTCGGATAAGAGACGAGTCAGTGAAGACCGCAGCAGCCAACAGGTTATACAAGTGTCTCATCTCGAACCATCCATGTCGGTGGTATACGAGTCGAGACCAAAGTTCCAGCCCAGCTTCACAAGCCCAATATCCCTGGGATTACTTGGGCAAGGCCCAATAAGGGTAATTATGTCAATAGACTAAACCGCCCCAAGTTTAGGGCAGAAGAAGGGCTTATGCCTATAAATACACAGCTCCAGGAACTACGTAAGGCTTGATTCCTGGACATTACACAGGATACGTAGGCAATCCAAGATACATTCTTGGACTCAGCCATAAAACCCTAAAATCACCCCCAAAATCATCTTTGATTCAATCATCCCTAGATTAAATTGACCCGAAATTATACATAACAAAATCCAGCATCGTCATTGGCGCTAGAAGGAGGGCCTTCTATCGGTGATGGATCAAGGAGTGATGGTGGTCAAGTTAATAGGCAGAAACATGCTAGAAACGCAGTCAGATCCGAGCTTATTGCCGGAGTTTCAACCGTTGGAACAAGAATTCCACCGGTCCGATTGAAGAATAAGGAGGGGCGAACAAACCCTCCAAATTTCGTGCCGATCGGAGTCCGTTTGGATACCCGATCGTTGCCGGAAAGATGCTGCTATATCACCAAAAACGCAGCGAGATCGGCTGCTAGTTTATGGAGTTTCAACCGTTGGAACAAGAATTCCACCGGTCAGAATGAAGAAGAAGGGGGTTCAAAGAAGCCCTCAAAATTTCAGACCGATCAGAGCGCGTCTTGATGCCCGATCGTCGCCAAGAAGTTGCGGCTGTATAAAAAACGCAGCAGAACCCTAATTGGGAGTAGACAGGTCGGCAGCCTATTGCCGCCAGTTGAACCGTTGGAAAATCAATCCCTCCGGTCAGAATCAATTATTAGGAGGACCGAACAAGCCCTCAAAATTTTAGGCCGATCGGAGTTCGTTTGATTTCTCGATCGTGGCAAGGAAGTTACTGCGAGGCACCGAAAACGCAGCAGAATTCTGGACAGCAGCTGCCAGATCGGCGGCTTATTCCCGAAGATTGAGCCGTTGGAATACAAATTCCACCGTTCAGTTTGAAGAAGAAGAAGGGACGAACAAACCCTCAAAATTTCGTACCGATCGGAATCCGTTTCGAGGTCTGATTGCCACCAAAAAGACACTGCTGTGGCGCCTCAGAAAGCTGCGAGTTGTCTACCGTATCTAGCTATCCGCGAAGCGAGTTCTCGAGCTCCAAGGATCGAGCCGAGCTCTTTAGCTCTCCGGGTTCTTACGATTGTTATTTTAAATTCTTATATACTCTCGTAAGTCTTTATTATATGTGTAATGTTTTTATCACAATCGCATTGCACCACAAAGACTTGAGATATCGAGCACCGTCATTCGAGCTCTACGGACTCGTCTTGCCCTACATCCGAGCTCGGCTCGGCATCATACTTGGAGCTCTCTCGAGCGTATCTTTTATAAGACCGAGCTCGGCTCGGCATCATATTTGGAGCTCTCTCGAGCGTATCTTTTATAAGACCGAGCTCGGCTCGGCATCATCTTTTATAAGACCGAGCTCGACTCGGCATCATATTTGGAGCTCTCTCGAGCAAATCTTTTATAAGACCGAGCTTGGCCTCGGCATCATATTTTGGAAATCTCCTAGCCGAGCGTGGCGGGACGAGCCTTCTTATTTCGGAACTCGCCCCACGGTAGAACGACGCTAACAAACTCACAATCGATAACGAGTAGTCGCTAGAAGTATAATGAAGACCACAGGTAATCATCATACTTCGGGGGCAACAGACGATATGCGAATATCGATAAGCGACAAGCAAAATACGGTAAAAATTGAAGTAGAACAAAGCTCGGCATCATATTATACAAAACCGAGCTTGAACGGGCATCATCTTTTATAAGACCGAGCTCAGCCTCGGCATCGGCATCTTATTCTGGGAACTCTCCCCACAGTGGGTTGAGCTATCTTATTTTGGAACTCTCTCCACGGCAGGTTGAGCTATATTATTTTGGAACTCACCCTACCGAACTGGAGGGTCGAGCTATCACATTTGGAGCTCAACTTGAGCGGATCTTTATAAAACCGCAGGTCGGCTCGGTCTCATATTTGCAGGTCAACTTGAGCGCATCATTAATCAGACCGAGCTCGCCTCGGCATTATATTCGGAGCCCATCCTAAAGGATCGTATGGAAGCACAGTGCCTCGAACTTGGCACGCCACCAACCTCAGGAAATATTATATTATGCCTTACTTACAAGTCCAGGTGATTAAAAGATAAAAGAGGCAAAAGTCAACCACCACAACGAATCCTCGATACGATGGAGTTGGAATAAAAGGTGAATAAAGCCAAGTCACGGACAGGCGGTTGCTTATATCACTCCCGACACCGCCAATAAGCCACGATGCGAGGCGGTTGGAAGATCCCACGTTGGATACCTTATTCGACCAGATCATAAGCACCACGATGTGCCACAGTCGAATAAGGAGTTTACTCCTCGATACGATGGAGTTGGAAAAAAAGGTGAATAAAGCCAAGTCACTGACAGTGCTTATATACCCGACCTGCCAATAAGCCACGATGCGAGGCAGTTGGAAGATCCCACGTTGGATACCTTATTCGACCAGATCATGAGCACCACGAAGTGCGACGGTCGAATAAGGAGTTTACTCCTCGATACGATGGAGTTGGAATAAAAAGTGAATAAAGCCAAGTCACAGACAGTGCTTATATACCCGACCTGCCAATAAGCCACGATGCGAGGCGGTTGAAAGATCCCATGAAGGATACCTTATTCGACCAGATCATGAGGACCACGAAGTGCGACCGTCGAATATGGAGTTTGCAATTCGACATGGTCATAAGCCTGACAAGGCAAGACAGTCGAGTCGAGCTCCGACCAAATAGCCAAGTCAAGCCCATAGGCGCGTACAATGCTAGGTCGACTCATATTCAAGTGTACCATGAGTCATGCACTCATACTACACTTCGAGGGGCTTAAGGGAATTAAGTCCAAAGGACTACACCCTATAAAGCAACGTCGCAAGGGAATTAAGTCCAAAGGACTACATCCTAGACAAATATTCAACAACACAAATGAGCCCAAGAGGCAAAAAAGGCCGAGGCAAAGGGACGGTTCGCAAGGTCGGGCCAAACGCCCAAGCCGGGAGCTAAACGAAAAATGCCAAGGCAAACAGGTCGATCTCAGCTAAACTCTCAAGTGCAATACGAACCAAGGGTTCATAATACACTTAGGGGGCAACACAATATCGACATGCGGAAAACAAAGCAAAACAGCAAACAGGGCCATAGGCTCGACAAGCGAAAAGCTACAACGCATCGAGATGTGAAATACTGCAAAAATTGAAGCAAAATAAAGTTAGGCATCGTATTTGGAGCTCACCGATGAGCGCATCTTTAATAAGTCTGAGTTCGACTCGGCATCTTATCTTGGAACTCTCCTAGTCGAGCACGGCGGGACGAGCCTTCTTATTTCGGGAAATATCCCCGCGGTTATTGTGACTTTTTGACTAGCATCTTGCGTATCTCGAGGATCCACTCCACAAAGGGTCTACTCAACGGTCTATGAGGATCCGCAAGTCGGACGCCATCAGTCGACGGCTAATGTGGATGAATCTGCATTATACGTCGGGGACAACAACGAGTCGACATTGAATAAGTGTTAAGGCACGCATGTCGATGACCGGACTCGGGGCTACCACAATCAACTCTCAGGCGGTGTAGTACGATAAAAAAGTGAGCAAAGAAATGGGAATCGAAATGCGACAAATGGCGAAAACCTAGTCACGAAGACCAGCCATAACAAGGCAAAGTTCAGAAGGTCGAATATAAATTCAAAAGAACAACGGCTAGGGAGTAGCATCGAGCCCGGTCGACTTGCGGAACCCGATGACCGCATCTTTTCGGCCGCCTCGACACCGTGAGGGAACTCGATCAAGCTCGACCTACGCGCATCCCTCTCCTTCCGAGTCCGCTTAACTTCCGACGGAGAGAAATTGAGCCCCATCTCGCATCCTCTCGAAATCCACCGACAGTCCGCACCGCGGACGGCGAGAGTCCGCGGGTCGGACAACGTGCCCAATAAAATACAAATATGATCCAAACCTAAGGTTCTCATGATACTTGGGGAGCAGAAATCGACATATGTACATCGACATGGGAGAAGCCGATGTGCGAATAAGGCCAAAGGCCGCAATAAAGAAAGATAGTCTATATCAAAGACAAAAGAAAAGAAGGATTAAATCAGATTCTTCAGAGAAGTCAACTTCAATCGAGACAGTCCCAAGTTGGACATCTCATCATTCCTTCGACAGCTACGGCATCGAAGTCAATGTCAACTTAGCCACACTTTATAAGTCCAAAGGACAGATAATGCTAAGGCAAAAAAGTCTGCAAAGCGGACATGGAAAGTCCGTATATCGGATTCCACAGGAAATAAGTCCGCAGGGTAGATTAAAATTCAGGGCATTGGATGACAGTGACCGAGATACACCTTTGACAGATCAGACATGACCTCAAGAGCTCAGATAGATCTGGGGGGCTTATGATGATACGGGATTTCACCCCTCCACGTGGAATTATCTAATTGGTCCAACTGGCGTGTGAAGAGTCCAAGTCCCTAGTACTCACCTCGAGTCGGATAAGAGACGAGTCAGTGAAGACCGCAGCAGCCAACAGGTTATACAAGTGTCTCATCTCGAACCATCCATGTCGGTGGTATACGAGTCGAGACCAAAGTTCCAGCCCAGCTTCACAAGCCCAATATCCCTGGGATTACTTGGGCAATGGGGCAAGGCCCAATAAGGGTAATTATGTCAATAGACTAAACCGCCCCAAGTTTAGGGCAGAAGAAGGGCTTATGCCTATAAATACACAGCTCCAGGAACTACGTAAGGCTTGATTCCTGGACATTACACAGGATACGTAGGCAATCCAAGATACATTCTTGGACTCAGCCATAAAACCCTAAAATCACCCCCAAAATCATCTTTGATTCAATCATCCCTAGATTAAATTGACCCGAAATTATACATGACAAAATCCAGCATCGTCAGAGTGCATGAATTTGCTGACGCGGTGAACGGCAAAGGCGATGTCAGGCCGTGTAAAATTGAGATATTGGAGGCCACCAACAATGGTGCGATATAATGTGGGGTCCGAGAAGGCGGGGCTGCGCAGTTGTTGAAGACGACAGTTGGCAGCCATAGGAGTAAGACAAGGCTTGGCAGTGGTCATGCCGGCTCTTTGGAGAAGTTGTAAAATGTACTTGCGCTGTGTGAGATAAAGACCGTCAGAGACAGGCAACACCTCAATCCCAAGAAAGTAAGAGAGAGGGCCAAGGTCCTTGACCGGGAAGTGAGATGATAAGTGATGTAGAACCCGCTGAATTAATGCGTCGGAGGAACCAGTAATGCCGATGTCATCCACATAAATAAGAAGATAAACACTGCTCGAAACCACGGGAGTATATATAAAGAGATGCGTACGCCTTGGACGCACGAAATCCATATGCAATGAGGACCTCGGTAAGACGAGAGAACCAAGCCCGAGGTGCACGACGTAAACCATAAAGGCTTGCGTTTTAAGCGGCACACGTGATCGGGGTAATCGGGATGAACAAAACCCGTGGGTTCTTTGCATGAAGACATTATCGGTTAGATAGCCATGTAAAAATGCATTTTGAATATCTACCTGGCGAGTGGACCATTTGCGAGTAAGAGCCGGCGTTAGAAGAAGCCGAATGGTGATAGGCTTGACAACGGGACTAAAGGTCTCCCGAAAGTCAACGCCTCGGTCCGATGAAATCCCTTAGCAACTAACCGAGCTTTGTGACGTTCAATAGAACCATCTGCATGTGACTTGACTCGGAAAACCCATTTATTACCAATTACATTCATAGTGGGAGAATAAGGAACAAGATCCCAAGTGTCATTACGAATCGAGCATTAATTTCATCTGCGCATTGCATCACGCCAAACACGATGTTTAGAGGCTTCGGTGTAGCTGGTAGGTTCAGGTGTGGTGGATGCGGTGAGGTACCCGCGAGGAAGAGGATAACGGATGAAATCAGGGTTGTGCTTGGGCTTGAGATTGTGGGTTTGGGTGCGAGTAACCATGCGAGGGGGAGGGGGAGGTGGAGAAGCCGAGGGTGGTTCCTCAATGGGAGAGAGCGAGGGAGATGGTGAGGGACTTGACAGAGGAGAGAGACTGGGGGAAGGAGAGCTCGGTGGGGAAGGGGGCCGAGGAGAGGGTGGAGCTGGGGCAATTGAGGGCAAGTGTAAAGGCATGGGAACAGTAAGATCAGCGTAGGAGAGTGGAGATGATGACTTTTGGTAAGGAAACGAGGACTCGTCGAAGACAACATGGCGAGCAACATATATACGACCGGTATTAAGATCGAGACATTTGTAGCCATGATGGTGTGGGCTGTAACCAAGAAAGATACACGTCTTAGAACGAAAATCAGTTTTGTGGTTATTGTATGGTCGAAGGTAGGGCCAGCAAGCACAGCCAAAGACTCGGAAAAAGGAATAGTCAGGGACACGACCGTGTACCATTTCAAATGGAGACTTGTTGGAGAGGACGGGGGTAGGGAGACGGTTGATAAGATACGTGGCAGTAAGGAAGGCATCTTCCCAGTAAGGAAGCGGGAGATTGGACTGGGCCAGGAGGGATAGGCCAATTTCTACGATTTGGCGATGACGACGCTCAATGGCACCCATTTGTTCATGGGTATGAGGGCAAGATTGTCGATGGTGGATACCAAGGGAAGTGAGGTGAGAGGTGAGGCGTCGAAATTCGCCACCCCAATCAGATTGGAAGGCTTTGAGGGTGGTGTTAAATTGGCGTTCGACTAAAGTTTTAAACTGCAAGAACATTTGTTCAACATGAGACTTTAAGCGTAAGGGGTATATCCAAAGAAATTTCGTAAAGTCGTCCAAAAAAACTAACATAATATTTATTGCCATGAATTGAAGGTTCGGCACAAGGGCCCCATACATCAGAATAAACCAAATCTAAAGGTGCAGAAGAAGTAAAGGGAGACACAGACAAATGAGACCTATGGCTTTTAGCCAACTGACATGCTTCACAAACAGGACCAGAAGCTTTATTAGAAATTGAAATATTTTGAAGACGCAAAACACGACACAAAATAGGATGGGAGCAATGTCCGAGACGCTGATGCCATTGAGCAGAGGAGGTGGTGGTGGAGGTCAGAGCTTGGGCTGGAAATGAGTTGAAGACTTCAGAAAAATGGTAGAGACCGTCCTTTAAGATCCCCCTATGATGGATGCGACCCGAGTAGTCCTTCACAAGGAAATAAGTATCATGAAATTCGAAATAGACACAATTATCGAAGCAAGGCGGTGGACGAGATAAAAGATTAGTTTTTAGGGAGGGAGCAACAAGAATATTAGAGAGCGTAAAAGTACGAGTAGGGGTCGGGTAAGTGGAAGAACCATAGTGAGTGATCGGCAAACCTGAACCATCTCCAATGTGAATGTTATCGGGGCCATCATACTGTTCGGAACGCAGGTTGAGATTGCGGAAGTCGTTGGTCATATGGTGTGTGGCACCCGTGTCAGGTATCCAACCGGAAGGAGTGGTATTAGGGACTTGCGCATTGTAGGCAGCAGGTGGGCGAGAGTTGCGTTGCGGAGGAGGTGAAGGCTGAAAATCTGTTTCAAATCGATGCCAACATTCTTGCGCTGTATGCCCCAGTTTGAAGCAAAGTTGACAGGTTGGTGCTTGACCCGGTGGATATTTATGACCTCGTCCAGAGCTACGGCCTGGGGCTGAACGACCACGCCCCCGTGATCCTGAGTTTCCATGTCCACGAGAGTTATTATTATTAGAATAATTATTCGCTGCTGGGGAATAGTTAACAGGGGCCTGGGAATAATTTGCAGCGGCCGGAGGAGAGAGGGAAGAAGACAGCACCGGCGATGATGGAGTGGTATGGTGCTGCTGAATTCGTGCTTCCGTTGTGAGAAGGATCGAATAAACCTTCTCCAATGTCAATTGATCACGAGCAGATAAAAGGGTCACCATGGAGTCATAATCTGGGCCTAATCCGGCCAGTAAATATGCAATAATATCTTCGTTAGACAGGGGGTGGCCGGCCATGGCAAGGTCGTCGGAGATGCGTTTGATGGTGCTATAATAATCAGCAGCTGTACGTGACTCTTTTCTTGTGGAGGCCAACTGAGTGCGTAGATGAACGAGCCGAGCTCGACTCTGTGAAGCAAAGGACGTCTGAAGTGCAGTCCAAATTTCAGCCGATGTAGATGCATGATAGACTTGTGCGAGAACATCTTCCGAAAGAGAGGAAGTAATGGTGCTGAGAATGAGGTTATCTTGCTGAATCCATGTATCATATGCCGGATTTGGAGATGATGCACCGGCGGCAGTGGTGAGGGTTTGCTGCGGCTTTTTGATGGAGCCATCTACATATCCAAAAACACCTTGCCCGCGAAGATACGGGACGATTTGAGCTCGCCAGAGATGATAATTGGAACGATTTAGCTTCAGAATGTGGATAGTGGAGGAGGGGCTGAATGTGGGAAGCGTAGGGGTGGTTGGTGGAGTGGCTGCAGCGGTGTGGGTGGCGGAGGAGTCTCCTTGAGACATTGTTAGGGTTTGTGAAGCTTGAAGATTTTAGGGTTTTGGGAGGTGGGATATGCGGCTGGGCTGAAAGGGGGAGGGAATCGTGGCAGGCATGAGAAACGGGATCGATTAATGCTCTGATACCATAAAAACTGTATAATACAAATTGGTTTTCATTGATTCAATTGATTGAGCATAGGTACAATATATAGTGTACAAAATACTTGGTCTCCAAGCAATAAATAATAAAAGATAAATATGACATAAATATATAAACTAATGATAATTACGTAGTGTCTTCGAGAGTAGTCTCAACAGTGGCAATTGGTCAGCCCACCATCTTGCCCAAACAAACCTGTCTAATAGAGGTCTCATTATTTGGGGTTCTTTCTCCTCATAATGTAATGTCTATTCTCTTAGCCGATTTGACGTCACCGGGACATAGCCTAGTGGTAAAGGGTTTGTGTGTCTTAAAAGAACAGCTGAACTTGGACCTGGAGTAAGAAGATTCGAATCCCGTGGACGACTTCTTTCCGTTTGATTGGTATAGTTGAATCGCGTAAATAGACAACTTCTTTCAGTTTGTTTGGTATAATAGCAAGCATATGACTCTAAACCACTTAGATTACCCGAATAACATCTCCATTCATCCACTGAAACATGAAGAGTGGGACCTTGTGATTAGGGCTTAACTATTACTTGCTTAGCCGATTTGGCTTAATAAAACAACATTTTACCTTAAGGGAGAAAAAGAGAAACAAAAAAATTGTACTATCTCTGACTCGTAGTACTTCCTCGGTTTTTTTATCTGTCACAGAGAAAAGATTCACATAAATTAAGAAAATAATTAATACGTCTGAAAAAAAAAGATAAAATAATAAAATTATCCTTCACTCATTATGCATGAAAAATTATACTACCTCCGGTCCAGAATATAAGTCATCCTATCATTTTTCACATGTCCCATAATATAAGTTATTCTCACATATCAATGCAATAATTAATGCTATTTTTCATGTTTTACCCTTATGCTAAAAAGCGTAATGCTACCAGTTCTTGTCAATTCACATCCCAATAAATATGACCTTTGGTTACCCAAAAATACTTGGAAATTGCTGAACCTACGTACTGTACTTAAAAATTCCTATAAGGTTTCATCATTAAACCTTTCACTCCCATATAACCTTTTCTTAAAATCATCTGTGTTTAATTCTTTTTAGAAAATGGCAGGACATCAATCAACAAGAACCCAACGGCCAAAATCTTCTTTGGAGGTCGATATGAGAGCTCTCTTTGAGGACGACGATGAGTTCGAGGTTTTTATGATGGATGAAGAGTTTGGAGACCCAAACAATGAGAAAGAAGTGACCCAACAGTGGGAAGATGATTGGGATGATGAAGAGGTCAATGAGAATTTTTCTCTGCAGCTTCGAAAAGAGCTTGAAGACAATGAACAATTCGATAAAATGGAAGACATAGGACTCATACAAAATCAGCATTCTAAATTGTCTTCTGACTCTTTTGGTGAAACAAATACCCCAAATAAGAAGACGAAATTGAATGTTGATCTGAATTTCCCCGCTGACACTGATATTGATTTGAATACCCATGTTGATACTGGAATTGACGGAAAGAAGGTGAAAGAACTTGTTTTGTTTAACTTATTGAAAAATACGGGAGCTGAAAGTTGTCATTTTAATGAGCAATAAATGACATTGCTGTGATGTTTCATTTTTCTTCTTCTTACTTTTAATAAATAAGCCTAAGGGCATTTTAGTCCTAAACTATCAAATTTGGATCATTTATTGAGTTTCTTAATCTGTGTGCACAAACTTAGGATGACTTATATTCTGGACCGGAGGTAGTACTAAATTTTAGGTTAAAATGGAGGATAGAAGTGAAACCGGAAAGGGAATAAATGCTATACAAAAGGACAAATAGTAGATAAAAACAAACTGACAAGTAACGATTAGAAAAACAGATGGAGTATTAATCAGGGAAGAAATAAAATTTGACATCAAGAGGCCTCGCATGGGATTTTTTTTTTGTGTATTAATTACATCACTCGTGTTGATCTTGTGTTCATTCCTCAAATGTCTGTCATTGTCATGTGAATGAAATCACGTGGATTTTCCTCCATGTCTTCTTTTCTTCTACAAGTAGCCAGACACACCGTTTTCCTTCAATAATATTTATTTGTACTACTACTAAAGAAAGAAAGAAAAATTCCTTTCTTTCCTGAAGAGTGGTGTTTAATTGTGACCTTAAAATTCATTTCATTTCTGAAGAAGGGGGGTTTAATTGTGATTTGTTGACCTTCGGATAAGATTCAGAAATTGGAAAATCAGGTTGTGTCAGACCTTTGACTTGCAAATCAGGTTGTGCCTTTTCTGACATTGAAAATCAGGTAAACGTAAGGTTATCTACGTTTACACGTAAGGAACCCTACGTTTAAACGTAGGGAAATTTGGATATTGCAACTTTTCTAATTTATTGGAATAACCTACGTTTAGACGTAGATTACTTACGTTTAAACGTAAGGAACTCTACGTTTAAACGTAGGTTATTACAATAAATTAAAAAATTCAAATTTAACTACGTTTAAACGTAGTGTTCTTTACGTGTAAACGTAAGTAATCTACGTCTAACGGTAAGCTCCTGAAGGGTTTTGAATAACTCTCTCTCTCTCTTCTATCCCCTTCCACTAGTTCAAATCCCTACGTTTCTCATCTGTTTCTTTACGTTTGACGGCGATTTTGCACCAAATATTCAGATTTGGCACCTCTGCTCTCAAGCATAATGGATCAAAGCAGTATAGAAAGTGTAAGTGTTTCCCCTTATGATGCATTTAAAACGTTTGCTTGTTATATTGTTTTCCTAAATTATGTTGTATATATTTTCCAATTTTTAGTGTTTTGTAGTGGTGATTAGCCTGATATTTGTTGGCCTTGTGGTGATTAGTCTGATATTGTTGACTAATAGAGGGGATTAGCCTGATTTTTCTTTATGTGGGTTGAAGTAAGGGTGAAATTTTGAAGAAGACGATTAAGGGAGGAATTCTGTGTTTCTTATGGTTTTGCTACGTCTGAACGTATGTTTTGCTACGTCTGAACGTAGGTTGTCTACGTCTGAACGTAGTTTTCCTACGTCCGGACGTAGGTTTTTCTACGTACGGACGTAGAAAGCTGTTCTTAAGGCCTCTTGTGTATTTTTGTATGCGATTTTTCCGCCTTGATTCTAATTTGATAAAAACATGCAAAATGTGGCTAGGTATGTTTAAATTGGGGACATTTAAGTTGATAGTGTATGAGTATGGTGTTAATATGCATTTTTTCTTGAATATGTTGAGATTGATTGAGGCTTGATGGTGTGATTGATGGTTTGATTGTGCATAAGGGTCTTTATTCCTACCCAAAATGGTGCGAAAATGGCTCTGTTTTTCGAGAGACCATTGTTATTGGAAATATTGATCACACTTACACTTACATTAATCATTTAGGTATTGGTAGCTCGTTTTTCTTCTTTGGTATTAGATGTACTATATAGTTGATTTACTTCACAATGTTAGTGTATAAAGCTTGTGATTGACTAGTATATGTGTGTGATTGACTTGAAACAATGCTATTTGTTAACAGTTGATTGGCCCTCATGGAACTGATGTCTACAAAGTAAAGGAAAATTTGACATGGACTTTTAGAGGGAAAAAGAACAAGCTCTCGGATCTTCTTGACATTCACGTGAGGAGGATCGGATTTGAGGCAACATTGAGAGGTGGGGTTTTTGGAGAATTCATTCAAATGTACGAGCACGGCGCTTTTCCGCCAAAATTTTGCAATATGTATGTTTCGGTGCCGTTTATCCGAATGTGGCCGGTGAGCTTCATTTTAGATTTGGTGAGACGACCGCGAAGTTCGGTAGGCGGGAGTTTTGCATGATGACCGGTTTTAGGTTCGGTGATCTCCCGGAAGCTCCCGATAGTTATTCCGGGTGTTTTTTGAGGGGACATACGGCCACATCCATCATCGACCCAAAACCGATCACCATACCGGATATTGAGAGATGGTTATTGGATGAGGGTGAGCATCCCGAAGTTCTCTACCGTGTAGGTTTAGTCTACCTTATTCACGGTATTATGATGGGTCATGATGAGACTACTAAGGTACCTCGTGAGACCTTCTATTTGGTCGAGAATGTACAAGGCCTAAATGACTTTCCATGGGGTACTTGGTTGTGGGATCAGACTTATAGAAAGATCTGTCGCATGATGAATACCTACAAGGAAAGTGCAGAAGGCAGGGTGACGATACAAGGGGTTATACATGCCTTACAGTTTTGGGCTTACGAGACCCTCCAGGGCTTACGAGACCCTCCAGGGCATCACGTCGTGTTTAATGTGGTGATTACTAAATATTGAAGATCATTTATTTAAGCGTCATGTTTGTAAGCCCTGTATCATTACTCTTTTTTATTGTGTGTAAGCGTCGTGTTTTTATGTTTGTAAGAACCGTAATAATTACTACAATCCATTAATAAAATACTACATTCTATTAATACGTTACACAATAACGATCCATTCTAATACCACCATAACAAAAATCAATGACTTCCTACCGGTATTGCGTGCAACTAGCTCTGTTATGTCCTGGATGTTTGCGGTTAGTATATACATTCGATGACACGGACGTTCCCATTACGAAGGGATTCTAGTGGTATTAATTCTACCTCTTCTTGGAGCTCCACTGACATTAGGCGCATATCTCATATTAGGCACTCCGACTTTCATGTTTCTTACCGCCTCCGGAACATCCCAATCCTCCCTGTTAGGAACTGGATATATGCTACCCATGTAAATCTCCTTGAAACATTCAGCTCTATAATACCGTGAACGAGTTCGGGTGGACTAATTACGCGTGTTCTTTGCGCGGCCGTTATAGCATGCGTACATGGTATTTCCATTTTCTCAAAATAAGCACAATAACACTTCCTCTCTCGTAGATTTACCGTCCCGTGAAGCAAGTTATTTCCATGAACCTCAAACTCATTGGGGTTAATAGGATTAACCACGAACTTCCTTCTAGCAAGGTAATATTCGAAGCCACTATTTAATCGATCTCCGGTGCTAACACGGTCGCACAATCAAGCGCCTTCGTCGTCTATCATTATACCATCTCTGCAAAGGTGTAGCTCTACAATGAATTCCAAGAGGCTTGGAACAGGCCAACGACGAGCTCCTCTAATCGCACGGTTGAAACTTTCGGCGTAATTGCTTGTCATTAAGGCGTATCTTTTCCCGAAATTTGGCACGCGCCCACCGTTCAACACCTATTTCTTCTAGTTTTAGATATGCACCAAGACATTGTGCCTTGATTAAGGCGTACTTTCGGAGAAATTCGGCCTCCGAGAATGCATAGGTTTGTTTGATAGAATGTGTCTTCACAAAAACCATGATCCTTCCATTTTTTTGTTAGATTGCCCTTTAAATGATGATAGCAAACACCGTGATATGCATTGGGAAATACCTGACCAACCGCATTTCTAATAGCCTTGTGTCTGTCAGATATAAAGCTCAAATTTTCAGCATGGATACCTTCAATGGCCACCCTCAATTGTCTCATGAAATACCCCCATGAATCATTGCATTCTTTTTCAGCAATACCGACGGCTACAGGGAATAGGTGGTCACCGACATACACAAACGACAACAAATAGTTGACATGAGAAACGGGTTTTTAGATGAGTGGCGTCCACACACAAAATAGGTCGACAATACTTGAAACCACGACGACTTGCTCCCAAAGCCATGAAACAACTACCGAACCTTCCCGGATTATCAAGGCGAAAGTCAACATAGGTCCCTTCGGTGGCCTCACGCACCATCCACAAGTACGAGGGTATCGCATTGTAACACTCCGTCGGTGAACCTCTAACCAAAGACATTCTCATCATCTCGTGAGCTCGGTATGCTTGGTCATAAGTCAACCGTACACTATAAGTTGTGAGCATGTCTTCCATAATATGTCTGGGTTTATACTCATTGCCGAGTTCTTCCATTTTCTGACTTAGCAGACTCGCAATAACAATAGGTGTTGCTTGTCGATTGTCATTATCCGCATTACGAGAGGCACAAGTATGCATATCATTCAATGTTGTGATCTCAAATGCATGTGTTGTATTTGTCTTCACCTTTTTCGCCCTTACATGCCATTTGCATGTATCGTTTAGACATGTGTAATACAAGCAACGTGTGTCCGACCTACCCAATCTCATACGAAAATTATTGGCAACCGCATACGATTTTATTTTCAAATTAAAATCTTCTTTAGAATCATAATGCTTCCCAATGAACAATTCGTTCACGTCATTCATACGTAACGTACCGGTAGATAGACACCGCGGTAAATCATCATCTTCAAATGTGGGAATCCTCCATGAATAATCTTCTCGTACACTAGCCCTAGCATTGGCACCCTGATTATTGTTGTCATCCCTGCCCGTTTGATCGGTTTGAATATGAGGTGCAAACGGAGAAGCCAAAAAACTAGTGATCGATCCACCAAACAAATTATATGGGCATTGGATAGGTTGAGCACGACTACTTGAAGGTTGATTTGAAAGATTATGACTTGGTCTGATTGGTTCATACTGAAACTGTTGGTCCGAAGCTTCACCAAGACTTTGTGTAGGAACATGGTTTTCAAACCCACTACATCCATACTGTTGCTCGAATGGATTAAAATTTGGATCTGTAGCAAGTTCTTGTACCGGAGAAGGGAAATTACCAAGACTATAATCCGAATTATTGTTATCATCCGGGGCATTGAAATCTTGATTTAAATCAATGCCATCATCCTCAAATATCGATTCATTGTTTGCATTCACTGGTGTAGCATTCACGCAAAAAATCACATTTTTACTGTCAGAGGCCGCTTCGATGTAACCATTTAGTGTCTCGTCGTCTAAGATATCATCAGGTGGTATATTCCCCAAACTACCGTAAGTAAACAAAGCTTTTAGGTTGAGCTTTGAATCAGACCGATCAATACCAAGCCTCAAATGCACTTTATCCAACAACGCATTCAATCCTATTTTCTTTCGGACAAATAATGAGAACATCGATCCATTTACATGATTCCACCGGTTATAGAGAGGATCGTACGTAAATTCTCCGTTGAACGAGACAACAATCATAGAGTTGCGATTATCTGTTTTTTTTTAAAAACAATTCAAGTCATTATAGACATTCAATATAATAATTCAAAACCCTACCTAAGCAAATTTATCACAAATAGAAAACAAAATATACAGTAGAAATATTACTCAGCATACTGAGTTGAGTCTGCTGAGGTTTCAGCAGGGTGCTCAGCAGACTCTGCTGAGCCTCAGGATTTCGTACATAATATTTTGTACACCTTATTTAATTGTAAAAGACATATTAATTGTGATATTAATTGTGATTCATATAAACAATTAATATGTCAAACTCTAGTTTACTTTATGTCATAGACATAACTTTTACTTTTTACTTTTGCATGCTTGCCGCCCACATCTACATACTCAGTGGCCGCCCAAGCTAGCTAGCTAGTCTCTCTATCTCAATTGTATCTATTTATACATCTCTTTACTCAATGAATAAAACTAAGTTGAAGTTTACTCTTGTGTTAACACATTCTCAAACTCTCTTCATGGTAGCGAGCCATTTGTGTTCTAACTTTTTCCGCCGCAAAACTCATATTTACGAAGAATGTCTTCCACATCCGACATTACTTCAACCTCGACGGACTCTCGGCGACCTCGGTGGCCCAGGGAGTACTTGACAACTCCTCTTCTTATACAAACCATAGACTTGATGGTAACAACTATCTGTTATGGTCAAGGTCTATGAAAATGTACATTTACGGACAAAGTAAGATGGGATACTTGTGCGGAACAAAACACCACTTTTCTTGAAACCGACCCCGGTTTTGAAGCATGGGACACAACAAATAATCAACTCATGACCATCCTCACGAGGTCAATGACAAAAGAGATAAGTGAAAACTTTATGATGTATGATATCTTGCCAAAGAAATGCGGGATAATGCCGAGATCTTTACTCCAAGAAGGATAATACATCGAGGTATATGAACTAGAAGCTCGATTCAAACTTGCGAGGCAAGGGGATATGTACGTAACTCAATATTTCAATCAACTATCTAAGGCTTGGCAACACTTAGATATGTTAGAAACTCACTCTTGGAATGATGTCAAGGATCTTTGCTCTTTATAAAGACATCATAGAAAAGAAGAGAGTATTCGGGTTCCTCACTTTGGATGAATCCTGCTCTTGATGATGTTAGAGGAAGAATTCTTGCCACCAAACCTCTTCCAAATCTCAAATCCATGTTTGCTTGAGGTCAAACATGAAGAAAGTAGGAGAAAAGTCATGCTTACGAAATCCCTACGACAACCCTACGAAGGTCTTTGCCTGTGGCGTCGGGAAGGGCCTGCGAGGTTCTTTGAGACATACAAAAGCCTGCGAGAAAAGCGGAAAAGCGTTTCGTGATCACCGCAAACGCACAAATCACACCAAGGACAAGCTGCCGGAAGCTCCATGGCAAGCCTAACTCCTCAAAAACCTCAAAACCTATCGGGGAAAGTCAAGGCGGACACATCGGTGAGGAGGAGAATGACAACCGATGAATGCTCGGTTCTTTGCATTCAAAGCCTTCTGAATCAACAAAAGGAAGGTAGTCACTCTACGATGTTGCTACTCATACTCATACGGGTAAATTCTACTCTTCCCTTAGCAATGAAACATGGATTGTTGATTAAGGGCATCCTCCCATATGATTTGGTAATAAAAACCTTATAACCAACTATATGCCTTGTCACCAAATTCATAACATTAAAGCTGCGATGGATCTATCTCTCGTGCAAAAGGTGTTGGAAATGTTAAACTCACTAATAAGATATGCCTACGGGATGTCTATTTGTTCCAAACTTAGACCGCAATCTTATATCGTCGGTAGACTCACTAAAGATTTGAATTGAATTTGTTGTTTTTAAGGAAAATCGGTGCACATTCCGGGATCCTACTTCACGGGAAGTGATTGGGAAGGCTAAACCTTGCGGCTTGGATTGTTTACGGTCAACCTGCTTTGAAGACGAAGGCGAAGGCCCAATCGCCTCGGCGGCTTGCTCCCAGAGACTTTAGACAATATCATGTTATGGCATTATAGATTAGGACATCCAAGTTTTGGTTACTTAAAATCTTTAACTCTGAATTGTTTAAAGGATGTAATCTGAATGACCTTCAATGTGATATTTGTCAATTTGCTAAACTTACAAAATCTGTGTATGCTAAGTTACCTCATTTGCATTCCTCACCCTTCACCTTAATACACGGTGATGTGTGGGGACCTACAGGGTGAAAAGTATAACGGGGAAAAGGTGGTTCGTCACCTTTATTGATGATCATACCGGGAACACTTGGGTTTTTTTTAATGAAAGACAAATCGAAGTTGGCCCTATCTTTCAAGAATTTTATCATATGGTCTCCACTCAATTTGATACTAAGGTCAAGATCTTAAAGGCGATAATGCTCTAGAATACTATGAGTCTAATCTCGGTACCTTCTTGACGATAGAGGAATTGTTCATATCGGTAGTTGTGTGGAAACACCTCGGCGAGAATGGGGTTCTTTGAGAGAAAGAACAGGCACTGCTTGGAAATGGCCGGATCAATCATGTTCACCACACATGTTCCTAAATATATGTGGGGTGAAGCTATCTTGATTTGCAACTTATTTACTCAACGGACTTCCCGGCGAGTGTTAGGTTTCAAAACTCCACTCCAAACCCTACGACCACACACTCCTGCCATCATCTTGTTTCCCGATTGCCTCCAAAGATCTTTGGTTGTCTTGTGTTTGTGTATATCCATGCTCAACACGAAGTAAACTTGATCCTAAAGCTCACAAGTGCATTTTCCTAGGTTATGCAAAGGACGAGAAAAGGTTACAAATGTTATTCCCCTGCGAAAAGAAATTTTACAATTCTATGGATGTAAAATTCTTTGAAAGAACCCCGTATTACGGCAAACCTGCGAGCCATTCAACGATGGAAACCTCGATTGAAATTGACCTAAACCCCTTCCCTCGGCACACTCTTAACCCTCGGCAACCTGCGATCCTCGGCGGGCGAACTTCGGTACCCTGCGACTCTCTACGGACCTAATACTCATCGGCAACCTCCCGAACAAGAGTCTGCCGACCCGAGCCTGCGATCCCGAGCCTGCGACACTCGGCAATCTACGGATCCTCGGCGGCCTGCGACATTGATGATAGGCCTATTGCTCTTAGGAAGGGAAAGAGATCATGCACGATCACTCTATTCATTCTTATTTATCTTATGATAAGTTATCTCCTGCCTTTGCCATGTTTTCACGGGACTGGACTCTCACTCTATTCTAAAAATATTCGGAGGCCCTTCAAAATGATCAATGGAAGGCTGCTTGTTAAAACGAGAGATGACGAAGACTTCGGATAATCATACTTGAGATTTGACACCTCTCCCACAGGGCAAGAAGACGATCGATTGCGGATGGTTATTCACTATCAAATACAATGCGATGGCACTATGCAAGTACAAAGCTAGATTGGTAGCCGGGGATTCACTCAAACTTATGGCATTGACTATAAGGAAACTTTTGCACCGGTGGCAAAACTCAACACTTGTCGGGGTTCGATCTCTCTAGTTGTCCAACTTGGTAGCCCTCTTCACCAATTGGACATAAAAAATGCCTTTCTAAATGGGGACCTTGCGAGGAGGTTTATATGAATGTACCTCCTGGTTTTGTCAATCCTCATACTCAAGGCAAGGTGTGCAAGCGAGGAAATCTCTATATGGCTGAAGCAATCACCAAGGGCATGGTTTGGAAAGTTAACAAGCTGTGGTCAAAGGCTGCTTGGATATCACCAATGCAATTCGATCACACTATGTTCATCAAGACAACCAACCGGAAGAGGTCTATTATTATTGTCTATGTGGATGATATCATCCTCACTTTGGAGATGACTCTACGAGATCCAACATTTGAAGACTCTGTGGGCAAAGGTGTTTCGGGTGAAAGACTTGGGTTTTCTCAAATATTTTCTTGGCATGGAAGTAGCAAGAAACAACAAAAGGCATTTACGTCTCCCCAAAGGAAATATGTCTTGGATCTGCTTTGAAGAAACGGCATCTTTGGGGTGCAAACCTGCTATATCCCTGTAGACCCCAGGTCATACCACCTTTACATGGTGACATTGCTGTCAGGAAAGAACAATATCAAAGGCTTGTAGGGAAACTCATCTACCTCTCCCATACAAGACCTGATATTGCATATGGGGTCGATCGGTCGATCAATTCATGCATTGCCCTGCGAGCAACATTGGGATGCGATGAATAGGATGCGAGGTATTTAAAATCCACACTGCCAAGGCACACTTCACAAAGTCTACTTGATAGATCAATCAAGGTCTACACGATGCTTGATTGGGGTGGATGTCACATTGACGGGAGGTCTACCACGGCTATTGCTCGTATATATGGGGGAACCTGGTTACTTGGAGGAGCAAGAAACAACCTACTTGTGTCAAGAAGCGATCTTGAAGGCGAACTAAGGGCACTTGTACTTGGCATTTGTGAAGCTACATGGCTAAAAAGTGCGGCGAACTTCGGCAACCGTATCGGCAACTATCACAATCTGTTGTGATAATAATTCGACCTTATGCATGGCGAAGATCCGGTCCATCATGATAAAACCAAGCATGTGGACATTGACGGACACTTTCGAAGGAGAAGATTGATGCCGGGATTATTCAACTCCGGTATGTTCCCTCGGCGGATCGAGAATGCGATATTCTTACCAAGGCTATTCCACCTCTTATGTTCGGCGGACTAAGTAGCAAACTTGGTTTGCATCAACATATACTGACCCGGTTTGAGGGGGTGTAGAAATATTACTCAGCATACTGAGTTGAGTCTGCTGAGGTTTCAGCAGGGTGCTCAGCAGACTCTGTTGAGCCTCAGGATTTCGTACATAATATTTTGTACACCTTATTTAATTGTAAAAGACATATTAATTGTGATATTAATTGTGATTCATATAAACAATTAATATGTCAAACTCTAGTTTACTTTATGTCATAGACATAACTTTTACTTTTTACTTTTGCATGCTTGCCGCCCACATCTACATACTCAGTGGCCGCCCAAGCTAGCTAGCTAGTCTCTCTATCTCAATTGTATCTATTTATACATCTCTTTACTCAATGAATAAAACTAAGTTGAAGTTTACTCTTGTGTTAACACATTCTCAAACTCTCTTCAAATACATATCATTACTACAATATAAATAACATAATCACTACTTAAAACACACATTTCGGTTGAATACATATCATTACTTACACTAAACCCTATTAATTAAACCCTAAACAATAACACTAATTAAGAAAAGACTTAAACACACTACTTAAATGTATAAACATTACATAAACAACCTACTAAAAAATACACAATTAGTTTAAGTACATTTCATTACTAGCATAAATAACATAATCACATTGAGCAATTGAATTAAAACAAATTAAATAGCAAAAACTTACCCATTTGAGCACTTGAATGATGAGGAAATGGACTTGAAAGATGAAGAAATGGACTTGAAAGATGAAGAAGTGGTTAGATAATGTATATTAACATGCAATACTCGAAAGAATGAGAAAAACAGGTTCGTAATGTGGTGTATATTGAACAAGTACGCTTACAACAACATTAATTGCGCATCTACCCCTTCCAAACGTAGATAATTTCTTTGTAAACGTAGAAAACCTACGTTTAAACGTAGGTTAATGCGTTAACCTACGTTCAAACGTAGAGAAATATACGTTTATTGCTACTTCCCTAATTTATTGAAATAACCTACGTTAAAACGTAGGTTATATACGTTTAAACGTAAACGCGCCTGCGTTTAAACGTAGGTTATTTCAATAAATTAGGGGTTCTATTATTCGATTTATCTACGTTTAAACGTAGTCTTCCTTACGTTTAAACGTAGGTAACGCTTACGTTTACTCGATTTTCAATGCCGAAATAACCCGATTCTGATCAAAAGTCTGACACAACCTGATTTTCCAATTTCTGGATAAGATTTAATTCTGACACAAACCATTGCTACAATTGCAGGTTGGTATTATTATTTGTTCCGTCTTTTACTACATTTTGTTTTCTTTATCGTTATTTTTACGTTTGCGGTAGATTTGCTGCCTGTTGTTTTTTCATTTTTTTTTTTAAGTTTAATGGTGGCAACAGCTGAGTTTTCTGGTGTAGTGGATCTGTGTATTGGCGTGTTTTCCTTTTCTCCGTTTTTGTTCTTTTGTTGCTTTAAAGGTCAGGGGTATTCCCTTTACCCATTTAGACTAAAAGGATTTCTTTTTTAACAACTTAAAAACGTAATTGCTGTAGTTTTTTTGGGGGTATATATTGAGGGTATTCTTGTTGTGGTCATGTGTATAATTTGTTTGTTTAGCGAAAGTTTTTTTTTTCATCAGTTTCCAAATCTTCCATTGCATTATGTCTGTATTGTGTTCCTAAAAAAATTAGGATTGGGTGTTTGTTGGGGTTGCTCATATCCAGCTTCTGAATTATGTAGGGCAATTGGAACTAAAGCTATGGCTGGATCAATGGACGACATTGTTATGAGTGATAAAGAAGAGGACTTCTCTGAAGCTATATGCGCAATTTGTGACAATGGTGGTGACGTTATATGGTAGATGTTTGAATTGCTATTTTTGTTGATAAAACAGGGTTGTTATGCTTTGTTTAATATCTCCTTTCCAAAATAGTCATTCCAATTATGCTATTATAAGTTGATTCAATGTGTAATTTTTAAGGACGAGATGTATTTTTTTTCTCAGTTGCATCTGCGTTATCTATGAGAATTTCTAGGTTTATCCGTGTCCATTTTTGATAACTAAGAGGTGCCTTTTCATTCTAAAAATAGTTGTGAGGGTAAGTGTTTGAGGGCATTCCATGCAACTGCTAAAGCTGGCTCCGATGCTGCATGTGACTCTCTTGGATTTTCAAAGAAACAAATCAAGGTAACATATTGCTTGTGTCATTTTACTCTTTGGTACTACATTTTAAACATTATCGGTATGCTTTAGCACTATCATTTGGACCTGTCCATTTTAATGCCCAATTTTAATCTTAGAACAGTTTTATTCAATCGAAAAGCTACAGTATGATCGTAAATCTGGGGTTTGGATTCCCTTTTCATATCTGTTATTTCCTTTGACTTTTGTACCAGGAAATTGAGACTTTCAAGTGTGAAAATTGTAAATATAATCAACATCAGTGTTATATTTGTGGCAAGTTGGGATCTTCCGATGAATCAGCTGGCGCTGAGGTTCGTTATACATTCTGAATTCATTTCCTGTTATTGTGGTTGGCTTAGTGAACATGTATTGTAATTAATTGAATCAATCACGAAGACAGATGCTTTTTTCATGGTCATATTACACTGGGCCGCTGGGGTAATAACTATGGAAGTTAATCCCATTATATTTTGGGCATTTGTTAAGCGTGGTTGACCTGTTTCTATTATACTTTTCAGCATATGTTTATCTTGAAGTGGCATTTTTTCCTTGCTATATTTTCTTTCTCCGTCGTATTTTGTTGTTCTCTTTAAATCTTTCTACAAATGGTCCTACTATACCATGCCTATATTAGTAACTATGCAGGTGTAGATACAGTGATAGACATCGACACATTTTTGTATGCATGCATAATGTACATTAGGGAACTGTTTTATGTTCAAGGAGGTTTTCAGCATAGTATGTAAAATACTCGTCTGAGCGAATGAGGTTGCCTAAGTCTGGAGCAGCTGGTGGCCTCATTTTGTGTCTTTTGGCTGCTCTATGTGGTCTTTCACTTTGGGACACGATGGAAAAGTTTTTTGGTTCCTGCATTCATGGTGCCTTATTGTTTCAGCTTTTTGGCTTGGAAAAGTTAATATTGGGCATTTGGGCTACAATTGAAAATTTAGCATTGAAAAATTATGATACGTGTTGATTTTGGGTAGGGCTTATTGCAGTTACTTAATGTTGGCTTGGCCATTTACCACGTGAACCTAACCCTCGTTTTTCAAGCGCTAATCTTCCTTTTTGTTTTTGCTTTTTGTTTTGGTCTCTCGTTGGATATTTTGTTTTGAGCTTGAACTAAAGACGGGAATAGAGAAAATGAGAATGCTGATGTAGATGTGTTTGGGCACTCAATAATGGATGCATCAAGAAATTAACATATTAGGAAGAGTCACAGTGGCTTGTATGGGCGATAAAGTGAAAGAATCACAATTGAGACGGTATGATAATGTACCGCGAGATACAATAGGAGATACATGTTAAGCACGAGAGAGGAAGATATAAAAGACTTCTAGGGATACAGTTAATAAATATATGACTTATATAAGCATTGAGTAGGATGTTGTTTATTATAGAAAGTTTTGGAAATAGGCGATCCACAGACTGTTGTTTTACAATTGGTCCATCTAATCAAAACTAGCATTGAATGTTGTTTTATTGTTTAGTAGTTGTATTTTCTACAATATAATAAAAATAGGAAATGCCTCTCAATCCTAGCTTGGTTGCGTATGTTCCTGTTCTTCACTTCAGCTGGCAAAGTGTCGCTTAATGTAAACTTCTGTAGATGAGAACTTAGGGAATGTAACTAGACCTCTTAAATGTTGATCGCCTTCCATGAATGGTAGGTGTTAAGACTTATGTGTTCCAACTATGAAGTGGTTGTGTATTTCCAGAAGTGTTCCCGGGATTTGTCTTTTAGGATACTGTATGACCCTTGTTGTGCACTCTAAAAGTGCATTTTATGACATGCGGTCCAAAATGTTCAAGTTGCTAATGTGGCTTGTTTAGATGAGTAAACTTGATCACATTGATCAGGTTCATCATGCTTTATTTTCTGGGAGGGCTATTTCATTTCATCTATTTCTGATCCAGTATTCTGTTTACCTGATGATGAAAGTTCAGAAATCACCGATAAGAATCTTGTTAGTCGTCATGTCTTTGGTCATTTTGCCTACATAAAGTCGTGGATTTATCTCATTCTGCTTTGATATAAATATGTCTCAAAAAGGCTTTATTTTTCTCCAGGTCTTTCAATGTGACACTAGGACTTGTGGTTACTTTTACCACCCGTCTTGTGTAGCAAATGCTCTACAATTCAAGTGCGAGGACGAATCTAAGGATATTGAGGCTGAGATTACTTCTGGAAAGAACTTTACTTGCCCCCTCCATTTTTGTTATGCTTGCAAGGAAAGAGAACTAGAAGATGAAGCTGACTTGCCGATGCAGTTTGCAGTGTGTAGACGCTGTCCAAGGGCTTATCATAGGAAATGTTTACCCGGGTAATCTTTTGTTTTGCAATGGTAGTAACAATCTCTTGGTGTTCATGGAGTAATTGGATGATGGCTCACATTGGTTTTTATCAGGACAATTGCTTTTCAAGCTGATGCTGATAAGGGCATTCAACAAAGAGCTTGGGATGAGTTGATACCGAACAAAGTCCTGATCTACTGCATGTGAGTGCTTAGAAATCCATGGTATTTATTTCTTTTTGCATGCTGTTTTTTGGCAGCATTTCTTGAACTAACATGTCCTTTTGACCAGGGATCACACTATCGATGTTGAACTACTAACTCCTCTTAGATCCCATATAATATTCCCACATTGTGGCCTGAAAAAGGAGAAACAGGCTGTGGAATCAGATCCAGAGGTGAAGGTTGTGCCTCATCCCTCGAAAGGTTTCAAGAAGAAAACTCATTCAAAACTATTCCAACGCACTGACAAATCATCCAAAGTGAAACAGCTGAACAAGTCGTCATCTGCATGGGAGATGAGAATTTCCGGGCCATATTCACTGAGGGATAGAAAATTGCTAAAGAAAAGAAAATTGTTAAAGAAAAATAGGACAAGTTCAAAGAAGGTTCTTTATCAGTTGAAAACGGAAGCTAGTACTCTAGAAAACAACTCATCATCTGGGAAGGATTTGAATGCGCCGTTGAGTAATGAAGATTCTGATGCAATTAAATTGGAAAATAGGAAGAGTTCTGGTTCAGGGAAGCGAAGTAAGGCCTGCAAAGGTGTTGAAGGTAATAAAGATTCTGTTGCTACCACGAATGTTGAAAATCTGGAAAGCAGCAATGAGGTTTTAAGTAATGAAAAATCTAAAGAAATGAAATTGGAAAATGAGGAGAGTTGTAGCAGCTCAAAGAAGCGACGTAGAAGTGGCATAGGGGAAGCAGAAGCAGAAGCAGAGAACAACACGGCTACCCCCGAAAAATCTATTCAGAATGGACATGATAACAGCATGAACTCACATGATATACATAATTCAGGATCACGTTCAAGAACAGGATTTATGTCCCTAGGCTTCGCTCCTGGCCCTTGTCGCCCCTTTTCAGAATACAGTTCTGCAGGGTGGCTAGATGAGTAGCTGCCATTCTATCAGGTACTATCTCTCTGTTTCTTAATTTAATTTGATTAAAGCCTGAATTGATGAATTTGGTTTAACGGTTGATCAAATCTTATAGAGCATGAATGAGAGAGACCTTGTACCCCTTTTTTTATTTCCTATCAGAAATTTTCAACTTATATTTCCTAAATTTTAAGAAATTCAGAAACTGAGTTAAACATAGTGAAGTAAGCTCTAAATGGTTAATTTGAAAAAAATAAAAAAAATTATATTGACCTCGAAGTGCATATGCCTAGTTAGACTCCCGTATGTTTTTGCATATGTGAATGCTCTATCTGTTGTTTCCGTTCCTGTTGCGAACATACATGTTATGCCACTAATTTATAGTTCGACTGTTCATAAGGGAATTTGAAACTGTCTATTTCTTATGAATGTTGAAGGGTTGCAAGGTTGCAAAGCTTCTTGCCATAAAATCTTAGGCAGTAAATGCTTTTAGCTTCATGAATCTGAATGTTCTTAACCAAGATAGGATGGGTGGGGGAAAAAATTACACAGCAAAAGAAAGCTGCATTGCTCATTTTATAATTTTCTCTATCTCGACCCAAAACTGAATGTTCTTGACCAAGATACAATGGAAGGAAAAGAAAAAAAAAAAAACAGAGAAAGAAAATAGTAGAGGTAGAAGACGAAGAATGGAATGTCGATGAATGATAGAAGGTGAGAACAATAATATTTTAATGTTGTATAGATTATAATACAGAGAATCTGATGCATTATATCTGAATAGAGATTCTGTAAATTAGATTAAACAAAAATAATAGTATTTGAGTCTGTAAGATAGGAAATATGTTAACAGATTCTGATGCAAATGCCCTTAATCAACACATTCCACCCGTAAATACCAAGTGAATTTGGTATAATAGTTATTGAATCATTGAGTTTCTAATGGCTTTTTTTGCAATCATTGAGGGTTTTTTTTCTTTTTTCTTTTTTCTTTTTTCTTTTTTTTTTTTTCTTTTTTCTTTTCCAGTGAGTAAACTTGAAACATGGGTCTGAAGTGAGGAGAATAACACTAGGTATGGAGGAGGAGATAATGGTTTGATGAGATTGTAACTTTGTTGTGTTCATTTACATGTCGGAAACATGTTTTTGGGTTTTTGAAAATCCTCAAAAAGGTTTCGGATCTGCAGGTTATTCTTGTAAAAGAACACCGAACAGGAACTTTGGCAAGCCACAACCCACTAGAAGGATTGATCTTGTGAGGACGGACAGACGGATAGAGCACAATTCTTGAGCATGATGGATTTGCAGTAGAAAGCTAATCTTGTAATCGGTATTGAGAACTATGTAATGTTTGTAAAATCGAAAATGATACTATCATAACATGTTGTCACTACACATTTGCAGACCAAAATATCATGGAGGGAAGTATGATTACCACTCATTGATAATGGTCGCCAAACCATATAGGAACCAATCATCAGTTGTTTTGATTTGTGCCATGAAAACTGAATGCAGAGTGTTATTAAGGATACAATGGTATCTGCCAAATATAGATCATCATTCAAAGCCAAATGATTAGAACATATTTAATCTGAATACTGAAAAAGGCTAAAGGTATCATCCTCAATTGAATAAGAATGTCCTGATTTGTCCAATCAAGACAATGAAAAGCCGAATTCCGCCCATAAAGACGGCTTGATATGTCTCTTCCAAGTCTGGAAAAATGTTCAATCTTCGGTAACAATCTAGTGTATGAATACCCTAAAATTTTGCTGCATTAGCATCACCTATAAAGATGTATCTTTCAACATCAACCGGTGATCGATACAACAGCTTATGTAACCCAACAGCTTGCTTATAACTTTTTATTATTAGTTTCATTTTGTGAATCTCTGCTGGCTGCTGCCATACACTCTGATGTAATTTGATGGTGGTTTTTCACTTGCTAAAGGTAGATCGAAATTTGGGGGAAAAGAATGTTTTATAATGTGAACTTATGATATGAAATGAAAGGACACATTTATAAGTTATAACATCATTCATTTACATAGGATCCCATGTTAGTTTTCCCGGTAATTTTTTATTTTATTTATTTATTTATTTTGCAAGTAACCTCTTTGCTCCACGTTATCCAATATCCAACAACATTTCCCCTGAACAACTTTGGAAGCCCTATTATTTTTTTGAACAAATAATTTTATTAATAATCAATATCTGCCAACCAAGCGGTCAAAACATCATTCGAGGACGATGAACCCCAAAGTGTCCGAGCAGAAACAGATAACCCGTGTCAAACTAAAAGATGCGTTGGGACATTCCCTACACGCCGAATAAAGGAAAAAGAAACGGATGCAAAACTAGACAAAATGGCCAAGCAATCCTGAACTAGACAGCCCTGAGTTGTCGAGATCCTCTATTGGTCTCTGAAGGCGAGAAACACACGTGAGGCAGTCGCTCTCCACCTCTAGCCTCTGAATCCCTAAGTCCTTCGCTTCATTCAAGGCCAGGAATATAGCCTTAAGCTCCATGTATTCCATTGGGTCGCCTGGATCAAAATGATATGCGAAGCATGAAGTACTAGTCCATTTGAGTCACGGAAACTTACCCCAACACCCGTACTTGTCTCCGTAATTGATGCATCCACTTTGCTCTTAACTACTCCTGTCGATGGCTTCATTCATCTATCCGGCAAGCGGCGCTCCGAAGCTTGGACCCGATAGCTTTCCATAGCCTTCAAATACTCAGTCGAAGCCGCCAACGACCGCATACAAACTGCATGATTATCGAACACTGCCGAGCAACGCGCCTTCCAGATTTCCCACATAAGCCACACAAACCTTGCCGCATCCTGAACACCTTGTTCCTCAAGCAGCCTTAGGAAGAACTCCGCAAAGGAGGCAAATTGAAGATGCTGTAAAGTCCCACTAAAGGGCGACGCCCTCCAAACCCTGGCCGCCATCTCGCATTCGAAAATTACGTGCCGAAAATGAAGCCCTATTGTTAAAATCCACCTTTTAAGTTCACAACATCTCCATGTACTAATTCATTTTGTTAATTATATTGCTTTTATAAATGACAGTAAAATAATAAATAAATAAATAAAAAAAAGGGACAGTTTTTCCTAAGTTGAAATACTCCCATCACATTAAAATAATTACTAATAAATGATATAATACACTCTTACACTATTCATATTATAATATCAATTAATTAATTGATATAAATTTTAAGATAATTAATAACATATAAATAAATTATGACATATGTTATGATGATTTTATTGGTCATAGAAGATAGAACTAGAGGATGACATCAAATCATAACTATTTTTACACACAATGAAATTTGAACTTATGAAATGGAATGTTTACACTTAAAAATGAATATTTATTTGTATCAGAACGATTATACATCCACTACACCAATCAAACATAAAAGTCGGTTTCATAATAATAAAAAAAACGATTTTTTTAAATTTCTATTCTTAGTATGATGTATTATAAATTCGCTTTGATGTAAATAAAACATCCAGTCAAAAGATTGTTGGTAAAATCAAACCAATATTGCGGTGGATCGTGCAGGGTACCTTTAATACGCAATCTTAGAACTATTGTTTTCGGAGGGCGGTCACCGGTTGGCTCGTGGCTGCTGTGGTTTGGGTTCGGCCTAGGCGTCCTTAGCTCACCATATAATTCACCCCCGCCCGAAAACTTAGCCGCAGAAGACAAAGAAGAAACTAGATAGAGACCAATGGAGGGATAATTACAGAGGGAGAGTCGAAGAGGAATATTTACAAACACCTCACCGTCACTTCTTCAAGATTCATACCCATCAATTAAATTCTCCGTTCAAAAAGTTCCCATCCACCCCATTTTGTCTTTTGACTGCATCGACCTAGATTGTTTGTTACTCAGTTCTCAAGTGAACCTGACATCGCCTCCTGCCATACGCAAAGTAGCTTTAAATTAGTAATTCATATTTCTTTATCCCTTCGAAGGCTTCCACTTTCTCCGCATCTTTACCTGCGGTTAGCACAAGTCTTTACTTTTTCAACGTTTATATTGCTTTTCTGTTTGCCTTTGGTTTGTGTGTAATATGATTTTTTTTTTTTTCCTTAACCTCGCAGAAGAAACGAATATTGGTAATCTGTGTGATTAATTTTGTTTAACTTCCTGATTTAAGGGTATTGAAGTAGGAATTTTGTTGTAATTGTAATATGTAGGTCAAATTTGGACCGAGCTGGTGCGCACTTATTTGATACTCATTTATTGCCTCCAACATTGGTGAATTGCTATATCTGCTTCCTGAAATATGGTTCCCATAAAATTGAGTAGAAAGCTGAGAGCGGGAAGTTGTTGAACATTTGTATGTTTGATGCTTCACTAACGTTATCATTATCATTGTTAAAAGCTACTCTTATCTGTTAATGTGCTTGAGATTACTGTAACTTCACTGTATGATGCATGCTTTGGTGGTGTGTGTTGAAATGCTTAACCTTGGAAATTTGTACATTTGTTGAATTTCTTTTTTCTCATACCCTTTTCATGGGAATGCCCTTTATGGTTATTAGTGCTGTGAAGTAAAAGAACGATTACTTGATAGTGCATTTTATCAATTACGACTGTGGAATGGAGAAACTGAAGCCTTGGAAAAGTGGTCGGCTTTGAAGAAACGTGAAGAGCTCTCAAAGGGTTGCAGGCTGGGGTTCGAAAATTTGAATAAACTTGGAGTACAGGGAGGAGAAAGGAAAGTCAGGATTGCCGAGTATGTAATTGCTATCTGGAACTTTTGAGAGCATGGTATGAGACCAGTAAAGGTATTACTGGCTTGGTAGAGCTGCGAGGACTTGGGAGGATGGAGCAAGCAGTGATGGTTGGCTACCTGATACTTTGGGAGAACTTTTCTTTTAGTTTGACACAAGTATTTTAAAGATTTCATATTTTGTGTGATAGGCGTTTACCCCCTCATGATTTAATGTTAGGATTTAAACTTTTAGGGTTTATAGTTTACTGAAACTAAATCCATGGGTTATTGTTAAATCCAGGGATATTTTGTAGTTTTGACAAAAAAAAAGTAGAGGCAAATGTACTGGACCCTTCTGTTTAGGGGCTCTCGTGGTCCTGCTTAGTTAATTGAACCCTTGATTCAATTAAAACCTGTGACTTTAGGTATTTTCTATACACTTGAATTATAGTATATTCGGTTTTGCATATTTTGGCGTGTTTATTTTGGATGGCTCCTAATGTTTCTGGATGTGTCTAGAATTGCTATGTTAATTGTAGGCCATGCCTTCTTCCTATTAAGCTGCTTATCTGTCCAGTAAACTGTCTATGAATGCAATACAAAAACCTTTTCACTACTCGGGTCATTTTCTTTGAATCTTGATTAACAAATATTAGTCTTTACACATATTGACCTTTTGTGTGCCAGATATCATCGTGTATGATGGCTGTTGAGGCTTGTTCCTCGCCGAATCTGAAGGATGATATGGATGAAGATGATGAAGAGCCCTTAGTTTTTAAAAGGAGTGGTTCATCCTCAAGGCAAAGCCATTTGCAGCCTAGTGCAGATAGGAAAAAATTGTCATTATCATCTCAGAAGCATGGAACTCAGCCTGGTAGTGCTAGGCCGATATCTGGTGCACGTCCTGCAAATGGTGAAAGTTCTAATTCTCAAAACGGCAGGATGGGCATACAAGTAAAGGCTTCTCCGGCAAAATCGCCTCTTTCTAGCGCTAAAGCATCGTCTTCACCGGCCAAGGGATCATCAATAAATTCCTCGGCAACAAATTCAAAGCCATCTGGGCCATCAACCGACAAGGCAAAGCAATTGAATCCGCATAAATCATCTAATGGTGTTGAAGAGGCTAAGCCTGACAAGGCAAAACAATTGAATCCGCAGAAATCATCTAATAGTGTTGAAGAGGCTAAGCTTGTCAAGGCAAAGCAATTGAATCCACAGAAATCATCTAATAGTGTTGCAGAGGCTAAGGCTGACAAGGCAAAACAATTGAATCCGCAAAAATCACCTAATAGTGTTGAAGAAGCTAAGCCTTCGAATAGTGTTGAAGAGGCTAAGCCTTCTAATAGTGTTGAAGAGGCCAAGCCTTCTAATAGTGTTGAAGAGGCTAAGCTGTCTAATAGTGTTGAAGAGGCTAAGCCGTCTAATAGTGTTGAAGAGGCTAAACCTTCTGTTCATTGTGCTGCTGAGATGAAGAGTGACTCTGAGGATTCTGATGATGAAAAACCCTTGAGATCTCGGGTCCCTGTTGAGTTATCAAGGGGGAACTCTAGTCATTCTAACAAAGAAACCCATGAATCAATTTCAGTACAACAGCCTAGTATAAAACATGAGGATGAGTCTGATGATGAAAAGCCTCTGTCACTTCGTTTATCGGCGAAGTCTAATATTGGAGAATTTAAATGTGAGCCTGATGACTCTGATGATGATAAACCTTTGTCAGCAAAGTGGGTGCAAAAGGGTTCTGCCCCACGAGATGGTCCAGTTGATTTATCTTCTACACTGGCAAACAAGAGATCTTCTGGTGTGGTCAAATCTTCTAGTCAGCCGCCAATTAAAAAGGCTAAGCTTTCAGGTGCCTGTACACCATCAGATGGAAAGAAAGCACCTATAAAAGCAGAAACAAAGACAGAGGATGACGACAGCGATGATGATGTTCCTATATCCAAGAAAATCAAAAAACCGCCTAGTTCAGTTGGTGCATCATCATCAGTTAAAAAAGTAACTAAAGTTGTTTCCTCTTCGTTGAGGAAAACGAATGTGAAGTCTAAGAAGATAACTAAAAAATCAAATTATTCAAAGTCATCAACAATGCTCCCGGGCTCCGGTGAGGGTAAAAAATGGACTACTCTGGTCCATAACGGCGTGATCTTTCCTCCTCCCTACAAGCCTCATGGGGTTAAGATGCTATACAAAAAGCAGCCTGTTGATTTGACTCCTGAACAAGAAGAGGTACCTTTGTTTCTTTGTTGGGCTGGTAGTGCATGTTGTTTTATCCTACTACTGATTTGTTTATCCCCTTCCTTGCCAGGTTGCAACAATGTTTGCCGTGATGTTGGATACCGAGTACATGACCAAGCCTCGATTCAAGGAGAACTTTTTTAATGATTGGAAAAAATTATTAGGGAAAAATCACGTCATACAAAAGTTGGAAGACTGTGATTTTACCCCTATATATGAATGGCATCAGAGTGAAAAGGAGAAAAAGAAACAGATGACTACAGAAGTAAGTTGTGTTCTCTTTAGATCCTTTGGGTGTTTTCGGACTGGGAGAAAGCTTCTTTTTTCATTATTTCACATCAATTTGCTCCTACTTTTCACCTCACAATACACAACACTTAATATATTCTACCCAAAACGCAATGCAATCTATGCAACTTTTCAATGAAGATTTCTCATCTGCAAACGAGAAAGTGGCAAAAAAGCTCATATACAAACCGACCCTTGATGTTTATGTTTTATTTTTCCTTAGGGAAATGAATGAAGGAAATTGAGAAGTGAAATGCTTCGAAACTTACATCCGTTCCGTGTGGTTTTCTTTGGTTCAGTTAAAATTAAGAAAATCAATCAAAACCAATATGGTTTTGGTATGTTTCAAAACCCAACAAATATATTTAGTTTTTGGTTCGATTTTTTTCGGTTTTCTTATTCACCCCTAGTTAAAAAGAAAGTAAAAGTAAAGACAAGCCATTTTTATTGTATTTTTATTTTATTTTATTTTAATAAATTTGAGGGCCTTAATATTTTCACCTTAAATGTACCTAAACCCAAAAGAATGTAAAGTAGTAACTATTTGCTTGCAAGATGTAATCCAAATAAAAAATATATTGCCTGCCTTAGTCCCTTTAACTATCTCTTCAGCTCTTCTGCATGTTGTGTGTGTGATTGTGTGCTTGTTGTTGACTGTTTGTGTCGTACGTGCGTCATAGTCTTATTTTTGTTGCCTTCCGACCCAAGATCGTCCGCCCCTTAATGAGTAAATAGAAATGATATGTTATTTAGTTTGTGCCATGTTACGTACTGCATCATGTCACCTGGCATAGTCTCTTGCCAATTTTTTCAGGAAAAGAAAGCTTTGAAAGAAGAGAAACTAAAGCTAGAGGATAAGTACATGTGGGCCATTGTTGATGGCACAAAAGAGAAGGTTATTACACAGTTACCATACCTCCTCATAGATCTTTGCGTGTGGAGTTCTTTCTTTTATATGCAGCAAATGTATTAATTGCAGGTTGGTAATTTTAGAGTGGAACCACCTGGATTATTCAGAGGTCGTGGAGAGCATCCCAAGGTGCAATACCATTTTCTCTTGACGCTGAAGATCTTTTCTTTTTCGATTTTCTTTCATTGAAATTAATGTATCTTGTTGACTCCCTTTTTTTCAAGCGCCTGGTATCTTGTCGGGTTTAATAATTTTTCTCCTTTCTCTTCTTCCTCGTTTAGATGGGAAAGTTGAAGAAGCGTATTCGTCCTCGTGATATCACTATAAATATAGGGAAAAATGCTCCAGTTCCAGAATGCCCCATCCCTGGTGAAAGGTACTTGTTTTTATCTTAGCAATCAATTTTTCTTTGTGTGAATCATCATGTTTCGTTTTTGGATGTGTTATTAGGGTGAAAAAGTAATATCATGGGTTGTTATTTTGGATAGGTGGAAGGAAGTAAGGCATGATAACACTGTGACATGGTTAGCATACTGGAATGATCCGATTAATCAAAAGGAATTCAAATATGTTTTTCTGGCAGCCAGCAGCACCTTAAAGGGACAAAGTGATAAGGAGAAGTATGAGAAAGCAAGAAAGTTGAAGGTATTTGTTTTCTTTTTCTTTCTTCCTTCTTTTTTTGCCTTGGTTATTGGTTTGTGGTGGGGAGAGGGGGTAAAAGCGAGCTATTCAATAGGAAAAAATGAAGAGGATAAGCTGTTGTAAAATATATCATTTCTCCTTCAGTCCTTCTACAAATAAGCATTAAGTGGTGTTGTAATGTGTTTGTTCAACCATATACAGAGATATTCCAGAAAGTTCATGTGAACTACTGAACGGGCTCCATATCAGACTACATAATATGTTTGCAAGAAAGTGCCAAACTATACAACTAGAGAACTATAAAACACAATACACTATCTCATCAATATGTACGGCAGTATGTACAGAAATCTTTCAGACTTAATTTACAACCTTTGGATATCTGGCGATTTATCCATGTTTTCCTGACATTTTAAATTGTTATCTTATAACCTTCTTAGGCTCTGCATTATTTCTAGATTTAGAATCTTTTCACTTTCGCTAGATTTCGTGTTCTGCTTTTCCGGAATTCTTTCATAAAGAGAGTGAAGTGATGAATTTTCATATTGACGTATGAAATACAGGATTATATTCAAGACATTAGAAAAGTTTATACAAAGGATTTCACCAATAAGGATTCAACGAAGAAGCAAATAGCAGTTGCCACTTACCTTATCGATAAATTAGCTCTCAGAGCTGGCAATGAGAAGGTAAATCCTTTAGTGTATCTCCTTTTACGACTGTCATTGCTCGGTATTTTGCTGTGTATTGGATGAGGTGATAGATAGTAATAAGGCGAGCCTGTTTAGATAAGGGATAAGAACACTATTAGTCCGTTCTGTTTAACGATTTTCTCAAATTTATCCCCGGTGTTAAAACTTGACACATTTGGTCCCTCTTTATTTGTAAATCTGTACCTTTGTAGTCCATTCATGTCGGTTGACTACTGACTGAATTTTTTGAAAACCCTAGACGACACATGGCACAATAGACAAGTAAAGTACCTATTTTACAAAGAAGAGGTGTCAAGTATGTCAAGTTTAAATATCGGGGATAAAATTGAAAAAACATGAAAAATAAGAGACAAATAGTGCTTTATCCTGTTTGGATAATTCAGTTTCTTTCAGTTTAATGTCATTTGCTTATATGATGGTTCATTGTACTGTATTATGATCCAAATTTGTGCAAGCTGGTGCGTATAGATGTTTTGCAAATAGCCCGTGCATGGAAACATGCTGCTTATGCGCGGTCCAAGGAAGGGTGGGGTTATTTAGACCCAACTTTATCTTACATCTCTATAAAGAGTATATGTGATTGGGAAAAATGGCATGCAATGAGTCTGCTTCTTATCCCCTTTGATCGTTTTGTAGGATGATGATGAAGCTGATACAGTTGGTTGCTGCACTTTGAAAGTAGAAAATGTAGAGCCTGTTCCTCCAACTACTTTAAAGGTACCGAATAATGTTTTTCATTCTCTGCTATTGCGATTCATAATTATTTGTTACTTCCTGGCAAAGGATTCGCAACTAATTTAAGTCTTCCTTGTTGTTTATATGGTAATGATTAACATGGCCTTAACTTGATTTTCCTGCAGTTTGATTTCCTCGGTAAAGATTCTATTAGGTATCAGAATGAAGTTAGTGTTGAGCGTCCCGTTTTTGAAGCAATCCAACAGTTTCGTAAAGGTTGGCTTATTTATTTGTTTGTTTTTCTCAATCTTGTTACTACTACTATGGTTCATATTTTAATTATACTTGTTGGGATTCTGGATATGTGGAACTTTTATTTGCAGGGAAGAAAGGAAGTGATGATCTATTTGATGAGCTTGATACTGCTAAACTAAATGCACATTTGAAGGAACTCATGCCTGGTCTGACAGCAAAAGTTTTCCGTACATATAATGCTTCTATAACATTAGACGATATGGTAAAAGTTACCGTGGAACTCCTCAATGCCTTTAAGTATTTATATTCCTTCTTATGACCTTCTATGTTGCTTAAAACTATACAGTGTTGAAATAAGAAAATTGAAGAAGTATAGGATTTCTTTATAGCCTAGGTTTCATGAACTTTTTGAGTTGTGTGCTGTACCCATGTTACTTTTGACATCCATTTGCTCTTGGATTTTGTTCAATCCTTAACTGCTATGTTCTATGCTTTTAAGCAAACAGTGTCACTTTCTCAACCATGTCTTAGTACGTTTCCATACGCTATGAAAAACTTGCATATCTGATTGCAGTTGAGTAAAGACTCGAGGGGAGCTGATGTAAATGAGAAAGTTGTGGTATATCAACATGCAAACAAGGAGGTAAAGAAATCATGAAGGCAGATGGTTTTCCTGAGGGCTATAATGCATGGTCTCGTTTTAACTGGTGGTGAATTCAATCAATGTGTTTTGTTTGCAGGTTGCAATTATTTGTAATCATCAGCGTACAGTCTCAAAGTCTCACAGTGCACAAATGACACGGTTGGATGAAAAGATAGGAGAGTTGAAGGTAATCACTTGAAATTGGACTTCATAGTGCATTCATTTATTTGTTGTCGCTTCATCAACTTACTCTCTTTAGAAAAAGAGAGTGGTAGTAGAAAAAAAAAGTAGGTTTGGCAGAAGAAAAAAGAAACTTAGTCTTGGTGGTGAACAACAGGCTGTTGTGAAAGAATTGGAAGATGATTTGTCTAGGGCGAAAAAGGGCAAGCCACCATCAAAGAGTCCTGATGGGAAGGCAAAGAGAAATCTGAACCCTGAAGCGTAAGTGCTTTGCTTTTGGTTTATTACAAGAAAAGGTTGTTTGGGCAACAATCGCTAGGTACTCTGATTATTATTATTATTATATATTGATTAAATAGGCTGGAGAGAAAGATAGCGCAGACAAACGCGAAAATAGAGAAGATGGAACGAGATAAAGAGACGAAAGAGGATCTGAAAACAGTAGCATTGGGGACGTCAAAGATAAATTACCTTGATCCTAGGATAACAGTCGCATGGTGCAAGCGCCGTGAAGTTCCTATTGAGAAGGTATAAGTGTTTAGAAAACTAGACTAATCTTATTATTTGGAATTGAGTTGGTGATTACAAATAATGTATTATGGTGCAGATATTCAACAAGTCGCTTCTGGCAAAATTTGCATGGGCAATGGACGTCGATCCCAGTTTCAGATTCTGATCTTTGCGGCACTGTATTGCTCCTTTCACCACTCATGTATGAAACAACGGAAAGAGAGAAAGAGGGGAACACTTTTACCCGCCTCCTTCGTGACGGATTTTCATTGTTTCATTTGTGATACTGATTTGTTGATGCTGTATTAAGATTACCAAGATTTTTTTAATGGATTATGGGCAGCAGGCGCTACTTCTTTTTGTTGTTTGGGAGGGAGGGTAAAGGGGTAAGGGGTAAGGGTGATGCTGGGTGATTCTTTTCTTCTTTAACTGTCTTTTTTACTTTCTTGTTAAAGGGGGAGAGAGGACGGACACTGTCGCTAACAATAATAAGATGATATTAATAAATAACCTTCCCTCTCCATCTCATGCTTATTTTTGCTAATCTTTACTCTTAAGCATGTCACAGTTTTACTACATGGCACTGATTTTCTTTAGTTAAAAGTGCCTTTTTTTTTTGAACTGCATTCTTAATTGTATCTCTATGTCTCAAAATATAAGACGGTTTTTTTTTATTTTTTTATAAAAAAAATCTTATAATATAATGTCTTATAAAACACCAATGAAGCATTTAACGTCTGTCTGATTCATTCCCTTCAAATTTGCAACATCTTCATCTCATTTCTGTTTTGAATAAATGGATGTACAAAGTATCCGGGAAAATGGCATAGTGTACATATTATTATTATAATACATGTGATATGATATATATTGTATTATGATGTCTTAACAATCCAGCAAATCAACATTTTCCTTCTTGTAAAAACTTAATGTCAGATGATTATATAACAAATTAAATTGTTCATCAAAGATTATATTATATCACTTGCATTTAATCATTACAAAAAAAATTGTCTATTTATGTAAGTCTACAAATAGTTCAGGGCATTGGACATTGGAGTGTCGGTGTTTAATACTAATAAAATATTATAGAATTGATAATAATATCGAGTAGAAGCCATTTAATACTGAAAAATACTGAAAAAAATACTGGTAAATAAAAAATATACTAAGGGGCCGTTTGTTAAAACTGAAGACTGAAATCTGAAGTCTGAAATCTGAATAAATTAAGTAATGAATATTTTAAGTGCTGAAATTGATTAGACTGTTTGGTAACACTTATTATATCTGAAATTAGAATTTGTTTCGTGAGTGTGTATGTGGGTGTGGGTGTGGGTGTGGGTGTGGGTGTGGGTGTGTGGAGGGTGGGTGTAGGGTGGGTGGGGGTGTTGGTGTGGGGTAATGGGGGTGTAGATGTGGGATGTGGGTGTGGGTGTGTGGGGGTGGGTTGTGTGGGCGTGGGTGTGGGTGTAGGGTGTGGGGGTGGGTATGGGTGGGTGGTGGGTGTGGGTGTGGATGTGGGTGTGGGGTGGGGTGGTGGGTGTGGGTGTGGTGGGTGTGGGTGTGGGTGTGGTGGGTGTAGATGTAGGGTGGGAGGAGTGGGGGTGTTGGAGTGGGGGTGTGAGGGTGTAGGTGGGTGTGGGGTGGTCGGGTGTAGGTGGGTATGAGGGTGTGGGGTGTGGGGGTGGGTATGGGTGGGTAAGATTGTGGGCGGGTGTGTGGTGTGTAGGGGTATGGGTTGTGTGGGTGTGTGGGTGTGTGGTGGGTGGGGGTATGGGTGGGGGTGGATGGGTGGGGGTGGGGTGGGGTGGGGTTGGGGTAAGGTGAGGGTAGGGTGTAGGTGTGAGGTAGGTATGAGTGTGGGGTGTACCCCTACCTAACGTAGATTTATTGAAAAAATTCAAAGATTAATTAAGTAGTTCCTCAACCACTTAAAATTTTCTATAATTTTTCACAGGAAATTCAGAAGATCTTAATTAATTAAGAGGTGTTAAAAAGTATTATCGAACAACACTTATTTTAATAATCACTTATTCTTTTAAGAATAAGTGTTAAGTGGTGTAAGCAAACAGGCCCTAGTCTTTGAATATCTCATGGCTGATACACGTATGGGCCGACGTTTCTACATCTAGGCCCATCATTTTTTTATGGCACCAAATCCATAGCTTCTGATACTGCCCGGAATTCTTTTGACGATCTTCAGCGCTACAAGATTTCGCCGGATCGACCGCCTTCAACTCCTTCTCAGGGAGCACCGCCGGTTGCTAGACCAAGGTCTCTTCTTTCGATATATGTACTAAGTTCTCCGATTTTTCTATGTTTCATAATTCGCTAACGCTTTAATGTCGCGCCTGTGCGTGGCTGAGGATATTCATTCCCGTTGGATTTGACTTTGAAATTCGTTTTCCTGTTAGCAGTTATCATCGTCTTCGATTGCAGTGATAGCGATGGGATTTCTAATAACAACTCTCATTTTTGTTGCGATTGGCGTTATTGCATCTCTCTGCACCAGAATCTGCTGTAACCGAGGGCCTTCTACAAATCTGTATGTCGTGCTTTCTTTTGGTCATTTTTGTCAGTTCTTAAAGTTTCACATATTTTTTAAGTTATTTTGATGTGCATTTATAGCTGATGTACATGGTAATTGGATCATTTGTGCTGTATTGATTGCTTAGCTTTGCTAGAATTCTGCTAATTTTCACATTTCATTCTGCCGTTGCTTGTTAGTAGTATTATTTTCTTGGTCTTCCAATGGGAGAAGGTTCTTGCTTCTTAGCTAGGAAGGGGAAAAAGAGAGGGGGAGGGGGGGGGGGGGGGGTGGAAAATGGCAGAGTGAGGTACTCTGCAGAGTGTTTACTGATGTGCTTTATTTTGTGTATGTATTAGATTTTTAGATATACATTTGATGATTTGGTCACTGTTGTATGATCACTCACTGCATAGAAACTTGTTTAACTTGTGTTACCTTCTTGATCTCTGTGTGTTGGGACACATATATTTTGTATTTTTTCCTTTCAAAACTGTATCGTATTGCCAGATATAGTGAATTAGTGATACTATTTTGGAATGATGAAGTGTTGTTAAAACGAAAAGCGCCGGCAAAACTCCAGCTACCGTTTTAGCGCTTAAAAAGCGCACATTTTCATTAAAAACATGCTAAAAATAAGAAGTATATGAAAGCAATATACTAATTTAATAGAGCACATAAATCGAGCATTAAAACATCAAAACGACTTAACCGCCACAACCGCAAAAAGCAATAATGCCATTGTGGCATCAATAAGTTTGTACACCACACACAATCAAAAGGATGTTTAGACAAAAACAACATAGGTTTCCTTAGGCTTTTAGAAATGCTACAAAGGGCAATGAAGTAAGCGCTGCTTAAGCTGACTCGAAGCGCTGATTTATCGTGTAACCTCTAAAAAGCGCCGCGTTTGACAACACTGATTATGAATTGTGTTTAACTTACTGTGAGCCAACCCACAATAGGATCTCACTCTTGGAGTTTACTATAAACTGATGACTGTAGTAGGTTCTGTTCTGAGAGCTTTATGTCTGGTCATTTTTCCAGGACCTTTAGAAAGTGGTATCTATGTAGATGACATCACCTCATATTTTAGTCGGATATCCTTGGACCCTTGGTTGGTTGGGGGGAGAAGTTTGATCCCTGTAATTGTAAGCCTGGAGGCCTTTAGTATCTATCATTCTAGCAATTGACCTACTCAAATAAACCGACTTCTGAAGGATTCTAATTTCCAATGGCTATAACCGAACTCAAAGTTGATTTTCTAATGTTGTAGGTGGGTGGTTCAATCTAATATATCAATTTCTTCTTCTTTCTAACCCCACTCCCCCTACCCTTCCCCCCTCTCTGCTGCGAGCTATGGGATGAAAGACTTTATTGAATCACTTTTGCATGTTGTACTTGTTTCATACTGTGTCTATTTAACTCTCTGCATAATCATATATCAACTCAAGAGAAGAATCCAGTTAATAGACTTCTAATATGGGAGTACATTTGTCCTGCCTTCTTCGAATTCTGCTATGCTTGTATATCTTATTGGCATTTTTTATGCAGGTTCTACTTGACACTAATTATCACTGCGACCGTGTGCTGTTGGCTGATGTAAGTTTGGACCATTTTAACATATTTCCTGCAGCTACATTGTATAAGCCCCGTTTATACTTGGCAGTGTGAAGTTCTTTTAATATTGTCTTTTTAGCATGTGAACATTTTGCCATGAATTTCATTCAACACGGTCAGTATATATGGATTTGTTAGTATTACGTGCTTCTCTCTCGATTAGTATTGTTTCTCAACTGCCAAAATAAAGGAACATGCTGTCACTGTTATATACTATGTAAAAGTATTGAATGGCTCGAAAAAGTAGGATTAAGAAGTGGAAAGACTTCCAAGAAGTAGGCTGTGGAACCTGTATTGTTTTTTAAGTTTGTTTTTTTAGTTCATATCGAGCACTAGGCAGTTTAGAATTACATATATGAATGTGTTTTCCTTGGTTTTCGTTTATCAAACGGGTGCAGATGAGGACTGATTCTACTTTGCGGTTTTAACCCTATTTTGATATATAATTTTGGGCAGGTGGGCAATTGTATATTTAGCACAGATGAATCCGCTTATTGTACCTGTTCTTAGTGAAGAATAAGATGTCGAGCGACGCGACATCCCGCCACGTGTCATTTCTTGAAACCCCCTGGGGGTTAATGGAGCTGGATGAAGCATTCTTCTTCTTGATAGGGCTTATAGTCTAATACCTATAGAATTTTCTTGATGTATGTAAAATGTTATTTTGCAATTGATTCATCTTCCATGTTGTGCCCAGATTTCTTCTGCCTTTGTTTGGGGGTTTCGATCTTATTATTCTGAGATATAGAACTATGCCGCGTATGTACCATTTCTTTACGTACAAAAAATAATGGTTAAAATATATTTTTATGATGAAATTGGTGTCAATAAAATTTTGTTTGTGTGAAATGGTGATTGAGCAATGTAGTAGGAAGAAGTAAAGATAAATCAGGTTTAGAACGATCATCAAAGGAGTGTGAAAGGGTATAGTATATAAGCTCATATGTGATAAAATGACATTGTATTCTGCATTATATCGTAACATGAAACACCAAACGTAAACCCGAAGACAATTGGCCTCAATGGCCCTAAAATCTTATATAAAAGATATAAATTTTTAGTATTTTTCAAATTATAAACTAGATATGTACAAAATCATGCAAATCGAGTCCCGAAAGATAGAAAATTACTATTAGGAGCTTAAGAAATTAAATGGGGACAAAATATCGTGAGAATGCATCATCAAGTTGACTTGCATCATTATGGTTGCTTCTTAGTCATTCAAAGCCGAGGCTTTTCTATTTCTTTATGTGCTCAAATTTTGAGACATATTTCAGTTTCATGAGTCTTTAACCCTCTTTTTTACACTATGTTATGAGCAGTCTATTGCTATAGTATGTTGCTTGAGATGGATTAAGCTTTGTGTTAAGCTTCAATCAGCTCTTGAGAAGTTAGAGGAACACTCCGAGACTCTTGATGAGATGAGTTGGATTGGCAGAAGAGAAGTGCTCTGGAATAGAGACAAAGGTTGCTGCAATATGAAATGTTTGTGATTCAGTTTCTCGATCGAGTGTTGTGCTTTGAGTTCTGAGTTGATCAAAGATACTTAAACTTGAAAAGTTACTTTTGAAAAGGGTACTTTTGGTTATACAACCATTCACCCTCTGGTTGGGTTTACACTATGTTTGATCTCGTACATTTGGTCCCTGACGATACAGGGTTTCACTCCCTCCACGTGTCATCTATCGGTTGGTCATCACGCTATAAATAACGTCAGTGTATTCATGTCGATGCCCAGGCTCGAGGCCAAGGCCATCTCATAAACGCCAGGCTACGATGATCGACTATCGACTACCGAGCAGTATAGGACGTTCAGTCCGCACCAGCTAGCAATGTAGGACAGTGAGCCCTAGTGTCGATAACCACAGGTCGGTGTATCGACATCGAGGACAGAGTTCGCATCAGCTTACTAAGCCCATTAACAGCGATAGCTTGGGCAAGGGTCAAGGCCCATTTAAGGGTAAAGGTGACAATAACATAAGCCGACTTAACCTTAGGGTTTAGGCAAGTACTGTCATTATAAATACCCCCAATCCAGGAACTACGTAAGGCTTGATTCCTGGAACCTAACAGGATACGTAGGCAATCCAAGATACAGTCTTGGACTCAGCCGCATACATAAAATCCACCCCCTCATTCCTCTTTTTTACATTAGGGTTCTTGTGTGTTCATCATTAGATTAAATTAGGGCCCACATCATTAAGGTGACATAATCTGTCATCGTCATTGGCGCTAGAAGGAGGGCCTTCTATTGATCGAATACTCAAGAACACGATGCCTCCCAAGAAAACCGCATCCAAAACCACATCCAAAGCAGCTTGATCAAGGCTCCCGATGAACGAGCCAACCGACCCTGATATGCAAGGAGAAGAGGATCCAGCATTGGATCTGGTTCAGCACGATCCTCAGCAAAAACAAGGGGAAAAAATCAAGCTTTGAACCTTGTCCAGGAAACCCACCAACCAGAAAAGCAAGCTCTTGCTCCAGAATATCGGACGCTTGCGGATCAGTTGGCAGGGGCAGACTTGGAGGTAATGTCCAGGATAATCGCCGAGGCAGTTACGGCGCGCGGGAAGCGAGACGCCGCCCGTAAAGAAGCTATGGCGGAAGGCGGCCGTAAAGAAGTTGTGGACAAACCTAAACGGACTCCCGAGGAAGAAATAAGCGCATCATCTAGCTCGGTGGAAAGGAAGAGACGCGAGATCCACCAAAAACACCGAGAGAGGGGACGATGACGGCGCCGGGGAGGAGTTGAATGCAATTTTGGGAAAGAGTCGGGTGTCGTTGTGGCTCGAGTCTCCCTTCACGAAGGAGATCGAGAGCTTTCCTAAACCCAAGGGGTTTAAGATACCAAAGATAGAACCTTATGATGGCACCACCGACCCGGAGGACCATCTCCACAGTATCCGTCTCAAATGAGGTTGGATGGGGCACCCGATGCAATGCGCCGTCGGGCATTCGAGACGCTACTCGTAGGTCGAGCAAGAGAATGGTTCACGAAGCTACGACCGGGGTCGATCTCCGGCTTTTGCCATGCTCGCTCGAAAGTTCCGAGATGCGTTTATAGTCAACAAGAAGTTTCATCTGAGTGCCACGCACCTCATGAACGTGAGACAGCAAAGAGATGAGACGGTGATGGAATATTTGAAGAGGTTTAATATCGAGGCCATGCAGGTCAAGGATGCAGATGACCGACTTCTGATCACATCGTTCGTAGGGGGGCTGCGTAATACTAAGTTGTACATGAAGTTGAGAAGAGACGTTCCCCATACCATGGACGAATGTGTCAATGTGGTGCATAGATTCTGTCAAGGGGAAGAGGCAGTGCGGCGGCACACCCAATCCGACTGGATGGAATCCAAGAAGGACACCCGAGGTCCGAACAGAATCGCCCAAGAGGCGGGATGTCGAAAGTAAGCCATCGGTCTGGGACCGTATCGACACGTCCACCTCAGACCGTGGGGGCAAGAAGGGACCCTCACGTGATAAGGACTTTATCCCACTCAATCGACCTCGATCTGAGGTGTTGGCGATTATGCTTTCAAAAAACTTGGCGAGGAAACCGCCACCGTTGAAGAAACCTCGAGAAAAGAGGAACGCAAGCAAATACTGTGATTTTCACGAGGACATAGGTCATACAACCGAGGATTGTATCGACTCGAAGAGAGATATCGACGTACGCATTCGGGAAGGAAAGCTAGACGAAGTTGTTGACAGATCTCGGTATGATGGGCCCAGAGGGCGTGGAGAATTTAAGAGAAAAAACTCCGATCAAGACAGGAACCGAGGTCGAGATGCCCAGAGACGAAGGGATCGGTCACCTCAGAAGAATCGATCCCCGGGTCGAGAAGCAAACAACAGAGAAAACTTTGGTCGAGATAGATATGAAGATAATCGACCAGTTAACTATGTCAACACAATCTTTGGTCCTGGTGAGAATGATAAAGACCAGACCAGCGAAGAGCCAGCTTGTAGCTCGAGAGAGCGCAAACAGCTCAGGTTCACGACAGAAGTCGGATACGGCCCCCGAGATGATATCCCCAAGTCGAGGAGTCATAGCGAAGGGTTAGTTATTGAGGCAGTTATTAGCCGAGCCCGTGTATCGAGAGTCTGTATCGATAACGGGAGTGCAGTGAACATCATATATTACTCGGCGTTCCAAGCGATGAAGTTGAAAGAGAAGGATCTAGCCCCCATAGCGTCTCCCCTGTTTGGATTTACAGGGCAAGCAGTCCACCCCCTGGGCTCGATAAAGTTACTCACGACAGTTGGCGATGGCGAGAAAGGAAGGACACTTGAATTAAGTTATGTGGTGGTCAAGGCTCCTTCTGCTTATAATGTTATCCTAGGACGACCTGCGCTCTTCGACCTGCGTGCTATCATATCGACTTTTCATAATAGTATGAAGTTTCCCACAAGGAACGGTTCCCACGAAGTAAAAGGAGACGTTGAAGTCGCTCGGAGTTGTAACTCTGTTGTCATGAATGGAAAGATGGCGGTTCAACAAGTTTTAGTCGAGGAACTGATTCCAGAGGAAGAAGAGGAGAAGAGTTGGGTCTCCAGCGACGCAGTTGAAAATGTCCGACTCTGGGAGGGAGAGGACGATCAATGTGTGCAAGTCGGGATTTGGATACCAGAAAAAGAAAAACAGCTACTGGTCGAACTTTTAGTCGAATTCAGAGATATCTTTGCCTGGAAAGCCACTGACATGCCAGGACTGTCTACCAACATTGCAGTTCACAAACTCGAAATTGACCAGGCTAAAAGGCCAGTCAAGCAGAAGAAGAGAAATTTTGCGTCGGATCGACTTGAGGCAATCGAGGCGGAAGTCGGTAAGCTACTAGCAGCCAAGATAGTGAAAGAGATATTCTATCCCGAATGGCTAGCTAACCCAGTATTAGTCAAGAAGCCTGATGGGAGTTGGCGCATGTGTGTAGACTTTACAGATTTGAACAAAGCATGCCCAAAAGACTCGTATCCGCTGCCCAAAATCGACAGGTTAGTCGACTCAACCATTGATTTTGAAGTTTTTGGTTTCTTAGATGCATATAAAGGATACCACCAGATCTTAATGGATCCTCGAGATGCGGAAAAAACAACGGCGTTTATCACGAGAATTCGGCACCTTCGCTATGTGACCATGCCATTCGGATTAAAGAATGCTGGGGCAACATACCAGAGGGCAGTCAATAAAATTTTTGCAAGACAAATTGGTAGATGTATGGAGGTTTATGTAGACGACTTGCTTATCAAAAGTCGATCTATGAGACAGTATCTAGTCGATGCTCGAGAGGTTTTCGAAGTGTTGAGAGAAACGCAGATGAGATTAAACCCAAAGAAGTGCACTTTTGGAGTCAGGTCGGGTAAGTTCTTGGGCTATATGATCTCGAAGGACGGGATTCGAGCAAACCCGGATAAAATTGACACATTGAAGAATATGCCCGCACCTCGAAATGTAAAAGAAGTGCAGAGACTCACGGGTAGAATGGCGGCCCTCAACAGATTTCTATCGAGATCAGCACAGCGTGCACTACCATTTTTCAAGATACTCCGAAAGGCCAGTCCTTTTAATTGGGATGATGAATGTCAGACAGCCTTTGAAGAGTTGAAAACTTATTTATCAGAATTACCTACCCTCACTTCTCCTCGAGAAGGGGAAAAGTTGTTGGTCTATCTGGCAGAATGCGAAGAGGCAGTGAGTGCGGTCCTAGTTCGAGAAGGGGTACATGGGCAAGTACCGATATATTTCGTCAGCAAAGCATTACATGGCCCCGAGGTCCGATACTCACCAGCCGAGAAGTTAGCATTATGCCTGGTTCATGCCTCGAGGAAATTAAGGCCCTATTTTCAAGCTCATCCCATAGTGGTAGTCACTGACCAACCACTAAAGCAAATATTGGCAAAACCCGACACTTCAGGTCGATTGGCAAAATGGGTGATTGAAATGGCCCGAGACGACATCGAGTTCGTCCCTCGAACTGCGATAAAAGCACAGGCCTTGGCAGATTTTTTGGCTGAAGGGATATCCGTCCAACTCGATCAGGAAAAGCAAAGCCCAAAGGAAAAATGGACTCTTCAGGTCGATGGTGCATCGAGTAAGGAGGGGGCAGGAGCAGGGCTCCTTCTGGTAAGCCCAAAAGGCGAGGAATTCCCCTACGCCCTTCGATTCGACTTTAAAGCAACGAACAATGAAGCCGAGTATGAGGCTATGATTACTGGTTTAAAGCTTGCCTTAAAGCTGGGTGTCGAAGATTTGTCGGTTTACAGTGACTCACAATTAGTAGTCAATCATGTGAAAGGGGAGTATGAGGCTAAGGAAGAAACCATGAAGAATTACTTAGCAGTTGTCCAAAGCCTCATACCAAAATTCAAGATAGTTCAGTTTGAGCAAGTCCCCCGAAGTCAGAACAAGAGAGCCGATGCGCTCTCCAAGTTGGCATCAAACTTCATGTCAAGTAAGAAGGTTCTAGTCGAGTTATTGACCGACCGGAGTTACATCGAGACGGAGGCCCGGCCGATCACTCGGCGGGCCACGTGGATGGACTCGATCGCTCTTTACCTTAAAGACGGAATACCGCCATCCGACAAAGTGCAAGCCAGAAAGTCCGACTTCAATCGCCTCGATATGCATTTTTTGACGATATCTTGTATCGAAAATCTTTTGTGAACCCCTGGTTGAGATGTGTCTCGTAAAGTGAAGGCAAATACCTCTTAGAAGAGATTCATAGAGGAGCTCGTGGGAATCATTGTGGAGCCAGAATGTTGGCTCGAAAATGCAAGTTAGCTGGGTATTTCTGGCCGTCGATGCAGCGAGATGCGAACAACCTAGTCCAGAAGTGCAACGCTTGTCAGATTCATGATAATATCTCCCATCAGCAAGCGCAAGACATGAACGTCATCTCGTCAGCATGGCCATTCGATCAATGGGGAGTCGATATTGTTGGACCTCTTCCTCGAGCACCAGGAAATCTCAGATTCGTGGTCGTTGCGGTGGACTACTTCACAAAATGGGTAGAAGCTAAGGCTTTGCCCGACATCCGAGCTGCAACCATTAAAAAGTTCTTGTGGGTCGACATTCTATGTAGGTACGAAATTCCAAAGGCTTTGATCTCGGATAACGTTACCCAGTTTGAAGATCGAAAAGTTAGAGAATGGTGCAGCGAGTACCAAATCGACCAGCGATTCACCTCAGTGGCTCACCCCCAGGCAAACGGTCAAGTCGAGCAAACTAATCGACGATCAAGCTAGGTTTAAAGAAGAGGCTAGAGGCGGAAGGTCGGGATTGGGCACTTCAACTTCCGAGCATCCTATGGTCATATAGGACGCTCTCCTAATTCATCAACAGGGGAGACTCCTTTCTCTTTGGTGTATGGGTGTGAAGCGGTGATTCCCGCCGAGATCGGAGTCCCCTCTCCTCGAGTTCTGGCCTACAATGTTGAGACAAACGATCCCGAACTCCGACAGGAAAGGGACAATGTCGAGGAACGAAGGGAGATAGCCTCATCCAGGATGGCAAGGTATAAGCAAAAGATCTCTCAGTATTACAACTCGAGAGTAAGACACAGGTACTTCAAGGTTGGCGATCTGGTTCTAAGGAAAAATGAAGCGAGTCGACAGGAAGCAGTCGGAAAGCTGACCCCTAATTGGGAAGGCCCATATCAGATTCTGAAGGTTCACCCCAAAGGGTCTTATCAACTTGGTCGAGCAGATGGAACCACAGTTCCTCGACATTGGCACGCCAACAATCTGAGGAAGTATTATGTTTGAGATAAGCTTTACTTTGATGAACCTGTTTACTTTTCAATTCTGAATCTTGTAATAAGTCAATGAGACAATTTTATGAGTATTCTAATAAATTTGTATCTTTTCGAGATACTTTATGTGTTTGTTAGGATTTATAGCCAAAACAATACAAGTCCAATGTGACAGAAAAGTTAAAGGCAAAACGATCGAAAACGAGTAGAGAAATCCGCAGGTCGGACATCTCGATAAAGCCAAAGCAAAGTTAGCCCAAAGGGCGACGAATGCAAAGGCACAGAGACGGTTCGCAGGGTCGGGCCAAAGGTCCAAGCTAAGAGCCGAACGAGCCCAAGAGGCAAACAAGGCTAAAGCAAAGGACGGTTCGCATAGTCGGGCCACTGTCCCGCCGAAAGCCGAATGAGCCCGAGCGGCGAAAAGGCCTAGACAAAGGACGGTTCGCATAGTCGGGCCACCTGTTCCAGTCGAAGGTCGAAAAAGCCTAAGAGGCAAAAAAGACCTAAAACCAGGGACAATTTATATTAAAATGCTCAGCCTAAAGGTCAAATAAGCCTAAGGGACAAAAGACTGAGGCAAGCAAGTCGATCTCAAGTGCAATAAGAACCAAGGGTTCATAATACACTTGGGGGGCAACACAGTATTAACAACAAGAACAACAAGTACAGTAACACAGTATTAACAACAAGAACAACAAGTACAGCAAATAAAGTGAATAGCGAATAGCAAACGGAGTCAAAGGCTCGACAAGCAAAGGGCTATAAAACATCAAGACAAGATCAAGACAAGCAAAAATCACAAGAAAGAAAAATCAAATTTCAAAAGCAAGTCGAATTCAGAATAAGGTTATTACACGACAAGGCCAGGTCGAAAAGACCAGCCAAAGTTAAAATAAATATTGTTACAAAACTTCAAGTTTGGATCAACAGAAGATTTAAAAAAGATCAAGATCAGGGGTCGGCTTCCGGGGTCGGCTCAGTATGGGCAGGGGTCGGATCAGCGGCGGTCGGACCGGCAGTAGGGGCAGACGTGGAAGGAGCATACTTTATAGCCAAAGACTCTCCCCGCTGAAATTCTTCAAAGTACCGATCATACAGCTTCTCCGAGTCGGGATTGTAGAATATCGGCGTCTGGAGAGTCGACATGTCGAAGCTCGGAGTGACCTCCTTCATCTGATCCACGGCCAGAGTGTATCCACCCATCATCGAAGCCCGCATGATCACTTCTAGATCATCTTCCGCATTGGATGACTTGCGATACTCCATGATGGCCTCGGTCTTAGCCTCTTCGACTGCGCCCGCGCTCGATATAATTCAGCCCGTAGCGCATCTCGATCTTGGCGAGCCTTCCTAGCTTCCTCATCCGCAGCTTTCGACACTTCGGCGGCTTCTCATAGTCTTGAGCCGCCTTGAGCGCCTCTCTACCCCGACCTTGCCTTTCCTCTCGTAGTCGGTCCGGCTCCTTCTCGGTAGTGGCCGGCTTTGCTTCAAAGGCCACCAACCTATTTTGCAGCTCCTCGAGCTTGGCGACCGACTCTTGCTTCAACTCATTATATTGTTTCTCCACAGCAGAGAGTGCGGCGCCTTTTGCGATGTTGTCTTGGAGTAACCTGCCATTCTCCTTCTTGATCTCGTTCGCCGACTCTCCGGTTTTGGCCAGCCGACGAGCAGCCTCTCGACCAACAAGAGTATGCTACAAAATAGAAGAACGAGTTAATAAATAAATAGGGCATGGGCCTCGAGGAAAGCAAATATAAAAAGAGGGATCGACTTACGAGGCGATTCAGTTTCCGCAGAACATAAGACAAGTCTTTGTCATCCACACCGGCGTAATCATCAAAAACCCAGTCCACACCGATTCCTGGCTCGGCAGAGGTCTCAGCAACCTTCTTCCTCTTCGCTTCTCGAAGCTGCTCCTTTACCACCTCGGCAACAGTCGGCCTCTTCTTAGTCCGCGCCGCTTGCTCCTCGACATTAACTTCGACATTCGAGGTTAAATCGACAAGCTCCTCCTCGTCTTCATCTCGAAGAGAGCCAAATCGGACGGTTAGCTCGCCGGTGGTCGAGGGCACCTCAGTCGTTCCAGCTGCGGCAGACGACTCGATCGCAGCAAGGTTTGTTCTAGGTGGAGGGACGCCCCCCTCTCGAGAGGAGGAAGGCGCACTGACCTCAGCCACTGGCAAGTCGGTAGTAGCCTGACCTTCGAGGAGTGGCGCAGCCGGGACCGTGGACTCGGGGATACGCTGGGGGTTGGTGACCCTGGAGAATTTGCCCACCGCAATACGTAAAAAAGACAAGTTAGTTCTAATCGACAAACAATAAGTTATCAACTCAACAAACAATAAGCGTGTAGAAACAAGCAAATAAGTAAACATCCTACGGTTCTCATGATCAGGGACATTAAGACCTACGTATGGCATTGGCCCAGCCTCCCCCAAGTGGGCCAGGTGATACAGGAGACTCAGGTCTCGAGTACACACCTCGAAATTGTGTCCACTCAAGAGTCGAGCCTCGTGAGGAGCTGGTGCCTTCCCAAGCTTGTCTTGTTTCCCCTCTCTCGACCTCCACTGACCGATGTAGGGTTTATCCAAACCATGACGGAGAAAGAAGAATCGAGGCTTCCACTCCCCGTGAGAAGAAGGCCCCTTGGTTATGAACTCATGTCGATTTGCTCTCCTCTGGAAGGAATACCACAACTTGTCGGGCGTGGTAGTAATCTTGTAGTATCGGAACACGGGCACTGAAAAACAGACCTGAGCCACTCGACATGCTATGATAAAACCCATCAGAATTCTGACACCGTTCGGGGCAAGTTGGGAAACACTTATCTCATAATGATGAATGATGGCCAGAACGGTTGGGCAGAGTGGAAACCTCAATCCACTCGCCAGTTGGTTCTCATAAACCGCACAGAATCCTTCTGGGGGCTCGTCGGCAAATATATGATTACCAGATGGAAGTCGAGCTTCGAGTGGGGGCTTGATATCATATTTTTGACAAACTTTAACGATTTCTTCTGGAGAAAGTGTACTCAGACACCCTTTCGCACCCTTTCCATCCATCCTAGTCACTAGCTTTTTAGGGTGGTTAGGGACAGGAGGGGGGGAAGCTGTGGGTTCGCCGGAATCCCGTCGGGCCCCGGAATCCCGTCGGGGAAGATGATCGGAGGCAGCAGGTACTGGAGTTTGGGATGGAGAAGGTGTATCGCTACCTCTATCAGATTCTGTGGCACTGCTACTACTACGTGACATAGATAAATCAAAAGAAAAAGATGAACACTGAAAAAAGAAGTAATCTTACTTGGTGTTTTGAATTTGGAGATTGTGAGAAGAAAATAGCAAGCGGGTTTGCAGCAGCGTCTAGCCTCTCTCCTTTTATATATGAAAGCAAAAGATTTGCAAATGATTTGAAAAGACGGGAGATAATGGGGAGTTATAACCCCTGGAAATCGCGGTAATCAAGGCAATGACGCGTCTTTTGTGGGATTCGAAACGTTTCATATGCTAGATACCGCTCCACGTGGCTATAAGGCAGTTAGGGTTGTGAAAAGGCGGGTTTTCTCCCACCCAAAGAAAAACCCAACTCGATGACAATTCAAGTGACAGACTCGACCTCGGACAACGGAAGTTGCCTCTCGCAAGTCTGGGGGGCTTATGACGATACAGGGTTTCACTCCCTCCACATGTCATCTATCGGTTGGTCATCACGCTATAAATAACGTCAGTGTATTCATGTCGATGCCCAGGCTCGAGGCCAAGGCCATCTCATAAACGCCAGGCCTACGATGATCGACTATCGACTACCGAGCGGTATAGACGTTCAGTCCGCACCAGCTAGCAATGTAGGACAGTGAGCCCTAGTGTCGATAACCACAGGTCGGTGTATCGACATCGAGGATAGAGTTCGCATCAGCTTACTAAGCCCATTAACAGCGATAGCTTGGGCAAGGGTCAAGGCCCATTTAAGGGTAAAGGTGACAATATATAACATAAGCCGACTTAACCTTAGGGTTTAGGCAAGTACTGTCATTATAAATACCCCCAATCCAGGAACTACGTAAGGCTTGATTCCCGGAACCTAACAGATACGTAGGCAATCCAAGATACGGTCTTGGACTCAGCCGCATACATAAAATCCACCCCCTCATTCCTCTTTTTTACATTAGGGTTCTTGTGTGTTCATCACTAGATTAAATTAGGGCCCACATCATTAAGGTGACATAATCTGTCATCGTCAGTCCCCTATCTTTAGCAAAAATGAGTGACTTAACCCTCTTTTTTGGTTTTGGTTTGATCAATTCCTCATCTTTTAAATTTTTTTTACGACTTTGGTCCATTTAACGGGTAGTCAACAAAAAGTTAACAGAATTCTTATTCGTGTCTTTCACGCGCCGTTTGCCTATGAAAAAACTATTGTTTTCATCAATTATATCAATCTCACCCAAAAATAAATAAATAAAATTATTTATCTCAATTTCTCTTGCAAATACTGTATGTATATCTATCAAAACGCAAGCTTCACACACTTATGTTTCCTCCGTCGTGCTCATCTGCCTTCAATGAAGTTTCCTCAAGGGCTTGAATTTAGGAATTTCTCTCTAATTTTATCTTTTTAAAATCTTTGCTATAATTATTCACGAATTTGTTTTCCTCAATCATTATTGCTTGGCAATGTGCTGTTCGAATTGGTCGAATTTTCAGTCATTGTGTAATCTCTGAAAAAGTGTCGAATTCAAGGAGGAGAAGTAGTGAAAATTCGAAATTGGGAAATTAGGGTTCTTAAACTGAAATTGGGGAAAACGATTTGGTGATTAATTAATGGAAGTTTGCAACATAGTTTTAGAGCAGTGATGTTAAGAAGATGAAATTGGGAGAAAACCCTAAATTCGAGCAGCTGAGCACGACAAGAGGAAAAATAGGTGTGTGAAGCTTTGTATTTTGATAGATATACATACGGTATTTGTACGAGAAATCGGGATACTTTTTTTTTTGGTGGGATTGATATAATTGAGTAAAATAATAGTTTTTTCATAAACAAACGGCGTGTGAAAGACACGCAACTTTTCCGTTAATTTTTTGTTGACTATCCGTTAAATGGACCAAAGTTGCAAAAAAAAATTAAAAGATGAGGACTGGTCAAACCAAAACCAACCCTTTTTTTTTGGTAAAGATAGGGTACCAAACTTGCTATTTACTCCTACATTTGGTATCAGAGCATGTGTCATTCTAGAGCATGTGTCATTCTGAGCATATTCATTAATTTTTGTTCATATCAATACTGAAACTGTAAGAGAAAGCTAGATATGTATCCACATGCAACTCTGCTAAGAAAATTTGGCTCAAACTTCAAAGGGTAAGGGTAAATCAATTTAAAGGAATCAAAGATTAATATCCATATGGTTGCTATCTTATCCTTACTCCTTAGGATTTAAAAAACAAACCTTTTGCCTTAATTTCTTAGGACAAGCTCACCTGTGGAATATTATTTTGGAGCTTGTCTTTATACGGTGGCAAAATTGCTTGGAAATCTTATTAAACTTGATTACGAAAATATTGTATGTACTAGGTGCAAGTTTGCGCGGATATATGTATGTTGAAATGGAATGTGATAAAACAATAAAAACTAGCATGGAAATTGATAATGTTACTTGCAAAGTTGAACACATATGTTACTCGTATGGTAGAATTGGTCTTTAGAAAAGATTTTTGTCCTTCGATTATATTTAATAAACATGTTTTAGATCGGGACAGACGGATACGATCTCGGGTAAGGGAGGCAATAAAATTTTTAAAGGCAAATAAAAAATTTAAGAGGGAGGAGGGAGGCAAACGATATACTTTGTACATATATTAGTGTAATTTTTTCGGATGAAGAGTGATCAGTTACCCCATTTGGTTGTATGTAGCTCCGTCACTGCTTTAGAAAATGATAATCTACACGTGCATGATGTTTCTGAAAGGGGGAGCGGATCCCCTGCCGTGTAAGGTATGCCATGCAAGGTGTTGTGCACCGTTTCCGTCGAAATTTTGGACGGAACTGTTGAAATTTCGACGGGAACACCATATATATATATATTTTATTTATTTATTTTTTTTATTTTAATTTACTTCACTCTCTTCCCGTCGAAATTTCAACGTTTCCGTCGAAATTTCAACGGTTTCGACAAAAACGGTGCACTGAACTTTGCATGGCACACCTTGCACGGCAGAGGATCCGCTCACTTCTAACAGCCCTTATCATGTTCTTGAAAATGAATCTGAATAAAAAATAACAAGTTAATCTTTTATGATCCCTGCATCCAAAGTATGTTGGGGATAAACCCATAATACAAAACATAAACACCTTCTATAATAAAAATGCACAAAAAAAAAGGAAGAAGATAAAAAGAAAAAGAAGACGACAACGACGACGGCCACCTAGTCAACCACTACATATGTCTCATAAAGTCCCTTTAACTTTTTTTTTTTTTTTTTTTGTTTGTTTCATAATATAAACTCATTTACAAAACCAATAATTTTTATTTTTATTTTTTTTGCAAGATAATAAAATATTTATTATTTTTTTTCATTTTACTCCACATTTATTATATATTCATTTTGCAATAATAACAATCAAAGGTCATTTTAGACTTTTCATCAAAATTAATGACACGCAACCAATTCAACCAACTTTCTTAATCAGTGTGAAAAAATCCAAACGGAATTACATTTTAGGATAGAGACAGTACTTTTTTTTTCTCTCAATGTAACATCTCGAATTTTCAAAAGGGCAAAAGTGTCACTTCACGAAAAAAATTAGAGTATTATATTTAAAAATTAAAGGATTTAAGTTTTTAAGTAAAAATTAAAGGATTTATGTCACAAACATCGAACTTCTAAGAAAAGAAAAGAAAACAAAGAAACTCCTTCAAATAGAATCTTCACCGTATCTCACCAAATTCTTGTTGAAATTCGGATTCGAGTAGAGATTCACGATCAGCGTATCGGGAGGATCGTGGTGATACCAAGAATTCGAAGTTTAAAAAAAGTATGGTTTTTGCCCTAATTCAAGAATCTTGATGTTATGGACAAATTCTTGGATTAAAGGCCGTCAATTCTTAGTTCTCCTCGTTTGGAAACCTTTCACGCGAGTTAATTCAAGATTAAGATGTGTTTTAATAGGTTTTGGTGAAGTTTTAAGGTTGTGCTTCAAGAAATTGTTTTGCTTGGATTTCAAGGTAACAGGATGTTCATATTGATCATAGTTTTGTTTTATAATGTTTTGGTGAAGTAAACTTGGTGTTATTTGATGTATTATGGTGTATGTGGTGTGTTGAAATCGATTTGGCATTGTTTGGGGTTGTTTTGGATCGTTTTTGCAGGAAATTATGGTTCATGTGACTAGGGTGCATGCCTTGAAAGGCAAGGCGCACGCCTTGCTGAGCATAATTGAAATAAAATTTTCTGTTGTGCAAGGTGCACGACTTGGATGCCAGGGTGCACGCTCTAGCTTGTTTTCCATGAAATTTTTTGTTTTGTGTATAAGGTCTTAGCTTTGGTTGGGCCTTTCTTATTTGATATAAACAAGTTAAATGAAGATAACAAAGCCATGAATAAACTTCTAATGCGTTTAGTTCCGGCACCAAATGGTTTTTTGTTGAGTTGAAGTTCGGAATCGTTGGAAGTTAAGCGTGGCATTGTGCTTTGATGAGTTAGTATTCATTAATGTATGTGTATGTGATAGGATTGTCTAGAGGTCTAAGATGATGGAGTAGAGTTGTTAAGTGATTTTTTCTTTGAAAATACATAGGTGGCAAGTTAATGATTAATAACATACATACTTTGAAGTTAAAAGCATAAACATCAATATTATTCTTGGTAAAGCACAAGACAATATCACGATGTGCGGTGTGGTCAGATAAAGTGAATAACTTTCGCTGGTCCTTGAGAGACCTCATGAGTGGAGGGAACTTCGCCGAACACACACACTATCGGGACTAGCCCGGGGCTACTAGTGTATGTATCGCTAGTAAGTTGCATCCGATGCTTTGTGATGAGCAGCATTATGCGTAGTGCTCTTGAATACTTGATGTAACAAAAATAATCTAAGTTGGAAACAAAGTAGGATTCTCACAGCATGTTATGAGTATGAAAAGAACCATAGAGTTTGGGTGAAGATAATGAAGATAATCTTTAATAATAATATGTGTACATTCCTTTCATTATAAAACATGACTGTTCCTTAGCTTTTACCTCTTGCTAAGTACTCAATGTACTACCCCCTTTGCATTTTTGAATGTCTTCCCTTCCCGAGAAGATTCGCAAGTTGATCTTGAGTGAGCTTGATGCTTGAAATGTATTATCATGCTTTCATATCCCTCTTTGTAGTGTAATAACTATGTACTTTTCTTAAAGGCATGTTGTAATTTCTTCATTTCAGTTGGTTTGTAACCTAAGACTTTTGTTGTAAGATATATTGTATGTTGTAAGATCTTTCGGTTGTTGTAAGTTCTCTTTCTACCTTTTAGTTGGATGACATTGAATCTTTGGATTCTTCATTCTTGTATGGTTTTACCCGAGTCTTTTTTTTGGGAAGGATACCCGAGTTTTTTCAGCTTTCGTTTTGCTTTATTTGATACAACGACATAGAAACTTACGTATAACGTTAGATGCATTTAATGTTATACGCGCCGAACGTTCTTTTCCGGATAATGACTCTGTATCCGGTAACGGGGCGTTACACTCAAATAGTCAACCGTTATTTAAATTAAATTCTTGGTACAAAAAGCGATTTCCCTTGTCCATAGGGCCCTTCATCTCGATCCGGCAGAATGGTGAGGAGATTAATCATGGTGACTCAACGGACCTTCAACTGAGAGGACTATGACCCAGTGCCGCCCACAAAAAATCACGCTATATATTCATAACTAATTATCAATCTGCGGCTGTCGTGATTCGATCTTGCGCTAGTGCCTAGTGGGTAATATCTTTGCCGGGTTATCTCTAAATTAAGTCCTATCAAATTTTTTGTGAGAGGAAAATTTCAGAAGAATGAATGTTTATATCCCTTAAGGAAAATGATATGAACACTATACATTTGTGTAGTGCACAAACCACAACATGCTGTGTATCATTGATTAAAGTGATAAATTATTTATTGTGATGGGTCCCAATAAAATATGACAAATTTTATAATACAACCGTTGTAGCAAGGTTGTACCAAGTGGCATACATTACAACCATTTATTTCTAACCTCCCACACACGATAAAAGTGTATTATGTGAAAGAGAGTAAAAATGAGAGGCTCTAATGTATGCCACTTGGTACAACCTTCTTACAACCGTTGTACCATAAAGTCTCTCATAAAATATATGGTGTTGTGTAAAATATTGTGGTAGAAGAAGTAGTGGATGTATCACTACTCATCTCTTAAACCCTATGATACAAAGCATTTCGCAAATTTATGTGGCACAATTTTGTTTTCTCAAGGTAACAAAAACAAAAAAAAGACTAAAGAAGAGAGAGCTTCCATGGCTACGCTGAGTTTCGCAACCCCAACCGAGTTAACCTCAACTTCATCTTCTTCCTCCTCCATAGCATTGTACCACAGGACTCTCTCTCCTTTCACCTCTAAATTATGCATTTCTCCTCAAACTCGCTGGAGAGGCCTCTCCAAACGTCCCCGTGGTGGTAATATCCGTTGTGCATTTACCTCAGTGGACTCCGCCAAGATTAAGGTCGTCGGTGTTGGTGGCGGTGGCAACAATGCCGTCAATCGGATGATTGGCAGCGGCTTACATGTGGGTTTTTGGTTCCCTTTCATTTCCCCTTTTTCTCTGTGTTTTCCCCCCCTTCATTTCTGCGAACATTGCTTGATGAGTATAGAAGTTGCATTATATTTATTTCATGCTTGGATTAGGTTATAGAAGTAGCAATGTAGGTATTTTATTTTAATTTTTGAAAATGCTGCAGTATAGGATAATCTAATTCTTTTTGCTACAGAATGTATGAGCCATAACCACTGTCCGGCAATTAGGCTAGTCAACGTGAGATCCTTTTTAGCTGAGACTGAAGCCTTGTCATTTTGTGTTTGCAACTTTCTAACAGATGCAAGCAAGTGTAAATTTTTGCTGGTACCGAATATATTCGAACGTAAAGTAGTATTCATTTTAGAAGTCCATCGTCCCCTAATCCATGTATGCCAATGGAAGATAGTGAAAGTTGTAGCAAAATTAGTAGACGTCGGTGTTTTTCAAGAGTATCAGAGTTGTTATTTTGTCGATAATTTGTTTATGTAAAATGTAATTGAGAATATTATAATGTTGAAGCTATTTCAAGCTCTAATGTTCAAAACAACACCTTTTTCTTGTTTCATTTTCCCTCCGGGCTGACTTTTTAGGTGTATTAAAGAACTTATAGCTTTTCCATGAAAACCTAATAAGATAGCACAAGCCTGGGAGACAAGGAAAGCTACTTACATGGTCTTGTTTTTGCTTTTGTGACCCCAAAAGAACTAGGCCTAGAGAAGGGCTCTAGAGTCTAGAGTTAATGTGTGTTTAACTATTAAGCATCTCATTATTGCTTGACATTTATATATTCCGCATTGCTGGCAGGGTGTTGATTTTTATGCCATAAACACAGACTCTCAGGCTCTATTGCAGTCTGCTGCCGAAACCCCGATTCAAATTGGAGAGCTCTTGACTCGTGGACTTGGTTAACTCTCTTTCTTTATCCTCAGTGTGCTAAAAATTAGTCTTTCTTAGCTTGCGACTGTCATTCACTGTTTAGGAGATGATTCAATATATTCTTGTGGTAGGATTTTATGTCTATGCTTTGTCAGCTGGAACATGCATTGTCGAATGTCTATGCTACTGTTTGTCAATGTTGTCTCTTACAGATACTTTCTTTTGTATTGTCGTATTTCTAATTTCTGATTGCATTGGATGGGCAGGTACTGGAGGAAATCCCCTTCTGGGAGAACAAGCAGCAGAGGAATCAAAAGAAGCTATTGCCACTGCTCTCAAGGGATCGGATATGGTGTTTATAACTGCTGGAATGGGTGGAGGTACAGGTTCTGGTGCTGCACCTGTCGTTGCCCAAATATCCAAGGAAGCTGGCTATCTGACAGTGGGTGTTGTTACCTATCCTTTCAGCTTTGAAGGGCGTAAAAGATCTCTACAGGCAGGTGCCCTTTTCATAACACTTCATACTTTGCTTTTGATTCTCACCTATAATTTGGCCTGCTTGCTTTTTATTCTATAATGGCTTGTTTGTTTCGCAAGAATGGAATTTGTTTCATTCCATTCTTTTACGTTCCAAACGCACATTCTATTCCATTCCTTTCCTTTCCATTCCTGCGAAACAAATGTGCTATAATTTTCTTTTCATTGTCTCCCATGTGCAATTAATGTGACACTTGATTTAATGTTTGTAAAGTTTGACATCGAAGTAGGCTGTCCTTCCATGGCAGTTCAAAAGTTTGATGGACACAATCCTCTTGTTGGAACTTGGGGGGATGACAATGCTAGACCGTGTTCTGCTGATGCAAAATTGTGTTTGTGTATGACTTTAAGGCAACATCCAACCCCTGTTTCTCCAGTTTCATTAAGCATGTAGTCCAGAATGTGACGCATAACAGAAAGTTGACATACATGGGGATGGGACCAATAGTGCTAGGATTTCATAAATACTAGGGCAATATTTTTTTTTGCCATAATGATTAGGATTTTGATTGAGAGGGATTTTGATGAAAATTAAATTTTTTTCCTCAAATTACTCACCTCTCAAGTTCACTCCTTTTTTTCTTGTATAATTTCCACCTACAGTTTTTTGGAATCTAGTTTACATTTTATGTTTTTGTCATGCTTAACTCTAATTCAGTTCTGTTTTGCATTTGGCTACTCTATAGGCTCTGGAGGCTATTGAAAAACTTCAGAAAAATGTTGATACTCTTATAGTGATTCCAAATGATCGTCTATTAGATATCGCTGATGAGCAGACCCCGCTTCAGGATGCTTTCCTGCTAGCTGATGATGTTCTACGTCAGGGTGTCCAGGGAATTTCTGATATAATCACAGTAACTGCTTCTGCAACTCTTGGGGACCATCTTTGTTCATTATCTGTTTTTCTTTTTTTATGCTCCCATAGGACGATGACAAAAATGCTAGTGTACATAACTTGATTAGAAAGGCCAGGTTCCTTGTAATTTGAGTACTTGTACTCGTGGAGGATATTATAGTTTATTATTGATAAAATGACATTAAAAAGGGGAAAAGATTATTTTCTAAAAGAAGACAGCTTTATTTTGATCATCCAAACCTAATTTATTGATCAGAGTTGTTACTTTGATCTATCATGAAATTGAAAGTAACTTTAGACCTTCCTTTACAAGGCCTGAATGAGGAATTCGGTCATCAACTCTAAATCTGCCATGCCTGCTAATTTTTTGTTGTGCAGCTGAATAATTTATAGTACTTTTGTTCTTCTTGCAGATACCTGGCCTTGTAAATGTCGATTTTGCAGATGTAAAGGCAGTAATGAAGGATTCTGGAACAGCCATGCTTGGAGTCGGGGTTTCTTCCAGCAAGAACCGTGCTGAGGAAGCAGCTGAACAAGCAACTCTAGCCCCTTTGATTGGATCATCAATTCAGTCCGCCACAGGAGTTGTGTATAACATTACCGGTGGAAAGGACATAACCTTACAAGAAGTCAATCGGGTGTCTCAGGTGCATTAATTTTCCTCTTCTTGTCGGAATTCATCGTTTACAATGTCTTATCGTATGTGACAAACTCCAAACCCGGTTTGAAGAAAACCATAGTGTGGCTTTTACAGTAACGAACCTATCTATCATAGTGATTATCACAATGCACCGAAAGAGGCACATAACCTAAACTTTAAGTAGTCACAAGTTATTGTTGGAATTATTTTTTTCCTCATTGCCCCCTCAATTTATGATTCCACATTTCTAGTAGCTAAATGACTAAATCCTTTCTTATCACTTCACGAACTGGGTTCTTTGCAAATAATAGTTTGAAGCTAGAAAAGTAGGTTTAGGGAGAGAAATACAAGAGGGACAACGGTTATTTGAGTTTGATGATCATTTGCTTGTACAATGCGTTCACATCTAGATATGCCCATTATGAATCCGCACCACCTAAGATCAATAAATCTTTTGGATCTTATGAACCAAAGGAGATTTGACTTTGAACTACAATTAGATCTGCATCGATGAATGAGCCTTATGAGGCAGGTAACTCTTTAGTACAGTTATAAGGGTCAGAATTGACAAAATTTTGTCAATTCTGACCATGGAGAACAGATTATTCAATGAGATTTGGAGATCGCAAAAGCTTGGTTAGATCAAGCCATTGAGTATCTGAAACAAGCTGTAGTGTAGTGCTTGGCATAAAACAACCGAAACTAATTTCTAGTTACTAATCACAACTATTTATGAGCCTTAATATCATTTAAAGCCTGGAACAAGGGATTTTTATCAAATCAGGCTGATCTAGAGGTGTAGACAAGAATGAAACTTTGCTAAACGCCAACATTAGAAAAGTAATCTACAAAATACTAGGGTATACTAGGAACATTTGTGGAAATTTTTATCTGACCCCTCAATTTTCCCACATAATAGTACTCCCATCCCTTTGTCCAGAAATATAAGGGCATTCACACCAGATGCACCATTTTTTATCCTTAAAATAATATAAATAATACATATCCTTATTTTACAATACCTCAATTCAAAACACTCCACAACAGCATCCCTATCCTTATCCCTATAACATTTTAAATACTATTAAAAAATATTTATTCTACCTCACAACCCTATTCATACACATTAAATATTTATTTTTTCACTCCAGCAGCATCCCTATCCTTATCCCTATCATTTTTTATAATTAAATATGTTTAGGGACGTGAATAGTGCATCCTCAAATGTGGGGATGCACTATTCATATCCCTAAAAATAAATAGGGATAGAGTCTCTGATGTGGGAGCTATTTAGGGTAAACTCTATTTTTAATCTTCCTTTTAGCTTTTTTGTTTTGTCTCATAATATAAGTCCTACAAGCGCTTGTTACATTTTTCTTCTTCTTAAAAAGCCTTGTAATTTGGGATGGAGTTAGTATATCACACCGCGAAAATGGTTTAGGCACTGCATTGTGCCACATTCTGCACAGCCCTCTGAATTCATGACTAACCTTAACCATAACAGATAAAGTCCGTCTGTCATCACCAGATAACTTTCCTTATTTCATTTTTTTAGGACAATGGATCGAATGATGATATTTATGTTTTGATCTTGTTTTTCTCCATGTGAACCAAACCTACTATATAGCCATAATGGTTCAAGACTATGGTTCATGATCTTCGTGTTTTTTTAAATTTAAAAAAAAAAAAAAAAAAAAAAAACATACACACAATTTTTTTCCTTTCCAGGTTGTGACAAGTTTGGCCGATCCATCAGCGAATATAATTTTTGGTGCTGTTGTGGACGAACGCTACAGTGGAGAAATACATGTGACAATTATTGCAACTGGTTTCACTCAATCATTTCAGAAAATGCTGTTAACAGACCCAAGGGGAACAAAGGTAGCAGCAGAGAAAGCAAGTGGTGGTGTAACTCAAGAAACTGTCAACTCAGCTGCCTTTAGATCATCAACAACCTCCTCTGCTAATACAGATCCACGCCCACCCCGTAGGCTTTTCTTTTGAGACACCACCCCATTGTGTGCTTTACAGAGCCAAGACAAAATAACAATGTAGTTTCTGTTTTGCTTTTGTAGATTCTTCTTTCTTTTTTTTTTTTTTTTATTCTTGTTCTAGGGCTCCGAAGATTCCACTTTTTTTTTGTTTTTTTGTTATAACTATGTTGTTCAAGAACCGAGTGACCGGTTCTTGTAATGAACTTGTGTGAAGCAACAGGGTTCAGGATGAAAAAAAATGTTTGGGAAGCAACAGGGTTCAGGATGAAAAAAAAAATGTTCTGGGAAGTGATTGATTTTACTTTGCATGTGAATGTAGTTAGCGGCAAAGCACACAAATATTTAGCTTTGACAAAACAAAAATCCCCTTCCAAATGTAGTGAAAATTTACTGATAATTTAGCTAATAATTCATGCACCCTTTAGTATGCTTAAGTAGTTACATAACAAAGCAACATGACCATTCATATTTAGTAAAGGCAAACAAAGCCATAAACCGTGAGTGACATTTTTTAACATCAACAGTTGGTTGAAAACACCGAGGAAAGAAAAAAGAAGGGGAAAGAGCATGAACACGCACACGAACACGCAATAACAAACTTGCAGACATTTTGTATTACAAATATTTAATCAATAAATATATAACAGCAACCAGAAGCGCGATCCCCACCACGGATAACAGCATACACAAGCAGGAACAGCCACCCTTTGTGCGCTTGTTCAAAATTGCCAGCTTCCTCTGTACTCTCTGTTTCCACAAAACATCACAATGTATCAGCACGTTAAATAAACCATTATAATCCATTTGCCCTTTTTTTATCCTTTGAAACAAATGATAGAACAACATAAACGAAAGAACCACATGTGGTCGACACTTTGACCACATATATGTATATATACAGTGGACTCCTCATAATAGCTGGGTTTGAACCTGAAACCTCAAAAACATGCCTTAGCTTCTTTGCTACTAGGGGAATGCATCATCGGTAGTCATCCATTTGTCAATAATACGCAATCAGCATATGGTTGTACCAAAGGTATCAACAGCAGAGCTGCTAGGCCATAGTCTACGATTCTTCTACTAAAATATTCTTCAATTCATGCAGGATCAAGAATGCAAATGCAAACGTCTGCTAACCATTGGAAGTTTTATTGAAGAAACGAGAGAGTATCATAGCGAATCCACTACACTCGACCCAAACTGGAATGGCAAGAATATATAGGAAAAGTAGGGTTCAAGCATTATTCTCCTACATGTTAACAACTGCCGAAGTTTAGGTTTCTTAAGGGACTGTGATGCTTCTACTATATCCTATTGGCTGAGGTTTTAATTGCAGAATGCACATGAGCATCAACAAAACTATTAGTATATTTCATCAAGACAGACTTCAACCATAAACACAATATATTAAAAGATTTTCTCAACTAGTTCTGCATTGAGTTTCTGGATAAACCACTTCAAGCTCAATTAGGAGTCCATATTTTAGGACAAAATGAGGAGAGATCTGGCTACATGAATCGCATACAAGCAAAGGATGTACAAGAATTACACAAATCCTAAAAAAGAACAGTGCCACATGGAGATTTATCCACATCAATCGTAAATAGTGCTTGGTTATTGTTTAAGATGCAACGGAAGGTGCATTTTCTAGCTGTACACAGTATTTCGTGTCTTCCCAACTCTCCTCCAATCCAACCAACGGACTATTCTAGGAATACTCTCCGTGTTTTCTACCAAAGGATTCCTATCGATTAATAAGGAATATTACCATACATTTTTCAACAGCTTGTAAAAGAAGGCTACCAAGGTTTTACCTGTAGGCGGGAATCTGTAACTTCTACATGTTCCCCACCTTATCCTGCATTAAATATCCACAAGGATAGCATATCAGTATTACTTCACTTACTATGTATACAGAATAACAAGAATATATTAAAGGCCAGCAGATATGTGAATATGACATAAACAATACATACAATCAGTCCCATTTGCAGATCAAGCTCCTCATTCACTGCCAAAGCTATGTGCTTTGTGCTTACTACTGTCTCCTCCAATTGCTCCAGGCCCTCGTCTTGTTCTGATCAAAGCAACACCACAGACAAAAAATAAATATTTAACCCACATAAATAGTAGGGAAAATGGAATTTTATATAATGTGAACCCTGCCTTTCATTATTTGTCGTTGAAGACCAACAATCCCATGATTATCAAGGCCAGTCGTCCGAGCCAGAGCATCTGCAGGCTTGATTTCTGGCCCAAGCAAGCTGTCCCTGGTAGCAAAGTTTGACATATTCAAAGTGGTCGCCATCTGCTTTGCTTTTGATCTCAAATTTGAAAGTGAGTCTTTGCGACGGTTCATTTCTTTCTCACTCCTGCAAAGAACATGAGACATTGATCAATAACATAGCAATCACAAGCAATTTATGCAAAGGAATGGCAGGTACAAGGCTTCTTTCAAAACTGTTCAGTGAGTTTTATCATTGTGAACCCTTTTTTTTTATTGCAACATATACACCAAAGTAATATCATCAGTATTTATAAGAAAGACGAAATATGTTTATGAGTACCCCTGTCAACTGCAAGAAAAACGTTTCCATCAATGTCATCCCCACTAATTGAGAATCACACAAGTAAGGGCCAAGATGTGAATAATATCAGAAGTGCCTTCCAGGAGAAAAGAAATGTAAAGCAAAAGAAGGCTTACAGCTGCTTTCCAGGTAGCCTAGCGAGAAGAGACTCTAAGCCATCAAGTCGAGTTCCTAATATGGTGATTTTCCTCCGTATGGCAGATGAGTGGCGTTGAGCTTCTGGGCCCGTTGAGGGGTACGAGCTTCTTTCAGATATCATATTAGTGATGTCATCAGCAAGCCTGGCAGCTTCATTGTACTCTCTCACCCATGGATCACCAGAGCCTGCCATTGATCTGAAATTCCAGAAACAACGCATTAGGGTAGCCAACCTCCAAGTATGTATTATCCTTTAATATAAACAACTTAATATGCTGATTAAGTTTTACACACATAAAAAAGCTGAATGCAACTGGCGAAAAGCTTAACATGCTGGTCAAAGGAAGACAAAATCAAGCTCAGGCTTTTTTGTGTGTGATAATCATCATGAAGATCAAGCAGAGCAGCTATTAAAACTTGCTCACAATTAGTTCGAATAAATTCCACACCCACAAACAAAAAACAAAAAAAATATCGAGCAGAAAACCTAAGCACGAAGAAATTCTTCCATACAATAATATCTCAAAGTAAAAAAGTAGAAATATTTTTAGCGTAATCATGAAACAATTGGTCAGGCGTCCTATGAGGTACAAGACCTAATTAGATTCAGAAAAATCGAGAAGAAACCTAAACTTTTAAAGGGAGGAAAGGTGAATTAAGAAAATTGTAGTTACCTTTTGGATTGCTTCAAATCGGCGATCAGAGCTGAATCTGAATAATTTGGGAAAGAAAAAGGGAGAGATGGAATGGAGAAAAAAAGGAGGAAGAGGAGACAGACGACGTTGAATCACCGGTGAAAATTTTAAACCTCCTGGTCGGCGTCCAGGCCAATAGAAAAATATAATTATGATAGATACAATAACCCCTAATTTAATTGGTATTTTATTTTATAATCCTCTCTAATCGACGTATTGTTTTGTACTGTATTGATCTTGATGATTTTTTTTTATTTTTTTTAGAGTATATTTTTTTTGATTGGGAAATAATTGTGTGGAAAATGTATTTTGAGTTGAAGTATCCGATTAAACCATCAGAACCACATAGTTTAAATATAAAATAAAAATGTTTGATTCATACACGGTGTCTTCACACGTATAGATACACTACACAAATATTACTGTACTTTTTATTATTCCGACATACATAGCTCATTCTACAGTATCAGCTCGTCGTCGGATTATAAAAACCCATCCCCATCATTGTCGTGGAAGGCCTAGAATACCTTCTACGTCTCATATTCAAAGTCATATTCAATTCTTATTTCTTCTAGTTCATATTTTACATTTTCAAAAGATATCCCATGCACCTCCTCGAAAAAAAAAAAAAACAAAGGGCATTGTTGTCATGTGTTTTTGTTCTTTTTACACATGTTCATTCATTATATTTTTGTTGATGTCAGTATATTAAGGGCATTGTTATTGTTATTGATATCAAATCAAATCTATTTTTAAGAAATCACAATGTTAATAGAACTCTTAATTGTCGAATTTTTAAGGTTAAAATTCAACGTTGAAGAGTTCGAATATAAAATTCAACTCTGAAAGTCGAATTTTTCACAAAAAATAGTGTCTGGTAGATTATATTAGTGTCTGTAATGGTGTAGGTATATTAATTGCCTTTAAATAGAATATTCATGCTTCCTACCGAAAAGTGTATGATGATTAATCTCATTGATTTATATGAACCTTTCTTTTAATCAATGAGATTAATCATCATATACTGATTGTTATTTGACGTGGTATTACATAACTTCATACACATGACACTTATCAGGTTTTGGACGGAATGACAAGGGTTGTCTCGGTTAATGGGCTGATAAGGATCCAGCTAAAGATTGGACGTTTATATATCATATGACTTCGACAAACCTTGTCTCCTAGCAGCACAAGCCGCCCTTATTATATCGACATGACGCAGGTAGTCTTTTGTCCGACATGGCGCAAGTCGTCGTGTCTTCTTTTATTAGTTCGACGTAAGACGTCCACAACCTTATATTGTTGACATAGTGCAGGTTCACATCGTCCGCTTGTATTCAGCTCGGGTAAGTCAAATCCGACCTCAGATGACAGTTATTCTCCATCAACCGAGCATTAAGCCATGTGTTGTAACTCCTCCTTGATTCTCGTCATTAGGCCCATGATTGCTCCTCCAGACTGCCTCTTAAAAGACTCTATGTCATCAACGACGTCTTCAATGGCTAAACAATCAACTCCCTCACGAACGAGGCCTATAAAATATGTCATCACCCACAAAATCATAACTACGTGATTAGTTTGATCGCAAAGTCTCTCGGTACGTAAGCAGTCAATTACAAATTGGCTCAGCTATAAATGATCAACAAATCCACCAGTTTAGTAGTTGGTGATCCCCACAAAGCCCAATTGCCCGAATTTCAACCCGGTTACCTCTCTGACTATTTTGGCCATCATCAAATGGTGCTAGAAATAGGGTTTGAAAATTATACCCTTCGAAAAATCTTGTGGTGGCTCACTACGAAAAACACCAAACTGGAAAGAAAGACGACGATGGAAGACCCTCATGTGCAAGACATAAAGGAGAGATACATTCAAACGTGTCTTGAACTAAATCAGGCCAAAGGCTAACAAACACCATCGAAAAACTGAAGGAACATATTGGAACCCTCACGTGCAGGACGCGGACGGGACAAATCAGCAACAAATACATCAAATTTGTGGAATGTGAATACAATAAATATACACAATCAAAACATCCATGTCCATGCCATGAAATTGAGTCGACAAATACGGCTCAGGCAGGGCGTTTACATAGAGATAGCCATAAGCTGTTACAAAACTATCATCAAGCCAAAACAGGAACACTCTCTCTCGGCACGCTGAGAAAGCTCGGTATCTTATATGTGTATATATGTATATATTGTTTTTTCTATAGGTCGAAATCCCTTATCAAAAGCGATTAGACCGATCTCAGCATATTATTATCAGCGAGCTGAGCAAATCTAGCTCTTATATAACCTATGGGGTCCTAACCTTATTCATTATGTTGGCAAGCTAAGCCAGCCTAAGGCTCTTATCTTACCCATAGGCCAAATCGAAATTATCTAGCAAAATGTGGCACGTACTTTGTATAACCTTTTATCTTACCCTACAATAAGATTGAAATTATTTAGCCAAATGTGGCATATTTTTGTATATCATTTTTCTAGCCGGTCAAATACTCGCGGGTTGGAGCTATCATATCAAGAGCCGGACTCCGTATATACTTACGCAAGATTAGAAACTTGCTCAAGTGTACTTGGGCCATACTTATATATACATGCAAAAGGCAACATGGATGAAAAATAGACGAACGTCCGAGGAAATTATCATATCTTTCTATTGGACGGGTACCCAACACTTCTTTTATTATATTAATGAGCTAATTATGTACTCGGCCTCCTTATATTATACAACTAAGCCACCGAGCTCAACCCTTACTCGGCCGAGCTGGGCAAGGCCGGCTGAGGTTAGCAGGCCCTCGACCGCTATTTGTTACATAGCCGAGCCAGTTATTGGCGTTATATTTATCAGCAAGCCGAGCAGTTTCTTGGCCTTATATAAATCGGCATAACGGAGCATGTTATTGGCTTTTTATTTATCTACAAGCCGAGCAGGTCCTTGACCTCGTATTTATTAACGGACAAAGCAGGTCCGAATTCTCTTATCAAAAGTGGTCAGATCTTGACATCTCATTATCAACGAGTACTTACAAAAGTTTAGAAACTTGTCCAAATATACATGGGGAACATATCTACATACATGCATAATGCAGAACAAAGACATAAATGTCCAAGGGAACTTTCATGTGGACAGAATCTTATTGCAAAAAGCTAACAGAATTCGGACGATCATTTGTTTTACCAAGCTCATCATCATAAAAGTATTATTAAATTAATCCTAAATTTAAATAAAAGATAAATATAATAATTATCCCAAACAAATTAGGATAAATAATATTATTTTTTAATATTCCATGATTTATCACTTAACAAATAAATGATTAAATCATACATTAAATAATTATCCAAAAAAACTAATTTCCCAATAATTAAATAATACCACTAAAATGCGGCACCTAAACCCTATCATACAAGGGCCACACGCATTTTGACATATTGGGCCGAGTCTACGAAAAATGTCTTTTCATGTATTTAATTATTTAGTCAAACTAAACAATTAATCCACATATCTATTAACTAGTCCGATCCAACTATTTAATATTAATTGAGGTGAAACGACGAGAAAACATATGCATGTTAGGAGCCACGTCGGGGACCATGGACCCATATTCAGTAGCTACAATAAATTAAATAAAATTATTCGTCAGACCGAACAATTATATTCAATCTATTAATTCCGGGATTACACCACCATAAACCCGAAACTGAACTCTGCCGAATATAGATATAAACTTACACTCAACCATGAGTTGATAAGCGTCCACTGATATAATCATTACATACGGATAAATCGTCCATAGACTGTTCGTTTCGATTCGGGATATTTCCGTAAACCCTTCTCGAAACCTCTTATCCTTATTTACCATTAACCCCCCTAGTGATCAATTAGTTCACAACTAATATAATATGAACTTCCGGGATCGATCAGTTTTTAGAATTAACAAATAAGGAAACCGTCTGTCTACTTCCCGCAGGAAGGAATGGATTCCATATCTGTGAAGTCACAGACTAATAACTTATTCCAGAATAGTGCCAATGAGAAGTGTTAGACCACATACTTCGAAGTGATCTTTAACTAACACATCAAACCCTACTTTGGACTAAGCGACGGATCGTGATCACTCAGGATTGAGATTAATCCATATATGATCATCTTGTGATTCGATAAGACTTCTCGATTACGGAATTATGTCGAGAACTCAAATCAAATCGGTCCAGCCCTATATGATTCTCTTCATATATAAATGCCCCACTAGGTACCCTATTACCGGCAGTCCGGATAAGACTGTCACACCTAAAGTGTTCTGGGCGCATTATTAGCAAATTAATCTAGAGACCCATACTCAGATTAATAAACGTTACGGACTAAGTTAATTTTAAGTATATTTCACAAACTCAATCCTCGTGTGTATATCCATACACTGAGTTATGTGATTACATAATCAATATACTTAGGGTTTTCTGTAGTGTATTAATATAGGCATTAAATGCGTATAAATAAGATGAAATAAATTTTGTCATTTATTTAAATAAAACAATTACAATTGTCTTTCGGGCATAAAACCTAACAATCTACCACTTGCACGAAAGGCAAGTGGATTAATTGTTTTAGAGCACACCCTATATCTATATTACAAAGCAATACAACTCCCACTTGCTCTAAAGCAAATTAGTCATGTCCCTAATACCAATAGACTCCAAGTGCCGGCATCATGTACTCGGCCTTTTTCTATTACGTTGGTGAGCTAAACTAAGCATGTATTTAGCATTTTTTATTATGTAACATATTTTAATTATATGGCCGAGCTATCGAGTTCAACCTCTTTTTATTATATCGTTAAGATTTACTATACTAATGAGCTCAACATGTATTTATCTTCTTTCGATTTACGGCCAAGTTGTCGAGCTCAAACTTTTTTTTTATTATATGGCCGAGTTGATCAAGGCCGAGCCGAGCATGTACTCAGCCTTGATTATTGTATAGCTGAGATGAGCATGGTATCATGCTTCTTCAGTTACATTGATGAGTTGATCAAGTTCTCAATCTCCTTCTTTTTCAGCATGTATTTCTTATCTTAAGAGAGTTGAGCGGGTTCTCAAACACTTCTTTTTATTAGCATGGATTTCTTATATTGGATGAGCTGAGAAGGTCCTCAGTCTCTTTATTTATTATAATGGATTTATTATATTGGGTCAGCTAAGTAGGTCATCAAACTCTTTCTTTATTAGCATGGATTTCTTATATTTGGTGAGCTGAGCAGGTCATCAGTCTCTTTCTTTATCAGCATGGATTCCTTATCTTGGATGAGCTTACAAGTCTCATTCTCTTTCTAGATGGACAAACCAAGGTCATTTATCTTGACAGATCAAGCATGTCCCCAACTTGAGCCTAATTATGCCTCAATCATGTATTTTTAAGGAGCTAGCGGGCCGAAACACTTGGAGTGTGATGGTCTTATCCAAACCGTCTATGTGTGACATAATCATGAGGCATTTATGTATGATTTGATTATATAAGATTGTGACTGGATTAAAACCGAGTCTTTCATATAATTCCATAATGAAAAACCTTATTAAATTCATAAGCATTAATTAGTTTGACTAGGCTATACTGCGAGCATTGTCCAGACTCATTGTATTGGATTAAAGGATAAATTAATCAAACACGTAGCTTGATCGGGTACGTACGTACTAGCTAGGAATCACATTCATAAGGTTTGCAAGTCTATCATCACCATCTAAACCTACCTATTCCTCAAGCCGCAATATATAACTAGGTCTATGAAGGACAATTAAAACCACGAGACTTAAGAAAATTGTCTACGGGCTTGAGGTGTTCTTCAATATCCCTTTAAAGGATTGGTCTTTGGATATACCTAAGTCAAAATATGGTAAACTTCCTATCGAGGGCTGTACAAGCCTACATTCCACCCATACGAGGTCTTATACGGATCATGGACTCTGATGGCCTTGATATATAGGAGGTTTAGAGGCACCCTCGAACTGATCAGTTACATACCTCATCCTCACCTAACCTTGGACAAGTATGGCTCATGTGAAAATTGCCTTTGAGGATACCAAATCATTATTCAGTTAGAGAAAAGGTTATACTCGCATGCAACACGATTCTTTGATTGATCCGCACGCATATTATTACGATAGAGATTTATTTATGGAAAAGATTGTGTTATGAAAATATTAACATATTTAACTTTAGAGTAATAAGGGTAGTTTGGTAATCTTGGATTGATATAGAAGCCCTACTAGTGGCTATAAATATTGTACTCAATGATTGATAATGATATACGAAATAAATTGATCGAATTTTGTCATGGTATCGGAGCAGGTTATTTTCTTCTGTCGCAACTAATTCAGCAAAAGCGATGTCAGGGCCACCATCACTAAATATCACTAAAGTGATGATAAATTTATGGACTATAACTCTGCAAGATGTTTTCTTTTGCTGTCCAGATTTATCCATGATCGATCAAAGTTGCATGGTACTGTGCTTTTGTTTGTGATGGGATTGCAATTGCAGTAGGTTGTCCTAGCTAAAGAAAAAAAAAAAAAAACACAACAACAACAACAATTTCAACAGATTGATCGACGCAACCATGGCAGCTGTGGCCGGTGGGGGCGGAGTGGCACCTTACAGATCGACGTCTTCCGCCTCGAATCGGCTTTGCATCGGCATGTGCCATAGACTAATATCAATTACTCACACGGAATATTAATCCAAGAGGACGAAATACAAGACTTGCCGGCTGCTGAAGATGACCAGCGAGACGCCGACACGACGACGGTGATCCGGCTTCACGACGATGGGATACCTAACCGCGGACTGCAGGGAGGTGTCGGAATTAATTGTTGCAGCAATTGCAACCTTGATGGACATGGCAGGGGACGTGGGGCAGCTTCACCTCCTTCTTGCTCACAGTTGCATACGGTAGCAACAGGCAAGCTGGGTTCAGCCCAGCCCACTGATTCGACTCAGACGAATAACTCGCGTGATCGTTTGACTAGTAAATACTCATGGATTATTGACACCGGTGCAACTCACCACGTGTCGGGTGACCGAACTTTATTTGTACAGCTACGACCGATTGAGAATTGTCCGATTGGCTTACCGGATGGAAGTTCCTCATTTGCAACTCATTCGGGAACGGTTATTTTATCGGGGAGTTTACGACTTTTGAATGCTTTATATGTACCAGAATTAAATTGTAACTTGATTTTGGTGTCCCAATTTCTAGATGATCATAAATATGTGATGCAGCTCACTGATCGTTTATGAATTATGCAGGACCGAGTGACGAGGACGTTGATTGGACTGGGTGAGCGTGTGGATGGACTTTATTGGTTTGTGGGCGTTCCAGAGGCTCGGGTTCTGACCATTAATGGTACGGATACTGCGGATTTGTGGCACCGGCGTTTGATACACCCATCGGAAAAAGTGCTTCGACAGGTTCCTAATATTTCCATTTCCAAATATTTACATAAAGATGGATGTGATATTTGCTTTCGGGCAAAACATACCAGTGAACCTTTTCCCTTAGTGAAAATAAAGCGAGTCGTCTCTTTGAGTTGATACATTATGATTTGTGGGGGTCCCTATAGTGTCCCCTCGACTTGCGGTGCTACCTATTTTTTAACTATTGTTGATGACTACTCCCGTTCGGTATGGGTTTACTTGTTGCAACATAAAACGGAGGTTGAAACTGTTTTTCTGGACTTTGTTGCTTTGATTTCTCGTCAGTTCGAGGCCACGATTAAACGAGTACGTAGTGATAATGGGACTGAGTTTCGGTTGTTGCTTCCTTATTTTCGTAAAGAAGGTATTATTTTTGAAACTTCATGTGTTGGTACTCCGCAGCAAAATGGAAGGGTAGCTAGAAAGTAAGCATCAACACATCCTCAATGTTGCCCGAGCCCTTAGGTTTGATGGTCATTTACCCCTTAAGTTTTGGGGAGAGTGCGTTATGGCAGCTGTCTATATAATTAACCGAACCCCCTCGAGTATTTTGAACTATAAAACACCTTATGAGTCTTTATTTCACAATAAACCGGATTTATCGATGCTTAGAATTTTAGGTTGTTTGGGTTATGCCCATGACCATCGTCCCTCACATAAATTTGCCAGCCGTAGTCGTAAATGTGTGTTCTTAGGGTATCCTTTTGGGAATAAGGGGTGGACCCTGTATGACCTTGATTCGGAGGAAATTTTTGTATCCCGAGACGTAAAATTTTATGAGCACGTTTTCTCTTTTTCTCACCAGACCGAGGGTAGTGTGTCTCCTCCCATCCCTTATCCATATTTCGAGGATGTTGACATTGTAGATACGGGGTTCGAGGCTTCTCCTTCTCCTCCCGAGGTTCCACCATTGCCGGATTCTCGAGTTGAGGGGGGACGCACGGGCATGATGATACAGCGAATTTGACAGAGGATCTTGCACATGATATTGCACCCTCACCACAACCTCGACAACCAGGTGACGTGCGGAAGAATTAGGGCGAGGTAAACGGCAGAAGATCCTGACTTCTCGATTTCAGGATTATGTGACACATACTATGGTTGCACCAAAAGTCATACTCCATGCTCTTCCACTTCATCGGCATCCTCAGGTACTCTGTATCCTCTTATGTATTTTGTAAATTATGATAAGTTTTCTGATAGGCATCGTAAGTTTCTGGCAACTATCACAGTTGGGAACCCTTCTAAATCTTTTAAGGAGGCGGTTAAACATGAAGGTTGGCGTAGGGCCATGGCTGAAGAAATTCAGGCCCTAGAAGACCATGGTACTTGGGAGTTACAACCCCTTCCTCCCGGGAAAAAGGCATTGGGAAGTAAGTGGGTTTATACAGAAAAATATGACGAGAACGGGGCTTTGCAGCGGTTAAAAGCCCGGTTAGTAGCATTTGGGCATCATCAAGAAAAAGTGTATTGACTACACGGAGACGTTTGCGCCTGTGGCGAAAATGGTTACTGTTCGCACTTTTCTTACCGTTGCTGCAGTGAAAGGCTGGGATATTCACCAAATGGATGTGCATAATGCATTTTTGCATGGGGATTTGAAGGAGGAGATTTACATGAAGATTTTCCCCCCGGGTTTTGAGAAGAACGGTTCAAACTTAGTCTGCCGGATGCTTAAGTCATTGTACAGGTTGAAGCAGGCCCCGAGATGCTGGTTTGCGAAACTTGCTTCTACGTTACGTGAGTATGGTTTTCGTCAGTCCTATGGTGAGATTCAGCTCCATGTCCTCGTTTATGTCGATGATATGATTATTGCCGGCAATGATAAGGTTACGATGACGATTTTTAAAGACTATTTGGGGAAATATTTTAAGATGAAGGATCTTGGGGTTCTCAAATACTTTCTTGGGATCGAGGTGGCTAGGAACGGGGACGGTCTTTTCTTAAATCAGCGCAAGTATGCTCTTGATATTATCCATGAAGCCGGGTTACTTGGGAGAAAGCCCGCTGATTTTCCGATTGAGCATAATCACAAGTGCTACTGGGCCGTTGTTGAGTGATCCGGGGCCGTATCGTCGGCTGATTGGCCGACTCATCTATCTAGGGGTTACTTGACCTGATCTATCTTATTCCTTACATGTGTTATCTTAATTTATGCAAGCTCCTCGAGTTGACCATTGGGATGCGGCTTTACGTCTCGTTTGGTACTTAAAGAAACATCTGGGTCAAGGCATTCTGATGCGCTCTGACAGCTCTCTTCTCCTTGATTGTTGGTGCGATTCTGATTGGGCGAGCTGCCCCCGACTCGCCGTTCTTTGAGCGGTTGGTTTGTCTTTCTTGGTCTTTCACCGATATCTTGGAAGTCCAAGGAACAAACTACGGTTTCCATTTCTTCGGCCGAAGCGGAATACCGATCTATGGCTTCGATTACATGTGAATTGAAATGGTTGAAACAATTACTTGCTGAGCTTGGTGTTCGTCACCCTCCTAGGATCCGTCTCTTTTATGACAGTCAATCGGCATTGTATATCGCCCAGAATCCGGTCTTTCACGAACGTACGAATCATATTGAGGCAGACTATCATTTTGTGCTTGATGCTATCACGGATGGTTTGATTCTTCCTTCGTATGTTCCTATGAAGCATCAGTTGGCGGATATTTTTATGAAAACGCTAGGTCGTCAACAGTTTGAGTTTTTGTTATGCAAGTTGGGCGTTCGAGGCATTCACGCTCCCACTTGAGGGGGGTATTACGATAGAGATTTATTTATGGAAAAGATTGTGTTATGAAAATATTGACATATTTGACTTTAGAGTAATAAGGGTAGTTTGGTAATTTGGATTGATGTAGAAGCCCTACTAGTGGCTATAAATATTGTACTCGATGATTGATAATGATATACGAAATAAATTGATCGAATTTTGTCACATATTCACGTTGATACAACCCGCTTCATGTCAGTAAGAACATTTATGCTGCACAATTGCTGCTCACGATTTCGATATCTTTGAAAATTATTGTTTTTTTTTTCCAATTCTAGGTACACACACTTTCACATGCCCATACACAATTACTTTGAAGCATTTCATTCTCTGACTTTATAGACTTAATTAAGCATCAAATGGGTTTTCAAGAGGTAAAACCTTCTTGTTGCAAGCCTTCTTAAAGATACACGGAGGCATGCATATGATTTCAGAAGGGCTCAAAAGACCTCGAAACAAATCACTATGGTGATCTCATGTATCATTAGCTATGGCCAATGGTGATGGGTAATTAACTTTACTAGCATGTCGACAAACTGTGATAATGCTTCACATGTACACTTATTATACATAGGTTGAAATGAGATTAAGTGAAATAATGATCATACGTATTGCATTGTTAATTTTGTTTTCATACTATATTCTTAGGCAAATGAAAAGGCCCCGAGACTATGAAAAATAAGATTAAACTTTACCTTTAGGTTGAGTTATACCTCTAAGATCTTCTCTTATAAGGCATCTAAAAAAGTCAGAAGGGTTCCACAAAGGTTGGCAAATCCACACACAAGGTTTATGCCGGGTTGAAAAGTTTGTTTACTAGTCAGTTTGTTTACTTCTCCCATAATTTCTGCAACCGCCCCTGCTGGCGGTGTTAGGCTGCCGGCGGCGAGCTTCTGTTCTCTTCTTTGTTTTCTGTTCGTCCTCGGCCCGCTTCCTTCTCCGATGAGTGCCTGCGGCCTGGAAGCCTTTTTTTTTTGGCTATTTTCATTGCATCCAGGTTTCTCAAACCCTTTGGGTTGCTCCAGGTCGATGGTGAAGGATTGGAGTTTGGGTCGCTGGAGATAGATTTGGTCGGAGTTTCTGGTGTAGTGGTCTAGTTATTTCTAGATCTGGATTCTTTCTTGTCCCAGATCTGGTTGTTGGTTTGTGGCTAGCGGCGGAGCTTAAATCATGCAATGGTACTATGTTGATTGGTGATGGAGCAACGGTGATCCGGCGGCGCTTGGCTTTCATAGTCCCACTAAGGCTCTGGACTCTTAGCCGGCGATTATGGTAGTTGCTCTTTTGACGGAGGTGCTAGTCATTCTTCTGGGCATCTCTTTTCGTTCGGTGGCGGCGGTCAGCGGTGGCGAACTTCCGATTATGGATACATTTTGCTTTGGTCCCTCATGATCCTAGTTCATATACTAGTCAGTTTTAGCTTTGTTTGTGTTTTGTCTGTGTTTCCCGATGAAGTTATCAGCCTCATGGGCCTCTTCATCTCTTTTGTCAAATTTGTCTCATTGAGACCTTTACGATTGACAGTCAGTTGTATAGTTTGTTGTTCTCTTTTATGTGTTTAAGTTCTCTTTGTTTCGTCCTCGGTCCGCTTCCTTCTCCGATGAGTGCCTTCGGGCTGAAAGCCTTTTTTGTGGCTATTTTCATTGCATCCAAGTTTCTCAAACCCTTTGGCTTGCTCCAGGTCGATGGTGAAGGATTGGAGTTTGGGTCGTTGGGAGATAGATTTAGTCGGAGTTTCCGGTGTAGTGGTCTAGTTATTTCCAGATCTGGGTTCTTTCTCGTCCCAGATATGGTTGTTGGTTTGTGGCTAGTGGCGGAGCTTAAATCATGCAACAGTGCTATGTTGATTGGTGGTGGAGCAACGGTGATCCGGCGGCGCTTGGCTTTCACAGTCCCACTAAGGCTATGGACTTTCAGCCAGCGATTATGGTAGTTGCTCTCTTGACGGAGGTGCTAGTCATTCTTCTGGGCTTCTCTTTTCGTTCGGTGGCGGCGGTCAGCGGTGGTGAACTTCCGATTATGTATACATTTTGCTTTGGTCTCTCATGATCCTAGTTCATCTACTAGTCAGTTTTAGCTTTGTTTGTGTTTTGTCTGTGTTTCCCGATGAAGTTATCAGCCTCATGGGCCTCTTCATCTCTTTTGTCAAATTTGTCTCATTGAGACCTTTGCGCTTGACAGTCAGTTGTATAGTTTGTTGTTCTTTTTTATGTGTTTAAGTTCTCTTTGTTTCGTCCGGGCAATGCTCCGGCATTGATTGGCGTTGTATTGTACTTTCCGACGTTAGTCCGACTTCAATAAAATCTTTCATCTTTTTAGGGAAAAAAGATAAGATTATTTCCCTCTTCTCAGATTCTGAGCCGACATAACCGTTCTGGTATACATACATCATCATTTACGATTTGAATCTAATAAAAAATGTTAATTGACGATGCTGGAAATCGTCGGGTATAAAATCTGGTCCGTTTATCCTGGTGACAATCTACTCAAGATCTAAAAACAAGAAAATGATGTAACGGAGGTGGTTTTTGTGATGTTTTGACGGGTCTGAGATGTTGTATCTCAGGTTGCCTACATATCCTGTATCAATCAGGGATCAAGTCTCCGTAGTTCATTAGGGAGTGTTTATATAGAGGGGGCTTGTGCCCTAGGCTTGTATGGGCCGTGTCCTTGTTGGACTCTGATTTCGTGTTCCCTAAGGAATGAATAATTATGGTGTGATGCCCTTGATTGTAGTATAAAATCACGGTGGTTTTAAATACAGGATTAGAGCATTTATGGCTGATGATTCTTTCCATATTTATCTTTTATATTATACACGTGGGTAATCTTATCCAAGGTATACTCAGGCCAACCCATAAGGTCCGAGCTGAGCCTGTTGAGTTCCTTCTCTTCTCCCGACTTGAAGAGGTCGGGAAGGCTAACTGAGCCGACCTCCCGCCAGGAGGTTAGGCTCGCTTGTTAGACCTTAAGGTGGGGCTCTTGAGCCTTAGGATTTTAATCTCTTCCATCTACATTTATTGTTGTGTTACTATAGGGATGACGCGTGTCGAGGTGTTGGTCCGACCTCCGTCATAAGCCCCCCCAGATCTAGTTGAGCTCTTAAGGTCGCCTCAGATCTTTTAAGGTAGTGGCTTGGCACGGTCGTCCATACACAGATGTTTTTAAACATAACTTGCCAGGTGGCAGGAACGTCGTTACAACACTGTCATAACTGTCCCAAGATTCGAGGCGTCGTTGCCCACTCGTTTGAATTAGGGACGGTTTTTGAGGCATGTTGGGGATTATAACCCTATCATATCAATCGTTTCCCACTATTGTGGTCCTTAAATCAGAAGATTGAGATCCGGCTATTGATTGCTCTTAGTTCCAATTTACCTAATCTCCGATTTTTGCAAGTAAGCATTTCTTTAATCTTACATGTACTCTTGTTCTGTTTGAGTCTGCTTTATTCGATTCAGTAGATGGTTTTATTTGGATTTTTACCGGAACCCTAAGAACATAGATGGCCGACGACGAGATAGTCACGGGCAGTGAAGGTATCCAATCTATCTTAACTCAGGAGGATTTGGATGAGATTTTTGAGTTATACGGAATAGACAGAGAGAGATATACCCCCCAACTCCCTTCTGTCCCTTATAACTTTGCACATGAGCCTCCAATGGGATTAAGTATCGTTCATCGGGAATTTTTCGAAGTTGGGCTGAGGCTTCCCCTTTCCCCAGCCCTCATAGCCGTGATGCGCCATTATGGTCCAAGGATTTCTCAGATAGCCCGTAATGGTATTAGGGCTATCATAGGATTTTCTATTTGGTGTAGGTTGCTCGGCATCAAGTTCTTAATGCAGCGGTTTAGATATTTTTATCACCATGTGAGTGTGAAGGATCATCCCGGACGGTACCACTTATCTCGTAGAACCGGGCGTTCAAGTAACGTTCCAATTATCCCAAAGGGAAAAACATCCCACAAACAGTGGAAGAATAGATTCTTCTTCATCCGGCATGAGGTTTATCCGGAGCTGAGTTTGTGAACTCGGATGAGCTTCCTAGAGATGACCGTCCTACGGTTAGTGACGAGCTACTTAAGGGTATTCACGAATTGGACTATTTCATGTAGGTCGACGAGCTGTATGATGAGCTAATTGTTGCTGCTCGGTTAGAGGATGCGGGGCCTAGTCCATACGTACCTCTTAGTAAAGGGGATTGGGCTACCTGTAGGGATTTCCTTTTTCTCTTTATGTTTTACATTTATACTTATTTGTTTCTTTAACTAATAGCTGCTCTGTTTTGTGTTTAGTGGTTGATTCTGCCGAGCTAATAGCCAGTCCTGAGGACGAGGATGAGGTCAGCCAATCTGGACAGAGCCTAGACTCTGAGAGGACGGCCAATGTGGTGCCTCATGTGCAGCCTCCGGCTTTAAAAACGGCTTCGACGGTGCCGTTTTCATCGCAATATGTTCTGGAGGAAATGAACCCGACCACCCAAGACGCATCCGACCTGGGAGGGAAAGAAGGAGATGGCCTGCATCTCTAGAAGAGGACCGATCTAGGGTTGCCGACAACCATCAATACCGTAGGCCCACCAAGAGAGGTCGAACTGGCACGCTCCACGAGGGAGCTCAAGGGCGAGAAGGCCCAGACGACACCAATTTTGATCAAAAGCGGATTTTCAAGATGTCGGACGATGAGCTATCCGTTGTCGGCTTCAAGTCCATGCAATTCGTAAGTTGATTCTTAATTTGTGTAACTATGCTTTAGTAGCTATCTCTTACATTTATTGCTTATTTTGTTCAGGGGACCCTGGTCAGGTAGGAAGTTTTCCGAAGATTCGGAAAAGCTTCTGCGTACATAGCCAATCAAAAGAAGACATGTGGCCGACCTGCGGGAGGGTCGAGCAAAGCTAAAGGGCTCAATGGAGTCCAAGGACAAGGAAATCAAGGCTCTCCAGGAGCAGATTAAGGGCTAGGGAGGCCGAGCTGAAGTCCGTGGCGGATGAGCTTGCCGAATGGAGCATGCCCCGGCGGGTCAAATTGTAGTCTAGTCTAGTGAACAAGGTCGTCTCCTCGGGGAAATGAAAATATAATTCAAAATGTGGTTAAACACCAATTAGTCATTATTATCTCAATCTAAGTCGCAATCCTTACCATGTAGAGTGAATGAAATGACAATATAAATAATTAGATATATAGATAGTATATATATATATATATACATATATATATATATATATATATACATATACATATATATATATATATATATACCAATATAATAAATACTAAAATAGATAGTTATATATAAGAAGAACTAACCAAGACAATATTATTGAACCATGATCTCTTTTAGTTTAATGGATGTGATCGGACTTCCTGTTTTAAGGTGTAATTGATTATGTGAAACGGTATACTCCTCAGCTAACAATTTTCCCTCATACGAGTGCACGAATTTGTTCTATGCCTCCTCCTTGGTAAAATCTCGATTAAACCTAATGATTTGACATGATAATCTCTCGAGTATAAATATTCTGTCCCTGGATAAGAAAGAGGGTTCCGTTTGTCAGACGGCCAATTTTACCTTCCAGTCTTTCTACTCTTTTCTCATATCCTAACGTCTCTGGTCAGTTCATGATTAGGTTATGTTTCTGTCAATACTGGTTAATTACGTCAATACGGGCTGTCAATTAGTCCAAGTAGAAAAAGATTCACCATATTCAATTTTTAATCAAATTTTAACATAGTCATCATCCATTTCCCTAAAAGATCACAATAGCTCAACTACATGTCTTGGCTAGTTGTATAATTAGCCTATAGTCATTATTAATATTATTATATAGATACTTATATAAATAACAAACATAATAACATTAGAACATTACCGAATACAATTGTTGAGTTTGGGCTTTATCCTCTGAATGTAACAACAGCTTATGAAATCAACAATCTTCGATAATTACTCTAAATATTACAATGATAATAATACTACTTTTTATGGCAGAATGCCTACTGAAATAATATTTACAGAGAGTAGATAAGATAATATATATATGTAGATAGATATATATATATATATATATTGGTACAGTTTTCCTTCTTCATAAATGAGGGCTATTTATAGGCTGAGTTTTCTGATCCGGCGTGCGCCGAGACTGATCCGGCGTGCGCCGGATTAACTGAATTTGAGTACTTCTTGTTAGACGCATGTGGAGTAACATGATTTAATCATCACATAATCCGGCGTGAACCGGCTTCTTCCAGACTGAGCCGGTTTTGATAAATATCAACCACATGATCAGATTTTTATATTTTGATTCCGATTCTTCTACTTTGTATCACATAATACCTGCATAAATCAAAAACAACAAAACCACAGGTAAATCTGATAACAAAAGGTATAAATTATATTACGATATTTATTTGTATCTATTAGATTTTTATAAGTTATATTAATACTTTTTAAGATATTTAGATAAAATTATTAATAATATGTTATAAAATGTTATAAACTTTAGTTATAAAGTTGACATATATCAACTACTCCCCACTTAGCTTTTGATCGTCCTCGAGCAAAATAAGCGATAATTTATAAAATTACAATGAAAATAATGTAATTGTTTAGATTAGGTTACTAATTCAGTAAAGTACTCTGTCAATATTATAACCATATTATTCTTGTCTTTCTTAAAAAATTAAAAGTGTGTATAGCTTATAAAATTAGTTATCAAACATTATTTAGATGAAATTTTCCATGCATTACTTAATAAATATAAAATATTTTTAGAAATACTTCCAATCGCCACTAATGAATATCCGGAATCAAAGACTAGGTCAAGTAGTTGGCAAAGTGGCTTGTAACGTTCAGGCTCAGGGTGTTGGCTAATCGAAAGGATAAAAAGGAAAATCAAAAGAGAAATCTCAAGTCGTACGTACTTATACCTTCAATCTTTCAATCAAAAATATCTAGATCGGTAACATCCTGATACTGTCTAATAAGCTTGCACCATTGCCTTCTATAACTCTTATTTCACACACATATATACAAATGGTTCCTAGTTTATTGGTTGGAACCTTTTTTTTATTTTATTTTTTAAATAACATGACCTCAAAAAAATGATAATGTACCAATCTCAACTCGTGCCATTTTAATGCACCGACTCTTAGTTCCGATGTCATCGCTGCTATCCATAAGTACATACTAAACTTGCGGGATGCCAATGGAATCTAGACCAAATTAACCAGGCTAAGGATTGGTTATAATGTGGTTAAATACGATGGCTATTTCGAGTGGGGTCTCGCCACTCTACAAGGCTGAGATGGGGACAAAAATGGAAATTATATTCGGGTAGGCCATCTGGCTATAGTTAAGTCAAAGTTATGCCAAAAATCGTCATCTATAATCCGATTCCAGACTCATAATTTGTCGTGAAAGAAAGTTTTTCTAAAACATGAATTATAAAATTAAGTACACTTGTCTAATTTCATGAAAAAATTATTTGATAAAGAAAATTTTTGGTTATACATACTTAGCATTGTATTAAGATAGGCATATATAATATAATTATAATATATCGAGTTTATTTTACTTAATTAGAAACTTATTCTTTCCAAAAATATTACCTTTATTGTAATAGTTATATATTATCATGTTTATTTCCTAAAGGACAATTAAACTAAGTGTTTAAGTGTTTGATATAATAACTTCATTTTATTTACTAACCTAACTCTACTCCCCATTTACGAATTGTCATTGGCCCAATGATAAGTGAGTTTAAAAAGTTGGGTAGAAAATAAAAGGAATTTTTATTTAATGTAATAACGAGTTTGTCTATTAATCGTTTATAAAAGAAAATAATACAGAAAATCATAACATTTTTTAGAAAAACAAATATTAATATTACACAAGATATGAAAACATAATTAAACAAAGTTACTACTGGAAACAAACTTTAAGACTTAAAACAACTCAAAGAAACTAAACAACTGAGAAGTGAAAACATCTTATTCAAACCAACTAAACCAAGCAACACTATCTTTTGACACCGTACGTAACTACTGTCTCTATTCCTCTGCTGTAGATGAACCACACGGTACATCTACTGGGAGCAACCCTAGATGAGGTTGACGACAAGGAAAAATCTCATCCGATCCGGATTCCGGAACTCCAGCAACACGTACACAGATCTTTGAGATCAACCATGCATAAGGCATCGGTTGACGAAAGTTTCGTCGACCGAGCGCAAAATTGATGGCCGTCTTGTGGATTAGGACTCCCCAGTCAATAATGGCTCCAATCGTTATTGCATAAAGTAGCAACATCTCATCATCAGAAACCTTTGAAAAATCCAGAGTTGGAAAAACTCGTGAATTTATAAAATGTTTCCAGGTTCGAAGATGAGGAAGCAGAGCTGAGGTGGACACATCACGATCACGGTTGTAACGTGGAAAGAGAGTCTGAAAAGCTTCGGCACACTTATTAATAACACCATCAACAGTGTCCAAATTCCACTGTGATTCGTAATGACCATTCGGGGTAGTCTGGACAAGGGGTATATGAAAAGCTTGATTTATTATAAAGGGAGTGAATGGTACGATACAACCACGAATACGCACAAAATGAGTAGACTCTACAGAAATAGATTCTGACAACGCTGCATAAAATTCTCGGACCAGAGTAACATTGACCTTACCCCTAGGTGTACGAACGAAACGCTCCCACCCACCGCCTTCTATACGCAGAAATCCCCACTCGTTCATTTTTCGAAAGTTAAGACCTTTTTCAAGCAAAATGGGAGACTGACTAAAGTTGGATAAATAACGGTCTTGAGTTGTTTGGTTCGGATATTCATTAGGATTGGGATTAAAAAACAAGGGTTGATAATCCGGAACTTCAACATTTGGGTAAAACGGGGGAGAGTAACTGTTAACTGACGGAGAAGAATGATTGGACATTTTGTACCGTATTATTAGGCGGTAGAGGAGAGAAATGAAGGTGCACAAAATTTAGCATGTTGTTTGGTGCTATATATAGGTAAAAATTCGAGCAGAAGAGGAAAAGATTTTTTCTGGGCCATAAATAGACATTCCGGCGTAAACCGGGATGTTCCGGCCCACGCCGGAAAATATTTATGGCCTGCAGAATTAAATGCCCTATGATCTAGGCCGGTCAGATCGGTGATGGTCCGGCGTAAACCGGACCATACCCGGCGTACGCCGGATTTCACTGTTCACGACCAGAGTTGTTTTTGTATGTAAAAGGCCAAAATTTCCTCACTTACATATATGCATAGGAGACATATATAAAAGTTTTATAAAATTTTCATCAAAAAAATTACTACAAACGGGGAAAATTATAAAAAGTGCACTAACCACCAAGTGCATCATCCAAATAAAACAAAATAAACGCCAAAGTAAAGTGATAGTACCGAATTATTAAAGAAAAGGAAATAGTTATAACACTACAAATGTTTTTTTTAAATGATAAAAGTTTGATTTAGTTATTCAAAATCATCAAAAGACATGTCAGGAGGTGGTTGTGGCATTGACTGAGTCGGAATTGCTTCAAATCCAGAAGCTGAAGTCGACGTATGAAATGGAACTTGTGAGTGCATTGTGGACATAGTGACTGAACCCTCTAAACCAAGTGAGCCAAAACCTGCAGTAACAGTTGAGACTGAAGTGAATCCGCCGAATCCCGAAGCAGCAGCTGTAACACCTGTAAACATACCACCTGGCATACTAACTTGGCCTGAAGATGCCTGAGTGTATGAGTGAAAGGTAGGAGGCGGTGGGATAGGCCGGATCCAAGCATGCAAAGTATAGGGGTTTGCCTGGCACTGAGGCAGATCATCAGAGATTTGCTCATAGGCGGGGTCTAGACCTCTCAAGAAAGCTCGCTGGCCCCGAACTCCAACTCTATTATCGTCTGCCCATTGCCTGACTCGTTCAATTCCTAACACCATATTAGCATGTCCTTGATTAATTGCATTGAGAATGGCATCAGACTGGTTTTCCCTACCTTGATTGTGTACGGTACATGTCTAGAGGAGGAACCGAATAATGGTGGAACTCGAGTACGAGGGGGTGGCTGATGCTGCTGACGATTAGGGTTGTTATAGTCAAGCCTACCAGTAGGACGTGGAGCAAGTCTAGGACTTATTATTGGGGCATCAGGAGAGACGATTCTGTCAGCGGGTAGGGCCGGGACTCTCGCCATTTGGCACAAAGCAGAAATAAGATTCGGAAATGGCATGTTCCCTTGCAGAATGCGGCCATGAGCAAAATCCCAAACCTTTGTATAGATCAGCTTTCCTAGATTGACTGGAACATCATTAACTATAGCCCAAGCAGTAACTACATCATCTCTGCCATAAGCACTAACATGTGTGGATGGACTGACATTATGGCCCAGAAACTGCTTAATGGCTCGAACATCCTTAATACAACCTCCGTACTGAAAGGAACGGTAGCAGTTCTAAGAGGAACAGAACTCAAAGGACCATCATCTAGAGGTTCATAAGCAGCGATAACGGAATAGAACTCAGAAACCATTGATAGCAAAATAACTAACTGCTAACTTTAACCGACAGAGTATCGGGTCAACAGTAGTATAGTGATAACAAGGTCGAATCCACAGGGAACAACGTTTAAGTACCAAAGTCGACGTAGAACTTAGTTCAGGTCAAGATTATGGTAGGGAGATATTACACTAATGCAAAAGTAAAGATTAACTAACGGTCGTAGTTCTAGTTATTAAAAGGTATAGCCGAATTATGATCCAACGAGTTACTTTCACCCCTAAGGGAAGACTTGACAGTAGGGCTGTAAACGAGCCGAACCCTACCGAACATGTGCAGGGTTCGAGTTCGGCTCGAAAGGTTCGAACCTAAGGTTCGGCTCGGCTCGAACTCGGTCGAACCTTAGTTTAGCAAGGTTCGGCTCGGGTTCGAAAGTTCGAACATGTTCGACATGTTCGAACATGTTCGAACGGTTCGAACATGTTCGAACCTTATATATATAGTTTTTTTTTTAAATATACAATAGTTCGAGCCGAACGTGTTCGATACGGTTCGGCTCGATAGACGAATATCAAATACCTAACGTTCGGCTCGACGTTCGAAGGTTCGAATCGAACTCGAATCGAGCTTTTTTCGAGCCGAATACAGCGAATCGAATCGAATACTGACGTTCATTTACAGCCCTACTTGACAGGGAGCATGTTTTAACCAACCTACCTTTTCAAAGTAATTTAACGACATCCACGGGTGCCAACTCCTAATTCTGGTGTTAAGGTCTGAACAACTCTCGCTCAACACCCTATGTGAAGTTAATCAATTTTCCCTTTAGAAAACCGATTAATCTAACATGATTACGCTCTTAGAGTCGCTCGAACAACGATGACAAACCTCTGTATTGGAAACGGTCCTAACAACTAGGCCGAATCTACGCAACGATCCCAAAACCCCTTATCCCACATCTCACCGCAAAATACATCTATAGGTTCGATGTGTGTGATAGTGAACTAGGTGATCAATCTAATTCAAAGACGTTTACAATAAGTTTTAGGACGTGGATTAATCATTAAAACATAAAATTACGCGCTACACAACTCCCGTTTGATCCCTTTAGGGCGTTTCACTCGTTTTTACATAATTCGACTATACATATATTTAGTTACTCATGATAGTGATAACAACGGAATGATTAAAGGAAATTATACTAAAGACGGTAAGTAAAAACGAATTCAACATCATATGAAAAACAAGTAAATAATTGCTTAGTAATATATATATATATATATATATATATATATATATATATATATATATATATATATATATATATATATATATATATATATATATATATATATATATATATATATATATATATATATATATATATATATATATATATATAGATATATGTAAATACATAAATATACATAAGTACATAAGCATATATATATAATTATAGATATATAGTTATATAGATATATATAAAGATACATAAATATATATAAGTACTACTACTAATATATATATATATATATATATTAATAATAAATAAAAAGGAAATGATATTACAACGATACTACGGCTTCTACATTATTTTTGGCATAATGCCTACTAATATATACATTACTACTACTAAGAAAGAGGGATTAGAGAAATATATATAGGAAGAGTATATATATATTGGTACACTCTCGTCTGTTGTATCTGAGACTCCTTTTATAGATGAAATTCTTGGAGCCGGACCGGGCCGGGTTTGGGTCGGACTGGGCCGGTCTCATCATTACATTCATCCCCCTTAATTATCCAATTTCCGGATAAAAAATTATATTTTGGAATAAAACTTTAAAAATTCATATCTTGACTTCTAGATCTCCAAATGACATGATTCAAGAGGCATTAGAAAGCTCGTTGAATGATCTACAACTTTTATGAAGGACTCTTCTTCAGAAAATGTCTTTTTGATGGGCCATTCGTTCGTCGAAGATATTTCTCGATTTCCACTAATACGAATCGATTGTCCACTTGACCACTTAAGCTTGTGATACTTCTTATATCCTTCCAAAGATATGATTTGACTTCAAAAAGTGTCGTTACTCGGGGTCTTAGTTCATCATAAATCTGCAAATACCACAAATACCCAGCGTAAATCCGACACGACACTCCGGTTACTGAACCGGTACAAAACCTAGTAAAAACATGATATTTTACATGATAACTACTATTTATACATTTAGATGAAACTTAGGAATTAATGACTTGAATTGATATAAAAGTGCTCAAAATGATATTAGAAACGGGATAAAAAGTTATGAAAATAACTGTGAATTTATCTGTCATCACAACCCTCCACTTAGCTTTTGGTCGTCCTCGAACAAAACAAGCGGTAAAACAAAATGAATAAGAGATAAATTTATGAAGATATAAGGTGTAAAGAACAAACAGATGATACAACCAATCGAATCATAACCACACGTTAACCTTAATATAAATGTATAACAGAGTGAGTGTGTGACAAGCCTTTTCAATTTCCACTATCCTCTCTTGAATAATTCAAGCAAATGCACAAGTATCCATTCAGACAGTCCTAATGACTTTCCTAGGTATAGGCAGTAATAGTTCCACACAACGTCCTCCCGTGTACTTATTAGTATAATCCCTAAAGCATATCATTCAGTTTATACTGGGGATAGTCAGAAGATAACTAAGTTTTCACCATTCTTCTTTTTTCTTTTTTTTTTTCTTTTTTTTTTCAAAACTAACTTAATTTCACATATGTAGCATATGCCTTCATTCCCAGCAATAGGATGTTTCGTGATAACACCCTAGCTGGACTACTATCATCAGGCAGTCGGGAGCTTTTAAACCTCATAGTGATATAGGACGTTTCGTGATAACACCCTACTGCACTCAAATCATTGGTAGCTACATCCGACATATATATAGTTCATCTTAGTTTGGTATTCTTCCTATCGCATTCAAACCTTCAGATATTCACAGTACACATTCAGAAGTTAGGTACTAAGTTACAGATATTTCTAGGATAAACCACTAGGATACTGAATGGGTACAATTTAAAATTTTTCGCTTCAATATCAAAGGCTTACGTGAAGGAATTCATGTTACACAAATAAATTTGGGGTTAAAATGCACTTACGGTTCACATTGGTTATATACATCCAAATCGATCACTACATCTTCAAATCCATGAAATATATACCTTATACAATTTATTTTAATCAACTAAATAATGCTCGAACAAGATCAAAAACTAAGGGATTTTATAATACAAAATAAACACTGCTAGACCAATCCCGACCCTACCCCCCACTTACGAACTTGAAATGTCCTTAATGTATAGTGAGTGAGATAGAGAGAGGAAGACTTAGCTTATAAACCTGGAAGAAAGGTGCTATCGAATCCCGTAACAGCCATGAGAAAGCACGATCCAATCCCTGTATCAAAAATAACCAAAACAAAGCAAACACGGGACATGGTCCTCGTGCCAAGACATCGAACAGGGATATGGGAATAATAAGGAAATGGCCCTGTCACGTCAGAAAATTCGATAGGCAATATAATAGCTTTAGATGGAAAAATAAACCACACGGGTAAAGCACAGAACATCTAAGCACATACGTATCATAGAGAGTATCACATGAGCATATATCATAGTCAACTCAGCTATTCCTAGATTTATTTTTATTACACATAGTTTTATTAAGGCGGGAATACTCACCACTATACTACAACGACCAGAAATTTGAAACAGACTAGATCATAAAATGAAATGTGTGAATGAGTATTGAGTCTTTTATACCCATATCCTCAAGGGTTCTTTCAAAGCATTTTAACAACCTAAGTCCAAGAAATGATGTATTTGAATTTTATCTTTTTTCTCCATCGGGATTTTCGGATAACCACCTAATCGTTCCCTGTTTAATGACATTCAAACCTTCATCTCGAGACTTGGTTGTGCTATGTGCTCATCTTCCATAGATTCTACATTTCATTAAGACTAGTCTTATTCATATTATTATTATTATTATTAACGGCTGCCTCCCGGTAGCGCTTTTGTTTAACGTCGTTCGCTCGACAGAGACTCAGAAACGATTAATCAAGGCTCGGGATCAGTCAAATGCACAATTTCGAGAGCCTCATCGAATGGTAACTTCATATACTTTTTTAGACGAAGACCGTTCGTGATGAACGTTCCGTGCTTCGGATGTGTTACCTCGATGCCTCCTGAGTCGAAAACTCGCAATACCGTATATGGTCCCGACCACCTCGACTTAAGTTTGCCTTGAAACAAATGGAGGCGAGTGTTATAGAAAAGGACCTCATCACCTACGTTGAAAATACGCGGTTTGATCAACTTATCGTGAAGCATCTTGGTCTTCGCCTTATATTTCGTCGAACAATCGTAAGCTTGAAGGCGAAACTCATCTAACTCGTTCAACTGTGCCATCCTTCTTTCACTGATTAGTGCGTCATCCATATTTAGATTCTTTATCGCCCAATAGGCCTTATGCTCTACCTCTACAGGGAGATGGCAAGCCTTGCCAAAAACAAGCATGTAGGGTGACATACCTGGGGTGTCTTGAATGCGGTTCGGTGTGACCAAAGCGCATCATCTAACTTTTTTGACCAATCCTTCAGGTTGGAATTGACTGTCTTCTCCAGGATTCTTTTGATTCCCCGATTGGACACCTCTACTTGGCCACTAGTCTGGGGGTGGTAGGCAGTGACTAACTTATGAGTGACCCCATATTTCATTAACAGCTTATTGAAATCTCTATTTGCAAAGTGACTTCCATTGTCGCTGATTATCGCTCGAGGTATTCCAAACCGGGATAGAATATGTTTCTTAAGAAACCGTATGACTACATGTTTGTCATTAGTAGGCGAAGCAATTGCCTCGACCCACTTTGAAACGTAATCACAGGCGACAAGAATGTACTGATTCCCGAAAGAAGACGGATATGGTCCCATGAAGTCTAATCCCCATATATCAAACACTTCACACACTATTATCGGTTTCGGGGCATCTCATTTCCCTTGGAAATCCTCCCCGAGCGTTGACGGGCATCACATGTCTTAACATACGAATGTGCATCCTTGAAAATAGTGGGCCGGTAGAACCCACTTTGTAACACCTTCAATGCTTTGTTCTCTCGCCCGAGAAGTGGCCACCGGCCTCTTTATCATGACAGAACGAGAGAATACTCACTATCTCACTGTCATCAACACATCTCCTCAGGATTCCATCTGCACATAGCCTAAAAAGTAAGGGATCTTCCCACACATATCGGTTCACCTCACTATAAAACTTCTTTTTCTGATTCTCATCAAACTCAGGATCTACGAATCCACACTCGTGATAATTAACGAATGGTGCATACCAAGGGTTCCCTTTCTTCCCTCTCTGCAGGAAATTTCCTCGCTTAACCGGGAGCATCGTATCCACTACGAACAACTGCTCATCCCGAAAATGATCATCAATCTCAACTTTAATAGAGTGTTTCTTGTCTCCATGGTCCATCCTACTGAGGTGGTCAGCTACTACGTTCTCACACCCCTTTTTATTCTTAATTTCTACGTCGAACTCTTGAAGGAGCAAGATCCATCTCAACAAGCATGGTTTTGCATCCTTCTTGGAAAATAGGTATTGCAAAGCAGCATGGTCAGTGTGAACTATGACTTTCGATCCAACCAAGTATGACCGGAACTTGTCGAAAGCAATAACAACAGCTAAAAGTTTCTTTTCAGTTGTGGCGTACTTTTGTTGAGCCGAGTTCATGGTATGACTCGCATAGTAGATAGGGCGAAACAACTTGTCGACCTTCTAACCTAGGACAGCTCCTACGGCATAATCACTAGCATCACACATCACTTCGAACCCCTTGGACCAATCAGGTGCCACCAAGATAGGAGCCGAAGTAAGAAGTTTCTTAAGAGTTCGAAAAGCATCTAGGCATGCCGCATCAAAAACACAAGGGGCACCCTTCATCAATTGAAGAGTAAGAGGTCTAGCAATTTGGGAAAAACCCGGAATGAATCTACGATAAAAACCTGCATGACCCAAGAATGACCGTAGAGTCTTCAGATTTGTAGGCATAGGAAGCTTAGAAATTGCCTCTATCTTTGCTCTATCGACCTCTATTCCTTTCCCGACACCTTATGTCCTAAAACAATTCCCTCAGTTACCATGAAATGACACTTTTCCCAATTTAAAACCAAGTTTGTCTCCTCACAACGTGCAAGCACCTTATCAATGTTCGACAAACACTCGTCAAAAGTATCACCAAAAACGCTAAAGTCATCCATAAAAACTTCCATGAAACGCTCTATCATATCAGCAAAGATGGCCATCATGCATCGCTGGAATGTCGCGGGTGCATTACACAACCCAAACGGCATTCTTCTAAATGCAAAGGTGCCATACGGACACGTGAATGTAGTTTTATCCTGGTCATGTATATCGATGTGAATTTGATAATAGCCACTAAAACCATCAAAAAAGCAGTAAAATGCATGACCACTCAGACGCTCTAGCATTTGATCAATAAAGGGTAGGGGAAAATGATATTTCCTAGTCTTATCATTTAGCATGCGGAAATCAATACAAACTCTATGACCAGTAACTAAACGCGTAGGAATGAGCTCACCTTTTTCATTAAGCTCAACTGTAATCCCTCCTTTCTTAGGCACGACTTGCGTGGGGCTCACCAATTCACTGTCGGAGATTGCGTAGATTATCCCTAACTCAAGCATCTTTACCACGTCTTTCCTCACCACCTTTTGCATATGTGGGTTTAGTCGTCTCTGAAACTGCCTGACCGGCTTGGCACCTTCTTCCAGGATGATCTTGTGCTTGCAGATATCAGCACTAACCCCTTTTATGTCAATCATCTTCCATCCGAAGGCCTTTTTGTGTTTTTTCAGAACGTGGATCAACTTAGCTTCCTGCAAAACGGTTAGTGAAGACGAAACAATAAGAGGAAGTAATTCATCAGGTTCTAAAAACACATACTTTAAATGCTTAGGAAGTGGCTTCAGCTCTAGATCAGTAGGTGGTTCCTCGATTGATGGCTTTGGCAGCTTGCCAGTCAAACCGAGCTCTAGCTTCTTGTTCCATCCTGCGTCGACATAAGGAGTTGCCTCCAAATGATATACCTGAACTCTCATTTGTGGATCGTCATCCTCCGCAGTGCTTGACTTCATCAAGCATTCTTCCATTGGTTCTTGGTATCCCTGCAAGTTAGTGTGCTCCAAAATACAAGGATATATAGCATCAACAGAAAAACAATCACTCTTTTCATCATCAGGATGCTTCATTGCATTGTACACATTTATGGCTACACTTTCTTTCCCGACTCGTAGTATAATCTCTCCCCTCTTAATGTCTATCAAGGTCTCTCCTGTGTTCAAGAAAGGCCGACCTAACAAAAGTGGGGTTTTAGTATCCATATCCATATCTAAGACTACAAAGTCAACGGGGAAAACAAACTTGTCTACCTGTACCAATACATCTTCAGCTACCCCTAAAGGTTTCCTAACAGACGTATCTGCCATCTGTAAGGTCATTCCTGTAGGTTCTAATGCTCCCAATCCCAAATTTTCATAAACTCCTCTAGGCATCAGGCTCACAGAAGCCCCTAGATCACATAGCACATTTTTAAACACAGTTTCTCCAATGGTAATTGGGATGGTAAAACTACCTCTATCCTGCAACTTGGGGGGTATCCTATTTTCAAAGATTGCAGAACATTCCTCACTCAAATGTACCATCTGTTGCATCTTTTCTTTACTCGACAACATTCCTTTCAAAAATTTAAAATATGGGGGAATGCTCGAAATTGCCTCTAATAGGGGAATATTCACCTCTACCTTTCTTAAGAGATTCAGAAATTTTGCCTGACCTTGAGTCAGTATGTCCTTTTTGGGTCCCTTAAGAGGATAGGGTAAAGTATTAACATCAAAATCCGGGGGAGGAGGAGTAATTCTGTTTTTCTTACCTCTTTCTTTAGGCGGCGAGGCTTCTTCTTCTTTGATGTCCAAGACCACATAGTCTTTCTTCGGTGCTGCCCCTTCCAATGCTTTTTTATTTGCCTCAGCCAAAGCTTTTTTCGTGGCTTCCAATTCTTTCCTCATTGCCTCCATTCTTTGCTCGACATTGCCAATCTCCAAATCTTCGATCTCGACTTCACCATACATCGCTCCTTCACGGTCAACTGCTTTCTCTTTCTCAGCCTTTTTAGTCTCTGCTTCCTTAGCCCATAATTCTTTCTTTTTGTCACTCAGCCCGACCTCTTTACCAGTTCGTGTGAACACAGCATTCACACCCTTTGGGTTCCTCTCAGTGTTACTCGGGAGTCCACCACTTAGATTTGTCTTTAGAGTGTCGGTTATTTGACCCACTTGGGTCTCCAAGTTCTGAATGGCAGAATGTGTGGCCAGTTTTTGTTCTACAGCATTCTTATTTAACTCAGAAACGATCTGTCTAATCTCTCCAGGAGTATCTCAGTGGCCATCTTCTGAATACCATAATTGTTTGATTGCTGATTGCTTTGATTGTTCTGGTGTAGATGAGCGTTTGGATGCTGATAGGTGCCAGAATTATTACTTCTCAATAGCTGGCTCACTTGTTGATTCTGATTGTTTTGCTGACCCTGATTCTGATTCCAGCCTTGATTTTGGTTCCAATTCTGATTCTGCTGTTGTCCTTGTGACTGAGACTGCGGATTCTGACTATTCTGATAGTAGCCTTGGTTTTGATTCTGGTATGAACTCTGATTATGGGGATTCTGAATCCAAGGTCGGTTGTATGAGCTTTGGTTTTGCCTAAAACCTTGGTTCTGATTATTATTATTTCGATTCCAATTCTGATTCTGCCCCTGGTTCCAACCTTGTCCAACATAATTCACATCATATTGTTGTGAACCATCACCCATACCATAATCCATTTGTGGCCCTTGCTGATTATCAAAGTTTTGATTCCACTGTTGCTGGCCAAACTGGTTCTGATTATTATTTCGATTCCAATTCTGATTCTGCCCCTGGTTCCAACCTTGTCCAACATAATTCACATCATATTGTTGTGAACCATCACCCATACCATAATCCATTTGTGGCCCTTGCTGATTATCAAAGTTTTGATTTCACTGTTGCTGGCCAAACTCTTGCTGATTCATATCCATTTGCCCCATTGCATAAACATTCATTCGCCGTTGGTCAGTCTGATTGCCAGACAGTTGTTGTACTGGAGTAGGTGTCAACTGCTGTGGATAAGTGGGTTTTTTCAATGATGCACATTCTATGGCAGAATGTCCACCTCCACAAAGTTGGCATTGCTGTGCCTTCTTTCTATCTAACTCCATTCGGTCCATCTTTAGTACCATTTCTTGCATCTTGTCGTGCGTAGCAGATTCTCGATCAAGTTCCTCTTTCAGCGACTTTACACTTTCCATTAGGGCTTTCTTCTTCTTTCTACTCGATCCCCATTGTCCTTCTCCATCTGCCGCATTCTCTATCTGTCTCATAGCTTGTTCGTCGTGCATTCATAATATCTCCGCCACTTGCGGCATTCAGCTTGTTTTGGTCCATCGGCTCTAAGGCTCTGAATAATATAATGACTTGCTCCACCGTAGAAAAACCGTGTGGGGGGCATCTCTTTAGCAGCCCCCTAAATATCTCATAAGTCTCTTTTAGTGTCTCTCCCTCGAGACCATCAAATGAAGAGATTTCTTCTTTCAGATCCAAAATCTTTGCCGGAGGAAAGTACTTTTTCAGAAATACCCTCGTTACATCAGCCCATGTATGTAATGAATCATTTGGTAAAGAGTCATACCAATCTTTAGCAGCTCCTCTTAATGCAAACGGAAAAACTATTAATTTTACCGCCTCGTCACTTACCCCGTTATATTTCATTGTTCCACAAATCTGGAGAAAGTGATCCAGAAAGCTATTCGGGTTCTCAGTCGATTTATCGTGGAACAAGGCGTGTTCCCCCAACATGTTCAAAATATTTTGCTTAATATCCATGTTATTCGCATTAATTGGGGGTACCCTAATTGGGTTGTGCCCTATAACTTCCTGTGGGGTAGTGACGTAATCTCGACAAACCCTCAATCCCTGTGCTTGCTGAGCCATCTGTTGCTGATAAACCGGCTGCTGAGGAGGTGGATCATGCGGGTTATTGACGTGGCCTTTCCTAGTGCTATACCAGTCCTTAACCGACAGTGTATCGGGTCAAACTGTAGTGCTAGTATGGTGAGTCAGAGTGTCGAATCCTCAGGGAAACATGGTAATTCTTCTAAGTGTGGTTAAACACCAAAGAGGCATAATTAACTCGATCTAAACCGCAATTTTATCACACGTATTACTACTATTCTACCGAACATAAAATAAATGCGTAATTTAAAAGTTATTCTAATATAATATATATAGATATATAAATATATATAAATGTACATAGATTGCAATATATATATATATATATATATATATATATATATATATATATATATATATATATATATATATATATATATATATATATATATATAGATACCAATATATAGTTTATAATAATAGACAAATAGAACTAGCCAAAGTTTATATAATTGATTTATACGATCTTTTTCAGTAAACGGAATGTGCTCGATCTTTCCTTTTATATTAGGTCCAATTGAGTAAATGAAACGGTGCACTCCTGAGGTTAACAATTCCTCCTCACACGCGCGTATGAAATTGTCATATGTCATTGTCATCAGTTCAATCTCCACAACTGCCCTATGCTAATCTTAGTTAGTCTGAACAGGTACCGAGTACAAATCTACCCCGGATAAAAGAGGTTATTCCGTTTGTCAGACGGCCGATGTTATTCAAAAGGCTCCGGTTGTCAGGCGGATCGATTTAACTTTCCGGTGTTAGTTTCAATTAAACCGTTGATTTTAACATTATTACGATCTTGAGCACAATTTTAATAAGATTAATCTTTCCCAAGACAAATCTGCCCCCGGGTAGGAAATAGGATTCCGTTATCACGCTTTACGCACGGCCAATTTTACCCTCCGGTTTTTCTATCTTTTATCTCATATCCTAACTTCTCTGGTCAGTTCATCGTTAGGTTGTATGGTGCGATTCATCTTGGTTAATTACATCAATCCGAATATTATCAATACGTTACAAAATAGAAAAAGATTCAATTAACTCAATTTTAATAAAATTTTACTTTGACATCATTCATTTACCGAAAAGATCGAAATAAAACGATTACATAACTTTGGCTAGTTATTTAGACTTAGCTAAAAAACATTATAATAAAAAGATAAAATCAAACAAAACAAACATAAATACTTTAGAAAATTTACCCGATTACAAATGCTGATTACAAATTCCGGACATTACAACGACTTCAACAACACCGAACTTCCGATAATTTCCCGAGCATTACAACAGTACTACGATATTATTATTTTTGGCTTAAAGCCTATTTACAAACTACTAATTAAAAAGAAAATAAAGGGAAGAAGATATATATATATATATATATATATATATATAGTAGATATATATATATATATATATTGGTACACTCTCCGTTGCTTTGTTGCAATAAGTTCCTTATATAGAAAGTTAATCCAAGGCCGGACCGGTCCGAGATCAAGCCGGACTGGGCCGGTGTAATGATTACTTCCATCCCCCCTTATTACTCAGCATGTGCAGCGTTATTATAATTATAATTATAATTATATATAACTTATAAAATTCATATCTCGAGTTCTGGATCTCCAAAAATCATGATTCAAGAGGCATCGGAAAGCTCTCGGGAAAATCTACAACTTTCGTGAAGGACTTTTATTCAGATGATGTCGTTTTGATGAGCCATTCGCTTGTCGAAGATATTTCTCGATTACCACTTAATCGAATCGATTAGCCACTTGACCACTTCAATTGACCACTTGACCACTTAAGCAATTTGATTGACCATTTAAGCTCGTGACACTCTCTAAATCCTTCCAGAGATATGATTATACTTCAACATGTCGATTCTCGGGGTTTTGGCTTATAAATCTGCAATAAAATACCATAAATACCCACGTAAATCTGACACGACACTCCGATTTACTAAAATCGGTACAAAATGATAACTTTTTATTATTATTATTACTACTAACTGCTCTAAATTATAAAGATTAACATTTCATAACATTTATATCATAATTTCATATATTTTATATAGAATTTGTTGATAAAACATAATAATATAACGTATATTTAATCATATAAAAGTAGTATATCAACTACTCCCCACTTAGATTTTGATCGTCCTCGAGCAAAAATAAGCGGTAATAAAAGATAATATAATTGATCAAATTATAATTTTTAATGTAATTTATATTGTCAATATTATAAATATATTACTTATTCTAATTTAAAATTGTAAGAAGACAGAAAGTGTATATAACTTAAATAACTTAAACATCAAATATTATTTAGATGAAATTGTACATGTAATACTTAATAAGTATAAATAAAATATTAGAATGATTTTTAATCTCAACTATTATGAAATCCTGGAATTGGAAACTTGGTCAGGTAGTCGACAAAAATGGCTTATAACGTTTAGGCTCAAGATGTTGGTTAATCGGAAAAACGAAATCAAAAAGAGAAAGAGGCAAGTCGTACGTACCTACATCTTCATATTCTTGATCAAAAAACAATCTCGATTAATAGCATCTCTTTTTTTCAGATTTTCTCTCTCTTTTTTTTTTCTTTTAAAACAAACATATTAAGAACTAAAAGCGTGAGTGTGTGTAGAAAATCAAACTCACAAGCATTGCTTCATCAAGATTGATCGGAGTACTACTCTTTCGATCGAAAATTACAAGTCCGGTTTCCTTAAACTTGTAATCATTCTTGAGATCTTATGATTCGACTTTTCCTTTTTCATTTTGTGCCTTCATTCCCAGCAATAGGACATTTCGAGATAATACCCTAAATTTGGACTACTATCATCGAGGCAATCGGGAGCTTCTAACCTCATAGTGATATAGGACATTTCGAGATAATACCTACTCACTCAAATCATCGGTAGCTACAACCGATATGTTCTTTTATTATTTTTAATTTGTCGATCACAGATAAGGAAGATACCTGGTATTTGATTAATTCTGTGTAAATATGGTGCTTCGTTCTTAATATAGAATATATCCGAACTTATTACCAAAATCGACTATCTTGCAAGTGTCATGAGGTAAGATCGAATATACTAATACTTATCTAATTTTTCCAATCTCAGCATATACCAAAACTTAGTTTTTATGTCTTCATTTCTTTTCATAAGTACGTACAAACTTGCGGTTTTTTTTTTAAAGGAATGTAGACCAAAATTAGCTAAATGTTGGTTATTTCTAGTTAATCACAAATGGCAATTTCGAGTGAGGTCTTGATCACTCTAATCAAGGCTGAGGTAGGAACAAAAGTTGGAAATTTATTTAGGTAGGCTATTTGACTATAGTTATATTTTTGTGGTGCCAAAAATCGACATCCCTAGTCCAATTCCAAACTCATAATTCATTTTTGAAAAGAAAATGATTCTAAAAATTTTACTTATAATTATCAACATACTTATATAATTTCATGAAAACAATATCTAATATTAATTACTTAATTATATAAACTTAAAATATTATTAAAATCTAAATTAGACATAAAATATAATTATAATATATCTAATATACTTTACTTAATTAAAAACTTATTCTTCCAAATTATATCATTTTTTATTCATATTTATATATTAACTACTTAATTTATCTAAAAATTAAAAATAAGTCATAATTTTTTTTTGATAATTTTATAATTTATAATTATTTTCGAAAATTTTAATGAATTTTCTAACCTAACTCTACTCCCCACTTACGAAGTGGCATCGTCCCGATGTTCAATGAGTATTAAATAAGTAGGTTGGAAAATAAAATTAAAATTATCTAATATCGTTATTATTCTGAGTTCATTTTTAGCGTATACTAATTATATAACAAACAAACTAAAAAAAAAACTGAAACATATATATTAAACAAGAAAGATTATTACAAACTAAAAGAACATAAACTTAACCGAACTAAAAAAACTTCAAACTTAACTAAAGTTAACTTATTAAAACTTAAACATCATAAATTAACCACAAACACACCATCTAAATCGTAGACGAACAACCCGGTGTATCAACCGGTAACAAACCAACTTTATTATTTCTAGACGGAAAAATTTCATCCGTCTCAAGCTCTCCAACTCCATTCATTTGAGTACACAGACGCGAAATCATCCAAGCATTAGGCATAGGTTTCCCCCTACTACCTCTCGTGATTGCAAACTCCAACACAGTCCTTTGAATCAAAATACCCCAATCAACAAATTCACCAAATGCCAAAGCAAAAAGTAGAAGCATTTCATTTTCGGCAAGGCTTGCAAAATCCCAGGTGGGATATACTCTAGAATTAATAAAATGCTTCCACGCCTTTAGGTGTGGAAGTAAAGCACGTGTAGACATTTCGTGATTTGTGTCGAAAAGTGGAAACAGACATTGGAAAGACTCATGGACTTTATTCAAATGATTATATGGATTATCTAATCCCCACTTCATTTCGAAATGTTGCATCGTAACAGGTGGAATTTCGAAAAGTTGGTTGATAATAGATGAAGAGAAGGGAACAGCCACTCCTCTTACCGAGACAATTTGAGTTTTATCAATCATGGACGTCGTCATTAGAGCGGAATAAAATTCTCGAACTATCGAGACATTTATCCTTCCTCTTGGCGTACAGACGAACTTCTTCCAGCCAAATCCTCGAATAATCGTTTTACCCCATCGATCAATCTTATCGAAATTTAAACCTTTCTCCAACTGGATTGGAGAATTAGCAAAACGAGGGTGTAAAATGATATTCTCGTTAGAAGCTTGAGATTCCGGAGCATCCGGGGTGTGAGGCTCATATGAATTGACAGAAGGAGATGATTGGTTCGACATTTTTAAAACTAGATGAAAAGTAAAAAAATACAAAATAGATAGAAAGTAAAGGAGATGACAGAAGATGGTATATCTTGCTCATAGCTTTACTTGTTTAAATAGATAGTAAAAAACATACGTGTGTGCATCAGACGGACTCAAGAATGACTCATCCCATTTTTATTCACGGCTCGGGCCGACAATGAGCCGGACCGGTCCGGCCTCATCTTTCTTTTACTGAGGACAGAGGTAAAAGTCAAGTTGTGTTTTGTTTTTTTACTTCACGTGTGGAATAATCCTTACCTTTGTGAAGATATAAAGCTTGTTCTACTTGATACGACTGATAAAACGACACATTATATTTTTGTAAAACGACTTAGAAATGATACAAAAATTATTTTTGGGTTTTTTTATAGTTTATAAAAATTAAAACAATTTAGAATGCAAACCATATTTCGATAAAATGATTATGAAATCAAAATAAACGAAAACGAAAATAAACCAATATCTGAATGAAAATGTCGAATAAAATGTGCAGTAAAATGTTTAATCAAACATAGTTATGAAATTCAATCTTCTTCATAGTCTTCCTCAGGATCAACATGAAAGCTTGAACTCGGAAACGACTGAGAAGCTGGTGGCTGAACTGTAGTCGTGGTCCTGACTGAACTATCAAGACCCATCGAACTCATATGTGCAAACTCAGTGAATCCTCCCCAACTAGACATCGGCCGGTCTCGAATACTGTCGAAAATACACATTCCACTAGATTGGCTCCCAAAAGGATATGACGATGGATGAAAGCTCGAAGGTGGTGGAATAGGTGTTACCCAATCGGTAAGGTATATGGATCGGACCGACAAGGTGGATAGGCGGGATCATCAAAAGTAGGATTACGAAGCAAGCGCTCGTTCCTCCTTAAACCTCTACGAATATCGTCACACCACTTCCTATTACTTTCAGCATATAAAGCCATGTTGGCTTGACCACGTGGAACGTCTGACACTAAAGATTGAAACATATCATAAGTGATAGTGTTGGAGAAAGGAGTTTGTTGAGGCTGACTAGAAAAAGATGGAAAAGAGGAAGATGTGAAAACGGTGGAGATGGTTGAGTTTGACGACTTCTAATCAAAGAGCGTATACTACCATCCGGAAGCCTAGTCAAACTTGGTCCAATCGATTTGCATCGCGGAGATAACTTGTCATTAGGCGGGAATTGTACTCCCACCCTACGACATAAATCTGAAATAAAACAAGGGAAGTACAGATGACTCCCTGGTCTGGCGATGACAATACTCTCGAAAATTCTTTTAAATATGACCTTTCCAACATCCACCTTAACATCATTGACCATCGCCCAAGCGATACAAACATCTTCCTTTCCATACGCAGTATGTTTACTAGAAGGGTAGAGAGTAATGCTAATAAATCTTTTAATCGCCCTTAAACCTCTAATACACTTCCCGTAATTAAACCAATTTTCAACCCACACAGCGGTTGGGTCAAAAGCGTTCTGAGCTCTCAGGGCAGTCTGCTCAAAGCTTGCAGGATCATCTAAATTCCAAACTACCCTGTAATCCTCCTCATCAGGAAAAACTTCAACTCCTAGAATTGCATTTATGATGTCAGGGTTAAAAGGAACATTTCTAGTTCTTAGGGGTACAGTTTGAGATTGATTAAGCTCATCTTGCGACATAGTAGATAAAACTGAATAAAACTCGGCTACTAAAGTCGTGTTAATCTCCCCTTCTCTTCTAGCTGCTAGTTCTAACCACTGCCGTCTCGTAAAAATGTCCTTAACTTCATCACCTAAGTCATCCAAATCTAATCATTTTTCAACCAAAACATCACATTTACTATAAATTCTTTCATACGCCTTCTTAGCCTCTTGTGATGCTGTTTTATCGAAGCTTACGGCTTCTTCTTCAGGTGATAAAGTTATTGTGCCTACGACCGGAGTTGATATACGAATGTTGGATTTTCTTTTCTTAGAGATTCTTTTACTCGACTCAGCCATTCTACGATATTGGTAAAGCCAATCAACAACAAAAATAACAACAAAAACAACAAAAAAATAAAAATGTCACAACACACTCAAAAATCAAAACAGTTGAATCTAAAAAATTATGAAAAATACGAAATTGATAACTAAATAAACTAAATAATACCTTAATATGAATAAAACGTTGAAAAGTAGGCCGGAAAAGTGATAAAATTCGCCGGAAAAAATGTAGCTTGTTTTTTATCCTTTTTGAATTTTGTAACTTTTGTGTAGAAGAGAGGAGATGAAAAGAGGAAGAAATCAAGTAGTGGTAGTGTGAGAGGTGAATTTTTGTGGAAGAATTGATAAAATTTTCGAGTGGTGGGGTTTGGTGTGGGGTGTGGCGGAATTTTTAGGGAAGAAGAAGAAGGAAAAGAAAAAGAGGGTCCCCGTTTTTTATGTTTTTAGACCCCGGACCGGTCCGGGTTAAGGGCCGGATCGGTCCGTGTTCATTTTTTTCAATTTTTCCGATTTTTTACTTTTTATGATTTTTTTGATTAAAACTTATAAAAATTCTTATAAAACTTAATTAAAATCTTAAAGATAAGTTTATAATAATTTTTAAAACTTAATAAAATAAAATTTAAAGGAAATATTATAATTTTATAATAATTTCTAAAAATTTAATAAAATCTTTATAACACTTTAATGAAAAGGCTTATAAAAATTTAATAAACTCTTATAAAACATCTAAATAAAAACTAAAAAAAAAACTTTTATAAAACTTTTATAAAACTCCTCAAATTTCATAAAGATCCAATTTTATAAAATTCTCAGAAGTTATGCGAAAATTTTATAAAATAAAACATAAGAAAAGACTCGAAACTTAAGGGGTTCCTGAATCTTCGATTTCTAAATCTTCCAGGGTTCTGATGTAACGTTCAATCAACCTAACTCCTAAAAACGAAGCATTTGAATTATCTCTCGGAATTCCATCGGGATTTTCGGATAACCACCTACTCGTTACATTCCTAACAATATTCAAACACTCATCCTGGGATTTGGTTGTGTTTTTCCCACAGCGTCCAGCATGTTCACTTTTTCCACAGATTCTGCATCTCATCAGAAACTTTGCCCTTCTTTTTATCGCACTCCTTGATGTTCCATTACAAACTTCTCTCAATCTAATCTCTCTCAACAATTTCTTGTTTTGTTCAAAAACTAAAGCTTCTATAGCAAACGCGATATCTTTATCAAGGCCTAATTTTAAAAGTAAAACAAAAACTCCTAATCTATCTAAAAAAGGCATCCAGTTCTTTTACGTCTATCCGGTAAAAGACGAAAAGAGTTTAAACATAAATAAAAATACAGAAAAGTAGAGTAAAGATAGATAGCACCTGGTATTTGGCTGATCTCAGTTTCTCTGTTTTTCAGTTTTTTAGTTTTTCTGCTTTTCAATTTGTCGGGGGATCAATCAGTAGCATTACTTCTTCTTTTAGTGTGATTCCTTCTCCCTCCACAAATAACTTTACTTTGTGGCCATTGGCTATAAAAGTTGTATTTCCATTAGTTAGTTCAACAGCTCCAGATTTGTAAACCCGTATTACTTTAAATGGACCTGTCCATCTTGACTTAAGCTTACGTGGAAACAACCTCAAACGTGAATTGTACAAAAGCACTCGATCACCTACATGGAACTCACGTTTAAAGATTCTCTTATCATGGAAAGATTTTGTGCGTTCCTTGTAGATTCGAGCATTTTCATAAGAATCGAGACGAAATTCTTCTAGTTACGTTAATTGAAGCAATCTATGATCACTGACAGCCTTAGGATCGAAATTCAGAAATTTAATAGCCCAGAAGGCTTGGTGTTCTAACTCAACTGGGAGATGACAAGACTTACCAAAGACTAGCTTATAGGGAGAACAACCAATTGGTGTTTTAAAAGCTGTTCTATATGCCCATAATGCATCATCTAATTTAATTGCCCGAGTTTTACGATTTGATTCCACTTGTTTTCTCCACGATTCTTTTGATCTCTCTATTTGACACCTCTGCACATCCACCGGTTTGCGGATGATAAGGCGTTCCTAACTTATGCGTTACACCATATTTTTCAACTATCTTAGTAAATGGTTTATTACAAAAGTGTGACCTCATCACTAATGATAGCCCTCGGAATGCCATATCGGTAAATATATTCTTTTTAAGAAATCTTATGACAACTTTGGTATCATTAGTTGGAAGAGCTTCGACTTCTACCCATTTTGAAACATAATCTACCATTACAAGAATAAATCTTTTTCCAAAAGATATAGGGAAAGGTCCCATGAAATCTATACCCCAAACATCAAATAACTCACATTCTAAAATAGGTTGCATAGGCATTTCATGTTTTTTAGATACATTTCCCCATTTTTGACAAGATTCACAAGATTTAACATACTTATAAGCATCTCTATATAGTGTAGGCCAATAAAAACCACATTGTAAAACTTTAAAAGCAGTTTTCCAACCTCCATGATGACCTCCTGCCTCACGATCATGACAAAACGACAAAACACTTAAAATTTCATTATCAGGCACACATTTTCTGATTATCCCATCCGAACATTTACGGAAAATGTCTGGTTCCTCCCAGTAATAAAATTTTAAGTCATAAAAGAACTTCTTTTTCTGTTTCCAAGTCCAATGAGACGGAATATAATCACAGGTTAAGTAATTAATGATATCTCCAAACCAAGGTGACATTTCCTTAGAAGGAATTCTATTCTTTAATAAGCTTGCATGGTTGAAGGAGTATCTATTCTAAATAGTTGTTCATCAGGAAATGAATCTTTAACTTCATTTCCTATTTCTTCATCATTTTCCATTCTACTTAGATGATCTGCTACTACATTCTCACTTCCTTTTTTATCTTTAATTTCAATATCGAATTCTTGAAGTAAGAGAATCCATCTAAGAAGACGAGGTTTAGCATCTTTCTTACTCGGTAAATACTTCGGTCTTTGAATGGTACGTATAAATTATTACCTTAGAACCAACAATATACGATCGAAACTTATCTAAGGCAAAAATTACAGCCAACAGTTCTTTTTCTGTAGTTGCATAATTTAGTTGAGCAGCGTTCAATGTGTGGGATGCATAGTAAATAGCTTTGAGAATTTTGTTATATCTTTGACCTAAAACAGCTCCTACAGCTAAATCACTCGCATCACACATAATCTCAAATGGCAAACTCCAATCTGGTGCTACTAGCACTGGTGCAGTAGTCAACCTTGCTTTTAAGGTCTGAAAGGCTTTCATACATTTACTATCAAAGTTAAAAGGTACTTCCTTTTCAAGTAAATGACTTAGAGGCTTAGCTATTTTTGAAAAATCGGCAATGAACCTTCTATAAAATCCTGCATGTCCAAGAAATCCTCATAAAGTTCTTAAATTAACTGGTGGAGGTAACTTTTCAATTACTTCGACTTTAGCTTTATCAACTTCAATACCTTCTTCAGAGATTCTATGTCCTAGAACAATCCCTTTTGATACCATTAAGTGACATTTTTCCCAGTTTAGTACTAGATTGGTATCTTCACGGCGTTGTAACACTCGTTCTAAGTGTAACAAACAAACTTCAAATGAATCTCCGTAAACACTAAAGTCGTCCATAAAAATTTCTAAGAATTTCTCAACCATATCAGCAAATATAGCCATCATACACCTTTGAAACGTAAATTTGGTGCATTACATAAACCAAACGGCATTCTCTTATAAGCAAAAGTTCCAAAAGGACAAGTGAAAGTAGTTTTTTCTCTATCTCCTGCTGCAATGAATATCTCTAAATATCCTGAATAATCATCTAAGAAACAGTAATACTTATGTCCACTTAAACGTTCCAACATCTGAACTATGAATGGAAGTGGATGATGATCTTTCTTAGTCTGATCATTTAGTTTTCTAAAATCAATGCACATTCGATAACCTTTAATTTCTCTTGTCGGAATCCATTCATTATTTTCATTCTCTTTCACTGTGAAACCTCCTTTCTTTGGTACAACTTCAGTTGGACTTACCCATTCACTATCTGATATGGGAAAAATTATCCCCATTTCTAATAGCTTAATAACCTCTTTCTTAACAATTAACTGCAAAGTTGGGTTGAGGCGGCGTTGCGGTTGAATACAAGGTTTAGCATCTTCCTTCAGAATTATCTTATGAACGCAAATCTCAGGGCTAATACCTCGAATATCGGCAACTGTCCATCCAAAAGATTTCTTATGCTTTTTCAACATTCTAAGTAATTGATCTTCTTGTTGCTCAGTTAAAGATGATGAAATAATAATTGGTAATAGATTATTAGTTTCAAGAAAAGCATACTTCAGATTTAAAGGTAACGGTTTCAATTCCAGATTCTTAGGTGGATCTTCCAGTGATGGTTTAAGAACTGGTCCTTCTAATTCTAATTCCAAATACTTATGCCATGATGGTTTAAAAGTAAAATTTCCTTTATCTAGAGAAAGGATTACCTCTTTCATTTCGGTGTCTTTCTCATCTTCCTTATAGATAGACAGAGTTAAACATTCTTCTAATCTGTCTTCAAAAGTTGGTAACTGATTATCATAGACAGAATGAATATCTTCTATAAAAGAACATGATTCTGGTGATCTGTATGGATGGTTCATAGCTTTGAAAATATTGAAAGTAACTTCATCTTCATTGACTCTCAGAATTAATTCTCCTTTCTGGACATCTATTAAAGTTCTTCTTGTAGCTAGAAATGGTCGACCTAAGATAAGTGGCGCTGAATATCCTTCTTCCATTTCCATAACTACAAAGTCTACGGGTAAATAAAACTTGTCTACTTTAACCAATACGTCCTCGATAATTCCTTTAGGGTATTTAATCGATCTATCTGCCATCTGCAGAGTCATTTCAGTCTTCGTAAGCTTTCCTATGCCTAGATTTCTATAATCCTCATAAGACATGAGATTTATACTAGCTCCAAGATCACATAAGACCTTTTTAAACAGAAATCCTCCAATTTCACATGGAATGGTAAAACTTCCAGGATCTTTCAGTTTAGGCGGTAACTTATCTTTGCAAAGCTGAGAACATTCTTCATTTAGGCATATATTCTCATATTCCTCTAATTTTTTCTTGTTTGACGAATATCTTTCAGAAACTTTCCATAAGCAGGCATACTAATTAGAGTTTCGATAACAGGGATATTAACATGAATATGACGAAAAGTATCAAGGAAACGAGCATACTTCTAATCAGTTTTAATCTTTTTAATTTGATCTTTAGGTGGGTAAGGTAAAGATTCTAAATCTATAACCTTTGATCCCAAAGTCATTTTCTCTTTTCCTTTATCCTTAAACTTTTGAGTATTACTTGATCGCCAAGTATCAGGTTCTTGAATTTTTTCTTTTAAAACGTTCCCTGAATCAATCTCTACTTCAGATTCCTTCAGTTCTTCTTGTTTTTCTTCCTTGTTTCCATTATCCTCTATTCTAACATGTTCCTTGAATAAATTCCTTAAATCTTTATCCATGGGATCTTTCAAAATCCTAGGGATTTTTACCCATTTCTCACCTTCATTCTCAGGTTCCAAACTTCTATTCCTTTTCAAGAAATTCTCTATAATTTCTTCTTCCTCATCAGTGAATTCAATTTCATCTTTAGTTTCATCATTCTTTCCATCTAAATCATTTTCTACTTCATTATTTCCAAAGTTTTCTACTCCATTACTATCACAGAGTTTTCTACTTCTCATAACTACAATATTTACCTCTCTTGGGTTTCTTTCAGTATTGCTTGGTAATCCTCCAGGGGGTCTACTGTTATTACGTTCACCTTCCCTACTCAAATGATCTTCCATATTCCTCAATGAGGCTTCTATCGTTCTCATTCTGGTATCATGTCCACTCATAGATGTTTTCATTGTACTCATATCTTTTGTGACTGTACCAATAGAAGTCATCATTGTTTCCATATTCTTAGCTTGAGTAGATACTACACCCATCATATTTTCCATTAGTTTTTCCCATTATTCAACTCCTTCTGCAGGTTGAGTTGAACTTTGAGTTACTGGTATACTTTGAGTGGTATGTTGAGGATAGGATCTAGGTAATGATTGTAAATTCTGATTAGATGTATTCTCTTGATAAACTTGATTATTAGACACATTCCTATATGGGACTGGATATGGCGGTTGTCCTTGCTTACTAGGGTTTTCAGACCATCGATAAGTAGGGTGATCTCTTCTAATAGCATTAAACGAGTTTGAATATGCATTGTTCAAATTCCTATGCTGTTGAAGAAAATTCACCTCCTCTCTTGAATATCCTGTTGGTTCTTCGATCCTTATTGACATATTATCCTGATTTGAGTATTCAGTTGGTGTACTATTTTCTGAATTTTGGTTTTTGTTTGATTGTAGGCCATCAAATTTCCTACTCAAATTTTCTAAATGTGCTAGAACTTCCGTATTAGATGTACATTCTCCTGCAAAAGCTACTTTTCTGGTGCTGAACCGGTTTCCCACATTCTGTTATTTTTGGAAATCTTTTTTATATCATCGTAAACTATTTGAGCTTCACTCATCATTAAAGAACCACCACATGCATGATCTACATCCGCACGTGAATCTTTTCTTAATTTACGACAGAAAAGTTGAATTTGCATATCTAAGGAATAACCTTGATCGGGACAAGCTCTTAACAATTTTTTAAATCTTTCCCAGGCATTCCCAAGCGTTTCTTCAGATCCTTGTCTAAAGTTAGCAACCTCGACTTTTAATTCCAAATTTCTTCCAGGAGTGAAATACTGTTTTAGAAATTCTGTTTGAATATCTTCCCAACTAGTCAGTGAGTGATGTGGAAGAGACATAAACCAATCTCGGGCTCGTCCTTTTAGAGAAAAAGGAAACATAGTCATCCTCGTTAATTCCTTATGAGCACCTTGACTTTTGGCTGTATTGCACAGTTCTTCAAAAAGATAGAGATGATGATGTGGATCTTCATCATCCTCTCCTAGGAATTGGGCTCTTGCGTCAATTAAACCAAAAATATGAGATTTAATTTCGAAATTGTTCGCTCCTTCATTGGGTAAGAGTATAGGATTATTAGTCTGGTTTCTTCTTACGGTTTGATCACAGATAGGTCTCGGGTTTGGTGGGTTATTACGATTATTCTGGTTCCGATTCTGATTATTTCTATTATTATTGTTTTGATTATTATTAGGGTTAACAAGGTTTTGTCCATGCCCTGGAGCATGATCTAGCCTCTGTTCATTTGTTTCATCACTAGTTTCAGCCATTCTCGTATTTTTGTTTGAAGATGATTCTTGGTCAGGATTTCCCTGACTAGTATGACCACGTTTACTCTCTACTCTTAACTGCCTTTCGTAAGTGTTTATGTTAGGCTTATAAGGAGTGAGCGGGGCCTTACCACTTCTGGTCATCAACTAAAGAAAATAGAAAATACTCGACTTTTGGTAAAAAGAAAGTTGATAACTAAAGGAAAGTAGATACCAACGAAAAATAAAATAGAAATGAGATAAGAAAAAGTGTTGATTTATTCTCGAGAATTTTGAGCTAATACAAGTAGTAACCATAGACACAAAGAAAGAAATTAGCGACGTTTCCCCGGCAACGGCGCCAGAAAGCTGACGTGGCCTTTCCTAGTGCTATACCAGTCCTTAACCGACAGTGTATCGGGTCAAACTGTAGTGCTAGTATGGTGAGTCAGAGTGTCGAATCCTCGGGGAAACATGGTAATTCTTCTAAGTGTGGTTAAACACCAAAGAGCTTTATTAACTCGATCTAAACCGCAATTTTATCACACGATTACTACTATTCTACGAACATAAAATAAATGCGTAATTTAAAAGTTATTCTAATATAATATATATAGATATATAAATATATATAAATGTACATAGATTGCAATATATATATATATATATATATATATATATATATATATATATATACATAGATTGCAATATATATATATACATAGATTGCAATATATATATATATATATATATATATATATATATATATATATATATATATATAGATTGCAATATATATATATATATATATATATATATATATATATATATATATATATATATATACCAATATATAGTTTATAATAATAGACAAATAGAACTAGCCAAAGTTTATATAATTGATTTATACGATCTTTTTCAGTAAACGGAATGTGCTCGATCTTTCCTTTTATATTAGGTCCAATTGAGTAAATGAAACGGTGCACTCCTGAGGTTAACAATTCCTCCTCACACGAGCGTATGAAATTGTCATATGTCATTGTCATCAGTTCAATCTCCACAACTGCCCCATGCTAATCTTAGTTAGTCTGAACAGGTACCGAGTACAAATCTACCCCGGATAAAAGAGGTTATTCCGTTTGTCAGACGGCCGATGTTATTCAAAAGGCTCCGGTTGTCAGGCGGATCGATTTAACTTTCCGGTGTTAGTTTCAATTAAACCGTTGATTTTAACATTATTACGATCTTGAGCACAATTTTAATAAGATTAATCTTTCCCAAGACAAATCTGCCCCCGGGTAGGAAATAGGATTCCGTTATCACGCTTTACGCACGGCCAATTTTACCCTTCGGTTTTTCTATCTTTTATCTCATATCCTAACTTCTCTGGTCAGTTCATCGTTAGGTTATATGGTGCGATTCATCTTGGTTAATTACGTCAATCCGAATATTATCAATACGTTACAAAATAGAAAAAGATTCAATTAACTCAATTTTAATAAATTTTACTTAGACATCATTCCTTTACCGAAAAGATCGAAATAAAACGATTACATAACTTTGGCTAGTTATTTAGACTTAGCTAAAAAACATTATAATAAAAAGATAAAATCAAACAAAACAAACATAAATACTTTAGAAAATTTACCCGATTACAAATGCTGATTACAAATTCCGGACATTACAACGACTTCAACAACACCGAACTTCCGATAATTTCCCGAGCATTACAACAGTACTACGATATTATTATTTTTGGCTTAAAGCCTATTTACAAACTACTAATTAAAAAGAAAATAAAGGGAAGAAGATATATATATATATATATATATATATATATATATATATATATATATATATAGATATATATATATATATATTGGTACACTCTCCGCTTCTTGAATGAGTTCCTTATATAGAAAGTTAATCCAAGGCCGGACCGGTCCGAGATCAAGCCGGACCGGGCCGGTGTAATGATTACTTCCATCCCCCTTATTACTCAAGCATGTGCAGCGTTATATATAATTATAATTATAATTATATATAACTTATAAAATTCATATCTCGAGTTCTGGATCTCCAAAAATCATGATTCAAGAGGCATGGAAAGCTCTCGGGAAAATCTACAACTTTCGTGAAGGACTTTTCTTCAGATGATGTCGTTTTGATGAGCCATTCGCTTGTCGAAGATATTTCTCGATTACCACTTAATCGAATCGATTAGCCACTTGACCACTTCGATTGACCACTTGACCACTTAAGCAATTTGATTGACCATTTAAGCTCGTGACACTCTCTAAATCCTTCCAGAGATATGATTATACTTCAACATGTCGATTCTCGGGGTTTTGGCTTCTAAATCTGCAATAAAATACCACAAATACCCACGTAAATCTGACACGACACTACGATTTACTAAAATCGGTACAAAATGATAACTTTTTATTATTATTACTACTAACTACTCTAAATTATAAAGATTAACATTTCATAACATTTATATCATAATTTCATATATTTTATATAGAATTTGTTGATAAAACATAATAATATAACGTATATTTAATCATATAAAAGTAGTATATCTGTTATACGGGTTTTGGAACCCCTGTTGATTTCCTTGATTCTCCAGCATCCGCAGTACTCGATTTACCGTCTCTTGGTCTAATTCGGGTCTGAAGTTCTGTGTATCCTGAGCATCTTGTCCTCCTCTGTACTGTCCAATCCCTGGCCTCTGATTAAAATGTGCAGTTCCCAACTGACGTAGCCCTGTGTTGTCCTCTCTCAATGGTTCATGACGAGGGGTCCTCGGTGGAGTTTGCAAAGGTACTGTTGCATTACCACCAGTAGTGGTTGAGGTTTGCCCCTGTAGAGTTTGTTCATCAAAGAGATCTTTACCGCTTCGTCTAGTTATTACATCGTCCATTTCTGTAGAGGAATTAGAAAGTGATCTTTCTAATGTCCCTGTTTCTTCAAACAAAGGGTTCGGACTAGCGACTAGGATTTCTCCTCGGCGCTGACTGTTTCTATGACGTGCGTAAGCTTCGATCTCTTGGATTGGCTCACTGAGAGGTTCTTTAGAGCTTCGAGTCATTCACTGACACACACGAAACAACACGAAAACAAAAATAAAAAACGACCTAAGCCCAAGCTTTCGGTCAACTTACAAGATATCAAACGTCGTCGTTCCCCGGCAACGGCGCCAAAAAGCTTGATAGCAAAATAACTAACTGCTAACTTTAACCGACAGAGTATCGGGTCAACAGTAGTATAGTGATAACAAGGTCGAATCCACAGGGAACAGCGTTTAAGTACCAAAGTCGACGTAGAACTTAGTTCAGGTCAAGATTATGGCAGGGAGATATTACACTAATGCAAAAGTAAAGATTAACTAACGGCCGTAGTTCTAGTTATTAAAAGGTATAGCCGAATTATGATCCAACGAGTTACTTTCACCCCTAAGGGAAGACTTGACAGGGAGCGTGTTTTAACCAACCTACCTTTTCAAAGTAATTTAACGACATCCACTGGTGCCAACTCCTAATTCTGGTGTTAAGGTCTGAGCAACTCTCGCTCAACACCCTATGTGAAGTTAATCAATTTTCCCTTTAGAAAACCGATTAACCTAACATGATTACGCTCTTAGAGTCGCTCGAACAACGATGACAAACCTCTCGTATTGGAAACGGTCCTAACAACTAGGCCGAATCTACGCAACGATCCCAAAACCCTTATCCCACATCTCACCGCAAAATACATCTATAGGTTCGATGTGTGTGATAGTGAACTAGGTGATCAATCTAATTCAAAGACGTTTACAATAAGTTTTAGGACGTGGATTAATCATTAAAACATAAAATTACGCGCTACACAACTCCCGTTTGATCCCGCTTTAGGGCGTTTCACTCGTTTTTACATAATTCGACTATACATATATTTAGTTACTCATGATAGTGATAACAACGGAATGATTAAAGGAAATTATACTAAAGACGATAAGTAAAAACGAATTCAACATCATATGAAAAACAGTAAATAATTGCTTTTATATATATATATACATACATATATATATATATATACATATATATATATATATAAATACATAAATATACATAAGTACATAAGCATATATATATATAATTATAGATATATAGTTATATAGATATATATAAAGATACATAAATATATATAAGTACTACTACTAATATATATATATATATATATATATATATATATATATATATATATATATATATATATATATATATATATATATATATATATATATATAATAATAAATAAAAAGGAAATGATATTACAACGATACTACGGCTTCTACATTATTTTTGGCATAATGCCTACTAATATATACATTACTACTACTAAGAAAGAGGGATTAGAGAAATATATATAGGAAGAGTATATATATATTGGTACACTCTCGTCTGTTGTATCTGAGGCTCCTTTTATAGATGAAATTCTTGGAGCCGGACCGGCGGTCGGACTGGGCCAGTCTCATCATTACATTCATCCCCCTTAATTATCCAATTTTCGGATAAAAATTTATATTTTGGAATAAAACTTTAAAAATTCATATCTTGAGTTCTAGATCTCCAAATGACATGATTCAAGAGGCATTAGAAAGATCGTTGAATGATCTACAACTTTCATGAAGGACTCTTCTTTAGAAAATGTCTTTTTGATGGGCCATTCGTTCGTCGAAGATATTTCTCGATTTCCACTAATACGAATCGATTGTCCACTTGACCACTTAAGCTTGTGATACTTCTTATATCCTTCCAAAGATATGATTTGACTTCAAAAAGTGTCGTTACTCGGGGTCTTAGTTTATCATAAATCGCAAATACCACAAATACCCGGCGTAAATCCGACACGACACTCCGGTTACTGAACAGGTACAAAACCTAGTAAAAACATGATATTTTACATGATAACTACTATTTATACATTTAGATGAAACTTAGGAATTAATGACTTGAATTGATATAAAAGTGCTCATAATGATATTAGAAACGGGATAAAAAGTTATGAAAATAACTGTGAATTTATCTATCATCAACCATCGTGGCATTAACAGGGTCAGCACGCTCGTGAGCAATTTCCATCCACCCTCTACTCTCAAAAATTTCTTTCAATTCAGGTCTCAAGGTAGTAAAATCTATGCCACGCTCTAGTAACACTGAACATTTCCCAAAATATCTATCATAAGCGGCTACGGCAGCAGGACTAGCAGTGTTTCTAAAGGAAATAGCCTCTTTTTCGGGTGTTAGGGGCCTAGGCTCAAGGACCGCGCGCGCGCGCGCGCGCGCGCGCGCGCGCGCGCGCGCGCGCGCGCCGCCGCGCGCGCGCACGGCGGCTGAAAAATTTTTGGGGAAGAAGAGGACCGTAGGGTATTGTGTAGTCAAATCCGGCGTAGGCCGGTTATATCCGGTCAACGCCGGATTATTAAAATGGGTTTTTTTTGTTTTTAATTTTAATAACCCTAAGTTATATCATATATATATATATATATATATATATATATATATATATATATATATATATATATATATATATTATTTATAAGTGATATATAAATAAAAATATCATATAGTTTATAAAATTCTTTTAAAACATTTTATAATAATAAAGAAATTTCAAAACTTTCGATAATTATGTCGAGTCGAAGCTTCTTATCCCTAGATCCTCAAGAGTTCTTTCATATCGTTCTCTCAACCTTTCTCCAAGAAATGATGCATTTGAATTTTCTCTTTGATCTCCATCGGGATTTTCGAATAACCACTTAATCGCTCCCTTTTTAATGACATTCAAACACTCATCCTGGGATTTGGTTGTGTTTTCTGAACATTTTCCATTGTGTTCACCCTTTCCACAGATTCTACACCTCATTAGGAATTTTGCCCTTCTTTTTATTGCACTTCTTGATTGTCCATTGCATACTACTTTTGCTCTGGCCTCGTTCAACAATTTCTTATTTGTTTCAAAAACTATATATTCTATTTTAAACGCGACATCTTTATCAAGACCTAATTTTATAAGTAGCAGAAAAATTCTCATTCTATCTAGAAAAGGCATCCGGTTCTTTAATGTCTATCTGGTAAAAGACTAAACTAATTAAAATGCATTTAAAAACTAAGTAAGAAAAAATTGTACCCGCACTTGGCTGAGTTTGTAGTTGATAGTAAAACTTCTCTTCCCCTTTAATCTGTTGGAGGGTCGCTAAGATACATAACCTCTCTTGTTAGAGGTATTCCTTCTTCTTCCACGAATAATTTCACTCTGTGGCCATTGGCTATAAAAGTCGCGTTTCCTTCAGTTAATTCTACAGCTCCCGACTTGTAGATCTTTGTTACGTCATATGGACCTGTCCATCTTGATTTAAGCTTACCTAGAAACCACTTCAAACGTGAATTATATAAGAGTACTCGATCACCTACATGGAACTCACGATGATAGATTCTCTTATCATGGAAAGATTTCGTGCGTTCCTTGTAAATTCGAGCATTTTCATAAGCATCGAGACGAAACTCATCCAGTTCTGTTAACTGAAGTAATCTATGATCACCGACAGCCTTAGGATCAAAATTTAGAAATTTAATAGCCCAAAAGGCTCGGTGTTCTAATTCAACATGGAGATGACAAGATTTACCAAAAACTAATTTATAAAGAGAACAACCAATCGGTGTTTTAAAGGCTGTTCTATACGCCCATAATGCATCATCTAATCTTTTTGCCCAGTTTTTACGGTTTGAATCAATAGTTTTCTCCACGATCCTTTTTATTTCTCTATTATATACTTCTACCTGTCCACTTGTTTGTGGGTGATACGGTGTACCAAGTTTATGTTTTACACCATATTTCTCAATTATTTTTGTAAATGGACGGTTGCAAAAATGTGATCCTCGGTCACTAATGATAGCCCTAGGAGTGCCAAATCTCGTGAATATATTCTTTTTAAGGAATTTTAGCACTACTTTGGAATCATTAGTGGGGAGAGCTTCAGCCTCTACCCATTTGGATACATAATCGACCATCACTAAGATGAATTTCTTACCAAATGATGGAGGAAAAGAGCCCATAAAATCAATGCCCCAGACATCAAACAGTTCACACTCCAATATAGGCTGGAGAGGCATCTCGTGCTTTTTAGAAATGTTTCCCCATTTTTGGCATGACTTGCAAAATCGTGCGTAGTGGTGTGCATCTTTATAAAGTGTAGGCCGGTAAAAACCACATTGCAAAACTTTGTAAGCGGTTTTCCACCCTCCATGGTGGCCTCCGGCCTCACGATCATGGCAAAAGGATAAGATACTTAAAATCTCATCATCGGGCACGCACTTCCTAATTATGCCATCCGAACACTTTCAAAAAAGATCCGGTTTTTCCCAATAGTAAAATTTTAAATCATAAAAGAATTTCTTTTTCTGTTGCCATGTCCAATGAGATGGAATATACTCACAGGTAAAGTAATTAACAATATTACCGAACCATGGTGTGCTTCCCTTGGGTATATCACCAGCTTTAATAAGTTGCATTCTTGGGGGAGCATCAACCATGAAGAGTTGTTCATCTGGAAATGACTCTTTGATCTCTTGTCTCCTTCCTTCTTCTTCGATAAACTCCATACGACTCAAATGGTCTGCTACTACATTCTCACTACCCTTTTTATCTTTAATTTCAATGTCAAACTCTTGAAGTAACAGAATCCATCTAAGAAGGCGAGGCTTTGCATCCTTCTTACTTAACAAGTACTTTAATGCCGAATGATCGGTATAAACAATGACTTTAGAACCAATGAGATAAGATCGAAATTTGTCTAAAGCAAATATTACAGCGAGTAGCTCCTTTTCTGTTGTTGCATAGTTAAGCTGGGCTGCGTTTAAAGTATGGGATGCGTAATAGATTGCCTTAAGTACTTTGTTATGGCGCTGACCTAGAACAGCTCCGACTGCCAGATCACTTGCATCGCACATAAGTTCAAACGGTAAATTCCAATCTGGTGCTACAAGTACTGGTGCAGTTATCAATCGTGCCTTCAAAGCTTTAAATGCTTTCATACATTTGTCATCAAACTTAAATGGCACTTCTTTTTCAAGCAAATGACTGAGAGGTTTCGCTATGCGTGAAAAATCTGCAATGAATCTTCTATGAAAACCAGCATGTCCAAGAAATCCTCTCAGAGTTTTCAGATTTACTGGTGGAGGTAACTTTTTAATTACTTCGACTTTGGCTTTATCTACCTCAACACCATCTTCAGAAATTCGATGACCCAAAACAATACCATCTGATACCATTAGATGGCACTTTTCCCAATTTAAAACTAAGTTTGTGTCTTCACGAAACTCTTAGTACACGTTCTAAGTGTGAGAGACATTCTCCAAAAGAGTCTCCAAAAATGCTTTGAAATCATCCATAAAGATTTCCAAAAACTTTTCTACCATATCTGAAAATATTGCTATCATGCATCGCTGAAACGTAGCTGGCGCGTTACATAATCCAAACGGCATTCTTTTATAAGCAAAAGTTCCATATGGACAAGTGAAAGTCGTTTTCTCTCTATCTCCTGCTGCAATAAATATTTGTAAATAGCCTGAATAACCATCCAAGAAACAATAAAATTTATGTCCACTTAACCGTTCCAACATTTGTACTATGAACGGGAGTGGATGATGGTCTTTCTTAGTGTGCTCATTCAGTTTGCGAAAATCAATGCACATTCGATATCCTGTGACTTCCCTTGTTGGAATCCATTCATGTTTATCATTTCTTTATCGTAAATCCGCCCTTCTTTGGTACCACTTGGGTGGGACTTACCCATTCACTATCTGATATGGGAAATATTATCCCCATCTCTAGTAGTTTAATAACTTCTTTCTTGACTACTTTTTGCATATTTGGGTTGAGGCGGCGTTGTGGCTGGATACATGGTTTGGCTCCTTCGTTCAAGATGATCTTGTGTACACAAATCTCAGGACTTATTCCTTGAATATCTGCCACTGTCCATCCAAACTCTTTCTTATGTTGTCTTAACATTCACAACAATTGATCCTCCTGTGACTTGGTTAATGATGATGAAATAATAACAGGAAGCAAATTATCACCTTCAAGAAAGGCATATTTGAGATTCGAAGGGAGAGGTTTCAATTCCGGATTCCTTGGTGGCTCTTCTACCGAAGGTTTCAATACTGGGCCATCCAGTTCTAAGTCCAAATAACGATGTCATGGTCGTTTCTCAAAAGAACTTCCTGTGTCGAGATAAAAAATGACTTCTTTCATTTCCTGGTTATCTCCTTCATAGATAGATAAGGCTAAACATTCTTCGAGCTTATCTTCAAAAAATTGCACTTTCTCATGATTCATACAAATAGAAGATATAGTATCTATGAATAAGCATGATTCTGGTGACCTGTAAGGATGTTTCATAGCTTTAAAGATATTGAAGGGGATCTCATCTTCATTGACTCTTAAAATTAATTCACCTTTTTGGACATCGATAAGGGTTCTTCATGTAGCTAGAAATGGTCGACCTAGAACAAGAGGTGCTGAAAATCCTTCTTCCATTTCCATGACTACAAAGTCAACTGGAAAGTAAAACTTATCTATCTTAACCAATACGTCCTCGATGATTCCCTTAGGACGTTTAATAGATCTATCTGCCATCTGGAGAGTCATCTCGGTGTTTTTAAGTTTTCCTATTCCGAGTTTCCTATAATCCTCATAAGACATGAGATTTATGTTGGCTCCGAGATCACAGAGCACCTTCTTAAACAAAAAACCCCCAATCTCACATGGGATGGTAAAACTACCTGGGTCTTTTAGTTTAGGAGTAAGCTTGTGCTGTAACACTGCGGAACATTCTTCATTAAGGCAAATGTTCTCATATTCTTCTAACCGTTTTTTGTTTGAGAGAATATCCTTAAGAAACTTGCCATAAGTGGGCATATTGATTAGTGCTTCAATGACAGGGATATCGACATTAAGATGACGAAATGTATCAAGGAAACGTGCATACTTCTTATCCGTTTTCAACTTTTTAATTTGTTCTCTGGGTGGGTAAGGTAAAGACTCAAGGTTAATAATTTTAGGGTTTGGAGTCATGTTTTCCTTACCTTTTTCCTTAGATGGTGATGCTTCCTTAAATGTTTGAGCATTTGGTGGTCGCCATGTGTCATGATCCTACATTACCTTCTTTGAAATCTGTCCTGAATTCTTCTTCACTTGTTCTGTAGGTTGAGTGTTGCTACTCCCCACTTGGACTGTAGTGTCAGTATCCTCGTCCTTTCTGACATGTTCATTGAATAAGGTCTGTAAATCGCTAGCCCTTGGATTTTTCAATATTCTCGGGACTTTGATCCATTCCTCTTCTTCTCTTTCGGCTACAACATGTTTATTACGGCTTATGAAACCATCAATGATTTCTTCTTCTTCTTTACTGAATTCTGGTTCGTCCTCGTGTTCCAAGTCCTTTTCGAATTTATCATCCAAATCATCTTCTACTTCATTGTTTCCGGAGTTTTCTACTCCGTTACTTCCACATATCCTTCCACTTCGGGTAATAACAGCATTCACCTCTCTCGGGTTCCTTTCAGTATTACTAGGTAATCCTCCCGGAGGTCTACTGTTCTTTCGTTCTCCTTCCCTACTTAAGTGATCTTCCATATTTCGTACAGATGCTTCTATAGTTCTCATTCTTGTGTCATGTCCACTCATGGATGTTTTTAAAGTACTCATATCCTTAGTGACTGTACCTATAGAAGTCATCATGGTTATCACCCCCATCATATTTTCCATTAATTTTTCCCATTTATCAACTCCTACTACGGGCTGAGTTGAGCTTTGAGTAACTGGTATACTTTGAGTGGTGTGTTGTGGGTATGATCTGGGTGGTGATTGATGATTTTGGTTTGAAGAATTTCCTTGGTAACTTTGGTTTTGAACATTAGCATTGTACGAGCTTTTGTACTGAGTTGGATAGGGTGGTTGTCCTTGCTTACTTGGGTTTTCAGACCAACGAAAGGTAGGATGGTCTCTTTTAATGGCATTGAATGAGTTTGAATAGGCATTATTTAAATTCCTATGCTGTTGCAAAAAAACTCACTTCTTCTCTCGAATATCCTTCGGATTCTTCCATTCCATTGTCATCATTTCTCATACCATTATTCGGATATTCATTCGATAACTTTCCTTCCAAGCTTAGGTTCTTGCTTCCTTGCAAGCCATCAAACTTTCTACTAAGATTTTCCAAGTGTGCTAAATCTTCTGAGTTTGATGTAGATTCACCTACAAATGCTACTTTCCTCGTGCTAGAGCCGGTTTCCCACATTCGGTTATTCTTAGAAATTTTCCCAATAGCATCATAAACAACTTGTGCTTCACTCATCATTAAAGAACCCCCACATGCATGATCAACATCAGCACATGAGTCCTTTCTTAATTTATGACAGAAAAGTTGAATTTGCATGTCAAGAAAGTAACCATGATCGGGACAGGCTCTTAACAGATTTTTAAATCTTTCCCACGCATTCCCAAGTGTTTCCTCGGATCCTTGTCTAAAATTAGCAATTTCGACCTTCAACTCCAAATTCTACCCGGAGTAAAATATTGTTTTAGAAACTCGGTTTGAATGTCCTGCCAGCTTTTCAACGAATGATGTGGGAGTGACATAAACCAGTCTCTTGCCCTTCCTTTTAGGGAAAAAGGAAACATTGACATTCTTGTCAATTCACGATGAGCACCTTGGCTTTTGGCCGTGTTACACAGTTCTTCAAAAAGATATAAGTGATGATGCGGATCTTCGTCATCCTCACCTAGGAATAGGGCTCTCGTGTCAATTAAGCCAAAAAGATGGGATTTTATTTCAAAATTATTTGCTCCATCGTTGGGTAAGCGAATTGGATTGTTAGTTTCATTCCTTCTCAAGGTCTGATCACAAATAGGTCTTGGGTTTGGTGGGTTATTATTATGATGATTATTCTGGTTTCGGTTCTGGTTATTCCGATTATTAGGATTCTGGTCGTTGGGATTTGGTGGTGGAGGAAGATTTTGTAATGGTGGATTAGGATTATTGAGATTTTGTCCATGTCCTGGGGCATGAGCAAGCCCTTGTTCAGGTGGTGTTTCTTCACTGGCCTCGGCCATTTCCGTACCTCGAGTTGATGATTCCCGGGGAGATCTGTCTCCAAGATGTCATTGGCCGGTTTGACCACGCCTATTTTCTCCTCTTAACTGCCTTTCGTAAGTATTTATATCAGGCTTATAAGGAGTAAGTGGGGCCTTACCGCTTCGGGTCATCAACTACAAAATGGAAAACAACACGAAAACAATAAAAATAACACGTGGCTACTTACCAATGAGGTAAGTACCAAGAAAAAACAAAAATAGAAATGTTATTTAGAAAAGTATTGACTTATTCTCAAGAATTTTGAACTAATGCAAGTAGTAACCATAGACAAAATGAATTAACATCGTTTCCCCGGCAACGGCGCCAAAAACTTGATCTTTGCTTGAACTGGTGTCCAATCTTACCGGCAGTGTACCGGGTCAAATTGTAGTCTAGTCTAGTGAACAAGGTCGTCTCCTCAGGGAAATGAAAATATAATTCAAAATGTGATTAAACACCAATTAGGCATTATTATCTCAATCTAAGTCGCAATCATTACCATGTAGAGTGAATGAAATGACACTATAAATAATTAGATATATATATATATATATATATATATATATATATATATATATATATATATATATATATATATATATATATATATATATATATACATATAGATACCAATATAATAAATACTAAAATAGATAGTTATATATAAGAAGAACTAACCAAGACAATATTATTGAACCATGATATCTTTTAGTTTAATGGATGTGATCGGACTTCCTGTTTTAAGGTGTAATTGATTATGTGAAACGGTATACTCCTCAGCTAACAATTTCCCCTCATACGAGTGCACGAATTTGTTCTATGCCTCCTCCTTGGTAAAATCTCGATTAAACCTAATGATTTGACATGATAATCTCTCGAGTATAAATATTCTGTCCCTGGATAAGAAAGAGGGTTCCGTTTGTCAGACGACCAATTTTACCTTCCAGTCTTTCTACTCTTTTCTCATATCCTAACGTCTCTGGTCAGTTCATGATTAGGTTATGTTTCTGTCCATACTGGTTAATTACGTCAATACGGGCTGTCAATTAGTCCAAGTAGAAAAAGATTCATCATATTCAATTTTTAATCAAATTTTAACATAGTCATCATCCATTTCCTTAAAAGATCACAATAGCTCAACTACATGTCTTGGCTAGTTGTATAATTAGCCTATAGTCATTATTAATATTATTATATAGATACTTATATAAATAACAAACATAATAACATTAGAACATTACCGAATACAATTGTTGAGTTTGGGCTTTATCCTCTGAATGTAACAACGACTTATGAAATCAACAATCTTCGATAATTACTCTAAATATTACAATGATAATAATACTACTTTTTATGGCAGAATGCCTACTGAAATAATATTTACAGAGAGTAGATAAGATAATATATATATATGTAGATAGAGATATATATATTGGTACAGTTTTCCTTCTTCATAAATGAGGGCTATTTATAGGCTGATTTTTCTAATCCGGCGTGCGTTGAGACTGATCCGGCGTGCGCCGGATTAACTGAATTTGAGTACTTCTTGTCAGACGCATGTGGAGTAACATGATTTAATCATCACATAATCCGGCGTGAACCGGCTTCTTCCGGCCTGAGTCGGTTTTGATAAATATCAACCACATGATCAGATTTTTATATTTTGATTCCGATTCTTCTACTTTGTATCACATAATACCCGCATCAAGGCTCTCCGAGGTATAAATTATATTACGAGTAACTATTAGATTAAGGGCTAGGTAGGCCGAGCTGAAGTCCGTGGCGGATGAGCTTGCCGAATGGAGCATGCCCCGGCTGAACTCCAAACAAAATTAGTTGAGCTGAAAGCTATTGTCCCAGTTCGAGCTGTTGAAGCCATTCAGGAGTACAAGGATTTGGAAGACTTTGCTAAGGCTTTGAAGCTATTGCTTATTACAGTCTTGAACCATGGCTAAACTTAAGGTGTAGATGATGCTAGGGTCCAGTTTCCTAACCTGGTTATAGATAGCCTTCCCCCGAAGGTTTACTATAAACCCGGGATGAGTTTGGTCTTTGATAACCGTTTGAAAGAGTTCAAAGAGGGTGTGGACATTGTGTCCAAGCACCCCATCAAATCCACGATTGCTCACGGCTCGGCTCCTCCTACCTCTTCGGAGCAGAAGCAAAATCCGACCTACGAGGCTTAGTTTATGGTTTTGTCTTTTTGTTTTGAAATTTTGTTTCAACTTTTTTGTAATTTCCTGACTTGGTAATAAAATCAAATTTCTTTTTAAGCACTTTTTCCTTTGAGTAATTTCATTTTAAGTACTTTTAAATATCTTACTGCCGGTAGGGGTATCATGTCCCCCAGTATGACATGCCTTAACTTATGGTTTGGGATGGCATACTTATGTTTTTGCCTATATGACGTTTGCCGAGACCGACCTGCGGGGCTCGGATATCTGTTTTCCCGAAGTCCTGTTGACTCTGACTTGGCGGAGTTCAGAATCAAATTTTAGCGAACTGGGCCAGAATTTTCTGACTTTTCACATATTTTATATATCGGCGAGCAGGGTCAGATACTTTGCTGACTTCTCGCATGTTTTCTGCTGAGTTTGACTTGGCGGAGCTCAGAGATCAAATTTTAGCGAAATGGGCCTGAATTTTCTGACTTTTTGCATGTTTTATATATCGGCGAGCAGGGTCAGATACTTTGCTGACTTCTCGCGTGTAATCTACTGAGTCCGACTTGGCGGAGCTCTGAGATCAAATTTTAGCGAAATTGGCCAGAATTTTCTGACTTTTCGCATGTTTTATATATCGGCGAGCAGGGTCAGATACTTTGCTGACTTCTCGCATGTTTTCTACTGAGTTCGACTTGGTAGAGCTTGCGCTCATTGAGCACCATTTATTGGAAAATTGTCTAAAGGTGAAAGAACTAATAATGAAATTGCAAAAACTAAAAATAGATCATGCACTGCCTAGAACCTGCGTCCTAGCTCCTTGAGCTAGGACCACGCCTTTGCTTTTGATCGTGGCGGCGTAGCAGTTCCCGGGCTACCTCCACGTCCTCTTTGATTTCCACTGCGCCTTCTGCGGTAGGAAACTTCAAGCTGATGTGAGCTGGGTAAATCACAGCCTGGAGGTTGATCAACGCGGGTCGTCCCATGATAATATTGTATGCTGATGAAGCTTTGAACACCACATAAATGACCATGAGAGTCCTGTCCTTGGATTCCTGTCCAAAAGTTGTCGCGAGCCTGACCATCCCCACATGATGAACCGGAGGACCCGCAAATCCAAATAAAGGTGCTTAGACGGGGATTAGCTCTGAATCCTTGAGCTTCATAGATTGAAAAGCTAAATAGTAGAGGACGTTAACAATGCTTCATGTGTCCATGCAATGCCTCTTTACCAAATTCTTGTTCACCACGGCCTCTATCACCAGGCCTTCATTATTCGTAACCAACGGGAGTAGGTCCTGGGGACCGTAAGTTACTTCCCGAGCTGGCTTCTGACTTATGTAGCTTCCAGATGAACTCCCCGTCCGGTCACTTGGGTTGCTTACCTCCTCAAACACATTGCTAGGCCCCCTCACAATGGTATTAATGGTGTTAATGAGGCGATTTTCTGCCAGTCGATCACCATCCAAAGATCGGTCTCTTCTTCTATGGGGTTCTCCCTGCCGACCTCAATCTTGATTGAAGCCTCTACGCTTGAAATCCATACGACGCGGCTCGGCATACTGAGATCGATCTATGACCTCATCCATCTTCCCTTCAATGATTGCTGCATCCATATCTCTATGCAGGTCCTTACAACTCTCTGAATCATGCCCGACGTCTTTGTGGTAGGCACAGAACTTGCTCTGGTCCCTTCTTTCTAGAGGAGTTCACATCGGTGGTGGATTTCGGTCCAATACTTTCCTCTCTATGATTGCGAGAACCTGCTCGCACGGGATAAAATCCCTCTGCTGTAAGGCTTGTTTCTTTCCTGACCGATCTGTGGTCGGGGTGGTCGCTGGGTCCCAAGTCGACTTCCTCTTCTTGTCGGATTGCTCATCTGCCGTGTCCTTCTTACATTCTCTTTTCTCCGACTCTTTTTCCACCGGTTTGCTTCCTCTCCCTGGCAGTGCTTATACGCAACCTCTATACACTCTTCCATTGACCTGGGGAGTTTGTTGTTTAACTTAGCATACAGTCTTTCTTCCCTCAGTCCTGCTAAGAAAGAGGCGATCGGAATGCATTCATCGACATCCTTCACTTGTGCAGACTCCTCATTGAACCACTTGAGAAATTGCAGTATCGTCTCATCTTTATTTTGCTCGAGAGTGAGCAGATACGTAGCGTTTCTCTAGAACGGTTTGGCAGTGATAAAGGCATTGAGAAACATTTTCCCAGCATCTCAAAGTTAGAGATTGTCCTTGTTGGGATTTTCCTGAATCATTCTCGAGCTCGGCCCATTAATAGCGCGGGCTCATCTGGGGCACAATCCAGATTCATGTGAGTCAAGTAATAAAACAAGTGATCTTAAGGATCCTTGGTTCCGTCGTAAGGCTCTAGCTTGGGCATTTTGAAACTTGCAGGTCGGGGATAGTTCTCCACTTGCTCTGTGAAAGGTGATACAAGGGTGAGATCCGTAGATCTTTTCCCTAATATGGCGTCCAGCTCTGCCTTAGTAGCATCCATTGCTCGGGGATCCAGTAGTTGCTTCCCACGATTTGAGGAGGATGCCTGATTATCTTCTTTCCTCGCTTAGGCTTTGGAGGAGGAGGATGCATTTTCTCATGCAATTCCTCCTCTTCTATAGCCTCCCCCTCTTCATTATCTTTTTTTGTAGGTTTTTCTTCCGATAGATCTTCTTCCAGATCCTCTTCTACATCTTTCTCTATTGTGGCTGCCTCGAGGATGGCGTGTCTGGTGGCAGTATCCATAGCCATCAACTGATCCACCAATGCTTGGTAAGTAGAATTGAGAGCGCTTTCTTCTTGCTCTTGGTTCTGATTGTTGGCGTTGGAGGCTGAAGCACCTCCATCGTTAGCGTTGTGGCCATTTTCTACTTGCTATCGTGTTGTAACCATGATGATTCGAAATCTTGAACAAAATTGTCAGTAAGGACTCTCCTTCTAGCGCCAATTGTCGATGCTGGAAATCGTCGGGTATAAAATCTGGGCCGTTTATCCTAGTGACAATCTACTCAATATCTAAGAATAAGAAAACGATGTAACGAGGGGTGGTGGTTTTTGTGATGTTTTGACTGGTCCTGAGATGTTGTATCGCAGGTTGCCTACGTATCATGTATATCAATCATGAATCAAGTCTCCGTAGTTCTTTAGGGAGTGTTTATATAGAGGGGGCTTGTGCTCTAGGCCTGCATGGGTCGTGTCATTGTTGGACTCAGATTTCGTGTTCCCCAAGGAATGGATAATTATGGTGTGATCCCGTTGATTGTAGGAGATAATCTCGGTGGTTTTAAATACATGATTAGAGCCTTTATGGCTGATGATTCTTTCCATATTTATATTTTATATTATACACGTGATGAATCTTGTCCAAGGCATACTCAGGCCGACCCGCAAGGTCCGGGCTGAGCTTGCTGAGTTCCTTCGTGCTTCTCCCGACCTGAAGAGGTCATGAAGGCTAAGAAAGCCGACTTCCCGCCAGGGGGTTAGGCCCGCTTGTTAGACCTTAAGGTGGGGCTCTTTAGCCTTAGGATTTTGATCTCCTCCGTCTGCATTTATAGTTGTGTTAATATGATGATGACACGTGTCGAGGTGTTGGTCCAACCTCGTCATTAATCGTCTTTATTTTCCAATTAACCATTTTTTCCATATAACTCAAATTCTAAAGGCCAATGCAAGTTATTTCGACTCAATCGGTAAATCGTGTTCCTGTCGAAAGATCCGGATTCGAGTCCTACTGAGAACAAAAAAATATGCATGCGTATGTATCGTTTGTATCCGAAAAATAAAAATAAAAAATTGGTATAGGAAAACTTTGAGGGGGGTGTACATATGTCGAAGAAGCACGGAATTTAAGTCCTCAACAATGGGTTAGGGGTTGGAGCGTTGGGTGCAGTATAGTCGTAATAGTCAATACGCTCTCGTTTTCTCTTTAATCAGCTTCCTGTGTTTCCCTGCACAAAGAGTGTTTTGGCTATTATTCACTTTAAACTTGAGACGAACCCGATTTTACTTTGCATCTCTCTTCTCTCTCTCAATTAACCCGCCAAAAAGGTATTGCTTTGATTTTTAACGCTTCATCATTTCTCATTTTTATTAGTTTATTTTGCTATTTTTTCCCCTCCCAACGTCTCTCTTCTCCCCGCTTCACTCACCTCTGGGAGTTTTGTCCTCCCTCTAGGGTTCCTCTCTCCCCTCTATGGCTTCTTACGTCTCTCCCTTTTGCAGGTTCCTGTTAATTCCGCGTTTACGGCGCCGTTTATGGATTGAGCTGGAGTTAGGGTTTATCTTGTCATGGATTCGTCGCATGTGGTTGGATCCGAGGTGAAATCATCAGGGGAGAAAAGAGTGGCTGAGGATGCTGGGGCCGGGGGTGGACCAGTGGCGAAGAAGGTGAAGACTGGAGGGTTAATGGGGAATGTGAAGGAGGTTGCGGAGATGGTTTTATTGTTGGCTGCTATGGGTAAAATGAGGGGTGGCCGGGTTCCATCTCAGGTTGAGTTAGACATCATGTCAACGGCTAGGGAGAAGCTGGCTGAGGTTTGTCAATGTTTTCCGCCCAAGGACATGTTTCCCAGGGAAGTCTTTGGTGCCATTATTGACGATCTTGGGCTTGATAGGATTAACGAGCACAAACTACAGTTTAGACCTCCAAAAGTTACAATTGCTGAGAAGTTTTTGCTCTCCAAAAGAAAGGTTTTAAATCGATTCAAGACTTTAGCTTTATTTCTTTTCTACACTCTGTCACTTTCCTTCTTTTAATCATTTTTTGGTTGCATGATTATTGTTGAAATCTTGTTAAAGCAACTGTGTATGCATGTGTATAGGTTTTAACTGTTTGATATTTTGGCAGTTTCGCTTTTTTTTTGGCTGCACGTAATGTATACAATGTCATAGCTGTTCATGACGAAGATAAATTGTCGAAGAAGTCCCAACTTCCTATTTTAGGGCACTTATCCGTTTTTATACTTGATAATTGCTAGCCCCATTGGCGGATCTATAGCCAATAAAACGGGGGCCGACCCTGCTGAAATGAAAAAAAAACAAATATTACATAGAAATAAAATTTGTGCACCAGCTGAAAAGAAAATTGCTTTGAAAAATAATGTTTACACCCACTGAAACTTTTTTATGGATTCGCCTTTAGCCGAACCCCACTTGGTAGAGTATGTCATGTGCTGGCTATTTGTTATCTTCTTGGCGAAGATAGAGGTATATGACTTCCATTTCTGCCAAGAGAGAAGTATTTGACTTCCATTTCTGCAGAGAGAGAGAGAGAGATGGGGGACAGAGGTGTCTGGATTTTTTGTGACGTTTTAGGCTCTTGATATTCCGAACTAAGCAGTTGATTATTAGATCAGCTGATTATTGTTTTTGTGTTTCTTATTTTGGGTAGGAGTAGAATAAATTTGGTGTTAGACCATGAATATTGATAAGGTTATGCAATCAATGGATACGAGATCGTAAAATGTTCTACGTTTTAGATTGTAAATAGAGTAAATCCCAGGCAACAGAAGGAACTTCCCCAGACATACATAAAATTTATAAGGCCAAGCCATGCAAGCGTTGCATATTGTAAAATTTGATTATCTGCAATTTCCTAGAATCCTGGCATCAGAGATAATGTTAAGTTTCCGTCTTATTTGCATTTTTGGTTTATATTATAGAAATCAATGTTACCATTAATTTTTGAGACATAAATGCTGGCTCATCTAGAACTCTAGTTGGTTTTAGGCTCACAGTCGGGCTACGTAAAATTTCTAATGAACCCAGAGTTATTCGGACATATTTCTAAAGATTGATTAGTGGTAGTAAGATTAAAACGCGTCACCTTCTGCTCTTATGTCTACTCCTGCCCTGATGCACAAACCTGGCTGTCTAGAATGGGGTGTGTCGTACCCAGCATGTTTTGGAAACGGGTACGGGTTGGATTACATGGGGTACGGGTCCAGTTATGTATAGGTATCTGCAATTTTCAGAATTTTGGATACGGATACACAAATTTCTCGACCCGAAACCCGGATACGTAAAGCCTGAAAATTCTGTATTTGCATAAATTTTTTACCATATTCAGCCAAACTCATCGGTCTCATTACCTTTCTCCGAGCTGAAGGCATCAAATCCCTGAAATTGCGATTGAAGCTAAAGGATGATCCCTGGCACACAAGCTCTTCTTTCTGCATCAGCTGATAGGTGCCTGCTGCTGGATTCCCAAATCAATAAAAGGGACAACAAAAAAAGGAACCAAATCCAACAAAATCCAGAAGTCGAATGTTGTGTGATTTTTCAATCAATAGAATTTTTACCAACCCAAGGAGATTTCTACTGCTGATTATCTTTAACAAGCAGTGGGGTCGAATCGTGTGGGATGTTTTATTGAGTCTGATGGTATATCGAGAAAGTATAGCATTCATCAAGTAATTTGCAAATAAAGGGGAATGTCATTAAAATGGGAACGAGTTTGGGGTAGACGTTTGGGCCGCATTGTCATTATAAGACTTGGGTTACATCACTTCTTTTTCTGGGCCTTTATAGTTTTTGATATTTACATTTTAGTCATTATATTTTTATAATAACTAGACATGCCCCCATACTCGTATAGTCGTTTCCAATATTTTACAAAATCTCGTATCCGCGTAGCGCATTTCCACTTATCCGTATCCGTGATACATAGTACTCTAGCGTAGCACATGTTGCTTGAGTATACCGCATTTGATATTCCTATTTTTTCCTACTGGACCGAGTTTGTGCTGAAATAATTTTCTTAGCGATTTTTTTAGTTATGCAAGACGTGCTCTTGTTCTACTATCATCACTAGCTCACCGAACAGCTAAATACTGCTGTTTTGTACATATAAATATTCCAACAAAGGAAAACTCTAAAATATAGATGGTAAATGTCAAGTACATTGATGTCTACGAAATTTTCCAGCTGTAAGCCGCGTGTATCGACAAAAGTAAATTTTGACCCTCTCTCTCACTCTCTCTCTTTCACACACACTTGCTCACAACTCACAATTTTTATTTTCCTATTTGGCGATTTCCCCGAGGTGTTGTTCATAATGTGAAGGATCTGGTTACAGGGCCAGCTTATGTTAATTAAATCAATTACCTAATATTTGCTTTTGAGAATTGAGATGCAGGTAGACTAAATAGCTTCTTCCTCATAATTATATGGTCTGTTTGTTTCTGAACTTGATACGCTAGTTTGATCTCTGCAAAAAAAGAAACAAAGAGATTTACTTACCCAAAAGGTGCCTACTGCCAAGTCTGTCCCTATATTATATAGGTTAGGCAAAAGCAAAATGTGAAAGTTTGAATTTGATCCACTGAACTTTTCCCTGTCAATCGCATTCGTGAGTGGACAATTTTATTGTGGATGGTTTTTTTTTTTTTTTTTTGGTTGTTTAGGGACCATTTCATTGTAAAATTTGTCATAACTTTATTTGTGCTGGATGAGTATTTATTTATTTATCTTTGTTGATTCCCTTTTAGATGGAGAAATCTGAGGAGCTGTCTCAACACCCTGCTACTAGTGGATCTCAGCGTTTGGCGTCTACAAACTCGGGGGTGACCGTCGAAAATCATGGTCCACCACATGCTGTTGGAGTGTTGTCCTCAGAGAAATCTAATCATAGGCCTATTGCTTCCGGAAACTTCCAAACTGCTTCGCCTTTTGGTCATGCAACTAATTCCTCATCTTTACCTTATCAGCTGCCTACAAGTGAAGTAAGACCAGTAAGTTCTAGTGGGTTTCCCTCCAATCATCTTGGAAGGGATTCTACTCCAGTTTCAATACAGAGGACTGACCGGCCTCATTTCAGCATGGACAGAAGGTCAAATGGTCCTTCCCATGTCTCTTACCCTCAAGGTAAAGCTTCCACTAATCTTCTTACAAGTAATGGTTATAAAGCTCTCTAATCATACATCGCTAATGTCTTAAGGCCAAGTTAATTTATACTTTTCAGGTCACAACTGACTGTTAATATGTTTATGTTAGATTTGCGTATGGATATCACTCCTCTTCAACCACTTAAGCTTATTATAGACGAGTTGGTAATGTATCACGTTATTAGAGCTCGAGACATGGGATCAATCCCCCTCCTGTCCCATCCTTATTTTCTTTTTATTATTGCTGCTACAACAAAACTTTTACTATTGTTGCTACTCTGCATCATAATGTGTACTTATCCACGTGTTGACAAGCTCACAGCTGATGGGCCATGTTAGATGTATGTATAAGTTGCACATCTCTTTGACTTCTTAAGCTTTTAGGTGAGTTTGTAAATTATCAGTTTACTTTGATCAATCTGCTGAATTCTGCTTGGAGTTTTGGGTTGAGATGTCACAAGTGCTTCTTCTAGTGTTGAAATTTTGCAATTGTTTGGAGAACTGAAGAATAATAGAAGTACTTCAAATTGCATTTTGGCAGATATCAATTATTTTACAATTTCCTGTTATGGAAGGGACTGAGTAGTTTCTCATGGAATACTTATCTTTTGGCATAATGAAATGACAAAAAATGTACTCACACCTCTCTATGTAAGACCTTTGGCTCTCAATCAAGTACAAGAATATACACCAGCTGCTGATTCTAATTATTTTACTCTTTACTCTTTGCCTTTCGTCGAACATCAACTACTCTTTTGGTACTGAACAATTAACCCATTCTTTAAATTGAAAATCAACAAAAATTGCTTCTACAACTACTAAAGACACCTTTAGATCTATCATATCCTCCAGTATTCACATCTACTGTAGTTTTTAAGTGTATAGAAACTTTAACTTGGTTTCCCTTAACATATTCGGTACCCTTTCATAACCTATTGAATATTACTATGCGTGCTCCAAATGGTCGGTACCTCAAATGACCAAGTCAATGCTAGGATCTTTGTTGTCCCATTTTTGCTGGAAACAATGTTCTAATAAGATTTGTGCAACTAGCTTTATGGTGCAATTTGGACAAAACTCGGATATTCCTTATATAAGGTAGTTGTTTCATCGGGACAATGCCATCCTTAGAAGCTAGGTAGTTTGTGCATGGATGTCTAATGCTAATCATTGTGCTTATAATGTGTGAACTGATACTTTCTCTTGTCCCTTTTAAATGATCACCACCTTGTTTCTATCTGCAGCAAATACACCAGCATGGTCACTGCAAAGTCAGCCTATAGCATCGAATAAAGGTGGTACAGAAGCTAAGGTACCCATGCAACCTATGATTAAACTCGAGGGAGCAGCTGATGCTAAGTCAGGAATGGTTTCTCAGGCATCGACTTCAAAACCTATCATAGCTCAAAGTTCTTCGGGAAATGTAAGAAAACTTCACCAGCATTCACAAGTCATAAATCCTATCCAGGCAGCTATCCCGAGAAATACTCATGCTGAAATTGGAAACATTGTTCAGAAGTTCCTACATCCACAATCCGCTGATCCCCCCGTATGGATTCCTCCGTCTAGGGATTACATGAATCAGCCTTTACCCTGCCAAGTTTGCAATGCTACTATAAATGATGTGGACAGCGTACTTGTTTGTGATACTTGTGAGAAAGGTTTCCATTTGAAATGTCTCCAGATCAATAACGCAAGAGGAATCCCTAAAGGAGATTGGCATTGCCGAAGGTGCTTGCAACTTAGCCATGGGAAGCCCTTGCCTCCTAAATATGGCCGTGTTATGAGAAATATGTCTGCACCCAAAGTGCCCATGAGCACGTCATCTCCCCAGTCAAATAAGAAGACTGGTTCTCCGCATGAAAAGATCAATCAACAGAAGCCCTTACCAAATGGGAACGCGGAACCGCCAAGTGTCCCAAACGTTAGTGCGGTCACCAATTTTAGTCATCCATCGCCTGCACCAAAATGTGGAAATCCAAGGGAAATTCAACAGAAGTTTATTGTAACTGAAGGAAAGAGAGTCAAGGAAGAAAGTGCTACAGAGAACACCACTCAAACCTCCGGCATGGATATAGTTTCTCCTTCTGCTCCTTCAGTTAAAGGAATTCAGGAAGAGAAAATGTTAGAATTGAAGGCGCTTCCTGTTCCCGTGTCAGAAACAAAGAATAATTCGTCTGGCAATTCACATTCTTTTGATAATAGACAAGATAATGAACTGCCAGGATTGCCGCATGATGCTGTTATGGCAAAGCAGCCTTGTGATAATCACATTTTGGGCAGGCCTCTGAACAATCCTTGTAGCGCAGAAGGTTTGTGCGATAGTCTCAGACAGGAATCTTCATTTGATGACCGAGGAACTGAACAAGCTAATTCAGCATCAACCGCTACAGCAGGTGATGGAAGTGCAGGACTTGAAAGGCCCTTATCAGATGCTGGGAACAATGTTGATTGGGTTGGTGATATGCTCAGAGCTGAGGATGACAAGATTTTTTACCAGTCCTGCAGCATTAATGGAGTTGTTTACAAGCTTAATGATCATGTTCTTATTCATATTTCCGATGATAGATCAATTCCGTCAAAGCTTCAGGTGAGCAATCTGTATGGTATTTTATTTTTCATGGAACATCTATCTTCTCTAGGGGGTAAGCAAGAAAACTGATCAACCTGAACCAAACCGACCCATACAAGAAAACCAAAATTTTCTGTTCATTTTTTAACCAAACTGACTATACATTTACCAAAATATATGTTATCAATGATATCATCGACATATATGTTTGTTTGTGTGTGTGTGTGTTTGTGTGCTTGTATGTATGTTTGTTTGTACTAATACTCACATGCATGTATGTATGTTTACACACACATATACATGTTTATACACTGATATGTATGTGCACACATACACTCCCTTTGTCCCTTAAAAAGTGTCACTATTTTGTATTTCGCACGTATTAAGAAGGTTAATAAATGTGTTTTGTTTTGGTATTATATGGACATATATGCTCTTATTGAATGCTTCATTTTGAAAGGTGGAAGGATTGTGGGTAATGAATGGGTGGAATATTAGGGGTATATTTTAAAAAAAGAGTAATAAATGGTGTATTGGTTTGTAAAATGACACTTATTATGGGATACATTCTTTTAAAAAAATTGACACTTTTGTAGGGACTGAGGGAGTATGTATGTATACACATACATACAAACACATTCATAGATGCATATAAATATATATCTTTTTATCTATATATTATCTGTGTATCTATATGTATATCTGTCTATGTATCTATATCTATATCTATCTTTCTCTCTCTCTCTCTCTCTCTCTCTATATATATATATATATATATATATGTGTGTGTGTGTGTGTGTGTGTGTGTGTGTGTGTGTTTCATTTTTCTTCTTTACAAGGCTGTAACCTATTAAACCTTAAATATACAATTTTTTTACTCTTGTTTTCTTATCTACATATATGAAGAGATTATAGATAAGAAAACAAGAGTAAAAAATTCGTATATTTAAGGTTGAAGAGGGTTACAACCTTTTAAAGGAGAAATAATGAAACATTATGAAACCTAACGGCTAGGAGCCTATAAGATCTCCTTGATTAATTGGGAGATCATCTAAATATGGTATGGCAGCGAGGTAATTAACTGTCTTAGTTACAAGGAAATAAAGATATAAATCCTACCTAATAAAGACTAAATTCCTAGCATTTAGTAACCTATGAAAGGTAAATTCTAACACTGTAATAATACAACCAATATACACCAATTAAACAAACAACATAATTTCAAACTAACAACACTTCCCCTTAAGCTTGATTATAGATATTGGTATAATCAAGCTTGAAAGTCAGATCTTAGAACACTTCAACTGAAACTGCCTTGGTGAACAAATCAGGTTGTTCCTTTTTATTGACGCGATTTGGAGATATCAAATTGTGCTCAACTTTTTCTTTTTTGGAGTGTCTGTCAGTCTTTAAATGCTTGGGTTTATCATGCTGAATTGGATTTTGTGCCATGCTTATGGCTGACAAGCTATCACAGAAGATCTTCATGGGTTCTTTGATTGGATCGTTAGCTCTTCCAGAACCCTTTTAAGCCATAAGCCTTCATAAGTTCCAAGTGCTAACGGCTGAAGCTCTAATTTCGGATTCTACACTGCTCCTTGAAACTACAGTCTATTTTTAGTTTTTCATGTTACTAGGTTTCTTAAGGAGATTTGGTAGTTATTATTATTATTTTATCTTTAATGTAGCCAGATTATAAGGCATCTGTTTTTATTCTGTTTTTTAAATCTGTTTGGATTTAGGCACGTGGGATTAGGAGTCCTAGCCTACTAAGTCTCTCTTCTCTGATTGTATAAATTGATACCTCTGGAAATGAATAAATTCATTGAAGCCTCAATTAAAAAGGTTTCTCCTTTTTAACATGGTATCGGAGCTATTCCACACAAAAACATTTTTCCGCACATAATTCCGATGAACTATCGGGCAGCTTTCACCGGAGAAAGGACCTCTAGCTCTGGGGGCACCATCTCCGATGGATCATCAACTGGAACAGATACACAACTGCTCTCCAGCGATGACCACTCCAAAAATTCTGGTCCAATCCTACTGCCTGCCAGAAAACTAGATGGCAAGAATTACCTCGAGTGGGCACAGACTGTCACACTCACCATCGATGGAAGAGGAAAATTGGGATACTTGGCGGGGATGAGGCCAAACCACCGAAACCGATCCAAAGTTCGAACTTGGAAATCCGAGGACTCAATGGTGAGGGCCTGGCTTATAAACTGTATGGAGTCGAACATTGCCAAACCACACATGTTCTTGAAATCAGCCAAGGATATCTGGGATGCAGTAAAAGAAATGTACTCAGATTTGGAGAATTCATCTCAAATATATGAGATCAAAACCAAACTATGGAGCCTAAAGCAGGGGGACAGGAATGTCACATCATACTATAATGACATTGTGTCCCTCTGGCAAGAACTCGATTTGTGTCATGAGGATAAATGGGAGTGCACAGCCGACAGTGTGAAGTTTCACAAGAGAGAAGAAAATGAAAGGGTATACTCATTCTTGGCAGGTCTGAATCCTGATCTGGATGAAGTCAGGGGGAGGATTCTTGGGAGGAACCCTCTACCATCTCTTAGAGAAACCTTCTCTGAGGTTAGGAGAGAAGAATCAAGAAGGAAAGTTATGCACAGGTCAGGGCAAACTGAGATGGAAGGATCTGCAATGGTGGCAAGTAGATCAGATTCAACAAAGAGGATTGAAAAACAGAAACTTAAGTGTGAACATTGCAAGAAGACTGGGCACACTAAGGACATATGTTGGGGCATACATGGAAAGCCAACTTGGAGGAACAAAGGTGCCAACTTTGAGCAAGGGAAGGCTAACCAGGTGTCTTCTGATTCTGGACCACAACCTGCAGGATTGCTACCTTTCACTCGGACCAACTGTAGCAATTGAGTAAGCTCCTTAATTCACAACTCTCCATGTCGCCCAAACCAAATTGCTCACTTGCCGAGTCAGGTAACCATTTCTCTTTGTCTCTGTTAGGAGTCAGTCATAAAACCGAGTGGATAGTTGACTCTGGGGCAACTGACCACATGACTGGATCTTCTGACCTATTTTTAAGCTATTACCCATGTCCAGGAAACCAAAAAATCAGACTGGCAGATGGCTCCTTTTCCACTATTGCTGGGAAGGGATCCATCTATGTATCAAAAAATATAACCTTAAAAAATGTACTTCATGTTCCTAAATTGGCATGTAACTTACTATCTGTTGGAAAGTTAACTTCGATCAGAACTGTGATACTGTTTTTTCTAAGGATGGTTGTCTGTTTCAGGACAAGGATTTGGGGAAGATGATTGGCAAGTGTAAGTTCGTTGGAGGGCTCTATGTGCTGGAATCTGGAATGGAATCACAGAAGGAGAGTCTTCTGAGAGGAAGCTACCACACAACTGTCCAGTCAGTCCAGAATAAAGTCCTAGTCCTACATAGGAGACTAGGACATCCTATTTTTTATTATATGAAAAAACTTTTTCCTGAATATTTTGCTGGCAATAAAGATTTAAATTTTCATTGTGAAGTTTGTATTCTTGCTAAGCAAACAAGGCAACCATATCCTGCCCAACCCTATATTCCCTCAAAACCATTCACTATGATCCATAGTGATGTATGGGGTCCATCTAGGGTAAGCACCTTTAATGGTAAAAGATGGTTCATCACACTCATAGATGATCACACACGCTTAACTTGGGTTTATTTGATGAAAGAAAAATCAGAAGTGGAAATAATCTTTAAACAGTTTTATGAAATGGTGAATACTCAGTTCCATACACAAATTCAGATTGTGAGAAGTGATAATGGAACAGAGTACTTCAACCAGTACTTAGATGGATATCTAGTTGAAAAAGGTATAATCCACCAAAGCTCTTGTGTCAAAACTCCACAACAAAACGGAGTTGCAGAGAGGAAAAATAGACACTTACTGGAGGTGGCCAGAGCACTTTTATTCACTTCAAAATGTCCAAAAACATTCTGGGGAGAAAGTGTTCTGACTGCTACATACCTTATCAACAACGTACTTCCATCTAGAACCTTAAATTTTCAAACTCCCCGAGCCCGTTTCAAAGTATTTTTCCGTAAAACGTACTCATAGGCAAACTCCCTTTGAAAACTTTTGGGTGCACAGTGTATGTTCACACTTATAACCAAGGGAAATTAGATCCTAGGTAAAAAAAATGTTGTTTTCTGGGATACTCACCCACACAAAAAGGCTACAAATGTTTTGACACAAATACACAAAAATGTATAGTTACCATGGATGTCACCTTTGTTGAAGAAAACATGTTTTTTGACAAGGCTCAATTTCAGGGGGAGACTAGGGTTACAAGTGTGTCTGAAAATGGGTCTGAAAATGAAGTTTTTGAAGAATCCTATGATTTTTTAAAACTAAGGATACGAAATGGACTCAAATTCGGACAAATGGACAGTTGTGAGGAAGATTGCCATCAAAAGGAGATCAGAAATACTGATCCCCCAGAACCTCTCAAGGAAAGACCTTTCCAAGGTAAAACCTATGTGAGGAAGTATCCTGAGAAGGCATGTAAGTCCCACAAAGAGTCTACACGGCTATCATCTCCTGATCCAGTCATTGAAACAGACAACCAACTAGAAGAATCAGAACACACAGATGCTACATCGAAAGTGACACGAATCACCTTCAAAAACCTCGAATCACGAACTGACTCTCCTAGAACTAAAGCGAAAAAACTCCTTGATGTTCCCATAGCAATTAGAAAACCGGTCGAAGTTGTACACAACACCCTATATCCGAGATATTTGACCTATGCCGATCTGTCACCATCTTTCAAAGCCTTTACCACCAATCCGTCATCCACCACCATACCTAAGGATGTTCATGAAGCTCTTATGGTACCCGAGTGGAAAGAAGCGCTTCTTGAAGAGATGAGGGCACCGAAAAAGAATGGGACTGGGAAGTCGTACCATTGCCGGAAGGGAGAAAGACAGGTGGGGTGCAAATGGGTATTTGTGGTGAAATACAACACGGATGGCGAAGATTGAGAGGCACAAGGCCGATTGGTAGCCAAGGGCTACTCACAAACTCGGGGGATTGACTACTCGAAACCTTCTCACCCGTGGCTAAGCTCAACACAATCGAATTCTACTATCTCGTGGCGCTTAACCTAGATTGGCCTCTCATGCACTTTGGATGTAAAGAATGCATTTCTTCATGGAGAATTGAAGGAAGAGGTGTATATGGATCCTCCTCCAGGCTTTAGTGAAGAGTTTGACAACAAGGTATGCGGACTCACCAAGTCCCCGTATGGACTCAAACAAAGTCCAAGGGCATGGTTTGACAGTTCATGAAATTCATGAAGAAGATAGGGTTTGTGCGGGGAAGATCGGACCATACCTTGTTTATAAAAAGGTCGAAAAGGCGGGTTGATCGCCCGATTGTATATGTTGATGATATAATCCTAACAGGGAATGATGAGGAAGAAATAACAGGGGTAAAAAGGAGACTTGCAGCAGAATTTGAAATTAAAGATCTGGGGTCCCTGAGACACTTTCTGGGAATGGAGGTAGCTAGGTCTTCCAAGGGTCTAGTACTAACTCAGAGGAACTACACCCTAGATTTGCTAAAAGAAACAGGGTTGGAAGGTGCTAGACCAGCAGGCACACCTATGGAGTGCAATCTAAAGTTGGGAAGTGCAAAAGGTAATCCAGTGGACATGGGAAGCTACCAAAGGTTAGTTGGGAAGCCGATATACCTAGCACATACAAGACCAGATATATCCTATGCAGTAAGTACCTTGAGTCAATTTATGCACTCACCAAATGAAGCCGACATGGAGGCAGCAAGAGGGTTGTTGAGGTATCTAAAGACTACACCAGGGAAAGGCCTATACTTCAAGAAGAGTGACAGCAGGGGTGTTGCTGTATACACTGATGCAGATTGGGGAACTTGCACCAAGGAGAGGAGGTCCATAACAGGCTATTGCACCTATGTATGGGGAAACCTAGTCACTTGGAGGAGCAAGAAGCAGACTGTTGTAGCAAGAAGCACTGCTGAAGCAGAATTTAGGGCCATGGCATTAGGGATGTGTGAAGGACTGTGGATCAAGCAGGTAATGGAGGATATTGGAGCAGATAAATCTGGCCCTATGAAACTATACTGTGACAACAAGTCAGCAATTGACATTGCAAATGACCCTGTACAACATGATAGGACCAAGCATGTTGAGATAGACAGACACTTTATTAAGGAGAAATTGGATAATGGACTGTTCTGTGTGCCCTTTCTACCATCCACACAGCAGATTGCAGATGGCTTAACTAAAGCCCTGGGAAAGAAACAGTTTGAGTACTTTGTGGGCAAGTTGGGTCTGATAGACATCTTTGCCCCAACTTGAGGGGGAGTGTTGAGAAAAATATTCCCTCATTAATTACCGTGATTTGTTATTATTAAGGAGATTTGGTAGTTATTATTATTATTTTATCTTTAATGTAGCCGGATTATAAGGCATCTGTTTTTATTCTTTTTTAAATCATTTGTTTGGATTTAGGCACGTGGGATTAGGAGTCCTAGCCTACTAAGTCTCTCTTCTCTGATTGTATAAATTGATACCTCTGGAAATGAATAAATTCATTGAAGCCTCAATTAAAAAGGTTTCTCCTTTTTAACAGTTTCCTCATATGTATTGCAATATCCAGATGTGAATTTCCTACAAGACTTAGGCCCTGCCCAGTTAGCAGCCATGTAAACTTTGATATCCCTGCATCCAGATTTCTTGAAAGATAAACCTTGTCTAGGAGTTCTTTTTAAGTGTCTCATCACTGTGTAGGCTGCATTCATTCATACCAACCGGCCTTTGATACCTTACCTTATCATCAGGTTTAGTAGAATCACTAAGCTCAAATTTCAAACTAGGTTCTTCTGTAGATGTGTCTGGCTTGCAATCAAGCATCTTCGTTTTCTTCCGGAGATCCATTATGTATTTCCTATGGGTGATAGAAATTTTTTCTTTGTTCCGAGCTTCTTCTATACCAAGGAAGTATCTCAAATGACCAATGTCTTTAACCTAACAACTTGTGCAAGGACTTCTTTTATAGCCTGAATGCCTTCTTTATCATATTCAGTGACCATAATGTCATCTACATACATAATATAAAATGTCTTTCTACCTGGAGTAGAAACTTTAATAAAAAGAGTATGGTCAGAATGACATCAAATCTTGAATTTTAATTAGTTTGGGACACTTTATTAATCTAGGCCCTAGGTGAGTCTTTCAAACCAGATAAAATCTGTTGAGTTTACAGAGCGTATTCTTAGTATTCTCAAAATCAGGGGGTAACTTCATGTGAACCTCCTCTTCTAAGTCACGATTCAAGAAGGCATTTTTATTATCAAGTTGATATAAACATCCATCTAGATTGGCATCCAAGGTAAAGAGAATTCTTTTGGTGTTAAGCTTGGCAACAAGGGCAAAGGTTTCAAGTTGATCAATCCCCTAGAAATCAGTAAACCTTGTGTATCAAGTCTAGCATTATACATGTTTACAGTGCCATCCAAGTCATGCTTAATATTGAAAATCCATTTGCATCCCACAGGACGTCCTTTTGGAAGTCCTGTGAGATTCCAAATTTTGTTCTTCATCATTCATCAAAGCTCCCACTGTTTCTTCAATGGCTTCTTTCCAGTGTAGTTGAGGGTGCTTCACGTATATAATTCGGAAAATGATTACTGTCCATATGGTGTATGAAGGTCATAATTCAGGTGAGAGGTTCTTGTAAGATACGAAATTATGGATAGGATGTTTGGTGCATTCTGTAACTCCTTTCCTCAACGTAATGGGTATGTTATCTATACTTTGAAGGCTAGAGAATTTCTGCCTATGGTCCTGGTGTTCAGGCTCTATCTAGATACCTTCATTCTGATTTCCCTTTCTCTCCTAGAGTTGCGAAGAGGTTAAAGGGAATTGTGAGTTGAAAATGCTGGTTCAAGGTTGCCACATGTGTCTTTTACAGTAGATATTGGGATTTCAGTTGGGTTTGTAGTTCTTATATTGATTTTATCCCAGGTATACTATTGATGGCTGATATTCTCCCCCTCAGATCAATTGTTATAGAAAGGTTGATCTTCAAGGAGTGTAACATCACTGGTGTTGCAAACAGTTTTCTATTGGAAGGATACCTGTATCCCTTTTTAACTGTTGGAATAGCCAATAGAGATACACTTGGTTGATTTAGGATCTAATTTGCTTGTCAAGTGTGGGTGGATATGGACGAACGCTGAGCATCCAAACAGTTCAAATGGAATTTCAGTGAGTAAACGTGAGTGTGGGTGTGATTCCAGAACGACCTGCGTTGGTGTTCTAGAATGGATGACTCGGAATGACATCCTATTAATCAGGTAGGTTGTAGTGAGTACTGCCTCACCCCAGTAGTGTTTAGCGACGTTTGTGGTGAACATTAAAGACCTGACAATTTGAAGTTATTTTCTGTCCAGCCACCCCATTCTCTTAAGGTGTGTCAACGCAAGAACATTGATGCAAAATCCATTTTTTCAAGCTGAAATTCTCTAAAGGTTGATTCAAAATATTCAGCCTTAAAAAAAATAAATTCATCATCACTATTTGAGTTATGTGGGGGTTGTATAATGTTTACAACAAACCATTAAGTCCACACATGATGTCAAATCTTTTGATTGAAATCATATTATCATAAATGTGTTTTGTTCTTAATTTTGGATGGATTGAGAATTTATCTCATATTTTGATATCAGCCATCAGGTCGGTTTCTTATTCTTATTAAAGCTTATAATGTTGACAAAGCTTCTATAATCAAGGGTAAAGAATGCTCCTGGACATATAGCAGGTTGCTACAGAATTTCGTGAAGTATTGTCCAAGATGAATAGGCCATCTACAAGTCTAGCTCTGCGAATCTTCTCCTTGGTATCCAAATCCTGAAATTCACAAAAGCCGATGCGAGAAGAAGCCCATTAATTTGCAATAATTGGTTAGCTTACTCATGGACAATAGATTGCATTGTAGATTAGGGACATACACAACATCATACAATATCAATTTTGGATGTAGAATGATAGGATCAGTTCCTACCACTTGAGTCATGGCACCATTAGCGATCCCTACATTTCTGGGTTTAGGACATGGCTTAAGAGTTATATAACTTACCATTGTTTGTCATGTAACCCAAAGCTAAATCAACAATCCAGGGGGTACTTCATTCTATTAGACAACTCAATGTCACCTGTTTTGGTCTCAGGTGCCCTGCTTGTTTCCTCTGTTCCTTTGGCCTTAGGTGCCATGCTTGTTGCCTCTGTTTCTTTGGGTTGGTTAATCAGCAACTGGTTTTTCCTTACTGAAGTAGGTAGACTCCTCAGATTCCAGTTCCACAACTGTTTTTGCCCTGCTTCCTTACAATGATCAGATCAAGCTTTGCCACCTTTTGGTTTGTTTCCTTGGGAAAACTTTGGAAACTTCCACACACACACACACACACACACACACACACCCCCCCCCCCCCCCCCCCCCCCCAACAAGTGCTGATCCTTCAAGAGTTGAGGACGGGCTTGAGACATTGCCCATCATGAGTTTTTTTTTCAACTTATTTCTTGTTTGACCTCAGATAATATGGCCTTGGCCCTCGAGTGAAAGTAGTGGTTTCTTTCCCAGTATCCTTCCTCTAACACCATCCAGTTCTTGATTTAGCAGATTTCTATTTATGCTCTTCAAATGCATCTGTTGCCTGGATTTGGACAGATGTTGAAGTATTTGGTGACATTCAATCTCATATAACTCAGATGCATTTTCTCTTTTTGATTACATTTCCTTAGCAACTTCCCAGATTTCAGTTGTGGTGGAGACATATTCTGCAGTCATGGTTTTTGGAGAAGGATTTTATGATGATGATGGATTTAGAGGTTAGACTCTGATACCATATACAAAAGAAAACAAAAGAGAAAACTACCGTACTTTAAGGTTGTAGAGGTTGCAACCTTTTAAAGGAGGAAAAATAGAACATCTGGTAACCCAACGGCTAAGAGCCCATATGATCTCCATATTAATTGGGAGGTTATCTAATATACAACGTTAATAACAGCAATTGAACAAGCAACATATTTTTAATCTAACAACAAAACAGCAATTGAACAAGCAACATAATTTTAATCTAACAACAATATATACACACATATGTAGGGTTCTATATTTATGTGCAAATATATGCATGCATGTGTGCACATATATTCTTCTAATATGTACATTGCCTCCTGCAAATCGAAACTCAACCGAACCATTCAGAAACTAAACCAGTCCAAATCATTGGATTTCATAATGTTTTGTTTTGGTTTGGGTTACTATTTTTCCAAACCAAACCAAACTGGCCCAAGTCACCCTCTAGTTTGCTATAGATAAGTGAAACTTGATATTTTTGAATCCGCATTTGGTTTTGTTGAGCTTGGTGAATCCTCTCAGGAATTCATTAGCTTTAACCAATTTTGTGCAGTTATGGGATTAGAGTGTTATATACAAGTACAGTGTTTTTCTCCCCCCCTGCTGTATAATGTTTTAACAGTTCGGTTTCTTTGCTACAGTCAATGTGGGAGGATAACAGAACAAAAATAAAGTGGATAGCTGTTAATCGGTGCTACTTTCCAGGCGACTTGCCGGAAGCGGTCGGGCGTCCTTGCAGCCTAGAAAGCAGCGAGGTGAGCTTGTCTCTGCTTTGTCATTCCACAATCCTGGTGGTGGTTTGTGTGTGTGCATGTTAAACTTTTGAATATTCCATGTGGAAGAACAACCGGCATGTCTCCTCTATTTATTTTTATTATTTACTTATTTTGGAAGTGTTTCCCGTGAAAGAACAAAAGTCATGTCTCCTTTAATTAGACAGGTGTGTGTGTGTTTGTTTTTTTTTTTAAATCCGTAGTAGCACTTAGAATTGAGGAATGCTTTCAAGAATGTGAATATCCACCTGTGAGTTTGCAGTTATATCTTGGTTTTAAAAGGTCTGGCTAGACCTCACGGGGTTTTGGCTAGATATGGTGACAAGTTAAGGAGATGGTGGGAGTTCTGCTGCTGGTGGAAATGCAGCAGGAAGAAGAAAGTAAAAAGAGAGAAAAAGTACAAACAGTTCTAAGTTGCTGACAAAAATACCCTTAGTTGATGGGGAATGCCGATTTGTGTGTGAATAAAAGGTTTTAGCCTAAAAATGTCTTTATAGGTCGAAACTGTGAATCACTGAATCTGGTGTAGTTTGCAGGATCCGCTGTTGACTTTGCCTTTTTTTCTGTTTTCTTTTTTCTTTTCTATAATCCATCAATTTGGTATTATCACGTCTGGTGGTTATGTGTAGGATCTGAATGCATGAAGATGAATTTTCTATGAAATTATTTTCCCTAAACATACCGAGAAGATAAGAATGTGAACCTACTAATATTACTTTTACCTTAAAAGTTCCCTGTTATTAGAGGACATTTACCATGCATTTTGTTCGAAGAGATTTTAATGAGAATTATGTGTTAGCGCTGAGTTTTTTATTTTGCTCGCAACATCTTTGCTTATTGTGTATGGCTAATTCGTATAGGCTTGTGGCTGGCGTTGATCTATATCTTCTGTGCTCTGTAGGTCTTTGAGTCTACTTGTGGTTTTACGGTAATGGCTGACCTGATACGAGGGTTATGTGATATTCTTCCTCCAAGCAAGTTCTCTGTGGAGAAAGAAAGGAGAAGCAGTTTAGGGATGGAATCAAACAATAGTTTACGGCCTCTTTATTTGTGCAAGTACGCTTCTCTATTTTTCGTATTTTATTTTTATTTTTTTTATAGGCTCATTCTTAGTGTAGGGTGCATGAGGTCAAAAAGGATTTGGATTTTTTTGTTTGATGAGCCCTCCCTTGTTTGTGTGGTTGAGTGAAGTATTTCCCATTTTTGGGTTGGGCAGAAGGGGTGATTATTTTGGTTGCCCCCCACCCCCACCTGTAGAAAGAGAAGGGTGTTTTTGTCGTGTGTGTGTATGTGTGTGATGGATGGTGTGTGAAAAGCTTTGACATACGACCAGCTGAATATACATATGTGATTTTCTGCTCACATTCTTAATCAATGAGATGGTCCACCAATTAGACAATGATGTATGCGTTATTGTTTCATATTCATAACAAGTGAAACAAAACCAACACACATCATTTCTTATGGATTTATGATCACTTACCTCTGCTTATATTTCAATTTTATGGCAGATGGATTTACGATGAATCAAAGGGGATATTTCGTGATGTTTCCAGTTGATGAAATCGGTCAGGCTGACTCTTGATGAAAATGTTCATGTCACAGCTTGGTCTTGCTCTTAACTAATAGCTGAATGTACAATTTCCAGTTTTTCCCTCCCTAGTTTTAGAGTGTAAGTGTAGTTTATTTTTCTCTCCCCTGTAACAGTTGTAACAGTTTTTTTTTTTTTATTTTAAATTTTTTATATCACCATTTGTGATTTTAGTTGAGAACCTAAACCCCCTCTCCTTTTCCCCCTTAAATGGGGAGTAAATTGTGATTGTGTTGCTAGAGATTTATCAACATTTTCTTTCTCATAAAGGCTTATAAAATATTATGGATTGATAGATATTTTTTGTTTTTTTTTTGTTTTTCCCTTTCTGTCTCCATTTACGATGATGACTTGTTCGGTTAATCGAGAAATGGACAGTTGTCCAAAAGCATAAGAGCGTTTCCAGTCATGAACCTTTAAAAGGTCCGTGACTATGATATGTCATTAGTTTATAACTATTCTCTATAAACCATTTCTCCACTATACAAGCATTTTATCATTATAAACATGTTTTTTTTAAAGTACAAAATAAATATTTTTCGTCATTTACACGCACTTTTTTTTTTTAGGTAAAAATTCTGTTTCCTAGGCACTGTGTATCAACCAGTTCAGATTTTTGAACATTTTACTACACTCACTCTTCTGCTCACTACTTTTCAAAGCATGATAAACCCTTTCAAAAGGTTTTGAACTTTTTTCCCTTTCCCATTGTAGTAGATGCTCTAAAGATAGCCCGTTTAGCTTTTTAGTTAAAATCTCTATTGAAACGGTAAGATTTCGAACTGGAGGTTGAAATTTTGGGGAAATATGAGCCGTCCTTATGATTAGGGTTGTTCAAGAAGTTTTGAAAACTAACCTGATGATTTTAGTATCCTGTAAAACCAAATTCAGTTGAACTACAATGAAATGGTTTTGTTTTGGTTTCTAAAACTGAGCAAATTGGACCTAACATCGTATTCGAATTACCTTCTCTCAGTCAAGGTTTCCATTTTCTCATTTTCGTTTTATTGTCGAAATTTGGGATCAAGTAGTTACCCCAGGATTTACTTGATATTTGACGGTTGAAAAAAGTGCGATGATGCTTAAGAAATTACCACCGAGAATTGATTTTGGATCTAAAGTATCTGCTATGAACTTTTGAGCCCCCTCAAGGCGGAGTTGAGGCCTCAAACCGCCTATAGGTAGGTTAATAAAACGGGAAGGGGAAACACGCACCCTTTAGTGGTTCCTTGAAGTTCTCACTGACGCCATGACGCCCTCGACCACAATATGTTCTCACTGATTCCTTGAAGTTTTGAGCCCTTTGAGGGCCTTGTTAAGTAATTGGGTAGGACCGTTGAGCCCTTAAAAGTAAACAAATCTAAGTTATGGAGCAATAAATATAGGTCCGTATTAGTGCGTTCTATCAACGAGTTTAATGTCGCTTTTTTTTGGTTCTTAGTTTTTTTTAAACAGAAACAAAGGATATTATTAAACAACATAACACCAACACAATACAGAAAACCAGAAACAATTTCTTTTCTCATTAACACATGTCCTATCCCATCAAATTAGAGACGGACTGTTTCCTGGAAAATGCTGTGCTTCAAATCTAAATGTCTTGTCCGGCAAAATGACCTAAGGCCCTGAATTTCACAGGGTCCGCCTCTGCTTCTCTGAACAAATAAGGCCACTTTCCATCTCATCCACATGTGAAAGAGGGACGCACAAGATTCTTCGTTACCCATTCCTTTGGGGCGTCAAACAACTCATTCCATTTTTCCCTAGGCACGACGTATTTTCAAACTTGCTTAGGCCAAGTACGATCTCTAATAGAGAGAAGGCTTGTATCCACCACACATTCGCAAAGGTGGCAAGTAGAAAAATCTGAAATATGTCGTGTGAAAGGAAAGTAGGAAGTAACAAGTTGATCATGACCAAGCTACCAAAGAAAGAAAATATACAGTCGATCTGCAGTTAGGTCTTTCTTTCGGGAGATTATTGTGTGGTGTCTCCGCACGGTGCGGAGACACCGTGTGGCAGCCTCCACACCATACAGTTTTATTATGTATTTAAACTGTGTGGTTCTGATCGTTTCACCCGTCACTTCACCCTTAAATTCCCTCACCACACAATAACTTCCCCTTTCTTTCTTTGCATTATAGTGCATTGGTCTCTTTAATGGTGGATATGTGTCACCTTGATCGAATAATGTAACTTTGATGTGAAATCTTAATTTTATTTTTCTCTTCCTTGCTTTATTTTTCGTTTTTGAAGTTAAACTTTATAACACCGAATTTATTTAAAAAAACCCTCAGAATTTGTTCCTTAACAGTTTTCTCGTTCGTAAAAGCCCCGTTTGTGTTCTGACACCAAATTTAGGAATCAACCCCAAAATGAAAGATGTTAGCCAGGGCCGGCCCTGACATTTTTTACGCCAAATAATTTTTTTTATTAGAATCTTTATCGATTGGAGTAAAAAAAATTTGGGTCTTTAACAAAAACAAAAACATATTATATTAGCTTGAATCGGATTGAATCTACACGGATTTTTTTTTCTTTTAGCGAAACATGTACCGTTGGGCTTAAAACGGCCGTCTCTCCGGCCTCACATGAGGGCCTGCCCTGATATTAGCTCTCGAAAAAAAAAAATGAAAGATGTCACATTTCACGAAATGAATGGCAAAACCTACTATAATGGGAATTTTTGTACTCTCTCCATCCGATTTTATTTGTCCAAGTTTCATTTTTGTTTGTTTCAAAATAAGTGTTCACTTTATACATTAATTGTCAAATTTCTCCAAATGTCCTTTTTTTTTTACAATATTTACAATAAAAAGTATGTAGCATTAAATGCTCCAACAACTACTTAAAGATATAAATGTAAAAATATTGTATCATTTAATGAGATTCAAAACGTTAACTACATTTTTATTAATCTGTGTGAAAAGTTAAACGAGACAAATAAAATGGGACGGAGGAAATACTTAATCAACATATGGATTGGCATAACTATTCAGTGAATCGAACTATTAATGCGTGCGTAATTATTTGCAAACACATATTATTTCTTATTCATACAAAATGGATAAGTAGGATGCATTCAAGTCATCCATACATACATTCACTATATGTATGATAATAAATAATAGTTCATCACAATTATAAATTTAATGTAACCCTTAAATACCTGCTGCACAATTTATCAAAAAATAAAAAATCAGCAAGCATACCTTTCTTGCGTTAGAGGTGGCAAGAAATCAGCAAGGCATATTTTTGTCTCAACAGAAATATACGTTGGATATTATTGAGGAGACAGGTTTAATTGTTAGGTGCGACACTGACGGAGTTCCCCATGGAACAAAATCATCAGTTGGCGGTTGCCGAGGGAAAATTATTGGATGATCCTGGGAAATATAGACGCTTGGTGGGGCGACTTATTTATCTTGGAGTTATGCGCCCCGACTTGACTTATTCGGTTCATATCTTATCTCAGTTTATGCAGGCACCACGGGAAGAACATTGGGCGGCTGCGCGATGTGTGGTTCGGTACTTGAAGAAAAATACGGGTCAAGGAGTTCTTTTGCGGGCAGATAGCCCGTTGCGTTTGGAGGGTTGGTGTGATTCTGATTGGGCACGTTGCCCGCTTACTCGTCGGTCATTAAGTGGATGGTTCGTGTTGCTTGGGACCTCACCTGTGTCGTGAAAGACCAAGAAACATCAGACAATTTCCCGATCTTCAGCTGAGGCTGAGTATCGCTCCATGGCTGCCACTACCTGTGAATTAAAGTGGCTTCGGCAGCTCCTTGGTGACTTGGGTGTTCGCATTCCCAACGGTATTCCTCTTCATTTTGATAGTCAATCTGCATTATACATTGCTTAGAATCCGGTGTTCTATGAGAGCACAAAGCACATTCAAGCGGATGGTCATTTTGTTCGTGGTGCGATTACGGATGGTCTCATTTCTCCCACGTACGTTCCTACACGGGTCTAACTGGCGGATATTTTCACGAAAGATTTGGGGAAGAAGCAGTTCGAATTTTTGTTGCGCAAGTTGGGCGTTCGGGATTTTCACACTCCAACTTGAGGGGGTATTACGGCATATTATCATTTAATATTTATTATTTAATATTGTTATGTTATGTAAAGGGCAGATATGATATTTCGATGTATGGTAGAGATTCTGATTTTGATGTATAAATATGAGGATGTGGTGATTAATGAAAGACAAAAAAATAGATTGAAAAAAATACATTTTGGAAAAAATACATTTTGAAAAAGGGAGTTATTATTCGCACCACGTCAAACCTACCGCTGCACCACTTTATAGTTTGCACTACACCTAAATGAAAAATCTACCTGTACACCACAATGATTTTGAAACTTATTTCACTCTTTATTTACACCACAATTTCTATCTTTACATCACACTTTATAACTATTTCCACACCAATTTATTTTTATTACGAATTAGTCCCCCTATTTTTACCTACCTTATATCACACACCTCTACCTACAAACCCCAAAATTTCCCCCATAAACACCTTCTTCTTCATTAAACCCATTTCACAAACCCTTATCTTCATAAATTATCACCATCTTCACAAATCTTTCATCTTCATCATCATCATAAACCCACATCATCTTCAAACTTTTTTTCATCTTCTAATCTTCTTCATCTACACCTTTGTTTCATCATCTTCACTTTCATCATCCTCACCAATTTTTTTCCCTCATAATTATATCTACACCATATCAATCAATAGCACAACCAAAAAAAAGCTTCTTTGGAGTGTCTATAACAATTTTCAATGGATGATGGCAAGGAATCAACATCACATCTTGGAGAAAATAGGGTTTCCAACACCATGGATGAGAAGGTACTTTTGAAATCAATAACCTCTTTGATGTTCTTTTCCTTAGATTAACATTTCAAAATGCAATAATGTACATGAAATCAGGATATTGAACTCTCATTTTTTGTTTGGTGAATGATTTCTAGCCAAAGTTTAAGCCTTTTCTTAGCTAGATTTCGTCCAGATCGATACAACCTTACCAAAGTCGGATTTCATAGATTCGACCCTGGTAAGGTCGAATGTCACTAATATATGCGACACTGTCAGGGTCGCATGTGGCTAGTTCGACCTTGTCATGATCGAATGTCTAAATTGTTTCACACTTGGACATTGTCCAAGTTATGTGCACCCTATTATGGCGTTTATTACGTGTGACAATCGACTTTGCACCCTATTATTCATGATTTGACGATAACTTATAACATTACAGGTAGACGACAACATTAGCCAAAATGATGGTCGTGATGACAACTTCCCTAGTGAGGATGAAATGATCGCATTAGAATTGTTGAACCAAAACATGGCGTTAGTGGTAGTAGATGAAAATACACCTCTCAATATTTATACCGGTGATGCATTCATTACTGAACATGTAATTATATATTCACCGATGTGACGTTAGATGTGAAAACTTAATCCCACGATCGCTAATTGTTGGTAATAATCACACGTGTAGGTATTCAACACTGACACAGAAGCTATTGAATGGATGAAAGAAGTTGCAAGAAACATTGGGATTGTACTAATCAGGTGGAAGTCAGACTACTCAGAAGGTCGAAGTCCTTATGTGAAATACGCTTGTGAAAGGGGTGGCGACGCGCGCAAGGACTATGTGAAGAAGGATGGAGGTGTTGGGAAAGGTAAGCCCCGGAATACTTTCTCAAAAAAATGTGGGTGTCCATTCCTTTTGTTATTGAAGAGTGAGAAGGCGGTTGGCGGGTGGCGGGTGAGTGTGAAAAATGGTTTTCACAACCATGATTTGAACAAATCAGATTTGGGACATTCGTTCAAGGGGCGTTTGTCAAAAGACGAGATAGACCTTGTTAAGAGTTTGACGAAGAGCGGAGCATGCCCTAAAGATATACTCAAGGCATTGAGGGATAGGAATGGAAAGAATGCAACTTCTGTGCAAACAATCTACAATCAAAGAGTGAAGTTGAAAAAATTAGAGAGAAACAATCGGACAGTAATTCAAGAGGTCTTTTACAAGGCTCGTGAAGAGGAAGTGTTTTTTCGTTACTTACAAGATGGAGAAACAGTAACACATGTGTTTTGGGTTCCAAAGGACTCATTCTCATTGGTGAAGAATTTTCCACATGTGTACCAGATCGATTGTACTTACAAGACAAATAAGTATAAGTTTCCCTTTCTATAGATTGTTGGGGTCACCTCTACCAACATGACATTCTCAATTGGTTTTGCTTTTCTAGCAAATGAGACAACTTCGAGTTACGAATGGGCCTTACGAAAGCTTCACGAGGCACTTATCACCATTGACACTCCGGTTAAAGTGATTGTTACTGACAAAGAACAAGCTTTAATGTCTGCCATCCGCACAGTATTTCCTACATGTAAAAATCTTTTATGTCAGTGGCACGTAGAGAAAGTAGTGCAAGCGAAGCTTAGACAGTCATTAAGTGTAAAAGCATCCGCTGAGATTGAGAAGATGTGGAAGAGAATTATATATAGGGACACTGAAGAAGATTACTTGGCTGGAGTGGCTGAAATAAAGACCAACGTAAGCGTGAGTGTATTCAATTATCTGGAGGAAAATTGGTTGGGCGATTGCAAAGAACAATACGTGAATGTTTGGACGAATAAAGTGTTCCATCTTGAGAACACCCACACTAGCAAGGTTGAGGGGGCTCATGCAGTTTTAAAGAATTGGTTACGTACTTCATATTGCGACATGGCAACCGGGTGGAAATCGGTGGCGAACATGTGTGTGCAACAGTTTCGAAACATAATGGCGTCATTTGAAACATCAAGAACAAAGTGGCCTTCAAAGTTAGATGGGAAAACGTGGTGTCGCTCTCTACGTGGGTTTGTGTCACTAGATGCTTTGACGTTGATCGAGGAAGAGGTGGATAGGTCGAAGAAAGTTGCTTTGGACTCAACAGATTGTGAGTGTGTGATTAGGAAAACGCACGGGATACCTTGTGCACACGAGATTTTTGGCATCTTACAGACTAGGGAAACCCTACCTCGGGATTGTGTTCATGAGCATTGGAAAACGTTATCATTGGATGGGCCGTCAAGAGATGATATCATTGATCCAACGCCACATATTTCTCGTTTCGTTGAAGTGTTTAACAGTTCAACCAATACACAACAAATGGAGATGGTCCAACGACTGGTAGAAGTGGTTGATCCGGCTAAAACAACGCTTAGTCAACCAAAAGTGAAGATAAATCCTCGAGGGAGGCCGAAGGCGAAGGCAACAACTAAACGTAGGATGGCAAATGACGAGCGTTCAACAACAAGATTGCCCTCATTGCATGAACACGTGGATGAGAAAAATCAAAATGAGGTGAAAGAAGAAAATAAAACAAGAAAAAGGTCAAGAACATGCAATGCAAGCAATAAAGTGGAGGACGGTATGACGAGTGTTGATTCCACAAAAGTGGAGAATCTTATCATGAGGAGTGTTGATTCCACAAAATTGGAGAATCTTATGATGAGGAGTATAGATATACCCGATCCACTTCAAGAATTCATCGAGTGTGTCATTGAAGTAAAAGGTGATGGTAACTGTGGATATCGAGCTCTTGTTGTGGCAATCGGTTTGCCTGAGAATGAGTGGCCTAAGATTAGGCGAGATTTGTTTTTGGAGCTTAAAGGAAATGAGGAACACTATGACAAATTGTTTAGGATGAAAGGCTTGAGCGTTCAACTTTTAAAGGGAATCGATTTTAAAGGAAAAGAAGATGCTCCGAAAATTTTTGGATGAAGACGACACCAATGAACTGGGTTATATCGGAAAAGTACAACGCCGTTGTGACTTTGTTTTGTCCTCAATCTAAGGGCGACACTGTAACTTGTTTTCCAACAAAACAGAAGCCGAAAACCCCTCATCCCTTGAATATCACACTTTTGTACAAGAATAATCACTACGCGTGTGTTATGATGAAAGATGATTGTCCACTACCTCCTATGATCAATCCGTGGAAGGAAGAAGCCCTTAAAGTGTCGGAAGAAGTGAGCATTGCATGGCTACAACTGTTTGGAGAAAGGGTTGACAAGGGAGAGAGATTGTTATATCCTAATGGTCGCTCCGCAGGTCACGTTGACGTCAAAGATTGATGGATATCGGATCTAGGCATTATTTTATTTTCATTTTGCCAATTTCACTTTTGCTCCACCATCCTTTTGAACTATGTTGTTGGTGGAAGTTCATTTTGTAAACAAAACTCACTTTTGTATTTTCTCTTGGATGCGTTATTTTCATCTTTAAATACGGCTCGTCATCGTTTCGAAACTTAGTTTATAAACGGAATCGCGTTTGAAACGAGTTAAGTAAATTTTATAGCTTTAAAAAAGGAAAGCAGGGAGAACCGACCCCCTTGAGGTTGAAACCAGTAGAAACGACCCCTAGATGTCGATTAAGGGAGAATCGACCCCCTTGAAGTCGAAAAAAACTATGTTCGGAGAATCGACTTCACGTAAAGTCGTATCTCCTAGGATCGACACCCGGATCGACACCCCTTAAGGTCGAATTTGTACATTCGACTTGCCCTTAAGGCCGCTTTATCTCTTACAAACCATTTAAAAATCATGAAACTTTGTGTCATTGTTTACCTAACACTTATAACACGTAGAATACAATTTTTGAGGTTTACATTGATGTATAAGCGAGGTATTTGACCATGTAAAATGAACCAAGATAGATTGAGGGAGAATCGACCTCAGTGAGGTCGGGTCTAGTGCATTCGACCTTGCTATGGTCGAACCTATTGTGATTCGACCTTGATATGGTCGAAGCTTTTGAGATCCCACAACCGAAGTCTAATTAACAAGAATGAGATACAATCATAAAAATCCATAATAGTCAAAGCCATACGGGCGATCAAAGCCATGTTTAATACATAATAGTCAAAGCATACGATAATTGTCACAAAATAAAATAAAACATATGTAGTTATCGAAGTACAATCATTTTTTTCTTGTCTTTCGGTTTTCCTTCTCCAATAGAATTGCCTTCCCCTTTCCTCCTTTGGCATCATCCTTAGATTTGTCTCTTCCAACATCGGATGGTTCGCATATTTTAATACCACCGGGCTTTCTGACGGATTTGCTCTTCTTTTTCCCGGTATCTATGTCGTCGTTGAGCTTCCTTTTTCCTTCTCCATATTAGATTTGCTCTTTTTTTTCTCGGCATCCGCAACAATTGTAGACTTCTTTTTCTTTGTCACACCCGATGAAGTCTCACCAATCTCCATATCAGCAGTTCCGACGCAAACCCCTTCTTTGAGTGTGTCCACTACAGCCTGCAATGCATGATACAACTCATTCTTTGTTGCCTTCAAGCCCTTTCTCGGGTATCCATCACCCAAGTCGATAGCTTTCCTCATCCAACGACCCTATGCAAGTGTATAGATCCATACTTGTTCGTATTCACCACTTGCAAAGACCGACGAAGGCAATTCATGATTAAGTTTGATTATTGCAGATGATTGGTACCATTCATCGTATTCCTTCGTGCATTGCCCATTCTTCTTCGCACGTGAGCCTCTCAAATTTTCGGGAATAAGATGGTAATTATATTACTCAAAATCTTTGTCCCGATTATCAAACTTTGCAAGGTAAGCTCGGACTTTCATACGAGACGATCTCTTTGCAAGAATAGGACATCCAGGCTTGTCCTGCACACGGCCAAATTGTCTCACAACTCTGTTTGGATGATACGGCTCTTTCATGTTGTCAACAACTAGACATCCACAAAACCAAGCAACCTCGTGAGGATCCTCACTCCTTTTGCGATACGGGGTCCAAAGAAACTACAAATAATAAGATAAGGAAAACAAAAGTCATAAGTGTGTCCGTTCACTTAAACTCCAGTTTATAAGTACGTACAAAACTTACATCTTCCTTGGTCATATTGTCCAACTCCCCCCTCACATACTTCAATTGTTTATTTGCAGCTTCATCCGCCATGTGGAATGACGGATTCCATTTCTGTGTTCCGATATCCTCGCGGGTGATCTCTCTCCTTTTTTGAGGCCGTTGTTTGGGACAATGTTCGTATATCCATGCCTGAAACAAGAAAATACCACATTTCTCACGAGATTTTCTTCATAATTATAATGTAGAAGACAAAAATAGTAAAAATTTAGATGTACCTCCAACAAAGTGAGATATCCACATACACCTTTGGTCTCGTAAGTGGCTGCTTTGCTAAGCATCCTATATAAATAGGCCAATGTGCCCGCACCCCACGCCCATTTATCCAATTGCTTCAAATCTTGTAAATAGTAAAGATATTTTACCTTCACTTTATCCCCTGATCTGTCTTGAAATAAAGTGCATCCCAACAAGTACCAACAAAAAACCTCTCGTGATTTGCTCGGTGAAGCATTGCAACGTCTTTTTTAGACTTCGACAAATTGTTAATAATCCATGATGTCCTCAGAGAATATCCTGAGCAACGAGCCAGTTCTACTTGCACAATTTGGACAGGTATTCCAAGAAGATTTGATATCCAGACATCCAACGGATCAAGTTCTGCCCATTTCACTTCCTCCATCGGCTTTCCAATTATAAGGATTTCTAACAATTGTTCAACATCGTCCAAAGTTATAGTCGCCTCACCAAAAGGCATGTGAAACGATGTTGTTTCAGGATGCCAACGCTCAACAAAGGCCGACACAAGAACCTTATTCGCCGTCTTATAAGAACCATTATAGAGGCGATACAAAATCGTTTTTTTTATCATATTGCGTGTGGCCTCTAACTCCTCGTACAAATCCCAAGTATGCATTTTGTTTGTGTATTGCTTGCACGTAATAAATCCACGATCCTTTTCAAAGCAAAGTAAAAATGGTAGATGTTGTTAATCAAATCAATATCATAATTAAAACATTTACATTGTAAGAGATAACTTATATTTACCTCCCTCTTCAGTAGATGATGTGCTACGTGATCATGTTTTTTATCGTACAATTCATAGTCTTCTTCTCCAAGATCTAAGAGCAAATCGTCTTCTTCTCCACTCCCCTTAAAACCCTCTTCACTGCTTTCTTCTTCATTCCCATCATGGCTCCTTTCATCACTTTCTTTTTCATTCCGATCATCGCTCCCTTCACTTCTCTCTTCATCTCTCTCTTCTTCAACGCCTTCAATTTCATTATCTTCGTCTTCACTACCCTCCTCTCCACCACTATCTTCTTCTTCTTCAGATTCTTTTGTTTCCCGGTTTCTTTCTTCTTCGTCCCTATCTTTATTACAGATTTTATCCCTTATTTCAAGTATTAACGCTTTTCTCCCCACACGTTTACCCCCTGTTCCTTCCAAATGTGTACTTGTTTTTCCTCTTCTATAAGAGGCAGTAAACCTTTGACGTCTTCTTGACGGCTCCTCATCATTGATAGACGTACTTTGGCCCTTTGTCCTACCCATCTGCACACAAAGATGAAAAGACAAGTTCATGACATTTCTCATTCAATTAAACACAAGCTACAATCATTAATGATCTTGGTTTCATGATCTAATCAATTTCACAATAAAGTAACAAAAAGGTTCCAGGAGAAACGGCATTACCATTGTCGAACCATAGAGGTTCGACCTTACGCAAAGTCGTTCCTCAGTGGTCCGACAATGGTGAGGTCGCATCTTTGATCGACCCCAAGGGAGTCGAATTCCGTTTTTCCTCCAGGACATGCGACTTCCCCAAGGTCGCATGTCACCAAAAATCAACAATCCATTTCAAAACTTCTAATGCTCAATCCTTTGTCCAAAAATCGACATCATCAAAGTTTTTTCTTATTTCTATTATCTTTACACATTCATAACATAAATCACAAACTAATTGCATCATGAACACTACTACTTGTGCATAATTCATTCTCTTAGGCATTTTATCAAACACTTGTAAGCATATGAAATAAGAAGAAGAAAAAAATAACAATTTCTACCACAATGCTTGAAATGGAAGATGAGAGATTGAATATAAACATAAACTTACCTTTTTCAGCCGCACTTAATGTCAAAAAATCGACTTTCTACTATGCCCTTCTCCGGAATCCCTTACAAATGAGAATGGGATAAAATGGTTTATGTGATAATGGGAATGTGGGGTTATGGTTTAATAGATTTATTATGGAAAGAAGAAAAAATAGTTGAAGATGGAAGTTTGAAGATGGAAGTTTGAATTTTTTTTTTGAAGAAGAAGTGAGGAATGGAAGAAGAAGAATGAGAGAAATTAGGGGAAATGGTGTAATTGTCGGTTTTGATGTGTTTTAGGGGGTGTTTTGTAATTTTTAAAAATTTAGGGTATATGTAGAAATGTGTAAATCTGAAAGTAGTAATTTGTTTTTGGCAAAAGTGTGTTCTTTCTAAGTTTGAAATGAAAGTGTGGTGTATTGGTAGATTTGAGAATTTTAAAATAATAGGTGTGGTGTAAGAGGTAGATGCCATCTTTTTTCATTGAGTTGTGATGCAGCGGTATGTTTACCGTGGTGCGAATAAAGGTCCCCTTTGAAAAATATTCTTGTTTGACAAAATTTGTCAGCTATGTATGTTTGTCAGCGTAGAACTCGTGTTTTTCTTTATCGATTTAATATATAATTGTAATAGAAGAAGCTAACTTTATCACATTATTTTAATATATGCGTATTTTTTATTTAGGAAACACATATATTTTCAGCGTAAAACTCGTGTTTTTCTCTGCCGAGTTAATAATCGTAAATGTGTAATGAAAGAGGCCAACTTTATCACACTATTTTACTATATATACACAGTGTTTGGTCTTTTTCGAATGATACAACTAAATATTTATATTTGTTTATATATTAAAGAGTCACAAATGAGACAATTGGATCATTTTGAAGAAACATGTTAGTAGTAAGCCGGCAATAAATTGGTAAATACTATCCTTAAAAAAAAAATTAAAAAAATACAGAGACGCCGTGATGTAGTGGCCACCCCCGATGTAGAGACACCGTGATGCAGAGACGCCTTGATACAGAGAAGCCATGATGCAGTGACCACCTCCGATGCAGAGACACTGCGATGCAGAGACGCCGTGATGCAGAGACACTACGATGCATTCACCACCCCAATGCATTCACCACCGTGATTCATTGACCACCGCGATGCATTGATCATCCTGATGCAGTGACCACCTCCGATGCATTGACTATCGAGATGCATTGACTATCGAGATGCATTGACTACGTACCGCGATGCAGTGATCACCCCGATGCAGACACCGTGATGCAGTGACCACCTCCGATGCAGACATCGTGATGAAGTGACACCGCTGTGTCTCTTTAGCGTACATAAAAAAAAATCTTTTTTAGCGTCTAGACAAAAAAATCTTTTTTAGCGTCCAGAAAAAAAAAATCAGCGCTGTTTTTTTTTTTTTTTTTTTTGAATAATTATACTAGCTTAAAACAATCGATATTATATTATTCCTAAATTTTATTACCTAGAAACAAATTATCTTAATAAAATAATTCAAACACCATTAACAATTAACCATTATCGATGTTTTCAAATGTGCCAACTAAATATGTTCATAATAATGGATTGGATTGGAGAAGCCACCAATGTTAATTTTTCTTTGTCTTTTTTGATTCAATGTTTATTTTTTCACTATATATTAATTCCTTGCTTCATTTCAGTTATCTGCAATCTGCATGATATAGCTTGATATTCAACATAAATAAATGGAGGCCAAGAAAAGTTTATGGGTTGTGGGCATCCACGTGGTAGTAGTAGTTTCAGTAAGAAGAAGAGATCATCCAAGAAAAAATGTTCAGACTCCTCCATGGATGATGATCATGTTAAGTTCACAACTTCTTCTCTGATCAAGTATGTGAAGAAAAGATGCTCATCTTTTACCGTCAATGAGAGGAAGAAGAGGCAAATCATTGCCGCCGCCCAATCAAAATCAAAATCCCAACAGTACCGGAAAGGGAAGATTGCGGCGACCACGGCGGCGACCACGGTTAATGAGGTGTCGACACTTAGAGATTGGATGTTGGAAAACTCACAGGCTGAATTGAGCGTTGGAAGTTCCGGTGAGTTTCATGTGTTTTATAAGAAATCTGGTTCTAATAAAAAGATACATCCGGAGGAGGCGGCGGCGGAGAGAATGAATCCAGAAGATTTTGGAAGCCCCTCTAGAAAAAAGAGTTATTACAGCATGGATCAGATCCTTGAAAAGTTGGATAGCGTCGACGGAGACGACGGCAGAGATGGCGGAGAGACGGCAGAAGTTGCTTCTTCTTCGCCGCCGCACCACCAAAGCGCACATGATGATGATATTATTGGGAAGAAGAGAGTGACGTTTACATTGCCGATTGTCTCAAAAGTTTTCATCTGATCCAAAATTTCGAAATATTCCAATTAAATTGGAATTAATCGTTCTTTTCCTCTTTGTTTTGCTTTAATTCGTTTGCAATTTAAAATTGGATTAACTTTTAGATTTAATTAGTACAGATTCAAAGCTGATTAATTACAATCACACACCTTGATGACATACCTCAAAAAGTTAATTATTCGTTTTGGCAAAAGCATTGCCTTTGTTGATAGGACCATTGATTTCAAGGATATATATTCAATTAAAGGTTTCAAATTAATTACAGTGTTCTTCTCTCTTTTTCTTACTTTTTTCGAATGACGAGGTTAATTGATTGGTTTCGTGACTTGATGGATTTTTTTATGACTGATGTGAATTCCTGCTTCAAATTCTTCCTTCATATTCTCAATATATTTTGTGTGGTGTCATTGCTTTGGGGCGTGACCTTCGAATAATGTTCCCGTACTGTTTTGACGGATTTGGTTGAATAAAAGTTTTTTCTCTAAAAAAAACCGATTAATATTTGATGATGGATTTGACGTTAGATAGACGATTGATTTTTCAATAGGAATTACATTTATAATTTAATAATTAGCACGCTTGGAGTTCGTTTTTCTTTTGGTGTCATTGCTTGGGAGCACAACCTCCAAACGATGTTTACTCTGTTGGTTTGGCGTATTTGGTTGAATAAAAGTTTTATTTTTCTTAAAAATATAATAATTAATCAAAAAAAAAATTTTGATAAATGATGATGGTTTTAACATTAGATAGACAATTGATTTTCTTTAATAGAAATTACATTTATAATTTAATAATTACTTAATTATTATATTCATTATGGGTTTTAAGATGTTTCCTTTTAGCTTTAACGTGTTCATTATAGTTTTTTTTATTATATATTTTTGTCCAGAAGGACAAAATTATCAAAAAATCGGGATTGAAGGAAACTGTAATTTAATTAGGACAAAAGTAACAAATATGAAGTAACAAATGTGGAACAAATATGAAGTAACAAATATGAAGAACAAATGTGGAATAGAGTAAATATGAATTAACAATTGTGAAACACAAAGAACATTAACACGTGAAGTATAATTTTAAAGTAACGATTGTGATTTTTGTCCTTTATAATCATGAAAATGTTACTTTTGTCCTTCCAGACCTATTTATTCATTTTTTTTTTTTGTCCTTGTGCCCCTTCCCCTTTTTTTTTTTTTTTTTTATAATTTTAAATAATCATTTCAAGTTTATAATCGATTGGATAGATATATATGAAATTTAAATTTTTTTTTTTTGTCTTGAAAAAGGAATTTAATCAAGTTAAGGCTTATGATTTTTTTTTCCACAAGAAACGAAAGCTTTCATTAGATCAAATTAATTGTTACAAAGCCAAAATGGAACGAATTATGCCAAAATATCCCTACATCCGAACGAACGAGAAAGCGACAAGATTGTGCGCCATCTTGTTGCTTTCACGCTCGATGTACAAAATATAACGACGTTCGAACTTACTTGTTGGCTAACAACTTAATATCATCCAAAACTATAGAAACATCGAGTGGAGGGGTCTTGAACTATTACAAATATTTACCAAGGTTAGACAATCGAATAACAAACTATACATTTAAGCCCCATCGCTAAGCATCTACTCATACACCATCGTAAGGCTTGGGCCTCGGCCAGCCTAACGCCGAGCCGCACTTTGCGACCTCGGAGAGACCCGTGCCTCCAAGACTGCATCATTCTCCTGGAGAAGAACTGCACCATATCCCGCAAGACCCGAATCCGGCTTCCAGGCTGCATCGACAAAGGCTCGCACCTCCACAGAATGGGCGTCCTCGCGCTGCAAGACAGGAGAGGAAGAAAAAGAATCAGGGGTAGCCCTCTCCTCATTATGTACCTGCATATATTCGGACCAGGCCTCACTGGAAAATTTTGCAGTTTCCTCAAAAGTCCAACATAAATTATCAAAAGTACGATTGCATCGAGCTTTCCAAATATACCATAAGACAAAACAAGATAAGGTGATCCTGTCAATAAGAGTAATTGAAGGCTTTCCCTTCGAGATTTCGTCCCACCAATGTGGTAAAGAAGCATTCAGAGACCCGAAAGTGCTCCAAGATAACCCCACAAGCTTCCAAACATTTTGAGCAAAAGGACAATGTATGAGAATGTGCTCAACAGATTCTACCTCCTGCCCACAGAAACTACATAAAGAAACAGGAAAACCAAACCTTTTATTCAGCACCTCCGAGGTGGGAACCACTCTTTTCAATAATTTCCAAATAAAAATTTTTATTTTTAGGGGCAAAGGGAGAGCCCAAATTCTCTTCCAAAATTTTTCATTCAGGCCATTATTATGTAGTGATGATGAACTATGCTTCAAGCTTATTCTATATTGTACACAAAAATCATAGGCCGCCTTGGTGACAAATCCGCCATTATTCGAAAACCTACAACTTCTTTTATCCGGCACATTAGCTATACTAACCGGAATTTTAATAATTTGGTTAACATCAATCGGCCAAAAATGCTTTGTAGAAGCTTGTCCCGGTTCCAAGCATTGTTAACCAAAAAATCCCTAACTCGCAAGTCATTAGGATTATCCCCCATAGGAGTTATTGGCAAACATTTAGGATTATTCGGAAGCCGGGATCCTTCCAAACATTTATCGACTCACCATTACCAACTATGTAGTATGTGCTATTTTTTAAGAAATCTTGCGCCGACATTAAGCTTTTCCAAACAAAAGAGGATGAAGACGGGGTTTTACAATCAAAGATAGTACCCCTACGAAAATACCTACCCTTTAGGACTTTTGAAACCAAAAGATGCGGGTTAGAGTGGATTCTCCAAAGAGTTTTTGCAAGGGCTACGTGTTCGCGACCTCCAAATTCTTGAAGCCAAGCCCACCCCTACCCTTCGGAACGCATAAAGAATCCCATTTTACCCAATGATACCCGGCAAAGTTCTTATTAGAACTACCCCACCAAAAATTAGCCATGAGGGAATGAATTTTATTGATGATGCCTTTAGGAAGTTTGGCAACCGACATAACCAAGTTAGGAATAGCAAACAAAGTTGAGGAGAGGAGAATAGACTTACCGCCTTAGACTTAGAGATTTATATTTCCAAATTTCTAGCTTTGCTTTACATCTGTCTAACACATAAGAAAAAATTTGCTTTTTTGACTGCCGCCGATTACTAAGGAAGCCCCAAGTATTTGGAATGACTCACTTCGAAAGACCGGCGAGAAAAACCATGACTTCATTTTTAGCTTGAGAAGAAGCATTTCGACTAAAAAAGACCGCCGATTTTTCTAAGTTTATGGACCGACCCGACACCATTTCATACTTGGAAAGTATAGCGATCGATGAGAAGCACAATCGCATTAGCACTTGTCATTAACAAAGAGTCATCCGCAAAAAACAAGTGATTTATTCTAGGGCTATACCTAGAAATACGGATACACAGGACCGCTCCATCTCGATTAGCTTTATATAGCAAGTGACTTAAGGCTTGCGCACAAATTATAAAAAGATAAGGTGACAGAGGATCTCCCTGCCTAACTCCCCGCTTAGGTTTAACAAATCCTACCCTTTCGCCATTAATAATGAAAGAAAAGGAAACCGAAGTAATGCATTCCCGTAATAAGGCCACCACTTTATCGCAAAACCCCAACTTAGCTAAAATGAAGAAAAGAAAATCCCATTCAACTCGGTCGAAAGCTTTAGACACATCCAATTTTAACGCCATATAGGCGTCTTTACCTTTTCGTTTATTCATCATGTAATGCAAGGTTTCATGAGCAACAATATAACTATCCAAAATTTGCCGGTTGGGCACAAAAGCATTTTGACTCTCACCGATGCAATTGGGAAGGCAAAGTTTTAACTTTGTTAGCTAAGATTTTTGAAATAATTTTGTAAAGCACATTGCATAAGCTAATAGGCCTAAAATGAGACGGCTCCGAGGGGATATCCTTCTTAGGAATGAGAGCAATGCGGTATGATTCAATTCCTTCGGAAGCTTAGCCTTTACCCGTAAATCGTTAATAGCTCCTAAAATGTCATGCTTTATGATGTGGAAACAACTTTTAAAAAAGCCGGGAGACATACAATCCGGTCCCGGGGCCGTGCTTGAATGCATCTGAAAAATTGCCGTCTTTAATTCTTGCTCATCCACCCTCCTCAAAATGTTGTTGTTCATCTCCCGGGTGATGCACGCCTCCATATCGTCAAAGTCCCGCAAAGCATCATTATTGACACCGTAAGAAGCAAAGAGACCATCATAATAATTTTGAAATTCAGCTACAATATCTACTTTGAGAGCATCTCCAAGTATGATCGAGGTGCTTAAAATTCCGGTGATAGCCTTTTTTCGCCTCTTCCCATTAGCAATCGCATGGAAAAATCGTGTGTTCTTGTCTCCCTCTTTAATCCATCTCACCCCGGAAATCATTTTCCAATATTTTTCTTCCTCTAAGTATGCATCCCTAAGCTCGCTTTCAACGCACTTAAGGCGGATGCTTGCATATTATTTTCAACTCCGAATTAATCGATCTTTTAAGGATTTTATTTTATTAGCAAAATTAGGCATATTATTTTGTTTCCAACAATTGAGTTTCATACGAACTCGCTTTATCTTGCATATTATTTGATACAATTTCGTTCCTCTTATATGTGTGTTCCAACCCTCCCTAACGGCATTATGAAAACCAGGCTTACTTACCCATCTCGTCATCAAAAAAGAACATTCGACTTTTACGTGGGGCCTTACCAAAGCAAACTATATCTAGAAGACAATGATCAGAGGAAGCCATATCGACATGGGTAACGGTGGCGTTTTTAAAAAGATTAAACCAACTCTGAGAAACCAAAGCTCGATCCAACCTCTCTAAAATACGAGCTTCCCCATCCCGAATACGATTCCATGTCCAAAAATGCCCAATGAAACCAATATCTATGAGTCCGTTAGCAGAAATGAAATTATTAAAATCGCCAAATGAGGATTCGCATCTAGTTCTTCCCCCAACTTTCTCCTCGTTAGAACGAAGATCATTAAAATCACCAGCAATTATAAACTGAGTATCCCACAGAGGCATCCTATTTTGCAAAAACAACCATTGCTCTCTTCTAGTATTTGGATTAGGACTAGCATATATGCCTATAAACCACCAGGAAGAGTTAGGAAAGTTACCTTTAATACGCGCTTCGATGGTACACGATGTAGACGTAGTAGATACAACATTAGAGTCTTTTTTCCAAAATAGAGCTAAGCCACCCGATAACCCCACTTGGATCGACCGTATGTACATGATCAAAATTAAGCCTTCTACATAGCTTCAAAATAAGTGGGGGCTGATTTTTAGTTTACGAAAGAAATAAAATATACGGGGAGTGGAGCTTGCACATCTCCTCAATGCGGGATATTGTCAAGGAGCTCCCCACCCCTTGACAATTCCACACCATGATCCTCATTTTGAAAGGTGGAGCCATTTCGGGCAGGCTGCCTCCACCCTCTCCTCTTGTTCAGGTGCCGTATCGATTTTTAACTTCTTTTCAAAAGGTTCGGTGATCTCAACCGAAAAAGCATCAGGGGATAAGATATCCCAATTATTCTCTTTACAGCTCTCTATACAAACCTCCGTGTTAAAAACAGAGTCTTGAGGGCCGCAAAGCACAATTTTTTTAGTTGCGTCCAACTTTCTTTTCCTTAACTGATCGGTCATTTTCACCTTAAGGTCCCTCAAATTTTCCAGGGCCTGCTCAAAATTAGCATTTTCAGCAACTTCAGAGCTTGGAGCAGCGTAGTTTGGCACTTCGCAATCCGCTGAATACCACTCTATCATTAGCTTCTCTGGAGACCCAGAAGGGGAGATGTACTCTTCGATAACAATAGAATGCGGCAGTTGGTGTGGAATGTCTTCATTATAGGTTTTTCTTTTTTATTAATCATTCATTTTATGTTAGTTTTATAATTGATTGGATACATATATATGTAAGGTTATGATTGATTAGATGTTTATATAGAATATTAAATTTATGACAATTTTCAAGGGGGAAACACTTGACGGGGGGAAACACACCGACTATATATATATATATATATATATATATATATATATGATATGATGATATGGGTAAAATGCAAAGGAAATCGAGGTGCCCCAATAAGACGATTGCACCTCGTTGGCGGTGGCCTTCATTGTGGGGGCATTGCAATTGATTTCTGTATATGTAGAAACTGTTTTGTCTGAGTTTGGTAATCATCTCCAACATTATGCCATACATTGGCATCATTATTCCGGGATTCAGAGCAAACAAGATAACTAGAACTGGAAATTGGCTTCTCGTTGGCCTGAAATCTGAAATTTGATGGAAGTTCTTGATAGGACATGACGATTTACGTAGATTTGTATCTGGTATAGCTAGCCCATCTTGTAGAGTCCCCCCCAGAGCACTTTCTTTGAAGCTTTGTCCTTACATAGCATTTTGTGTCATAGAATTCATGAAAGACGATATTATTGTTAGCAGTCAATTTAGAAACACTGACGTGATTTTATGTAGTGAGAAGAACATGTAAGATATGATGTAAATAAATATGAAGTGATAAGAGAGTGTCTAATATTCTATCTTCAACATGTGACCATTACCAAGAACCAGAGTATGATTACCATCAATTTTTTTTGAACAACAATTATTGAAGGTCTTATCTATTAAGATGATATATAGGCCAAAGAAAAGAGATACAAAGCTAGAAGCTCCTACATTGTACAAAAAGTACAGTACAGGGACAAAAACATCTAAGTATAGCAAAGAACAACATGTACCAGCTAATTAGCACAAGCTATCTAAGGGACACTCCTTCTACTTGGTCCAATCTAAACAGAATTTGTCACACCTTCAATTAATCCAAAGAAAACTAAGTGATTGAAAATCTCCTAAAATCTCTTCCCCCATGCTATATTTTGCATTGAAAATAAATTTAGTTCTTCGTTTCCAAATACTCCAACACACAATTTATTGGGTTGCATCCCAAACCTTAGAAAATTAATCTTCACGTGCATCGGAGTGAAGTGATGGAAAGATTGTCAAACTTGAGGGGGACGAGATGTAAGCCCCACCAAGCAAAGAACTTATCACATATCTACGCATCGAAAGGACAAACCAGGAACAAGTGATATTCATCCACCATAGCCAAGTTGCAATATGGACAACCATCTACTTGATAGCCATCTACTTCTTGTTGTTAGGCTGATTTCAACCACTTTGACATCATGAAAAATTGTCATATGTATACCAACTATCAGAGGCAACATGTACCGCCTTACTACATATCTAACATGTAGGTTTTGAGGTAGTAATTTCACCACTTTCAAATCCGTCTCAGAATCCTCCACTCATGTTAATTGGAACCATTATAGTCTCTGACTCGGATCCTTCAGAATGCACAAAATTTGTGACAACAATTGTATGGGGTCAGATTTGAAGGTATTGGAGGATTGAAACGTGCAAGCAGGCGTTCATGAATGATCAGTTAGGCCTACACTTCAAGCCATGACAGAGACCCAACTCTAGAAGTTATGTCCAGACAACCAAGAGTGGCAAGGTTTAACTCAGAGAGTAAAATAGGTAGCACGTCGATGATCAGTCTTGGTCATAACATCCTTGTATTCAAGGATTCGCGTTTCAGACTGACCGACTATTGAAAAGAGTTTTTAGAGTAGACGACCATACATCAACTGCGGTACGTGGCGTAGCACACGACTTTACGTAAACCTAAGCATCCTTCCAAGAAAAAGTTGAGCCATAGCTAGGCATTCTACGTATGCTAGATTCTTTGAAATAAAGATATCAAACTACATGCAAATGAGAGATAATTAAGAGGCAGAATGTTATGATATGGCTTGCATGAGCATTATAGTCAATACTTATTTACTACATGTGTAAGGCTTAGATGGTGGCAAGTGTCTTTACTATATCTGTTGGATATAAGTTTGTTATATCTGTAGAGTATATGTACTCCTTGCTGTTATGCTGAATAATCAAGTAATGAATATAAAATCTATCCATTAGATTCTTTCTTGGTATCGGAGCCTTATCTATGGCCGACGTCGCTGGAACTCTGGCCACCGGAACACCCACTGTTGGTGTTACCATCTCCAGCTCATCATCACCCATTCACAGTGTCACTTTGATGGCTGTGGCCAGTTCCTTTCCCTTTTACAATCCTCCAATAGCCTTTGCTTCAAACTTTCCTTTCACCGGAGAAAGCTCCTTGAATGCCGCTATTCAACCAATGACAAACCTTGGAACCACAGTTCCACCTCTACCAAACTTTGGAAATTGCCTTGAGCTACCACCCATACCTTCTCTACTGCGTTCACCCTCATCTCCGATGTCAATTTCACCATTCACCGGTCATCTGTCCCAAACATGCAATGTGAAACTGACTCATGATAACTACATACTCAGGAAATATACAATCCTTCCAGTTGTTCAAGGTTATCGGCTAAAAAACTATCTGTTGGGATCTGTTCCTCCATCACCACGTCAGACTATCACCGGAGCTGCAAATCCGGCCTTCGATTTGGGGTAGCAGACAGACTCACTTCTTATGGGATGGTTGCTAAGCTCCATGACATAGAAAGCTCTCCTTGAAGTTGTCGGATGCATGAATTCACATGAAATCTGGAGCATACTGGAATCTCTCTACAATTCGCACTCAGAGGCTCGGATGTTGGAGTTTAAAGCATCACTTGCCAAATCTGAAAAGGGATCTCAGTCAATGGCTGATTATCTTGCACTAATGAAGTCTCATTCATATAATTTAGCAGCTGAAGGTTACCCAATCAGTCGATATGAACTCATTCTTGCCACACTTGAAGGTTTGGGACGTGAATATGAAGCTGTGATTGTAAATCTTACAGCACGCATTGGCTTTCTCACATGGCAGGAGGTCCAATCATAACTTATCAGCCATGATAGGCTTTTGGCAAGGTTTAATGGCACACGAGGAGTTAGTTCTCTCAACCTAACAACTACAGGTCACTCTGCTCTTGTTGCTCAAATAGTTGGTAAACAATCCAATTTCAATTCTAGTCCACAGTCCCATGGTAATAATCATGGTAGAGGTGGTAGATCAGGAGGTGGAGGTCATTCTAACAGAGGCAGAGGAGGTAGAGGTTCTGGTAATAGCAAAAATGGTAACTCTGGAAATAGAGTGTTTTGTCAACTATATGGAAAAGCAGGTCACATTGTGACTGAGTGTTGGCATCAATTTGAAAGAGACTTTGTGCCACAACCAATCCTTCAGCAAGATAGATCTCTGCCTTCACTGCTAATCCTCAAACTGTTGGAGATGATTCATGGTATTTGGACAATGGAGCTTCAGATCATGTAACTGCAGATATGAACAACCAGCACATCAACACAGACTATAATGGTAATGATGCACTCACTGTAGGTAATAGTGAGAAATTGTTTATCAAACATGTAGGCTCTAGTGTTATTCCCACTCATCTAACACCCCTGTACTTGAATAATCTTCTACATGTTCCTCAGATTAAGAAAAATCTTATTATTATCTCAAAACTTGTTCATGATAATCCCATTAACCTTGTCTTTGAATCTTCTTATTGTCTTGTTAAGGACCAGAAGTCGGGGATGGTTCTTCTCAGAGGTGAACTCCATGATGGCCTTTATAAAGTTCCTTGTTTCAAGAACTTCCTTCAATCCAAATCCTTCTCAACCATCAGTCTTGCAGCTGTTGCCTCATCTAGCCAGTCATCCATCAATAATGTCAAGTCTGTTTGTCTTAACAAGGATCCCAATGTCTAGCATAGCAGATTTGGGCACCCTTCTAGGGTTGTTTTAAATCATGTTTTGAATCAATGTAATGTGTCTGTTAATGATGAGTTAAAGTTCTGTGAGTCTTGCCAATTTGGGAAAAATCATATTCTGCCTTATTCTATTTCTGATTCTCATGCTGCTTGTACTCTTGATTTAGTGCACACTGACTTATGGGGTCCTGCTCCCCTTAAGTTTAGTTCAGGGTATGTTTACTACATCCACTTCATTGATGATCACTTCAGGTTTACCTGGATTTTTCCTTTAAAACCTAAATCTGATGCCCTGTCCACTTTTATTCAGTTTAAATCCCTGGTTGAAAACCATTTCAACACTAAAATCAAGTGTTTACAATTAGATTGAGGGGGAGAGTACAAAACCTTTGAGAAGTATCTAAATGACTGTGGCATTCAATTCAGACATCCCTGTCTTTATGCTCATGCCCAAAATGGAAGAGCTGAGAGAAAACACAGACACATAGTTGAGCTAGGACTCACTCTTCTTGCACAAGCATCTATGCCCCTGAAGTTTTGATGGGAAGCTTTTCAGTACAGTGTTTACCTTATCAATATCCTACCAACAAAAGTTCTGAATATACAGTCCCTTTTTTTTTACTGTTTTATAGAACAAACAACCTGATTATCAATGCCTTAAAATCTTTGGCTGTGCATGTTACCCACACACCAGACACTTCTCACAAACCAAGTTTAAGTTTCATACCACCAAATGTGTAATCTGGGGTTAAGTCCTAAACACAAAGGGTATCGGTGTCTTGATGAAAGTGGTAGGATTTACATATTTAGAGATGTAATTGTCCTTTCCCTTCAAAGAAGGGTTCAGTCAAGGACCCTCTAGAGAAATTCTTATGGACCCTATGCTGTTTACCACCTCTCTAACTGTCTTTCCCATTCCAAGTACCAAAACTGAAATTGAAACAACCAATGTGGCTCCATCTTCCAATCCATCTATATGTCCTAACTCTCCCTGTCCATCTAACTCTTCAGTCCCGACTCTCTGTCACCAATTTCCCAGTGCAACTCCTCACCTACCACATCACTGCCACAAAGTGTTAGTGCACACTCTTCATCAAGTGCACCACTATCACAACAATTTGAACTCTCCAGTTCTACACCCTCAACTCATTCTCCAACTGTATCCCCTGAGCCAGCAGTTCCTGTTAATCCTGCACCTCCTTTGGTTCCATATCCAATGCAGACAAGATCTAAAAGTGGCATATTCAAACCCAAGTCCTATGTCCTTTCATCCTCTGCAATTTCTCACCAGTACCCCCCTTAAGCTTGTAAGTGCATCAGATGCCCTAAGTAGTTCTGAGTGGAAAGGTGCAATGGAAGAAGAATATAAATCCCTATGTGCCAACAATACCTGGACCCTGGTTCCACCTGCATCTCATCAGAATCTAGTGGGGAACAAATGGGTGTTCAAACTGAAAACAAAACCTGATGGATCTATTCTAAAACACAAGCCTAGATTGGTGGCTAAGGGTTTCCACCAATCTAGGCTTGTGTTTTAGAATAGATCCATCAGGTTTTGTTTTCAGTTTGAACACCCATTTGTTCCCCACTAGATTCTGATGAGATGCAGGTGGAACCAGGGTCCAGGTATTGTTGTCCTATGGCCAGATCCTCCACAATAAGAGTTGTTCTGTCATGGCCGTCACTTTCAATTGGGGCATAAACCAAAGTTGACATTAATAATGCATTCCTTAATGGGCCTCTTCATGAAACAGTCTATATGCCTCAGCCAAAAGGATTCATTGATTCCAAACATCCCAACTATGTTTGTAAGCTTAACAAGGCTTTATATGGGTTAATACAAGCTCATAGGGCTTGGTTTGAAGTCTTGAGAAATCAGATGATACAAGCTCACTGTTTATCTTTAAAAAACCTGGCTTGCTAATGCTAGTTCTTGTTTATGTTGATGACATCATTGTCACAGAAACATCAGCAGCAGTGATGAAGAGGTTTATAAATCTTCTTATTTCAAGATTTTCACTAAAGGACTTGGGGCAGCTGTCTCATTTTCTAGGGATGGAGGTTCAGAGAGATCTGACAGGCTTATTTTTGTCTCAAAGCTACTATGCATAGCAACTCCTATACATATTGAACTTTGACAACATGAAAGAGTGTCCTACACCTATGGTTACTGGAAAGCAGCTGACTCCTACACAGGGGACACCAATGGAAGATCCATTCTTATATAGAGCAGTTATATGAGGTCTTTAGTACTTAACAATCACATCACCTGACATCACTTTTGCAGTAAATCATCTTAGTCAATTTATGCAAAAGCCTGCTGATGTTCACTGGCAGTTCCTAAAGAGGCTGCTGAGGTATGTGAAGGGAACACTGCACTTTGCTCTACATTTCAAAAGTACTGGAGGACCCTTACACTTAACAGGTTACTCAGATGCTGATTGAGGAGTTAACACATATGATAGGAAATCTGTTGCTGGGTATTGTGTTTTTTTGGGTGACTGTCTTGTTTCACGGAGTTCCAAAAAACAACATGTTGTCTCCAGGTCCAGTTGTGAGCCTGAATACAGAGCCTTGGCCAATGTAGCATCAGAATTACAATGGATACAACATCTGTTAAAAGAAATTGGGGTTAATGTATTATCCTGACCTTTCGTAAAAGGGCAGACATGTCTTTTTACGGAACGGAATATTATATTTAAATATTTTTGGATTTAAAGTTTTGGTAAAGGATAAATTAGTATTTATGAGGCTTTAATGGGTTTAAAAGGAAATTAAAAGGGCTTTCTATGTAATAACTCATTGGGATTTATTTTCTACAAAATAAACTACCCATAACTCTTGGGAGTTGTCAGAAGTTCAAGGATCAAGTTCAAACTTTGGTATCAAAGAAAAGAAAATAGAAAAGCAAACATAAGAGTTTTCAAAGGATCTTGATCATCGTTTGTCGGATTTCAGAATCGTTTGAAAGCTCAGATTCAGCGGAAGAAGGGCATCCTTTTGACATCAAGATAATCAAGTTTGGAATAAGGTTAGGTTTTCTTCAGTTTTGGATTCATCAAGAGATAATCAAGTTTTTGTGGTTTCATTTGGTTGATTCGTAGTTCTTGTTGTTTAGAAGCTCTTGATCACAATTGTTTCTTGTTCAATTGGTTGATCAACTAGGTTTGGGTTGAAGTCCTAGATGTGCTGCAGTCTTTCTGAAGGTTTTGCTTTGCTTTTGGCTTGTTAGAAGGTAAGGGGCTCTTCCTAATGTTTAATTAAGGTCTTATGTTGTTAAGGTTGTGTTTAGGGTATAATTTGTGGTTTGAATGCTAGAAATCATGCCTACTTGTTGTCAGAGAAGTATGTGACGTTTAGTTATGAAAAAGTGATGTTTTCTGATGTTTTGATGTGCCTATTGATGTTAAACTTGTTTGGAATCGAGTGGAGATCGTTTAGATGCATAAAACTGAGTTTTTGGAGTTTCTACGATGGTGCGGGCGCACTAGATGATGGTGCGGGCGCACCGGGATGCAGAAAGTTGGTTTTTAGGTACTGGGGCTTGGTGCGGGCGCACCTGAAGCCGGTACAAGCGCACTGAGGCCAGCCTGGCAGAAAGTCTCTGTTTGGCCAGTGCAAGCGCACTGGACTTGTCTTTTTTTGTGTTTAGTTAGTTTTGAGCCCCGAGTCTAGTTATAAATGTTGTTTCTTGATCTAATAACATTAAATGAACATGAACAAGACTCGATTAAGCTTCTGATGCGTTTAGTTCCGGCACCGGATGTACTCTTCCATATAGTTGAAGTTCGGGACCGTCGGAAGAGTATGATAGGCTTGTGCTTTTGGGAATTAGCATTCCTCAATGTCTGTGTATGTTCTAGGCCTTGTCCGTGTCTAGTGGTCTAGGAAAGAGAGTAGTAGAGGTGAGGGAGCTTACTTGAAAATACTTAGGTGGCTAGTTAACAATTAATAATAAACGTACTTGTGTAGTTAAAAGATTAAACACCATGTCATTCTTGGTGAGGCACTGCCTATATCGCAATGTGTGGGCGGTCAGATAAAGTGAATAACTCCGCTGACCTATAAAAGGCTGAATGGCAGGGGGACTTCGCCGAACGCATGCACTATCGGGCTTTTCCCCGTGGTTATTGGTGTGATCCACCAATATGTTGCATCCAGATACTTCATGGTGAGTGAACACCATGCGTAGTGCCCTTGAATGCGGATGTAACAAAGATAAGCTAAGCTAGAAACCATTAGTCACGACATGTTGATGAGCATGAAGTGAACCTTAGAGTTGAGTTGGTTTCACAAAGATAACTTAATAATAAGAATATGAACCTTTCGTTGTAAGACTTAATTATACATTAGCTTCTTCCTCTTGCTAAGTACTTTGTACTTACCTCAATTGCATATGCTGTTTTGTGTGCTTTTGGGGTGAGAAGACGAACATGTTAGCCTTGAGCTCGTTGAGGAGTTCGATGATGATTTGATGACGTTGATGCCATGATGATGCTTTCTTTTTTACTTTTATAATAAATGTTTTACTAGATTATGTTATACTTTTATTTCAAGTTTGTAAGACAAGTGTTGTATCTTTCTTTTAGATATCGTACGTTGCAACTTTTGGACCTTTTGTTGTTGTAAGTTAAAAAATTCAGCCATAGTCGGTTTGTATTCTTTTCCTAGCAGCATTTACGATGTTTTGCCGAGTCTTTTTAGCTTCCGTTTGCTAAACTCGATACGGCGTAGTAGAGGCTTACGTATAATATTGAATTTATTTAATATTATACGTGCCGAGCGTTTCGTCTCCGGATAAGGACTCTGTATCTGGGAGCGGGGCGTTACAGTTAACTTGCCTAAAACCCCAGTAACCTGATGTGACAACACCAGTGCAGTAGATTTGGCACTCAATCCTGTCTATCATGCAAGGACCAAGCACATAGAGCTGGATGTATATTATGTCAGGAACCAAGTTCTGGAAAAGAAGCTTAAAGTTCAATACATTCCAAGCTTAGATCAACTAGCTGATGTCTTGACCAAACTCTTGACTACAACAGCCTTTCAGATGTTTAGAAGCAAACTCAATGTTGTTCCGACACAATCTAGTTTGAGGGGGGTTGTTAGGATATAGCTTGCATGAGCATTATAGTCAATACTTATTTACTACATGTGTAAGGCTTAGATGGTGTCAAGTGTCTTTACTATATCTGTTGGATATAAGTTTGTTATATCTGTAGAGTATATGTACTCTTGCTGTTATGCAGAATAATCAAGTAATGAATATCAAATCTATCCGGCCATTAGATTCTTTCTCAGAATGAAATTGCAGATAACTGTTTTGATTCAATTTTATCAAGTGCTACATACATATATTAATTATTTCGTTTGACTATGCCAAAGAAAGAGAAGCAACAATATGAAAGAACTGGAGCGAGTCGAGTATCTCTTTAGCATGGCTTGTAGCTCGGCTCTCGACCCTTAAGAACAACTCGTCACCAAGCCGATCACCGATGTGGGCATCGACAAGGACTCCACTAACACTCCTGCAACTGATGGCTAAGGCTCGACCCACTTCAGCTGCATCGTCCGGGCGGCTCACCACTAAAGGGCTGCCTCCTTTAAAAACTTCAAGCTTGTTTACAAAGAATGAGCCATCGGCATCCACTACCTCTTTGAAGTCCTGCAAGCTTGGTGCATAAACTGGGATATTGAACTTGTCCCTTTTCTCACTACTTATCATACCCTGTATCAACAACAACAAAAACCAATACTTTTAGATCTATTTTAATTTGTCATAATTAACTTTTTGTTAGTAAAATCTTTTAGAAAAGTTCCATTTGGTAGAAAATCTGTCGAAAGTAACGAGTAGGGTCCAACGTTCAAACAGCTTTCTAACTACTTTAAACGGTTTTTAGGAAAAGAGAATATATATATTGCCGACAGAAATAATCATTCACAATCTTTTTTATGCTACGTACATACATTCACAATCTTCAGTACTTTTTGAAGGGTACGTCGGCCGGCCATAGACTCATATTCACTGTTTGTGTTTTTAGGTGAAGAATCATTCACTTCGATCTCATTTTGTGTAACATAATGATTTTTACTAAAATACACTATTTTGCTTCAAACTCATTGTTAAAACATGTTCACTTGCTATATATAATTATTTAAACCCACCAGTACATTAATATTGGAAACAACCAATGTATAAAATATTAGAAATGAGAATTCAGTCAATTCACTGTCCAAATCGTTAAAATAGTAGAATGATCATCCCATATAAGTATGAGACATAAATATTTAATTAACTCGAATTAATTATTTTAGACCAAACGATTATGACGGTCTAAAAATTAACTAGATCATTTATAAATTATTTAACGCTATCAGACCAATGTAATTTTGATGACCAAATATAGAATCATGTCATGTCTATTTTTTATGACCACATATAGAATCATGCATGTAATGTCTTTTGAATAAGTTGGAGTTTCAAGAAGTCCCAAAGTATCTTAAAAACCAAATGGGATGACAATATATTATGGAAGTTTGAGTTTCAAGAAGTCCCAAAGTATGTTAAAAACCATTGAGTTTCAAGAAGTCCCAAAGTATGTTAAAAACCAAATGGGGTGGCAATATACGAACATTTATCTAGGACTTAATTCATACGATAAAAAACATGATAAACAATAATTATTACTTACATCCCTTAAAAGTTAAAATGTACTCTTTTATTTCCACACATATTAAAATATTTAACAAATGTGTTATCTTTTGCTATCTTATTAACATAAATGTCCTTCAATTCATTTTTCTTTATCCCAAAAATTCATTTTTTTTGATAAAGTCCTTCAATTCATTAAATGGTTTGTTTTGGAATGTCAAAAGATGTAATTAATTAATTGATAGAGGATTAAGGATATATTTTATAAAATAGAAATAAAAGATACATTGAATTTATTTTTTATTTTTTCTTGGTGATAGATACATCGAATAAATAGCATAAAAAATTTTGTGGGACAAATTTTTTTAATTCTTTTTCTTTTGAAGCTTAATTTTTTTAATTCATAAAATAGGACATTTTTATAGGATGGAGGTAGTATATATATATCATGTCTTTTTCTTCCAAAAGTGGGAAAATGTTTATTTTTGACTACTTTTTCAAACGACAAATAACGAAGAAATAGGTCAAAATGAATGAATACCTACCTCATGGACAAGATCATCCCAAGCATCTTGAAAATGAGTACCAAAGAGAAGACCGGCCCCACCTTGGTCTGTGGGGTCCACAGATGTTCTACCCAAGCAGACCAAGAACATTGAACCTCCTTTCTTCATTTCAGTTGATCTTGCTCTCAAGAACTCCGCTAGATCGCTCTGGAACTGCTTCCTATAGGCGTTCGCCGTGGCCTGATCTGCACCATGGATGAATATTTTTCCTTTGTTGTAGGCCTTTGATTTCTTATCCAAAACAACATCCGGCACCTATACATGCATGCAATTAATACTTTTAATATGGAGAAATGCTAAGTCCACAGCAAAATAGCCACAACAAAAGAACAGAAGACAGAGGACCAACCTGAGAGAGCCAATGCAGAGAAAAGGCAGAGTAGAAGACATCAACAGATCTAGCCGTGAAAAGGCGGCGATAGAAGGACCCCGGAACGCCGGCGGCAAAATAGGAGCGTTGATTATCGGAGGCGGCGAGGCACTTCTCCATAGTAGTACCACCATTTTTATAGGGTGGTAGAAGCTGAAAAAGAGTGTTGAAGTCGTTAGAAGGGAGATCAGAGAAAAAGGCAGAAAACTCGGGTAGCTCATGGTATCCTAATGCTTCGTATCGCTTTATCATATGCTTGATGATCACATCGACATTATAGATCGTGTTGCATCCACATGAACATCCTAGGTCAGCAACCACAAAAGGGACATCTGGATTATTGTTTAGTTGGACACCATCTAGGGTTTCTTCTAGCAGATGAAGCATCGATTTCGCGTGTTGAGCCTGGGCTTGGCTGTTATTGACATAGCTAGCTTCTCCTTTCCCTCCTTTCATGCTCAGCAACTTCTCCAGCTTCATCTTGGGAACAACAACGTTGTTTTCTGTCGGAGCCATTTTAACTGTTTCTCTTTCTCTGCGTGTGTGTGTGAGTGTATATATGTTGTGTGATGTGATTTTCTCCAAAGAAGATGGCGTATATATATATGACGATGACCACCATAAAGCTAATTAAGGCATGAATCATATTTTAATAGGAAAAGAGGCACATTCGTTGTACACTTGTTTTTGCTTAAATAGAAATTTTTATAATTAAAAAAAATGAACTAATTTTTTTTTTTTTATTTTACATTAAAAACAAAATGAACTATGTAATTAAACATTATAGATATTGTATGTTAGGTATGATTTTAATTCATAGAATAACGATAATCGGTACACATTCATCTCATGATTTTCGATTGTTTGATTATTGAATCGGTGGAAATATATTTCTCAATCATAATTTACATGTTATAATTATCATTATTTTAAAGATGATAATCATTCTTTAATTTCGATCGTGTGTTTGTCTGAAACTATTGTATATCTTTGGACATTAACTAATTTTCCCTTCCCTTAAAAAAAAATTCCCTTAACGGTAATAACATTATTTATTAGTGCAAATTAGTTATAAGGCTGTCGTTAGAGAATTAATGATCATTTAGGACACTCCGAAATCTTATTTAGTTATAAGAACATTCTAATTTTAAGAAGAAAACTTATTTAGTTATAAGGACATTCTAATTTCAAGTGGATAAAGAAGAAAAATGAAGGAAGAAAAAAAAAAGATGAAGCGCCGGAAGAAAAAAAAAATGAAGCGCTGGAAGAAAAAAAAAATGAAGCGCTGGAAGAAAAAAAAAAGATGAAGCGCTGGAGCTGATGTTTGGTTTTTTTTTTATAGATGCAGTGACATTGATGTCTGAAGCAGTGACATTGATGACTTATGCAGTGACATTGATGTCTGATACAAAGACATTGATGACTTATGTAGTAACATTGATGTTTGATGCATGGACATTGATACAGGGACATTGATGTCCGATGCAGTGACATTGATGAATGATGCAGGGACATTAAGCTAAACAAGATCGTCAAATGATTCAAGATCGTGTTAAAGAATTGAGGGATTCCACAATGAATCCAATTATCAGGAGGGCACAAACAACGTGTGGCCATTACAAGAGTCATAGTGAAGAGTCTTTGTAGTTTCACCAAACTTGTACTTCTATCCATATTAAAAGCTCCACATTTGGAGAAATGCAAAACAAGAGCGAGTATCGATGATGCGATTGTTAGGTTTTATGCGGTGACATTGACGACTTATGCGGTGACATTGATGTCCGATGCGGGGACATTGATGACTTTTGCGGTGACATTGATGTCCCAAGAAGCGATGATCGATTGATATTTGTATTTACAATTAGCTTGATAACCGATGCAATGATATTGATGTCACCGCATATACAACTTGATACACACATTTGATAACTTTGTAAAGTAACTTTATTTCTTTGTTATCTTTAAATATTTGATTGATGTTGGTTTATTGATTAGTGTTGGTTTAAATTTTTGATAACTTTGTAAAATAACTGTATTTCTTTTGTTTTTTTTGGTTTAAATGCATATTTTTACAACCAAAGGTATGCATAAATTGTTACAATAACACGTCACTGCATAAATCGTTACAATAACACGTTAGTGCATAATTCGATACAATAAGACATCACTGCATAGATCGCTACAATAAGAAGTCACTACATAAATCGCTACAATGAGACGTCATTGCATAAATCGCTACAATGAGATGTCACTGATCAAGGTTGTCAATGGATCGCGGCGGTCAATACATCATGGTAGCCAATGAATCGCGGCGGTGAATGCATTGGGGTGGTTAATGGATCCCGGTGGCCAATGCATCCGGGTAGGTGGTCAATGCGACGGTGATCAATACGTCACGTCGATTTTTATGAAGAAAAAAATTGATTTTATGAAATTTATTCGGAAAAATATCAAATTTGATTTTAGAATAAAGAAGAAAAAATATGAATTTTAGTGAAAAAATTATGATGATCCGAGTTTTAGATCAAAATATATGACCTTTATAAACATGTTGAATTATAAAACAAAACAAAAAAAAACAAAAAAAAAAAAACTACGCACACAGTAAGTTTTTTTTTTTGTTTTTTTCCTATTACTATGAACGCTTTTTTTTTTCCCTCCTTTTTTTTTTTTTTTCCCTTCTTCTTCTTTATCCACTTGAAATTAGAATGTCCCTATAACTAAATAAATTTCCTTCTTAAAATTAGAATGTCATTATAACTAAATAAGATTTCGGAGTGTCCTATTACCCCTAATAAGTTGAATATCAGTCCTTTTAAATAATTGACCCTTTACAACAAGAGTAATGGTCCAATCTCCATCCGCCCTCAGTATTATAAAAAAAATAATCTTTCTCTTCTCCCATTTTCTTATAAAATAATATAATTAAGATTGACACATCTATAAAAAAATTAGAATGTGTTTTTTTCCACAAAACCATAACGCAATTATATAACACACGCATACATATACTCTAGCTAGAACTCGAACCCAAAATCCTTGATCCTAGGGCCTTAACATTGACCACTTGGTCAATGCTTTATTGGCCGGTATGTGGTTTTAAGTACATATTCTACATTTTATTTATATTTCAGCTATAAATAATTCTAGTATAATTTGTTGTCGGTCAAACTGATAACCATATACATGGATGACGTAGGTGAGTTCAGCTACCATATGTGTGACACTCATCAAGTCTAATCGGGTCATCTCATGAAATGGACCGACATGGGCTTATATAGCACAATATTGAGTTTTATATCAGACGACTTCAACAGAGCTCGTCTCAGTACAGCGCATGTTGCCTCCAAGGTCATCTTACCAACATGACGCATGCTATTATCTATCTATTATAGCCAGCACCGAACAAGTGATCAATGACCTCAATTTACCGACATGGTGTTCACCTACACCACTCATATTAAATTCAGTACAAAGCAGGTCAACTCCGACCTCAAATGGCAGTTACATCCCATCAACTGGGCATTATCCCACATTGTATACAAATTTCCCTAAGATTACCGCATTACGAGCCATGACTACTCCAGATAGCCTCCTAACGACTCCACATCTTCATCCACTACATTAATGCTGCATAATTTACCCACCCACGGGGGTAGCATATATAAAGAATCATCATTCTTTATATCTAGTACGTTTTAGATAAACGCATAAGAAATCCAACCAAATGTCATTTCATGGAAATTGTTTTATCGGAATACTGATTTGAGCGTCAGAGTGGCGCTTCGGAGTCAAACTCCGGGGCCCAGTAATGCTCATGTCCGTTTTGCAGGCACCTTACGAAGATCTTTGGATCATCATTAGGAGATCCATTTATTCAATTAAAGCATCAATTTCACACCCGACGATTTCAGACATCGTCAAATGGCGCAAGGACGGCCTAAGAAAATACCTTTCGTTTTCAAAATGTGATAATTAGTCAAACATGCCGCCAAAGGCTAAAAAACCAATAAAAAAAACTAAAGGATCAAGTCTGACCCTCACGTGCAGGACACGGACGGGGTAAACAGGCCGAATGCAACAGATGCGTCAACTTCGCAGAATGCGAATACATCGAATCTGCACCATAGCGCGTGTGCTTAAAGTCTTTGAAAACACATACATATGTTTTTATCTACTGTATTTTTCAATGTCATAAGTAAGAGATTATGAATCTGACTCGTTTCGCCGTTTCTGATTCTATTAAGTGTCAACCGAACAGAAGGAAATGATTGGTGTATCTTGGGAGATGAATACGATAACCGTGGACATATAATCGGCGCAATATCATCCTAAAGATTGCTACACTCGCCTCAATTCATAATGTTTCGCATTAATTTATTCATTTCCATTTTGTCATTTCGATTCAAGCATTTTTTTGATGTTCTTATCATGTGTTCATAATTGGTATTAAAATTATTTAACAGGATAATCGGAAATTTCACCAACAATCCGAATGCTGAGATGGCGGGACGTCCAAAGGGATTCTGTTCTGATGCGACTATTAGAAGATAAAGTAACAAAAGATGAATGAAGTTTGAAAAACAAATAAACAATCTTTTATTCAAACTACTAATCCAAATATAATTCTAATAATTTGAAAAACAAATAAACGATCTTTTATTCAAACTACTAAATTATCTTGACAATATATCATCTTTATCTATTTTTCAAACTTCATTCATCTTCTGTTACTTTATCTTCTAATAGCGACTTTATGGTTTTCATGATGTGTTTTTCAATGTGTTTAGTGTTTTAAAACTTGTTTATGACATCGTTAAGATCCATATATAAGTGACGTGAAATTTAAAATAAAATCGGGGGCATCACAATAAGCCAATAGAGTAAAAATAACTTCAGCATACTCAGTGGAACATTGAACCGTTAAGACTACCATGATTGCCATTTGGAAGTTCTAATGATATGGTTTTTCAGTATTTATAACATATGTAAAACTACCATGATGTCTTCATGGTTACGTGGTGTACATTATAATATAATATAATACTAGTTAAAGAGTCCACCAAATATGCATTTTTCAAAATAATTTTTTTCGGGATAAATTTCGAAATTCCTTCACCGATTTTCGGGATTCACCGTTTTCCTCATCTCGCTATTACTTAAAAAATATGTAGTTGATTACCACCATATGCATTATAATTTTATAAATTTCTCCTATTACTTGATTACCACATAGACATGCTTTCATCTCAATCTAACTTCAAAAATCAATCTGTCGAGTAGTGGGTATTCAATGTGAGGCATTAATGATTCATTACATCACGAGTCACAATGCTAAAATAACTTGAAGGAGAAAAAATAATGAATTGATCGATACTCCTTCCGTTTTTTTATCTGTCACATTTCAGGATTTGTTCTGTTTTTATTTATCTGGCATTTTACATTTTCAATTTATCATTTATTATATTCTTTTTCCTTTACCAATAAAGTATTTACAACTCCAATAAAAAAAAATATTTCCAATAATAAAAAATCTTTTACCAAAAAAGTATTTACATGTATTATATTTTAGACATATTAATTACTTTCTTAATCAGTGTGATTCTTCAATATGTCACAAATAAAAAAAATGGAGGGAGTAGTATGTATTGGCTACATAGTTTTCTTGCACCATGTAATTCTTGTAATTGGCTGAGAAGTTTTTTTTTTTATTTTTTACTGCAACTGAAAAGTTGTTTTGTACTCTTCAAAACATACATATCGACGAAAATTACGCTGATGATTAACAGATCATCATATAATACACTTAATTATAAGCATCCACAGGTTATATATATATATATATATATATATATATATATATATATATATATATATATATATATATATATATATATATATATGATCGGCTATAAAGACTATGGCCGTTAATTATTAATTATGTATCATTGGTTTTCTGTAAGAAAATATGTTATCATTACTTACTGAAGATTTGCGTCTTACCGAAGGGATTATGTATAAATGGTTAAAAGCCGTTATCGATTTATTGTAATATCCTAGACTAATTTTACGCTTACGTCTTTTCGGACCCATGTGACATCATTAAGCTATGTCATCTTAAATTGTCTGCTTTTACATTATTAATTGTAAAGAAATACCTATGGAATGCCTTTGGTGGCCCCAAGCTAGGAGGCCAATAGTTGTGCCCCACCACTGATATGTGGTGCCCAACCGCCTCCACCAGAGCTAGTCTAAGACACACCGCTTCATTCTGCAGCGTCTCAGCAGTTTCAATTGGTTTCATACACAATTTTTCATGTCTGAAACCATATAAAAACGGACAAGAACATATTTAGTCTTCATTTCCTTTCACTTGTAACAAAACCTATCTGGTAATAAAACAATACAAGGTCACATTTGTTACAATATTGACTATAAGGTGAATGTTTTATATCGCCTTGTTCGATCATGTCTAAATAGTTGCATCATTTACCTTCTGCTCATTTACTGCATTATGGATATATGTTTATTTAGCATTAATCAGAAACATATTTTCATTGATTCGGTAAAGGTTACATTGCTTGGCTTTATAGCCGGAAGTACTTAGTGAGCAAGGTAAAACATTATTACAGAATCAATCACAATTAAGACGGGAATCGGGCATGATTACAATGAATTAATTACAATTATTTTGTGGTGCTAACACCCCCGGGCAATCCCATGGGCATGGCGTGGACATGGAGATTGGTTTTGAGAGCTTCGAATCGCGGTTGACGAAGAGGCTTGGTATGGATGTCGGCAAGTTGATCGCCGGTGGAGACATAGCCGACCTGGATAAGTTTGCGGGCCACGAGCTCGCGAACATGGTGAACATCGATCTCTATATGTTTGGTGCGCGCATGGAACACGGGATTGGCAGCAAGATAGGTAGCACCAACATTATCACACCATAAGATAGGAGGGGGCATGCGTGAAAATGGAAGCTCATGGAGGAGAGAGAGAGAAGCCATTGGACTTCGGTAGCAGTAGTAGAGACGGCCTTGTATTCTGCTTCCGTGCTACTCTTGGCAACAATGTGTTGTTGTTTGCAAGACCAGCTGAGTAAATTTGTGCCAAGAAAGATACAGTAGCCGCCAACAGAGCGACGGTCATCGGAGTCGAGGCCCAGTCGAGTCAGAATAAGCGTGGAGTTGAGTAGGGGAGCAAGCCGAGAGAAAAAGACCATGAGATGAAGTACCCCGAAGGTAACGAAGAATGCACTTGACAGCTTGCCAGTGGTCTGTGGAAGGAGCATGCATGAATTTGCTAACTTTATGGACGGAAAATGCAATATCCGGTCGAGTGTGACTCAATTACTGAAGGGCACCAACAATCATGCGATAAAGTTGAGGATTTTCGAAGGGAGCGCCTTTATACCGGGAGAGGGGCGGAGAGGTAGCCATAGGTGTGGGACATGGCTTGGAGTCCTGCATGCCAGCTTTGCATAGAAGATCGGTTATGTATTTCTGTTGTGATAAATAAAGACCTGCATCAGTGTGATGAGCCTCGATACCCAAGAAATACGAGAGCGGGCCCAAGTCTTTGACAGGAAAGACAACAGAGAGAGCACGAGTCAAGTCAGATGCAGCCTGAGGTGAAGAGCCAGTGATGATGATGTCGTCAACATAAATGAGCATAAGCATATAAGTGCCACGATGGCTGTAAATGTAGATAGAGGAGTCGGCGGAGCTTGCACGAAAACCAAGATGAATAAGATGCTGAGTGAGGCGAGCAAACCAAGCACGAGGGGCCTGGCGAAGGCCATATAAGCTACGGTTTAATTTGCAGACGTGAGTTGGATAATCCGGATGAGTATAACCCTGTGGCTGAGCCATATAGACAGTCTCGTTAAGAAATCCATGTAAGAAGGCATTTTGGATATCCAACTGACGGATGGGCCACTGTTGAGTAATACCCAAAGTAAGGACTGTGCGGGCGGTGACCGGCTTGACAACCGGACTAAAGGTTTCATGAAAATCAACACCTTCAGTTTGATGGAAGCCTTTAGCTTCGAGCCGAGCCTTGTATCGTTCAACCTGTCCCTGTGAATTACGTTTAATACGATACACCCATTTACATCCAATCACATTAGCAGACGTAGGGGGGAACAAGTGTCCATGTGTCGTTATTAATAAGGGCTAAAAATTCATCCCTCATGGCGGCACGCCATTCGGGAAGGCGAGAGGCTTCGGTGTAGTTGACGGGTTCGGCATGAGGAGAGGTTGAAGCAATGTGGGCACGGGGTGGCGGGGAGGAAATAAAGTCGGATGGTAACTGTTTGGGCTTAAGAGAATGGGTGCGGGATCGGATAATCATGGGGTGAGTGATGAGAGTCAACTTTACTATGCTCCGGTGCATGTTTTAACCCCCATTTATGACACTTTTGGCTTGTATTGGGTAGTTTTAGACCATTTATAGGGCAAAACACATTGAGCAATCACTTTGAGGTGAACCGTCACATTGATGGAAAACCTCGGCATTTTACTATGTTTTTGACCCTTTTCGAGCCCTATTTATCTTGTGGGATTATGCTTGGTATGTTGGTTGTTATGGAAATGCAGGAAATAGGTGACTCGTGAGCCCGGAAGATGAGGCATGAGACTTAGAGTGATGAAACCGAAGCCCGGAAATGAAACGGATCAAATATAGTTGATGCTTTCGCCTTACATTGACTTTATCTGCAATTTTAGCTGTTTTGGAGGCATTTTCTGGACTTGCAGTCTTCATGAAAGTTGTAGATATTTGAATGAGCTTTCCAACACAACTTAAATCACTCAAATCGGAGCTCTACACGCAAAGATATTGCCAAATTACTGAATGCCTATCAAAGCTGAATATTAACACAGAAGGAATGTGCGCACATTCAGAAAGGTGTGTGCACATTGGATGGACAGGTTGTATTGTGTGCGCACACCAGGCGGAATGTGCGCACATTAGGCCGTTTCAAGCATAATTTTTGGAGCATATATATATCTTTTTGCACAGATTTTTCATTTGCTTCTCCCACTTCAAGATCCACTAACTTGTAGATTAGGTCGACCCCTTCCCTTTTAGCACCTTAAAACTCTTTCTTAGTTTAATTTTATTAGATTATACTTAATCTAGCTTAGATTCGTTCTTAAAACTCTTGGATTTTGGTGTCTCTTGGATATTCTTCTTCCCCAAAGTGACACGGGTGTTGTTGAAGCTTGAAGAAACATCATCTCCTTCTTATTTTGGTAACTAATCTAGTTTCTTTTCTTGTTTTATGGATTTAATCTTCTCTTTGATTGTTATTTCATACTTTGTGATGAGTAGCTAACCATTTCATAGTCAAACCATGTGAAGATTGAAGAACTCACCCTCTAATTGATGAAATTGGGAATGGGTAGTGTTTAATTGTTGTTATATTGATGAATTCATGTCTTAAAACTTGTTCTTAATGATTGAATTAGCTTGTACACCTAGTTCATGAACTCACACACCACTTTTATAAATGTATGTTGCGAAGAGGTGTGGGAAAAGGGGTTTTAAGATCGTTATTTACAATTGACTGAGTTGTTTAGATCAATTGGGTAACGAGGTTTGTCGGTGTAAATCGAGCGGCTCTAGTTCTTAATCTTGTTTCGGTCAGTTAAATCCTTAAATGCGGACTGTTGAACCGGGCAAAGGGTACTTGGTTGTTGCATGGCGTCTAGTACTATCTTAGGAGTTTGCACCCATGAACGAGTCGATATAAGCATTAGGATGGTTGGTTGGTAGTTTCCATTCCCAAATAATCGATTAGAGGGGCGGAAGTATTCAATTGGATCGTGATTTGGCTATGTCTCTTTCTCTTTTCTCTCTCGTTTAAATATCATCTTCGCATAATTAAAACTTGAATGCACTTGATTAACCTAAACTAAGTATGAGAACGACTTTGGTATTCGATTGATTCCTCGTGGGATACGACCTTTGCTCGCTACTATAGTGCATCCGACTCGGTACTCGCCGGTTAAAGTTGGTCGTCACTATTTTGGCCATCAAGTTTTACGGCGCCGTTGCCGGGGAATCATATCGACATCTCATAAGTATTTTGAAGACTTAGGCTTAGGTTGTTTTATTTATTTTGTTTTTTTTTGTTTTCTTTCTTGATGTTGGTTTTTCGTTGAAGTGTCACACCACCTACTACGGTAGTGGTGGTGGTGACTAGATACCGTGATTGTGTTCTTGTTGTTCCCTTGAATTGCAATGTATGGATCCGTATGGCCATGATGGATCTTCTCCTACTCTTTTGGAGGCTTTAATTTTTGCTATGGGTTTTGGATTCCAACCATATTATCAGTTTCAACCCATACGCACCACCATACAACAATGAGTGGGAGAGTCCTCCAAGTTCTCGGTTTCAACACCCCAATGCGTATTTGCAATATTCTCAACCTCCACAAATAGCTTCCCCACGGCAAAAGAGCTCAACCGACATCCTCTTGAGCAAATCAATGAGACTTTGCAAGTACAAGGCCGTGAGATAAAAGAGCAAGGCCGTGAGATAGAGAGGGCCGGACTTTGCACGAGCAAGGTCGGGAGTTGATGGATATTAAAAACAATGCTACTACTCTTCAATCGGAATTAAAGAACTTGGAGAATCGGGTAGAGCAATTGATTGAAAAGAGGAAGGTTGAGAGGAGTGCTAAAAATGATGAAATTTCATTTGCTCCACCGTCGACTCTTGAGGTGATCACCCCATGAATGTTATGAAGAAGGTACGAATAATGCTACTAGTGAATCATTTATTCCTTCTCCTTTGAACCTTGTTGAAAAAGTTGTGGTGGTGGATCATATTGAATATGTTGATGTTGTGGTTGAGCCAAAATGTTATTGCTTGGTGTTTGAATCTTTGCTACTTGGCATATGCTCTCATTCGGGGAAGTTGAAATCATTGTGTTGCATGATAAATTTCTTGAACCAATCATGGTGGTGGGGATTGAGCCCTTTGTTTTTCTTGCTCTCATTTTAAAGGTGTGCTCAATTCTTTTGATGTGTGTAGGGAGAGGCAACGGTTTGCTCTCCTTTGGTATAATTATCCTTAGCATTGTTGCGGGTAGAAAGTCGAACTAAGGACTTTAAACTTAGAATGTTTTAGGTAGATATATATTTATTTATTTTTGTTTGTTGTTGTTCTAAATAAAAGTGGATGAAAGTTTTTTTTTAATTGCCATGTTCTTGATGCTATTGAGCAAAAGATGTGCAATTTTTTTTCTTTCATTCCACTCGTGTTTTGTTGCTTTTCTTTTAGTTTCTTAATAAGTCAAGCCAATGACGTAAAACAAAGGCGCTTGGGGAGGCAACCCACCGTTTCTATGTTTTTTTGCTTTAGTTTTTGTGCTAGGAGTGGTCTAGGGTGATGCTTTGGGGGTATTGGTACCGTTTTTGAGTGGTTCTTCTTCGATCCGTTGTTGGTTTGTATCTTTTTGCATGGATGTTGTTTTACTTGTTTGATTGTCTTTTGCATCGCATGCACCCCGAGTCGGTTCCCCTTTTTGGTTTCATATGATCGTGTATGTGACTTTGCGCTCTTTTATTATATCTCGATATTTGTTGCTTGCTTTTGGCACGGTGGTTGTTCCCCGTGCATGCGTTTTCTTGGTGTTTTTGTCAAATGGCTTCAGGTATTCGAGTGGAACTTTCATGGATAAGTCATGTACATGGTTTGCGCCTTTCTCCCGGGTTAAGCTAAGCCTTCTTTCTCCTTTATCATTCACACACTGAGGACAGTGTTGCATTTAAAGTAAGGGTGGTAGGCTTAGCTTTGATATGTGCTTCATTGTTTTTCTGGCCATTGTGTTGTATGCTTAGTGTTTGGTCACTTCTTTAGCAAAAATTTGAGCACTTTTTAATTTTTTCCATGGTATTGATGTTGCATTCGTATGTTGAGCCTTCACATTGATAGGATAAACGGAGTAGTGAATGTTTGAATTCATGTTACTTGGCTTACTACCTTATCTTGGAAATGAGATTTTCATGCACGTATAGCTTCGATTTCATGAACCACGGTGACTAGTGACCGATTATGGTAGACTTAGGCACAATTCGGCTACCTAGAACTCATACCATTAACTTCGAGACGAAATAGAAAGGCCGACCTTGGTAGAGATTGGGATGACGCTTATGGCGTTTCTTTGACCTAACTAAAGCCAAATAGCTATCCCATGACATATTCCACAAGTAACCCCTCTAAGCCTTGGTAGGATGGTTAGACCCCCATCCGACACTTAGCCATTCGTTTTAGCCCGTAATTTCCCAACCTTGAGCCTTATTTGTGGTCTACATTCCATTGAACACCCTACGAGTTAAGCTTAATCTTTTCTTTTGATCACACTTGCTTAGGCAAGTGTGGGGTGGTAGAGTGGTGTGTATGTTGAGAGGAGTTGGTGTTTTTACGAGCTATTTCATGATATTGGAGGGTAGGAGCTCATTTTTATTTTATGTACGTGATGGCCTTTGACTCAAACCTAATAAAAATTCAAGTTCAAAATCATGAAAAAAAAAAAAAAAAAAAAAAAAAAAAAAAAAAAAAGAGTCAAAAAAAATGAAATCAATCAAAGAAAGCTTGAAAAGTCATGAAAGGAAAATAAAGGTTGAGTCAAAGAAAGCCAAATGAATGAGACTTTATTGATTTGTATGTGATGTTGGTGGTTTGGGATGAGATTTTAGTGATAGAAACATGAGTTCTTATACATTTTTGCCTCGTTACACTTGAGACATAGTGCGATATGGCATTTTATTTCTTGGATCATGTTTCGAGTTTCATTTTGAGCTAGAGAAGGGGAGAGCTAGCTACGTTATGTATTGATACACCCGGTGATTAAGCTTGCTCATTTTTATCTCTTTGTTGTTTATTCCCCAAATATTCCCTTCGGTTAGCCCCGTCCCTAGCCTAATGTTACAACCATGCAAGTCCTACTTGACCTTACTTAACCTCGGTTGACCTCGATTAGTGGAGATGCTAATGAAGTATGAGCCCATGGTGTAGTCGTATTAACCTGGCATCAATAATCCGAACCGGTGAGCCGTGGTAAATGTAGGAAAAGCTATTCACACACACACATCCCATTTGCTTGATAAGGTATGGTTAAGTTGCATTCATTTACTCTTTTACTTGTTGGTTATCTTTGATATGTGATTGTCTTGACCTACGCGTGTAACGTTGACTCTTTGGATTCTTTTAAAACGCTCATTTTGCTCGAGGGCGAGCAAATGCTAAGTGGGGGGTGGTTGATGAGAGTCAACTTTACTATGCTCCGGTGCATGTTTTAACCCCCATTTATGACACTTTTGGCTTGTATTGGGTAGTTTTAGACCATTTATAGGGAAAAACACATTGAGCAATCACTTTGAGGTGAACCGTCACATTGATGGAAAACCTCGGCATTTTACTATGTTTTTGACCCTTTTCGAGCCCTATTTATCTTGTGGGATTATGCTTGGTATTTTGGTTGCTATGGAAATGCAGGAAATAGGTGACTCGTGAGCCCGGAAGATGAGGCATGAGACTTAGAGTGATGAAACCGAAGCCCGGAAATGAAACGGATCAAATATAGTTGATGCTTTCGCCTTACATTGACTTTATCTGCAATTTTAGCTGTTTTGGAGACATTTTCTGGACTTTCAGTCTTCATGAAAGTTGTAGATATTTGAATGAGCTTTCCAACACAACTTAAATCACTCAAATCGGATCTCTACACGCAAAGATATTGCCAAATTACTGAATGCCTGTCAAAGCTGAATATTAACACAGAAGGAATGTGCGCACATTCAGAAAGGTGTGTGCACATTGGATGGACAGGTTGTATTGTGTGCGCACACCAGGCGGAATGTGCGCACATTAGGCCGTTTCAAGCATAATTTTTGGAGCATATATATATATCTTTTTGCACAGATTTTTCAGCATTGCTTCTCCCCCCAAGATCCCTAACTTGTAGATTAGGTCGACCCCTTCCCTTTTAGCCCCTTAAAACTCTTTCTTAGTTTAATTTTATTAGATTATACTTAATCTAGCTTAGATTCGTTCTTAAAACTCTTGGATTTTGATGTCTCTTGGATATTCTTCTTCCCCAAAGTGACACGGGTGTGTTGTTGAAGCTTGAAGAAACATCATCTCCTTCTTATTTTGGTAACTAATCTAGTTTCTTTTCTTGTTTTATGGCTTTAATCTTCTCTTTGATTGTTATTTCATACTTTGTGATGAGTAGCTAACCATTTCATAGTCAAACCATGTGAAGATTGAAGAACTCACCCTCTAATTGATGAAATTGGGAATGTGTAGTGTTTAATTGTTGTTATATTGATGAATTCATGTCTTAAAACTTGTTCTTAATGATTGAATTAGCTTGTACACCTAGTTCATGAACTCACACACCACTTTTATAAATGTATGTTGCGAAGAGGTGTGGGAAAAGAGGTTTTAAGATCGTTATTTACAATTAACTGAGTTGTTTAGATCAACTGGGTAACGAGGTTTGTCGGTGTAAATCGAGCGGCTCTAGTTCTTAATCTTGTTTTGGTCAGTTAAATCCTTAAAGGCAGACTGTTGAACCGGGCAAAGGGTACTAGGTTGTTGCATGGCGTCTAGTACTATCTTAGGAGTTTGCACCCATGAACGAGTCGATATAAGCATTAGGATGGTTGGTTGGTAGTTTCCATTCCCAAATAATCGATTAGAGGGGCGGAAGTATTCAATTGGATCATGATTTGGCTATGTCTCTTTCTCTCTTTCTCTCTCGTTTAAATATCATCTTAGCATAATCAAAACTTGAATGCACTTGATTAACCTAAACTAAGTATGAGAACGACTTTGGTATTCGATTGATTCCTCGTGGGATACGACCTTGCTCGCTACTATAGTGCATCCGACTCGGTACACTGCCGATTAAAGTTGGACTGTCACTATTTTGCCCATCAGTGAGGTGGTGGCTCATTGTCTAGATGGGCTACTGAGGTGGGAGGACCCGTAGAAGGCTGGGCTGAATCGGGTGAGCTAGCTTTTGGGGAGCCGAGGGCCGAGTGAGGGGACAAGCCCGAAGTGGGGGAGAGGGGTGGAGAATTTGGGAAATGGGCCGAGCTGTGGGCAGGTTCAGGAGACTTGATGGGCTGGGAATTATTTGATGGGGTAGCAATGGGAAGGGAAAGAAGTATTGTTTCTGGGGTATGGGAAATGGTTTGGGACGGTGGGGGATTGTAAGGAAAAATAGTTTCGTCAAAGACTACGTGGCGGGAAATAAATATGCATCCGGTAGAGAGATCGAGGCATTTGTACCCGCCATGTATATCGTTGTAGCCAAGAAAAATGCATTCCTTGGAACGAAAGTCCGTTTTCTGTCTATTGTACGGACGAAGGTATGGCCAACACGCACACCCAAAAACTTTTAAGTAATGATAATCCGGAATACGACCATAAACAGACTCATACGGACTTTTAAGTTCAAGATTTTAGTAGGCATGCGATTGATAAGGTAAACGGCCGTGGTAAAGGCGTCTTCCCAAAATGGAAGAGGCAAGTGAGAGTGGGCCAAGAGTGCCAAACTTGTTTCAACAATGTGTCTATGACGTCGTTCAACAGCCCCCATTTGTTCATGGGTATGTGCACAAGCAAGTTGGTGTGTAATACCAGTGCGAGTAAAGTAATCATTTAATTTTTGGAATTCACCCCCACGATCAGTCTGAATAGCTTTAATTTTAGTGGCAAAGAGACGTTCAACTAGTGCTTGAAAATTATAAAAAAAATACGCTCGACATCAGATTTTAATGTAATAGGGTAAAACCAAATGAATTTAGTGCAATCATCTAAAAAACAAACATAATATCGAGAGCCATAAATTGAAGCCTCGGCACAAGGCCCCCAAACATCTGAATATATCAAATCCAAAGGTTTACTAAAGTAAAGGAAGTGGAGGGTAAGGAGAGTCGATAGCAAGTTGACAGTCGGAACAAACATGAGAATGAGAATCACGGGGAGAGGGAATATTTATTTGACACAAAATAATATTACTAATTATGGGGGAGCAGTGGCCTAGACGACGATGCCAATGAGAAGTGGTAGCACGAGTAGCAAGGCGGGGGGGGGGCAAGAGTTTGAGTAAAGTGGTACAGTCCATCTTTGACATAGCCTCTAAGACGGACCTGGCCCGAGTAATCCTTCACAAGGAAATATGTAGAGTGAAATTCAAAATAAACATTGTTATCACGTGCAAAGTTTTGAACAGAGAGTAAGTTTTGTTGGAGGGAATGGGTGAGGAGTACATTACGAAGAATAAAAGAGTGCGAGGGAGTAGAAATATTAGAATCACCAACATGAGTAATAGCCATACCAGTACCATTGCTAGCACGGACGTTATCATCGCCAGAGTAAGGAGTAGAGAAGTTGTGCGGGTAAGGCGTCATGTGGTGAGTAGCACCGGTGTCGGGGAGCCAAGTGGTTTGATCGTAGGATGTGCCTGCAAAATTAGCCATAGGGGGCGGGGAGGGAAAGCAGGAGGGAAATTTTGTGGTGGGGGAACGAAATTTTGGTCAAAACGATACCAACACGAGTGAACCGTGTGACCGAACTTACCACACAATTGACATTGAGTAGAGGGGTTGGGGGGCTGTTGCTGGGTCGAGGACCATTTGAACGACCTCGGCCGCGACCCCGGAAATTGGAGCCACGACCTCGGTTATGGCTGGACCGATTGTTGTTGTGAGCAGTGGGCTAGGGCGTGGATGATGGAGGAACATGAAGTGGTGGCGTGATGGTAGCAGCAGCGGCGTTGTGAGAGATGCGAGCCTCCATAGTTAACAGCAACGAGAAAAGCTCTTCTGTGGTGAGATCCTGTCGAGCAGAGACCATAGCAACTAATGCATCATAGTCCTTTCCCAATCCGGCAAGAACATAGTTGACAATATCATCAGTTTGGAGAGGTTGACCGGCTAAGGCAAGTTCATCGGTGAGACGTTTGATGGTCATGAAATATTCAGTGGCTGTAGATGCTCCCTTGCGAGTAGTGGCGAGTTGAGAACGTAGGTGAATGATTTTAGCACGTGATTGAGATGCAAAGCAGCGTTCTATGGCGGACCAAATTTCAGCCGAGGTTTTTGCGTGGTAAACGTGGGTAAGAACTTCTTCGGAGAGAGACGATGTAATAGCACTTAATATCAAATTATCTTGTTTTGACCATTGTTTGAACGCTGGATTGGGTTGGCCATTAGTGGTGGCCGGCGGCGGAGCTATGCTACCATCAACGAAACCGTAAACTTCCTGCCCTTTAAGATATGGGACGATTTGGGCCTTCCAGATCGGATAATTCGTACGAGTTAATTTAATGAGATTGATGGAATTAGAGGAATTGAAGGAGGGGTAGAGGGTGGAAGAATAAGACGATTCAGTGCTGGTGGTTGGTGGTTTGAGAAGTAGTCGACATTTACTTTTGATGGTTTTAGTTTTTTTTTTTTTTTTTTTTGTTTTTTTTTTTTTGAAGGAGACGATAGAGAAGGGAGGAGGAAGAAGAAGGATACAGAAAAGAAGGGAAAAAAAAAAAAAAAAAAAAGAAGGAGATGGACCGAAAAGATCTATTCAGATGTAGGGTGGTTTCAACCTAAGGGCTCCGATATCATATTTAGCATTAATCAGAAACATATTTTCATTGATTTGGTAAAGGTTACATTGCTTGGCTTTATAGCCGGAAGTACTTAGTGAGCAAGGTAAAACATTATTACAGAATCAATCACAATTAAGATGGGAATCGGGCATGATTACAATGAATTAATTACAATTATTTTGTGGTGCTAACAATGTTGTATCCTTTCTTACTTACTTATCTCTAATTAAGTTATTGAATCCATCGCAAAACATTTACACATGTAAAATTCACTGGCAGTCCATTTGACATGTATATTTAGCTTGCATTCCTATTTTCGCAGTCAAATCATAGGTGAATGATGAGGTGATCCACCTTCTTTCTTTGTACTGTTATATTATTTTGTTTTCTCAATAAAAAATAATGAGCTGATACATTATAATGGCTGATACATTATACTTATACCGTGCAATTATGGTTAGTTATTATGCATGTTTAAATCATTGACAACGATAAAGTTTATTGATTGATATGAATCTTGTTAATCGATTATATTTATACTTCACAAAATAAGTGCCAAACTAATAATTTACACATATATTAAGCGATAAAATGACTTAAAATTATAGAATTATTTTTCTCTTTCTTTTGATAACTTTCGTTTCTCTTTTCTTTATCAACATTATTATATCTTTTTTCCCTTTCTTTCCTCTCAATTAAAGAGCATAAACAAGACGATTTCAGTATAACATAAACAAATGTTTCTTGATATCTTATACTCCCATTCCGAAATAACTGAGGCATATATATGTCAAAAAGATTTGTTTCAAAATAACTGAACCAGTTACATTTTCAATGTAACATTTATTGTGTTTTTCCTACATCTACACTTATTTATTAATGGTTTATTAAATCATTTTGACATTCAAATTAAAATATTAACCCATCATTATTAATATGTGTTTTTTTGATAACTGCCTCAATTATTTCGGAATGGGAGATTAATAACATTCATTTTGAAACAAAAATAACTCGCTAATTTATTTTGTGACGAATGGAATTTAACTTAAATAACCATACCATCTTAGTTATATACTACTACTACTAATATAGTAACCCTACAATCTTCCGTTTAATACTGCCTAAAAACTAGTCCTATAATTATGCTCTTGATCCTTGAACTTTGACAGCAAAATTGTTGGCGTTGATTATGAAACTAAATTTCCGCGTGTGGGATCTCGAGGACGTTGATTTTGGTCTCATTTTACTAGCATCATAAGCACTGGACCCGGGTGAAATGGACACAAAATAAACTAAATTAGGCAAATAGGATCTTATTTGGTTATAAGACAACAAATTAGATAGATAGACTCAAATACCCTTAATGAAGAGGAAAAAAAAAACAGGAAGAGACGCTGAATGTGTTATTTTTTATTTTTTGAAAAACACGCAGTGTTTTGTTTTTTTTTTTTCTTTTTTGGAGGGTTTTTTTTTTTTTTTTTTTTTTTTTTTTTTTTTTTGAGTAAATTTTCTAGAGGTTGTAACTTGAAAGTGTTATTTTTTTTGTTTTTTTTTTTCTGGACGGTGAAAATTTATTTTTTATTTTTTTCATTGACTACCATGATGCATTGACCACTATGATGATTTGACCACCCGATGCATTGACTACCGTGATGTAATGACCACACAGATGCATTTACCACCGCGATGCATTGACCACCGCGAGGAAGTGACAACGCGATGCAGTGGCCACCGCGATGCAATGACAACCGCGATGCATTGACCACCGCGATGCAGAGATCACCGCGATGAAGTGACACCGCGATACTCTAACAACCGTGATGCAGTGATCACCCCGATGGATTGACCACCGCGATGCAGTTACCACCCCCGATGCAGAGACACCACGATGCAGTGACCACCCCCGATACATAGACGCCGCGATGTAAAGACACCTCCAATGCAGTGACCATCACGACGCATTGACCACCTTCAATTTATTGTCCACCTCGATACAGTGGCCACCCCGATGCAGAGACACCGTGATGCAGTGACCACCTCCGATGCAGAGACACACCGCGATGCAGTGACCATCCCGATGCAAGGACACCGCGATGCAGTGACCACCACCGATACAGAGACACCGCAATGCAGTGACCACCCCCGATACAGAGACGCCGCGATGCAGAGACGCCTCGATGCAGAGACACATCCAATGCAATGACCATCGCGATGCATTGACCACCCTCAATCTATTGACCACCGCGATACAATGACCACCCCGATGCAGAGACACCGCGATGCAGTGACCACCCCCGATGCAGAGACACCACGATGTTATAACATTTGACGATGCAGAGACACCGCGAATAAGAGACACCGTGATGAAGTGACACCCGATGCAGAGACACCGCGATGCAGAGACACCGTGATGAAGAGACACCACGATGTCTCTTTTGCGTTAAAAAAAAAGGGGAAAAAAAAAAGAAGAAGAAGAAAGAAAAAAAGGATAGTTTTGTCTTGTTACATTTTGTGTCCTTATAAACAAATAAGATTCCTTATTGTCCCAAATGCCTATTAAGTAATCAAACTAGTCCTTATAAATAAATATTCATTATTACAATACATACATGATTATTAGGCGAAAAAAATAAAACAATCAAGTGAACATGTTTCATCATTTACTTATGAAATCAATGTACGTTGATGGTTAAACTCAAACCATTAATGGATCATCTTACCTAAATCAATGACAGTAAAATAGATGTTGCGACGATAAAATACTACATCCGTCCTAAAATATAAGTCATCATATTTTTTTTTTATTTGTTCTATAATATTCTTTTTTTGAAGAAAATGTATTTTATAATATAAGTCATTCTAAATCATCAATGCAATATTTATTACTCGTTTTTATATCTTATCTATAATTTATTATCAATCCAACCAATTCGCATTACTTCACAAATATTACATTAATGATAGTCAATGAGTATTTTAGATATTAACCATCAAATTTATGACATTCAATCACTTTCTTAATCTGTATGAAAACCTCTAAGATGATTTATATTTTGGGACGGATGGAGTAGATATCGTGACTATACAGGTAGTGCATGAATAATTTTGCAAATGAAAACATGACATGCCTTGTCAAAAAATTAATAAATAAATAACATGCCCATTATTGGAAAATACTTGTGTGGTGTAGAGATTTTGAGCTAATGTGACGGCTGAAACGATCAGAACCACACAGTTTAAGTGCAGAATGAAATCGTGTGATGTGTAGTGTGCGACAGCGTGTATCCGCACGTAGGTACACACTACACAAAAACTTCCCCCCATTATTAGTATAAGTTGACTGATTAATGGAAGAATGAAAAGGTAAAGTCAAGTTTTTGAAATATACTAGTACTACATTCGTCTTAAATAATAGTCGATCTGTAATATTCAGATTTTCGGAAAATAACGGCAGAAGTGTCATTTTGCGAAAACGAAATATTATTATTTCTTTTCTTTTATTGGAGTTAAGTTATTAGATAAATAAATATAATATATATATATATATATATATATATAGAAATTTGTATATATATATTTAAGGAAAAATTCTGATTTAAGGGCAATTAAGGAAAAAGGAAAATAATTGGGAATATGTATTTAAGGAAAAATACACTCAGTTGTTCCCATAACCTAAAATACTAACCAGAAGTTGTTTCTACGTTCCTTACCACGTTGGAGAGGAGAAGAAAAGTCAAGGAGAGTTCTTTAAAATTCTAAAGTGTTACCGAATTGTTTTCAGATCAAAGTAGAGATTTGGAATCTTCGTGAGGAAAACATCGTTTTGAGATCAAGCTCTTGGGAGTGCTGCAGTCTTTTCGAGATTTTGTATTTGGAATTTGCTAGCAAACACGTAAGAGACTCTTCCTATGATTTTGATTATGGTTTATAGGGTTTAGATCAATGTTTTAAGACGTTTAGATGCTAGAAAACCGTGTCTTTTCTTTGATTAAGGATCATAGATGTTATGGTTTGATAAAGATATGTTTTTCTGAGTTTAATTCGATCTTAATTGTGTTGAAAACGGATTGGAAATCGTTAAGTGGCTGAAATTCGAGTTTAGGGTTTTAAGGCAGAATGCGCACGCATTCAATGGAATGCGCATCCTGTTCGGTAAAAACTCGTTTTAAATTTATAATTACCGGAACACCCCAAGTGCAAGGCTCGTAGTAAAGGTGTTACCGGGTCGTCCTAAGGGAATCGAACGTCTATCGGATTGAGTACAGTTATTGTATCGATTATGTCACAAATTATTATCTAAAACTAAGGTATATATTAATTATAATCTAGAAACTATGACTAGAAACAGAAAATAGCAGAAAATAGAACAAAAACGACACTGGATGGGCGTTCACTGTTGTGGACGGGCGTCCAATAACGTTCTGGAAACAGAAAATATGCAGAAAACAGCAGGTAAAAACTAGGGTTTTAAAAATAACTAAACTTAGTAACAAAAGTTGATATGAACGAATCGGTTTATCAAATAATTAAAAGAACGGCAAGGCAACGAGAATCCACCAATCAACCAACCAACCCCAACTAGATTGCGCGCTAAAGATACGATTTTTAGTAATGATCAAATCACGAATTCGATTAAATCTCTTTAATCAATTTCTAGGGTTTCGTTTTCTTTCACAAGCAAAACTAAACTAGCATGCATAACACGATCATGAGATTGTCTCCAATACTCTACTCAACTAATCATGAACAATCTCTTGAATCACAATTAATTGCATCAATTGAAAAGATCAAAGCTTGAACAATATTCTCATATAAATTCAATCAAAAAGATAGTTTCATCGATCTCTCGATTCAAATAAAACATAAACAATATAACAATATCCAATTGATGAAAAATCATAAATTTAACTCACTAAGATATAGCTAAAAATCCTCTAGTTGGTGTGGTTGTTGATTGGTTTCCTCCGTTGTCCCACCGCGATATGCTTAGCCAACAATCATGTTGGTGATCATGATTGTTGGGATGGAAGAGTTCATCTTTGAGTTTGCTCTTTTGGATATGCGGCTGCTAGGGTTTTGAATGAATGAATAATGCGTATGATCCCTTTTTAGGGTTTGGGGCGCTGCTGCTTTTATAGGAAACTAGGTCGGTTCTGCTAAGTCGGCCGAAGGACGCCCGTCCGGTTTGTTGGACGCCCATCCAAGGATCTTGACTTTGTTCCAGACGTCCGTCCATGCTGCGTCCAAACTCTCTGTATCAAATTTCCTCTCCTGGACGCTCGTCCATATATTCGACGCCCGTCCACCTCGGGACCTTTCTTCTTTGAATCGAATAAGCCTTCGGACGCCCGTCCGGTTCTTTAAACGCCCGTCCACCGGACGGATGCAATGGACGCCGCCCGGCCATGTAAACCTTCATGCCAATCTCAAACTTGCATCTTTCTCCTTCATTTAATCTTCAATCAAACACCGTTCTAGCTCCTTTCACAACATGCAAGCATACCTACAAGGCGATAGAAACGAGCAAAGTGTAAAATCGTACATAAATAGATAAAAACCACATAAATAGCTCGATTTTCACACTTTAATAAATTCTAAACCCATTCTTCCAATTTATCCTTTTAGCAAGTGATTTTCTATAAAAAAAACACTAAAACACGGAAGATATTGTTACGGAATAACTCCATTTGGAAGGGTGACGTACCCATAGGGGTCTTAAACGCAGTGCGATAAGCCCAAAGTGCGTCATCCAACTTCAGACTCCAGTTGGATCTATTGGAATTCACGCTTTCTCCAAAATCCGCTTTAGACTTCGTTGCTCACCTCGACTTGGCCACCGGTTTGGGGGTGGTATGGTGTACCAATTCTATGCTTGACACCATAGCTCTCAAGAATTTTATCCAGTGGTGCATTACAGAAATGCGAACCTTCATCACTGATAAGGGCTCTAGGACAGCCAAATCTAGTAAAGATATTCTTTTGCAAGAATTTCTTTACAACTTTGTGTTTTATTGGTTTGGGTGGCTATGGCCTCTACCCACTTGGAAACATAGTCCACACAGACCAGAATATATTTGTTAGAGCATGATGATGGGAACGGTCCCATAAAATCAATGCCCCAGACGTCAAAAACTTCACATTCCAAGATAGGCCTCAAAGGCATCTCCATCCCTATTACTGAGTCTCCCTACTCTTTGGCATCTATCACAGCCTTTGCAAAAGGCTTCAACATCTTTAAACAAAGTAGGCCAGTAAAAACCAGCTTGAAGGATTTTTGTGACTGTCTTAGGTGCGCCGTAGTGCCCACCAGCGGGACCACTATGACATTGCTCCAAGATATCCTATTGTTCATGCTCCGGAACGCACCTTCTAAGCAACCCATCCTTGCGGACTTTAAACGATATGGATCCTCCCATACGAGATACTTTAAGTCGCTGAAAATTTTCTTCTTTTCCCGATACGTCATCTCTTCTAAATGCCCACTTGCTAAATAGTTGACGTAATCAGCGTACCACGGCCTAACTGTATCAAGCTTCATCAATTGCTCAGTAGGGAAATCGATGCCTATTTCCTTGTGATTTTCGCCACCCTCATTTACTAGGCGAGACAGGTGATCAGCCACAATATTTTCACTACCCTTCATATCTTTGATCTCCAGGTCAAACTCTTGCAAAATTAGAATCCATCCGAGTAACCTTGGTTTTGCATCCGCTTTTTCCATAAGGTAGCGTAGGTGCATGGTCCGTCCAAACCACAACTTGAGACCCTAGAAGGTAACTTCTAAACTTGTCGATAGCAAAAACGACGGCTAAGAATTCCTTCTCGCCGTGGTGTAATTGCATTGAGCCGGGTTCAAGGTGCGGCTCGCATAGTAAATGGGCCTGAACTTTTTATCAATTCTATGGCCTAAAACTGCACCCACTGCGTAGTTAGAGGCATCGCACATTAATTCAAAAGTCTTAGTCCAGTCAGGTGCGATTAAGATAGGGGCACTTATGAGCTTATCCTTTAGGCAATTGAAAGCTTCCTTGCATTTCTCATCAAACAAGAACTCAACATCATCTTTCAGAAGGTTAGATAAGGGCTTGGCGATGGTGGAAAAGTCCCGAATAAACCGCCCGTAGAAGCCAACATGACCTAGAAAACCTCGTACCTCTTTCATCGTTTTCGGGTACGCCATCTTTTCAAAGGCCTCTACTTTAGCCTTATCAACTCCGAATACCGATCGGACACCTTGTGTCCCAGAACAATCCCTTCATCTACTAGAAAATTGCATTTCTCCCAGTTAAGCACTAAATTCTTTTCAACACAGCCTTGAAGTACCATATCTAGATTTTCCAAGATCTCATCAAAGCTATCACCATAGACTGAGAAGTCATCCATGAAGACTTCCATACATTTCTCCACAAGTCCATCGAAAATGGCCAACATGCACCGTTGAAATATTGCTGGTGCATTGCATAACCCGAAAGGCATTCTGCGAAAAGCAAAAGTGTCTGATAGACACGTAAACGTAGTCTTCTCCTGGTCATTAGGGTCGATGGCTATCTGGAAGTAACTAGAATATCCATCGAGGAAACAATAATACTTATGACCACTCAGTCTTTCAAGAAGCTGGTCAATGAAAGGTAAGGGGAAATGGTCTTTGGCGGTGACTTCATTCAATCTGCGATAGTCAATGCAGACCCTGTAGCCAGTCACAAGGCGTAAAGCTACTTCTTCCCCATTTTCATTCTTTTCCACGGTAATACCTCCCTTCTTTGGCACAAGTTGGGTGGGGCTAACCCACTCACTGTCGGCGATTGCATAGATGATTCCCATATCTAACCATTTTATGACTTCTTTCTTGACAACCTCTTGCATGTGCGGATTCAGCCTTCGCTGAGGTTGTCTGACTTTCTTAGCTCCTTCCTCCGTTCGGATTTTATGCATGCACACATCGGGGCTGATTCCTCGGATATCACCCACTTGCCATCCGAACGCGAGGATGTTCTTTTCAAGCACTTTTACCAGCAGTGCTTCTTGCTCGGGCTCGAGTTTTGAAGAGATGATCAAGGGTAACTTATCACCATCCTTAAGAAAAATGTACTTAAGGTGTTGCGGAAGCGGTTTAAGCTCCAAGTCAGTAGGTGGTTGCTCAATACTGGATTTTAAGGGGCCACATTTTTCCTTACAGGCTTGAGGTGGTTGACTGAAGAATACCTCATCTTCCCGAGGTATAACCCCAGAAAGGTACTGGATCACATCATCCATAGGGATCCTTCTGTCAGCACCCGCTTTCTCCTTCTTATGCTTGATCATCTTTCTCAACTCTTCTTCTTCTAGCTCCTCTCGCTAGCCGTTCCCAATCATCAACCTCCCAATGAGTAATCTCTCTCCAGAAATCCACTTCATCCCAACTACCCATCAGGGCTTCCTCTTCTACAGGGTTAAAGTCTTCCTGATGCAGCTCTTTGAAATCATCGTTCATTGCTGGGAATCTCTATGTTTCTTGTTCATTGACAGGCTCAGTGTGAGCAAGTTGTGAAGATGGTCCACAGTCAGCTTGATCTTTAATGTTTATAACTTCGAAAACACCTATCTCTGTTAGCTCTACCGCTTCTTCAGAGTTGGCATCTTCTTCGTCCTCATAAATTGCTTCAACGAACGAGATTTCTTCAATCAAGGTTTCCACAGGACTTTTCCCTCGTGTGAAGGTAACGGATGTATCATCGACTCTAAGCGTAATCCGACCCTTACGAAATCGATGAGGGCGGCGAGGTGTCCAAAAAGGTCCGGCCTAGAATTAGGGGCATCTCTTTGTCGTGTGGATAGTCTAAGATAACCCGGTCGGTAGGGAAAACCAAATGTTCAACACGGAGAAGAACATTAGCAACACAACCGGCCGCCGAACGGCTAGATCGGTCTACCATCCGAAGAGAAATAGGCGTTCCCGCATTCTTTTATCTAAACCGAGCTTTTTGCGGACGTTCAATGGCATCACATTTATGGAGGCCCCTGAGTCACATAATACGTTTTGGAACATGTGGCCTTCAATCTCACAAGAGATTGAAGGTCTCCCGGGGTCACCTCGCTTAGTAGCGACTTTTTGTGAAACCATAGAGCAATCTTCTCTTAAAACTTCTTCTGCCATCCCTTGAAGCTTCTTCTTGCTTCCACAAACTTCCTTAAGATACTTAGAGCACTTGGGCCTTTCGGTCAATACCTCGGCTAGGGGTATACTCACTTTGGTATCTCTAAGCATCCTCCTCACACCGTCATATTGTCCGTCATGACCGAGGGTATTCTCTTTCTTCTTCGGTGGATAAGGAAGGGCTTTATCATTGTTAATGGCTTGATTTTTTATGGCTTCGTCTTCCTTATCCTTCCATCGACAAACTTTTCCTCCCTCTTCTTTTTCAGGGGTACAGCCACCTGACTTTTCCTCATTTCTCTATCAGAATCATTTTCATCACCCGAAGAATCATCATTAAGCTCCTCCTCACTGTTGCTTTCTTCGGTATTTAACTTCTGATTGCCCCCTCCTGAACTTATGGCGCCAGGAGGGGCTACTCGTTTCCCAACATCTTTCCGGGTCCCGCCTGCTTACCACTTCTTAGAGTGACCTCATTCAGCTCTTCGTTCCCATAATCCCATTGAGGTGTGATGGCAGTGCAAACATTGATATCTGCTTTAGGATTTCTTTCGGTATAACTTGGAAGTTTACCATGGGGTCTGTTTGCTTGTTGGTCTGCCATCTGACCAACCTGTCTCTCTATTGCCTTGACACTAGTAGCCAGGGTCTTCACCATGTCTACTAGCTCATCAAACTTATGTTGAGGAACACACGAGGTGGTTTGGTTATGAGGTTGGTTTTGATTCCAACCACCTTGAGGTCTTTGGGAGTTAAGATTTTGAGATTGATTAACCATCCCAGGAAGTGGTCTTTGATAACTCGAGTTGAAAGAAGGTTTTGAATTGGATGGGCCAGGTGGTGCATTGGCTTGATTAAAATTGGGTCGTTGAAATCCGGAATGATTCTGGTCCTGATTGATGTTTCTGAAGGTTTGGTTATGATTCTCCATTAAATTCACTTCCTCATTCATCTCATTTCCCGCCTGCATTCCCAGGTAGTTTACATCTGATGGTCCTCTTTGCTGCTGCATTTGTAAATCGGCTAGCCGCTTGCTCATCACTTCCATTTGAGCAACTAGCATCTTGGTCTCGAATTGCTCGCGGCGATTCCTTCTTATTCCCACTAACATTGGTCTTCTTCGGAGTTGACCACATGTTATTCTTTGCTATAGTTTCGGCTACCCCGTAAGCGCATCATCACCTCCCCTGTGAAGGATCCATGAGCGAGTTGAATCAAGGAAGTCTCTTTGGTTGAGAGACACCTCTCGTAGAATAACTCTAGTAGCTCATGTCTACCGTATCCATGGTTGGGGCACTTCCTCATCAACGATTTAGTCTCTCCCATGCTTTCCCCACACTCTCACCATCAAGTTGTTCAAATGTGGCTATCTCCCTTTTCATGTCCATGATTGTCCCGGAGTGAGACAAACTTCGAGCAAAGGCTCTTTTGACATCATTCCGGGTACGGAGAGAATGATGGGCTAAAGATTTGAACCAACGGTTTGCTTCACCCTTTAGAGCAAACGGGAAGAGTTTTAACTTGACAATCTCGGAATCAACACCAGGATAGTGGCACGCTTCGCGATTTGAACGAAGGTGGACAAGAAGTCATGAGGATCTTCGTCGGCGGTGCCATGAAAAGAACTATTCTCGGACCGGTCCTACCACTCCATTTTTCGGATCGAAGTTCACTTGCCCCATGTCCGGAGGGCGAATATGTCTATGCCCTTCCGGAAGTCTTGGTCAAGATAGGGAGCATAGGGGTCTTGATTTAATTGGTTTAGTCGGCTCGACGGAACCGTTGAAATTGATTATTTATCCCGGCTTGTTGATTCTGTTGTTGTTGTATTGCCTGCATCTGTTGAAGGATCAGATTCATTTGGGCTTGAGGATCTGGATTTGGAACTTTGTTAGCCATAATGTCCGGATTAGGGAAGAGCTTTCTCCCGATAATAGATCGCTCGGGTTCGGGATTAAAGGTAAGAGGTCCTTCTTACTCCTGGTTTGCATAAACCGGAAGAGCAGAACAGGAAGAAATCAACCTTAGGGTTGATGAGAACGAATGTAGAGAAAATTAGAGGGTTTAGAGGTTTAGAAAGAGAGAAGAGAGAAGGAGGGAGGTGACAATTTAAGAGATTGAACCGGCGTTCAGTATGAATGAACACTGGTTCAGGGGAAATTCTAGAAGTGGACGCTCGTTCAGGTCACTGAACTAGCGTTCAGAAGACAAATTGGGGGGCAGACGGGCGTTCAAATTCTGGACGCCCGTTCAGAAGGTTTCTTTTTATTTTTATTTTTTTTTAATTTTTTTTTAATTTAGAAAAGATATAGAAACAGAAACAGGAAAAGAAACCTACCTACGAAAAACTTAAAACAGGAAAAACACTAAGACGGTGAAAAAGAACGTGTTGAAATCTTCTAGGGCTAAAATGGAAGGGAAAACAGCAGATTTTGACCTCGAAAACGGTGTTGAATGGCCGAAGGCCGTTCACCACGTCATCGGCGTCGGAACGAGCTTTCCGAATTGGGGTCATGCGCGCCAAACGGACACTCGAGCCGAAAGTTATGGCCAAAATACTGCCGACACAGAAAACTGCACTACGAAGAATCCGACAACCGTTACCGATTCCCCGGCAACGGCGCCAAAAACTTGTTCGGTAAAAACTCGTTTTAAATTTATAATTACCGGAACACCCCAAGTGCAAGGCTCGTAGTAAAGGTGTTACCGGGTCGTCCTAAGGGAATCGAACGTCTATCGGATTGAGTACGCTTATTGTATCGATTATGTCACAAATTATTATCTAAAACTAAGGTATATATTAATTATAATCTAGAAACTATGACTAGAAACAGAAAATAGCAGAAAATAGAACAAAAACGACACTGGACGGGCGTTCACTGTTGTGGACGGGCGTCCAATAACGTCCTGGAAACAGAAAATATGCAGAAAACGGCAGGTAAAAACTAGGGTTTTAAAAATAACTAAACTTAGCAACAAAAGTTGATATGAACGAATCGGTTTATCAAATAATTAAAAGAACGGCAAGGCAACGAGAATCCACCAATCAACCAACCAACCCCAACTAGATTGCGCGCTAAAGATACGATTTTTAGTAATGATCAAATCACGAATTCGATTAAATCTCTTTAATCAATTTCTAGGGTTTCGTTTTCTTTCACAAGCAAAACTAAACTAGCATGCATAACACGATCATGAGATTGTCTCCAATACTCTACTCAACTAATCATGAACAATCTCTTGAATCACAATTAATTGCATCAATTGAAAAGATCAAAGCTTGAACAATATTCTCATATAAATTCAATCAAAAAGATAGTTTCATCGATCTCTCGATTCAAATAAAACATAAACAATATAACAATATCCAATTGATGAAAAATCATAAATTTAACTCACTAAGATATAGCTAAAAATCCTCTAGTTGGTGTGGTTGTTGATTGGTTTCCTCCGTTGTCCCACCGCGATATGCTTAGCCAACAATCATGTTGGTGATCATGATTGTTGGGATGGAAGAGTTCATCTTTGAGTTTGCTCTTTTGGATATGCGGCTGCTAGGGTTTTGAATGAATGAATAATGCGTATGATCCCTTTTTAGGGTTTGGGGCGCTGCTGCTTTTATAGGAAACTAGGTCGGTTCTGCTAAGTCGGCCGAAGGACGCCCGTCCGGTTTGTTGGACGGGCGTCCGGTTTGTTGGACGCCCGTCCAAGGATCTTGACTTTGTTCCAGACGTCCGTCCATGCTGCGTCCAAACTCTCTGTATCAAATTTCCTCTCCTGGACGCTCGTCCATATATTCAGACGCCCGTCCACCTGGGACCTTTCTTCTTTGAATCGAATAAGCCTCTGGACGCCCGTCTGGTTCTTTAAACGCCCGTCCACTGGACGGATGCAATGGACGCCAGTTCAGCCATGTAAACCTTCATGCCAATCTCAAACTTGCATCTTTCTCCTTCCTTTAATCTTCAATCAAACACCGTTCTAGCTCCTTTCACAACATGCAAGCATACCTACAATGCGATAGAAACGAGCAAAGTGTAAAATCGTACATAAATAGATAAAAACCACATAAATAGCTCGATTTTCACACTTTAATAAATTCTAAACCCATTCTTCCAATTTATCCTTTTAGCAAGTGATTTTCTATAAAAAAACACTAAAACACGGAAGATATTGTTACGGAATAACTCGATATAAACCACAAATTAGTCGTAAACACATGCATTCCTTTATCAGGTTGCAAGGTTTTAGTTTCTGTATGTCGAATGCGCACGCATTCGTGATTTAGGATGTAAGAGTTTCTTTGTAGCAGGTCGAATGCGCACGCATTCATGGTTCAGGTTGGTTCAGGATGCTCACTGTTCGTGCAATGCACACGTATTGGCTGGACAGAAACTTTCAGCTATTTTCTGGTCAGTGAATGCGCACGCATTCCAACCAATACGCACGCATTGGACCCAGTTTTGGGAAAAATAATGTTTAAGTTATGTGTTGAGTTCTAAACCTTGATTTATGATCTAATAACATTGTATAAACATGAACAAGCCTGGATTGAGCTTCTGATTCGTTCATTTTCGGCACCGAATGTACTCTTAAAGGGAGTTGAAGTTCGGATCCGTCGGAAGAGCATTAGAGGCTTGTGCTTTGATGAATTAGTATTCATCAATATCTGTGTAATTGTTAGGTCTTTTCTAAGTCTAATGGTCTAGGAAGAAAGTAGTATGCGTGAGGGAGATTATTTGAAAACACTTAGGTGGTTAGTTAACCATTTAATAAATACGTAATTGATTAGTAAAAGATTAAACATCATGTCATTCTTGGATAGACACCAGACAATATCGCGATGTGTGTGCTTTCCTGAAGGTGGATAACTCCATGGGTTTACAAGACCCTAAGTATGGAGGGACTTCACTGAAACGTGTGCACCCTCGGGCTTTCCTCCTTGGTTATTGGTGTGATCCACCAATATGTTGCAAGGTATATCCCCTAACCGGATGTGCGTAGTGCCCTTGAGTGCGGATGTAACATAGATAGGCTAAGTTAGAAACGTTTAGTCATAACATGTTGATGGACATGAAGTGAACCCTAGATTGAGTCGGTCACATAAAGATAACTAAATAAATAAATATCTTTTCTTTATAAATCTTATTTGAAATCATAGCTTCTCTCTTTTATTAACTACGTTGTACTTACCTCAAATGCATGTTTTCTTTGTGTTTGAGGGTGAGAAAATGAACAGGTTGATCAAGTTTTCAAGGAGGATTTCGATGACGACGTTTGAAGACGCCTCATTGGAGCTTTATATTTTACTTTTCTTTCATATGACCATTTAGACGATACTTCTTTTGGTTCTTTTGGAGTGGGTTTTTGGTCCTTTGAGACTTGTAGTTTATCTCTTTTATTTTGAGAATGTCGTACATTTGGATTTCGTATTTTCTTTGAATGTAATAAATGTTATATTTCCATCTTTAGTTTGTATTTCTATTTGGATGTTGGAAAAATAAATTATACCCGAGTCTTTTGCTTCCGTTTGCTTAACTCGATACGACGTAGTAGAGGCTTACGTATAAAGTGGAATTTATTTTATTTTATACGTGCCGAATGTTCCTTTTCCGGATAAGGACTCGGTGTCCGGGAACGGAGTGTTACACGATCACTTTAAAAAATTTGTACATATTAAATAAATGGAGAAATGTAACTAATTTTAGATGATAAATTCAAATTTACTTGTTGAATAACATTAATAAGATGAATGTAAAATTTGAAAAATTATTCAATAAATATTAAATTACGCGTGATGGAAAAAATGTAATAAATATTTTCTTGGTATTCTAAATTAACTAATATTATGAGACAAATTATTTCTTAAGGTGACTATTATTTAGGGACTAAGGTGACTACTCCCTCCATTGCTATTTAACTGTCGCAACTGCCAAAAGGCGGGAACTCAAAAGAATTTAATTGAATTTCACCCCTTATTTTAGGAGTTAATATTTTGACTTTAATTTCAAATGACAATAGCAACCATTGAATATAATTAATGCAATGCTTATTTTCACTCTCTAATGCCTTATAAATAATGATGGATTTAAAAAAAAATACAATAAATAGTGGTTTGAAAATGTAACTATGATAAATAAATTAAAACATATATTTTTCAAAATTACGGCAATTAAATAGAAACAGAGGTACTCCCTCCGTTTTATTTATCCGTCGCAGAGAGAAGAATCACACAGATTAAAAAAGTAATTAATATGTCTAAAATATAGTATTGAAAATGTATTTTTTTATTGGTGATGTAAATACTTTGTTGGTAGAGGAGTTTTTACTATTCGAAATGCATTTTTTTTATTGGAAATGTAAATAATTTATTGGTAAAAGAGAAAAACAATAATAAATGATGAATTGAAAATGTAAAATGATAGATAAATAAAAACAGAACAAATTCAGAAATATGACAGCTAAAAAAAACGGAGAGAGTAGTATTAACTTGCTAATACGGTACTAAAATGCACTAATTTTAGAACTAATGAATATTGAATTGATGGCCTTTGGTACTCCCTTCGTTCCTAACTATATGTCGTGTTTGAGAAAAACATACAGATTAAGAAAATAAATATTCAAAAAAAAAAATCTTTAAAAGAGAGGGAGTGGTGTAATAAATATGAAAGATTGATTGGTTGAATGAGTTTAGAAAGTTGAAAAGTAATATTCAAAAACAGAAAGAGTATTAAAATATATATTAAAAATATAACAACGATATATAAAAAGAAAATTTTGATTTTAACAATTACGACATATAATTAAATAGAAGTAGTTTGTTTTAGTTGTGCTCCCATTCCAAAGCACTTTTGATCAAATGATAATGTTTCATTTCCATGTGCCAATTCCCCTTTCTCTTTTCCGCCCGACAAGGAATTATATGTCTTTACTAGTTTATGTCATCTTATCATGGATATTTTGTTTTTAAAGCATCATGGATTTATTTATTGTCGAGAGGAGTCAAATTGAGAAGATAGGAAATATTGGACTCTAGTGCCAAACGGGCGTCCCGATGTAATTTTAGGCCCTAAGCCAAAAAGAAAATTGAGACCTTCATACGCTTACAATAGGAATAAGTATATATAGAAACTAAAAATATTATAATTTTTTAATTAGGAAAAGTGAATAATATTTTTATCATATTGAGCGTGGGGACTACAATCGAATTCTTGCTCCCATTAGGAGGTGAAATTGTCTATATACTAGGCGAACCTAATAAACTTAAAAATATTGCAAGAGAAAATTTGAAATTTTTTTTTGTCACTATAATTGTTAGAAAAAAATATCATCCTGGCTCAAACGCACATACATGTTGTATATGGATGGATCGATGGAGTGTATAAAATTTTCAATTGGGGTGAAATGAAAAATACGTATGTGAGTAATTAATAATGAGGTAGAATTTATGCCCGTAGAAAATATATTTGAGTTATAAAAAAAGTATTCGTTCCTAAATTTGCACATGAATGACACTATTGCATTAACTAAGCGGTAGTGATATGGTCACTACAAACTAATAATGTTACTAGACACTTTATCACCAACGGTTATAGTGGACTAAGATCAATCAATAAGTCATACGCAATAATAAATTTTAATAGAATGCGTGACATATATAGTGACCCAATATGTAATTGATAAACCATTTACGGTAGGTAAAGATGATGTACGTTATATACTACTAACTACGTAGATTGGGGGCCCTAAAATATGCATTTCGGAGAGGCTCTAGGCGATGGCCCAGTATGCCTCCAGCAAGGGACGGGCCTGGCGCAAAATGACACCAATCCTACAAAATTAGCTACTTTAGAACACATATAGTAGATGTTGGAAGTACACTCGTACTAAATACTCTGTTTAGAGAGCATTTGTATCAGATACTCTTAACGAACTCTTTATTTTACAATTTATAATATGTATTTTTTTAGTTTACAGAATATCTATCCAATATTAAATACATCAGATTCTCTATTTTCTTGCACTAGCAGACGTTTTAGCGGAAGAAATGCGGACATCATTGTTTCTGTAAGTCCTAAAAATCCTGTGCCAATAGCGGCCCAACTTATCTGGGGAGGGCCCAATCTGTTAGTTACGGGCCAGACGGCCCACAACGTAGTCAACACAGCCACAAAATGCCCATGGTGGTACAAGATGTGATAACACCGCGGGAAATACTTGTGTGGTGCAATATAAATCACACAGTTTCATTCTGTATTTAAACTGCGTAATTAATTCTGATAGTTTTACCCGTCATTTCACCTCAAAATTCACTATCTACACAAGTATTTCCCTGATGATGCACATACCTCCCTGCAACAATGATTGACAGGACTGAAAATATGGCCATTGAAAGGGAAAAGCATATAAAATACGTAGCTTATGAATTTGCAGGAGGATATTTAAGTTTTGGTGTACATTTATATTCAAGTGATCATCATCAATTCATGGTTATTCCACTCGCAGGGGAAATGAAAGCTGATTTGCATTTAAAAAAAAAAAATGTTTGTCTATCATCAATGTCGTCCCATTCCATCAATTCCTGTTATCAGCTCCTTATGTTTTTTTAAGGATCTTGTAATACTTTCCCTAGTACGGAGTATTATATAAGGTCCTCACCGCCGTCACCACACATAGCTGCTGATAATGCCACCGCCTCCGGTGGAAATATGGCCATTTGGAGAGAGGATTAATTGAAGAATTAAGGTTATCAAGTGGCAGGAAACCTTCAGCCGATTGTCCATACTCTACGCTAAAGGAAAATGATATTTGCACTAGACAATATGTGCACTACATATTTACTGGCCATTGATGTAGACATTGATTAAATCCATTAGTATGTGCACTACACATTCGCTAGCCATTGATGTATAGCCACTCATTATATTTGGTGTGCAAATAATGTACTCACAGTGACACTACCACATATTTCACACACCACTTTTGCGGTAACACCTTATGTACTCACAGAGACACTAGCACATATTTCACAGTAACATATAATATATGTACCCGCATTGACACTTCACACACCACTTTTATAGTGACTCTGTGCAGTAACATTTAATGTATGCAGCGACACCGCCATATTTTTTAGGGATGGTAGTTAAGGAATGTTAATGACAACAACTTTCCCCTATTACGGAGCATCTTTTTCAACGATGACTGGGATCTTTATATTCAGTATTGTATACCTCTACAACAAGTAGATGTTGTGGTTTTCCTTGGGAGTAATATTGTTCTACCCAGGACAATGCATTTACTATCATATCCCTATCTTTGTAGATGATACAACAAGTAGATGTTGTGGTTTTCCTTGGGAGTAATATTGTTCTACCCAGGACAATGCATTTACTATCATATCCCTATCTTTGTAGATGTTGTGGCTTTCTTTGAGAGTAATATCATGGCTTTCCTTGGGAGTAATATTGTTCTACCCAAGACAATGCATTTACTATCCTATCCCTATCTATCCACCTCTCGTTGGTGGCTTGCAGCAGTTAGAAAGGTAAGGGAACTAAGAGGGGCTATGGACTTACACAAAAGTCGAAGTGTTTTACTGTTTATTCGTAGCTAAACTAAACTGTATTGTATTTTTTTCGGAGTTTTGAAACAAGAAAGAGAGAGGTTCTTTTTAAATTAAAATCATTGATGAACTCACCGGCACTGATTACTCGGAAAAGAAAAAGAACACCTTGTCTTAACCTATTAATCAGAAATTCTGATTCGTATTCCTCCTCCAATTACCATAACTTTCTACCATACTTTTCTTGTCCCAACAAAAATCATGTGCATAAATTCACCATGGAAAATATACTACATCTGTCCCATAAAAAATATCCATATTTAAAATAAAAAAAATTGTCACTTTATAATTCAATGCATCATTTAATTTTTTTTTTCTCCAAAATTACCCTTAGTCCAACATTTCTTTATTGCACTCACACTACAAGAAAAGTAGGCTATTATGTTAATTGCTTCACTAGAGGATCTAATAAAACATATAAAACAATGGGCACAACAAATCTCTCCAGAAATCCCAATTCAACATCGACCACCTTCTCTTCATCATCCGATGCAACTGCAACTTTAATTGGTACATCAGCATCAGCATCAGCATCAGCAGCTTTAATTGGTATTGGTATTGGTATTGCATCTTCATAGCTTTTATTCAGATAATACAACCAATGCATTCCAGATCCAGGCACTTTGTCGACATTAAAGAGCTAAAATTATAATGAAAAAAGGAAAACACCACATAAATTTAAATAAACATTGTGATTTCAATTTTGAACAAAGGTGAATTAGATGATTCAATTCAATTTGAATCAAATCATGTCTATTCGGACAAATTAATGATTCACATTTCACATCGCAATTTTATTCGCGTAAATGCTTTATTCACTTTGTGTAAGAGTTAGATGCCACTGAATTCAAAAGCATCAAAATCCTTTAGGCAAATAAGAGCAAATGCTAAACATTTCAAGGGTGGTAGAGATCTTTTGTGATAAATATTAAACACTCTTTCACTAAACTTAAAATGTAAAGACTCACATTTAAACGAGTAAAATGAAGTAGAAAAAATTGTTCTATCATACCATTCTTTTTGGTGGAAAATGAATTATTTGGTGTCCGTTTTGCCCTTTAAACTTATCGTTCTAGTTAGACCTAATGATTAACCCAATTTTCTAATATTATTATTTCTCAACATTTTATCAAGGTACATTTTATTTCGCTTTTTCATTGTGAGATAATACATCCACCCCTATCTAGAAAGAGTAATGACACGGACAAAACGGTTTTACCACAACGATGATCTACACAATTGATCATAATGTATCTAAATTGATCATGATGATGTAACTCTAGAAATTGTGTCCTCATCAGGATCTTAAAAGCAGTCATCCCTTTCCTAAAAATTGTGTCCACACCATAACCCTAAAAGATGAATATAGAGATCTAATTCTATGATATTATATATAACGTCCTACTTGAGTTATAATGACTCCAATAATTACCTACTAATGCAAGAAGCGGGGAATTTTTACTTAGTATCACCACATGTGGAGTTTATGTTAGTACTGTAATACAATAACAAATTAAACAACAAAAGGATTCAAGTAATCCAACGGATATTGGAAGTACACGTATGCAAAGAATTAAATCGAAATAAAAGATTCAAACCGAGGCGAGGGCGAACACTCTGTCCTTAAGACAAATTTGCTCCGGTATAGTGCTCACGGTGCTAGCATTCGAACAGACGGCGACCTCTTCCGGTGTCCCGACATTCTCTTCAACAAAAATGCATATTATTCCTCTATATGAGATGTATTTTGTAGTACTAAAAATACTTGTCAAAATCTTATGTAAAACACCCTTATCAAAGGAATTTATATAGTAGTAGAAAACTATGCTGTTTGGAAAAAAACTCCCTACTAATGGCCATTATCTCATAACTTTGTAGCCATTAATTGCAATTATGGCCACTATTCTCCATTTATGTCAAATTGTATAACTTAAGACCACTAACCCATGTTAAATGGCCACTAAGAGTACGGCTATTAATGGATATTTTCTCCAACAATCCCCCACAAAATGGACATTAATGCAAATGCAAATGCAGACCTTGAAGAGAATTCTGACGAGAAAATATTGCATCATGAGAGGTAGTTTCTGGCTTTGAACCCGTCTTAGTGAAGTACTATCGGATTTACTCGGCTAATCAGTGAACTATGTCTTGAATTGTTCAGCCTTTATTGTAAACGAGATAATATTACTCACGCAATATTTCCCTTAACACCATATTTGATTCTAATGGTTGTGTTCATTTTGGCCATAAATCACCCATGGTTTCAGAAAGTGCGTTAGAGAATTCAAGCTTCTGAATTCTCACAGAAGCGGCCCCACTTCACACTTACATAGGTGATCTCCTATCAAGAGTATTCTGACATACCCCACTTGACTTAACCAAGTTATAGGAATCATTAAAAGTTTTCACTTAACCTTTACACCACTGACAGATAACACTTTTATTCACAGAATGGGTAAGTGTTCGCTGAACCTTTGTAACTTAGTTGTCCCTTTGAACCTTGATCTTGGGATCTCCAGTCAACATGGTTGGGTTACCATTACAAAGTTTCTGTCGTAATAGGCTTTAGTCCCATTCCGATTTTCAATATTGACATTTGATCTCTAGGTAAACCTTTGGTAAGCGGATCCGCAAGATTCTCCATTGATCTGACAAAATCGATGTAAATCACACCATTAGAAATCAGTTGTTTAATAGTATTGTGTCTTCGACGTATATGTCGAGATTTACCATTATACATATTGTTTTGTGCCCAACTTATAGCCGGTTGACTATCACTATGTATGCTTATTGGAGCAATAGGCTTAGTCCAGTATGGAATATCCTCTAGGAAATTACGAAGCCATTCTGCTTCTTCTCCCGCCTTGCCTAATGCAATAAACTCAGCTTCCATCGTAGAACGAGCTATTCACGTATGCTTTATGGATTTCCATGACACCACATTACCACCAATAGTGAATACATATCCACTTGTGGATTTGAATCTTTTGAGTCAGATATCCAATTTACATCACAATATACTTCCAATACTGCTGGATATCTCATATACCGTAATCCCAAATTCATTGTAAATCTTAAGTACCTCGGTACTCTATTCAAAGTTGTCTAATGATCATCACATGGATTACACGTAAACCTGCTTAGTTTATTTACATCACAATCTAAGTTTGGTCTAGTACAATTGGTTATGTACATCAGACAACCTATTATTTGTGAATATTTCAATTGAGACACAAGTTCACCTTTGTTCTTGACTAACTCCAAACTCAAGTCAATTGGAGTTTTTACTGGGCTTTCATGAAAGACATTAAATCTTTTTAGAACATACTCAATATAATAAGACTGCGACAAAGCAAGCCCATCAGACATTTTAGAGATTTTAATCCCCAATATTACATCTGCAACTCCCATATCATTCATATCAAAGTTCTGTGTCGTCATCTTCTTAGTATTCATGATTATATCATGATTACTTCCTATGATCAACATGTCATCAACATACAGACATACTATCACATAAGAATTATAAGTGTTCTTGATATAGACACATTTGTCACACTCATTAATTTTAAACCCATTTGACTACATCATTTGATCAAAAAAATTGTTCCACTGTTTTGGCGCTTATTTTAGACCATACAATGATTTAACAAGTCGACACACCTTGTGTTCTTGACATGGAACTACAAACCCCTCGGGTTGTTCCATGTATATTTCTTCCTCCAATTCACAATTTAAGAAGTCAGTCTTAACATCCATTTGATGGATTTCGAAGTTATAGACCACATCATAGGTTCTTGGGTCGTTTTCTGCCAAATAGGTGAAAACATCCAGACCAAAAGACGTTGAAGTCCTACCCCGCTTGCAGCGATGGAGCTCCTCAATTTCTCGAGTTTCATTTTCAACAAGTCCGCTTATTGGAACTTGAATCCTCTTTAAATTTGTACATCAGGTATGTCATCTTGACACAATGATGACATTTTCATGTACATCAGGTATGTCATCTTGTGCACCAAAACTCGATATGCACGAATGTTATTCGCATATCTCGCAACTATGCAATCAAACGTTTTAAGCCTGATTTATTCATCTTTGGGCTTAGGTACTTCTACCTTCACCCAAACCCCACGCTTTCAAGTATTCACAACCAGACTTGTATCCATTCCACATCTTATATGGGTCTTATCCATCTTCTTTGATGGAATTCATTTAAGAATGACATTGTTGAGAGAATCACTTCCCCCACAAGTTGTAGGATAAAACCGAACTTATCAACATAACATTCATCATCTCTTTTAGAGTTTAGACATTGCATTCAGCAATATCGTTCGATAGAGGTGTGTATGGTGTAGTTGTTTGATGAATGATGTCGGCGCCTCAGCATGACACATGAAACAATACATCATATGCACCACCATGATCACTACGGATATATTAAATCCGTTTGCTATGTTTATTCTCATCTTCATTCTTATATTTCATAAATACCTCAAGGGCCTCGTGTTTGCTCTTTAGCAAATAGACATACCATTATCTTGTGCATTCGTCAACAAAAGTACCATTATACTTTTTAATCATTTCGGATTTGCACAACCTTTAAATCACAAAACCTTTGTGAATTAAATCCAATGGTTCCTTTCGCCACCTCTTGAAGTTCAAACCACCAAAATTTTTAGGCCTTTCTTCATCCTCATGATGAACTGACCGGTTAGAAATAGAACATCTATTAACAAGGTAGGCACAATCACATACGCCACAACTGACACAACATCATTAGAATTCATCTTAGTGTTTTCTTTCATTTCTGTTCAGTTGAATATAGAAGATCGACAAATTTCAATATCCGGTTTGTTCGCAAACAAAACCATAGGATAAAAATCGATTACAAGTATAACTAGTTTAAACGAGACAAATTCATGATTTGTACAATTGTAATATTCCACGAATGAAATACCAGATGGACCAACATATACATTAATTGAATGATAAAATTTGTGTGAGTAAAGGAGCATAATAAAACAATTATCTCCATGTAATAACATACAACATCAAGAAGTGAGCACTCACTAGTTTCAGTACTATTGCACTTTTACAAACAAATGTTTAACCAATTAAACACATTGAGCATGCGAAGATGTCCACAAGACGATTACCTTATGAGTCCACATAAATATCTCAGCATCTAACAAACCTCATTTTGAGTCTCTGCTAACTATTGCAAACCAAATCCAGTTCCTTGCAAATTTGAAAAGGCAACTAAAAAATAAAACAACACTAATTGTGTCTTTGCAGACAAAAAAGAATTACTAGCAAAGAAAAGAGCACAAATATCCCCACAGATTTATGCAACGGAAATATTTTTCCATTGTTTGCACATAAAATTATTCGATTTTCCGCAACAAAATCGATCTACCGAACTCACATACGTACACAGGGCAATTTTTAAGGATTGTCAACACGAACTGAAGCACGAGAACAATTTGAAATACCAGATATTGCAAGTACATGTATGCAAAGAATTAAATCGAAATAAAAGATTCCAACCGAGGCGAGTGCGTACACTCTGTCCTTTAGACAAATTTGCTCCGGTATAGTGCTCACGGTGCTAGCAATTGTCTCCTAGGATATAACGGTTTACATGTTCGATGTAGTGGCACTTCAAACTTCGAACAAACGGCGAACTTTTCCTGTGTCCCGACATTCTCTTCAACAAAAATGCATACTATTCCTCTATATGAGATGTATTTTGTAGTACTAAAAATACTTGTCAAAATCTTATGTAAAACACCCCTATCAAAGGATTTATATAGTAGTAGAAAACTACTCCCTCCGTTCTAATTTGTTTAGGACTTATTCCTTTTTTGGATGTACCAAAATAAGTCACATAACTCTAAATAGACTTAAAATTGTTTTTGCTTTGATTGCCTAAATTACCCCAACTCATTAATTGATGTCTTCTTAAATATTGTGAAATAATTCTACATATAAAAGGATAAAAAAGATAAATTATTCAAGTTTTAAATGACTAGACAACTCATTAATTGATCGGAAACAAATTGGGACGGAGAGAAAATATTGTTTGGAAAAAACTCTCTACTAATGGCCATTATCTCATAACTTTGTAGCCATTAATTGCAATTATTGTCACTACTCTCTACTTATGTCAAATTGTATAACTTAAGATACCAACCCATGTTTAATGGCCACGTACTACGAATACGGCTATTAATAGACATTTTCTCCAACATTTATACTTGTGAAAACATCTATATATATATATATAACACACATCGAGTGTTTCAGATATCTCTATATGTGTAATTTTTACAGGTGGAGACACCAACCAAAATTACACACAAAACGGCTAAGAAATTCCCACCCACACCCAAAAAAAAAAAAAAAAAAAAAAAAAACGCTAGAAATTCAATGGCCCAAAATGTTACTCTCGGTTTCATTGAAATGAAGTATCTCAATTGTTTTTAGGCATAGATATTTTGCGATAACTATGAAGTATGAACCATCAGATGTCAAATTACATTTTTTTTTCTTGTTCATCAGATTTCAAACTACATTTTTTTCAGTTCAAATCTACGTACCGAAAATCGAGAAATGAACATCATCAAAACGAATTAGCCCAACTCAGATTATCAAAGGATAATGATTACGCCACATAAAAGTACACAGAAAAATACACATAAAATGCATCTACACCACACAATATGATGCATTTTATGTTTTCTGTTTATTTTACCTCATAAATCATATTGAGTGGTGTAGATGTATTTTTTGTATACTTTTCTGTGTCATAATCATTATCCGATTATCAAAATAATTAAAACCAGGCAAAGCAAATTAAGACAATCTAGACTCTGAGACATGAATTGATCACACAATCTATTACCTTGGGCTGAGATTCCAAATTAGGCTTAAGACGATTGGTTAGGAAGTGGGGACAGGCCGCCGGTTGCCTCTGACAATAAATCGCAGCCGACGACAAGCGGCAACGAGTCATGGTGGCAGCAGCACGACTCAGCATCTCGGAAATTTATCCCAACGATAACTTGTGATGGTCAAAATCGGAAAAATTGAAAAGGGTACAATCGATCGGAGCAAAGACTGATATATCAACTAATTACTTGGAGGAGAAGAAAAGAGTGAATAAGTTTTTATTTTTTTATTAAATTTTTTTTGTGTGTGTGATGAGATATTATGGGTCAGCCCTTATCTAGATCTTTTCTTTGTATTCAAATCATCATTATTTTTTTTAAATATAAGTTTATTTAGATTTTTTCATACAGGTTAAAAAAATGGTTAAATATAATTAATTTTAATAGTAAGAATCTAGAATATCTTTTGACTATCATTAATATAATAGTTATAAACCAGGTGAATGTATAATAAATTAGATGTAAAATGAAGGAAAATATAATAAATATCATGAGACAATTTCAAAAATCTTAACAGATTTACATTTTGAGATTTAGGGGTATAAATGAGCCCAATCGAATCGAATAATGTTATAAACAAGTCGAATAATTTAAAATATTCTCATGTTCGAACACAAGTATTTTAAATTCGATCTCGAGTTGAGATTCAATGAAGTTTTAAATACTCGATCAAACCAAAGCTCATGTTTTACATCAAATGTATTGATTTTCATATGTTTTAAAACTTAATTTGAAAGTATTCTAAATTATCACATGATAATTACAAAAGAAATGTCATTGCGGATGATTATTACATGATTGTTTTAGCAAATATACAAAGAATATTTTATTGATCACTGACATTCGTATGACCCGAAAGTTATACACGTATACTCTTTGAGTATCAGTCGGGTCATACCGGTAAATGGTCGACCAACCCAAACTTAGCCCAACACCGGGCCTCTCACTTGAAAGCTTCAACTGGGTTTCAACAACCACAATCTAGTCTCGCTCAGAGCTCAGGTTGCTTGACTCGCATCTGTTCATACTAAGCATATATTATTTCAGCTTGGTATAAACTACTCACATTTCCGGATAGCCGGCAAGACACAGGGTTTCTACGATCCACCTTACCGACCTGATGATCCGTTCATCCTGGTCGCTCATGAACAAGAACATGTCGTCCACTACAAGAAATAGTATTATGTCGTCACATATAATTTTTTTGTTGCGAGAACATGACATCGCATAAAAGTATCCCAAAAAAGGCAAAGTTTGATGAAAATTTTGTTGGGAAAGGCGTGCTGATTTTTGCCACGACAAATCTGTGTTTTTGCAACGACACCTTCGCGGGCAATTTTGAGGTCGAATTTTTTTGGCGGGAATTTGGATTTTTGGCAATGACAGCCTATTTTTTGCGACGACGCCTTGTCAGCTTGGATGATTCACGTTGACTGAACCATTTAATGCGACGACTTGTGTCAATCGCGTTAAATCCAACTTAAATAATATCTTCTTACTCATAATTTTTTTTATAAATAATATATGTCCTTTACCTTATAACTTATATTTATGAAATTGTGCATTTAATTCGACGAAAAATTCGTCCCATTAAATCGATTTCATTTTTTACAATGTATTTTTTATTAACTAATATTGCACAATTCATAAAATTTTAAATCAATTTTATTATAATTTTTTTGTATAAAACTCCAAAATATTAAATCAATTTTAAAAATGCAAACATTTTAAAAACATGGGTACTTTAATGAGTTCATAATTTGAAACATGGGTTCGTTAGGGAGTTCATAATTTGAAACCTAGAGTTCATTATCGAGTTGATCATTTAAAACCCAGGGTTCGTTAATAAGTTCATGATTTGAAACAAGTGGTGTGTTAGTGAGTTGATGATTTGAAACCCGGGTTTTATTATTGAGGTCGTGATTTGAAACCCAGGGTTCATTAGTGAGTTGATGATTTGAAACCGGGGTTCGCTAGTGATCGAGTTGATGATTTGAAACCGGGGTTCGTTAGTTAGTTGATGATTTGAAACTTGTGGTTCAATATTGACTTGAACATTTCAACCCTAGGGTTCGTTAGTGTGTTCATGATTTGAAACCCGGGATTCGTGAGTGAGTTCATGATCTGAAACCCGAGGTTCGTTATCGAGTTCATCATTTCAAACCTAGGGTTCGTTAGTGAGTTCATGATTTGAAACATGGGGTTCGTTATCGAGTTGATCATTTCCAACCTGAAGTTCATTAGTGAGTTGATGATTCAAAACCCATGATTCGTTAGTGAGTTGACGAATTGAAACTCAAGGTTTGTTAGTGAGTTCATGATTTGAAACACGAGGTTCGTTAGTGAGTTGATGATTTTAAACTTGTGGTTCATTGTTGAGTTCATGATTTAAAACCCGGGGTTCGTTATTCAGTTGATCATTTCAAACTAGGGGCTCATTAGTGAATTCATTATTTGAAACCCATGGTTCTTTATCGAGTTGATCGTTTCAAAATTTGATTTTCTTAGAGAGTTGATGATTAGAAACATGGGGTTCGTTATTGAGATCATGATTTGAAACCCAGGATTCGTTAGTGAGGTGATTTGATACCCAGGGTTCGTTAGTGAGTTGATGATTTGAAACATGTAGCTCATTAGTGAGTTTATGATTTGAAATCCGAGGTTTGTTATTTAGTTCAGGATTTGAAACCCGGGGTCGTTATTCAGTTTGTGATTTGAAATCCGGTTTTCGTTACTGATGTAATGATTTGAAACCGGCCGGGGTTCTTTGTTGATTTGATCATTTCAAACACATGGTTAGTTACTGAGTTCAATATTTCAAACCCATGGCTCTATATCGAGTTTATCATTTCAAACCTGGGGTACGTTAGTGAGTTGGTGATTTGAAACCCATGGTAATTCGTTAGTGAGTTCATTATTTGAAACTTAGGGTTCATTAGTGAGTTGATGATTTGAAACCCATGGTTCGTTATTGAGTTGATGATTTGAAAACCTAGGTTCATTATTCAGTTCAGGATTGAAATCCGGGGTTTGTTATTGAGTTCATGATTTGATACCCAAGGTGTGTTATCGAGTTGATTATTTGAAACTCGTTGTTCGTTAGTGAGTTGATGATTTACAACTCGGGGTTCGTTATTGAGTTCATGATTTGAAATTCAACGTTCGTTAGTGAGTTGATGATTTTAAAACTATAGTTCGTTATTGAGTTGATCATTTCAAACTCAGGGTTCGTTATTCAGTTCATGATTTGAAACCCGAGGATCGTTAGTGAGTTTATGATTTTATACCCTGGTTCTTTATCGAGTTGATCAATTCACACCCGGGGTTCGTTAACGAGTTGATGATTTGAAACTCGTGGTCGATGATTTGAAACTTGGTGTTTGTTATTGAGGTCATGATTTGAAAACCGGGATTCATTAGTGAGTCGATGATTTGAAACTCGTGGTTCGTTAGTGAGTTAATGATTTGAAACCCGAGGTTTGTTAGTGATTTGATGATTTGAAGCCCATGGTTCGTTGTTGATTTGAAACCCAAGGTTCGATATTCATTTCATGATTTGAAACCCGGGGTTAGTTAGCGAGTTCGTGATTCGAAGCCCGTGGTTCGTTGTCGAGCTGATCATTTGAAACCTAGGGTTCGTTAGCAAGTTCATGATTCAAAACTCGTGGTTCGTTATCGTGTTGATCATTCAAATCCCGGGGTTCGTTAGCAAGTTGATGATTTGAATCACGTTATTAATTAGTGAGTTGATGATTTGAAACCTGGGGTTCGTTATTGAAGTCATGATTTTAAACTCGGGGTTCATTAGTGAGTTGATGAGTTTGAAAATGGGGGTTGGTTAGGGATCGAGTTGATGATTTGAAACTCGGGGTTCTTTAGTCAGTTGATGATTTGAAGTCCAGGGTTCATTAGTGAGGTCATGATTTAAAACCAGGGGTTCGTTAGTGAAATGAAGATTTGAAAACTATGGTTCATTATTGAGTGTGCGGCTCATCCCCCAGCTAGTCATCTCCCACTACGACTTTGGCAGTAGACTTCCACTTTCATCCAGTGTGGTACAAACTTCACACCACCTTTTTGGTTGTCCGATGCTCCCCACCGACTGTTACATATAGCACCCGAAATGGTACGGTGAAGTTTTTCCACCCTGGATGGAAGTGGAAGTCTCAACTCCGCCCCGGGGAACTAGCGAGTTGATAATTTGAAACCCGGGATTCGTTATTCAATAATGATTTGAAACCCGTGGTTCGTTAGTGAGATCATAATTTGAAACTTAGGGTTCGTTATTGAGCTGATCTTTTCAAACTCGGGTTTCGTTAGTGAGTTCATGATTTCAAACTCGGGGTTCATTATCGAGTTGATCATTTGAATCCCGGTGTTCATTAGTGAGTTGATGATTTGAAACTCGTGGTTTGTTAGTGAGTTCATGATTTGAGACTCGAGGTTCGTTATCTAGTTAACCATTTCAAACCCAACGTTCGTTAGTGAGTTGATGATTTAAAACTCGTGGTTCTTTAGTGATCGAGTTGATGATTTGAAACCCATGGTTCATTATCAAGCTGGTCATTTCAAACCCGAGGCTTGTTATCGAGGTGATTATTTCAAAACCCAGGGTTCGTTACTTAATGAAAAATGTTTATAACTTAATTAATTTAATAAAAATGATTATAACTTCATTAAATTTATAAAAAAAATAGTTCTCAATTTTTTTTTATAAGAAATAATATTTTTAGTTTTAATTAGAGAAGAAATTAATAAGCCGGATGGTTTAATGCGACAACAGAGTCGTCGCTTTAAATATAGCGTCGTCGCAGTAAATCTTTAACCTAACAAAAAGACAGGGTGCCCCCATTTTCTTTCTTATTCTTTTCTCCTTTTGTTGGTCCCAGAGAAGGGTAAAACTATATTCAGAGGGGGTGAATGACTATAATGAAGTTTCAAAAACTTTTCTTATATTTAAACGCTTTTGGGCAGCGGATAAGTCCCTTCTTACTAAGTTGTTTCAAAGTAGTTTAGGCAATCATAGATATAGGATATAATATAAGTAATTAAATGAATGCAGTAAGGTAAGTTGCTGAAAGTAAATTGACACAAGGCTTATATTGTAATCCCTTAATCCACTCTTCTCCTGGGATGATTGGAGGAATTCACTATTGTTTTCACAAATATAATAGTACGATTGTCCTTGACTTCACAAGCTTCACAATCTACAAGACTATCACTCCTTGACTGCAATAGCTTCAGTGACTCAGTCTCTTTCACTGCTCCTTGGGATCAAATCCTTCAGCAGCTATCACAAACACAACTCCTTCTCAGATGGCTCTGATTCAGTTGCTTGATTGATGTGAATTGAATTCACAAACTTGTTGATCAATCTCAATGCTTTGATGTTTTAATTGTAGCTCTCAGTTTTGAGTTGATCACTAGATATTTCCTTTTAGCACAGATAGAAGACTTTTCATTTTGACAGAGTTTTTGCTCAGATTTTTCGTTCTTGCACGCTCCTTTTTTTTTTTGTCAATGCCTTCTATTTATAGCCTTGATTATCCTTGATTTGAATTTCCGTCCGTTGGCTATATTAATGAGGAGAATAATTCTTGATTTTATTCTTGATTCCCCCTTAATTATATTTTCCTTGATTTCAGTGATCGGATTTTTCTTCAAACGTTTATCAGAAAATCCGTCCTTGATTGATCCTCTATTGATTGTGCAGTTAATGCTTGATCTTCTATATCTTCTTCATATTTCAATAATCTGATTAAGTAAAGTTTACTCAGCCGTTCTCCGATCGGTCAAGTGATCAATCTGACTTTGCCGCTTAGATCTTCCTTCGCTGCTTTGTCTTCACTCAGCCGAAAGTCAGTTTACTTTGCCGATTCACTGTTTCCTTCATTCTTTTCACTTAAAGGAGAATCCTTGTACTTTACTAATCCTTGATTTGGGTGAGATTAGTGTACACCATATTTAAACATTAAGTTTCATCATTTAAAACATAGCTTAGACTTATCCAAGGTCATCACAGACTTCCTTGGTTATAAGTCAAACCATAATGTCTTCATTGCTTCTCTGCTGGTACTTGGCTGGCTTCACTCTGCCGACAATCTGTTTTTACTTTGCCGTCCTACCAACTAGTACAATGCTTGTCTGACTCAACTTATACAACATGTCGTACTCTAAGTAAAGACTTATACAGAGAATTCTAACTTATTTTTCAGGCTTTCTATAACAGCTAGTATGGCCATCATCAAAACATAATAAAGTGTTCATAACACATTTCTTCTCTTCGACTACTCCAGCGATTTGGAAAAGAAATCCGGCGATACAAAACCATTTTCAACGGGAAACAGCTCCAAACACATCCTAAAACATATGTAATCCTAATTTCTCGTTATTTTGCTCAAAGCTCAAAGATGATATATATGTCATCTCTGAGAATCTCATCCTTCGAGGGCAATAACATCTTCCATATTTGTTCGAATAAAAAAAAACTTTGTGTTGGTCCCAAAGTACGTCTTACACAAATTTAGAGAGAGGGTGAATGAACTTGTACGATAAATACTTTTTCTTTTGCGCATGATTAAAGCGTTGTAAGCTCTGTTTTCAAAACTATTATGTTTTATCGATTTATCATTTAAGAGCTTTAATATGAATGCAATGCTTCGGAAATAAATCTTGCAGAATTTAAAATGCAGAAGCTAAATGCATAAAGTAAATGACACGAGGTTTGTTATTGATGTTCGGAGTGAAGTAATCCCCTAGTCACCGCTTCTTATGTGATGTTGGAGGAATTCACTATTGTTCATAGACTCATCTACAATAGTGCGATTGTCCTTCGCCACTCTCTTGCTCCTTCACAATCTGAGCAACAAAATCATATGATCTGCTCCACTATTCCTTCAAGGGCGGGATTGCATCTTCAACGGCTCCATCACAAATAGCCTCTACAGATGCTTTTCATCGTTGTACATGATCTTTCGAATTCAATCGCTTCTTCACTGCTTCACAGTCCTTCAAAGCCAACCGCTTCTTCACTGCTTCCTCGGTCATTCGAAGCAAACCGCGTCTTCACTACTTTCACCTCTTTGTTGATATCAAATCAAACAAGAGTTAAGAGTGATCGAATCAACTAGGTTGATTCACTAAAGTTGAGACTTTCTTGATTTGCCGATGTAGCTCATGGTTGTACTCAACATAATTCAAGAGTCATAGTTGGATCTTGTCGTTGTAGCTTCGGTTGATGCATCCTCTTAAACTCTTTTGGATATAACATTTAAGTCTATGAATCTTTGTATATTCCCTCAATCTACTTGGGTAGATTATCTTATTTGAGTTCTTGATGTCTTCCCCCTTAAGACATGAATCTTTAAATCTTCTCAAATAGATTTTTCCTTAATGGGTCCTTCGAAGATTTCTCCAAAGATTCTCTTCTCAAAGATTCTCCCAAAGATTGGTCATTCAAAATGACTTAAGTCATGTATTTATAGGTGAGGCATATACTGATTCGGCTTTGATTCTTCAGCTCAAATTTCTGCTTCTTCAAGTATGACTGCTGATGTGGCATATTTGACCGTTGTAGATCTTCAATGTATATTTTCAAATATAGCCGTTGTAATAACAGATCGAATTCATGTTTTGAACGTTGCCTTTTCATTTGGAATAGCTCTTGTCTTCCAGCTAGAATAACTTTCATATTTTCAGTATTCTGACACATTGTCTTTTTTCGCATCAATTGCTTGTCAGTTTTTTTCTTATCTACATAACGTGTGTAATCTTCAAAGCTCGTCTTTTACATCTGATTTGAACCTTTAGGTATGATCTGAGTATTTCAAGTCTGACTCTGAATATGTATCTTCACGTTTGATTTTTGCTTTCAGCTTCATTTGATTTCTGCTTTTAGATTTGATTATTTGTTTCTCTGATCTTTATATATATCGAGATTAAAGTACTCCATGTTTATGTTTTCGTCACATTGCAAGTATCATAGAGTTATTCCAATCCATCACAGACTTACTTGGATAAATTTATGATCTTGGTTTTTCAAAGTTTTCAACTTTGAGTATGAGTCCCTCGGTCTTTAGATCTTCAATCAAAACCACTAATCCTGACTCCTCGAGCCTTCATTCTTTTGGATATGTCTTTGATTGCATGTGAATACTTGTTACCTATCTATTACAGTTCTTGTCTGATTTAACCTGTACAATAATCAGACACTAGTAAATCATATACATTTATCAATTTTAACCTCACAAGCTTTTATCACGGCCAGTTTTGAACATCATCTCATCATCAATACTAACCTACTTAAAAAATCATCAAAACTGGTTTCAACACTCAGGCGTATTCTTTCCAAGCTCTCCCCAGGAGAATTGGTCCTTCACCAATGATTGTGCAATCTTTGAAGACAAAGCCATTTGTATCATCCCAATTCATTCTTCCTTGTGCCGTGATACATGATGATGACACATTAATTGAGGCTCCTACAATAATGGATATCATGTACCTCTGCATGAAATCAAGTCAAAATATGTAAATATACAAGTAGCAATGATTCTTATCAACTACAATGGATTTTTTTCTCAAACATCATTTATTAATTGACTAATCGATCTTATAAGATGATATATAAGTCCTGAAAGATCGCATATGCATTCTCCCATAAAACATTATTACAGAAACCGAGACACACGAAGCACATAATAGAACAGAAAGACATATTTTCAGTCAAGCAGCCAATTCCAAAATGTGTGGTAGGCAGGAGATTCTTGAAAAGTTGGCACTGATATTTACGAAAGGAAAAACAAAGCTCTAATAAAATTGTTCTTCTTACCTTATTAATAGACTGCCCCGGCTCCAAAAATAAATCAACACTGCCTTTAATGGTAGAAGAACAAAAATAATTGAGTCTATTATGCCCGTACCATATGTCTTGGATGCCCATAAATGTCGCAACGTAGAAGGCAGTATTGACCCCGATACTTGCTTATAAAATAAGAAGAGAGAGAAAATGTATGATTTTATTACATGATTGTCTCATGTTCCTTATGTGTCTGTTAAATTTCAATCAAGAAGAACAGAAATTGATAAAACCATCAAGATCATCACTGAACCGTAAATCATCTTGAGGAAGAAGATGATGAAATTTGAAAATGTAAAAAGGCGGGAAATCGAAATTCTAATCGTTTACAGAAATTGATTGTGGAGAAATGTAATTGAAACTTCTAGCTCCTAATCTGCACATCCAATTGCTATTTATAAAGCAAGGACGAGCTGAATTGGTAGTTACAACTTGAACTAACTAACTCTAACTACTCTATCACAAGTGTTTGATAAAATGCCTCAAAGAGAAAACAACCATCCCATCATCCCTTAATCTGGTGCATGTCTTGTAGAGGTAGAGCCTGCAATAGTCTTGTGAAGGTTGCCTTGTCCACTAGTTTTGTTAGAAGATCAGCTGGTTGTTGTGTGGTGTTGATTGGAAGGGGTTTCAAGGTCATGTCTAAGTATTTTTCTCTAACAAAATGACAATCTATTTCTATGTGCTTTGTCCTTTCATGAAAAACTAGATTTTCTACAATATGAAGAGCACTATCACTGTCACAAAACATTGGGACTTTGTCTTTGTAGTTGATCTGAAAGTCTTGTAAAAGATATAGGAGCCATTGAATCTCACAGGCTGTGACTGCCATGGCCCTATACTCAGCTTCACTGGAGCTTCTAAGACCGTTGGTTGTTTTTTTTATTTCCAAGAAATGAGGGCACCTCCTAGATAGACCAAATAACATGTCACATATCTTCTGGTTTTAGTGCATGTCTCCCCAATCTGAATCACTGAAGGCTTTAAGTGCAATTGAGCCTGTGCTAGGAAAGAGAAGGCCCTTTCCAGGAGATGACTTTAGAAACCCAAGGAGCCCATGTGATGTGATTCCGGTTGGAATCAGATCCGATGTTTTGCCCAGGAAGTAACTAAGGGGAACAATGACGAGCTGATGATTCTAGACCTAGTAATCCAACTAAATCGTAGGCAGAGAACGCCCAACAATCGCTCACATTGCTAGTAAATCCTCAAAGGGTTGAACTTTCTACGACAAAGAAAATTCTCACTCGCAAGTGATATTCAAGCCTTATTATGACTTGGTTGAGTAAAACTCAAAAACTTGGTTTTTCATATAATAATTGTGTACTGAATGAAAAGCTAGTGTTTGCCTTATATAGGCTTACAACCAAAAGAACTAGAAACTAAAAAGCAATGTAGGATAAATGCCCACTATGAAAAATGTGCCTACTTCCTATTGGCCAGAAACGAAATGTTTCTATTGGCTAATAAAAGAATAAATAAATAAAGTACAGAAAATCCAATATAAAATAAAACCAACTACTAATTATTTAAATAATATCCGGCCATAGGGTCTTCATAATACTCATAAATAGCACGAATGATGGTATCCTCCGAGCATGAACCGGATCACGTCATTCCCTCCCGGTTCGAAAGATTCGTCCTCGAATCCACCTGGATCGAATAGTAAGCGTGGCCGAACATATGTGAGTAGGCCCTCATAGTGAAGTACATCCAGGAAAAGTAAAGATGTGAACACATTAGTAACCAGCCTCGTGTACAAACGAACAGGGCCAACATAATAATCAGCAACCACAAAATCGAAAGGACGACAATGCACCAAAAATGGATCATGATAAATATGCGATGCTCGTATATTTTTTAAGTGCGCAAGCGACCCAGCCGACTTGACAACATTGTCAACGCCTCCAACAAAAGGAGCATGTACCTACAAATAAAATGCTGGGGCAACACAATTCAAAAGTGGCTCAATGGTGAGCATGGTTGCCTCCTCATTCTCAACAGCGATCTCAACCTCTGTACCATCATGAACAGCAACTACAACCTCAGAAGTGACAACACACTCACTATGCTCATCAGGAACATCAACCAATGCATCTACATGTGTAATTACCTCTTCCACATTGGCACAATTCAACTCCTCAACGGTAGGGCAAGTGGCCACAAACCGTGTGTTCTTGTCCTCTCTCAATTTTTTTTCAACGTCAACTACATCACACCGTTTTTATAATCCATCCAAAGCAGGTCAAACGCTTTCTTCGATTTTAGTTCAGCTTTTTGCTTCATATGCTCTTCTTTCTTCGACCTCTCTTCCACCATCATCTCAGCCTCCTCCTTTTGACACAGCACTCGACCACCTCTACCACATCTAGCTCCTCTATCTCCCCTATCATCATCTCGGTTTGCAGCAGCCAACAAAGTAGCAAGTGCCTCACGAATTTCACGTATGTCTTCACGTAAAGGTGTCACTGCCGCATGTATGGCATCATCTACCTCCTGTTTCACTTTTTCAAACTGTCGTGTCAATTCAGCGTTCTATGTCCCAACCTGCTCCTTTAATCGTGCCTCCACAATTTCATTTACCTCCTGAACAACTAAACCACGTCTCGTGTCAAGGATATACTTCTGGCCCATACCATAAAATGAATACCAAGTACGGGACGAATTATACCTGACTTTATACTCACTTAACCATGCCTGTCCGAAAACTATAGATTCACCTATCATTGGAAACACGTCACATAACATGTCAGATTTATAACCGTTAAGTTCAATGGGAACCCACGCTTGTCTTGTAACATGGACCTGCCGACTGATGTGAGTCAACTAGTTGATGCATTTCACAGTGTTTTGTCCTCACTTCTCATGCATTTATTGATGTTCTCGTATCAATTTGAGTCATTATTTGCTTTGTTTCATCCAGTTGTGTAGATAGTAATTATTATATAAAATATCGTGTTTTGATTAGTTTTGTACCGGTTATAGTAACCGGAGCGTCATGTCGGGTTTACACTTGCTATTTTGTGTTATATTGCAGGATTATAGGTAACCAAGACCCCGAGTGACGCCACATGTGAGCATAGCATGTCTTTTGAGGTCTAGGAGAGTGTGCCGGAAGCTTACGAGTTCAAACGGGTCATTTGTCTTTTGCGTTTCTACCGTAGCATACATTCAACGGACATTTGACACAGCTTAAAGGCCTTTTATGGAGAAGACTTCTGAATGAGAGTTGTAGATGATGAAATGAGCTTTCCAACACAATTTGAATGACTTCAATTGGAGCTCTACAACTCAAGTTATGACAATTTTTCTGAGCTACTGTGAAATTGGCAATTTGGAGTGAAACTCTCTGTATTGCTACAGTGACGTTTGGCGCGCGCCAGACCTTTCGTGGCGCACGCCAAGCGTCGGAAAAAGCAGATTTTCAGCATAAAATCCCCTTTTTGATCGAATTTCCACAATTATTGAACCCACATCTTCTTCCCCAACACCCTCAACACTTGAAGACACTCTTCAAGGGCTCTTCTAGCCCGAAATTAGCAATTGGATTAGCAATTATTTCACTCATAATCATAAGAGAATCATCGTAAAGACTTTGAATCCAAGCTTTTGTGGAAGAAAACCCATGCTTTTGGTGTAATCATCCATTGAAGCTCATCTTTTGAAATCAATGCAAATACTCTTCTTAGAAGTGTTTCCACTCTTGTTGGGTAATTTCTCTTCTTATTATTTGTAGATTTATGTTCATTGCTATGAAATTCTTGATTTGCATATTGAGATTCATAGCCATGGGAGGCTAGTTCACCACTAGCCAAGATTATGTAATTGTGATAGTTGTTATCTCTATTATGTTGATTGGGAATGTTAGTTCATAAATTTCATAGCTTTATGTGTTGTTGTTATCTTTTCCTATTTTCACTGAATTGCTTGTTGGTGTTGGATTGATCACCTAGTACTAGCACACACACACTTAGTTGAGACCGAATGGAGATGCTTGGTATGGGAGAAGGGATAGGAGAACCGGAAGGTAAAATCGACCTTTCGAGGCATTCGATTTCTTATCCGGGGATAGTTGACATTGTCATTGCATTCAAGTGTTTATCATACCAATTCATTAGGTTTAGGACACCTAGACCAAGGAGGAGGTATAGAGTAGTTTCATACACTCGTATGAGGGGAAATTGCTAGCTTAGGAGTGCACCGGTAACACACACTTGAACACTAATGGAAGGTTGGTAGGTAGTTCATTCCCATGATGCTAATAGAGGTTTGCTTGATCAATGCATTGTCTTGGCTAGGCTTTTTATATTTTATCACCCTTTTTAGTAGTAGATTTCTAGAAACATTACTTTCATGTAAATTTGCGACTTAGATCAAGATAATGATAGCTCGGTGTTCAACCTCACAATCCTCGTGGATACGACCTTGACTCACCTTACTAGGCTACAATTGACCCGGTACACTGCCAGTTAGATTGGACACCTAGAAAGTGCCGATCAAGCTTTCTGGCCCCGTTGCCGGGGATTGTGTAACGGTTGATACTCATATTAGCTAGAAAATTCTTGAGAATAAGTCAATCTTTTCTAGTCTCATTTCAATTTTGTTTTTGGTGCTTACCACTTTGGTAAGTTACCAAGTGTTATTTGATTGTGTTCTTGTTGTTTCTCTCTTGTAGTGGATGAACCATTCTCGTCGACGAAAGGCACCCGACACTCCCATTATTCCGGATATCAATACGTATATTAGGGATTTGGTTAAAGAGAAGAAAGGTAGTCAAGCTCGCCGTAGTTTGGAATTGGTGAAAAATCATCCCAAGCATCATCCTATCAAGAAGAAGAAATGGATGAGAATCTTGAGAATGCACAAGGATGGCATAACCATGAAAATGCCCTTTTTGAACAAAATCCCTTAAATCCAAATGATTATCCTCCACCACCACCACAATAACCATATCCATATGATCCACCTCCAAATCCACCCTACCAATATAGACCGCTTTGTGAGCAAGCCACTCAAAGAAAAAATCAAGTTCATAATCCTATTCGGCTACCTCACATTGATGCTAAAAACATTTCAATCAAGTCACATATGTTTGGTCTAGTGGAGAGTAGAGCTCAATTCCATGGAAAGGCCCATGATGACCCACATTCACATCTTTATAACCTTGAAGAAATATGCAATACGGGATTCCAAAGTAGTGTTTGTCAAGAATTTACCCGTCTTGCATTATTTCCTTTTTCATTGAAGGGTCAAGCAAAGGAATGGCTTATGTCACTTCCCCACCATCACTTGCAATCATGGGGCGATATACAAACCGAGTTTTTGAAGCAATACTTTCCACCAGGTAGATATTTGGAGTTGAAGGTAAGGGTTGCTAATTTCAAGCAAGATTTAATTGAATCTTTGGACAATGCTTGGGACCGTTTTAAGAAGCTTTTGAGGGCGTGTCCAAATCATGAATATACTTTGGAAATGCAAGTGCAATTATTTTGTAGAGGCTTGCATGAATTGTCAAGGCAAAAAATTGATTTGGCATGCCATGGATCACTTATGATGAGCACGGCCCAAGATGTTTATAAGGCTATTGAAAGAGTGACAAGAAAGGAGAAATTGTGGGATCCCGGTCCAAGTGAAACGGAAGTTGCCATTGGGGATGATCATAATTCGAATGAGGAAGAAATTTTGAGAGAAATGACGGTGATAAACAAGAGGATGGATGAATTACAAGCGGGGAAGAGAGAGTTGAAGCGTAGAAAATGTGATGATATGACATTTGGTGTTTTTCATATCGAAGAATTATCAAACTCTGATGTATCTACGCAAGAAGAAATGAGCTTATTGAGACAACATCGGGATTTGAACAACACTCACACCAATGTTCTTGAACCACATCCTTTTTACCAACAAGTTCCTACTCAACAAGCCCATGTTCAACAAAGTTCTCAATCCACGGAGGATGTCTCCCATTTGAAAATTTCGATGGAAAAATTGATACGAGTTGTGTCTACGCAAGCCGCCAATATGCAAACAATGATGACTTCTATTGGTATGATGTCTCAAGAGATTGGTACTTTGAAAACATCTATGAGTGGGCACGAAAAGAGAATGAGAACGATGGAGGCATCAATAAGAGTTATTGAAGACCTTTTGACTAGGGAAGGGGAGAGAAATAGTAGTAGACCACCGGGTGGATTACCAAGCAACACCAAGAGAAACCCGAGAGAAGTCAATGCCGTTATCACTCGAAGTGGGAGAGTTTGTGGAAGTAATGGTGTGGAAAATTCCGGAAACAATAAAGTTGAAGATGACTTGGACAAGGAATTTGAAGACCAAGAGTTGACCAAGGAAGAAGAAGAAATTGTTGATGGTTTCTTGGGAAATGATGACTATGTTGAGGTGGATAAAGAAGAAGAAAAAGTGAAGGTGCCAAGAATATTGAAGAATCCGAAGGCTAGTGATCTAAGAACTCTATTCAATGAACATGTAAGAAAAGATCATGTTGAAGAGAACACGGTTTCTAATGAGCCTTCACCGGTTCATACCCAACAAGATCAAAGGAAACCAATACAAAAGTCAAGGAAAGAAAAGCAAAATGACCCAAATTGGCGCCCAACCAATGCACAAACTTTCAAGGAAGCTTCACCATATTCATCAAACGACAAAGGTAAGGGAGGTATACATTCTAACCATACTTTAATTGATCTTGAATCACTTCCCTATCCCCCGAGAGAGGAAATTAAAAAAATGAAGTTGGATAAGAAATATGCATGTTTTCTTGACACTTTTCGGCACTTAACCATTAATATCCCTTTCATCGAAGCACTCACAAATATGCCGGCGTATGGTAAGTTTCTTAAGGACATACTATCCAACAAGAAACGGTTGGAAGAGTATGAGACGGTGTGTCTAAGTGAGGAGTGTTCCGCTGTGCTTCAACACAAGTTTCCTCCTTAACTTAAGGACCCGGGGAGATTTACAATCCCATGTGAGATTGGGGGACTTTTGTTTGAGAAGGCACTATGTGATCTCGGTGCGAGCATAAACCTCATGTCCTATAATGATTTCATGAAACTTGGCATAGGCAAGCTCAAGTGTACGGAGATGACTCTCCAACTTGCGGATAGATCCATAAAATGTCCAAAGGGAGTCATTGAGGATGTACTAGTGAAGGTTGATAAATTTTATTTCCCCGTTGATTTTGTTGTTATGGATATGGAGGTAAGGTACAATACACCCCTTATCCTCGGTAGACCATTTTTAGCAACGGTGGGAGCGGTGATCGATGTTCGTAAAAGAGAGCTTAGTTTGTGAGTTAATGATGAGCGCATTGTCTTCAACATTTACACTTCATTGAAATATCCACACACTACAATAGAATCTTGTTCTTTTGTGGACACCTCGTATCCCCTTGTTGTGGATTGTACTAACTCGCAGGTAGTTGAAGAATACGTGAGCAATAAAGCGAAGGCTCGCAAACCAAAAGCTCGAAAATCAAAGGAAAAGGTCAAGAATTATTGGGATTGGTGGCATTCGTCTAACCTATGTTGGAGACCGGTATTGATAAAAAAGACGGATGCGGTGCGCGAGGATGACCCACCAACCGTGCATTAAAGAAATGTGCCATGCATAGTCTAGCTATGGACTATAAATTTAGCAAATCACGGGTACTATCTTTCTTATTATTCCTTAAGCATTATCTTCCGGTTGGCTTTTGTGCTTGAAATTGCATGCTTATGTGAGTAATTGTTAGTGGTATCTTTCACGATGATCTGTATAATTTCCATCACTTCTACCGTATAATCTCGTCGAGCAAACGACGTTAAACAAAAGCGCTACCGGGAGGCAGCCCGTAAAAGTTAAGTTTTTGCTTTTTTGTGCGGCCCGGTGTGGCCAATGGATCACTCTTCTTCATGGGTGCTAATGGATCTGGCTCCTCATCATAAAGCTCATCATATATCACATCACAAGCACAAACGCACGCACACACAGAGCACACACGAATCACACTCGGATGCATGCACGGACGCACTTAGATGCTCGCATGCACAGAGAATGCATGCATGGACGCACGCATGGAGCACACATGGATGCACGCACGGACAAACTCAGACGCTTGTACGCACAGAGAATGAACGCACATGGGCGCACACATGCACGGAGAACGTACGCACGCTCTATGTCCATGCATGGATGTGGCTGGTTGGCAATCAACCCTCCACATCGGTGTAATTTTCGTCTCCCAACTAACACGTGTTTGAACCTGTAGCTCTGGAACATTTGTGTTTATCGAAGGTCAAATCATTCTGGCATATGAAGAAGAGAATGCTTTTGTCAGGAAAGTTGGAGTAATCAAAAGATAAAGTAAAATATGTTGTAATAATGCAAAAAACATATTCTTGCTCGTTTATGCCCTTAGAATCCCACTCTTTAGAGGGAATTAATATCTGACATATATGTTCATTAAAAAAAAAAACTCCGGCGTATTCTTTCCAAACTCTCTCCAAGAGAGTTGGTGCTTCACCAATGATTGTGCAATGTTTGAAGACAAAGTCTTTGTATCATCCAAATTCATTCTTCTTTAGGCCGTGATACATGGCGGTGACGAATTAATTAAGGCTTATACTATAACTGATATCGTGCACCTCTGCATGAAAAGCCATACTTGGCTAATATACTTTGACCATACTATTTGTAGTTCTAACAAGTTTCCTTGCTGGCGGAAACAAATTGACAACTGGAGATCCAGAACCCTAGCTTTTGATTTATGGGAAGGACTTCATCTTCAGAACTCCCGAATCAACAACAAGCTTGTCTTCCAGAACGGGATTTACAAAATTTATAAGGAGGACCAAAGAAATTCTGCAGGAAACATTTTCTATTTACCCGATGGACAATTATTCAGGAATATATTATGTTGTGCTAGCTCAGAATTGTGTTGGATAAATCTTAGAGATTCAAATAGACCTATTCAAGGTGTGTAATAATATGTTTGTTTGAATCTATTATGTTCTTTACGTTCTTTATCTTTTGTGAATCTAAAAGATCGATTCATTTCTTATGGCACTTTTAAACAAGTGCAATCTATTATGTCTTTACGTTCTTTATCTTAATGTACGTGGTTATAAATTGAACTGATTTGAGTATGGATATTTTCTATCATTGATTTGAACTACTGGCTCGATACTCGATAGAGACACTCTAAATGAACTTGATTCTCTTTCATCACTCTTAATTACAAAGCAAACGAAATGAAATGATTTCGTTTAGGCCATATTATCTTCCTTTCTTCTGGTGTGTTTTAATATGCCCAAACTAGATTATATCACGTAGCCTTGACACATTTCTATTTAACCGCTCTTTATTAAGAGGCATCCAAATAGACATGATCTCATTTGAGCTGTATTATATTTCTTTTTGTAGGTCATATTAGGCCTAAACAGGATCATAACACATTGTCTTGACACATAACCCATTTACCACTCTTTATTAAGAGATATCAGAGCTCATGAATCAGGATCTCAAAAAATAATATTGTAAATGTTAGGATACAATATAGGACTATTACATGAATTTCACTACGCCAAATCATAGAAAATCAATTTCCATCGTATTTCATAGTTTAATTTCCATTGTATTGCATAGGTACAGTGTCCATAGATGGATCTAGATGGTTGGCAATCCAACCCTCTACATCAATATATGCAAGACTCCTAAACGCTTCCGCCTTCCGCCAATATTAGTGTAATTTTTGTCTCCCAGCTAACACGTCCAAGTGTGTTTGAATGTGCAGGAATAAAACAATTGTATTCACCGAATTTCAAATCATTCCTGCATATGAGGAATACGTACAATGCTTTTGTCAGGAATACGGAGTCAACAAAATAATAAAATAAAATACGTTGTGATAATGCCAAAACAAATTCTTGCACGTTTTCCCCCAAGAATCCCATCATTCAAGGGCAATAATATCTTCCATATCTGCTCGAATAAATAAACTCAGGCATATTCTTTCCAAGCTCTCCCTAAGAGTTGGTCCTTCACCAATGATCGTGCTGTCTTTGAAGACAAAGCCATTTGCATCAATCAAATTCATTCTTCCTTGTGTCGTGATACAGGCCGATGACACATTAATTGAGGCTCCGAAAATTACTTATATCGTGCACCTCTGCATGAAGTCAAGTTAAAATATGTAAATATACAAGAAGCAATCATTCTTATCAACTACAATGGATTTTTTTCTCAAACATCGTTTATTAATTGACCTATCGATCTAATAAGATGATATATAAGTCCGGAAAGAATATTGTGTATGATTTGGTCCATGACCAACCTAAAATTTATGAGTGAGAAATTATATTTGAGCAACTGTGTACATCAAGCAGGGAAAAAATACATGACCCTTCCGCCTGCCTATATACGATTGCTTAGATATTCTTCACAGCTGCTATAAACATTTGACGCCTTTCATTTCATTCATGAAATAAGAGGGTAAAATGTTGTTAAACACAAATTCCCCTACCAAAATAGAATTATGCATGCACCATGATTAACTTTTAAAAGGCTTAAAGAATTAAGCAGACACGCACAAACACAGACACATAGATACAAACTCTTAAAGACGAACGCATGATATACACTCGGATGCACACACGGAGCATGCACGGACGCACTCAGATGCTTGCACGCACATAGCACATATGCACGGACGCACAAAAGACATATTACACACGGACGCACGCACAGACGCACTCCGACGCTCGACACAAGGAGCACTCACGCTTAGGGGCACATGGATGCACGCATGCACGGTGCACGCACGCACGCTCCATGTCCATTCATGGATGTGGCTGCTTGGCAACCCAATCCAAACCTCCACATCAATATATGCAAGACTCTCAAACGCTTCGGCCAATGTCGGTGTAACTGTCATCTCTTAGCTGACACATCCAAGAGTGTTTGAACCTTCAAGTCTGAGACAATAGTATTCACCAAATGTCAAATCATTCATGTGACGTCCCCGTTCCCAAATACCGAGTCTTTATCTAGAAAATAACGCCCGGCACGACTATTATTAAATAAATTCAATATTATACGTAAACTTGACCTCATCATATCATGACAAAGCATTGCGGAAACTAAAGAGACTCGAGGAATTACTTAACAAGACCTAAAAAGTAACATGGATGCCAACATACTAGAAGTTAAGAACTATTACAACATACGAAATACTAAATGTCGGTACAAACTGAAACTTAACTTACAACAAGATTACATGTGTGTTGCAAAGGTGTAAGAAAATACATATCATGTCTTAGTTGCAAATAGAAGTACAACTTTACCTAATTCGATAAATAAAAGCAGAAAATATATATAAGTAGCATCGTGATTCATAGCAAGTGACATAGCAAGTCTAGTCCTCCGATACATTAATCATCGTCGTTACCCTGCCAACCTTCTTGGGGAGGGAAAACATACATAACATAAAAGAGTTAGTACATTGAGTATTTTGTAAAAGGTAGAAGTCAATGAATAACATACTTTATAAAATTCAAAAAGTAAAGACAATCATTATTAATTATACATACTTTCATTACATTGACAATATTAAATTTAACATATCACTTCATGTCTCATAACATGTTATGAGTTTCATAGTGGTTTCTAGATTAAGCTTATGTTTGTCACACCAATGATCCAATAGTACTATGCTCAGTGGGAGTGCTGTTAGATGTAATATCGTCGGATCAATCATAAACTGACCCGATTACGCAGCGGAATGCATCAGATCTAGATCTAAACGAAACAAAGAACATAAATTAAAAATCTAAACCTACAAGGGGGTTTAGGAGCCAACCTTTTTATGGTGCTTAACTTCAAGATCAAAAGTCTCCTAGAACACGTGTATGAGCGACCACACCTTCCAACGTGTGTCTCCCAAAGCAACACCAAGTGGATGGTGTTTCCCGCACCGGACCTCCTTGATATGCTACCTAGAAAACCCGAAGTTTTCTAAACTCGAACCCAAAGAACTATAGCCGAAAATTCCAAGCTATATTCTTTCCAATATGGCGTGTTTATGATGTGATAAAAGGCTTGGGGGAACTCTCTTTATATAGGAGAGTAATCCTTGTCCTCCAAGGATTTATTTAATTAATACAAAATCAATTGAAATAATCATTTTCCTAAAAAGATATATCTAGAATATCCAAAATAATAAGGATATATAAAAGATATTCTTTTTCTTAAATTATTTAACACATAAATAATTTAATAACATGTCTTATTATTTATTGAGAAAACAAATTTCCAATAATAAATATCATAATATGCGCCCCAAACCCTAATTAATTGGGTCATGCGCATTTTCCATTTATTTGGGCCGAGTCCACGAAAAATGTATTTTCATTTATTTAATTATCTAGTCCAACTAAACAATTAATTCACATATCAATTAAATAGTCTAATCCAACTATTTAATTATAATTGAGGTGAAGCGACGAGAAAACATATATGCTATATTAGGAGTCACGTCGGGAACCATTGACCCATATTCAGTAGCTACAATAAATCGAATAAAAATTATTAATCAGACAGAATAATTATATCCAACCTATTAATTCCGGGATTGCTTGAAACTCACTTGTAATCAACAAAGCAAAACTCAGTTTAGAACTCAGCAAAACTCAGTTTTCTCCAAAACTCAGTTTTCTCAGCTTTTCCAAAACTCGGTTTCACTTCACAAAACTCAGTTTCAGCTTTCAGATTAGTTCCACCCGATCTGCTGCCCCAGACGAACACCAGATTCAGCAAATGTTTCAAGCTCTGCTGACCACCATAATTTCCACACCAAACCTCAGTAGCATAAGTTTAAGTCCCATTAAAGACACATTCCAAATTATTAAATTACTTTTTTTTTTTTCCTAGCGTACAACACAATATCCGTGAAGAAAAGATACATGAACAAACAACTGCATGCAACTTTCCATTTACTTTATATGATTTAATTTAAAGATCAAATTTATGGAAACAATAACACCTTTTCCAGCTTTTCAGCTGGTGATTTATATATATCACGGAAAACTCACATTTTTTTAGTTGCTGTGACGACAATATAAATTCACAACATCTCAAGAATTCGACACGTAGATACGTGATGAGATGTAACCATTTTTTTTCTGTCTATGTTACATATATAATTTGCTATTTATAAGACATTCTACGACAAAGACACCTCTAATTCATCAATCCATAACAACAACATGGCATACAAAAAAATGATTTGTTTCGTCGTTATTATTTTATCGCAGTTTTTACTGCAAGGAATCAAAGTCAATTGTTCAGTTTCATCACTGGTTGTTTTTGGAGACTCGACCGTTGATTCAGGGAACAATAACTTCATTCCCACTGCCTTGAAGAGCAACTTCCAACCTTACGGTCGAGATTTCGAAAACGGACAACCAACGGGTCGGTTTTCGAATGGGCGTATCATCACGGATTTTCTGTCTGAATCATTTGGAATGAAGTCTACTGTACCTGCTTACTTGGATCCTGCTTATAACATCTCAGATTTTGCTAAAAGTGTTTGTTTTGCCTCTGCTGGAACCGGTTACGACAATGTCACATCTAGTATCATGGTAAATCCGTTTTTTTTTAGTTGTATCTTATAATCTGAATATTATATTCTTTTACTTTCGTTTTGCAAAGACTTTCGAAAATAATATACAGTAATTAAGTAAAAGACGGAGTTAACCTTATAACCTAAACTTTGTTTGCATGCAGAGGGTAATCCCCTTTTGGAAACAGTTAGAATACTACAAAGAACACCAGAAACAGCTAAAAGGTTTCTTGGGCGACAAGGAAGCAGAAACAGCCATTAATGAAGCACTGCACATAATAAGCTTAGGAACAAATGATTTCTTGGAGAATTATTACGTACTTCCAGTTACATCATCACGATATTCCATCGAAGATTACCAGAATTTCTTAGTTATGATCGCAGAGGATTTCATCAACCAACTTTACCAGCTTGGAGTAAAAAGAATATCTTTAATCGGAATCGGACCAATTGGATGTTTGCCATTGGAGAGAAACAGAAATGTGCTTCAAGGAGGTTTTTGCATAGAAAGTTTCAACAATGTGGCAAGAACATTCAATCAGAAATTGCAAGGATTAGTAGATAAACTTAATACAAAGCTTTTAAAGATTCAAATAGTATTTACCAATCCGTACGAGATTTTCTCAAAGATTATTCAGGATCCTTTTGCTTATGGTAAGATCGATATTCCAATAAATTAAATCTCTGTTTTTATACAATTTAATGCCATATACTTATGTGTTCTTTTTTGATTAATTATTTATAATCAAACAGGATTTGAGAATGCAGGGAGGGCATGTTGTGGGACAGGAAGATTTGAGATGAGTTATATGTGTGATAGATTCAACCCATTCACATGCAGAGATGCAAATAAATATGTGTTTTGGGATTCTTTTCATCCAACAGAGAAAGCATATGGGATGCTAGCACATCATGCTGTCACAAATTCTCTCTCTGTTTTCCTTTAAATTTGCTTCAAATAATGTAACAAGTTATATACTGAGACTTTTATATATATATATATATATAATCACACTATATCTTGTTCCCAATCATGTAGGCCCAATCCAATCCATGCATTTCTCCTTATGAAATAGAGCAATGACAAATGTTACGGCCACAACAGTTATATCACAACGAGTAACACAACAAATTTTTCATCATTCATCGTGATTTAGACCCTATTAGTTACCATGTAGGCCTACATATAATCAATCAAATATATACGATGTGTTTTCTCTGAAGCGAAAACCTTGACAAAGGTATGACGTGGGATTGTCAAAGTCGTGGGAACCAGTGAAGCATGTAACTACCAAATTATATAACTTATTAAGGGGCTGTACAACTTTATAGCTAGAACAAATCTTTCTACTCTATGGAGGATATAAACACCTCATTTTTATTACAATGGGGAGTGGTTTAAAAGGACAAAAAAAAAAAGAAGGATATGAATCAGGAAAGTGGAAATATAAATTGGGTGATAAAGACAAATCCACTGTTCATAACCTCATCCACTCATTGTTTGCTGTAGTGGAATTGATCTCAAATCTAATGTTTCACTATAACAGTAGAATAAGGACATGTCTTTTGTAACGCCCCGTTCCCGGACACCGAGTCCTTATCCGGAAATGAAACGTTCGGCACGTATAAAATAAAAGTAAATTCACTTTATACGTAAGCCTCTACTACGTCGTATCAAATTAAAGCAAACGGAAGCAAAAACTCGGGTATAAAATTTCTAACGTTTAAGAATAGAAAAGAGAAAATCTAAAAGCGGAAATGTAAATTTATTACATTTGAGGAAGTACGAAAATCCCAAAAGAAAAGTACTACACGTCTCGAAAGACCAAAAGCCTACTTCAAAAATATCAAATAAATCCAAATGTAAAAGTAAAGCTTGAAAATGATAAGTCTTCAACGAGCGCCGTCAAACGTCGTCGTCGAACTCCTCCTCAAAAACCTGTTCGTCTTCTCATCCCCAAACACATAGAAAACATGCATTTGAGGTAAGTACAACGTACTTAATAAGAAAGAGAAGCTATGATAACAACTATAGTTTATACGGAAAAGATATTTAATTAAATTGGTTGGTTATGTGAAACCGACTCAACCAAGGGTTCATTTCATGTCCATCAACACGAATTGCTAAACGTATCTACTTAGCTTATCTATGTTACAACCGCACTCAAGGGCACTACGCGCATCCACCTCAGCAGAGTCCCTCCGTACTTAGGGTCATTATGACCTACGGAGTTCTTCCACCTCGGGAACACTCTTTTGCAACATATTAGTGGATCACACCAATATCCACGAAGTCTAGAAAAGGTAGACTCCGATAGCTTACGCGTCTCAGCAGAGTCCCTCTGCACTTAGGGTCATTGACCTACAGAGTTCCTCCACCTTCAGAGGTAGCACATGCATCGCGATTTAGCCTGGTGCCTAGCCAAGAGAGACATGTTGTTTAATCTTTTACTAGTCAAGTACGTTGATTATTAGGATGATTAACTAGCCACCTAAGTGTTTTCAAATAATCTCCCTCAAACTCACTACTCTCTTCCTAGACCACTAGACACGGACAAGTCCTAGCAATTACACAGACATTGATGAATACTAACTCATCAAAGCACAAGCCTATCATGCTCTTCCGACGGATCCGAACTTCAACTCCTTTAAGAGTACATTCGGTGTTTTAACTGAACGAATCAGAAGCTCAATTCAAGCTTGTTCAAGTTTATACAGTGTTAACATATCACGTTTAAAGGTTTCATAAAGCTAAATCATGCTTATAAGGCTGAACAACAACTAACAAAGGAAGAAGGACAAAAACAAGCTAGACGCCCGTTTAAGGCTCTGGACGCCCGTCTGAACCATATTGGACGCCCGTCCAAAGATGGACGCCCGTCCACTATACCCAGACGCCCGTCCACCTAAAACAGTTTCAATCCTGAATGTAAAACAACACTTCAAACGCCCGTCCAGTAAAGCCAGACGCTCGTCCGAAATGTGCCCCAAGTAGACGCCCGTCCAGAGAGGCCAGACGCTCGTCCACCTGGGTTCGACTAGAACCCTAACCCTTCATCATGCGATTTCCAAAACGATTCCAAACCGAACCACAGCAAGAACGACACGAAAAAACTCGAAAAAACATGTCTAAACATATCATGGCACTTATGGTCAGTGATCAATCCATAAACTCATCAATCTAGCCTCAAAACACCCTACAATTTCATCTAAACCTCATAAAAGACAATTGAGATCATAGGGATAGTTTCCTTACCTATTTGCAGCCGCAGAAACTGATCAAAACCTCAACAAAAGCCTGCAGCTTTGCCAACCAAACTGGTAACCAATCGTTGCTCCCTTCACAACGGTTCCAAATCTTCCGTCTGATCTGAAAATCACCAAGAGTTGCTTCAGTTATTGGTGAAACTCTCCCAACCCTCAACTCTCTCCTTGAATGCGCGGAAGAGAGGGGAAAAACGTGGCTGCTCTTTTTTGTAAAAAGGTTATGGGGATTATCAGTCAAATTTTCCTTTAAATACCCATTCCCATAAAACCTTAGTTTTCCTTATTTGCCCTTAATAAAAAAAAACAGATTTCCTTATATTTCCTTATATATATATATATATATATATATATATATATATATATATATATATATATATATATATATATATATATCACTCGAAATATATATATATATATGACGTCCAAATTAATTAACTCCGATTAAAAGAAACCGAACCCAATATTTCGTTTTTGCAAAAAGACACGTCTGCCCTTTCCCGAAAATCGGAATATTACATTCCTCCCCCCTTAAAAGGAGTTTCGTCCTCGAAACTAGAACATACCTGGTAAGTCCGCAAACTTTTGGAATTCACTGATCACGTCGCTTTCCACTTCCCAAGTTGCCTCCTCGGGTGAATGATTGCTCCACTGAACCAACACCTAGGGAATCATCCGCCTCTTAATCGTCTTTTCTTTCCGGTCTAAAATCTTGATAGGTCTTTCGTCGTAAGCAAGATTATCTTGTAGGATTTCTGGATCAACCGTAGTTTCAACATCGTTCTTTGTCAGACATTTCTTCAACATCGAAACGTGAAATACGTTATGAACTCTCGACATCGATTCTGGCAACTGAAGCTTATAAGCTAATGTTCCAACTCTTTCCAAGATCTCAAAAGGTCCGACATACCTTGGACTTAGATTTCCTTTCTGTCCAAAGCGTTTCACTCCTTTCATCGGTGAAGCTCGGAGGTAAACTCTATCACCGACTTCAAACTCTAGGGGTCTTCTTCTAACATCAGCCCAGCTTTTCTGCCTGTCTTGAGCTGCCTTCAAATTCTTCTTGACCAACTGAACCCTTTCCTTTGCTTGTTCAACCATTTCCGGCCCTGTAATCTGCCTCTCTCCGACTTCATCCCAAAACAGTGGTGTCCGGCATCTTCTCCCATACAACGCTTCAAACGGCGGCATGCCTATGCTTGCATGAAAACTGTTGTTATAGGCAAACTCTGCTACCGATAGGTAATCATCCCATGATCCGCCTACCTCCAAAACGCAAGCTCTTAACATGTCCTCGAGTGTTTGGATAGTCCTCTCAGATTGTCCATCTGTCTGAGGATGAAAAGCCGTACTCAAATCAAACTTAGTTCCAAAGGCTTCTTGTAAGCTCTTCCAAAACCGACTGACGAATCTCGAATCACGATCCGAAACTATCGAGATAAGGACTCCGTGTAGCTTCACTATATTATCCAGATATAGTGTCGTCATCTTCTTCAACGGCATGTCAACTTTGTATGGCAAGAAATGGGCGGATTTGGTCAGTCTATCCACAATTACCCAAATTGCATCATGCCCTCCCTTTGTCCTAGGTAATCCGGTGATGAAATCCATCGAAATCTTATCCCACTTCCATTCAGGGATGTCCAATGGCTTAAGCATTCCCCCGGGCCTTCTATGTTCTACTTTAACCTTCTGGCAAACATCACACTCTGCCACAAACTTGGCTATTTCCAACTTCATCGAGGGCCACCAAAATATTTCCTTTAAATCTCTGTACATTTTAGTAGCACCTGGATGAACCGCAAAAGCAATTTCGTGTGCCTCTTCCATAACTCTTTGTCTTAGGTCGCCGACATTAGGTACACACAGACGATCCTGGTACCACAGATTCCCATTCTTGTCTAGCACGTAGCCAACGTTAGGCTTCTCTCTAGCCACCCGCTTCAAATCAACCAAAACTAGATCTTCGTCTTGCTTCTCTCGAATGTCATCCATCAACTCAGATCTTGCTAACAACGGTGCCACAAACTGCCGGTCCTCGATCTGATCAAAGCTTCTGATTTGCAGCCCATCTAGCCTTTCGCCACTATCTCAACACCGGAAGCCGCAAACACTTTGGTTTCTGCTCAAGGCATCCGCTACTACATTTGCTTTTCCCGGATGGTACCGAATATCTAAATCGTAGTCCTTTACAAATTCTAACCATCTCCTCTGTCTCATATTCAGATTCTCTTAGGTGAAGAAATACTTTAAACTCTTATGGTCGGTGAAGATCCTTGCTTTAACTCCATACAGGTAGTGCCTCCAAATCTTTAAGGCAAAAACTACCGCTGCCAACTCTAGATCATGTGTCGGGTAATTCTTCTCATGCACCTTCAACTGCCTAGATGCATAGGCGATCACTTTCTCTCCTTTCATTAACACACAACCTAGACCCTGTCCTGAAGCATCGGTATAGACATCGTAATTATCAAAGATCTCCGGAACTGCTAACACTGGGGCCGTAGTCAACTTATTCTTCAGTGTCTGAAAAGCCATTTCGCACTCTCTAGTCCATTCGAACTTCACATTCTTTTGTGTCAGCTTAGTGAGTGGAGTAGCTATCTTCGAAAAGTCTCGCACAAACTTCCGGTAGTAACCAGCCAACCCAAGAAAACTTCTTACTTCTGAAACGGTGGTAGGTCTAGGCCAATTCTCAACTGCCTCAATTTTCACTGGATCAACTTGAATACCATCTCCAGAAATCACATGACCCAAGAAACTAACTCGATCCAACCAAAAGTCGCACTTTGAAAACTTTGCATATAACTGATTCTTCTTCAAGGTCTCCAACACTACCCTTAGGTGTTCCTCGTGTTCTCTTTCATCCTTTGAGTAGATAAGGATATCGTCTATGAACACAATCACAAACTTATCCAAATACGGCATGAAAACACGTTGCATCAAGTCCATAAATGCAGATGGAGCATTAGTGAGTCCAAATGGCATGACAAGGAACTCATAATGTCCATATCTTGTACTGAAAGCCGTCTTCGGTATATCTGCCACTTTAATCTTCAACTGAAGATAACCGGATCTCAAATCAATCTTGGAGAACACTCTCTTGCCTTGCAACTGGTTAAACAAATCATCTATCCTTGGTAGGGGGTACTTATTCTTGATGGTGAGGTTATTCAGCGCTCGGTAATCGATGCACATCCGCATGCTACCATCCTTCTTCTTCACGAACAAAACAGGGGCTCCCCAAGGCGAGGTGCTGGGCTGAATTATGTTCCTTTCAAGTATATCTTTAAGTTGAGCTTTTAACTCCTTTAATTCAGCCGGTGCCATCCTATAAGGTGCCTTAGCAACCGGTGCCGCCCCCGGTGAACAACTTTATCTCAAACTCGACTTCCCTATCCGGCATGTTTCCCGGTAACTCTTCCGGAAACACCTCGGGGTACTCTCTTACTATAGGAGTTTCTTCTAACTTTGGCTTCACTTGTTCTACATCCACTGCATACAACAAGTAGCCCTCACAACCCTTCTGACAAGCCCTGATGGCCTTAACTGCTGAGATGATCGGATGTCGCTTCTTACCTGGCTTGTACACATTCCCTTGATACGTCTTGTCTGATTTTCCAGGTACTTTAAAAGCCACTTTCTTCTCTCTACGGTCCAAGTGAACATAATTCTCGGATAGCCAATCTATTCCGAGGATTACATCAAAATCCGAGAAGTCCAAAACTGTGAAGTCGCTCTTGCATCGATAAGGTCCAACTCGAACTCCCACTTGAGGTATTATCCTAGTCACCTTTGTTACCTTCCCTAACGGTGTAGTTATTTCCAAAGTATTCCTTAAAGGTTCTGAAGGTAAGTTCAATTTCTTAGCGACCTTGGTTGACACAAAAGTATTTGACGCTCCCGTATCAAACAAAGCCTTGACCACTAGGTTTTCTAACATTATCGTACCTAGGATGCATATTCATTTATTTAAATATAGTTACAACATGAATAAACACGCTATAAAATATCTTAACAAAAGAACAAAACAACAACATGGTACCTGAAATAACGTCATCCTCTGGTTCCACAAAACCAGCATCAACTGCAAAAACTCGAACTGGTCGGCTTGGGCCGCTCTTTCCGCTTCCTTGACTCGAGCTACCTTTGTTCCCTCTATTTGGACACGCTCTAGAAAAGTGTCCTGGCTCTCCGCAGATGTAGCAACCAGTATTGTTCTGCCTGCACTCTCCTGAGTGATTTCTGTTGCACTTAGAGCAAAGCGGTGCACTGTGCTCTGGGCCTTAGCTGCCGTAGGAGCCGTCGTCTTCTTGACATTCTGTTGCGGTGCTCCCCTATAACTGCCTTGACTAGTCCCAAAGTTTCTCTTGTTTCCAACAACTACTGTAGCCCTCTTTCTAAAGGTCTCGACTTCCAAAGCTTTATTCAGTAGCTCTGCCATATTCTTTGCTGTAAATCCCAACATGCCTGATTGGATTTCATAAGCCAAGCCGTCCTTGTAAAGAGCCATCTTTCTTTCCTCCACTTTCATCAACTCGGGGTAGAACCGCCCCAATTCGTTGAACTTATTGGTGTACTGGGTCACTCTGTACTGAGTACCTTGCTTAAACTTCAAAAACTGACTTGCCTTATCAGCTTGCACCGTAGCCGGAAAGTATTCGTTGTAAAACATAGCTTTAAAACCTTCCCAGTCCGTTATCTTACCGTTACTGCTTTGAATGGCATCAATCCATGCTTCCGCTGCGCCTAAGAGGAAACTGACTGCCAACTGTGCCATTTCTGTCTCAGGAACATGTATATTCCCGCAAGCCTTTTCAAAACCTCTCAGCCAATCTTCTGCCTTCATATGTTCCACATTTCCATAAAAGTTCTCAACCCGATTCTTTCTTAGCCTTGTATACCAATCTACAACTGGTGCTTGCTCAAAATCCGGTCTAACGGGTGGGTAAACCGGTGGGTAACCATAAGGTATCTGCTGTGGGTACTGTTGTTGAGGAGGGTGAGCCGGATACGCTTGAGGTACAGGCTGGTAAGGATAGTATCCCTGAGGGTAAAACTGATGAGGCTGCGGAGGGTACTGGGGTTGCTGAAAACCAAAAGGTGGGTAACCAATGCCTTGTTGGTGATCAAGGCGTGGTGAAGGTGGTACGGTAGGTTGAGGAGCATGCCCTACAGGAGGAGGGTAAAAGGCCTGCTGCTGCTGAGGATACACAGGTGGATAAACACTTGTCGGTGGAGGGCACACGCTAGCCACAGGTGGTGGTGCATAGCCAGCTGGAACATCACTTACCATGGTGAACTGAACCGAACTTCCCACGTGCCATCGTGGAGGTCGTTCCTGATGAGGTCGGGGTGACAAACTCTGATGCGACCTCGGTGATGGTGTCGCCGTATGAGGTGGTGGTGATAAACTCTGATGGGATGGGGGTATCGGCCTCACTACACCACCCCCTACAACCGGTACGGGACTTTCTCCTCGGACTCTGGAAGACTCTGCACCCGCTCCAGTCCTCGTGAACACCATCCTGATGATCAATAAAACCAGACGTTACTAAAATATCTAAAGAAACTTATCTTAAAAGAAAAGGAAGCCTAAAGGACGCTTCTCTCTGATACCAACTGTAACGCCCCGTTCCCGGACACCGAGTCCTTATCCGGAAATGAAACGTTCGGCACGTATAAAATAAAAGTAAATTCACTTTATACGTAAGCCTCTACTACGTCGTATCAAATTAAAGCAAACGGAAGCAAAAACTCGGGTATAAAATTTCTAACCGTTTAAGAATAGAAAAGAGAAAATCTAAAAGCGGAAATGTAAATTTATTACATTTGAGGAAGTACGAAAATCCCAAAAGAAAAGTACTACACGTCTCGAAAGACCAAAAGCCTACTTCAAAAGTATCAAAGAAATCCAAATGTAAAAGTAAAGCTTGAAAATGATAAGTCTTCAACGAGCGCCGTCAAACGTCGTCGTCGAACTCCTCCTCGAAAACCTGTTCGTCTTCTCATCCCCAAACACATAGAAAACATGCATTTGAGGTAAGTACAACGTAATTAATAAGAAATAGAAGCTATGATAACAACTATAGTTTATACGGAAAAGATATTTAATTAAATTGGTTGGTTATGTGAAACCGACTCAACCTAGGGTTCATTTCATGTCCATCAACACGAATTGCCTAAACGTATCTACTTAGCTTATCTATGTTACAACCGCACTCAAGGGCACTACGCGCATCCACCTCAGCAGAGTCCCTCCGTACTTAGGGTCATTATGACCTACGGAGTTCTTCCACCTCGGGAACACTCTTTTGCAACATATTAGTGGATCACACCAATATCCACGAAGTCTAGAAAAGGTAGACTCCGATAGCTTGCGCGTCTCAGCAGAGTCCCTCTGTACTTAGGGTCATTGACCTACAGAGTTCCTCCACCTTCAGAGGTAGCACATGCATCGCGATTTAGCCTGGTGCCTAGCCAAGAGAGACATGTTGTTTAATCTTTTACTAGACAAGTACGTTGATTATTAGGATGATTAACTAGCCACCTAAGTGTTTTCAAATAATCTCCCTCACACTCACTACTCTCTTCCTAGACCACTAGACACGGACAAGTCCTAGCAATTACACGTACATTGATGAATACTAACTCATCAAAGCACAAGCCTATCATGCTCTTCCGACGGATCCGAACTTCAACTCCCTTTAAGAGTACATTCGGTGTTTTAACTGAACGAATCAGAAGCTCAATTCAGGCTTGTTCAAGTTTATACAGTGTTAACATATCACGTTTAAAGCTTTCATAAAGCTAAATCATGCTTATAAGGCTGAACAACAACTAACAAAGGAAGAAGGACAAAAACAAGCTAGACGCCCGTTTAAGGCTCTGGACGCCCGTCTGAACCATATTGGACGCCCGTCCAAAGATGGACGCCCGCCCACTATACCCAGACGCCCGTCCACCTAAAACAGTTTCAATCCTGAATGTAAAACAACACTTCAAACGCCCGTCCAGTAAAGCCAGACGCTCGTCCGAAATGTGCCCCAAGAAGACGCCCGTCCAGAGAGGCCAGACGCTCGTCCACCTGGGTTCGACTAGAACCCTAACCCTTCATCATGCGATTTCCAAAATGATTCCAAACCGAACCACAAAGAAGAACAAAGGCACGGAAAAACTCGAAAAAACATGTCTAAACATATCATGGCACTTATGGTCAGTGATCAATCCATAAACTCATCAATCTAGCCTCAAAACACCCTACAATTTCATCTAAACCTCATAAAAGACAATTGAGATCATAGGGATAGTTTCCTTACCTATTTGCGGTGCGAAACCGATCAAAACCTCAACAAAAGCCTCAGCTTTGCCAACCAAACTGGTAACCAATCGTTGCTCCCTTCACAACGGTTCCAAATCTTCCGTCCGATCGAAAATCACCAAGAGCGCTTCGGTTATTGGTGAAACTCTCCCAACCCTCAACTCTCTCCTTGAATGCGCGAAAGAGAGGGGAAAAACGTGGCTGCTCTTTTTTGTAAAAAGGTTATGGGGATTATCAGTCAAATTTTCCTTTAAATACTCATTCCCATAAAACCTTAGTTTTCCTTATTTGCCCTTAATTAAAAAAAAAGATTTCCTTATTTCCTTATATATATATATATATATATATATATATATATATATATATATATATATATATATATATATATATATATATACTCGAAATATATATATATCACTCGAAATATATATATATATGACGTCCAAATTAATTAACTCCGATTAAAAGAAACCGAACCCAATATTTCGTTTTCGCAAAAAGACACGTCTGCCATTTCCCAAAAATCGGAATATTACATCTTTTTTACCCGGAAAAAAATTTCAACGTCCTTTTTTCATATTTCTATATTTAAATTATCTTTTTTAACAATAAACCCTTATTACAAACTAAGAAAAGAAAACAAACTGAGGAGAATTATTTTGAGTTTTTTCTACTTTACTCGTTTTCCCACCTTTTTTTCTCACCTTTTATTTATAAAAAGATACAAAATCTCGTAAAAATATGCCCACGTAAGTTCCTAAACCAGCTGAGCTTGTAAGGGCACTTCCAGCAGAAGTCCTATACGGTGTCCTATCTCTAAAATGAGGATAAAAAATAGAGTTTTGTCTCAAATAGCTCCTACAGCAAAGTCTCTATCCCTATTTATTTTTAGGGATATGAACAGTGCATCCCTATTTGTGGAGATGTACTATTCACTGCCCTAAACATATTTAAATGTTAAAAATTATAGGGATAGGGATAGAGATGCTGCTGGAGTGAAATAATAAATATTTAATGTGTATAAATAGGGTTGTGAGGTAGAATATGTATTATTTAATATTATTTGAAATATTATAGGGTTAAGGATAGGGATGCTGTTGTAGAGTTTGAATTGAGATGTTGTAAAATAGTGATATGTATTATTTTATATTATTTTAGGGATAAAATTTGAGGCGTCTGCAGGGACTGCCCTAAGAGAATTCTTATCAGATGCTCTAAATTTTATTTCTAAAATAATATAAAATAATACATATCTCTATTTTACAACATCTCAATTCAAAAACCTCTACAACAGCATCTATATCCTTATCCCTATAATATTTTAAATAATATTAAATAATACATATTCTACCTCACAACCCTATTTATTATTTCACTTCAGCAGCATCCCTATCTCTATCCTTATAATTTTTAATAATTAAATATGTTTAGGGCGTGAATAGTGCATCCCCACAAGTAGGGATGCACTGTTCATATCCCTAAAAATAAATAGGGATAGAGACTCAGCTGCGGAAGCTATTTTAGGATAAATTCTATTTTTTATCTTCATTTTAGAGATAGGGTTTCTGCTACGAATATCCTAAGGTCTAGACCTGTTGAGCATGCAAAGTCTAGAATACCAATGGAGAAAAACTAGTAGTTTTTGTGTGGTATCTATACATGTGATGAAATGAGACACTGATATAAATCTGAATCACACAGTTTGAATTTAATTCAAAAACAAATGGATCATATCATTCAACACGGCATTTCCGTATATGATAGATGCACCGAAGAACTTTTCCAATTAAGAAATCACCTAAATGAAGCGACCTAGCGTTTGAAGAACTAGACTTTGACCACCGGTGCATAAGAGGCCAATAACATGTGAGCCTACAAAACCTAGACAAGCTAGGTGTACTGTGTACATGTCAAGAATAATATGGTGTGAAGATGATTTTTAATTCATTGAATAATAATACAATAATAAAGCTAACAAATAGGGAATTTTCAATGTGAATCGTGATACGTTACTAATTGTAGTCAGGATTTGTGTTCAACGTATAACACGATTCGCAAGTAAAAACGATCGTTTCCCATGTGTTTTATTTCGAATAAAATAAAATTAAAATAAAAAACCAAAACCAAGATTATTTTTAATTCATTGAATAATAATACAATAATAAAGCTAACAAAAATTGGACAATTTTTCTGTGGTTTACCTTTGAAAAAAAAATGAAATAACTGTGTATGTCTATCATTATTATTGATAAATATGTAACACGTCAAATTCATTAGATTAATTGATCCCAGAGGCTAATAATAAAACTCCATATAACAAATTTTGGTTTGCGTCCCCGTCCCCATCCCAGTCCCCAAATCTATATACGTCCCCGTCCCGTCCCCAAATTTAAAGATTTTCACACCCCGTCCCCAAATCTATATAAGTCGCCGTCCTGTCCCCACATTTAAAGATTTTCACACCCCGTCCCCAAATTTATTTTTCACACCCCGTCCCCAAATCTATATACGCCCCCGTCCCCAAATTTATAGATTTTCACACGGAGGAATTATTAGGCGGTAACTCTATTGATGGAGTTATCCCAAGTAGATAAATTTGAACTATGGTCCTTATTCATTCACGTGTGATAATTTCAACATAATAAGAAAGACGTCTCAAATATCCGACATGGGTTACTGGGCGTGCAAGCAAAAGGCGTTTTAAATACCAGACACGGGTTATTAGGCGTGCGAGCGTGTGAGTTCAATATATCCCATTTGAGCTTTGTATGCGAATATCGACAAATTCGAAGGTTTCCATGAAAAGAGTCGAAGAATTAAAAAAGATTCCAGGACATTGCAGGCTTAAGAAGAAGACATGAGGAACAAACAAGTTTCCCTTGGAAACTCAGTCGAAGAGAAGAAGAGCACTTTACAGGAACAACTACATGTCAAATTTTCCAACAAGAAACATGAAAAACTAAACAAGTAACAACAACAACACAGCTGCATCATGGTACTTGCATCAACAACATATGAACAAACACATGATGTTAAAAAAACCAAACCAAAAAGGAAAGGGAAGAAGCTTGCAAGGATGAATGTGAGCAAAAACTACTATTTGAATTTAGTCCCAAAACCAAAACAAACACAGGAAATCAGCTGAATACAAACATATGGCACATTAGAGCAATATATATAGTCCCTCATTAACTTCATCTAAAATTTTAACATATCCCAAATATACACATTATTATTTCTAATTTGTCTTCTTTTTCCTTGCAACATACGAGTACACAGTATGCAATCTGACCCTCATTTGCTTGCATGAAATAAGCAAACATGTCGCGATTAGCAAAAAAAAGTCGAGATTAAGCACCAAAAGCTTCGTCAGATGAGATAGGAAGGTGGAACATAAAGAGTTAGCATTTCAGGGAATACATGAAAACAAAGGCAGAAGACAGAGCACAGCAACCACACACTGCGAGATATTCACTAGAATAAATTGCAGAAAGATAGAAACCCTGAAGAAAATGAGTGATAAAATCTTATCAGAAAACTAATTGGCTATGCCGCCTTGTTCAATAGCAATTAAAATCCTAACTAAAAGACCCTTTAAAGCTGCAAAGCAAGAATGATATCAAGAACATAACTTTCTAAATGCATTAGCTCAATCTGTTCAAAACATATGTTCTTAAGTAGAGGGCCATATCTTAGAACCTGTAAATGGATAATCAAACATCATTTCTTGCATAAACACCATCCATGTATTGCATACAAACCAGCAAGCAGAAGCAAAAAAAAATGAAATAGGCATCAAAATTGGATAAAGATTCTTCTTTTATAAATAAATGAAGGTAGTAGTACAGGCATCATCATACAACAATAGCCTCGCCTTACCCAACAATCTGGTATTATTACATGTAAATACCGATTGTCCTGAAGGCAAAACGTAAAACTCACACAACACATTCTAATCTATATTCCATGGATCCAAATCAAGACCATATAGTACTAATTAGGAATATATCTAAAGGAAAAATGATTCTCATCTGAAAACACCACCAGATCTCTCGACTCGTTCATACACACTGTAAAGTTTCATTCTTTTCCTTTATGTAATACAGGGAAAAGGAAAACTAAAGCCGATAAATTGTATTGAATTTCTTTATCAGTAGCTCAAATCCTTCAGAGACGAAGAGATAAGCTGTGTAGATCATCTGCATCAGCGTCCATAGGAGGCGGTAAGTTTAAGTCAAATACAAAAGGGGGCTTCCGAGAAGATGAAGCTAAAACAAAATCTCCATCATCTACGGAAGATGATGAATCACAATCACTGTGACAGTCATCTGGAACCATCGGCGGCGAGCGAGGATGCCGTCTAGATGAAGATGGAACATTTGTTGCTGGGGCAGCCGCCGTCTGCGGCCTAGGCCCACTGAAAGATTCGACGGTACTACTCAAGCTGCTAGAGGTAGGCCTTTGATGAGGCAAAAGCTGGAGGTTTTCTTGATGATACAACCGGTTCTGATGGTGATGATCTATAAACATAGTTGGGTCAGAATTAAAATTAGGGTTGGGATTGTGAACAACATTAAATTGGGGGTAAGATGCGTTGAGCGGGAGAGGGAAATTGATCTTGGCCTTGGGTCCACGAAGAGCCAACGCGGCGGCGTCGTAGGCACGAGCTGCGTCTTCAGCCGAGTCAAAGGTGCCTAACCAAACCCGAGTTTTCTTCCATGGATCTCTGATCTCAGCTGCAAATCTTCCCCATGGCCTCTTTCTGACGCCACGAAATCTGATCTCTTTAGATCCTCCAGATCCATTAACCACTCCGGCTGCCATCTCTTGCGTGGCTGCCGCGGCTGCTCTACCTCCTCTTCGCATGGCCGGAATCAGAAGGATCGGAAACAAATTGAAACCTTCAGATATTCGAAACAAAAAAAGGAAGAAAATTTACAGAACAGACAGGGAGGAAGGAAGGAGATGGTGGGTGAGAGATGAGAAAGATGTGATAATGGAAGATTTCTTTAATGGCTGGACATTCTCTTTCTATTGTGAAAGGTCTCGTCTTGGAGGGCCAAAAATAAAGAGGGAGAAGAGAAGATTGCTCTGTCACTATTTTTCCTTTTTTCGGTTTTTTTTTTTTTTTTTTTTTGTTTTGTTTTGTTGGTCTGTGGTTTAATTTTTATTTGATTTTATTTTTGAAGGGTTTTTTTTTTTTTTTTTTTTTTTATGAGGCGACTATTTTATTCTTTTTCTTAGCCAGGTAGGAGTATTTTATTTTTCCCTTTTCCGAAGGCGTAAGACCGGGTTAATCGTTCAAACTTTATCGGTTTCCACATTTCATGTGGGTGTGCTTTTCCAGAAATAAATCGTCACGCGTTCACACATATTAGCTTTAATTTGTGTTTTTCTTTTTCTTTTTCTTCAAAATTTTTTTTTTTTTAAAAGTAGGTTTTTTTTTTTTTTTTTTTTAATAACGCAAGTATTAGTAATAATAAAGAAACAGTATGCTATAGTTTTTCTTATTCTCATTTATGTTTTTTAAAATAGAAGTATTGATTTCGATTACTTCAATAATGTTGTTGCTTATATAAATTATATACAAATAAAAACAGTAGATAAATGTTTATTTTGACTAGTTTGAGTAATTAATAAGCACTTAGGACACTGAAGAATCTTATTTGTTTATAAAAACATAGTAACTAAACAAAACTATCCTTTTTTTTTTTCTTTTTCTGAAAGCTAAAAAAGTTCCTTTTTTTTCCTGGACGTGTTTTTTTTTTCTTTTTGGACGCGTTTTTTTTTCTCTGGACATGATTTTTTTTTTTCTTTTTGAACGATAAAGAGACATTGTGTCATATCATCACGGTGCTGCATCGTTCTGTATTGCGGTGTCACTTCATCGCGGTGTCTCTGCATCGTGGTGTCACATTGCGGTGTCTCTTAATCACGATGTCTCTGCATCGTGATGTCTCTGCATCTTCAAATGTTATAACATCGCGATGTCTCTGCTTCGCGGTGTCTCTGCATCGTCAAATGCTATAACATCGCAGTGTCTCCACATCGCAGTGTCTCTTAATCGCGATGTCTCTGCATCGCGGTGCCACTTCATCGGGGTGGTCACTGCATCGGGGGTAGTCACTGCATCACGATGTCTTTGTATCGGAGGTGCCCACTGCATCGAGGTGGTCAATGGATCTAGGGTGGTCAATGCATCGCGGTGTCACTTCATCGAGGCGTCTTTGCATCGCAGTGTCACTTCATCGAGGCGTCTCGCATCGTGGTGCATCGCGGTGATCAATGCATCGAGGTGGTCACCGGAAAAAAAAGCCCAAAAAAAAAAAAAAAAAAAAAAAAACAAACAAACAAACAAAATTAGGGTAGTTTGCTCTATGTGTTAATTTAGTGTCATATTTGCCTAATTAAGTCAAATATGTGTCCTTTTGGATATTTGTCCCTAAAACAAACACACACAAAAAAACATTTTATTTCATTTATATATTTGAGGTTAAGATGTCAAACCTTACCGGTGAACTCATCGTGAAATATCAGTGATGAAATTTATCAGCATCATGACATGAAATATATCAAGCAGAATCAACATCAATATGTCTCAAATAGTGATGCTAAGGAATAGAACCTTACCGGTGAACGCATCGTGAAATACCAGTGATGAAATTTATCTGCATCATGACATGAAATATATCAAGCAGAATCAACATCAATAGGTCTCAAATATTGATGTTGATGAATAGAAAAGAGAATAGAAAGTTAAGGGATATGAGTTGCCAATTGAAATGTGTTGTTTCAAATTTTTCTAAAAGTTTGGGACATTAATGATATTGTGTGAAAGGATCATAAAAAAACCACATATTTATGAAACGAAAAATACATTAGATCAGTAATATACTGTATTACCCATAGAAAGTATAAATGAGTTAAGTTAGAGTGAATCGGGAAGAGTAAGATTACATAGTAATAATAGTGTGATATATAATAGCAGTGGTAGAAATAGTACTTATAATAGTTGAAACTCCGGTTTGATCCGTTTTTGAACGGTTTTATTTTTTTCAGATTAAAACCACATTGTATTAAATGATTTGATCTTTAGATTTATTTCGGTTTAGTTCGATTTGGTCTGGTTATTGGTTTGATTTCCAATTTTTTTGAAGAGATGCCTTGGAAATCAACATCTGAAACCACATTGGATATGTTGATGCTTTGCCTAATCATTATATTCAATGATGTTTCGAAGCAAATTATTTTTGCTGCAGTGTTTGTGTTGCTATATAGCCTCTTGGTTGATGATTGATGAGTGATGAGATGCGTACGATGCAATTTCCTCAATTAGATGGTATGGTGTTTAACTAGAATAATCCATAGTTCTTTTGTTATGGTGGTCTTTTGTTGTTTTAGTTTATGTGGTTATCTTTTGCTTTTCTTGGTGATTGAATAGGTTGAGAGTTTTTTTTTTTTTTTCCATCTTCCACCTGCAAGCCCTCAAACGAAATAAGTTAAAAGGACTTGACCCTTCATCCATATTGTTGCTCTATTGTCAATGCTTGGCTGCTAACCGCTGAGGTGAGCGTCTCTCCTTTTTCTTGGAGCTAGGTTGTCGGCTATATTAATTTGTGTTGTTCATTTGATGTTTGCTCAGTCAATAAATATTCTATACAATCATAATAGGATGTTTTGTTTTTTTTGCTTGTTTCTGACAGAAAAATATTGCATCAGGAGAGGTAGCTTCTGGCTTTGAACCTGCCTTAGTGAAATACTATCGGATCTACTCGGCTAATCAGTGAACTATGTTTTGAAATGTTCAGCCTTTATTGTAAAACCAAACAATATTACTCACATAATATTTCTCTAAGCACCGTATTTGGTTCTCATGATTGTGTTCATTTTGGCCATGAATCACCCCTGGTTTCAGAAAGTGCGTTGGAGAATTCTAGCCTCTGAATTCTCACAAAAGCGGCCCCACTTCACACTTACATAGGTGATCTCCTATCAAGAGTATTCTGCCATACCCCACTTGATTATACAAGATATAGGAATTATTAAAAGTTTTTCACTTAACCTTTACACCACTGACAGACAACACTTTTATTCACAGAATGGGTAAGTGTTCACGGAATCTTCATAACTTAGTTGTCCCAATGAACCATGATCTTGGGATCTCCAGTCAACATGGTTGAGTTACCATTACAAAGTTTATATCTCAATAGGCTTTAATCGCATTCCGAGTGTCAATTTTGACATTTGATCTCTAGATAAACCTTTTGTAAGCGGATCCGCAAGATTCTCTTTCGATCTAACAAAATCGATGGAAATCACGCCATTAGAGATCAGTTGTTTAATAGTATTGTGTTTGCGACGTATATGTCGAGACTTACCATTATACATACTGTTTTGTGCTCGACATATAGCCGACTGACTATCACTATGTATGCTTATAGGAGCAATAGGTTTAGTCCAGCATGGAATATCATATAGGAAATTATGGAGCCATTCTGCTTCTTCTCCTGCCTTGTCTAATGCAATAAACTCAGCTTCCATCGTGGAACGAGCTATGCATGTTTGCTTTGTGGATTTTCATGACACCAAAGCACCATCAATAGTGAATACATATCCACTTGTGGCCTTAGAATCTTTGGAATCAGATATATCCAATTTGCATCACAGTATCCTTCAATACTGCTGGATATCTTGTATAGCATAATCCCAGATTCATTGTATATTTTAAATACCTCAGTGCATTTATCAAAGCTTTCCAATAATCCTCATTTGGATTGCTCGTAAACCTGCATAGTTTATTCACAGCACATGCTACATCTGGTCTAGTACAATTAGTTATGTACATCAGACAACCGATTATTTGTGAATTTTTTTAACTGAGACACAGGTTCACCTTTGTTTTTTACTAAATGCAAAGTTAAGTCAATTGGAGTTTTTACTGGACTTTTATTAAAGACATTAAATCTTTTTAGAACAGACTCGATATAATGAGACTGTGTCAAAGCAATTCCATCAGACATTCTAGAGATTTTAATCCCCAAAATTACATCTGCAACTCACATATCTTTCATATCAAAGTTTCGAGTCAACATCTTCTTAGTATTCATGATTACATCACGAGTACTTCCCATGATCAACATGTCATCAACATATAGACATACTATCATATTAGAATTAGAAGTGTTCTTGATATAGATATATTTGTCACATTCGTTAATTTTAAATCCATTTGTCAACATCGTCCTTAAGACAAATTTGCACCGGATTGTACCCACGGTTGTTGCAATTGTCTCCCAGGATAACTCAGTTTACCTATTCAGATGGAGAGGTACCTCAACTCTGAACTGCAGCGAACTCTAATAGTACTCAGAAAACTCTTCAACTATGTATGCACAAGAAAAGTTTATGCAATGGAATGATGATATGCTTTATGTAATATTCGTGTGTCACTTATATTTCACTTGAATGTTTTCCATCTTGTGGAGGCTTGTTTATATAGAGACTAAGCAAGCAGTGGAAGAGTCTCAACAATAAATTTCATTATTGCATAACTCCCACTACTTCAACTTTAATATAAGTATTGATGATAACAGTTTCGAAGATGAAAGATCTCAGCAGAAGAAGAAAAGTTCCACCGATCGAAGGCCGAATTGCCTCACCGAGTCATCCCGTCGAATCTTCGGCGGCCCCCGTTGAATGCTGAACACAGCAGCCTTGCTTAATGCTGTCCACTCGGCTGAACACAACAGCCTTGCTGAATCCACTCGGCTGAAGTGCTTTAGCAGCCTTGCTGACACTCGCCCGAATTATTCGGTTGCCACTCCGGCCCGAATTAGTCCAAAAGTATAATACTAGCCCAAGGCCCTCAGGCCCAAGCCCAAGTCCAAGGTCAACGGTCAACGGGCACGGGCGGGCGGCGCGCGGGCAATTTTAGCAGAACATCGTCTGTCTAAAACCATTCTGAACTCTTTTCTCTAGGAGCTTATACCAATCATCAACTATCATCATATAAATACTTGACATTGGAACACTCATGTTCCATGTGGGATAAAGTTTTACACTACTTTACTTCGCATATCTCACAACAACTTAAAGCGTTAATATCTCATTCATCCGTACTCCGAATTGAATGATTTTAAATCTATTGTCAACTACTTATTGTGTAGTTTTCAATAATTTAATAAAAGTCTCGATAACTTTAATAAAATTCTATCGAACTCTCTTTTTAAAATAGTTGTCGTAAATGATTAAAAAACCGATAAAACCGATTAAATCAATTTTTTCCTCTATTTTCTCCAACAGCTACTGCTATGTATTGAAGGATGTAATTTTCCTTGGCCTTTGTTTCTAAATCAAGCAAAGAGCTATATGTATATGGCATGTAGTATGAAAACCAGCATAATCATGCTATACTCAATGAGGATTTATTCTGATTAGGCAAATGAAGGACCAATTCCACTGGTGGTAAAAACTAAAAAGAGGCAACATGATCCTAGACGTAAAAGCACCAAGGCTATATCCAATTATCAAGCACCAAGGCTCACATGAATTCACCTGTTGGAGAGTTCAGTGAAAAAAGGCAAAAATAAGGAGAAACAAAATCAGCTTGTTGCATCTTGTCTTTGAATCATGTGCTTCAGTGATACCTATTAAATTAGTATTATGAAACATGTTTGTGTGTTATAAGCATTAGATATTATTGATTTTTTTGGTTGTTGTCAATAGGATACAACGTAACAAAAACTCCAAAAAAACATCATACGTTTACACGTTTTGTATCCATTATTTTCTATTGTCATTGGTTATGTATCATGTTCGGCACGCCGTGCCTTGCACGGCATGTCTATCCACTAGTATTTAAATTATGTGTTTCTCAATCATGCAAAATCAAAACCTTTGATCAAACTATTTGATCGGTGTTGAACATGTGCGGAAAATCCAAATCCCGAGGCTATGACCAGAGCGCCCCAACACTGGCCCTGGGCACTGTCGCCCTACAATCAGTCGGGTCGGATTTTTGTCGTATCATAACCAAATCCAAGTAATTGGAATCCAACAAATGTTTGGTAGTATAAATTGTATTGTTTATGTTGAAGTATGAAACCTTTTAGTACTAAGGGTGATGTAATGTTGTAAGCACAATGATGCTTTCTTTTATGTCATAATTATGTATTGAGATTCTAGTAATTAAAACAAGTCTTTTCATGTTTATCTTCCGAATTTAATTCATGTGATGTATCTCACGAGCTAACAATTCGATCCGGAAATTCACACGGAAAACACTGCTACTTGTAGGATTATATACAGCTAGAAGAATAGATGTGTTTCGGCACTTGGTAATTTATTTGCGTGAAGCAAGGATCTCATGAGAAATAAAGAGGTTGCTGGGCTGCAGCAGTAAATGGTAATGGGTCGATGGTAGCTGGCGGATGCTACATAACGACTAAATGGCAGCTAATTCCAACTACTCAAGTCTTTGCCATCCCAACCACGTCTTTTTTTTTTATATAAAATAAATATAAAAATTGAACGGGGCATTGCGCAACAACCATATTTCGAGAAAATATACATTCGGTCACTGTAGCGACCCATATTTCAAGTCATGTATGTTCAGGCCTGACATTTTTTTTTTTAAGTAGCCCGTGTCTGTTTCCACGAGGACGTGAAATTTCCACCAGATCTCGTGGAATTTTATAATGACCACGTGGAAGAACAACTGATGGCAAAAGGTTCAATTCCACGCGAGCTGGGGGAAAAGCAAGCCACGCCACGTGGAAATTTAAGGGCGCGGCGTGGAATAATAACACGTGCCCGTTTAATAAGGAAATTGAATGAATAAATGCTCCAACTGTCGCGTTTTCCTACATTTTAGTCAATACCATCATCTTTTTCACCCAAAATAATCAATCTTTTTCACTCGAATTTTTCTTCACAAAACTTTCAGACAAAAATTATCAAGGTACGGGATATCAATCTACACCGGTCTTTCGCCTTTAAACAAATGGGTAAGCATTTTGTATAGCACTTTTGTTTGAATTATTTTAAATATTGTATTTGTTTTAATTTGATGATATGTTTGAGGTAACTAACCTTATAAAGATATAAATTTTCGATTTTTCGTATGGTGAAAATGTAAAAGCTTATAGTTTTGAATGGATATAGCTTTAGGGTAGTGAAAGGATAAAATTTTGATTATTAAGCTATTGAAATGATTAATTATAACGAGATCGTTCGATAATAAAATTGTCATTCGTTGGAGGAAAATGTAGTTTATATATTTGTAGAAATCTTGACGTTGTAGAAATTTTGATATTGTAATTATTTTGATTATTTGATAGTTTAGAAATTTTTTAGAATGAAATGCATTAATGATATTATAGTGGCAATGTTAATATTAGAAATGATAATGTAGAAGTTTTGATATTGTATATATTTCGATTACATGATATTGTATGTATGTTCGTTATAAGTTGTTTCGAAATTTAGTAGTATAAATTCCTTTCATGTTCCATGCCTTAGTTCATTTTGAATGTACAACTTTAGATTTCAAATAACACTCGAATAATTTAATTGTTACGGGCAATCACAATGAAAATGCCCTAATTTAATTTAAAAAAAATTGAATTTAAAAAAGAGAAAGAAACGACAAATAAATGTTGTTTGAAATTTCCAAAACAACAAAATTTTGACATATTCTATGGTACGCCTCGACCTGATGAGGTTCTTAGAAATGCATGCATCCCTAGGGTGTTTTCGAATCCTCCTGATCCGCTGTGTCATGCCTAATCTCCAAGCTTTGTATTGGGGCTCCTGGTAGGTAACTCGTAGAATATTTCATTAGGTCTGCTCAATAGAGCATCTTTTCCGTTCTCAGCAGCTTGGTAAAACCTCCGCCGGAAGTGAGGCATCCGTTAGATCGAAAGTATAAGATCTGTTCTGTTGGCTCTGTCCAGCATCTGATCTCCCTCGTCATCATCAAATATTCTATGACGCTGGTGAAAACAATCTTCTCTTCTATTACCCCCGTCTACTGTTACAACACAACACAACACAACGAAACTTGAATTTTTTTGACCTAACCTAACTATGTGTGTGTGTATGTGTATGTATATATGCTAAAGAATATTTATTTATTTTAAAGATTATTGATGTATTTTTTTATGTCTGGCTATATGCACTTATATACAAGTAAATATATGTGTATATAAACGAGAAACCAATATTCACACACATATATACTACTAGCATATATAAGTGTATATATATATTGGTTTCTCATTTATATACACATATATTTATATATAAAAACACACACTGACAATATATATATAGACACACACACACACACATATAATATATAATATATATATATATATATATATATATATATATATATATATATATATATATATATATATATATATATATATGTATATATTTCAATCCGAATAAATATATGTATATATATATATATATATATATATATATATATATATATATATATATATATATGTATATATTTCAATCCGAATAATTTTACAATAATATTTAGTCAATCCAACAATATTTGGAAAAAAACCTAACCGTGTGGATAAATGATTGTTTTTTTGCAGATAACAACACGGTGTCCGTTAAATTTTTATTTGGCGGAGAGTGGAAATACCATGAAGATAGCGACAAATGGTCTTATAAGAAAGGAAAATTGTATTGGGTTCGTGTGAAAACCGATACGACATTGGATGAAGTGAAGGTCAAAGTGTGTAAGAAAGTAGGAACTGATGTCTCAAACAACACATTGATCATGAAACTAATGTACGTAGATTATGACCAACCGATTGATGTTTTGGACGATGATACATGGCTAGGCTACATTGATGATATTTTGAGAAAAGAAGCTGTGAAACTATGCGTTAACGCTGAACCGGTTATGCACGATGACGATATGGAAGATGAGAACGAATTTGACTTAAATGAGCAACTTCATGAAGAAAATGATAGAGGCATTGAGGATTTTACATCCAAGTTGGACTGTAATCGAAATTCCCGAAAGCATGTTGTACCTACCACATCAGCCTTATCCCCTCATGAAACTGCCATCCGACCGAATATAAATTCAGCTGAACAAGTCATTGGCATCACAAGTGAACCTGACTACGATTGGGGAATAGTTGCGAATATGATTCGTCAGCCAATTCACACATATCTGCCTAATTTTAGCCAGACAACGCACACACCGTACATTTTAACAACAGTTTGACGGGACAAGTCATAATGTCAACATAAATGGAACAAGCCAGCAGTTTGACCGTCCGCCTCTTATTATGCCAACACCGATGCAAGCGGGTCCCAATATCGGTGGATCGTTTACGAGTTTTCTTAGAGCGCCTTTCGAACAGAACATTCATATGCTAACACAGATGCAAGCGGGTCCCAATATCGGTGGATCGTTTATGAGTTTTTTGAGAGCGCCTTTCGAACGAGAACCTTGGTATGCCAACAAGGATGCAACCGGGTCCCAATATTGGTGGATCGTTTACGAGTTTTATGAGAGCACCATTAGAACAGAACCCAGATATTGGTCCTAGATTTAGTATGGCAAGTATTAATCGCAATAGAGGTGTTCATTTCGGTTCAGACATTCCGGATTCCGAAATTCCTCCGTGTCCACAGGCTGGGGCATTTCAGACTGAAGATTCTGGATTATTGTATATTGGTAAAAAGTTCAGGGACAAGGATGATATGCAGATGAAAATGAGTTACCATGCATTGAAAAATAATTACATGTGGAAACCTATCCGGTCCGACAAGGGGAAGTTAAAACTACGATGCTTTACTTCAGAGAGATGCGAATGGCAAGTTGTGGGTAGAAAGGTGTTTGATTGCAATAACTTCGAGATAACCGAGTACACTGAAACTCACACTTGTGGATTGGAGCGAATAAGCAGTGATCATAGGCAAGCTAGACCCGGAACTATAGGTCATCTCGTTAGAGAGAACCTCACAAAACTCGGCAGTCATTTCACGACAAAACATTTAATAGTGGAGATCAAAAGAGTATTCAACATAGACCTTGATTATCAGCGTGCATATCATTGTAGACAGAAAGCGTTGGAATTAATCGGAGGAAGCGTAACACTATCGTATTCTAAATTACCCGCCTACTTTTACATGTTGAAGAGTGAAAATCCTGAAACTGTCACATACATAGAGACTGACCATGTTACTGGCAGGTTCAAGTACTGTTTCATGGCTTTGAAATCTAGTATTGACGGGTTTAAGTACTATCGACCTGTTTTAGTCATGGACGGTACTCATCTGAAAACAAAATGCGAGGGGACATTGTTAGTAGCTATCGGTGTAGATGCAGGTGATAAACTCTTTCCGGTAGCGTTTGCCGTGACCGACGGAGAGACCAGGGATGCGTGGATGTATTTCATGCTTCAAGTGAAGGGGGTAATCGGGGAACGTGAAGACATGGTGTTCGTATCAGACAGAGGGGCTGGCATCATTGGTGCAGTTAGAGATGTATTTCTAAACGTTCACCATGGTTTTTCCTACCACCACCTTGTCATGAACCTGAATAAAAAATTCGGAAGCACAGGATACTGTCCATACACTTTCTGGGAAGCCGCGTATACTTTTTCAAAAACACGATTCGCAATAATGTTTGAGCAGTTAAAAGAGCAGGATAAAGATCCAAACAATAGAGTGTCAAGTTATTTGGAGGCTATTGGATTTCGTTACTGGGCACGATCGCATTTTCCAGGGACACGTTATGCAATAATGACAAGCAACTATGCTGAAAGTTTTAACAACGTGATCAGGGATGCGCGTAAGTTGAGTATCATGAATTTGTTAGACTACATAAGGGCAACGTTGCAGAAATGGCATTGCGAGAGGAGAGAACTTGCATTGGCATGTCGCTCCGTGTTAGCCCCTGAAGCCAAAAAATTCTTGACTGAAGTCTCGCATTCCCGAAGAACCTTCACACTAAAGGCGATCGACCGGGACCAGTTCCAAGTTGGGGACGCTGATACTAGCGCAAAGGTAAATATGGCTGATCGTCCTTTTCTAAGTGTCCAATCTCACCGGCAGTGTACCGGGTCAACTGTAGCCTAGAATTGGTGAGTCAAGGTCGTATCCCACAGGGAATCTGGTCGAGTACCAAAGTCGGTCTTGTCCCTAGTTCAGGTCAACACAAATATGAACGTGGTGATTTGTCAGATCACCGGTTCTACAAACTAAATAAACACAAAACAAAGATTTTAAACTATATAAAAGAGATAGCCGAGCTATGATCCAACCAACTACTCTCTAACCCTAACTCGTAACCGGAAGTGATTTCGATATACTTTAATGTTCTTGGCATTGTTAAAGGATGTCGTCTCCTATTTCCGAAACTAAGTGCCAATTTCAACAACCTAGTTTCCTATGTCGAATTCAACAGTCCGCTAACCGGATTTAACTGACCCGACACGGTCTACGCTCTATGAGACGCTCGTTAACAACGATATAAACCTCACACACGAAGCCGAATCTGAACAACTCAGTCGGTTTTACACGATGATCCTAGAACCCATTTTCCCGTACCCTCTCGCAAAATACATATGTAAAGAAGCCACGTGTGATACGATTATCGAGTCGCGAGTTCAATAAACGTCATTAGGCATAAGTTCTAGAACAAAAACAACATCGAGAATTTAACAATCATAACATCAAAACACTTCAATCAACGAGCTAAGGATTCGATTTCGAAGGCTATCACATATCTCGACTATTGGAAAAACTAGCTACTCATCATAACAAGAAAAACAACAAGAACACAACATCAAAGCTAACATAAACCATGATCGAAAGCAAGAGCAAGAAATGAAAATGAAATACCGAATATATTATGCCGTAGAAAATCGATCCACCGAACGAAATCCCGTCAATAACGCGTCAAACTATCTTCGAGAATCAACGGATTACAACGATCTACGACTAATCTAAGCTAATATACTTATAAACTAAGCTAATCTAATGAAAACCGCAGAAAAAGTGCAGAAAAATCGATCTAAAAGAGAAGGGATTCAATCTAGATCAAAATGAGGGGGTATTTAAAATGTTTTTTCAGATCTGGGCTGCTAGGCGGGCACTGTCGCGACGAGTGCCCGCCCGTCAAAAAAATCCATGAAGAAAACCTATCAAGAACTTTCTATTGTGACAGCCCTCAGAAAAACGGCCATAACTTTGTGTGTAGACCTCCAAATCAAGTGATTCAAAATCCGTTGGAAAGATAATGAAATTGTCTACAACTTTAATGAAGATGTCCAGCCCAGAAAATGCCTCTAAGGTAGATAAAAATGCAGATCAATGGAAGGTATGGTTGTAGTACCACCACGTTTTGATCCGTTTGAACGTTTAAGCTTCGGGCACACGTTCCAATCCTCGCATCTCACCTTCCGGACATCTCAAACACCTAATTCCTGTACAAAGTCACAAAACATACCACACATAATCCCTACAGGACACTAGGGTGACCGAGAGTATAGTAAATTACACCGAAAAAGATCGAGAATCCCAGACTTTACGTCCTAGGTCCCGAAATGATAACCAAGGTGTAAATACATCAAAATACAACCAAATGTCTCAGAAAACATATAAAATGAGGTATAAACGGGGTATAATTACATAGAAAATGATAGCCAATTTGACTCTCATCAATGGCTAAATGGAAGTGTTACTGTGGAGAGTTTCAGGGGCTCAAGATGCCTTGTGTACATGCTTGTGCCGCTATAAGTGAGCGTTGTGAGAGTCCGTACGATTATTGTTCTGACTACTACAAAGCTCAATGTTTCCAGCGTATTTATGAAGGACGCGTATACCCTGTTCCAGTCGAGGATGATTGGATTGTTCCCACTTTAATTAGAAACCAGCTCATTCCGCCGCCTGAGCCTAGACTGAGCGAATGAGGGGAAACACAAACAACGGTTGTGAGGCGGTGCCGACCCAGGATCCTCAGGATTGCTTCTCAAGGTGACCCTCCTGGCGGTAGGACCAACGGCTCTGGTAGGCGATGCTCGTTGTGTGGAAACACCGGACACAAAATGCCTAAATGTCCGTTTCCCACAGTGGTTGTTCCTAATTGATACAGTCATTTTGTTCGTCTTTTTTCATGTTTTTTTAGTATTATCTCAAGTCGTGAAAGTTTTTATACATGTTTTGTATCTTTTTGGGGACATTGATACTAGCGCGACCGTGACTATCTTATATGTTTTGTATCTTTATCTTAAAATAGCAAATGAGTATTCTAGTTCAAACGAGTGATAAATAAACGTAATCAAACCTAAACAAATGGGTAATATATATATCCATCACCGTGCCACACACGGGATCATTGGAATTCACACGAGTCATAATTCACACGTACCTTCTCAATCAATGCTAGTTTTGACTAGTCATTGATGTCCTATCGATGTCGTACGTCGTAGGTGTCATTAGTGTGCAGAGGTAGTATTGTCATTGATACAGTGACGCGCCTTTTCACGTGAGTCATCAATAGTTAGTTCGTGCTAAATTAGCACGGCATCGTTGAAAGTTCACATGGGATCGTTGGAATTCACACGAGTCATAATTCACACTTACCTTTACCTTATCAATCAATGCTAGTTTTGACTAGTCATTGATGTCATATCGATGTCGTACGTCGTAGGTGTCATTAGGGTGCAGAGGTAGTATTGTCAATGATACAGTGACGCGTCTTTTCACATGAGTCATCAATGGTTAGTTCATGCTAAATTACCACGGCATCGTTGAAAATTCACACGGGATCGTTGGAATTCACACGAGTCATAATTCACATGGGATCGTTGGACTTCTCAATCAATGCTTGTTTTCACTAGTCATTGATGTCATGGAGTCATGAGGACGTCAATTCACTTGTTAACTCTATATATACCATGACCTATTAAACTACCTCTGCATAACCTTCTACTTTACATCGCCTTAATCACAATGTCTGCACCGATTTCCTCTCATCGAGAATGGCATGAACCGATCCTTCATTCAATCCTCATCAACCTGTGTTTGTTAATGACCGTATGAGGGGTGATATTAGTCACTATTACGACTTTCAGACACTGAGGTTGAGGTTTAGAACAGACGAAGAGCGTCATAATTGGATTTGGATCTTTCAAGATAGAGCTATTATCGGAGAGAAGAGAATTGAATGGGAGAGTCTACCTACCAAGATGAAGCGTCTCGTACGTAGACTTTCATTGGAAGGCCTCACAAATAGTCCCGCATCGACATCGACTATGAATAGATCAATTGTTCGTGAATTCTATGCAGTTGTCAGGTCAAACGTAGCTGGGGAGTACATGCCCATAGCATCAGGGGTGCACAAATTACGTGGAGTAGATGTTTCCTTGGAGGTGGACTGGATCAATAACTACTATGGTGTAAGTGGAGTTGAAGCATCCAGTGATTTCTTCAACGGGGCTTCCAACGTTCGTGTATTGCAGCGTATAATTGCTCGTTGTCAATTGCCTACCGAATAGGAGTGTGTTATGATCCAATGGTTTGCCAATAGCCTCTATGGTACTATACACACTCTTGAACCGCCATTTGATTTGTACATTTTGGTGTACGCATTTCTCCATTACGAAGTTGACGTTGGACGTTACATCATTAGTAGGATTTGTGACATATCGCTTGCCAGTAGTGGTGATGGTTATATCTACTTTCCTTTTCTTACCACGGCTATCGCAAGAGATTTTAACGTACCGGAGTATGACACGGATGACATTTCTTCGGAAACCTCCACTGTCATCTATAGTGACCACCCTTGGTTTGTTTAACTATTCTATCGTATTTATTGTTTGCTTTTAATGCTTGTTTTGAAGAGTCATTGATGTCCTATCGATGTCGTACGTCGTAGGGGTTATTAGGGTGCATAGGTAGTATTGTAAGCTCCATAGTCTTCAGACTGAAACGGAGTTATGTTATATTATTTCTTGTTTTATCTACTCGCAATTGTAATGGATGATCTTCGACGATCACATGAGGGGACTATCATGTTGTTTCTATAAAAGTGATTTGACGACAGATTTAATAAAAGCGAAAGATGAAGATAAATGTCTTTGGACGCATTCAAATTTATTATATAAATATTACAACGCCAAAAGTTGAGATAAAACCAAAATAAATGTCAAATGTTGGATAAAACCAAAATAATTACACCGCTATATGTTGACAAAATAAATCTACGGCCATTTTGATCCTCAGCCTGTGAAAAGTTTCATCGCTCAACTCAAATACGCGTGCGTCATTGATGATTATTAGCTCCATAGTCTTCAGACTGAAAACCGGACAGCGTTCATAGGGGTCATTAGGGTGACAGAGGTAGTATTGTCTTTGATACAGTGACACGTCTTTTCACGTGAGTCATCAATGTTAGTTCATGGTAAATTCACACGGGATCGTTGGAATTCACACGAGTCATAATTCACACCGACCCTCTCAATCAATGCTTGTTTTGACAAAAAAATCTATATATTAACCAATCCTTTACCAAAGCATTCATCCCTTTCATTTCTCGTTTATTTTTATCGAATAATCTCTTTTTTAGTGTACATTTCAATGGCTAACCCCCATGCTCATGTGTTAATTCCCAGAGAGACGATTGAATATGGAAAGTCTACCTACTTTGATCATAAACTTGTTCCGAGATAACGGGTGGCATGGTGTCCCTCAAAGCGCATTAAGCTTTCATCACGTGAATCAGTCTATTATGCGTGAATTTTACGCTTGTCTAGCAATGGCAGAGCTCAATGAAATGTGCGTCATAGTGCGAGGCGTTCCCGTCCGTTTGAATAATACATGGATCAACGACGAGTATGCCATTCCAGAATATCCTCAGGGTTTGGATTTCTATCTTTTTCCGGATGTCCCTGAACTACTACAGCGTGACATGGCTGTTTTATTTGGGGAGACGCATCTGTGGGAACGTGTGAGGCCTCAGCGGCCTACCCGCCCTTCACCCTGGTCCTGGTACGGTCCATTCCTTCCTTTCCTTATTATGTTTCTTGCCACCAATATAGATGGTATGGTGAATTACACCGCACCGGCATTTGATTTGTACACCCTTGTTTACGCATCTATTACTTCCTATTTCGACGTTAGAGAGTATATTCTGTCTAGGATTCGACAGATAGCAAAGGGAAATGCAGGAGATGGATATATATTTTTCCCGTATCTGATCACAGGTCTATTCGTCAGGTCTGCCGGGGTGCCGGAATATGTTGAAGATGATGTGACATACGGTCATGATGACGTTATCACATACGAAACTTAAATATGATGAAAGTGTTCATCTTTTATTCATGTTATTTTAGTATTTATTTTTTAGATAGATCAACTTTCATTTTGGTTTATTTTTGTTTTGTTATTTTTATGTTCATCTACTATAGATGTTATTTTTATGTCCTCTCGACTATATAAGTTATTTTAGGTGTTATGTGTTCTTGTTGGTGCCCAAAAACCCGTGGACTCGCATTCAAATTTCTTATATAAATATTATAAATTTACAATAAAAAAAGCAAACAGAATTTAGAAGATAAATATTACAACGCCAAAAGTTGAGATAAAACCAAAATAAATGTCAAATGTTGGACGTACACGACTCCCGAACAACAAATATACAAATTACACCGCTATACGTTGACAAAATAAATCTACAGCCATTTTGATCCCGAGCATGTGAAAAGTTGCATCACTCAGCTCAAATATGTGTGCGTCGTTGATAATCTAAGCTCCATAATCTTCATACTGAAAACCGGACAGCGTTCCCTGCATATTAAAGCCATAAATTTTAGAACTGAATGTTTATTTCCGTATGATCCGGTCAATGTGGGTCAAGTCACCATTTCGTATCGGTTGTCGTGCACCGTTATTGTCCATTCACTGATTGACATGCGCACAAGCACCCAATGCTCCGTGTTAATCATCCAGATAGCATAGGCGATCGTTTTCTTGGTCCATTTAGAAGTTTCCAATGTCAAAACAGCCGGAACCACCGCATCCATGTCGCCCTCCCATTTCTTTAGTTCAGGCACAAGAGTACTTGCGAATGAGGCATAACACAAACTCGTATATTTTTCATACTGATCAGGGTAAGCTGCCATACGAGCAGACAACGGTCCCACATACGAGTCAATGTGCTGCAAATGGGATTTATTACTCAGTCACAATATTACGATAAAAAAAACGTAATACATGTTAAAAAAATCCGAATACAAGTTTAAATGAGTTTACCTGCGCATTTATCTGATAACCTTGAAACAAAATACAGCTGAAAAAATCTCGATCCGCAGGGTAAGGTAATATTTCCTCGTCGGTTTTAAGCCCCCCGACTAATAACTTGGTCGTATCACCTTCACTTGATCCGATCCATTTTTTCAGTTCGTTGTACTCCTGCTCGATAGTCCTCCGAGCGGGTGCGTGCCTATCGTCCTCAGGCCATTTTTTAGGCTGAATCCATTGGGTATTATCCTTCCTAAAGTACTCAGTCGGCTTCAGGGTCGATCGAAGGCCCATTTTTATTTGAAGTGCAGGCTCTTTGTAGCTCCCCCTCCCCCTCCCCCCTCATTGTATTCAAACCTGGCATCGCTTGGGGCCCTAGAAGAGTGCCAGTGTCTGTCGAACTCATCTCCGCATGCACATCATCAATATCGAATTCTGGACCTAGACCAGCCCACTCAAATGAAAAATCATTCAATGGGTCAAGATGGGTGCTTTGCTCTATCTCAGGGTGTTGACCCTGAACGGATGGTGTGCCTTGTGGACCCGAAGACGGCCCATATTGGGACCCTGATACTTGAAGCCCGGAAGGAGTAACTTGGGACGGTGACGCCAGATGAACATTCCTAAGAGGTGTCTACTTCGTGTTTGTATCACAACCTCGAGGTGTCTGGTCCGTGTTTGTATCACAACCTTGAGGTGTCTCAGTCTCGGGCTCACGGCTGCCTTGTGTAGCTGAAGACGGCCCAACTTCGGTGTTTGGTGTGCTTTGGGTCCTGTAGAGATGTGGAGGTGAGTCACCGTCCTGGGAGCCTTCTGATACAGATGTCCCTCTTCGGGGCCTAAGTGTACCATGTATAATAAAGGAAATGGTGTGAATTTAAATTTCTGTTAACAAGATAAATGCAATTATATTTGTATTTAGGAGTTAATTCGAACCTGTTGCACCGCCGCCCTTTTTAACGACTCGAGGTAACGCGTATGTCGTTCTTCAACTACTCTGGTAGTTGTTACCTGGGCCTCTCTCAGACGTGCCATTTCAGCCTGCATTTCACTCAGCTTAGCATTCGTTTCAGCATACTTAGCCTTCGTTTCAATCAACTCGGCCTTTGTTTCCATCAACTCAGTCCTGACTTCTCTTAACGCATTGTCAACTATACGCGTGATTTCAGGCACCAGTGATTCTAACGGCACAACGCCCCCCACAATAGGTATACTACCACCGCCTATATCGAATTGTTGAGAATACGATGTTGTACCCGAAGGGTTTGCGGATGTAGACGGGGCACGCGTCTGTTCGTCATGACGGGCTTGGCGAGATGGTCGCTCGTCCTGAGCATCAACTCCTGGACGCTCACGGACTATGCCATCCAAATTGGACCTTGGGGGAACACGTCTTTGACCAGGGACAGGATCCGGGACAACCACGGGGGGAACAGGTAATTCACGAGGTGGAGCTGTAACCTCTGCCTCCGGCAACCCCATACCAATTACGAACTGCCTATCTTCGGCGGTTGTCAAAATATCAGCGACCATCTCAACCTGCATAAAGGAAAGAAAAAAAAGGCAACCGATTTTAAATACAATGTTTAAAAATATTGCTGACAATGTAGATTGATAACAATGATAATATAATACATACCCATGGAGTAACACTAGATGTAGGATTGACCAAGGATTTGTAATAGACCCCGTCGACAGTGCATTTCCATCTCAAAAAACTTGGACGAGCATTAGCTTGACCTTCTACCACTGTTGCAAATCCCCCGTACTGTATAAGTCTAGGCATTGCATGGAAACACCACAATTGTAACGCGTATAAACAACCGGAGAACTGTGCCTTATACGGTTTCCCATTTCTTTTAGGTACAAGATCCTTACACTCAAATACTATCTTACGCCAATTCAACATTAAATTGTTAAAAAAATACTGCCCCCATGGAAATGTCTCGACCAGTTGTAGGTTCTCGACAATATGAAAAATCTGGGCCGGTATTACCACTCCAGGGTCGTTTCCGATTATTAACCCATAAATAACGTACACTAAAGCCATCCGGTATATAGTTTCAACGTCATTCGATGCCAGAATCGCTGATTCGATTTTTTGCAACGTCACATTCTTGATGTACTTATGGAGAGTACAACTAACATCAAAACACCTTGATCGACCAGGCAATTCAACATCCAAATCTCCAAATCTATACCCCATTATGAATGCAAACTCTCTTCTTCCGAACTTCACTCTATTATCGCCAATCTTAAAATGAAGCTCGTCGTCTCGGTCTGGATAAACCATATTGAAATACAGGTATGCTATTAGCCGCCCCTTGAATTCCCAATTGTTACTTATAAAACGAAGAAACGGACCAAACACTGATCCCTCCAATCTATTCCACAACGCTCTGTTTGGTGTAGCATTGTGCAATAACTCTTGTAGTCTTGTAAGAGTAGCACTTTCCGCATGGAACCGCAATTCGGCATTAAAAAAAATTTCGGGCGGATGAATCAATGTTCCACGTGGTGTTGGATAACTAGTAAGTCATGCGAGTGATTAAAAATGTGTTAATAAGACTATATATATATATAACTTAAGAAAATAAGTGTATATATATCTTTATATATAATATATATATATATATATATATATATATATATATATATATATATATATATATTATGAGAGACAAAATATATAATCATGTTATATATATATATGTACCGTGTATAATTTCTCCCCATGTATGTGTATATGTATGTGTGTGTGCTTAAACTGTGCGTAAATATAAAATTATATGTGTGTATAATTTCTTTCACTTGATAATAAATATATATGCGATGGCATGAATATGTGATAAAATAAGTGTATATATAACTTTATACATAAATGTACTGGAATATATACACACACACACAAACGAGAAAATATACATTTACGTCACGTAGTATATATATATATATATATATATATATATATATATATATATATATATATATTATATATATATATATATATATATATATATATATATATATATATATATATATATATATATATATATATAATATATATATTTGTAACGGGCACCCGTGTTAAACAATCATTTTTTCGGTGTGTTTATTTTAGGCACCACAACGCAAAAAATCAATATTCGACAAAAATACTAGCCATTTGTCTCTCTTTATATATATATAATATATATAGATATATATATATATATATATATATATATATATATAAATGGTTAGATTTTTAGGAATATTATTGTGTTTTTTGATGTCTGGCAATATTCAGTTATATACAAGTAAATATATGTGTATATAAATGAATAACCAATATACACACTAGAAGAGAAAATTTTCAAGTTTCGTTGTGTTATGTTATGTTGTAACAGTAGACGGGGGTAATAGAAGAGAAGATTGTTTTCACCAGCGTCATAGAATATTTGATGATGACGAGGGAGATCGATGCTGGACAGAGCCAATAGAACAGATCTTATACTTTCGATCTAACGGATGCCTCACTTCCGGCGGAGGCTTTATCAAGCTGCTGAGAACGGAAAATATGCTCTATTGAGCATACCTAATAAAATATTCTACGAGATACCTACCAGGAGCCCCAATACAAAGCCTGGAGATTAGGCATGACACAGCGGATCAGAAGGATTCGAAAACACCCTAGGGATGCATGCATTTCTAAGAACCTCATCAGGTCGAGGCGTACCATAGAATAGGTCAAAATTTTGTTGTTTTGGAAATTTCAAACAACATATCTTTGTCGTTTGTTTCTCGTTTTTAAATTCAATTTTTTTTTTATTAAATTAGGCATTTTCATTGTGATTGTCCGTAACAATTAAATTATTCGAGTGTTATTTGAAAACTAAAGTTGTATCAAACTACACATTTCAAAATGAACTAAGGCACGGACCATGAAAGGAATTTATACTACTAAATTTCGAAACAACTTATAACATACATACAATATCATATAATCGAAATATGTACAATATCAAAACTTCTACATTATCATTTCTACATTATCGTTTCTAATAATAACATTGCCACTATAATTACATTAATGCATTTCATTCTAAAAAATTTCTAAACTATCAAATAATCAAAATAAATACAATATCAAAATTTCTACAACGTCATGATTTCTACAACATCAAGATTCTACAAATTTTCCAATACAAATTTTCCAATCAAATAATCAAAATAAATACAATATCAAAATTTCTACAACGTCAAGATTTCTACAACATCAATATTTCTACAAATTTTTCAATACAAATTTTCCAATCAAATAATCAAAATAATTACAATATCAAAATTTCTACAATGTCAACATTTCTACAACAACAATATTTCTACAAATTTTCCAATCAAATAATCAAAATAATTACAATATCAAAATTTCTACAACGTCAAGATTTCTACAACATCAAGATTTCTATAAATTTTCCAATACAAATTTCCCAATATACATAAATCGAAATGTCCAATATCTTATAATCATAATTTCTACAATATCAAAAATTCTACAATATCATTACTAGAATTTCCAATATCTTATAATCATAATTTCTACAATATCAAAATTTCTACAATATCAAAAAATTTACAATATCATTACTACAAAATTTGTAAAATTAACTCACAATTTCGATTTTTTTGGGTCAATAAATAAACATACTATATCACAATTTCAATACCGAAATTTCAATAACATTATTATATCACAATATCGATAACATTACTATATCACAATTTCAAATAAAAAGTTGCAGTTCATGAAAATTTGGGGGCAAATTCATCAAATTTAAACCTAATAAACTGTAAATAATTTACTAGAGGATATTCTTCTAAATTAATAACGGCCATTGTTGTATGACAATTGTTGTATGAAGCTTCAATCCACTTCCCGTTCCAATTCCACGCAATGTAAAGAAACCCGTGTCAAACACCTTCTTACCCGTGAGATGTAAATCATTTCACGTGAAAATAATCAACAGATGTGGGGATGTGGGGATGTGGGGCTGTGCGTATTTTTTTTTTTTTTTCGTGTGTGGGGGCGATTTTTTTCAGATAAAAATTGAGGAAGTCAAAGTGAGGAAGAAGAAGAGAATTGCCCTGTTTACATCTCAAAATTTCCACGGGACCGTGCCAATTTCCACGTAGCGTTTGCTTTTCCACGTGGCGCTCATTTAAATTTCCCCCAGGTCACGTGGAATTTCAACTTTTGCCACCATTTGAATTTTTACGTGAACTATTCGAATTCCACGCCATCTGGTGGAAAATTTCCACGATCCCATGGAACAGGCACGGATTATTTGAAAAAAAATGTCAGGCATGTATTGACCAGACTTGAAATATGAGTGTCTATAATGACCTGAATGTATATTTTCTTCCATATTTCCCCTCTCTCATTGTTCCGTTCATACGAAGAAGAAAAAAAAAACAGTTTTTCCACAGTAAATTTTTTTTTTGGAGGATACTTAAAATAGTGATAAGTTTGATTTTAGAAATTATGGATATGAATCCTCTTAAATTGTTGTTTAGAGGTAGTTGGGTTGTCGGGATTTGCCTACATAATTATTGAGATCAAGTCAACATAGCTCTACGATGTTAGTATTTAGAGTATTCACGCAGTGGGGCAAAGATCCTATGCTGTATTACTATTACATCAGCCATGCTTTATGCATTGGGAGAGGGGTACAATGGGAATTTCCACCCAAAACTTATAAAAAAATAATAATAATAAAAAAACACAAGGCAATTGTATTACAACAGTGTTGTAATATAGCAGAATCCAAATTCCATTTAATACATCAATTATTATGCGCAATATGATTCGACGATATATGAGTTGTGCTTTTGCCTTCAAAGGATAATACTTGCTAGTTTTTACGGGCGTTGGGCCATTAGTGAGGAGTTGAAACTTGCGATTATTATGTCGATTAGTTTGGGGAACATGGGATGAATATGAAAACTTCTCCATGTTTGCAGCCTCGGCAATGCAGTGAAAACGATTGTGACATCCTGTTTTCGGATACCGGGTTTTATCCGAAAAATATCGCTCGACACGTATGATATTAAATAATCTCAATATTATACATAAATCTGACATTATTATATCATAAATGCATAAGTTAAAAAGACAAGGAAAAATTACTTAACAAGATCCTATGAAGTTACAATGCCACCCGACATACTACAATATTATATTAATTACAACATACGGATCCTAGTGATGTGATTCCGTTCAAGAAAAACTTTATTAAATTTATTTATAGTCTTTTATTTATTTAAGTTATTATTTCTTTTTCTAAGTTTTTATTTATCCCACATTGCTTGATAACTTCTTTGCTTGGAGATCGTTAGCCTATGTAAGGCATTTAAGTGTTTCTTTAACAATAAAACACATACATTATTGAGTGAAATATATATTAAGCTTTTAAGTTTTTCATGAGTATTCTTATATAAAATTTTCGAAACATGAATTTATCAAAGTATTCTGGGATCGGGTCTTTGTTTGGAATGTAGCAGGGAGATGGAATCTTTACGACATGTGCTTTTTAATTGTAATTATGCTAAGGCAATCTGGGCAGCTTCACCGTTCGGCGGCCAGCGGATTCAGCACGGATCGAACTTTAAGGAGTTTTTTTGGAGCACTGATAGCGCGTTACACCACAGATGAGGTATTTACTTTATGTCTACTACTTTGAAATCTATGGAAAGCCCGGTGTTGTGCGGTCTTTGATGATGCGTCTAAATATGTCTCCCGTGTGGTCTCTATGTCCTTAGCTGGGGCATTGAGTTTCATCAGGCCATGGGCTCGGTACATGTGGATGTCGAGGGGACCGCCCACCCGATTATTTGGAGTGCGCCTCCTGAGGGTAGCTGAAAATGTAACAATGATGCTTCTGTCACGGACTCGGGTTCGGGAGTGAGTCTAATCTTTAGGGATGCGCTTGGCGCGATCATTGCGGCTTACTCGTTCCACTTTGACCCCGGTATCAGTCCAGAGACTTTGGAGATGCAGGCAATTTTTTTGGCTATGGAAGAGGCTATTCGATTGGGACTTCCTACAATCATCTTTGAGTCGATACAGCGACCGTCGGATGATTTGTCTGTCTTTAGCTGCTTAACGCGGGATTGTATTATACTTTTGCCTTCCTTTGTTTCGACGTCTTTTAATATTCAAAAATCAAAGATATCACATTCCTCCCTCTTTCAAGGAAGTTTCATCTTCGAAACTTGCCAACTTTTACACTTTATCAGTCATAGGTGTATGATCTGCAGAATGTCTTTATTCATAATCTCTTTAATGTTTGATATCATCTAGTGATTTAAATTCTGTTATATTCAACATCAATGCTTCCATATGTCCATCGCTAATGATTCCATAGTCCACGCTTAGGTACTACTCAAGTTTTCTTGTAGCCTTCACTAGCCTTGTACCACTAGTCCTTTAGTTTAATCATCCTAGCTAACTCTCGTCTATAATATATCTATGACTTAGAGCAACCATAGTGGCAAGGTTTTGGACAAAATCTATTGATAAAGTTGCTGAATAGATAGCCAAGAATGTAAAATTATAAAATAATAGAGGTTAAATAGAGAGGAAAATTTAGACATTCTCTACACTCTTCTTCATTTTTAGATAATGTCAGAGAAGATTTCTCTCTCAAAAAATCATCATCAACGCCACTTCTCCTTTTTTTCTATAAAAAAAAAATCACATGCTTCCTTCCACCTTGTACTCCTTTTGCTTGAAAGCATCCATAAATTTCTCTTCTACGAGGCTATGAAGATCATGAATATTTTCTGTAGAAATATTACATATCAAATAATATCAAATAGTATGTAATATTTATTTATTTTCGTGTATACATTATTTGTACACTTTAGTTGTAAAAGGACATATTAATTGTGGTACATATAAACAATTAATATATCAAACTCTAGTTGCTTTATGTCATAGACATACTTTTACTTTTTACATGCATGCTTGCCGCCCATCTAGTGGCCGCCCAAGCTAGCTAGTATCTCTCATCAATTGTAACTATTTATACTTCTTCCATTTGATGAATAAAGTAAGTTGAAGTTTACTCAAGTATTATTTACTTTCTCAAACTCTCTTGGTATCAGAGACAAGCTACTGAGTTCTAAAATCCGTTGCAACTCAGTGTTTTGTTTTTCCAAAAAATGTCTACTGTAACTGACAGTTCATCTTCATCAGTAGACTCCCAGCTTCCTCAGCAGGCTGGGATCACTGAATCTTCTTCTTATACAAATCATAGACTTGATGGCAACAACTACTTGTTGTGGTCAAGATCTATGAAAATGTACATCTCAGGACAAGGTAAGATGGGATACCTGTCCGGCTCTAAACCTGCCCCTGCTGAAGATGACCCAGGATTCGAAGCATGGGACACTGCTAATAATCAAGTCATGACCATTCTCACAAGATCAATGACAAAAGAGATCGGTGAGAACTTTATGATGTATGATACTGCAAAAGAAATCTGGGACAATGCCAGAGATCTTTACTCCAAGAAAGACAATACATCAGAAGTGTACGAACTTGAAGCTCAAATTCAAAACTGCAGACAATGGGATATGTCTGTAACTCAATACTTCAATCAACTAACTGTTAGGAAATCTACGCGGGAACGCAGCGGAATTCAAAAATTTATTTCCTATCGACCCAAGATCGACTTCGTTTAAGCAATAAACAAACAAGTAGTAGACGGTGGTTACCTTGGTTGATCTATAAGATCGACGCTTTCACCGTCTAAGGAGAGTAGTTCGCATAGAGCCGCCCAAGTGTTCGGCCTCTACCGCTAGTCCACACGAACGACCCGCCGGAATCCCATCATGGATTGCTATTGGAAAACTCCGGTTGCTAGACCGGCCCTTTACCCCTCTCTCCAACTCTCTAAAAGATGCTCTCTATTTTACACAAGAACTATGAGCTCTTGCAATTGTGATGTACAAAAGAGCTTGACACCCACCTCTTATTTATAGTAGAAGTGGCGCCATATCTATGTGTGGAGGAGAAGAAAACATTTTCCCAATAAAATAAGGAAAATATAATTGATTGATTTATCTCATTTATTATAATATCTTATATCAAATAAATCTAGGATATTGTCAATATCTTATATTGAATATTTCCAAGATATTGTCAATATCTAATATTGACTATCTTTATTTTATTACCATAAATCAATTTACACATGTGTATATATCACATATATATTACACAAATAAATCTATTAATAAATATATTTTGGAAACAATCATGCACATGCATATCCAATATGCATCACACACACGCTGGGAACCAAAAATATATAAATATTAATATATAATATTAATATATGGTAATACCATTAATTAAATTGCACAATCCAAGTGTATCTTATACACATTAAATGTGGCGCCCCTTTGACCAACAAATTGGCTTCCGGAATATTCTTTAATTAATCAATATAATTAATATCTTGTATTTAATTTATTCATAATAAATAAATATCACCATATTAATTTACCACTATAACCTTTATAGTCTCGAGATAAACTTTCCTTATTTGGTTATCATCTATAACCACATTTTAATCCGGCTAGATGTTCATATGTGTGTGACCCGATAGGCTTCCGAATATGTTGGCCGTAGGCACAAAGTGCAAATTACGAAAACGCCCTTCATACCTAACGATCACGGGATAGCGTCTAGCAACACACCGTGACCCCCAATCATCGGAAGAGTCAAATGTAATGACTACTACCTTTCATGTGAAACGATTCTTACCGTGTAACTTACAATCCTATCGCCGTAATAATATCCATACGGTCGTTAGTCGAGTGTCAAAACATCAACGACCGTATCTTATAATCTGGATATCATGCTCTCTCGAAGTAACTCGTTTACTCCCACTTTGCAAAGATTCACGAGAGTAAGACATTCCTTATAAGAAGGCCATTTCGGATATTCGATCCCAATCATAGGATACGCGATTCCCGGACGACCAATCATGTATACTCCGCATGCTTCGATCATACCCAATCACTACCGCATGATCGCCCCGTGGCTGTGGAAACCTCAATAGTGTCAAAGCATGACAATCCACACCGTGATGCCATGAAGACTCCGGTCTTAAGGATAATTACACAACCGCCACATAGTGTGACACTTATCCGTGTAAGTGGGTCGATCCCCAACGTACGCATTCTCTAATACACGTCCACGTACGGTCCAAGTGTCTCTACACTTCGATAGACGAGATCTATCCCCGCCCTAAAGACGAAGACATCTAATACGTGCTAGTCTCGTTTATACTATCAATGTCCCGTTTAATAGTACATCGGCTAGAGACATTTAAGTATCAAACTTATTAAAGTGATTAGAGATCTCATCAACCATAATCGCCTATCATGGTTTCTCTACCACAGTTTAATACTAAGGACGTTATCATATAACAATTCATAATTGGTTCTTTAAAAGAACATAAATATGACAACAGAAAAGCCATTTAATATATGTATAAACATAAAGAAATAGTAGAAATGATCCGACCCGGTCGGATCCGGTCCAACCCGATTGGGTTTAGGACACTATTCCAACACTATCTAAGGCATGGCAACACTTAGATATGCTGGAAACTCACCCCTGGAATGATGTTAAGGATGCTGCTCTCTATAAGGACATCATAGAAAAGAAAAGAGTCTTCAAATTCCTCACCGGACTGAACCCTGATCTTGATGATGTTAGAGGGAGAATTCTTGCCACAAAACCTCTCCCAAATCTCAAATCCAAGTTTGCTGAGGTCAAACATGAAGAAAGCAAGGAGGAAAGTCATCTTCTTGAACACCCCCGCCGATAACCCTACCGAAGGTACCGCCCGTTGAATGTCGGGAAGGCCGCCGAGGTTACTTGGAACTTACAGAAACCCGCCGAGAAAACTGGAAGGTTGTTCTGTGATCACTGCAAACGCACAAATCACACCAAGGACAATTGCTGGAAGCTTCATGGCAAGCCTAATCCCTCTAAACCCTCAAAACCAACCAGGGAAAATCAAGGAAGGCTTGTCAGTGACGAGGAGAATGATAGCCAGCTGAATGCTCAGTTTGCTGCCTTTAAATCCTTTGTTGCTCAGCATTAGGAGGGTAGCTCCTCTACTGAAATGGCCACTCATGCTAAAACAGGTATATTCCGCTCACCTCTTAGTAATGAGACTTGGATTGTTGATTCTGGGGCTTCTTCCGACATGACTGGTAATAAAAACCTCATTACCCACTATATGCCATGCACCCAAATTCACCATATTAAGACTGCTGATGGTTCTGTGTCTTATGCAAAAGGTGTTGGGAAAGTTAAACTTACTAATCAGATATATCTACAAGGTGTCTTATTTGTTCCAAAGTTAGATTGTAACCTTATATCCGTCGGGTAAACTCACTAAAGATCCGAATTGACCGTTTGTTTTTGATAAGGATCAGTGCACATTCCAGGATCTTTCTTCACAGGAAGTGATTGGTCAAGCTAAACCCTGCTCAGGACTGTTTGTGATCAACCCTGCTGAAGACAGAAGACTGAAGACTGAATCTGCCTCAGCAGCCTGCACTCAGAACCTAGACAATATCATGTTATGGCATTACAGGCTAGGACATCCAAGTTTTGGTTATTTAAAGTCTTTGTGGAAATATTACTCAGCAGACTCAGTCTGCTGAGGCTTCAGCAGGGTGCTCAGCAGATTGCTGAGCCTCAGGATTTCGTGCATAATATTTTGAAATATTACTCGGCGGAGACTCGGTCCGCGAGGCTTCACAGGTGCTCGGCGGATTGCCGAGCCTCGGATTTCGTGCATAATATTTTGTACACCTTATTTAATTGTAAAATTAATTGTAAAAGACATATTAATTGTGAGTCATATAAACAATTAATATGTCAAACTCTAGTTTACTTTATGTCATAGACATAACTTTTACTTTTTACTTTTGCATGCTTGCCGCCCACATCTACATACTCAAGTGGCCGCCCAAGCTAGCTAGCTAGTCTCTCTATCTCAATTGTATCTATTTATACATCTTTTTACTCAATGAATAAACTAAGTTGAAGTTTACTCTTGTGTTTATCACATTCTCAAACTCTCTTCATGGTATCGAGCCTTACGAGTTCTAAAATCCGCCGCAAAACTCGGTTCTTTTTCAGAAAATGTCAACATTATCCGAAGTTTCATCTTCTTCGGTGGACTCACACCGCCTCGACGGACGGGATAATCGAACACTCTTCTTTTACAAATCATAAACTTGATGGTAACAACTACTTGCTATGGTCAAGGTCTATGAAAATGTATATCTCCGGCCGGGCAAGATGGGATATCCGTCCGGTTCCAAACCTCGCCCTACTCGAAACCGACCCCAAGTTTGAAGCATGGGACACGAGAAAATAACCAAGTCATGACCATCCTCACGAGGTCTATGACAAAAGAGATCGATGAGAACTTCATGATGTATGACACTGCTAAGGAAATCGGGACAATGCCGGAGACCTTTACTCAAAAAAGGACAATACATCGAAGTCTATGAACTCGAAGCTCGGATTCAAAATTGCGGACAAGGGGATATGTACGTAACTCAATACTTTAATCAACTATCTAAGGCATGGCAACACCTAGATATGTTGGAAACTCACCCTGGAATGATGTTAAAGATGTTTGCACTCTTTAAAGACATTATCGAGAAAAAGAGAGTATTCAAATTCCTTACTCGGATCGAATCCTACTCTTGACGATGTCGAGGTAGAATCTTGCTACTAAACCTCTTCCAAATCTCAAATCCATGTTTGCTTGAGGTCAAACATGAGGAAAGCGAGGAGGAAAGTGATGCTTCGAACTCCCCGCTAACAACCCGACCGAAGGTACGCCTGCTTTGAAGGTTAATGAGACTTACGGAAGCTGCGAGAAAGCCGGAAAGCGTTCGTGATCACTTTGCAAACGCACAAATCACACCAAGGACAATTGTTGGAAGCTACATGGCAAACCTACCCCTCTAAAACCTCAAAACCAACCAGGGAAAGTCAAGGCAAACTTATCGGTGAAGAGGAGAATGACGATGAAGTCGAATGCTCGGTTCTTTGCCTTTAGAGCCTTTATTGCTCGGATCGGGAAGGTAGCTCCCCTACTTGAAATGGCCACTCATGCTAAAACATGTATATTTTACTCACCTCTTAGTAATGAGACTTGGATTGTTGATTCGGGGCTTCTTCCCATATGATTTGGTAATAAAAACCTTATTACCCAATATATGCCATGCAACCAAATTCACGAAATTAAGACTGCGATGGTTCTGTTTCTTATGCAAAAGGTGTTGGGAAGGTTAAACTTACTAATCGGATATATCTACGAATGTCCCGTTTGTTCCAAAGTTAGATTGTAACCTTATATACACAAGTAAACTCACTAAAGATCCGAATTGACCGTTGTTTTTAATAAGAATCGGTGTACATTCCAGGATCTTTCTTCTCGGAAGTGATTGGGCAAGCTAAACCCCGCTCGGATCGTTTGTGATCAACCTGTGAAGACAAAGATCGAAGACGAAATCGCCTCGGCGGCACTGCACTCAAAACCTAGACAATATCATGTTATGGCATTATAGACTAGGACATCCAAGTTTTGGTTATTTAAAGTCTTTAATCCCCGAATTGTTTAAAGGATGTAACCTTAATGATCTTCAATGTGATATTTGTCAATTTGCTAAACTCACCAAATCTGTGTATGCTAAGTTACCTCACTTGCCCTCTTCCCCTTTCACCCTAATTCACGGTGATGTATGGGGACCCTCGAGTTAAAAGTATAACGGGAAAAAGGTGGTTTGTAACCTTCATTGATGATCATACCGTAAACACTTGGTCGTTCTTAATGAAAGACAAATCGAAGTTGGACCTATCTTCCAAGAATTTTATCACATGGTCTCCACCCAATTTGATACTAAGATCAAGATCTTAAAGACTGATAATGCTCTGGAATACTATGAGTCTAACCTCAGTAACTTCTTGACAAATAGAGGAATTGTTCATATCAGTAGTTGTGTGGAAACACCTCGGCGAAATGGGGTTGCTTTGAAAGAAAGAACAGCATCTGTCGGAAATGGCCGTATCAATCATGTTCACTACACATGTTCCTAAATACATGTGGGGTGAAGCTATATTGACTTGCTACATATTTAATCAACGAGACTTCCCGGCGAGTGTTAGGTTTCAAAACTCCTCTCCAAACCCTGCTGACCACACACTCCTGCTCTCATCTTATTACCCAATTGCCTCCAAAGATCTTTGGTTGTACTGTGTTTGTTTATATCCATGCTCAACACAGAAGTAAACTTGATCCTAAAGCTCATAAGTGCATTTTCCTTGGATATGCACAGGACAGGAAAGGTTACAAGTGTTACTCTCCTACTGAAAAGAAATTTTACAATTCTATGGATGTGAAATTCTTTGAAAGGACTCCATATTACGAAAACCTGCGAGCCGGTCAACGATGGAAACCCGATTGAGATTGAACTAAGTCCGTTCCTCGGCAAACCATTAACCCTCGCCGGACTCATAATCTTCGGCATCCCGTAGATACTCACATTCCGACCCTCGGCGGTCTGGCCGACCCGAGTCTGTCGACCCGAGCCTGGCGCCGAACCGAACCTCGGAACCTGCGAACCGAGTCCGCCGGACCCCGCCTCTCGACTCTCGGCGGTCCTGCGAAGTAGATGACGGACCTATTGCTCTAAGGAAAGGGAAAAGATCATGCACTGATCATTCTATTCATACTTATTTATCTTATGATCAGTTGTCTCCTGTCTTTGCCATGTTTACACAGACCTGGACTCTCACTCTATCCCTAGAAATATTCAGGAGGCCCTTCAAAATGATAAGTGGAAGGCTGCTGTTAAAACAGAGATGACTGCTCTCTTGGATAATCATACTTGGGACCTCACAACTCTTCCCAAAGGCAAGAAAACAGTTAGCTGCAGATGGTTATTCACTATCAAATACAATGCTGATGGTAAAATTGACAAGTATAAAGCCAGATTGGTAGCAAGGGGATTCACTCAAACTTATGGCATTGACTATAAGGAAACTTTTGCACCGGTAGCAAAGCTCAACACTTTGTCGAGTGCCGATTTCCCTACCGTCCAACTTGACTGCCTCTTCACCAATTGGACATCAAAAATGCCTTTCTAAATGGGGACCTCACCGAGGAGGTTTATATGACCGTACCCCCGGTTTTATCAATCCTCATACTCAAGGCAAGGTGTGCAAGGCGAGGAAATCTCTATATGGCCCGAAGCAATCACCAAGGGCATGGTTTGGAAAACTCACTACCGTGGTTAAAGCCGCTGGATATCATCAATGCAACTCGATCACACCATGTTTGTCAAGACAACCAATCGAGAGGAGGTCCATTCTAATTGTATATGTGGATGATATCATCCTTCTTGGAGATGACTCTACCGAGATCCGAACTTGAAGACTCTACGGCAAAGGTGTTCCAAGTTAAAGATCCGGGCTACCTCAAGTACTTTCTTGGTATGGAAGTAGCGAGAACCACCAATGGCATTTCGGTCTCCCAAAGGAAGTATGTCCCGGACCCTGCGAAGGAAACGGCATGCTTTGGGATGCAAACTCGTCGTATCTCCAAGTAGACCCCGGTCATACCTCTACGCATGGTGACATTGTTTGTCGGGAAAGAACAATATCAAAGGCTTGTAGGCAAACTCATATACCTTTCTCACACAAGACCCGATATTGCATATGGGGTCGGTCGGTCGGTCAATTCATGCATTGCCCTACGAGCAACATTGGGATGCGGTGAATAGGATACCGAGGTATTTAAAATCCACTCCCCGGCCAGGCACTCGCACTTCACCAAGTCTACCGATAGATCAATCAAGGTCTACACCGATGCTTTGATTGGGGGATGTCACATTGACAGGGAGGTCTACCACAGCTATTGCTCATATATATGGGGGAACCTGGTTACTTGGAGGAGCAAGAAACAACCTCTTGTGTCAAGAAGCGGTCTTGAAGCCGAACTAAGGGCACTTGTACTTGGCATTTGTGAAGCTCTATGGCTAACAAGTGGTACCGACCGAACTTCGGAACCGTATCGCAACCTATCACACTCTGTTGTGATAATAATTCAAACCTTATGCATGGCGAGAAGATCCGGTCCATCATGATAAAACCAAGCATGTGGACATTGACGACACTTTCTCGAAGGAGAAGATTGATGCCAAGATTATTCAACTCCGGTATGTTCCCTCGGCGGATCGAATGCGATATTCTTACCAAGGCTATTCCACCTCTTATGTTCGGCGACTAAGTAGCAAACTTGGCGCATAAACATATACGGCCCGGTTGAGGGGGGTGTGGAAATATTACTCGGCGGACTCGGTCCGCCGAGGCTTCGACGGGTGCTCGGCGATTGCTGAGCCTCAGGATTTCGTGCATAATATTTTGAAATATTACTCAGCAGACTCAGTCTGCTGAGGCTTCAGCAGGGTGCTCAGCAGATTGCTGAGCCTCAGGATTTCGTGCATAATATTTTGTACACCTTATTTAATTGTAAAATTAATTGTAAAAGACATATTAATTGTGAGTCATATAAACAATTAATATGTCAAACTCTAGTTTACTTTATGTCATAGACATAACTTTTACTTTTTACTTTTGCATGCTTGCCGCCCACATCTACATACTCAAGTGGCCGCCCAAGCTAGCTAGCTAGTCTCTCTATCTCAATTGTATCTATTTATACATCTTTTTACTCAATGAATAAACTAAGTTGAAGTTTACTCTTGTGTTTATCACATTCTCAAACTCTCTTCAGTCTTTAATTCCAGAATTGTTTAAAGGATGTAATCTTAATGATCTTCAATGTGATATTTGTCAATTTGCCAAACTCACCAAATCTGTGTATACTAAATTACCTCACCTCCCATCCACACCTTTCACCCTAATTCACAGTGATGTATGGGGACCCTCAAGAGTGAAAAGTATAACAGGCAAGAGGTGGTTTGTCACCTTCATAGATGACCACACCAGAACCACTTGGTTATTTTTAATGAAGGATAAATCTGAAGTTGGATCCATCTTTCAAGAGTTTTACAACATGGTCTCTACTCAGTTTGACACTAAGATTAAAATTTTGAAGACTGACAATGCTCTTGAATATTATGAGTCTAATCTCAGTAATTTCTTGATGAATAAGGGAATTGTCCATATCGGTAGTTGTGTTGAGACACCTCGGCAAAATGGAGTTGCTTTGAGAGAAAGAACAGCACTGCTGAAATGGCCGAGATCAATCATGTTCACTACAAATGTTCCAAAATATATGTGGGGTGAAGCTATAATGAGCGCCACATACTTAATCAACGAGCTTCCCAAGCAGAGTGTTAGGTTTCAAGACTCCTATCCAAACCCCGCCGACCACACACTCCCCGCCCTCATCTCATTGCCCAATTGCCTCCAAAAATCTTTGGTTGTACTGTGTTCGTTTATATCCATGCCCAACACAGAAGCAAACTTGATCCCAAAGCTCACAAGTGCATTTTCCTAGGGTATGCTAAGGACAGGAAAGGTTACAAATGTTATTCACCTACTGAAAAGAAATTTTACAACTCTATGGATGTAAAATTCTTTGAAAGGACTCCCTACTACAGCAAGTCTACTGAAGCAGTCACTGATGGAAACCTGATTGAAATTGATCTAAATCCGCTCCCTCAGCAAACTCTTAACCCTCATCAACCTACTGAGACTCAGCAGACTGAACCTCAACACCCTGCCGACCCGAGCTCGCGAACCCCAAAGCCCCTGCGATTCTCGGCGGCCGCCGACGTTGATGACAGACCTATTGCTCTAAGGAAAGGGAAAAGATCATGCACCGATCATTCTATTCATACTTACTTATCTTATGACCAGTTATCTCCTGTATTTGCCATGTTTACACAGGGACTGGACTCTCACTCTATTCCTCAAAATATTCAGGAGGCCCTTCAAAATGATAAGTGGAAGGCTGCTGTTAAAACAGAGATGACTGCACTCCTGGATAATCATACTTGGGACCTCACAACTCTCTCCAAAGGCAAGAAGACAATCAATTTGTAGATGGTTATTCACCATAAAATACAATGCGATGGTACTATTGACAAGTATAAAGCCGGATTGGTGGCTAGAGGGTTCACTCAAACTTATGGCATTGACTATACGAAACTTTTGCACCGGTAGCAAAGCTTAACCCCGTCGAGTGTACGATCTCTCTACCGTCCAACTTGACCGCCTCTTTACCAACCGGATATCAAAAACGCTTTTTTCAATGGTAACCTTACCGAGGAAGTCTACATGAATGTACCTCCTGGTTTTGTCAATCCCCACACTCAAGGCAAGGTATGCAAACTCGGAAATCTCTATATGGCTCGAAGCAATCCCCGGAGCCTGGTTTGGAAAACTCACTACCGTGGTTAAAGCCGCTGGATATCATCAATGCAACTCGATCACACTATGTTTATCAAGACAACCAACCGAGAGAAGGTCTATTCTTATTGTATATGTGGATGATATCATCCTTACTCGGGAGATGACTCTACGAGATCCAACATTTGAAGACTCTCTTGGCAAAGGTATTCCAAGTCAAGGATTTGGGCTATCTTAAATACTTCCTTGGTATGGAGATTGCAAGAAACAACCAGGGGTATCTTTATCTCTCAAAGGAAATATGTCTTGGACCCGTCGAAGGAAACCGGCATCTTTGGGATGCAAACCTGTCGTATCCCCAGGTAGACCCCGGTAATACCTGTTTGCATGGTGACATTGCTGTCAGGAAGGATCAATATCAAAGGCTTGTAGGGAAACTCATTTATCTGTCCCATACAAGACCTGATATTGCATATGGGGTCAGTCTGGTTAGCCAGTTCATGCATTGCCCTACTGAGCAACATTGGGATGCGTGAACAGGATACTGAGGTACTTGAAATCCACTCCTGGCCAAGGCCTACATTTCACCAAGTCTGCTGAGAGATCTATCAAGGTCTACACTGATGCTGATTGGGTTGGCTGTCACATAGACAGAAGGTCTACTACAGGCTACTGTTCTTATGTATGGGGAAATCTTGTCACCTGGAGGAGCAAGAAACAACCTCTGTCTCCAAAAGCAGTGCTGAAGCTGAACTCAGGGCACTAGTTTTGGGTATTTGTGAAGCTCTATGGATAAAAAGGGTCCCGACGAACTTCGGCGGCCTATTCAAGACCTCTATCACACTCTGTTTGTGACAATAATTCGAAGATTATGCATGGCGAGAGGATCCGACCATCATGATAAAACCAAACATGTGGACATTGACGGACACTTCCCGAAGGAGAAAATTGATGCCAAGATTATTCAACTCCAGTATGTTCCCTCAGCAGACCAGAATGCTGATATCCTCACCAAAGCCATTCCACCACTTATGTTCAGCAGACTGAGTAGCAAACTTGGCTGTATAAACATATACAACCCAGTTTGAGGGGGGGTGTAGAAATATTACATATCAAATAATATCAAATAGTATGTAATATTTATTTATTTTCGTGTATACATTATTTGTACACTTTAGTTGTAAAAGGACATATTAATTGTGGTACATATAAACAATTAATATGTCAAACTCTAGTTGTTTTATGTCATAGACATACTTTTACTTTTTACATGCATGCTTGCCGCCCATCTAGTGGCCGCCCAAGCTAGCTAGTATCTCCCATCAATTGTAACTATTTATACTTCTTCCATTTGATGAATAAAGTAAGTTGAAGTTTACTCAAGTATTATTTACTTTCTCAAACTCTCTTCATTTTCTTTTTCCTGAGAATCCATCCATGCTTGAGGCAACCCGGAAGGCCGGAAGGCATACATGAGAAAATTTCATTTATTTTCTCTTTGATTTGCAGATTCACTTTTCCTTCGGCAGAGAAGAAAATCAAAATAGTGAGCATAAGAAGTTCAAATTATTCTAACAACTGCTAAAATATTTTGTATTTGATTTTCTGGAATTTTTGGGAAGGAAATTAATGGTGTAATGGGATTATTTTACCATTACACCATTAATGGTGGTGACTGGGTCAAATGACAGAAGGAGTGGACAGATTATTTTACCATTACACTATCTTTTCAACAAAACATTTGTATAGATTTCTTCTATAATTTTACTCCAATGATAATGTGCCACGTATTGGACTTATGTCAAAATTGATAGCATGAATTACTCTTACCATTAGGGTCGCTCTTAGAATCACCTCCCGCTTACAAGCACTCTAAGCACGTTGTCCTAATTTTTTTTTAATATTATTAGGCCTTCTCCAACGGAAGGTTTTTTCTTTTCCTTAAAGCTTAATGAAAAGCTTTGTATTGTTGGAGTAAGGGTGACTATGCAAAGCTTTATCCAAAGCTTTGTCTTCATATACCGGTTTATTTTTTTGACATTCTAACATTTTCCTTCTTTTCTTTTGGTTGTGTAGAGTAGAAAAAAAAGTTTATGTGTAATTGATTTTTTTAAAAGTATAATGGGTCCATGCTATAAAACTTTTGAAATGATTATGATTGTGGAGAAAAAAAATTAAAGATAAAAGGTTTAAAATTTGTTGATGTGACACAGTTATAAACCTTTTAATAGATCTATTATTGGTGATACCCTTACATATCATATGCCAGTCCAATGATTAATATGGTAGATATATTACGGTTATTCATTTAGGCGGCTTCTATCGGCACCACACTTTTACTTCAATTGATATTCTTACTTTCGACACTCTTAAAATTACTATTGACACACCGATAATACTTTTTATTATTTTTTTGTACAACATAACATCTGTGTCACTGATGTTTGTTTTTTGTATGAACGTCATTGACACTGACATTGGTTTTGAATACCAACGTCGGTGGCACTAATATTATAGTTATAAATGTATCATTGATGCAAAACGCCAGACTTACTGACGTTGTAGGCGAAAACAAAACGTCAGTGACAATGACGCGCGTACCGTGGTGCCGAATCAAAACGTCAGTGTCAATAGTAAATTCATGATGCCGATAGAAGCCGTCTTCATTTACTATCCCATCATTACAAAATTTCCATACTTAGGCCAAAATCTTCCTAACATACGCATTCATCTTGTCCCCGAAAATTAAATATTGACTTAAAGAAACTTCACCTATTCATTTTACTAATCAAATACAACATCCCTTGAGCACTTCTCCAACCATATTCAGACTTTAATCCATATTAACCTTGAATCACTTATTCTAAATCTAACACACAAACACATCCCTATGCGATTATTTTATTATGCCATTGAATCTCTATCAAACTCAACTACCACTACCACTACCGCTACCGCTACCGCTAGTCAAACTTAACAGGAGAACCACATAAAAATTTACTAAAAAGTTTACGAAGCTTCCCTGAAGTCAAGACACAAATTGCAGTAGTGAGTCTATCCACACCACAACAATTTTGTAGTCCAGTCAAAGTATAAAAATGTAGGGATGTAGCTTGAAAGAAGTGTTAGACAAAATAGTTTGTGAATGCACTTCTACTGGCTTGAAAGGGAGGTAAGAAACATTTACAACAGTCTCTTGAGAATAATACTACAAAAGATGACAACATATGATAAACTTGGGAGCATTCAACAGACTACAATATAGATCTATTCCAACATATGAAGCCTAGAAGTGATACAAACTCAAACTTAGTCTTACAACATCTTAGTCTATGGTCCAACAAAAATTACAACTAGTTTCATCATTATATATGATAGCTAGTCCAAATACATAGATATAATAGAGCAGATAACATCAACATCATTGGAGGTATCCAAAGCGTGCTCAATCATCCAAAAAAACCGAGTCATCGTCACTATCCTGCCAATTTTCTCAGAGAGGGAAATCATACATAACATAAAAAGGGTAATTACATTGAGTACTTAGTAAAAGGTAAAAGTCATTGGATAGTATGCTTTATAAGATTCAGAAAGTAAAGTCATACATTATTAGTTAATCATACTTCCAGTATATTGACATTCTTACATCTAACATATCATTTCATGTCCCATAACATGTAATGAGTACTCTATTGGTTTCTAGTTCAGCTTATCTTTGTCATACCAATGACCAAGGACACTTCGCTCAATGACAGTGCATTGAGAGACACATCATTACGCAACCCACTAATGATCCCACTAGCTTCGGGAATCGCCCGGTCAGTGTGTAGCCTACGGAATCTCCCGTATTATCTTAAGTAACCCACAATGTGATATTGTACAGTGTCTTACCAAGAATCAGGGACATCTAATCTTTTAACTAGTCACATATGTTATTTATCATTAGCTAGCCACGTATGTTCATTCAAGTCAAAAAGCTCATATTATATTTCTACACCTTCATTCTACTCAATTAGACTCTAACCAAGCCTAGGACATACATAAACATTGATAAGTGCTAACTCATCAAAGCACAAGGCCTATCCTAAATTTCCCTTGGTCCCGTACTTCATCTCCCTAAGAAAATCTATACAATGAAAAACTAAATGCATCAAAAACTAATTCAATGCTTTGTCATTTTATTTCATGTTATTTCTATCCATTATACAATCCTTAACCAAAGTCTAGCATTAAAACACAAAATTCATAGAAACTCGGCTTGGGGTGCGCCAAGCCCTCATGGCATGGCGTGCACCACATCCATCTAAGAGGCTTAATTCCATTCAGCCCAGGTCATGGCATATGCCGTGTCCTCATGGGGTGAGCCATAACCATCTGTGTAACTTAATTTTATAATGCTCAGGTAATGGCGTGCGCCATGACGTGGAAACAACCAAAATTCGCAGATTTCCTGCACACTTTCTAGGCCAAAAACTCAATCATACAACACAAATTTGCATACCAAAATATCACCAAAACCACAAAAATTACTTACCAAATATTATAAAGTCACACAGTTCAATTATAACACCCTTTTTCCTCGATTGAAGCCAAAAACTATGTTGATTTGCAAGCTAAAGTACAGTGCAATCTCTAGCCAAAAGCCAAACCTTTCCTGATCGCGACAAAACTTGTATCGTTACGATCCTCACTTTACGGTGATTTTTTTTCTCACCATTCCCTACTGGTAATTTCTCACCGTTCCTACGGTGATTTTAGCTTTCAAGTGACTATCTTTTAATAAAGCCAAACTTATTTACTGTCTATTGATAGTATTGGAATATCTCTGCTGTATAATAAAGTTGTATATTTTGTTACACGGTCGGCACACTAAGTAAATTATCTGAGTGCGATTCATATTGATATTAATCTTAACGCTTTCGAATATTTAAGTCATCCTTGAGTTAGTTAAATATCTTGTTTGAGTTAGTAGGAACAACACGTTAACCGGTTAGTTCTTCCGCCTAATTTGATCTAACAGCTTCCTAAGTACTACCTACGTCCCAAAATGTAAGTCCGTTAAACTTTTTGCATTTGTCCCATAATATAAGTCCATTTAGAATACCAATGGAGCATTTTTTACATTTTTCTTCTTTTTAGCCCTAATTTATTATACATCTACCTACTTTACAACTATTACATTAATTAGAGTCAAAGGGTATTCTAGACTTTTACCACTATAATTAATAACATTTAACAATTTTCTTAATCTATGTGAAAAGTCCTAAACGGACTTACATTTTGGGACGGAGGCAGTAGTTGAAACTCTGTAATTAATTAACGGCCATAATAAAGTTTTGAAAAAGGTTTAAGTAAAATTTAAAAAGGCAAATATCCTATTCACCCCCCTTTAGGATTTATATTGTGCATATACGATCCAACACCATATAAGTGTGAGACATAAAAATGTCTTGTCAACTCGGGTTAGCCCTTTTAGACCAAGCGAGGACGGCGGTCTAAGCAGTTGACCAGACATTTATGACTCATTTAGCGCTACCAGGCCCGGGGTCTGAGGGCGTTACAGACACTACACTTTAAATTACAAAACTGTTATTTTTACTTTTGGCACCACATTTCTTTTGCCATGTGGTGTGTGATGAAAAGAATGGCCAACATGTGCTACTAGTAATTTCTCACCATTCCCTACTGTCCGTGTGTCATTACCATTGTAGTTTGAGTTGATGCTCATGTTTCCCATATCAGCATTCATATAATTGGTTGCTCCACTGTCCAAGTACCAAGAATGATCTGAAACAGTACTAAGAATGGCAATGAATGCTGAGGTTTTTTTTTTCCTCCACTAGCATTTCCACCTGCATCTGGTCCCTAGAAATCATGCTCAAACCTATGCCTACGGTCAATAAATGTGTGTCCATTTTTACCACACGGTTGAATGTCATCCTGGGGCCTGATCTTCCACCTGCTCTACCACCTCTGTTTCTACCACCCCTATAACCCTCTGAGATCTCCCACCGGAAGAAGAACCATATCCATAAGTAGGCAAGTGAGCAGTAGGATTGGATTGTCCAGTTTATGATCCATTTGCCGAAGAAATAGTTGGATTAAACCTTGTCAATAGTCTCTCATTTGTCAACATTTGAGACTATAACCTCTGGCCAACTGAGGTATCCAGTTATTGAGGTAATGTTCACTATCACAGCTTCATAGTCTTTATCCCGACCTCCAAAAACGGGATGAATCAATTCTAACTTAGATATGAGGTATTCAGCTGCTGTTAAACTATCACTATATGACTTCATTTGGGCCAAATAACCACTCATGGACTTGATACCTTTCTCAGATTTGGTTAGGGCACTCTTGAATTCAAGCATTCTTGCTTCAGATTGGCTGTTAAACAGAGTCTCTAATGTGTTCCAAACCTCATGAGACGTGCCACAACCAATCACTTCTATGAGGGCTTGTTCAGTCATAGAACTTAATAACCAGCCCATCAATAGTTATCTACAGTGTCCCAGCAGTATTTGGAATTCCAGTGAACATACTAGTGTTTGAAGGCCTGGGTATGGTGCCAAACAGAAAGCATTCTAACTTATGACCTTTAACAATAGGCAAAATCTTGAATTTCCATAACAGATAGTTATCCCTATTAAGCTTCACATTGCATGTCTAATTTAAGTGTCCTTAAAAGGGAGATCCAGTATGACTCAATGTGATGGGAGATGGTGACCGGAAAAACGACGGAATTGCAGGTGAAGAAGGTGGCAAAATAGTACCTTGCAGCTGAGTAAATGGTAGACCTCCTGAAAAATCGGGTTGAGAATACATGAAACCCGGATATGGAATCGATCCAAAGGTGGGTCGGTAGTGAGAAAAGGCACATAGATATGCTCCAGTAACAGCTGAACTTGCAATGCCTAGAATCGGTGTAGTGCTTTCCGGTCCAGAGCGTTCATGGCTCTCTGCAGCGGTTGGTGGTGCTGTCGTCGGATGAACGGAGGTCCCAGTACTCATGACGCAAGTCTATTGCTCTCATACAAAATTTGAATTAAAGAACATAATGAAAAACCTCCATTGATAGAGCTCTGAAGATGGAGAACGCAGAAGAAATTTTCTTAATTGGTTTCCTCAGTTGTTACAATAGATTTTCTTTTGTACAAGAGTTACCAACAAAATCTAGTGATGCTCCCAATACAATGACACATGTCATTTATCAAGACATACACATGTCATCTAATCCAATTGTTGGGTGGATCACGGCTTTGTGGAGCCCAAGGCCACTAAATAATTGGAAAAATAATAATATGTCAAATAGTATTTAAGGGAACAAATTAGGTTAATTTTTCCCTAATCTTCACAATCTTTTACAACAAAAAAGAGAAGAAATTTGCAGCAATTTTCTGTGTTGCAGCAGCAACTTTACGGCGACGAACGGGCATCGAAACGGACTCCGATCGGCACGAAATTTTGAGGTCTTGTTCGTCTCTCATTCTTATTCAATCTGAACGGTGGAATTTATGTTTCAACGGTTCAATCTCCGGAAAATAGTCCATGACCTGATTGCTGCGTTTCTGCTGCGTCTTCGGTGATATTTTTCAACAACTCTTGTATTTTGCATTCTTAGTTGATGCTTTGGTGTATTTGAGTTGGTTGATGTGTTTGAAACATTTTTGTATCATATTTTTCTGATTAGTGGAGTTTTGTGGGCCTCGGCCTCGTGGTTTTTACTCTCTCACATCGAGAGGGGTTTTCCACGTTAAAATTGTGGTGTTGAATTTCTTTGTGTTTTGTTTCGCTTTATTTGTGATTTGATTTCGTTGGGGATGCCTCGTTTAATTCTGTTGCGTGTAATTGGGAAGACTTTGTGGGTATTTGTGATACGTGTGGTATTGCGGTTGTTTGTTTTCCCAACACGTGGTATCGGAGCCAGGTTAGTTGATTTGGTTTTGAAAGTGTTTTTGGTGAATTTTTTTTATTGGTGCAATGGAAGCCAATGTGAATAGAATGATCACTTTGAATGGATCTAACTATGCCATTTGGAAAAATAAAATGGAGGATCTTTTGTATGTGAAAAATTATTTCTTGCCGGTTTTCAATGTGCTAAAAAACCTGAAGATAAAACAAATGAAGAGTGAAGCTTGTTGCATAGACAAGTTTGTGGTTATATTAGACAATGGGTTGATGATAATGTTTTAAATCACATTAGTGAGGAGAAACATGCTAAGTCTTTGTGGAAAAAGCTTGAAGACTTGTATGCCCGGAAAACTGGAAACAATAAGATGTTTTTGATGTATAAATTGATGAATTTGAGATATCATGATGGAACTCCTATGGCTGATCATTTGAATACTTTTTTGGGTATTATGAACCAACTTAATGCTATGGGTATTAAGTTTGATGATGAAGTGCATGGATGGATGCTTCTTGGCTCTTTACCGGAATCGTGTTTAAATTTTCAAAGTTCTCTATCTAATTCTACCCCAGATGGCGCTATGACCATTGATCTTGTAAAGGCTAGTGTTTTGGAAGAAGAGACAAGGAGGAAGGCACGTGGTGTTTCTTCACAGTCGGATGTCTTGGTTACTAAGTCACGGGGGAGAAGCCAAAGTAGAGCTTCTAAAGATAGAGGTCGGAGTAGAAGTAAATCCAAGGGCAAGTACAAAAATTTTGAATGCAATCACTGTGGCAAGAAGGGACACATCAAGAAATTTTGCTTTAAATTGAAACGGGAGAAAAAGAAAAACAATGACAAGAAAGATGATGAGAAGAAGGAAGATACAATTAATGCAACTTCTTTTGATGATTTCCTTGTGTTTCAAGAGGTTGATGATGTTATTCTTGCTGATGATATGATTAGTTGGGTTGTTGATAGTGGTGCTTCGGTCCATGCTACTTCAAAAAGAGAGTTTTTCACATCATACACTCCAGGTGACTTTGGTGATGTGAGAACGGCTCAGGATTTTATCTTAAAGTGTGCAGGTGTTGGAGATATTAGTTTGGAGAGACGTCTAATGGTACCAGACTGATTCTTAAACGGGTTAAGCATGTTCCAGGGATCCGGTTGAATTTGATTTATATTGGCAGACTGTGTGATGATGGTTATAATAGCTCATTTTCTTGTGATAAGTGGAAGCTCACAAGGGGTATTCAGTTGTGGCTAGAGGTACAAAGACACCTACACTTTTCTTGACTCAAGCCAAAATTATTGTTGATTAGGCTCATGCAGTGGAGTCACGTGATGAGACCGAGTTATGGCATAAGAGGTTATGTCATATGAGCTTGAAAGGAATGACTGTCTTATCTAAGAAAAATTTATTGTCTTGTTCTAACAGTTTGCATTTGGAAAAGTGTGCTCATTGTCTTGCAGGGAAGCAATCTAGATTTCTTTTAAATCAAATCCACCTTCAAGAAAGTCAGAACTTGAGCTTGTTCATTCTGATGTTTGTGGTCCTATGAAGACAAGAACGCTTGGTGGTTCTCGTTATTTGGTGACTTTTATTGACGATCACTCAAGAAAACTTTGGGTCTACACTTTGAAGACAAAAGATCAAGTGTTAGACGTGTTCAAGCAGTTTCAAGTTTCGTTGAAAGGGAAATTGGAAAGAAGTTGAAGTGTATTCGGACTGACAATGGAGGTGAATACAAAGGTCCGTTTCATTATTACTGTAAGCAACAAGGTATCAGAGATGAGAGAACTCCGCCAAAGACTCCGCAGTTGAATGGCTTGGCGGAGAGGATGAACAGAACATTAGTGGAAAGAGTCAGATGTTTGCTTTCACAAGCCGGATTGCCTAAATCCTTTTGGGGTGAAGCTTTGAGTACAGTGGTTCATGTAATAAATACGTCTCCATGTGTTCCTTTGCATAATGATGTTCCTCAGAAGGTATGGTCAGGTAAAGATGTATCTTACCATTATTTATGAGTTTTTGGTTGTAAAACTTATGTTCACATTCCTAAAGATGAGAGGTATAAGCTTGATGCTAAGACTAAACAATGTATTTTTTTGGGTTATGGTCAAGATGAGTTTGGGTACAAATTTTATGATCATGTTGACAAGAAAGTGATTAGAAGCCGAGATGTTGTGTTTGCAGAGAATGAGACTTTGCAGGATGTTGATAAAAATCAGAGTTCAACACCTCAAGCTAGTGATGGTTCAGCTGACTTGGAGATAATTTCTCCTACACCTATAGAGGAGCATGGTGCAGTTGATGACCAGGGTAATCAGCAAGATGATGCAGTTGATTTTGATCAGAACATTGACGATGATATGATTGTGGAACCAGTACCAGATGAGGCTCCACCGGTTATTCCCAGGAGATCTACTAGAGAGATACACCAATCTACTAGATATCCAGTGACTAGTATGTTTTGCTCTCAGATAGTGGAGAGCCTAAATGTTTTGAGGAGGCCATGGATGATGAACATAAAGATAAATGGCTTGATGCTTTGAAAGACGAGATGGAGTCTTTGCATGACAATCACACATATGAGTTGGTGAAATTGCCTAAAGGGAAGAAAGCTTTGAGAGATAAGTGGGTCTTCAGAATTAAGAACGAACACAGTAATTCTACACCTCGGTATAAAGCAAGATTAGTAGTCAAAGGTTTTGGTCAGAGAAAAGGCATTGATTTTGGTGAGATTTTCTCTTCTGTTGTGAAAATGTCTTCTATACGGACTGTTCTTGGCTTGGCAACTAGTCTTGATTTGGAGGTTGAGCAGATGGATGTTAAAACAGCTTTTCTTCATGGTGATTTGGAAGAAGACATCTACATAGAGTAGCCAGAGGGTTTCCAGGTGAAGGAAAAGAGGATCTTGTGTGCAAGTTGAAGAAGAGTCTTTATGGGTTGAAGCAAGCGCATAGACAGTGGTATAAGAAATTTGAGTTTGTCATGAAGGAGCAGGGTTACCGGATGACTACTTCAGATCATTGTGTGTTTATTAACAGATTCTCAGAGGATGATTTAATCATTCTTTTACTCTATGTTGATGATATTTTGATTGTTGGCAAGAATGCTTTAAGGATTGACGGGTTGAAGCGACGAGCTTAAGCAAGTCTTTTGCCATGAAAGACTTGGGCCATGCAAAGCATATTTTAGGGATGCGAGATTACTCGTGACGAGAGAGGCCGGGAAAATTTATTTGTCACAAAAGAAGTACATAAAGAAGGTGTTTCAGAGATTTAGCATGAGCGATGCTAAAGCAGTGTCCAGTCCACTTGCATCTCATTTCAAGTTGAGTATCAAACAGTGTCCTTCCAGCGATGATGAAAAGGAAAGTATGCAGAAGGTCCCGTATGCTTCGAAGATGGGTAGTCTGATGTATGCCATGGTATGTACTAGACCAGACATAGCTTATGCAGTTGGTAAGGTTAGTCGTTTTCTTTCTAATCTTGGTAGAGAGCATTGGAATGCTGTGAAATGGATTATGAGATATCTCAAGGGTACTACGGATTTATGCCTTACTTTTGGTGGTGAAAAACCAGTGTTGGTTGGTTTCACTGATTCTGATATGGCTGGAGATGTTGATTCTTACAAGTCTACTTCAGGATATTTGGTTAAATTTGCAAAGGGGAGCCGTGTCATGGCAATCGAGGTTGCAAAAATGTGTTGCACTTTCAACTACTGAAGCTGAGTATATTGCGGCAAAGAATCGAAGCGTGTAAAGAGTTGTTGTGGATGAAGAAGTTTCTCCGGGAGCTTGGTTTGAAGAAAGATCCGTTGCTTTGTGATAGCCAGAGTGCTATTCATCTTGGTAAGAATGCAGCCTTTCATTCTAGGACCAAACACATTGATGTTCGTTATCATTGGATTCGGGATGTGTTGGAGTTGAAGTTGCTAGCACTTGAAAAAGTGCACACGGATGACAATGGTGCGGATATGTTGACAAAAGCGTTGACAAGGAGAAGCTTGAGATATGTCGTTCTATTGTGGAAATGACGAATTCCTTCACAATGTCGTGAGGGGGAGATTTGTTGGGTGGATCACTCCTTTGTGGAGCCCAAGCCCACTAAATAATTGAAAAAATAATAATATGTCAAGTAGTATTTAAGGGAACAAATTAGCTAAATTTTCTCTAATCTTCACAATCTTTTACAACAAAAAAGAGAAGAAATTCGCAGCAATTTTCTATGTTGCAGCAGCAATTTTACGGCGACGATCGGGCACCGAAACGGACTCCGATCGGCACGAAATTTTGCGGTCTTGTTCGTCTCTCATTCTTCTTCAATCTGAACGGTGGAATTTACGTTTCAACGGTTCAATCTCCGGGAAATCGTCCACGACCCGACTTCTGTGTTTCTGCTGCGTTTTCGGTGATATTTTTCAACAATTTTTGTATTTTGCATTCTTAGTTGATGTTTTAGTGTATTTGAGTTGGTTGATGTGTTTGAAACACTTTTGTATCATCATTTTCTGATTAATGGAGTTTTGTGGGCCTCGGCCTCGTGGTTTTTACTCTCTCATCGAGAGGGGTTTTCCACGTTAAAATTGTGGAGTTGATATTCTTTGTGTTTTGTTTCGCTTTATTTGTGATTTGATTTCGTTGGGGCTGCCTCGTTTAATTCCGTTGCGTGTAATTGGGAAGACTTTATGGGTATTTGTGATACGTGTGGTATTGCGGTTGTTTGTTTTCCCAACACCAACAACACATTACATATTACTAATTACTAAAATAATAATTCCCTTTAACTTTATCTGTGTAAATGGTTATGAGAATTAACAATGCTTTTTTTTTTTTTTTAATTTAAGAGAATATATGGGCCTGTCTATTGGTTTCTTTCAACAGATCTACTGGTGAGAACTATTACAAGAATACAGAGGCCACAGTTGCAAGGTATGCCTAATATGTATAGTTCTCGGTCTTTGAATAATTTGACATAGAAAATAGCCCTTAAGCATTTGCACTTCTTTTCTGACATTAAAAGTTCATGCTATCCATATGTTCATGTATACATTTGCTCATCTTACGTTATATATGTTTCTTTATGTAACGAGAAAAAAAAAAAAAAAATTAAGTTTAATATATCACAAATATTTTTGAAGAAAAAAATGTAACGAATTTAATTATTGATTTCGCTATAAATTGCGCTTTCTTTTTGTTTCTTTATGTAACGAGAAAGTTTAATAATTTTAAAGATATAATTATTGTAATTTTTTTTTTTAAAGGAATTATTGTAATTTCTTAACAAGTATATTCATTTTGTGTAGGTAGAAAAATAATTTCAGCATAGGAATAAAAGAAGTTTCAATTTTGCCAAGGGAAAAAAAAAAAAAAAAAAAAAAAAAAGGCAATGCATGTATGACTTGTTTTTTTCCGTGGCTGGCCCGCCCAACCCAGCTGACATTGCTCCTTTTGTTTTTGTTTAGCTTTTAGGGGTGACCCTACAATGCTGACCTTTATTTGTTTTGCTTGAGGGTGGCCTTGCTTGATGGGGTGACCTTGCTACTGGCTATTTGCTTGTTTTACGTGCATTTTGCTTGAGGTGTGGGCTTGCAGGTCTTTTTTCACTGCTTGATAGGGTGGCCGTGCTCTGCCGGCCGTTTGCTCGTTGATTTGTGAACACATTTATTCATTTTTTTTTAGAGAACATTTATTCATTTAAAGTATCTGCAGCTAGTATAATAGTTATAAAGAAAAAACTGAAAGGAATGATATTCCCTGTGTCTTTCATTAATTTATCAGTATAATATATACAATTGAATTGCTACAAAGCAGGCTAGTAATCATGCTAGTCAATCGCTAATTAATGCTAGAATATTCGCCTACTTAATACAGAATATTTACAATAAATATAAAATATTTACAATGTCTTACATAGTCTAACACACCCCCACAGTCGAAGCAGGAGGTTCGCGGACGCTGAAACTGGCTCGAAAATCATCGAACAAAATTCGGGGAAGCCCTTTGGTAAATATGTCGGCAATTTGATATCGTGATGGGACGTGAAGGCCGCGGACTTCACCACGAGCAACCATTTCACATACAAAGTGAATATTCATCTCAACGTGTTTAGTGCGTTGATGTTCAACCAGATTGCTAGAGAGGTATATGGCACTAACATTATCACGGTAAACTAGTGTAGCCTTGTTGATGGGACAATGAAGTTTCAGAAGCAGATTTCAAAGCCAACAAGATTCGATACGACGTTCTCCATATTCAGCTTTGGCACTGAAATGAGATCGTGTGGGTTGGCGTTTGGAGGACCACGAGATAAGATTGTCACCAAGAAAAACACAAAACCAAAGGTGGACCGTCGAGTGGTAGGATACCCACCCCAATCAGCTTCAGTGTAAGATGTGAGGGAAGTAACGAAGGATTTGTAGAGATGCAATATAAAATATAAAATACAAAGTACCTTGGAGATAACGAAGATTCCATTTGAGTGCATTCATGTGAATATCCTTAGGGTCATGCATGTGTAAGCAGACTTTTTGTACAACATAGGAAATATCGGGCCTGGTGAAAGTGAGGTACTGTAATGCCCCAGCAAGACTGCGATAGAGTGTGGGGTCATCATAGAGGATGCCAGATGTAGAAAGTTTGGACTTTGTGATGCTTAATTTTCATGTAAATAGACATTGTAATAGATAAATCTATTGCACTACCACATTTCCAAAATATTAGTCATCCTATATTTTTATATTTATCGCACAATATAAGTCATTGTATATCATCAATGAAACATTTATGTCTTTTTTTTATATCTTACCTCCAATTTATTATTAATTCAATCATTTTTTACTACTTAACAACTATTACATTAATGATATTATAGGTTATTTTAAACATTTAACCTTTATAATTAAATTTATGACATTCATCATTTTATTAATCTATATAAAAACTGCTAAGATACTTATATTTTGAAAGAGATAAATGATATGTTAATCTGGTATTTGGTATATATGTTGGAATGTGTGCATGTGTCTAATGAGTAAGCGAGATACGGATTAGCCACGTAGCAAAGACTCCTAGCATATCTATCCTATACTATTACAATTTACAAAACCGTTCCATCCTAGTTTTTCCCTTGGCTATATTTCTAACAAAGAATCCAAACCTAACATTCGAAGCACAATATATAATAATGGGATCAAGAGCTCAATTTCTGAACAAATATTACCACCAAACTTCTCAGTTACCCAAACATGGAATATTATTCAAAGATCTATCACCTAAGAAGATACCAATTGCCTCTGCCATGCTTCACAGTCGATACACCCAAGTGAAAGAATTAAGCCATGATCACCATGAATCACATTCACATAGCAGGGCAGATCAAGAAAGAGCACCTTCAACAGCTGAAGAGTTTATGAAGCTTGCAGAAGATAAAGCCCATCAAGGATTTGCTAGTCAAACTTCAGAGAAAGTACTTGATGGTTTACAGGAGGCGATTAGCTCCGACTCCGAGGTTGTTGAAGAATCTGTTAAGGATGCTTTCAAAGAGAAGTCTGGTGGTGGTGGTGGTGGTGGTGGTGGAAACTTCCACAAGCCTAACGATGAGAAAGCTCCGCCGCCACCGCCGAGTTCACTGAAACCGGCGGGAGACACTTAGGAGATAGCTAGGCTTTTAATTTCCCATGTTAAGGATAAGCCATGCTTTTGTAGTTTAATAATGATTGGCTTGGGAATAAAAAGAAGTAAAATAACTGTGTTTGATTTTCAGCGAAAGAATCTTTTGTTACATGCATGGCTTTGTGAATAAATCGGATAATCTCTTCTCTACTGGATGCTTGTTACTGTTACATGGCTACTATACGGATGCTCTGAAATAATTCAATTTCTATGAAACATCATATGCACCATTAATTCCTGTAAAAGAACAACATAAGATGACATCTGTGGAACAACTATAACCGCACAGTTTCATTCTGTATTTAAACTGTGCGGTTCTGGTCGTTTCACCCGTCAGTTCACCTCAAAATACACTCTCCACACAAGTATTCTCGTCACCGACGAGGATAAGAGGAACATAATAACAAGTACTGAAACCAAAATCAGCCGCACATATACACATGCAAACAAGAAAAAGGAAGGGAAAAAAAACAGAAGAAAAAACACAGCCACAATTATTTAATCCTATCTAAAAAGACAACCCAACTACATTGCAAGCACATGTTGTAAGCTTTCACAATAAAGGGGAAAAGAAAAAAAAGAGAAAAAAAGGCCAAATCTCCTAATCCTATCCAAAAAGCCATCCAACTAGCACATTGCAAGCAGAGGCGGTAAGATTCACAAGACTAAATTATCAGCTTCCTTAAAAATATTTAAATCTTGTTATGACAGAACAGTTCCGCCCGTATTATTACACAATAAAAAAACAAAAGAAAGTAGAACAACCAGGAGGCTATCATGTAAGACAACATAAAACATTCATTCACGTATAAATAATACACACTTTATTTTCACCAAAGCAACAATACACACACAAGCTCTGGTAATTCTTGCACGCACGTCACTCACTCAAAGAAGCAGAAGTAAGAAATAATGTCCCAACAGAACTTCAAATACAGGAAACTCGCACAGATAACATATACAGTATTTATAAATAGTTTTTCATTAATCCAGATTTGGGTTGTTGATCATGCTTTGCTAAACAGACACCAAGGTAGTCTGAGAACCTGTATCAATGGCATCAGCATCTTCAACAGATTCAGAGGTGGTGCCATCCAACTGCTCAAGCTTCTTTTTGTTGGCACTTCCGATTTCCTCAATTTTGGAAGCAATCCCCCCTTCAAAGATTATAGCTTTAACTTCTTGGAACCTTTCTTCAGAAAGGGAGACCTCTGCAAGGAGCTTGAAAGCATTTTCCTCGGAAGCTTCATCGTAATCCTTCTTCCTTTTCAATACCATATGTCCACTTATCTCCCAGACTGCTGGATTCACTTGCGTCTCGAGAAGCTCGGGCCTCACTTCTCCAAGAGCCTGTTTCTCTGCATAACACTGTCAAAATGGAATAACAAGTAGTAATGTGGTTAGGTTCTCGTTAACAAAAAAAAGAGCTGAAACTTAAACACACTAAGGCAAAATTCTACCTGAGGTAAGAGGAAGACTCTTCTTCCGGAGTCGGAGATGAGCACATTAAAAGGAATGTTGTTATCTTGAAGGCAGAGGCAGGATTCAGTGACAACATCAGACAAATCCTCCAGAGTAGTTCCTCCTTCAAATAGAAGTCCTCTAACTGGATAATTGAGAATCTCAGAGATCATAACCCCACCAATAGTATTAACAACCTTCTTAGAGGGAGCCCTCTCTATAGGAAACGGAACAGCCAAATAATAGGCCTGAAATAATAACGCCAGTAAAAGCCTCACACAATCAAACCCACACGAATATCTGTAAAAGCAAAGTCAGCAACTAAAAAGATCCCTACACAGACCTGAAAATGAAGATGATTAATAGTGGCAAAAGCACCCAGGCTATTGTAACCCAATCGGAAGTACGGATTTGCTGCTTCTCCAGCCAAGATAAGAGCAAGCAAGAAGCTTTCATGATCAATCCTCTGAGGCAAGCGTTCCAGAATTCGGGGGATAAGCAGAACATGTCCATATTCAATGGGACTGACCTGTTCATTCAAGCCATACAATGTTAAGCCAAATTAACAAATTCATTTCCAAATTTCCACCAGAAAATATCGCTCAAACTTATATACATACATTAATGGCAACAACACTGGGAGCCTTATCCACATCAACGGGTGCACTTGGGATAAACTGGACTTCATTGTCCTCACTAGGCACGAACTGAAAGAGCACCTCTTCAAGTCCAACCTTAGTAAAGTTGAACTTGTTCTCATCAAAGGGCTGCAAAACCTTATCAACTTGAAATTCAGTGGGCCTCTTCTTAAGGTGCCTGCCTTCATTCAGCTGAGCAATGAATCCATATTCGCCGGGAATCACCTATATCAACATTAGCAGTCCACATTCTCAATACCAAGTCGTCATAAAAACTGCATCGGATTACTGAATTTCCATAAATAAATAAATAAACGAATTTAATGTATGCAATATAAAGAAGAATTTTGAATGAAAATACCTTGGTTTCACAAGAAGTGACATCATAACGAAAAAGCCCTCTTTGCGCGCGATCCTCCCACTGAATCCAGTTGAATTGTCTCAGGCATGCACTAAACACTGAATACATATACATATATATATATATCTTGAACAGTAAACGGGCTTATGAAAGATACTTTACCTCTCCAAGGAGGAGAGAGTCCAAGAAGGGTACAGGAGGCTCTTGGATATCATATGTGATTTTACCCTTTTCATTAAGGGTATGGTCAACCCTCTTGAATCCATACAACGGAAGCTTTGCCGCTGCGATTCAAAACAAGAAGAAAGCACAAAAGAAGATCACTTAATTGTATGAAGTCAAAATCCAACCAAAAATCGGAAGTCAAAAGGACATTTGGTCAAATACCTGGGAGGCAGCAGCTCCTGAGGCAATTTCTGCCGCATCCCCCTCCTTGGCGAATACCTTCCTCCCCCTCTTCCTTTTGGTAGTTCGAAATAACAGTTGGAACCCTCTTAATCCTCAACATATTTTTACACAATTTCTTTTTAAACAGCTAATCAACCAACCACAGAGTTTTTTTTTTCTCAAACAAATTAATAGTATTTAATTGAACAATAGCTTAAAATAGTACTAGTAGAAACCTAGCTACACAATCGAAACACTCAGAAACCGCCGCCGGCAAGGAAGAGGAGGTCGGAAGGGCTACCACCTTCGGAGGGCAACGCGCCACGTCCACCGTGCGGCGAAGGGTTGTTGCTCTCGCTTACGCAACCCTTGCGTCGTACAGCTCGGACATGTATAATAGGGCGAATTCCTCCGTATATAGCCGTGATGTCTGCAACTTGAATCCTGGGAATTAACCCAAACCTATCAAAACAGCAGAAAAGTATTAGAAAAATTCTTCCTGCTGGCGATCAGCTCTTGAATCAAAGGAAAAGCCAGTTACTTATTGAAAATCTGTAGACGAATTGATGATGTAGTTGAATAATTGTTGCTACGTTTGATCTTGGGCTAAAAGGGAGGTTGGGTTTGGGTTCATATATATGCTCAAGATAAGAAGAAGACTGCAATTGTGGCTATGGCTTTATGCAATGTGGTTCGGTGATTATAATTGGCTACGAGGTGCTCTCTCTACCTCTCTTTTGTAGAAGGAAATTTTTTTATTTTTTTTATTTTGGAAGTTGAGCGCTTTTCAGAATATTATTAAATTAAAATAAAATATGACAACGTATTAATTAATTTAAAATATAAAATATACCATACAAGTTGCATATAGATATTCTAATAATTGAAATTAGGATTTTTTTTTTATAGGTTAAAGGTTGTAAAAGACTGTTTTTGATCTAAAATGAGGAAAAATGACAAGAAAAAAAAATAGTGGTCGAGAAGACAAAACGCGCGTATTCTTACTACGTGTGTTCTTACGTGTTCTTCTACAACCAAACGTAGTAACATATAAGAATGCGCGTTTTTGTCATTCTTCTCAACCATTTTTTTTTTCTTGTCCTTTTTTCCCATTTTGTATCTTTTTTTGTCCTTCTGGCCTCTGACCCCCTTTTTTTTTTTTATATAGGAAAACCAACACATTTATTATTATGGCAAATCCGTCAAAGAGCCGGAGATTACATCAAGTAAAATAGAACCCACAACTGCAACATCATATCTAGCAAGTAGGTGCGTCGGAACATTACCAGTTGGTTTTACAAAAGCAAACTGACAGGACGCCGAGGCTAAAACACAGTCACGAGTTAGACAACCCAAGACAGAGAGGTCCACCGATGAGCGAGACAAGGCTTGAATGCAAGAGAGACAGTCACTCTCAAAGATCATAGATGTGAAACCAAGCCGATCTGCCTCTGCTAGAGCCAGCAAAATCACACGCATCTCCAGCAGCTCTGAAGTATCACAAGGATCAATGTGGAAAGAAAAGGCCGCAAAAATAGATCCCAACGAATCTCTGTAAATCAGCCCAATACCCGAGTCTGCATCCGCTACAGAAGCATCTAAATTACATTTGCAGGTTCCCATTGGGGGGCACTCCATGCAACCGGGTGTGAAATCCTATAAGCCACATCTTGAGACCCGGCTATCACCTAAACATACTCTAACGCCGTTGTTATAGAAGCCGAAACAACGCGAGAGGCGTAGATCGGCGTCCCCTCAAAACCACACTACAGCGCCCTTCTAGAGGTTCCACAAAGTCATACAGAACTCTGACACCTCCGTCTCCGATGGCTGGACCACAAGGCCCCCAGAGAACTCTTGAAACCCAGCTGACTGCCGACCAATTTGATTTCCAAACGACGATGCTCTCCAAACCGCCTTAGCACAGTCACAGTCGAACAAGACATGACGCATAGATTCCCGCTCCCGACCACATGCAAGACAAATACCATCCCCAAGCTTGCGCTTAAGGAGATTTCCCCAATCGGCAAACATCATTGTAAACATCTCCAAAGAAAGTGTTGCACGCGTGGAGGAACAGCTACCCGCCAAACATCACGCCACACCCTATCTGGTCCGACCGAGGATGTCCCACTAGCCTCAGAATACCACTCTCCACGCAATCTCAGAGATAAGTAATACCCGGACTTGACCGTATAACGCCCCCTCCGGTCGTAGTGTCATATACGCTTGTCTGGGTGAGAAGGTCCAGCAATAGGAGTTTGGAGGATCACGTCAACCTCCTAAGGGTGAAAATTCTACTGGATTAGATGGAGGTTCCACTGCCGACCATCCTCCAACAAGATATCATGCACCTGCAAGTTCATCGGCAGCGAATAAGAGACGTGTGTAATGTGGAAAGATGGAGGTCGCAAGACCCATGCATCATGAAAGATATAGTCTTCGCGACCATCACCTATACGCCACCACAAGCCAGATAACAATAGATCCCGCCCCTCCAGTAAGCTCCGCCAGAGAAAAGAGGGCCTGCCTCAATAACTGTCATACCTGGATGATATTTCGCATTTAGAACCCAACTGACAAGGGCCGTCGGATACTGCAGCAAACGCCAGATCTGCTTTGCCAATAAAGCAAGATTAAAGGCCTCGAGATCACCCTTAATTTTTCAACGTATGTCCAGCCCTCTCCTGATCGAAGAGAAAATAATCCGCTGATGGCTTATGTATTATGTATACACACCGGCTTATCGTTGGCCTTCGTTTTCATGTCACCCCAGCCATTTATCATATTTTGACCCATTAAGGTCTTGGCCTAGCTCATATCGATCCCAGCGGAGTTAGGACCCTCATAGGTTTTGCTATCTTTTGCAGAATAATAAATAAGGAGCTTACGACCTCTCTTTTTAGTGTTTTCTTTAACTTAAAAAAGTTTGGCCATTCTTCGGGCTGGTTTTACTTCTCACGTCGGTGTGGGAAAGACATTGGAGTACAAATATGCGTTCTTGCCAACAAAAGTCCTTCTTTTATCAAGTGATAGAAGGAGAAGTATATGTATGACTGTGTTGTGGACACACCACATATTGTGCTTTGGATAAGAAGTTCGGACAAGGACTTATTTCCTAAGGACGTGTCAAAGCACACCGTGGCATCCATTGAGAATCTTGAGATTCACCTCAAACCTTCTCTTCATTCATGATTTTCATGGCCAAGCTGGAAAATGCTGGTCCTAATGACTACATTCCTATGTCTCCTAGAAAGAAGAGCAAGTGAAGGATACCATGTATACATGTTTATTTGTATATAATTTTTCTTTACTTGTAATACTATAAAAAAGCATGAACAATTGAAGATAAAATAGTGCATGTTTCATTCATACCTCAACTCTTTGACTAATTGGATTAATATAGATTACAAATACAAAAATAGTTGTTACGGGTGAATAGACAACACCCCGCTATCTATTTTAAGAGACTAGTCGTTTAGGAAAAGACAAAACACGTTATGAATTAATCCAATACTAAGATAGTAATATTGAATAATCATAATGTAAATATACTACCGATCGCGTGTAAGTCACGATACTAGCAAGAAAACTAGGTCAGTCGTAGTATGGTATAGCGATTCAAAAACGATCCCACAAAGACTCGACACAATTAAGCACACTAAATGAAATTAAGACTAAGAAAAATATATATGGTCGTTGACCAATTTAAATGCGAAAAAATAAATTGTAAGATACGCAAAATCACATAATAATCTTTCTTTATTTGTTTTCTCAAAGGTTTTAATTCATACTATGAGTAATTAAACCCTCCCCCAATCTTGAATCAATCTTCCTCGTTGTGAATTATATTTATTAATAGCTGCGAGTGAAATCCCCTAATTTAGCTAAACTTCTCTGCCAGTCAATCTAGCCTTATGTGCAGCTAACCTACCACCGTAACTGGATTTCCGTATTAACATCACATGCATTAATAATTAGGGATATCGGGGTTACTGTAAGCCTCATCTAGGCAGCCACCGTAGACTAAAACTTCAACTTGGTTCCTTCATGTTAATTTACGAGAACGTGTTGTGAGTTGATGAGACTTACGACACGTAGATTAAAACTGAAAATCAGATGTAGTTGGCGTCGACTACATCAAATCCTGATCCGCTAGATGCCCAGCCGTGCACTGATGGTCTTTTGGAAAGGCTTAGGTCAAGTTTAGAGATGGGGTGAATAAATTTGACACTTACTCCCTCCGTCCCAATTTGTTTGGGATATTTTGGAACTCACAATATTTAATGAGACATCAATTAATGAGTTGTCTGGTCATTTAAAACTTGACTAATTTACATTTTTATCATTTTCTATGTAGCATTATTTTCACAATATTTAAGGAGATGTCAATTAATGAGTTGGGGCAATTTAGGTAATTAAAGCAAACACTTAAGTCTATTTAGAGTTATGAGACTTATTTTGGGACAGTCAAAAAAGGAATAAATCCCAAACAAATTGGGACGGAGGGAGTATAAACTTTTTCTATGAGTTGATAACTCAACTGACAGATTAGTCTGTTGACTACTCAGCTTAGCCGTGTTATATGTAGCGGATAAATTAAAGCCTTTTAAATGTTGTTCTTTAAAAATGAACGTGTTAAGTGTTTTAGACTCAATAGTGCTGTGTTAGAGCAGTATTGGCAAGCAAGCAAATTATACGGTACGTACTGAATGTAAATGCAGAAAGTAAAGTGCAAAAATAAAACACAAGGTTATAGTGGTTCAGGGTGATGTAATCTCTTAGTCCACTCTTCTCCTGTGATATTGGAGGAATTCCCTATTGTTCTTGATGTACAATTACAAGACACAACAAATTATATGATTGTCCTTCACTGTATCTTCACAGCTTCACAATCTGAACAATCAGTCATTCACAAGTGCTTTTGCTGCTTCACTAAAGTTGTATGTTCCACTGTTTCTTGGAGGATATTATTGCCTCTTCAACAGCTCCACCACAAATAAACACACATTCTTTTCTCAGATCCACTGATTCAGATGTTACAATAGTCATTCACATTCAGCAGTGTTTCATTGTCTAGAAAACTTTTATTGAAACAAAGTTGTTAAATCAAGTAAGTGAAACAAAGTCTTTCAAAGTTTTTTTTTTCGATTCAATAGAGATTAAGGGTGGGGTTATTGGAAATAAAACCTCCATATTAATACCATTAACTAAAACTAAGCTCCTTTAATTAAATAAAAATTAATTAGAATATTTAATTGATTCAAGTTACCATTTTGCCCTTACATAGAATTCAGGGTTTTTTTTAGAGTGGAAAGAATTCAGGGTATTTTATTGTGAGAAAAAAACTTAGCTAAAAAATTACTCTCCATTTTTAGAGGGGAAAATATTACTTTAATGGATTAGAAAATTCATTTAAAAAAACGATGTAGTAAAAAAATCAATATACAAATGAACCTCATGACCGATTCTTCTCAAAAAAAAAAAAAAAAAAAAAAAAAAAAAATCATGACCGATGGATGCCGCCACTGCTGACGCGAGGAAAATTGTCATAACCTAGTTGCGGCTGCTGCCCAAAGCTTATTCAAATGGAAAAAAAAAATTGTTTGTGGCATAATAAAATTATCACAATAAAATAATATAACCTAATTTATGTGATCTATATGAGATCCATATAAATTAATAGTGCTCACACCATAATTAATGTCATAAAATTAATGTCACAAACGTATCACAATCGGGTAATTCTTTCCTACTTACTCTATTTACACCTACACCTACACCGTGGGTCTATGTGGTTGAATTTGACCACATAACCATAACTGTATGGTTTAGATTCAACCACGTAGACTCACTCCTCAAATGGCGTTACTAGGAAAGAATTTCCCTCCAAACCCGCACAAATATATTTTATATATATACATACAAAACTACAAAAACGGTCATAATATGCTGGAAGTTTCTTGGCATCTTCGCCTCAGCCTATCCACCTTGTTTTTCTTTCAGTGGGCCTTTCCACATTGTTGGGAATTTTCAGGGTAGTGAGTGTTAATTGGCATGACTAAGAAATTTATATACTGGTGAAAAAAAAGAAAAGTGATTTATATACTACTCACTCCCTTTTTCTTTTTAATTGATGAATTTGTAAAAAGTACTTGTTTTGCTTATTTAATATAGTTTCATTTTCAATATATCATTTATTGTAATTTTTCTCATCATACCTTTATTTTTTTTTGCTAAGTGTATGATTAAAAATTTGTATTAATGGAGTACTTCCAAAGGGTTTTTAATTTTATTCATTTTATTACCAAAGTCAACACATTAACATGTGATTTTGGAGACCTATCGATTAAAAATGAATGGAGAGAGTAGTTTTCTCGATTTGATTTTAACAGATGTCCAATATTCACCCCTAAAAAAAAAAAGATATCCAATATTCTTTTTAGAGGAGATGTCTAATATTCTTTATCTTGAGGAAGACATGCCCAATTTTCTGAAAAAAAAAAAACTTTTTCGAATTACATTTTCATTGGTTTTTTTTTTTTTTTTCACTTGAATATGGAATCCTTTATAATCAAAAGTTTAATAATACTAACTCTGTTTCTATTTAACTGTCATAGCTGTCAAAAATAAAAATTCTTTTATCTTTTTTATATTCGAGGGTGTTATTGTCATTTTTTTGTTAAATCAAAGTATTAACTACTCTCCTTAATATGTGTGTTTTTTTACAACTGCAACATTTAAGTAGAAACGAGGGAGTACATAAAAGGCAGAACATGATAACACTTGAACATAACATCATTTTATTCAAACACACTGCAAACAAAATACAATTTAAATGCATAAAGCATAAGTAATGCAAAAACGTATTCAGACTGAGGCGAGCAGAACTCTGTCCTTAAAACTTATTGCCCCGATTACATGCCCACGGTAATGGCAAAAGTCACCCAAAATACAACAGTCAGTACCTTCTTCCAATCTTGGCACTTGGATGTGAAAAAGTAGTCGAACTGATACAACCTAGCAACCTCCGACTTATGAATGCAGAAGAATTTTCGCAGAGTTTCAGTAATGCAAAAAAAATGACTTATATAGGCAGAATTGCAGATTCGTTTAAGGCTTGTAACCCTTCTATATTGGAGGAGTTAATCAGCTTTTGGAAGTGGTCTAATTCGAACAAATGTTCAGAAAAAACTGAAGCATTTCGAACATGTGCTTAAATTTTTGTTTAGTTTTAATTCGAACTTTGAACTGTTGCGATGATTCGAATTATGTTCTGTGGTTCAGAAATACAATAAACTAAATGTTGGGCTAGCCCAAAAAGATAATACTGGACGGGACTAAGCCACAACCCACAACCCACAACCCACAACCTACAAGCCCCTGTTGAAATGATTTAGATTAAGTTCGAATTATGGTTCATAAAATAAGAAAAATGTTGGGCTGGACCAAAAGATAATACTGGACCGGACCAAGCCACAAGCTCAAGCTCCAGCCAGGACGCGTGTGTGTGTGTCTGAACCAATCTAAGTCCTCCCTCCTCCATTAAATTATCTTGCCCTTTGGGGCTTGCCTCTTAGTGTAATTCCCCAGCTTATATGTAGATACATATTGAGGCATGTTACTATGTGGGACAAAGGAATCACATTTCCTTTACTAACACCCACATAAATCACTCTACATTTAGGTATTAATTTCTCATTCAACCACTATTGGAATTGAGTGATTCAAAATCCTAACATCAACTACTATCTAAGTAGTTTCTAAAAAAATCATTAGCTCCATGTAATTCATACCGTAACCCAAAGCTCAATTTGAGCTAATAATTCCAACAATCCCCCACATTAATGAAAATTAATGCATATGCTATGCAGTCTCTGTAGAGATATCAAACGGAGATTGATTGCATCGGTGATGTGGTTTGCTGCCTTGAACCTTCCCTAGTAGAGTATCATCGGACATATTGGCTAAGCAATGAACTATGTCTTAAATTGCTCAGGCTTTGGTTCATGCCTAGACAATGATACCTAAATAATAGACTCACTGGCCTTCTCGAAGTTCTCATGGTTGTGTCCGTTTTGGCCCATGAAAACCTTGGTTTCAGAAAGTGGTTTAGAGAATTCAACCTCAAAATACTCACATAAGCGTCCCCACTTCCACTTACATTGGTGACTTCATATAAAGAGTACTCTACAATAACGTGCTTGGCTTAACCAAGATAGAAGAATCATCAAAAGCTTTTGCTTAACCTAAACCTTCAACAGACAACATTTTTGTTTTAACATAATGAGTAAGTGCTAATCGTCCCTCATACATAGTTGTCTCTTTTGAACCATGATCTTGGGATCATTAAGCAGCATGGTTGGATAACCATTTAAAGGCAACATGAGTAATAGGGTTCAGTCTCATCCCGTGTGTCAAAATTGTCTAATATCTAGGTAAAACTTTTGTTAGCGGATCCGCAAGATTTTCCTTTGATCTTATATAGTCAGTGGAAATCACATCATTGGAGATCAATTGTTTAATGGTATTATGTCTCTGATGTATATGTCGACACTTACCAATATACATACAACTTTTTGTGCGTCATATGACCAACATACTATCGTAGTGAATGCGGATATGAGGAAATGGCTTTGTCCAACATGGGATATCCTCTAAGAAATTCTGAAGCCACTATGCTTCTTCTCCATCTTTATCCAATGCTATAAACTCATATTCCATAGTGGATCAAGCTATGCATGTTTTCTTTGAGGATTTCCAGGACGCACCACCACCACCACCAATAGTGAATACATATACACTAGTGGATTTCGAGTCCTTACAATCAGATATCTAGTTTTCATCACAATATCATTTTAATACTGCTGGATATCTTGTGTACTATAATCCAAGGTTCATTGTAAACTTCAAGTATCACAACATCTTATCAAAGGCTATCCAATGATCCTCACTTGGATTATTAGTGAACCCACTTAATTTATCTCCAACACAAGCCAAGTTTGGTCTAATATAGTTTGTTATGTACATTAAACTTCCAATCATCTGTGGGTATTCCCATTGCCTTATAGGTTCAACTCTATTTTTTACTAAGGGGTTTACTTAAGTAAATTGGAGTCTTTATAGGACTTTTGTCAAAAGCATTAAATCTTTTCAGAACATACTCTATTTAGTAAGATCATAACAAAAGTCCATCAGATGTTTTTGAGATTTCAATTCCAAGTATAACATCAACAACTCTCATATTCTTCATTTTGAAGTTTTTGGTCAACGTCCATTTAGTGTTCACGACAATATCATGATCAATACCTATGATTAGCATATCATCCACATGTTGAAATAGTGTCCTAAACTTAATCGGGTTGGACCGGATCCGACCGGGTCGGATCATTTCTACTATTTCTTTATGTTTATATATATATATTAAATGACTTTTCTGTTATTATATATTGCATTTATCTATATGAACCAATTTGTGATTGTATATATAATAACTTCCCTAGTGTCAAACTGTGAGAGAGAAACCATGATAGCGATTAAGGTTGATGAGATCTCGACTCACTTTAAAAGGTTTGATACTTAAATGTCTCTAGTCGTATGTACTATGGATGTCTTTTATCTTATTGAAGATAGGGATAGATCTCGTCTATCTAAGTGTAGAGACGCTTGGACTGTATGTGGACGTGTATTAGAGAATGCGTACGTCAGAATGACCCACTTACATTAAGTGTCACAATATGTGGCAGTTGTGTAATTATCTTGAGACCGGAGTCTTCATAGCATCACGGTGTGGATTGTCATGCTTTGACACTATTGAGGTTTCTCCTATCCATGGGGCGATCATGCGGTAGTGATTGGGTGTGATACTGAAGCATGCGTAGGATTCATATTGCTCGTCCGGATCTCGCGTTTCCTATTATTAGGAGTAAATATCCGAAAAGGCCTTATAATAAGGAATGTCTTACTCTCATGAATCTTTGCAAAGTGAAAGTAAACGAGTTATTTCGAGAGAGCATGATATCCGGATTATAAGATACGGTCATTGATGTTTGACACTCGACGTACAACCGTATGGATATTGTAACAACGATAGGATTCTATTTACACGGTAACTATTTCACATGAAATGTAGTAGTCATTGCATTTGACTCTTCCGATGGTTGAGGTCGTGGACGTGTTGCTAAACGTTAACCATGATCGTTAGGTATGAAGGACATTTTCATAATTTGCACTTTGTGTCTACGGCCAACATATTTAGAAGCCTATTGGGTGAACATCTAGCTAGATTATAATGCGGTTATAGTGATAACCGAATAAGGAAAGTTTTATCTCGACTATAAAGTGTTATAGTGATAAATTAATATGGTGTATTTATTATGAATAAATTAAATACAAGATATCAATTATATTAATTAATTAAATATACATATAATGTATATGTATGTCGAAATTATTTGTGTTTATTGATACACATGTATTTTGTAAATTAATTAATCATAGCATTATATTAATTAATAATATTCCGGATGCCAATATTAGGCTATTTGGGGCGCCATTTTCATGAGTATAAGATACACTTAGATTGTGCAATTTAATTAATAATATTATCATATATTAATATTAGATATTAATGTCTATGGATTTGCGCACATGTGTAAATTGATTTATGGTAATAAGATAAAGATAGTCAATATTAGATATTGACAATATCTTGGAAATATTTAATATGAGATATTAAATTAAATGAGATAAACCAATCAAATATATTTTTCTTATTTTACTAGTAAAATGTTTTCTTCCTCTCTGCTCTACTAGGGGTGCCACCTCCACTATATATATGTAGTGTGTGTCAAGCTCTTTTGTATATCACAATTCCAAGAGTTAATAATTTTTGTGGAAAAATAAGATAGCTTCTTAGAGAGAGATTTGAGAGAGAGAAAATGTCGGTTTAGCAATCGAGTTTTTCTAGTAGCAATCCAATGATGGATTCCGGCGGGTTGTTCGTGTGGACAAACGGAAGATGCCGAACGCTTGGACGGCTCCGTGCACCACTACTCTCCTTGGACGGTCAAAGCGTCGAATCTTTTAGATCAAGCAATGTATTCACCGTCTACTACTTATTTGTTTGTTGTTTAAACGAAGTAGATCCTGGTTAAAAGGGAAAAAAATTAAATTCCGCTGCGTTCCCGCGTAGATTTCCTAACACCACATAAAAACATACTATCACGAAGGCTTTAGGTGTAGTAGTGATGTAGACACACATATCACATTCATTGATTCTAAAGCCTTTTGATGTCATTGTTTCGTCAAACTTCAAGTGCCACTGTTTTGGTGCTTGTTGCCCATACAGTGATTTCACAAGTTTGCACAACTTCTTTTCTTGACCAGGAACCACAAACCCTTCATGTTGTTCCATATTGTTGCGATAGCTGCATTTTTCAACTTGGAGATCCATCAAATGGATGTGAAAACAACCTTATTAAATGGTGAGTTTGAAGAAGAAATCATTTTGGATGCTAACCCGCCCTTGTATTTATCAATAGAACCATAGTTTTCAATTTTTTCTTGAAAATCCACTTACATCCAAGTGGTTTATCTCTGGGTGGAAGATCTACCAACTCTCAAGTGAGATTTTGCAAGATGTATTCTATTTCACTGTTAATAGCCTCTTTCCTGAACAGTGCTTCTGGAGTGGACATAGCCTCAACATATGTCTTTGGATCATCTTTTACCATATAGGTAAGAAAATCATGACCAAAAGACGTAAAAGTCCTTGTCCTCTTACTTCTGTGAAGTTCCTCTGTTTCTTGATGATCAACTGACACATCATTCGATATATCATCAGAAGTTCAATCATTTGAATTTGAACCTTCTTTCTTTTTCTCTTTACATGGAAAGATCTCTTCAATAAATACAACATTCCTTAGCTCAATGATTGTATTTTCATGAATGTCAATAATGTCTGATTTATGAACCAGAAACCGATAAGGACTACTATTATTTTCATACCCAATAAAATGAAATCAATTGTTTTATGCCTTATTTTCACTTGTTTATGTTTAGGTATTTCTATCTTTGCTAAACACCCCACACTTTTAGAATTTTGTAGTTAGACTTGTGACTATTCCACAATTCATAATGCGTCTTATCCTTTCCTTGGATGGTATTCGATTCAAGATGAAGTTAGCCGAGAGGATCGCCTCCCCCATTAGTTCTACGGTAAACCCGTACAACTGAACATAGCATTCATCATTTCCTTAAGTGTTCTATTTTTCCATTCGGCAACACCATTGGATTGTGGTGAATATGGAGCACCGTCTGATGAATATTTCCTGATTCCGAAAAAAATCATCAAAATATGTGTCATATTCTCCACCTTAATCACTACGAATTACTTTAATTCGTTTGCTAGGTTGATTTTCAGCTACATTCTTGTAATGCTTAAAAGAATCAAAAGCCTCATATTTACTTCGCAATATGTATACATAACAATAATTTGTGCTATCATCGATAAAAGTAACAAAATATTTTTTACTGCCTCTGGTTTGTACAAATTTCAAATCATCAATATCCGTGTGAATTAGCTCTATCCCCCTTTCCGGATCATTCTAGTTGACAATACGCCATATGCCATTCATCAGTTTCCAGCTTATGGGAGACATGGTAACCTTTTAGTCTATTTCCTCTTACAAGATTAGACTATCACATCCATAAAGATAAGCAAAAGTGAATCCGTGGTAAATTGCGAGAGCTTCACCAAATTCAACCGAGGCATACTTTAAAAGTTTAAAGAAAAGGAATGAAGAATAGTGCCGGTGGAATCTCCAAACGTCCATCAGAGTTTTCAACACTTGAAAACGGTAACTTCATCAATTTTGCTTCAATACAATTATGGCTTTTTTTTTTTATCATAATATAGTTTAGGCAAAAAAATATAAGTTTATTAATTTACGAACAAATTTATAGTTTTCATTTCTTAATCTAAAATGCCATAAAGAAGATGACTCAAGCATGTAAGCAGGAGCAGTAGCATTGTCATTACCAACTTCAATAGAGTTTACAGACTTTGGCACCACAACCTTAGGTACAACATTCATCACGGTTAGTTTAAACATACCATCTTGAAAATAGCCCCTAGCAACAAACGTTCCATCATTACAATGTGAAGTGATTCCGGGTAGGATATATGAAGGAGATTTCCTGGTAGGATGAAGATTTGAAGATGGATGGGATGTTCTTGGGTGGGGAACCAAAAAGTAAACAAATAAGGAATCTTTTTTTGAATATAATTCGAAATAAGGAAACAAGATAAAATTGGATATTTGATACCTTAATCATTGAGCTCTGATACTGCTTTGATACCAACTAATGTGATTCCGAGTTGGAAACACGATCGAACGTTGCCCATGAACCTCCTAAGGATCAATGGCGAGCTTGGGAACCTAGTCCTAGAAAACCCAATCTACGATCTAGGCCAAGAATACTACAACGTTTCGCTCGAAAACGCCGATTCGTTGTTGAAGGGGTGTATTCTCTACGACGAAGAGAACACTCTCTCGCAAGTGATAAAATAAAAGCTTATAGTCGACTTTTATAAAGTAAATTTTCACTCAAAATAATAATCTGATTCATGGTTGTTACAATAATGTAGCTAGTATGCCTTTATATAGGTTACAAAATAAAAGGCTAACAAACTCCTAAACAATGTGAGATAAATTATTTAGTAATTTTCGTTTCTTTATTTCCTGATGGACCTAACTTGACTCTAATAAGCCCAAATGACTTTTATTTGCTGAAAATAAAGACTTAACCCAATATACTATAGTATAGGCACATCCTCTAATGGACTTTTAGCCTTTTACTACTAAAAAACAGCATAAAAGAACATAAATGAATTTAATCAATCCCAATAGGAACAATAGACCTGATTGGACATAAAATGGCGCCTTGGGCTTTACATTTGGATTGATCTTCTTGCTTCTTGGATAAATGGTGCATCATCTTTCTTCTTGGATTGAATCACATCACAATAATTCAAAATTCAACTTTAAACCATTATTAACAAGAAGAGAACCGGAAACAAGGTTCTTGCGGATGCTAGGCATATGCAACACATTGTTCAAGGTCATGTGTTTGCCGGAAGTCATCTTCTAGATAATCTTTTCTTGACCTTAAACCTTAGAGGTTGCCAAGTTTCCCATTAACAGTTGATCCCCCACCACAACTTTGCAGAAAAAAAACATACAGCGACAGGTTGCAAAATAAAATCTTAAGATTGTGGAACTAGTACATGTTTACTAAGGTTCTAATAATCTAGTTAACAGCAATTGAAGAACAGGACTGAAACAAACATGTAGTCATAGAGAACAAGTTGCAGAATATAATAATACTTGAACATAACAGTATTTTATTCAAACATACTGCAAACAGAGTACAATTCAAATGACATAAGTAAATGCGAAAATTATATTCAGACTGAGGCGAGTAGAACTTTGTCCTTAAGACTTTATTGTCTCGATTACATGCCCATGGTAATGGAAAATGTCTCATAAGATACAACAATCTTTACCTTCTTCTAGTCTTGACACTTAGATGTGAAGAAGCAAACTTTGCTATCTCTGACTTATGAATGCAGAAGAATTTTTGCTGAGTTTCAGTAATGCAAAGGATATGTTTTATGTGTGATTTCATTATGTTTTTCTTGGACATATAAAGGCAGAGTTGCAGATTCGTTTAAGGGTTGTAACCCTTAAGTATTGGAGTAGTTAATCAGTTTTTTGGAACTGATTTAATTTGAACAAATGCTTCTGTTTAGAAGTTCAGAAAAAACTGAAGCATTTTGAACACGTGTGTCTGTTTCTGTTCAGTTTTAATTCAAACTTCAAATTGTTACAATGATTCAGATTAAGTTCGAATAAAACTGAAGCATTGCGAACAAGAGCTTTTATTTCTGTTAAGTTTTAATTCGAACCTCGAACTATTGCAATGATTTAGATTAAGTTCGAATTATGGTTCAAAAAGCTTTTGTTTTTGTTCAGTTATGATTCGAACTGTTGCAATGATTTGGATTAAGTTCGAATAAGACTTGAGCATTTCAAACATGTGCTTTTGTGTATGTTCAGTTTTAATTTGAACTTCGAACTGTTGCAGTGATTTAGAATAAGTTTGAATTATGGTTTAGAAAAAAGCCACAAGCCGGAACATTTGGGCTGACCAAACAAAAAGATATTAGCTCTTAGTGTAATTCCCATCTTATATGTAGATATAATTCACACCTTTAACCCATTTTTTATTTATCGATATCGAAATTGAGCTCGAAATGCACTATTGGCCAGTTGTATAAAATTTCAATTTGAGCTAATAATTCCAACATCAATAAGCTATATGTCCGTCGTTATATGTAGTGTTATCTAGGGGAAATTATTGGATGCACGCACCATGCCATATGCGGAGTGCACCCATGTGGCATGATATGGGCCTTTTATTTATAAAGTGAATTCAAACTGTTTGGTCCAGATTTATTTACCCGTCATTTCGGTGTAAATAGAGATACTACACAATAATTTCCCGTTATCTAGTACTAACACTTGTGCAGTAATAGTAGTAACTGCATGATGTAACCTTAAGCACTTGGAGGAAAATTGGTAAATCAGGCCGCTGCAAGGTGTGATATTTCATTTCAGGTCAAACTTTTTCTGACATTTTTTTTTCGGTTCCGCGTCCAAATTTGGACGATTTCGTCCAAATATAGATAAAACGTCACAATATTCATTCTTTTCCGTCAAAATCCACTCACTGACCAAAATGGACGGAATTCCGTCCAAAATTGACGCCCGCCCAAATTGACGCCTTGCCCAAATTTTGGACGGATTCCATCCGTTTTGGCCACGTTAGTGAATCCGTCCAAAACGGATCTATTTGATAGCCTCGTCAAAATGGAGGACGCCTCGTCCAAATTTTGACGGATCCGTCAAATTTGAAACCCTTATCCTGTCTTCTTCACTCTTTTCACCTACTTGTCTTCACCGTTCCATCACACACAAAAATCACCATTGCTACCAAAAAAGTCACCATTACTACACCAAAAAGTACTGACCCGGATTCCCCTCCTACGAACATCATTCAGTCTTTTAATCCCGAGTTTGATTATCCCCCGGAATGGCATCCTTATCGGCCTGTGACACAGCACGGTATACCTCACTTTTACGATGAGGAGACACGTTAATTCGGCTCACAACAGACGATGAGTGTGCAAATTGTAGTTGGTTATTTCAAGATAGAGCTGTTGTCGGAGAGAAGAGAATTATATGGGAGAGTCTACCTACCAGGATGTCGGCGCTCCTACGTAGATTATCTTTGGAGCATCTCGCAACTAGACCAGAACCGGCATCGACTATGAATCGTTCAATTGTTCGTGAATTCTACACACTTGTCAGGTCAAAAATGAATGCATCGCACGATATCATACCAACATCAGGGGTGTACAAATTACGTGGAGTAGATGTCTCATCGACTTCGGAATGGATCAATCGCTACTATGGTGTACCTGGAGTCGAAGCATCCAATCTCCCATTCAACATGCCTTACAACGTTGAGGCAATGCAATGTCTGATTGAGAGGCGTCAATTGCCAAACGAATGAATGTGTGTTATGTTCGAATGGATTGCTAGTAGCGTTTATGGTACTATACGCACTGTTGAATCGAGCAATGATCTGAAAGTTTTTTGTACGCAGTTTTGAATCGTGAAGTTGATTTTGGACGTGACATCGTTGACAGGATTCGTAAAATATCGCTTAGCTTACTTGGTGATGGTTATCTCTATTATCCATTTCTTATCACGGCTATCGCAAGAGATTTTCACGTACATGAGTATGACAATGACAACATTGATCGGGAAACCTCCCCTGTCATCTTTAGTGACCACCATTGGTTTGTTTAAGTATTTTATCGTATTTATTGTTTGCTTTTACAAATTTGTGTGTGAGGTTATCGAGTTATGTTTCCCTACATGTACAATGAAGAAAGTTACCTCGTTGTAATTTTCATCGAGTTGCATATATGTCTTTGTTTCATTTCAAAAAAAATATTGCCGTTTAATAAAAGTTGTTTATGTTTACGTACGGTTTTACGTACGGTTACTTGTCGTTTAATAAAAGTCGTTTAATGAAGAAATGTTTACGTACTGGTTCCTTGTCGTTTAATAAAAGTTGTCATGATGATGTTATTGCATATGAATGAACTACTTTATTTTCGAGTTGCTTTTTTGTTTTTTAATGCCAAATGACAGTCGTTTCTTAAATTGTGTGTTTGTTTTTACCAAACCATATTATTATCTATGTTTCCTTTCATTAAGAAGATGTTTTTACAAGTTGCGATGTAATTTTATTAAAAGAATATAAACTAAACGCATAATGACTAGTAAAAGACTACTTGTCAACTTGAGATGACAACTCTACACTTCTTCTTGTTTAAAGCTGATATAGTTATGACTACACGATAGCATTTCTGTTTCTGTAATTTCAAACAACATTAATTTGTCGTTTGTTTCAATTTTTTAAATCACATACTTGTTACCGATAATTTCAAAGGATGTTCTCATACTATCACAAAATACGTAATAAAAACAAATACATTTGAATTGAATTTTCATCTTCCACTACAACAACAACATAATCAACTTATAACCAAACCAATAAAACACATTCGGTACACAAGTTTCGTTTATTACTACGAGCGATTATAATGACATCAGCCAAAATAAAAATGTATCATTATCCAAATATATCATCAAAATATATCAACCAAAATAAGAATGTATCATTAACTACCCTAATTATCCAACGAATGTCAATTCCATTATCAAAATATATCATCAAAATTAATCATTTCTCTACCCTAATCATGCACATACTATGCTAAAAATCGAAAATTTATAAGTTTAACATACTCTATTGATGTGTACAAATAACATTAAAAACAAATACGATAAATAAATTTATTCCAACTAAAATATAATCTTAAGTAAATGCTTACACATTTGTTTAAAAATACAACACCGGTGAAATAAAATCAACGCAACACAAAACCCGGTTTTATTATTGTTTAATTTGGTATCAATGGTGAATTTTTGGTGTAGTAATGATGATTTTTTTGGTAGCAATGGTGATTTTTTTTGTGTTTTTGGAACGGTGAAGACAAGAGGCTGAAAGAGTAGGTGAAAAAAGTGAAGAAGACAGGATAAAGTTTCAAATTTGACGGATCCGTCAAAATTTGGACGATGCGTCCTCCATTTTGATGAGGCTATCAAATAGATCCGTCAAAATTTAGACGGATTCACTAACGTGGCCAAAACGGATGGAATCCGTCCAAAATTTGGGCGAGGCGACAATATTGTGACGGAATACGTCACAATTTGGACGGAGTGACCAAATTTTGGATGGATTCCGTCCTTTTAGTCAGTGAGTGAATTTTGACGGAAAAGAATGAATATTGTGACGTTTTATCTATATTTGGACGAAATCGTCCGAATTTGGACGCGGAACCTGTAAAAAATTATCATAAAAAGTTTGATCTGAAACTAAATATCACACATTGCAGTGACCTGATTTACCAATTTCCCGCACTTGGATACTATTCTTTCGTTAAATTCTATGTACGTGTGCTCTTGTAGAGACATTGGTAAATCAGGCCACTGTAATGTCTGATTTTTTTTTTTCAGGTCAATTATTTTATGACATTTTTTTTCAGGTTCCCCGTCCAAATTTGGACGATTTCGTCCAAATACAGTCAACCCGTCCAAGTTTGGATTTCTTTTCGTTCATTGACCAAAGTGGACGAATTCCGTCCAAATTTAGACGAAATTCGTCCAAATTTGGACGGAACGTCCCTAAATTTGGACGGAACTTTTATTTTGCTCATCATCCTTGTTCTTTGGCCATACTTCTTCATCCATCTGCTGCTTCTTCTTTATCATCTGCCGAAGAAGCATAATAGATTATTGCACATGTGATTCACACCCCATCTTTCTCATTAATCCATCCTTTCTCTTCATGTACCTCACCCTTCTTCTTCTTTTTTATCCTTCTCAATCATTTCCATGTTCAACTTTGCAGCATCCATTACATTTTTTTCTTCTTCTTCTTTTATTTTTTATTTTTTTTAATGTTTTTCCGTCCAAATCAAAATATAAAAACATCAACAAATATTCTCAATAATTATTAAATGAGCAGTAGATATATTATTATCATCCTATCTCAAAAAAAATCCCAAATTTTATAAACATAGATTCAAATCTTTGGGCTGAGCTGAATTTGGGTCTATAGGAAAAAGAAGGAAGAAAAGTGAAATGTGAGGGGTTCCGTCCAAATTGGACGAATTCCGTCCAAATTTGGACGGAATTCGTCAATTTTGGTTAGTGAATGAATTTTGACGAAAGGAAATCCAAATTTGGACGGGTTGACTTTATTTGGACGAAATCGTCCAAATTTGGACGGGGAACTTGAAAAAGAATATCAGAAAATAATTAACCAGAAAAAAAATGTCAGACCTTACAATGACCTGATTTACCAATGTCTCTGCTCTTGTACCCCAAAGCCTTCATTGTCTTTTTAAGCTTCCACGCTTATTTCTATGATACACTATACAATGCTTTGTGATTTGAAGAAAAAAAAGATGATTATCAAGTCATGACTGAACGGTTCGATCCTGAATTTTTTCGGGTCATTACATTTATTAATGTTTCGCTTTAACCATTGATTACATGAAAATAGTATGCAACTAATGACAAATTTTGGTGATCAATAACCACCAAACTCATTCTTGATTTTGATGATTGATAATTGATCTACACACAATCATTCATGTAATGTCACACGTTCATTGAGTTTGGTGGTCATTAACCACCTTAAAATTAACCACGTTCATTGAATAGATATATATATGATAATATAAATTTCCTCAAGTCATGTCTGAATTGAGTTCTTTATTTTATTTTACTCCTATATTTTATTTTATGATTGTGACCGGAACCATAATTGACATGTGACTTATACTTATTTTTGCTTTCTCACGACATGTAATGAAAAAAGACATTACTCCATCTATTTTCATTTAATTGTCATAATTTTCAAAAACACGCTTCTTAATTGTCACAGTAATCAAAAACACACTTATTAAGAAGCGTAGTTAATACTTTGTCTTAACATCAAAATGACAATAAAACCCTTTGAATATAACAAATGCAATATTGTTTTTAATTTTTCAACATCTAATAAATACGGGTAGATGTAGAAATACATTAAATAATATTTTGAAAATGTAACTACAGATAAAAAGGAATTTTTTTTACTTTTGGCAAGTACAAGGACGTAGGCACATAGGAGATGGGTGGGGCTAGGCCCACCCGAACAAAAAAAATAACACTAAAAAATTTCGTAGTTCGGTTTAATCCACAAAATTATCTTAACACAGCTCACGCGATAATTTGAAAATTGTCCATTAGCCCACCCGAAGATGAAATCCTAGTTCCGTCCTTGGGCAAGTACGACAGTTAAATAGGAACGGAGAGAGTCTTTATCAACTACAATCATGGCAGACGCACAACTAGAGAGGATGGGAAGTGTTTGTGTGGTGACTTCATCGTATGGAGTTACAATGCGGTTGATCATGCACGCGCGTTTGAATGCGAGAATGAAACGTGCGGTTCGAGTTGAATCACACATTGCTCCACACGGATGAAGTTCCATGTAAGAATTTCACAGAGAGGATCGGAGGAACCAATGATCCTCACGAAGAACCGAGTTATTGTTGTTGTTGTTGTTGTTTTTTTATTATTAAAAATATAAAAATATCATTGACGCTCATGGATGATATTTTTATTTCAATTCTCCCACTGACAAAATTTCCGTTAGTGACTACTGACTACAATTAGGGGGATTCGGAAATTAGGCCCAACAAAGGCCTCACATCATTTTTTTTTGGGGGAGGGTTCACACCCATTCCTACGTTTGAAAATCAGGTCATTCATAAATACTTTCTACGGTATTTATGTATTCAAAGAAAGTATTTACGGGAAATAGGATTTACCACTTGGACACGTTTGGAATTCGTTATCTACGAGTTTTAAGCTCGTCCCGTAGATAATTGAACTCAGTTTATAGAAACTATTTACGTCGATAATTGAACTCGCCTCACAGAAAGTATCTATAAATTTTATGTTTCTCGTGTAGATATTTTCTACGGAATTAATGTATACCGTAAAAATATCTACGAGGCTACGAACAACCTGATTTTCAAATATGAAAATGCATGTAACAAAAAAACAAAAAATGCTTCCTCCTGTGTATGGTTTGATTTCCGATCTCCCGACTATGATCCCAGCCACACAGTGCATGCAATAATTACCTTTTTTTTTATATTGAATACTCCTTCCGTTACTATTTAACTATCACAGTTGTAAAAATCAAAATTTTCTTTATATCTGTTATTTTTACATTTTCAATATGTATTTTAATATTCTTTCCGTTTTTCAATATTATTTTTTAACTTTTTAGGTTCATTCAATTAATCAATCATTTATATTCAATACACCACTATATTTTTCAAGATTTTTTTAATATTTTATAATAAAAATCAATACAATTACTTATTTTCTTAATTTATGTGATTTTTTTAAATACGACAGATAATAAGAAACATAGTATTAAAGTAGCACCTTCTAATAATAATAATAATAATAATAACAACAACAACTTGAAAACGATCCCAGCCACACAGTGCAGGTAATAATTACTTTTTTTATATTGAATATTCAAGTAGCACTTTCTAATAATAATAATAATAATTCTTCAAGTTGCACACTAGAGTCCAACTATATAATTTCATGCCCTTTTTGAAGATTTGTGATGTGTGGTCCCGCGATCATCAGCCAACATTATTGCCTCACAATATTTGCAGCCATGCAAACGACACGTTAATAGATTGAAAGCCGAGGTTTAATGATAGGGATCGAGCCGTATTTTATAATTTATATATTATACGGATCGATAGGGATCAATATTAAAAATAAGGGGTCGGTATTTTATAAAAAAAAATTATTAAACGTAATGTTACGTATTATAGCCCCTGGGTATATGTAATATTTCATATTGAAAAATTGTGAGATCAATATATAAAAATAAGGGATCATTTTAAGCCAAACGGAAAACGACAGACCTGAGTAGTCATTAGATTCATTATGCCTCAAATATCGCCGTCGAGCCCAAGTTCTGAGGCGTTACAATATCTTACTCTACTACCGGAGGTTAAGGTGAAGGTGTAATCGACACCTATTAAATATTAACACCCGCTTCAAATTTATTCGGTATAATTCGACCGGAGTTGACTTGACTCGTTTGATTCAAGCTAATAGATTGATATATATGTAACGCTCCGCTCCCGGATACCGAGCCATTATCTGGAAGAGAACGTTCGGCGGTATAACATTAAATAAATCTAATATTATACGTCAGTCTCTACATCGTCGTATCACAATTAAAGCAACGGAAGCCCAAAAGGCTCGGGGAAAATCATAAACGCCTCTAAGAATAGAATACAAATTGACTAGGGACAGAAAGGAAAAGCTTACAACAACGATATAAAACTTACAACGTACGATGTTTCAAAAGAAAAGATACAACGCTTGTATTACAAAGATCCAAAAGAAAGTACAACATGTTCTTTAAAGAAACTACAAAATAACCTAGTACAACCTTTAATAGAAAAGTAAAAAGAAAGCATCATCATGACATCAACGTCATCAAACATCATCCAACTCCTCAATGAGCTCAAGATCAACATGTCTGTCTTCTCACCCCACAATGCATACAAACAAACATGCAAAGGAGGTAAGTACAAAGTACTTAGTAAGAGTGAGAAGCTAATGTATTACCAAGTTTTACAACAAAATGGTTTACGTTATTATTATTATCAAAATTATCTTTATGAGACCGACTCAAACTCTAGGGTTCACTTTATGCTCCTAAACATGTCGTGACTATTGGTTTCTAGCTTAGCCTATCTCTATTACAACCGCATTCAAGGGCACTATGCATGGTGTTCACTCACCACGAAGTATCTGGGTGCAATATATTGGTGGATCACACCAATAACCACGGAAGTCTATTCTAGTAGACTCCGATAGTGCACGCGTTCGGTGAAGTTCCTCCACTGCTATTTAGCCGTTTATAGTCCAGCAGTGTTGTTCACCTTTAGAACACCCACACATTGCGATATAGACAGTACTTTACCAAGAATGACATGTTGTTTAATCTTTTAACTACACAAGTATGTTTGTTATTAATTATTAACTAGCCACCTAAGTATTTTCAAGTAAGCTCCCTCACCTCTACTACTCTCTTCCCTAGACCACTAGACACGGACAAGGCCTAGCACATACACATACATTAATGAATACTAATCCATCAAAGCACAAGCCAATCATACTCTTCCGACGGTCCCAAACTTCAACTCTTAGGAAGAGTACATACGGTGCCGGAACTAAACGCATTAGAAGCTTAATCAAGACTTGTTCATGTTTATTTGATGTTATTAGATCAAGAAATAACATTTAAGACTCATACCGTAGCTTAAAACATAATTTGTAAATATAATATACCGAACTTTACAAATTGACACGTCTGCCCTCTCCCAAAATTCGGGGTATTATAATATATTCAAGTTGGTTTGATTTATTATATATTCGAGTAAGGGGTAATGGTTATAAAAGACAATAGTGGAGAAGAAATTGTCAAAAATGACAAGTGAATTGAAAAACCGTGAGAAAGAACAAAAGACACATGAAAGGATGAAATTACCACTGTCACATTTATCGACTTCAATTCCACTATCAAACATGCAAATCCATTAAAACTAATCCTGTAACGCCCCACTCCCAGATACCGAGCCCTTATCCGGAAGAGAACGTTCGGCGCGTATAACATTAAATAAATCCAATATTATACGCCAGCCTCTACGTCGTCGTATCATAATTAAAGCAAAGGAAGCCCAAAAGGCTCGGGTAAAATCATAAAAGCTACTAGAATAGAATACAAACCGACTAGGGGTAGAAAGGAAAAGCTTACAACAACGAGATAAAGCTTACAACGTACGATGTTACAAAATAAAGATACAACACTTGTCTTACAAACTTGGAATAAAAATACAACATGTTATTTAAGAATCTACAACATACTATAGTACAACCTTTAAAAGAAAGTAAAAGAAAGCATCATCAGCACCAACGTCATCAAAACATCATCAAACTCCTCAACGAGCTCAAGGACAAACTGTTCGTCTTCTCACCCCAAAAGCACACAAAACAACATATGCAATTGAGGTAAGTATAAAGTACTTAGCAAGAGGAAGAAGCTAGTGTATAATCAAGTCTTACAACGAAAGGTTCATTAATTATTATTAAGTTATCTTTATGAGATCGACTCAATTCTGGAGTTCACTTCATGCTCATCAACATGTCGTGACTAAACGTTTCTTGCTTAACTTATCTTTGTTACAGCATGTTTGCGAGGGCACTACACTTAGTGAGATATGCACTAAGACAGAAGACGCAACCCTATAGAGATAAATCTCTAGCGGTCCCGAGATAATCATTCCACTTTATCTGGCCAACCCTGAGAGAGCGACCGGTGAATGCATATCTCGTTCGTGAGTTTGTCCGGCGGAATGATCACTACTTTATCTGGCGGGTCTAGAATCCGGCAGTGATCATCGCCACTTTATCTGGCCAAACATCACATTGCCGATATTGTACTGTGCCTATCCAAGCTCTCATGATGTTTAACCTTTTATCAAGTCAAATACGTTTATTAAGTGATTAGCTAGCCACCTAGGTTCATTCAGGACAAAAAGCCTACTCCCTCTTCTTAGAATCTTAGACTCAAGCTAGCAATTACACAGACATCGATGAATACTAATTAATCAAAGCACAAGGCCACTCTTACTCTTCCGATGGTCCCGAATTTCAATTCCCTTTAAGAATACATCCGGCGCAGAACCAAACGCATCAGAAGCTTATTCATGGCTTTGTAATGTTCATGAATGTTTATTAATGTTTCTTTTTGTAGATCAAGAAACAACACTTGAAACTCAACACATAGCTCAAACATCATATTTCCCAAAAGCAAGATCAATGTGTGCGCATTCAAGGGAATGCGTGCGCATTCTAACCGTATGTGAGCCCTAAACCCGATTTTCAACACTTCTCTCGATTCTACAACCTTTCTAACATGTTTATCACCAAAAATACACATCAAAACAGCAGGAAAACAGCCTTTAAACATACCGTAACATCTTGTACTACAACAACAACAATTAACATGATTTACAATCAAGAAATCAACACAAAAGCTCAACCTTAACATCATAAAATTTTAATTAAACATTAGGAAGAGCCTCTTACTTGATTGAAGCCACAAACCAAAACTAATCTCTGCATCACTTTAACAGGCCTCTAACAAGATCTAAAATATCACAATTAACATGAATTAATTGATGATCAAAGCTTCTAAACAAAGAACTACGAAACAAAACCCTAGAACATGAATTCATGATCCTTTTCATGAATTCACAGCAGAAATTCGACTCCAACATACTTGAGAATCATAGCCAAATTATGGTATCAAAACGATCCTCGTCTTCTCACAATTCCAGCGGTACTTTCGGATTTCTAAACGGATTCACGGATCAAAAGTTATGCCCAAAACCTTAAAACACAAAACATCATGATCTTTTACGATTTGAAGCAGAAAACGAGTTAACCAAACCTAGATTATCTCCTGTAAGAGTATTTTTAGAATAATCTACGCTCTGAGATGATCGTTTTGACTATATGTGGCTGCAAAACGGAACTAGGGATTGGAAGATATGATTTTTTGAAGTTTATCTCATTTTCCAAAGAAAAGAGGAAGAAGGAGGGCAGAACAGTTTTTTTTTTTTTTCGATTTTTAGAAAGGAAGAGGTATGAGTGTGGGAGGTTTTAATCTTAAAAATAACCTCCAAGAGATTGATATTAATTATTAACTCCCATTAACTTCCCTTTATATTTCAAATAAAACTTAAATTCTTTATTTAAATATTAAAAATTTGAACCTTATGTTAAAAGACGTTTTTGCCCTTTTTCGAAAAGTCGGGATGTTAAAAATCCACTAAATCTTTTTAACATCAAACAAATCCGCTAAAAAATCCACTAAAATAAAAGCAAAAACAAAAAAAAAAACGTAAGTAGGGAATAATCGTCGAGTGGAATGATAATTTATCCTATTTGCCATTATATTCATTTCACCGGATTAAATGCCAATTACTACATAGATTTTGTCCTTTTTAACAATTTCCTTTTCGAGTAATCCAGTAACTTGAAGATATATGTTCCCTCCATATCAAAATATAAGTCGTTTAGAGTTTTCTCACTCTTTAATTAACATGGTTGTTCAATGCCTTAAATTTCATTGACAAAAACCCAAAATACCCTTTAACCATCAATAATTGATATTTGTTAAATAATGAAAAATAGTTGTATGCTAATAAATTAAATCATGATATGTTAAAAGCAAAATGTAATAAATTATATTTCGAGACGGAAGTAGTATAATTTAAGAAAAGCACATACACAATTTTAACTTGAAAAAACTAACTCAAATCAAACAATATCACGAGTCGATTGATTTTATGGTGAACCAAGACCATCATGTTTTAACCTTTTTTCAAATGAGAAATAAGCAAATTGGTGGTTATTTTCTAAAAAGGTGGTACCAACTTGAAATAAAGGAATGTGATTGGCTCCAAATCACCAAAATATAATTGTGCTCGGAGTCTCGGACCAGGATAAAATTTGCCGGTGAGCGTAATTAACCCATGAAGAGCTTGATGTTAGATATTTTTTCATAAATAAATATTTTAATTATCGTTTGCATATGAGTTGCCGTACGAATTAATGTTATCGCAACGAAACGGGGTTCGACCTAAATGAATACATGCATTAGCTCATGAAGGGTTTCATGCATTTTCGGATTCATGCACCCTCAGACTGTAGTTTTCCGAACTGATGCACCTCTGCATGCGAATGGTGATGACCCTTACCCTTTCGTGTAAGAATAAATTATTTCGTTTTTGAGGTTCATTCAGTCTATAAAATGAACATGATGCAAACGAATTTCATATAGAAAAACAGCATCATCAGAACCAAAATTTCGAGTGTCCTTGGGTTTGATTCAAACAAGTCACTGTCTGATAGACGTGGGCGGTTCCGGTTCCAAATCCGGTTCGGACCCGCCGGTTCCCGGGTCCAACCCGGCGGTTCCACGGTTCCTACCCGGTTTTAGGTTCCAACGGACCCGGCCCGGCCCGGCCCGAACCGACGGTTCCGGCCCGGTGGACCCGGAACCGGCCGAAAAACCGGAACCGGCCGAACCGGCCGGAGGACCGGCCGGCCCGGAGGACCCGGAACCGGCGGTTTAATATATATATATTATATATATATATTTATTTTTTATTTTTTATTTTATTTTATTTTGAATTTTCGTTTTTTTTTTTTTCCTTTTTCCTTCAAAATTTGCCCAAGATTCCAATTTCCAATTTGACCAACGGTTGGCAACGGATATATATTCAAAATTTTTGATTTTATTTTAATATACCATAAAATGTTGTTTTTTAGTTTTTACTAGTGCCACAACATACTAATATATTTTTTATTATTATTACTTTTTGACCGAAATATATCGTAACACTTTGATTAATCAAATAATCAAATACTACTACTATTTAAATTATTGTGACAAGGAAGAGCACAAAATTAAATTAAATTTAAATGTTACACTTTGACTAATCAAATTAAATTTAAATGTTACAAAATATTAATAAAATACATCCTACTCTTTTATTCGTATAAAATATTAATAAACTACATCCTACTCTTTTATTCGTAATCACTATATGAAATATAAGTTTAATTTACTTACAAATCAATCATAAAAAATAAACAATTAGAAAACTATAATCTTTAATTTACTTACAAATTATCTAGAATATAAGTTATGAAATTAAATATTATATATAGATTGGTTGAAATTAAATATTATACAAGATGTGTGTTTTTTTTATAAAACATACTTATGAAAATAAATATTATATATAGTTTAATAACCAATTAGAATTTATTATTAATTTTAACGTAAGTTATAAAAACTTTGTAAAAAGAATTTGATTTTTTTGGAACCGTGATCGGAACCGTGATCGGAACCGTAATCGGAATCGTGATCTGAACCGTCTGACCCTGAACCGCCGAGACCCGGACCCGGACCGAGGAACCGCCAAACCCGCCGGTTCCCGGGAACCGGCTAGAAAATGGAACCGGCGGTTCCGGTTCCATTTTGGACCCGGAACCGGAGGGTCGTGCCATGGATCCGGAACCGGCTTGGAACCGGTCACGTCTACTGTCTGAATCAAACACCCTCCATTGTATCCTGAACAAGTTATAAAAACACTCTTCATTGCATGCTTTCATCCGGTGCAAGGAGTACATCCATTCGTTTATGGGGTACTTGCAACCTATAAAAGGCATAAGTATGAAGACGAAAATCCATAAATTTGACAACATCATTAGAAAAACTTTGAGTGTTCTCGGGTTTTGACGATGCTAAATGATGCACCACCGGAATAACAGGCCACGTGTAATCTAAGGGTGGGCTGTAAAGGGAATCGAATGGCTGAGAGTGAGTAAAAGATGGTGTTTTTAAGTACTTTATGGCTGAGTCCAAGAATGCATCTTGGATTGCCTACGTATCATGTCTAATGTCCAGGAATCAAGCCTCACATAGTTCTTGGAGTGATGTATTTATAGGCACATGTCCTTCTCTGCCCTAAATTTGGGGCGGTTTGGTCTATTGACATAAATACCCTTAAATGGGCCTTGCCTCCTTACCCAAGAAACCTGTTAGAAGTGGGCCCATGGCCCTGGACAGAAGTCCATGGTATCGTCTCGATGAACACCGATGTGGATGTCCGATATCGGACACTTGTGGAACCTCCCCTGAACCATGGCCTTCACTGGCACGTCCCAAATCGGGATGTGGATCACTAACACAGACTTTTCCACATGCCAGCTGGGCCAATCATATAATTCCACGTGGAGGAGTAAATCCTCGTATCATCAGGTTTGATTCAAACAAGTCATTGTTTGAATCAAACACCCCCATTGTATCATGAAAGAGATTTTCATTTGATCCCTTAGTGACAAATCGTGTGAGACAAAATATCTCTTAAAAGACAACGTTATTAACGTGCCTTGGAGTTTCTAATTCTCTCGTCATTATATTTTTTCCAACACTTATCGCGTTTTTACAATCCGTAAATGCAAAAAAATAATAAAACTTGTTTGTATATATCTATTTTTTTGGTCAAGTAAAATTTTGTATTGGGGCCTTTATCAATTAGAGTAAAAAAAAAATTGGGCCTTTAGCAAAAAAGAAAATTAACATATTATATTAGGTTGAATCGGATTAAATCTACACGAATTTTTTTTTTTTTAGCGAAACGTATGCCGTTGAGAACAAGACGAGAATTAGGGCTAAGACCCGGGTCTCGCCGGCCTTAGCATATGGCCCTTTCCATTATCTCTGTTTGCTCGACCGATGCCTCAGAAAAAGAAAATCGTTTTAAGCATTAAAACATTTTAAATAAGCTATGTTCTCACTGCAAACTCTTGCAGTGACACTACTATTTGAATGTTTTATATTTTAATCATATACATGTCCTTCAAGTTCTTCATGTGTATTCCAGAGATTTGACTCTGTGCATGTCAAAAATCACTCTAGAATAGAAAGCAATGAACAATAAACTGCTATGTTTTACACGTAAAAAGGCAGAAAATCAAGAACACGAGAAGAAAGTGCAAACGAATACAGTCTTGAACATAAATGTTTTCAACACAGAAAGATGCCCACACGTACATATTACATAACATTTGTATGGAATCAGGTAAGTTAAATAACATGAAAGGCACATTGGATAGTTCAAGTTCAAAAATATCTATATGAACTGCAGATGCTTGGAACCTTGAGAAAACACTCCTTTGGACATGCATACCGCGCGTATGTCATACATAATTCGAAAATTGCAAAGCTTGCAGCATTGCAGAAGCCGCGGAACTCTCTGCATCTTTCACCCGTGACTTCTCTTCTCCATGCATAACACTCTTCTCCTTAACAGTCTCGATTTGCACCAAGCACACGAATCGCCTATCGTGAGGAGGGCCAGTTTCCTTATCAATTCTGCAACCAACCATCAAATACTCAAACAATGTCAATGAATTTGCAAAAATATTTAAAACTTGAATGCAATTACAACCAACATAAAGTGAAAAAAAAAAAAATACACCTGTAAATTGGTTTAGGCCATCTCTTTTTGTTACAAAGCTCATGAAACCTCTTTTTTGGGCATTCCATTTCCATGAACTCATTAGATTACCTATCTTTCTCCAAGATGTCTGTATCTACCTTCAATCTTTTTTTGTCCCCTCCCTTGCTGCCATCTTCGCTTACATCATCATTAATTGTATTCGATTTTCCAAACAATTTCTCCAAAGCAATTTTTGCTGCTTTGAGTTTAGCATGTTCCTTCTGCTTGGATGAAGCTGAAGTAACTAGAAGTCCATCAACGTAAACACTCATTATAGTTCTATCTCCTTTTCTATTAGGTATCATTATAAGCCGCTTTCCTTCTTTCTGACACAACTCGTTGAGCAATGTTACTGGTTGCCGTTGTTGTTTCAAGAGGTCGGGAGTAATAAACGGCTCCATGAGGCGTCTAAAGAGCTATTCATGATCACAGAGAGAGAAAAACAGGAACATTAAACGCGATAATCAGATCAAATGCATATGAGAAACAAATAAGTGATCATCTTGGATCCTACATAACCATATTAAAACATAATACATCACAACTATGATCAGTAAATGCCTAGATTATGCATTAAATCGAAAAATTAAATTAAACATAAGCATCTTCTAATTACCTTCCATAGTTTTTCCACATCCATGCCACAGTCAACATACATAGCTGCGACGATCGACTCCACGATGTCTGCAAGAACCTTCGGAGCCTTCACCGCTCCTCCATACAAATGATCATCTTCTTCCTGTTTTACTGCCACAACAAAATCTCGAATCTACAAAGAAATAAAAAAATACAAAAATCTTAGAAATCCTCAAACTGATTAAAAAAATTCAAGCCGAAGAAAACCAGGTTTAAGTAGGAAACTTACGGATTGATCAAGAGCAACTGCATTATGACGGATGTATTTATAAAGGCCATGTTTAACAGCTATGCGAGCCAACTTCTCAGTACTAACATTTGCAGAACGAATAAGGGACATCTCACCGGCTTCTGCATCAGGATAAGCAAGGAAAACATGGCTAGACACCATTATGGAAAGTGCGGTGTCGCCCAAGCACTCGAGGCGTTGATACGAGGTACTGGCTGTGTAAGAAGGATGAGTCAGAGCGTCTTCAAGAAGCTTTTTATCTTTGAAACGATATCCTATCAATTTCTCAACGGCTGTGATACAATCATCCATATTCATTGTTGGATGGAGCATCCTGAAGATTGAGCCTAAAGACATGAAGACATGAGCAACAAACTATATAAGGAAAGTAAATGCTTTTTTTTTTTTTTTTGGAATGGAAATTATCAAGGCTGGGTATTATGGCAAATTAAGCAATCCCAAAACTGTTATAGTGATAAAACTATTATACTGATTGAATGAAGAAGGAAGGAGCTGACTACAGCTTTTATGACGTTATATTATACCACATTATTTTTGTTAAGAGTCTCGAATTGAATAAAAAAACAACGAGCCCTTGATATAGTTACTGTCACAACGAGTGACCAGGGCCGGCCCTGGAATATTTTAGGCCTTCGGCTATGTCGTCGAATTAGGCCTTTTATACCGAGTGCGACAGTGTCGCCGAAAAGAAACGGGGTTCGACACCGCCCGGTCGGAGTCGCGGTGGGTCGAGGGGGCGCGCCCCGTGGGGGGGCTCGGGGGCAACGCCCCGAAACCTAAACGAACCTATGCGAATGACACACCATTTCGTAGAAGGGATTTTTCATTGGGAAACACCATTTCGGGTTTGCATGTTCATTAGGACACATCCTTTGAAGACGAACTGGTTTGTTCTTTCGTGAAGAGGTACAATATCTTTTCGTTGTCTATATATAGAGAGACATCGGCGGTCGGTGAAAAACACGAATAGAAGCATCATCGGTACAAACATAATGTGTCTCAAAGTAGTACTCCATTAAATCCGAGAGAGGTCTTAAAACATCTCTTTAAAGAAACGTTTTATACGTGCGCTTGAGATCATTCGATTCATTTGTTTTATCACATTTTTTCTAACATATTTCCCGTGACTTAATCCAATTCAAAAAAAAAAAGTATACATATGTGAAGTGTGTCTATAATTTAGACATTGTAATTTTTTTGGGCCTTTATCAATTGAAGTAAAAAAAAATATAGGTCAATTAAAAATTCTTTTGGCCTTTATTAACACATTCTATTACGTTAGATTGGATTAGATCTATACGGTTTTTTTTTTTTTAAATTGCGGAACATGTAAATTCGGGCCCTCGAAATTATTGGGCCTTAAGCCGCCGCTTCCTTGGCTTATAGCTAGGGCCGGCCCTGCGAGTGACACAACAAACATTTTCATCATTGATCATGATATAGGACATATTGATTATTATGTAAGTCAATCATAATGATATAAGTCTGTCATAATCAATTGTAGAAAAGTGTGTTGAGCCACTTGTTGTGGCATAACGAACCGCTGTGGTCGTATCATAATCAATTGTAGAAAAGTGTGTTGAGCCACTTGTTGTGGCACAACGAGCCATTGTGGTCGTATCATCACTCTTTCAGATAGAGTAGTGATAGTGTCATAACAAAATAACCACAACATTGTGCAAAACACACTTTGAAACTATTGATAAAGTGTTATAGTGTTTTACCCTGGATGAAATGAATATCTGAAAGAGTGATTCTACGAATACAATAAAATGTGAAGAACAAACACCACAACACATTTTTAAGTCATTGATTATGACGTGAGACATCTATTGAATCATATGACTCCCATAAAAATCAATGGCTTAAAAATGTGTTGTGACATTTATTCTGCACATTTTATTGTAGTCGTAGCAACACTCTTTCAGATATTCATTTCATCCAGAGTAAAACACTTTAACATCATTGATTTTATGGGACTCATATTAAACAATAGCTTCTCACATTATAATTAATGGTGTAAAAATGTGTTGTGCACTTTATTGTGAATATTTTGTTGAGGCATTATTGAGTAAAATTAATCCTAAAGACGTGAAGACATGAGCAAGCAAGGGCGGACCCATGTGGTGATAAATGGGGGCTAGTGCCCCCACTGAGATCCGAAACGATATAGTTTTGTTTGTAAAAAAAAATATAAAAACACTACTAAATGTCCTCCTTCTGACGATCTTTGAATTTATCTCGTTCATGCACCGAGAAATTTTTTTTAAGTCCACCACTGTGAGCAAGAAACTATATAATGAAAGTAATTTTTTTTTTTTTTTTTTGGAATAGAAATTATCAAGGCTCTGTATTGCATAAACAAAAAATTAAAGTCATGCGTATGCTACATGCATAAAGATTGTGCCGCAACGAATTACACAACACATATTTGCACATTTGATTTGTTCATTTGTTGGGCCTATATGATAATCAATAGAGCCTACATCATGATCAAGCGTAGAAAAGTGTATAGTGTTACTTGTAACGAAACAACCGTTGTGACAATAGCATTTCGCAATATATTTGGCAAAGCAATCCCAAATCTGTTAGAGTAATGATAGTGTATTAGTGTTGCAATAAAAATAGTCACAACAAAATTCACAACATAATTTTGTACTATTGATATTAATTCATATGGGAAATTAGTGATAATGTACATATTTTGCGTGCAAAGTTTTAATAAAATTCCGGTTTACACAAAAAAAAAAGTATAATATTTATTTTGTTGTGACTATTTTGTCGTGGACCAACATTTGGATGGGATGGATCAATTTGGATCTAACTTAATATTTTATTCACCCACTATCTTATTTATTATTATTTTATTGAATTTATTAATTTATTATAATTTCGACACTAATCATTTAAGCAATTTCGACAAATAAAATAATATTAATCAATTCTTTTATTCACCACCTATACTTTCAAAATTACTTTATCAATATAATATTTCATTAAATATTTATGTCCCTCACCAATCATTTCTTCATCTACAATTCATATATAACATTTCATGAAATCGAAGGATATTATTTTATTTTATTTTATGATCTCATTACTCAATTGTCTCAATCCAACCCGAAATGACCCAGATGACCCAGCCCAGGAAGGAGGTGGACTACGGCTTTATAACGTTATATTAAACCACATAATTTATTTAAGAGTCTCAAATTTAATAGAAAACCACGGATCGAGCCCTTCAGATATTAATTCATGTCATCCAAAAGGTAAACTTAAAAACTTCAATCCAACAGGTGAACTAAAAAAATTCAACATACACACCTTTATCGGTAGATAACACAATTTAAGGGATAATTACACATTCGGTTCCCTATATTTTTTTTTTTATCGCAAAATTATATAATTTATATATTTTGTAACGACATTTTCGGTCACATAACAATATACTTTTGTTACCCTTATAGTACTTTTACGGATTTGACGTAGCTCGATCTGTTAAGTGAAAAATGTAACAATATATATATATATATATATAGTTAGGTGGCCAAAATTGCTATTATGAAAAAGATAAGGACGAGTTCTGAAACAATAAGAAAATATAAGTGACCTAAAACTTTGTATTTCTCGATAATAGTAATATGATACGTGACACATATCACATGATTTAAAGCTAGACATTATATATGCTATTGTATTAAGTGTCATACAAATGTAACAAAAGCGTATACTTAAAGGACCAAAAATATCAATATGAAGTATAGGGGCAAGTGTTGAGAAATGAAATAAAAAAGAAACTAAAAATCTAATTATCTTAATTTTTTAATACATTATTTATTTATTTATTTAAAGGACTAACATGCCTAGATATTGTAACCATACTATACGCCTATAAAACTATACCCAACAAACGGCAGAAAAACTAGATAATCAACCGAAGGTTTGGTGACAATAAAATAGCCGGAGTAAATTTCTAAAATGATTAAAGATTTTTCAAATTTTTTTTTTTTTTGATTTAAAGTCAAATAGTCCAACAAAAATTAAAAAACTCTTGAGAAAAATAAATAACTGCAGCAAATCGGACACTGTTTCAAGTGACTAAAATTTAAATATATATATATTTTTTTTTTTGAAGCGCTTCACTGATTTGCCAAGAAACACAAAGAAAACTTCAACCAGCATGCGAATAAACTAGAAAATTAGATGGAATTCAGAAAACCTTACCAAATCACAAGTTGAGCGTTCAGATCAGAAAAAAAAATGATACCTTGGCTTGCCTCCTGACCTTTAGTCGCTAAGTACCCTTTGGTATTGCTGGGTTTAACCTTTTAATATACAAAAAGCAATGGAGAATGGAGAATAAACCTTAAAGGGGATGGGCAGTGTGGTTTTGTTCCCTAAAATAAAATGGATGGAGTGGCTATTTTTGGTATATATATATAAAACAAAAAAAAGGGCTTTTTTCTGGAAACGCCACCCATTCGTGGTATATATATATATATAAAAGAAGAATCAATTTTTGGAAGGGAATGATAAAAACCAGCTTCACCGTCCGATATTCTGTAGTACTTGTCCAGAAATGATGAAGGCCTGCTCTGCAAAAGGGGGAGTTATTTCGTGGGGAGAAAGTTGCGAGAGAGCTGGAGGCGGTGGGTGGGTAAAGTGTACGATTACTGTTGATGGCTTTTATATATGTTCATAATATTCTATAACATTTATGAGCTTAATTAAGCTTTGTAGGCTATTTGTGAATCATAATTACGGCCGTTGCAGTATTGAAGTTTCTTTTCTTAATTACTACATCTTCCGTTTCCTATTTAACTGTCATAGTTGTCAAAAATAAAAATATTTTTTAAACCATTATTTACTGTATTTTTCTACATCTACCCAATTGCACTGGGGTTAGAGATTGAAAACAACATTGTATTAATTATATTCAATGGGTGTTGTTGTCATTTTGATATTAAGTCAAAACATTAATTACTTTCCTTAATAGGTGCGGTTTTTTTTTAAACTGCGACAGTTAAATAGGAACGGAGGGAGTACATTCGTCCCAAAATATAAATCATTTTAAAAGTTTTAACACATATTGAAAAAATGGTTGAATCTTATAAATTTGAATGTTAAATATCTAAAATACTTATCGACTATCATTAATGCAATAATTGTTAAGTACTGAAAATTAAAAAGTGAATTGATAATAAATTAGCGTTAAGGTAGAGAAAATGATAATAAATGATCCATTAATAATCTAGAATGATTTATATTCTGGAACAATTTAAAAATATAGAATGACTTTTATTTTGGGACATAAGTATTATTATTATTATTATTATTATTTTCATTTCTTTTGGTGAATCTTCTCTCAATGACTAGTACTAGTACTCCATCCGTTGAATGTTCTGGTTTTTAAGTTTGTCTTGTAATATAACATCTTTTAAAATACCATTGGAGTAGTCATAAAATACTAAGAAGCTAGCATGAGCCGTAATTGATTATGATAATATATGTTTCAGTGATTATGTATCCCTTAATGTTGTCTAGTACTTAGGTCTTCCATTTATAATTGGTAGGCAAAAGAGGCATGTGTTTGCTTTTATCGAGTACCAAGTGTGCAAGTAGCTTGGTGGTTGAAAGGAGAAGTTCTTATCCACGGCAGGGAATGAGGTTCTCATCAAGAGTGTTATGCAGTACGGAGGAGCGGCGGAAGATTCAGTGGAAGCGGTGGGATGTTTGTACCATGCCTAAGGGTTCTTAGGGGTCTGGGGTTTCGGGGTCTTAACTGCTTTAACCTAACGTTTCTTGCTAAACATGTATGGCGTGTGTTGAAACTTCCCGTTTTTCTTGTCGGTCGGGTTCTACAAGCAAAGTATTTTTCGGTGGTAATATCCTTGATGCACTAGTTGGCCCCAAACCCTCATTTTTTGTGGCACAGCATTCTTGACGGGAGGGAGCTATTAGTATGTAGCTTGCGTTGGCGGGTGGGAGATGGCGCATTGATCAGGTTTTATTTAGATGCATGGTTACCTCTGCCACCCACGTTACAAGTGGCTTATCTTACTCTTCCATTGGACACGATATTGGAAGCTCTCATTGATGGCCACACGCGCACGTGGAATCGGGGAAGCTTTCATTGATGGCCACACATAGCACGTTCTTTTTACCCTCATGAGGCATATCGGCCAAGACAAATCATTGTCTTACTTCCCCTCGCCCCCATATTTCCATCCACGGGGGCCCGTTAATGATGATATTACATCTGGCTTCTATTCTTTGATGAAAATGAGAAGAGTAGGGCATTACATTCCGCTAGGTCGATGATATTATGTGGCACTTTGATCGTTACTCGGCCGGGGGTATGCTTGTCCTACATCATCCGACCTCAGCACGGGCATGCCTTCCTCCTCATCTGCCCCTAGCCGAGTTTGGAGGCGTCTATGGAACTTATCCGTTCGGCCTCGAGTGAAACACTTTATTTGGTGTGGGCTTCATAATTGTTTGGCGTTGAGAGCCACCTTGCAGTGTCGATGAGTTGGGTCTGGGAATTGCCAGCTTTGTGGACATTTTGTGGAAGATTTGAAGCATGTGTATTTCATTGTGTGGTCCCGAGGGAAGTCTGGACCCGGTTGGGAATGATCGGCTACGTGTGGCTCTTTAGTTGTCTCATGATTTGCAAGGTCTCTTGCTAGCATTATGAGATATGTGCAATACATACGGGTTAGCCGTACTTCTCACGACCATCTGGTATATCTACAAAGCCAAGGTGCGCGTGGTTATTTGATGATCGTCCCGTGGATATTGGTGGCTTGATTGCGAATGCACATGCGGAAGCAATCGACTTTATTCATGTCATGCAGTCCACCCTTATGCGCATCCCTAGGAGAATTTGGCCATCCTCAAGGAACAAGCAGTTTATTTCCTTTATTATTGATTTCTAGAGATCTCTAAGATTCTAGACTTTTTTCTACCTATATAAAGGGAGAGATCTCAATGTAATAGAACTCATATAACATTTTTTTCATCAATAAAATTATAAGTTGTTCTCTTTAAGCCTTTTGGCTTGTGTTTATTGTTCGGATTTTCTTCGTCCGATTGAACGATATCAATCAAATAACGATCTTAAAACCCTTTTCCCACACCCCTTCGCAACATACATTTATAAAAGTGGTGTGTGAGTTCATGAACTAGGTGTACAAGCTAATTCAAGCATTAAGAACAAGTTTTAAGACATGAATTCGTCGATATAACAACAATTAAACACTACCCATTCCCAATTTCATCAATTAGAGGGTGGTTTCTTCAATCTTCACATGATTTAGCTATGGAATGTTTAGCTACTCATAGTAAAACATGAAATAACAATCAAAGAGAAGATTAAAGCCATAAAAGAGAAAGAGGAATGCAATTAATTACCAAAAAACGCAGGAAATTAAAGTTGAATCAATCTTCATCCAAACCCATTGTCACTTGGGAAGAAGACTTCAAAAACACCAACAAGGAGGAGAGAATCTATGCTAAATTGTGTTTAATCTAAGGGAAAGAGTGAAAGAAGAGCTAATCTAAAGAAGAAAAGGGAAGAAAATCGACCTAAGGGTGTCCTAATTAAGTCTAGGTATGAGTTCCCCTCAAATGGGGGCTGAAAAATCTATTTAAAAAGGCCCAAAAACGTGCAGATAAAGCAGTTTTGGCGTGCCCCAAAGTCTTCGGCGCGTGCCAAAACTGTTCTGTGATTCTGGGAGCTCTCTGTTCCAACTTGGCGCACCCCAAAGTCTTCGGCGCGCGCCAAAATTCCTGGGCATATACGCCTTCAGTAATCTGGAAATATCTTTGCACGTAGAGCTCCGATTTGAATGATTCAAAATGCGTTGGAAAGCTCATTCAATTATCTACAACTTTCATGAAGACCACAAGTCCAGAAAATGCATTTATCTGGGAGAAAAATGCAGATAAAGTGAGCAGATGGTGAAAGCACCAACCACCTTTGATCCGTTCCATCCCCGGGCTTCGGTTATGCTATTCTAAGTCTCATGCCTCATCTTTTGGGCTCACGAGTCACCTATTTCCTGCATTTCCATAGCACAATATACCAAGCATAATCCCGAAAGATAAATAGGGCTCGAATAGGGCCAAAACACCGTAAAATGATAAGGTTTTCCATCAATTTGATGGATTACCTCTAAGTAAGTGCTCAAAGCGTTTTTACCTTATAATCGGTCTAAAACCACCCAAAACAAGCCAAGAGTGTCATAAACGGGGGTTAAAACATGCATCAAAACATAGTAAAGTTGACTCTCATCACTACCCTAGGTGTTTGATATAAGTCTTGAACCAGCTGTGACAAGTTAACCATCTTGCATATAGTTGTAACACCCCCTCTCAAGATGGTATTACTTGGCCTTGTATATGTTGCATAGAGGGTAGTATGACAGCAGATTCTGGAGAGTAGCTTTGTCCAATGGTTTGGTGAAAAAATCTGCTAGCTGTAGGTGAGTGGTCCGAGTGGATATAGGTAATGGCTTTATCAGTCCTGATTGGTACCTGTCCCTGATCACATGGCAGTCAATCTCTATGTGTTTGGTCCTTTCATGGAATACATGGTTCTTAATGATATGAAGAGCACGTTTGCTATCACAGAACATAGGGATAGGTCTTTCTTGCTTTATGTTAAACTCTTGCAACAGGTAGGTTAGCCATTGTAGCTCACAAGAGGCCATAGATATGGCCCTGTACTCTGATTCCGAGGAACTCCTTGAGGTTGTTGTTTGTTTCTTTGATCTCTAACTTATTAAGGAGTTCCCTATGAATACTGAGAAGCCTGTGATTGATCTTTTAGTATCTTCACAGCCAACCCAATCTGCATCAACATAAGCTTTTAGTTCCAATGTTCCTTGTGCAGAGAAAATGATACCTTGTCTAGCTGCATTTTTTAGGAATCTTAGAAGTCTGTGTGCTACCTTAAGTTGCAGTTCAGTGGGTGATTCCTGAAATTGGCTTAATTGTTGAGTAGCCAAGGTGATATCTGGTCTTGTTATTCCAAGATATAGTAACTTTCCAATAAGGCTTCTATAGTAGCTATTTGACCCCAGTTTGGGAGAGTCTTCACTTGTGTGAAGAGAGTTTGATCGAAAGTAATAATACTTGAGATAAACTTCAACTTAGTTTATTCATGATAAAAGAGTGGAAAGTATAAATAGGTACAAGTATGAATGAGAAAGGTCCTAGTAGAGTATAAGCTAGGGGTAGAGCAATTAATTACTAGAGTCGGCTAGTATTAATTGCTAGAGTTGTCTATTACATAATAAGACAAAATAGAGTTACTTTATGACTTTATGACATATTAATTGTTTATACAATACAATTAATATGTCTTACAATTAATATGTCTTTATACACAAGTAACGTTTTATAGTTACAATAATGTAATGTAATATTTCCACACCCCCCACTCAAACTGGGTTGTATATGTCAATACAGCCAAGTTTACTACTCAGTCTGCTGAACATAAGCGGTGGAATAGCCTTGGTGAGAATATCAGCATTCTGGTCTGCTGAGGGAACATATTGGAGTTGAATGATCTGGGCATCAATCTTCTCTTTAAGGAAATGTCTGTCAATGTCCACATGTTTTGTCTTATCATGATGAACGGGATCCTCTGCCATGCATAATCTTTGAATTATTATCACGATAGAGGATGATAGGTTCTTTGAAGGGGTTCTTGAAGGTCGGTCGGGACTCTTTTCGGCCACGAGCTTCACAAATGCCCAAAACAAGTGCCCTAAGTTCGGCTTCGACCTTGCTTAGAGACGATAGGTTGTTTCTTGCTTCTCCAAGTGACAAGATTACCCCATACATAGGAACGTGCTTTGTGGTAGATCTTGTCTATATGGCAACCGGCCAATCGGCATCGGTATAGACCTTCAACGATGCTGTCGGTAGACTTAGTGAAGTGTAAGCCTTGGCCGGGGAGTTGACTTTAAGTATCTTAGTATTACGTAGACGACATCCCAATGGTGCTCGGTAGGGCAATGCATGAGCGGCGACAAGGCTAACTCCGTATGCAATATCGGGTCTTGTATGGGAGAGGTAAATGAGTTTTCCTACAAGTCTACGATATTGTTCCTTTCTTACGGCAATATTACCGTGCCTTTAGAGGATTACGGGGTCTCTTGGAGAGATAGCTGGTTTGCACCCTAGCATGCCGGTTTCCTTCAGCAGGTCCAGCACATATTTCCTCTGTGAGACTACTATACCCTTGCTGTTTCTTGCTATTTCCATGCCAAGGAAGTACTTGAGGTACCCCAAATCTTTAACTTGAAACACTTTTGCCAGGAGGGTCTTCAATGTGTGGATCTCGACGGGGTCATCACCGGTCAGGATGATATCATCCACATAGACAATAAGAATGGATCTTTTCTGTTGGTTGTCTTGATAAACATGGTGTGATATGAGTTGCACTTGATGATATCCGGCGGCTTTAACCACGGTAGTAAGTTTGCCAAACCATGCTCTTGGGGACGCCGAGCCATATAGAGATTTTCTCGGTTTACAAACTTTCCATTGAGTGTGAGTGTTGGTAAAGCCGGGAGGTACGGTCATATAAACTTCCTCGGTGAGATCACCATTTAGGAAGGCATTCTTGATGTCCAGCGATAGAGTGGCCGATCAAGTTGGACGACCGGGGAGATCGGCACCTAGCTTGTGTTGAGCTTTGCCACGGGTGCAAATGTCTCTTTGTAGTCAAGTCCATATGTTTGAGTGAAGCCCACTTGCAACCGATCTAGCTTTGTACTTGTCAATAGTACCATCGGCATTGTACTTGATGGTGAATAGCCATTTACGGTGGCTTGTCTTCTTTCTTTGTGGGAGAGTGGTGAGATCCCAAGTATGATTGTCAATGAGTGCGGTCATTTCGGTTTTCACAAATTTGCCTTCCACTGTCATGTTTGAGAGCTTCTGTATATTCTTAGGAATGGAATGAGTGTCCAAGTCTGTGTAAACATAGCAAAACCAGATGACAAGTGATTATATGACACATAATTATGGATAGAGTGGTCAGTACATGATCTCTTTCCCTTTCGGACAGCAATGGGTCTGTTATCAATATCAGCAGGTTTAGGAGTATCAGTAGGTTGCTGAGGCATATCAGCAGGTTCAGGAGTTTGGGGAGTATCAGCAGGTTGCTGAGGTTCAGTAGGTGTATGGAGATCAGGGTTAGGAGGTGATGAGGCGATTAGGTTCTTGAATATTAGGAGTTGGTAGAGGGATTGGCAAGGCCTCAAGTTCCTCACTGGAAGGTGCAGTTGGAGTCAGTGGACTATAAGAAGAGGGAAGAGTTTATGTTTCAATCAGGTTTCCATCTGTGACAGTCTCAGTAGGGTTGATGTAGTAAGGAGTTTTTTCAAAGAACTTGACATCCATAGAGTTGTAGAATCTTTTGTCAGTGGGGGAATAACACTTGTAGCCCTTCCTGTCTTTGGCATAACCAAGAAAAATGCACTTATGAGCTTTGGGGTCGAGTTTGCTTCTATGTTGGGCATGAATGTAGACAAATACAGTACATCCAAAGATTTTGGGAGGTAGGTCAGCAATGAGATGAGGACAGGGGTGATTTGTCAGCAGGGTTTGGATAGGGGTCTTGAATCCTAGCACTCTGCTGGGTAACCTATTGATCGGATATGTGGTTTGTTAATATAGCTTCACCCCACATGTATTTAGGCACATGGGTGGTGAACATGGTGATCTAGCCATCTCAGGTAGGTGCATGTTCTTCCTCTCGGCAACCCCATTTCTTTGAGGTGTCTCTACACGGCTACTAGTGTGAACAATTCCCTTATCATTCGGGAAGGTCTTGAGGTTGGACTCATAGTATTCCATGGCATTATCTTTTTTAAGATTTTAATCTTAGTGTCAAATTGAGTGGATACCATGTTATAGAACTCTTGGAAGATGGTTCCAACTTGATTTATCTTTCATCAAAAAACGACCATGTGATCTGGTGTGATCATCTATGAAGGTGACAAACCACCTCTTTCTGTTATACTTTTAACTCTTGAAGGTCCCCAAAATACATCACTATGTATTAGAGTGAAAGGTGTGGAGGGTAAGTAAGGTAATTTATTATACACGAGACTTAGTAAGTTTAGCAAATTGACAAATATCACATTGAAGGTCAACGAGGTTACATCCTTTAAACAATTCGGGAATAAAGACTTTAAATAACCAAAACTTGGATGACCTAGTCTATAATGCCATAACATGATATTGTCTAAGGTTTGGTTGCGGGATGCGAGGCGGTTTCGGTCTTCAATCTTACGTCTTCGACGGGGTTGACCATAAACGATCTGAGCGAGGCTTTAGCTTTCCCAATCACTTCTGTGAAGAAAGATCTGGAAAATACACTTGATTGTTATTAAACAAGGCTTGTCCAATTTAGGTCTTTAGTGAGTCTACTTGACGAGATATAAGGTTACGATCTAATTTTGGAACAAATAGGACATCACGAAGGTATATCTTATCGGTAAGTTTGACATTTCCAAAACCTTGTGCACATGAAATAGATCCATCGGCAATCCTAATATTGTGGGTTTGATGACGGGGCTTAAGCGAGATATGAGACTCTTGTTACCGGTCATATGGGATGAAGCCCCGAATCAACAATCCAAGTATCATTATTGAGAGGTGAGTGGAATATACCTGTTTTAGCATGAGTAGCTATGTCAGTGATAGAACTAACTTCCTTTTGTTGAGCAATGAAGGCTTTGAAGGCGACAAGGCGAGCATCCGGCATGGTATCTTTGTTCCGCTTCTTCAGCGACATGCACCTTACCGACTTTCCCTGGTTGGTTTGGAGGGTTTAAAGGAATTAGGCTTACCATGTAGTTTCCAGCAAGTGTCCTTGGTGTGATTTGTGCGTTTGCAGTGGTCACAGAACAACTTTCCTGTCTTCTCAGTAGGTTTCTGTAATTCTCGGTAACCTCGGTAGGCTTCACGACCACCAACATTGATTTGAGCTATCGGTAGGGTGATCGACGGGGTTGCTTTGCGGCATTACTTTCCTCACTGCTTTCCTCGTGTTTGACTTCGACAAACACGGATTTGAGGCCGGGGAGAGGTTTAGTAGCAAGAACTCTACCTCTAACATCATCAAGGAATGAGTTCGATCTGTAAGGAACTTGAATACCCTCTTCTTCTCAATGATATTCTTGTATAAGGCAGCATCCTCTACATCCTTCCATGGGTGAGTTTCCAACATGTCTAGGTGTTGCCATGCCTTAGATAGTTGGTTGTAGTGCGAGTTACGAGACGGGTCTCCTTGGCGTAATTACGGATTTGAGCTTCGAGTTCATAGACCTCAGATGTATTGTCCTTCTTTGAGTAAAGGTCTATGGCATTATCCCAGATATCCTTAGCAGTGTCATACATCATGAAGTTCTCACTGATCTCTTTTGTCATTGACCTCGTGAGGATGGTCATGACTTGGTTATTTTACGTATCCCGTGCTTCAAACTTGGGGTCGGTTTCGAGCGAGGGCGGGTTTGGAACCGGACAAGTATCCCGTCTTGCTCGGCACGAGATATACATTTTCATAGATCTTGACCACAACGGGTAGTTGTTGCCATCAAGTCGTGGTTTGTAAATGAATAGTTTTCGGTAACCCCGATCTGCTTTGAGGCTTTCTTTGGGACTCTTCTGAGGGTGAAGAAGCTTCAGATAAAGAAGACATTTTTGAAAAGATAGGAGATTTTGCAGCGGATTAAAGACGATTATGGCTTTGATACCATGAAGAGAGTTTGAGAAAGTAATAATACTTGAGTAAACTTCAACTTAGTTTATTCATGATAAAAGAGTGGGTATAAATATGTACAAGTATGAATGAGAAAGGTCTAGTAGAGTATAAGCTAGGGGTAGAGCAATTAATTACTAGAGTCGGCTAGTATTAATTGCTAGAGTTGTCTATTACATAATAAGACAAAATGAAGTTACTTTATGACTTTATGACATATTAATTGTTTATACAATACAATTAATATGTCTTAATTAATATGTCTTTATACACAAGTAACGTTTTATAGTTACAATAATGTAATGTAATATTTCCACAACCGGACGAACATCAGGAATGAGTTGTGTGCCTAAATCCTCAGTGTTTTCAGAATGTTGTTCCTCCATGAATGGTAAAGGCAAAGTAACATCCCTACTGATAAAGAGTTGTCTAGTTTGCAAATTTAGTAGACAATAACCTTTTATATTAACTGCATTGCCTAAAAATACATATTTATGCTTCTATGTGCAAATTTATTACCATCAGTGTGTAAATTACAAGCATAAGTAAGGCAACCAAACACTTTGATGGTTTTATAAGAAGGAACAGAACCAAATAATACTTCATGTGGAGATTTTTCATGCAAAACAGGAGTTGGCAAGATGTTTATCAAGTTGACAGCATGAAGAACACAATAAGTCCAATATACAACAGGCACACCAGACTGAAATTTTAAGCTTCTAGCTACTGAAAGTATATGCTGATGCTTTCTTTCTACAACACCAAATTTGTTGTGGTGTGTGCACAACTATGTTTTGATGTAGAATGCCTCTAATATTGTAAAATTCAGGCATATCAAACTCAAGGCCATTGTAAGATTTTAAAATTTTGATTTTCTTATTGAATTGTGTCTAAACCATATTACAAAAAGTTGGAATAAGAGCCCTAACTTCCGCCTTGGATTTCGACAAATGAATCCAAGTGTATCTACTAAAGTCATCAACTATAGTAAGAAAGTATTTGTGACCGTGGACACCAGTGACTCTATATGGACCTCAAATGTCCATGTGCACAAGATCAAAAGCACTATTACAAGTAGACTGACACAAAGGAAAACTAAGCCTTTTCTGTTTTGCCAAAGGACAGACATGACAAATATCTTCAGAATCAGCTTTGATCTCTGTGTGTTTGTTGCTTAGAACTTGCAATCTCTTATGAGAAGCATGCCCTAGCCTATAGTGCCAAAGTAATTGAGACTGATTAACAGAAGAAGCAGACACAGAAACAGTAAAGGAACATAATTCTTTGTCAGCTTTAAGTATATATAGGCCATTTGAAAGATTAGTGTTGAGTTATGAGCCCCGTTGCACGTAAGTTTGATTAATTGCCAAAAATGCCCCCATATCTGAATTTACAATGTTACCCCTATGACTAACTGCCATGAAGTTAACACTTACATCATATGGCATATTTGTGTTTGTAATTTTTGTTTTGGAGGACTTATTAAATTTGGCAATCAATTATTAAGTTATTAATATAATTTATAGAATTAATTTATCAATTTTATGGACTGCTTGGACCGGTTCTTATTTACTGAATCTGTTTTTACCTTGGCCCAAATGTTTTTATTAAAACTGACCCAACCCGTTTCTTATTCGGCCCACCCTTTTCCTAGCCCAATCAGTCTAACCCCTATAACTCTCTAAACCAAAAAAAATCCCTAACCCTAATCTTTCTAGAGTCGTTCCTGATATCTAATCTTCATTTTCTCTTCAATGACCTCCATTATTCGATATCCTCTCCTTAAATGCTTTCCCAGAAAATCTAGTAGCCGGTTCTTCTTCTCCTCTCTCCACCACCCTTTTTCGCTTATCCCTCGTGACTAATAAATTTTTGTAGAATCACAGAAGATCTTCTCTGTGAAGGCTCCTTGAATCGGGCAACCACGTGACCAATTTCACTTTAAGGAAGGTCCGGTTTCAGGATCTTCCATCCTTGGAGGATTCGATGCTGATTCGATGCTTGGCAACACAGATTTGAATTCTGTGAAGGCGTATCTCAATCTGCAGCATTAAAAGTCGTATTTTTCTTTTCTTTATGTTAATATCATGATTTTATTACTGATTTGAGCCAATTCTCTGCCATGATTTTGTGCTTATGTGTCGATTGTAGGTCTGAGTATGAAAGGTCTGATTTTTCATTCTATTTGATGACTGTTAAGAGTCATAAACGTCCGATTCGCTGAATTGGCAGTCAATCTCAAATCAAGGTCGTATATTTTCACTTAATAGTTAATATCGTCTCTCTTATTTTCTGATTTGATCTTGATACTGCCTTGACCTTTACTTTTGTGTTGATCTTGCAGCATATGAATTCAAGAAACATGTGTTAAACGTGTAAGCTGCTTTCATAGCCGTTAAAGGATGAACCTGTCCCTTTTCCAGTACAAGATTCAGAGGTGGATTGATGTGTTTCCGTTTTGAACAAGAACTGGTAGTTCTCTCCCCTCTGTTTCAGCCCCGGTTTGGTGAATCTCAACCCAAACCGCTCAGGTAAATTGGCTTGAACCTACACTGTGGGCTAGTACATTTGACCTAGGGTTCTTTAACCCAATGATGGTCTGGTTTGAGTCATATGCTGAGGGCCTTGGTCCAGTGATGCCTAAAACATGTCACCCCCAATCTAGTCTAGATTAAACCGAGTCTACTTGGTCCAAGGTTGTCAAAATGTTTAAACCAAACCATTTTTCAAAGCTATATTAACCCTATATATAGACCTCACACCCCTTAGGTTTTCAACATCAGTTTTACAATTTAAGCAAACACCACACTTTCTCCTTCTCAAAAATTTTCTAAGTCATTTTTGCAAGAAGAAGTCTGTGCTCTGGATTCCTTATCACTTGCCTGAAGTGATAGTGAATCAGTTGGAATCTTGCTGGAGTGTGTATAGCTTGAGGACTGGAAAATCTATACACAGGACACAGGATCAACTCCTCTGTTTGTCTGCATTTTGTCTTTTTAAAGAGGTAAATCAATTCAGAAAACTCTTTTAAACATTGCTTTTGTTTAAACTGGTCTGTGGTCTGCTAGTTTGATTTGAAGTACCCCTGTGATAAGATCATTGATGTTGAATGACCGAAGTCTGAGGATTGCCTAAGTGAGGATCTGACAAATTCAGGCATTGGCTTCAAGTTATCTCTGATCTTGTGTCATTCAGGAATTCATATCAAGTCTTGCAGTATCTGTGTTTTTTTGTGTGTCTCAATTAGCCATACTTGAGTAGTATCTGTAATTGAGTCTGTCAAACACTGAACCTGAATAAGTCAGTTTCTGAGATCAGGAATTGATACTTGAAAGCTTGAACTAGCAAAAAGGCCCTGAGAGGATTTTGGCATGTAGCTCATATTTCAGTATCAATCTGATCTTATGTAATCCTATTTTTCAGATTGAGTGTTTGTCCATTGCTGTAAAGTCTGTGCAAGTCTTGCCTCAGTACTCATCTTGCTGTACATCAGAATATCAGGATCTGTACTTATTGTGTAAGTGCACACAGCCTTGAGAATAAGGCATTACAGACTGATACTCTGATTCTTTGCAAGTATGAATCTGTGCATCACTTGGCAATGTCTAGTTTGTCTTTACCCCATATAAACTGTTGGGAAGTTCATCTTGTAGTTCCTTGTGATCTACTAGTTGGATTTATGCCCCTTTGATGTGCCAATCTGCTGTCCTTCCTAAACCTGCTGCACATTTGCTACCTGCTGAAATCTGTGTTGTTTGCAAACTTGACTAAAAATCTCCATTTTGTGTAATACCTTGTAATAGGATCTGTATCTCAGTTTATCTTTTCTTTTTTGCCACGCTTTGGACTCCGTCGATAATTTGTGATCGGTTCCAATACTGACCTTGACAGTCAGATTAGAGGTGCAACTCAAATCTGACCCTCGGTAGCCGAAACTGATTGATCAGTCTAGTCTGGCCCCTACTTGTTGTGCTCAGAAACCTTTGTAAATTAGGTTGTATTTAAGTGCTGATAAACCTCAAAGTTATTTGTGTTTATCATCACTAAAGTACATCTGATACTTTTCAGTATGAGTAGTGCCCTTGACTGATCTAAGAATTAATTTTCATCAGCTTTTTGTATCCTGTTGAACTCAGTTAGATCAGTCTCAACTGTAATTTATTTTCCATCACTGTTTCAGGTTGTAAATCCTTCAAACCTGTTCAATAACTAAGTTTGATAATTTAAATTTTAAATTTTATTTAACACTTGTATTATCCTTATATCTGAGCCTGTTTGAGTTGTGATTTAGAAATAACATTGCTAGACTATTTAAAATAACTCAACCTGTTTACATTCGAATTTGTGTGCAAGTTTTTCTTTATAACTATTGATCACTTAGGTGTTATACACAATCGAATAATATTTAATTTAAACTTCCAAAATTAAATATTAGTAATTGTGTGAATCTAATTGCTCCAACTTGTTTGCCATATTGATAATTCGAAAAAGTGGTATAAAATTACCAACACTCTTTTCAACCCCCCATCTACAGTGTTTTACTGCCCACTGTCGATCCACCAATTGGTATCGGAGCTTGGTCACCTAGTGATCATAACGCGGTATCTCTTGGTGTGATTTATAGTTCCTTTCTATTTCTTTGATTTACCTTGGTCTTTTGCTCACCTTGTTTTGCAGTTTTTGATTACCAAGTAAATCTTCTCACTTGTGTGCTTAAGTGTTGTTCCTCACACACTCACATCATATTTTTTTTATGAAAAAAATTATTGCATTGTAATTCATTCACATCCCTGCATTTCATATTTGTTTCATACCATTGTTTTTGCATTGTAATGGCTTCCCTAAATAGCTCCATGAACCCGAGGGAGGGCTTATCTTTGGTAAGGCCTCCGTACTTTGACGGTTCTAGATTTATTCAGTGGAAATGTTCGATGATGACTCATGTACAACAAACGGACTATCAACTATGGATTATCATAAACAAAGGTCCGTTTGTTCCCACAAAAGACATCACCGAAGCCGGAGTCACTATGAAGGTTAATAAGACTGAGGACGAATTTAACGAAGAGGACTGTAGAAAAATGTCCTTGAACGCTAAAGCCGTCGCCATTCTTATCAACTCTCTAAGTCCCTCCGAGAACTGAGCAGTTGCCGCGTGCGAGACTGCCAAAGAAATTTGGGAGGCTCTTATCAAACGTCATGAGGGCACCAGTAAGGTTAAGAAGTCTAAAATAAGTCAACTTAATCATGCATATGAGTCTTTTCAAGAAAAACCGAATGAATCTATTATTGACATGGATAATAGATTCACGGACATAGTCAATGCACTTAGCGCCCTTGGTAAAGACATCTCTATGGAGGACCAAAACTATAAGATACTTCGCTCCCTCCCTCCTATATAGGAACCTAAGGCTACGGCCATAGAGGAAGCGAAAGATCTCTCGGTCCTCACTAAAGATGAACTTATCGGTACGCTCTTAGTATGCGAACAACATCTGAACGCACCCAAGGAAAAGTATCGCGAGATGTCTGTTCCGGCATTGAAAGCTCGTGAAGAACCTGAATCTGAAAATGAGCAAGCGGATGATGAAAGTGAAGATGACGAGGAAACAGCTATGATGGTTCGTAAGTTCATAAGATTATTAAAAAATGAACGAAGAGGAAAATCATCTGGGAATGCTAAGTCCCAAAACAAAAGTGGCTGGAAGCAAGACATGACTTGTTTTGAATGCAACTAGAAAGGTCACATTGCCAACGAGTGCCCTAATAAGAAAGGAGGAAAGCCCAAACCTACATCCGGTCAAAAGAGCAAGAATACTCAAAAAGGTAAAGGCAAGAAGAATGGCAAGGCAATGGCGGATACTTGGGATGCAAGCGACGAATCAGACAATGAAAATAAGTCTGAAACTTCCGAAAAGGCAAACTTGTGCTTTGTGGGTTTTTCACAACCCACGAACTCAAGTGACAGTGAGGTATCCGACACTTCCCAAACTAAGGAAGAACTGCATACACTTAATGAACAATTAACTAGGGAGAAGCTCACACTTAAGGGTAAAAAAGAAACACTAAATAAGTTTAAGGTACAACAAGACGATGATTTTGTCACCTTAACCAATGAACTAAGTAAGTTGAAGCTTAAGCACCAAACAACCGAGATTGAGAATGAATCTTTGAAGCGAAAGGTTGCGGCGTTTAAGCAAGTCATCTCAAGACTTGAAGAGCAAATTACTCAGCTCAAAATACAACCCTCAACTTCTCAGACTTCAAAGGGTAAGGACATTTGTGTGGAAGGTTCATCTGACACACAAAACTCACCCGCCTCAAACAAAGTCTTGGAGCCTAGGCCAATTGGCTTAGCACAAACCACGACCGCACAACCCCTTAAGAAGAAAAGAAGAAATAGAAAGAAAAAGGCACACACATCACCTAAGAACGCTTCATCAACATCCGCACACACTTCACAGCGTTCTTCCCCCCATACTCATGCATACGCCTATGATCGAAGAGGTTCAAGGAGCCCTGCTCAACAGAACCACTTCACTCATAACAACTATGCTTCACCCAATTTTTACCCGACTACACACTACGATCCACGCATACACCAGGCACACACCTATACACATAGACTTCCCCAGTTTGACCCTCTCCTGGCCCAGATGCTATTCTGGAAAGATCAGGTCAGTCGAATGCAATCGACCACATACCAACCCAATCCACGTCACTGCGAACAGCTCGAGTCCTCCCGGACAAAGAAGGCTACTAGCAAACCAAGGGTTAAGAAGGAATGGGTTCGAAAGGACTCGATCAAGCCTGATTCTAACCCCGAAGGACCCAAGAACTAAGGGTACATATACAAAATCTTTGTATTGCAGGCATGTCTTAAAGCAAAACTATATAGAAGCAATACAAAATGGTGCTTGGACAGTGGATGCTCTCGACATATGACTGGCAATTCCGCAATCATCCGGGATTACAAAGCTATATCAAATGAAGGGTCAGTCACGTTCGGAGACAACTCAAAAGGCAAGATCCTTGGCAAAGGATCAGTTGGTAACCCAAATTGTTTTATTATTCATAATGTCTTATTAGTCAAGCATTTGGAGTATAATTTACTAAGCATATCACAGTTAAGTGACTCAGGCCTTAAAATTGTGTTTGATGAGGATAGTTGCACGATATCTGATAAATTAGGGAACGTTGTCCTAACTGGTCTTCGTGAGCATAATCTCTACACGATCGAACTGGACAACCTCACTAATTGCCCGATAACGTGCCTCGTATCTAAACATGATGACACAAATCTATGGCACCGTCGCTTATGTCATGTTGGTATTACCACTATTGAGAAGCTGTGCAAATAGAATCTCACAAGAGGTATACCAACATTAGATCTGGATGAATTGACACTTGTGAGCCGTGTATACATGGTAAGCAAGCTAGAACTTCATTCAGATCCAAACACGAAGTGTCTTCCACTCACATCTTAGAATTGTTGCACATTGACTTGTTTGGTCCTAGTAGAGTAGTAAGTCTCGGTGGAACGTCTTACGCACTTGTCGTCGTTGATGACTATTCCAGATATACATGGACTCTGTTTTTGACTCATAAGAGTGATAGTGCTCAGGCATTCTCTACCCTCGTGAAGCAACTACAGAATACCTTTGATATATCTATTGTAGCTGTCAGGAGTGACAGAGGTGGTGAATTCATGGATACTAGTCTCATAGAATTCTGTGAGTACCTTGGTATTCGTGATGAATTCTCTGCTCCTCGAACTCCACAACAAAATGGCGTCGTTGAGCGTAAGAACCGAACACTGCAAGAATCTGCTCGAACCATGCTAAATGAGTTCAAGGTGCCTCGATTTCTGTGGACTAAGGCTGTTGCTTGTGCATGTTATGTTGTTAATCGAGTGTCTATTAGACACAGATTGCACAAGACACCCTACGAAGTCCTAAGAAATCGGCCTCCGAAAGTTAACTACTTTCATGTTTTTGTATGCAAGTGTTTTGTGTTGAATGATAAGGGAAATTTGGATACGTTTGCATCTAAGTCCATCGAATGCATATTCGTTGGTTATTCCGAGACCTCACGGGCTTATAGATGCTACAATCCAACTTCTCGACGCATTCTCGAGTCCATACACGTTTCATTTCATGAGTCTGTTTCCTTGACTAACATGTGCTCCAGTATGAAAGATAAGCATGTAAGTATAGAGTAGTTGGACTTGGAGGATGAGCTCGAGCTACTTCCACCCGCATAAAATGAAACATCCCCTGGAACGGAAGTAGCACAAGAAGTAGATGTTGAACCAACATCACCCGTTGTGGATGACATCTTAGAAAATGATGCTCCCAACGAATAAAACGTGCAAGAGGAGAATAGTGGTGCTCCACAACACAGATGGGAAAGTTATCACACCCCAGACCTAATCATTGGTGACCCCACTGCTGGTGTCAGCACCCAAAGATCTACTTTATATCCCTCATCTTTGCATGCATTTGTTTCTAACATCGAACCTCAGAAAGTTGATGAAGCCCTCTTAGATAATGAGTGGGTTATAGCTATGCAAGAAGAGCCTCATCAATTTGAAAGGCAAGATGTTTGGAACTTGTCCCCCTACCTAAGGGTAAAACCTTGGTAGGCACATGATGGGCCTTTAGGAACAAGTTAGATGAAAACGGTAAAGTCGTTCGGAATAAGGCTCGGCTGGTGGCCCAGGGTTATACCCAACAGGAAGGCATAGATTACGATGAGACCTTCGCCCCAGTTGCTCGGCTGGAATCCATTCGACTTTTAATTGCGTTTGCATGTGGCTTAGGAATAAAGCTCCATCAAATGGACGTCAAAAGTGCCTTCTTAAACGGACTTATCGATAAAGAAGTGTATGTTCGACAGCCCCCGGGCTTTGAGGATACACTCCATTCCGATTACGTCTTCCGTCTCAAAAAAGAACTTTACGGACTCAAACAAGCGCTTAGAGCATGGTACGATAAGTTGTCATTAGTAATTTTGGCTAATGGCTTCGTTATGGGTAGGACCTTATTCATAAAGAAGTCCGGCTCTGACATCCTGGTTGCCCAGGTCTATGTCGATGACATTATCTTCGGGTCTACCGACCCCGCTCTGTGCACTGAGTTTGAGACTTTGATGTCTTCTCAGTTTGAGATGTCAGCCATGGGAGAGTTAAGTTTCTTCCTCGGCTTACAGATCAAGCAAACACAGTCCGGCACACACATAAGTCAAACTAAGTATATCAGAGATATGTTCACCAAGTTTAACTTTGACGCGTTGAAACCTGCTACGACTCCTATGAGCTCGTCAGTCAAACTTACACTTGATGAAGATGGTGAGCCGTTTGACTCTCACTTATATCGATCTATGATCGGTTCTCTGCTATACCTGACCGCATCGAGACCCGACATACAGTTTGTCGTAGGACTATGTGCACGTTTTCAATCTAATCCTAAGATATCGCATTACAAAGCTGTCAAGCAAGTTTTCCGATATCTCAGGCACACACCCACATTGAGTCTCTGGTACTCTCGAGATTCATCACTTACACTTATCACTTACAGCGATGCCAACTATGGTGGCTGTCGTATTGAACGGAAGAGTACTAGTGGTACTTGTCAATTACTTGGGGACCGTCTCATCTCTTGGTTCTCTAAGAAGCAACCTAGTGTTGCCCTTAGTACTAATGAAGCTGAGTACGTAGCCTTGAGCAATTGTTGTGCTCAACTCCTCTGGATCAAACAATAGTTAGCAGACTTCGGCATGTCTGTAGATTGTGTTCCGGTCAATTGCGATAGTCCAGTGCAATAGACCTTGCACACAATCCTGTATTGCACTCCCGAGCCAAACACATAGACATCCGTTATCATTTTATACATGATCACGTGCAAAATGGTACGATATCTATTGAGTGTGTGCCAACTGCGCATCAGGTAGCTGACATTTTCACGAAGCCTTTACCCCAGGCCTCGTTCGAAAAGTTGCGTAGTGACCTACATATGGTACCGTTGTGATTCCTTTTGCTTAGTTTTCAAACTAAGGGGGAGAAGTACATATGTAGGGGGAGCTGTAATCAAGGGGGAGCGTACGAGGTATTTTGAAAATTAATCAAAAGGGGGAGATTGTTGAGTTATGAGCCCCAGTTGCACGTAAGTTTGATTAATTTCCAAAAATGCCCCCATATCTGAATTTACAATGTTACCCCTGTGACTAACTGCCATGAAGTTAACACTTACATCATATGGCATATTTGTGTTTGTAATTTTTGTTTTGCAGGACTTATTAAATTTGGCAATCAATTAATAAGTTATTAATATAATTTATAGAATTAATTTATCAATTTTATGGACTGCTTGGACCGGTTCTTATTTACTGAATCTGTTTTTACCTTGGTCCAAATGTTTTTATTAAAACTAACCCAACCCATTTCTTATTCGGCCCAACCTTTTCCTAGCCCAATCAGTCTATCCCCTATAACTCTCTAAACCAAAAAAAAAAAAAAATCCCTAACCCTAATCTTTCTAGAGCCGTTCATGATATCTACTCTTCATTTTCTCTTCAATGACCTCCATTATTCGATATCCTCTCCTTTAATGCTTTCCCAGAAAATCATGTAGCCGGTTCTTCTTCTCCTCTCTCCACCTCCCTTTTTCGCTTATCCCTCGTGACTGATAATTCTTTGTAGAATCACAGAAGATCTTCTCTGTGAAAGCTCCTTGAATCCGGCAACCACGTGACCAATTTCACTCTAAGGAAGGTCTGGTTTCAGAATCTTCCATCCTTGGAGGATTCGATGCTGATTCGATGCTTGGCAACACGGATTTGAATTCTGTGAAGGCGTATCTCAATTTGTAGCATTAAAGGTCGTATTTTTCTTTTCTTTATGTTAATATCATGATTTTAATACTGATTTGAGCCGATTCTCTGCCCTGATTTTGTGCTTATGTGTCGATTGTAGGTCCGAGTATGAAAGGTCTGATTTTTCATTCGATTTGATGACTGTTACGAGTCATAAACGTCCGATTCCCTGAATTGGCAGTCAATCTCAAATCAAGGTCGTATCTTTTCACTTAATAGTTAATATCGTCTCTCTTATTTTCTGATTTGATCTTGATACTGCCTTGACCTTTCCTTTTGTGTTGATCTTGCAGCATATGAATTCAAGAAACACGTGTTAAACGTGTAAGCTGCTTTCATAGTCGTTAAAGGATGAACCTGTCCCTTTTCCAGTACAAGATTCAGAGGTGGATTGATGTGTTGCCATTTTGAACAAGAACTGGTAGTTCTCTCCCCTCTGTTTCAGCCCCGGTTTGGTGAATCTCAACCCAAACCGCTCAGGTAAATTGGCTTGAACCTACACTGTGGGCTAGTACATTTGACCTAGGGTTCTTTAACCTAATGATGGTCTGGTTTGAGTCATATGCTGAGGGCCTTGGTCCAGTGATGCCCGAAACATGTCACCCCCAATCTAGTCTAGATTAAACCGAGTCTACTTTGTCCAAGGTTGTCAAAATGTTTAAACCAAACCATTTTTCAAAGCTATCCTAACCATATATATAGACCTCACACCCCTTAGGTTTTCAACATTAGTTTTACAATTTAAGCAAACACCACACTTTCTCTTTCTCAAAAAATTTCTAAGTCATTTTTGCAAGAAGAAGTCTGTGCTCTGGATTCCTTATCACTTGCCTGAAGTGATAGTGAATCAGTTGGAATCTTGATGGAGTGTGTATAGCTTGAGGACTGGCAAAGCTATACACAGGACACAGGATCAACTCCTCTGTTTGTCTGCATTGTGTCTTTTTAAAGAGGTAAATCAATTCAGAAAACTCTTTTAAACATTGCTTTTGTTTAAACTGGTCTGTGGTCTGCTAGTTGATTTGAAGTACCCCTGTAATAAGATCATTGATGTTGAATGACCTAAGTCTGAAGATTGCCTAAGTGAGGAACTGGAAAATTCAGGCATTGGCTTCAAGTTATCTCAGATCTTGTGTCATTCAGGAATTCATATCAAGTCTTGCAGTATCTGTGTTTTTTTTGTGTGTCTCAATTAGCCATACTTGAGTAGTATCTGTAATTGAGTCTATCAAACACCGAACCCGAATAAGTCGGTTTACGAGATCGGAATTGATACTTGAAAGCTTGAACTAGCAAAAAGGCCACGAGAGGATTTTGGACTGTAGCTCATATTTCAGTATCAATCTGATCTTGTGTAATCCTGTTATTCAGATTGAGTGTTTGTCCATTGTTGTAGAGTCTGTGCAAGTCTTGCCTCAGTACTCATCTTGCTGTACATCAGAATATCAGGATCTGTACTTATTGTGTAAGTGCACACAGCCTTGAGAATAAGGCATTACAGACCGATACTCTGATTCTTTGCAAGTCTGAATCTGTGCATCACTTGGCACTGTCTAGTTTGTCTTTACCCCATATAAACTGTTGGGAAGTTCATCCTGTAGTTCCTTGTGATCTACTAGTTGGATTTATGCCCCTTTGTTGTGCCAATCTTCTGTCCTTGCTAAACATGCTGCACATTTGCTACCAGCTGAAATCTGTGATGTTTGCAAACTTGACTGAAAATCTGCATTTTGTGTAATACCTTGTAATAGGATCCGTATCTCAGTTTATATTTTCTTTTTTGCCACAGTTTGGACCTGCTGATCATTTGTGATCGGTTCAATCGACCTTGACGATCGGATCGGAGGTGCAACTCAAATCGACCCTCGGTTCGATCTTTGAAACCGATTGATCGATCTAGTCGGTCCCTACTTGTTGTGCTCACTGAAACCTTTGTAAATCAGGTTGTATTTAAGTGCTGATAAACTTCAAAGTTATTTGTGTTTATCATCGCTAAAGTACATCTGATACTTTTCAGTATGAGCAGTGCCCTTGACTGATCTAAGAATTAATTTTCCTCAGCTTTTTGTAGCCTGTTGAACTCAGTTAGATCAGCCTCAACTGTAATTTATTTTCCATCAACATTTCGGGTTGTAAATCCTTCAAACTGTTCAATAACTCGGTTTGATAATTTATATTTGAAATTTTATTTAACAACTTGTATTATCCTTATATCCGAGCTCGTTTGAGTTGTGATTTAGAAATAACATTGCTAGACTATTTAAAATAACTCAACCTGTTTACATTCGAATTTGTGTGCAAGTTTTTCTTTATAACTATTGATCACTTAGGTGTTATACACAATCGAATAATATTTAATTTAAGCTTCCAAAATTAAATATTAGTAATTGTGTGAATCTAATTGTTCCAACTTGTTTGCCATATTGATAATTCGAAAAAGTGGTATAAAATTACCAACACTCTATTCAACCCCCTTCTAAAGTGTTTTATTGCGCACTGTCGATCCAACAATTAGCTGAACCAATCTTCTTCAAACTCAGCATGTCTAGAATCACACAACAATCCATGTAAAATTTAATAGTGTATACTCTAGTCCTAATTAATTGGCTGATGGACATAAGATTGAATGTGAAATCAGGTACCCAAAGAACATTATGAAGATCTAAATCTTTGTTAATCCTAACTTTCCCTATGTGAGAAATTTTAGCACCGAAACCATTAGGTAAATTAACAAATTGGTTATCAACAGTTTTACAAGAAGTAAACAGTGATTTATCACACACTATGTGATCACTTGCACCTGAGTCAACAATCCAACACAAAATTTTAGAGATACCTGAACCATCAGAATGTTGGAAATTGGTAGCCAATGCAACAGAATTGACATTAGATGATGATCCACACTCCTGCTTGTTTTGCAACAAACTTATGATGTGTTGATATTGTTCATGGAGTGCAGATACTTTGTTGGCAATACTGGAATCAACATGCTCCAAAGATTCAATATGTACCCAAGATTCTGAACCTACACAGTTTGCTGATGATCAGCCCCTACCTCTGCCATTAAAACCTGGTGGACAACCATGTTTTTTATAACACCTATCAACAATATGACCCATCATACCACAATGAACACACTGTTGTTTCTTGTTGCCATTATTAAAATTCTTTATATAAGCATTCCCTTGATTTTGCACTGCTGATACAGATGTTTGATCCTGATCACTAGTGCCAAACACAGCAGTTGACTCCACTATATTGGCCCCAGAAACAACACCATAATGTTGATGTTTCTCTTGTTTGACAGCCATCGAAAACACAGCTTTAATGGAAGGTAATGTATCTAACATGAGAACTTGAGATTTAATAGCTGCATACTCATCATTCAGACCATTCAAGAATCTGATGACATATTGCTTTTCTATGTACCCTTGAAACCACTTCTTTCCACAATCACATTCCGGAGGTACAGTTAAAGTGACCAATTGACCCCAAAGTACCTTTAATTTTGTGAAATATTGGAAACAGACAGATTACCGTGTTTTGTGTTTTGGATTTCTTCGATTATATCTGAAAGAGTATATGTATCACCACCTCCAAAACGATCTTGGAGATCATCCCACATGTCTTTATCTGTCTTGTACGAGGTTATGCTTTGAGCAATATCTTTAGAAACTGAATTTACTAACCAGGCCTTCACCATACTATTGCATTGACGCCAGGCAGAGTAATGATTATCAGCAGGATTCAGAACTGGAATTGAGCCATCTACAAACCCCGATTTTATTCTTGGAAGATAAGGCTGTAGTCATTGAAATATTCCAACTGTGGTAATTATGATCATCAAGAAGCGGTTGAACAAGAATCAAAGCTGGATTCTCGTTTGGATAAATTACCATATCAGCAAGAACTGCTCCCTAAATCCCCATCGCGAAGCAGCAACCAAATAACAAGAAACTAAAGAAACCAGATCAAAGAGGAACAGAACAACCTCTGAAATAGATCAAGAACGCAACATTAAACGAGCTAATGCTTTATTGATTAACAAGAAGAGAGCTGGCACAAAGATGAAAGGAGAAGTTTCTTATTGATTAGAATGAATATACAACTTGAATACAAGCTGTTGTCTTAGTCTTCTTAGATAGTTAGAAGAAGCAGCATTTATTTTCTTCGATAACTAATTAACTTTACAAACTAACTAACTTACTAATGAGCTACCCTAGGTGTTTGATATAAGTCTTAAACCAGTTGTGACAAGTTAGCCATCTTGCATAAAGTTGTTGTAACGCCCCAAGACCCCGGGCCTGGTAGCGCTAAATGAGTCATAAATGTCCGGTCAACTGCTTAGACCGCCGTCCTCGCTTGGTCTAAAAGGGCTAACCCGAGTTGACAAGACCTTTATGTCTCACACTTATATGGGGGTGAACATTCTCTTATTTTACCGATGTGGGACTTTACATTCTCCCCACCTTATAAGGGGCTGGCGTCCTCGCCAGGACGGCCGAGACTGTTCCTGGATCGTCCCTACCAGAGGTAACTAGAGGCCATCCTTACACCGTCTTCTTGTACGGTGCGGCGCATAGTTCCGTCGATAGTCGGCTCGAATACCATTACGTAACGCCCCAGGACCCCGGGCCTGGTAGCGCTAAATGAGTCATAAATGTCCGGTCAACTGCTTAGACCGCCGTCCTCGCTTGGTCTAAAAGGGCTAACCCGAGTTGACAAAACCTTTATGTCTCACGCTTATATGAGGGTGAGCATTCTACTACTTTTTCAATGTGGGACATTACATTCTCCCCCCCTTATAAGGGACTGGCGTCCTCGCCAGGACGGCCAAGACTGTTCCCGGATCGTCCCTACCAGAGGTAACTAGAGGCCATCCTTACACCGTCTCGCGCATAGTTCCGTCGATAGTCGGCTGCGGTACCATTCATCACCCGTCCGTTCCTACGATAACGAACTTAGTTTTCCGGTCTCGTCCTACAAGCTAAATTCCTCTTTCATTGCTTTGGTTCGCACAAAATCTAATCCCACCTTCTACAAGGACTGACGACCTATGAACTTGATTGGATCTGTCTATAAAATAGTCCTTCATTTTGGCCGAAAGACTCAAGTACCTGTTACAGCTGTCCTTATTGGTGACACTCAATCGGCCTACACTTAAGGTATACAAATTCTTGATAGTCAATTAGTTATATATTGGGTCGTAAGACACCGATCGATATATAAAGAGAATTATTCCATTTCAGGTTGAGACAAGTGAGGGTGATTAGATTGGGGACAGATGCAATGTCAGGTTGTGACAAGTGAGGGTGATTAGATTGGGGACAGATGCAAAGAAACAAAAAAAAAGAAAAAGAAAAAGAAAAAGAGAACAAGTTTTATTGATCATGGAAAATGAATATCATCTTGATCATAAAGGACGTATCGTCAAAGGAAATGGCTATTAATTACATGGGAGATACAACAAAACCATCAAAATATGAAGAGATAAAATAAATGATTGAATATTCTTTATGTATAGAATACTTAGCAAGAAATCAATTACTATAGAAAAAAAATGTTCTGCATCAATCTTCAAACCCTTGCTCATTTTTCCAACTTGAAGTGAGGTAGTGAGGCGTATCCATCAAGGCCTTTGGAAGTATAGTAGGCTATATACTCATCAATAGTTACTGGGCGGAAGACCGGAGGATTCTCAACCGACAACAGCTCTTTGATTGGTTCAAAATGACGAGATGCGTATCCTTCTCCGTGACATGGTCGTAAAAAACTTGCTATGTTGATTCTTGGACCAATATCTCTAGCCAAAGCTCTATGATATACACTTTTAAATCGGTTGTTTGAGATCAACTGCAAAATAAGAAGTGAAACTTGTTAATAAATAATGCATGAAAATTTTCTCAAACCTAATTAAAATATTACAAAAAAGATGGTGCAATAAAGATAAGACTTGCCTGAAATATGTCTCCAATGTTAATGACCAAGGCCCCCGGAACATATGGGACATCGACATACTCATTCTCATGAATAACTTGCAACCCTTCAATTTCGTTTTGTAGAAGTAATGTAAGGAAGCCAAAATCGGTGTGTGTGACAGTTGACAAAGTCAATTCTGGTTCCGGACAAGGAGGGGAATAATGTCCTTTAAAGTAAAGTCCCTCAGCACATCCCATGTTTAGTAGATAATCTTTCTCAAGTCCTAATGCCTCCGATAGCAATTCAAATAATGTATGACCCACTCTTGTCAGGTGTTTTGCGTACACATTCATTATATCTCTGTAACATCAACAAAGAAAAAGAAAAAATTAATAACGAAGAACATTGAACTATACATTAATATACTCATGTACCTAATAAATGTTTTTATTTTATTGAACATTTAATGAGATAAGTATATTGTAACTACCTGCAAACTTCGGGTAATTCTTCCCAATCAGGTTGAGCAGGTGCCATCTTGCACAAAAGGGTATCTTTCCATGTAGCTGCTGCAGTATTATACATAAACAAGTTGCTTGTATATATAACTCTTTTTGAAATGTCTCGGGTATAATATTTCTTCTTGATCTCAGCATCTTGTTCGTGAAATGAAATAGTAGCTTGTATCATTTCCTTCATAACATCTAACGGAATCCCATGATTCACAATTTGAAAGAAGCCCCAATTTTCGCAGGCATTACTGATTTTGGCAATAATCTCAGCACGAGCACTCGGATTCTCACCAGCACCATCGACCTCAATATCAATTAGAGGAACCTGTGATTTCTTGGACTTATTGCAAGGCTTTTTTTCGTTCTTGAGCTCTTGATGAACGAAAAAAGGAGGGATCTTTTTCAGGCCGGAATCCACGAGTCCTTTAACTCCAACCATTGATGCGTCGAAGGCTTTTGCTTCACTGTTAGAGCTCTTTTCAGGGGTGCTTAGCCATTGTGCTGCTTTATTGCATTTTATCACTTTTCTTACCGACACCATTTGTGGCGGCGATCTAAGACCAGTGTTGAATCCTTTCGAAGAATTTGGGTTGAGGAAAGATGTAGATGCATATGATATTGAAGTGGTTGAGGCCATTTTCAAGAGTATTGTTTGATGAACTATGAAGTAGTGGGATTAATAGCAAAAGAATGGAATTTGCTTAAATGTGATAGTGAGATGATTAAGTTTAAAGTTGCTGGTTTTTTTGAAGTGAAGAATTGCTAGTTTTATAGCAATGTTTTGAGTTGAAATAGTCCAAAACATTGTGCGTGGTCAAACATTTGCAGTGCAGGTCGATGGTTCAAGGAAACAGGAAAATCTATATAAAAAAAAATAAGGGAGCTTCCTTCTAACTAAGAAATCATCACCACATACTAATCAGAATATATATATATATATATATATATATATATATATATATATATATATATATATATATATATATATATATATATATATTGTATAAGATATATTACCCGTATATACAAAAGGTATTTTATTGTCATCAAACACAAACGAGAAATGTTATTATTGTAATACTTATGTCACGAGAAGTAACTCGATATATTTTTATATCAATTATCATGACGTAAATAAATTATTATAATTAATAGTGTAAAAATGAGATCAGTTGTAACGTTTATAATAGAATCACCAACACAAAATAAAGTGATCCAATTGTTTGTTCTGTTATAACTTTAGTATTGTAAAAGTTTGATCACCCAATCTTGGGCAACATGATTTCTAGTATGGACTTCATGAAATACTTGTAAAATTATACAAACACTCACGACTATAAGATGATAACTCTATTATTATTAGTAAGTGTATTAGTCGCCATATCGATAAATGGAGGAAATTAACTAAGGAAAAAGCAAATGTGTTTAATTTTTGTAGAAGACCAGGTAGGTTCTTCTAATTCTATAAACTATTTTGTAAACTTTCAAATGCAATACCTTTTTGTATAAAATGTTCATTTAAATAAATAGCATTATCCCTTCTAACTTCTAAGTCTTGTAAAGTTTTGAAATACAAAGTCATGCCACCTAAACCCTAAAATTAAATAAGTAATAATAATAATAATAATAATAATAATAATAATAAAATAATAAACGAGAATGAAGAAAAAAAATGCCATGGGAGTCACGTAATTCGGACAATGATTTAGCAGTTGAATTGAAAAGTCTTCCATTTATGACCCATTCTGTCAATATTGAATAGGAAATAATTGTGTGGTGTCTCCACACGTGTGGAGACATCGTGAGGTTTAATATGGATCACACAGTTTCATTTTGTATTTAAATTGTGTAGTTTTGATCGTGTCGCTCCGTCATCACCTCAAAATTCTATCCACATAGGCGGATCCATATTGAATAGACTTGACTTGTCACCAAAGCATTGATTAAGTAGTAATTATTGTGGCATATTATGAATATTCGAACTGATCGACAAAAAAAGTATGAGTGCGTATATTATTAGAATCAAAATTTATTTACTTAAAAAGATTGATTAAGTAGTAATTATTTTAACACGCCTCCTCAAGTGCGCTTTACACACAGGTATTTTCACATTAATAGCCTGGAGGAGTAATTTCGATTTTCGAATTCGAACAGTAAAAAAAAGGTATGAGTGTGTATATTTCGTATAAAAAAAAAAAGTCTAGACTTAATAAAGAAATTTTGATTATGTTGACGGTGTATAATTTCATTACATGGGCTTGGCTATTTGTTTTTTTTTTTTTTTTTTTTTTATTTAGAAAAATGGTAGTTTTGTGTCTTATTGTGCCCAAGAAATTGGACGGGTGGGGTAGTTTAGTGGCATGTAGTTTCGATTTTCCTTTCTTTTCAAAAAGTTTGATCGGATAAAATTAATGACATGATGGTGCAAAACTTTATTCAATATCACGATAGAATCACTGCACTCAATAAAATGAAAAAATTTACTATACAGTAGTTATTGAAAAGTGATATCAAGTGAAAATATGTGATATATCCAACTCACACCTACACACTCCTAATATGTGCAAGTGAATCTATTAGATACATCACATCCCTCCACTTAGTTTCACTCTCCTAATAACTGATGCACCATAATTTTTTCAAATAAAATAGTGTACCCAAATTTTCTCTATGCCATTCAATATATAAGAGGGAAAAAAGCCCCAACATGTCTTTATTTGTGTTATTTCCTTGAAAGATCGACCATAATTGACTGCACATTGTTTTTGAATTTTTCAACTCAAAACTTATATAAGAAGCTACTCTTCACTTCAAAAAAAATAATCAGCAATTTAAAAATTAAGGACAAAGTAAGAAGAAAAAAAACATAAATATATTGATACTACATCAAATAAAAAAGATAAAAAGAATTGATAAGTACATCGGTCAATAAGTAATCCATTGTGTTTTAGAAGGAAAGTTTTTATAATACGACCAATGTACGAAGTGTTGGAATAGTGTCCTAAACCCAATCGGGTAAGACCGGATCCGACCGGGTCGGATCATTTTTATTATTTCTTTATGTTTATGCATATATTAAATGACTTTTATGTTGTCATATATATGTTCTTTTAATGAAACAATTATGAATTGTTATATGATAACGTCCTTAGTATTAAACCGTGATAGAGAAACCATGGCGATTATGGTTGATGAGATCTCTAATCACTTTAATAAGTTTCACACTTAAATGTCTCTAAATGTACTATTAAACGGGGCATTGATAGTATAAACAAGCTAGCACGTATTAGATGTCTTTTGTCTTTAAGGGCAGGGATAGATCTCGTCTATCGAAGTGTAGAGACACTTGGACTGTACGTGGACGTGTATTAGTGAATGCGTACGTCAGACTGACCCACTTACACGGATAAGTGTCACACTATGTGACGGTTGTGTAATTATCCTTAAGACCGGAGTCTTCATGGCATCACGGTATGGATTGTCATGCTTTGACACTATTGAGGTTTCCCACAGCCACGGGGCGATCATACGGTAGTGATTGTGTGTGATACTGAAGCATGCGGAGTATACATGATTGGTCGTCCGGGAATCGCGTATCCTATGATTGGGATCGAATATCCGAAATGGCCTTTTTATAAGGAATGTCTTACTCTCGTGAATCTTTGCAAAGTGGGAGTAAATGGGTTATTTCGAGAGAGCATGATATCCAGATTATAAGATACGGTCGTTGATGTTTTGACACTCGACTAACGACCGTATGGATATTATCACAGCGATAGGATTGTAAGTTACACGGTAACTGTTTCACATAAAAGGTAGTATTCATTGCATTTGACTCTTCCGATGATTGGGGGTCACGGTGTGTTGCTAGACGCTATCCCGTGATCGTTAGGCATGAAGGGCATTTTCGTAATTTGCTCTTTGTGTCTACGGCCAACATATTCGGAAGCCTATCGAGTCACACACATATGAACATCTAGCCGGATTAAAATGTGGTTATAGATGATAACCAAATAAGAAAGTTTTATCTCACGACTATAAAGGTTATAGTGGTAAATTAATATTGTGGTATTTATTTATTATGAATAAATTAAATACAAGATATTAATAATATTATATTAATTAAAGAATATTCCGGATGCCAATTCATTGGCATATGGGCGTAACTTATTAGTGTATAAGATACACTTGGATTGTGCAATTTAATTAATGGTATACCATACATTAATATTAGATATTAATATTTATATATATATATATATATATATATTTGCTAGCATGCGTGTGTTGTATACATATATATAAGATATTCACACTTGTAATGGCTATATATTTATATATAGATTTATTTGCGTAATATATATGTGATATATACACATGAAAATTGATTTATGGTAATATAATAAAAATAGTCAATATTAGATATTGACAATATCGGTATTCAATATAAGATATTGACAATATCATAGGTTTATTTAATCGGATATTATAATAAATGAGTTTTCCAATTATATTTTCCTTATTTTATCCAAATGTTTTCTCCTCCTCCACTGGGATTCACTATAAATAAGATGCGGTGTCATTTCTTTTGTACGTACATCAAATTCAAGAACTAATAGTTCTTGTGTAAAATATAGGCACTAGCGGTAAAGGCCGAACACTTTTCCAATAGCAATCCATGATGGGATTCCGGCGGGTGGTGTGGACTACGGTGCCGAACACTTGGCGGCTCTACGCTATTCTCCTTAGACGGTCAAAACGTCGATCTTTTAGATCAACCAAGATAACCACCGTCTTTAGCTTATTTGTTTATTGCTTAAACGAAGTCGATCTTGGGTCGATAGGAAATAAATTTTTGAATTCCGCTGCGTTCCCGGGTAGGTTTCCTAACACGAAGGTTGTACCAAGTTACATGATTACAACCTTGCATTTCTAACATTTCACATACGATAAGTCTATTATTTGAAAGAAAATAAAAATGATTAACTCTAATGCGTTTCACTTGATTCAACCTTACTACAATCGTTTCACAATAAAATCTATCGTTTGAGAATCGTGGTAACAAATAAATGCTAGGGTGGTTGATTAAGAGTATATCTGGGAAAAAAATGTAATAAATTGTGTAGTAAATTATTTTCTAAAGGACACATGGTATTGGATTAAAAAAAATCTAAATGGACAAATATTATGGAGCACGAAGGTAATAGAATGCATTTGTAACCGTATTATCCTTCTTCATATATAGACCTGCCTTTTAATGTTTAGAGATAAAGAGCCAAAAGTCCTCTTTTTGGCACAAAATAAATAAACAGGACAATGAAATTCTAAAATGTGCAAAAAGGACAAACATTTCCCGCATGACAAAAATGCCCTTCCTTATGATAAAAACTGAAACGGAAATAGAACTGAATAGGGCACCGACCCACGTTCATTGTCAATTTCTCAACGATTAAACCACTCGCATTCCACCGGAAATTCCATCAAAACTGAAGAATTAGGGGCGATTCAACAAGAAATCAGTAAGAGAGTCAGAGTTTACAACAAAAAGCGAGTAGTATCGAAGAATTTTTTCGATTTTTGCAATATATCCAAAAGAAAAAGAGGAAATGGAAACAGCAGTGGTGAGGAAGAAGAACGGTTACGGTAAGAACTATGAACCAATATATTACAGATTTGGATTTATATCATTTTATGTTGAGGCTTCCAGATTCGAACTACATTCTACTAGTAATATGAAATTGATACTGCTAAAATGTGAAAATGCAAGACGGCTGATCAAAAGTTACAAAATAATTTCTGTATGTGCATGCCCTATATATAAAGATATGCTTATTCTTTTGCTACTGATACTGATAATGAGCATAGATATGTCAACACTGACAATTGATGTCATAATGATCTCAAAAGCTACTGAATATGTATGTTTTTTAGTGTCTAAACATTAATGATGCTTCTTAAATAATCAGACTTCATATGTTACTGATATTGGGATGTGGTTATAATGATACGATACTGATACTGGGATGTGGTGATACTGATACGATACGATACGATACGATACGATACGATACGATACGATACGATACGATACGATACGATACGATACGATACGATACGATACGATACGATATGATATGATATGATATGAATTTTTTAGTGTCTAAACATTAACATCTAGCTGCAAAATATTTATACATGCAGGTACTCATTGCAGTATAGATCAAACTTAAATGCTATACATGTCTTAGTGCAAACTGTAAAAATTGATCTTAAAAAGCGACACAAAGATGCAATCAGTAGAACCCCATTCAGACACATGCTGAAAGCACTTTATAAATCTCAGATCATTGTAAAGAAGAGGAAGAATGAGATGATGGATGCATTCATAAACAGCTATGACAAAAAGAAGGAAACATTCAACATTGCTGGTCAATCATGCATGCCAACTAAATTAGATATCAAGCTGATTTTTGGGATAGAGGATGGGGAAAAAGAAGTTGGAAACATCAAAGCTCATGGAAGGCGGGAAACAAATTTAGAAAAAAAATATTTTAAGACTGCAACAAGACTAAGTGCACACATGGTAAAAGTTAAAGTGATGGAGCTTGTCGAAAAACAAGACAAAGAATCTATTGATGACTCTGTCAAGCTAATGTGTCTACTATCGCTCCACACGTCTTGATTCCAAATACGGGAGGAAATATAGCATGGGGCTTATTATACTATGTTGATGACATAGAGAGATTAACTACTTTCAACTGGTCACAATATGTGTTAGACCAACTCACTGATGGCTTAAACCAAAATTGGAATAATCCAAAACAAGTGAATGGATGCACAATGCGTTACACCTGTAAGTTTGTTTCCCTTTAAATCTTACTTATATTATGTAATAATCCTGTTAAAATTACTAACATAAACTATATTAAATGCAGTATTGGTTCTGTGAGCACTCAGAAGCAATTAGACCAAGGGATACAAATGGTGGACAAAAAGAACCAAACCAGAAAGGAAAGAAAGGACTTTCATCAAATGGAATACCAAGAATTACAAAATGGAACACAAGAGAACTTGAGAACCTGGTTGTACCAAGAAAGAAGGGAGAACAAGGAATTCTAACCAAGAAGAATAAGAAATTGGTAAGATATCATACATTGTCACTAACTCTTATACAATTTACACTAACAACCTTACACAAAATCCTTTTCATGCATTGTAGTTCAACAAAAAAGAAGCGACTCCTACAATAGATGAGAAATGGGTGATCAAAGGATTGGATGATGAATTCAACACCAAAGATGAAGATGACAATGAAGAAGAACAAGAGGAAGGGGAGGAAGGAGAGGAAGAAGAGGAAGGAAATGATGAAGCACCGAAAAAAACGGGAGAGGAAGAACGAGGAGAGGAAGGAGAGGATCAAGAGCAAGAAGTGGAAGGAATGGAAGAAGAGCAAGAAGAGGAGGAAGGAGAAGAAGAGCAAGAACGAGAGAGAGGAAGAAAGTGCGAAGGAATGGACAATGCATGGTCGGAAGAAAAGGAATATGGACAAGCTTCAAGGGAGGTAAAAACATTAAAACCTACATTATATGAATGATCAGTATCAGTATCACCAGTATCAGTATCAGTATCAGTAACACAGTATAAACTTATTTTTGCAGGACCATAAACAAGAAATATCCATGCTACAAACAATGATTGAGGGCAAAGAAGAAGATATAAAGAAGCTTCAAGAGAAAGTGCACCAAAAACAAAAAGAAATATCAGAGCTTGAAGAATGTGTTCGAAATTACAAGACCAAGGAAACATATATAATTGGGCGAGAAAGAAGCCTTTGGATGTTGAATATGAAAACATGAAAACAAAAATGGAGGAACAAGTTGCTAAAATTGCAATTGACATCGAAGTAAACAAATTGAAGGATTTATATGGAAAGGAAAGATACCAAAATGAGGTCCTTCACACAAAACTTGACAAAAAGGCAAGATACATTGAAAATCTCATGGCCGAAATGAATCCAAACAAAGATAATCAAGAAAAAGAAAGAATCAAGCAGAAGGAAGAGGAAGATAGAACAAGGATTGAGACACTTGCACAGAAAGTTGCTGAACTTGAGAAGGAGAGCTTTGAGAAAGAGAATACAATCAGCCAATTGAAAGGAAAAGTTGAAAAGAGCTTAGGAATCAGACAAGACATGAAGATGCATCTAAGTGAAATGAAGAATGCACATTCAAAAGAAAACACAGAATTCAAAAACAAGATTGCACAACTTGAAAAACAGTTGTCTGAAAAAGATGCAATGGATGAGTTGAAAAGAGTGGCTGAAAATAATGCATTATCAGAAGAAACGCTTAGAAAAGTTGTAGCAGCGCAAAAGGAACGCTTAGATGCACAGGAGAAGGAGATTGAAAAATTGAAAGCTGAAGCAGAAACGTTGAGGACACACAATATAGAGCTTCAAGTTCATCAAGTAACTCAACAAAGTAAGCCAACAAGCTCGGTGAGTCATCATTGATCGAAGGCTTCATCAAAATCCAAGAGAAAAGAAGGCGAGTTCGGGATGAAGCGTTCGACTACAACACCAAGAAAGGAAAGAACAAAAAACAACAACAAGAAGCAAAATACATTGCTCCAACAGACAATGAGGTGATCAATGGAAAAGTACTCATGAAAGACTCAAAAGAAGAATACAACTGTGGTGCACATGTTATGACAGAGGCATACGAACGTATATGGGATCATAATCAACAGGGTGGGCAAAAGTAAGTATCTTTTCATAATAAATTCATGTAATACTTGTATAAGGATTACATATTCAACAATAATGTGACTCCTATAATCATACACAGCAAAGAAGTATGGGCAAGATCAATTTGAGATTACCCATTTGTCACAGTCAACTCACTAGTGGCTGTAATAAATAACTTATTCATTGACGAATCGGTAAGTTCATAATATCACTGCAATATCTACTTCCATATGCAATATAATTTAGCTACTGACAAAATAACTTCTTACGCAGATTATAGATGCAATGTGCACAATCATGGGAAAGGCGGGGGTAATACATGAATTACCGGATAATTGAGGCGACACCATTGGTATGATGAAAAATCGACTATTATACTCCTATAAATACGATAATACGGTATTACTATGAACATTAACATTCTTTTTTGCGGGGGGATTTCTTAAAGTTCTACAACACAGTGGGTAATGCTGACAAGGAACCCATTGAAGAAATTGTCAAACACATAAGAACATGAAAAACAGTGTTTATTCCATTGTGGGGCAAAGGTAAAGAAGAATATGGGAACCATTGGGTGCTTCTCACCCACAACAACCATGAAGGTACTTGGAATATGTACCATTCATTGAAAACGGGAAGAACAAAGGACCACTTACTTGAAGGATCGTGAAGCGTGGTAAGCAACACTGATACTGCTGATACTGATACTGCTGATACTGCTGATACTTATACTGTTTATTGATACTTTGTTAGTCTAACATCTATTGTTATACATATTCATTCACAGCAATCAATTATTTGGGACACCATGTACCCAGATGAAGCAACAAAGCCGGAGAAGACTCGAAAGAAGCCTCAAAAGATAAACAAAGTTCGCGACCTACCACTACAAAAAAAACAAAACGTAAGAAAGTATTACATACATTGTATATGATTACTAACATGACTCTTAATCAATTGAACTAAAACTGATGCAGGAACGATTGTGCTGTTTATATGATATACTACATCAACAGAATCGTAACAAGAAATGCAATCCAAAGGGATTTGAAAGATGAAGACGCCCAACAAATGAAAGGAATGATCATAAACAGCATAACAATGAATGAAATGTTGCTGGTACCTTAGAATTCTTCTTAAAATGTAAACTAATGTTAAATTGTTACTCTTGGTTATTCTAACTACTTTTGTCAATGAATGGTCAACAATTGAAGTACTTTTGTTGTCAAGTACATATTGAATGTTACTCTGAATGATGCAGACTACTTTTGTCAATGAATGGTCTTTTATTTCTCAAATATTATATTAGACAAACTACAAATGACTATTATTATGTCGGTTTAATTGCAAATCTAATTATTCAAATCTTTATCAAAATAAGAAGCTCTTAATGCGAAATCATGCTCATTAAACAAGTACAAAAAATATTGAACAATCGGTAAAGAAATGGCACGATTACAAAACTATTACTCAAGCAAATATAATCATTATTATTCAATGCAATTGTCAAATAACGATAACGATATCGATATCGATATCGGTAAGCGATATCGATATCGATAATGATATGTAGAATTCATAGCGATAAACAAAATCGGTACAAAACAAAACACCACAACCATTTTCTACAATCATCAACGGTATAAAATCGGCCCAATTGAACAAATGAAGTACATCTTTTCTTATTGTGACTAGAAGAACCACAACGACTACATTTATATGCACGCTTTGAACGTTTTGATGACTCTCCACGTGAAAGAATGCGTTTAGTCCGAGGTCTTCTAGGCCGCCTCTAGAGAATGGAGGCAACACAACGAATGAAGGCGATATTTGAGATGATAAATAAGTATACGGAACATGATAAATTGCATATTGATAACAATCCACAAACGAGCTTGTCCCGTAACAAACATCGGCATAATCATGCAAAAACGAGTCTTGTACTCATGACGGCGGCAACTCCATGACCACATGGATAACCAAATCTTTGCCAAATAGAGCAAGAGCGAGTCCGATCCCTCAAATTCAACGAAGCACTCGGTGAAGAATGAACCTCGTAAACAAAAGCCGTCGAGCTAACAACATGCCACTTTGCTTACATTGATCCATGATACGCAATAGAATGGCATCAATTGTGGGACAAATAGCGAAGAGACCATGATGCGGCTAAAGTTCTCTTATCTACAACGAAACATTAAAAAACTAAGAGAACGTGGACAAACACATTAACATGAGAACAGTAAAAGTAAAACTAATACAAACCTGAAAGCCGCTGCATAAGTTTAATACGGATAGCATCAACCAAGTTAACAACAGGAAGATGACGCTCTTTCACAACCCATGCATTAAAGGATTCTGCCGTGCTAGATGATATGTATCCATACCGACAACCCTTGAAGTGAGCATTAGCCCAATTCTCATGCTTCAGATTTTTAAAAAATGCTTTTGCAGCATCACCACCCTCAAATAGCATTAAGTTATAATTAGAATCAAATTCGAGATTTGGTAGAAGTAATACCCTACTCCCGACCCCTAGGTCCACTGGGGTCATTCTAGGAGGGGTTGCGAAGCTCTCGCCGCGACTTCAATACTAAGACTAGAAATCCCAAGATAATCATCTAAAACCACAATTTAACATAATAAATCCACAAGTTATTTTACATCAATTCAATAAATATCTTCATTACAATACTACAACTCATAAAAATTACAATAGCTCTCAAAATTATATGAAGTACCATCCAAAAACATTAATTTCCTTTATCTTCGAATCTCGATCAAACATCGCCTACAATTTCTCTTTTTCCTTGATCAAAACCCGTACATATATTTGTAAAAGAAAAAAAAAAAAAAGACAAAGAAACAAAGGAAGCGAGACGTCGACAAATGGCCGTGGTATGAGACACGTGTGCAAGTGTTATACTATATATATATATATATATATATATATATATAACTATATATATATATATATATATATATATTTATTAAAATCTTGATCAACGAGTTAAATAACGTAAGTCTTTTATTAATATAAACAAATGAAAAGTACAATTTTTAATCTTGAAGTGCACGAGCATTAAGAAATCGTGTCAAGTTTTATTTACAAGCACCAGCATTGGCCGAGCTGGTGAGTCAAGTACCGCCCAAACGCCAATTTTACCATGGATTTCAACCGCACTTCACGAGACTAGCCATGCCTGACAACTCCGGCCGATTGTCAGGGAAAAGAATCAACCTTCACCGTGCAAACCTCCTACACGGTTCCAGCCAACCCTATCCATGCCCTAGGACCCACGCACCAACCGTCAGCCCTTGCTTTCCCGGCTGTAGCATGAATCTTCGGGGAAGAGGTACCGTCCCCCACTCTTACGAGTGAGCACTCTAGCCATCTTGTCGGAAAGACTTCGAGTCAAGAGGCCCCGAGACCGGTGACTAGCTGTTCTCCTAGAGCAGTAACTCTAATCCCCCTAGCCACCAGAGCTTTGACACTTTCGTGCCACGAGCGAGCGAGCAAGTATATTCCGTTAATTCCAAGTATCTGTTTTATATATTTATAAAAATGTGCACTAGCTCAAATCAAGTCGTTTAATTTTAAAGAAATCACTTGAAAATGGCTTCCGAGTTTAAATGAACAGTTTGTATAAATAAAATACTTGAAAATACTTAAGAAAAAAAATCACACTTTTGGCTTTATATCAAAATAAAAGACTCACAAATTAATGTCTCGACAGTCGACCGGTCCCTGTTTATTTTCTACGCTCCTTCTTGTTCTCTTGCCCCAGTTTAATTGGACTTTCATAGAGATATGATCCCTAAAAATTAATAAAAATGATCCTTTGTTCCACTTGCCATAACCTTTTTCCCCAAAATGCAATTGCTTCATTTCCACCGGTCATTAGCAACATACTGAGATCGATTATAGTAGTCCATAATTACCGTAAATATGTCGGCCTTTACTATTTCCCAATTTCCTTCCTAAAAAGTCTATCACTTTGCTTTTACTGTGCATCAGAGGCCTCCAAAACCCATTTTTTATACTCTTGGATATGTAGTCCCAGTAACTATTAACCGAAAATCACTTCACCTCTTAAGTGTCAACAAAGAAACGGTCATTAACAGGTTGTGGTGTCAAAAGGTTTGAAGCTGCGACATTAGACTGTTTAACAATTTGACTCATAATTCGTCAATGATAGGTGATAAAATTCCCAGTTTTATTTTGGCTTGATGAGTGATGACTCGTGTTGCTCATAGCACTATGAAGGGATGGCTTGAAATGGTGGAAGAAGGAGTTTAGTATTTTTTTTCTGGTGTCGTAGATGAACAGCTTCAAATGTCATTTGTAAGGGTCAAAAGATTTGTATACTCCAAATGAAGTAGTTGGTGTGTGTGGTTCTTTTGAATAGCTATAGGAGAGATATGTGTATATATATATATATATATATATATATATATATATATATATATATATATATATATATATATATACTCCTAGTTAGACTCCAAAGTCCAAAATGTAAGCTTAGGAATTGATTCCCATTAATAAAACCTACGGTTACAAAAGCCTACATTTACCAAGCTGATTTATTAATTATTGTCAATCTTTTAACGTATAGAAGTTTAAGAAAAGATGAAGCCAATCAAAAAATTATACTCATATTTATTATCTTTAATTCTAGTAAGTAATGCACCATTATCGTCTGATAATATTTGTCACGAAAAATAATTTGTAAAAAAATATTTGTGAAATTGCATTGAGCCAAAATATACAGAAAAGTAAATTTTTTTTTTAAAACAATATTTACTATACAAATAATTAACATATAATTACTTGAAGATTAAATTTACACAGGTAGAAAAAAATACTTTAACTCGATAATTGCGAGAATAGGGACCAGAATTCGAAAATACTATAAAAACCCAATTTTACCAAGTTCGAAAAAAATCGGGGCGTTACAAACACCATCAATCAAACCAGGATTCCTATCACTCATAAATGTAAGCTGCCGCATAGGATCCAAAATAGCCTTTAGATTGATGAGAAACCAGTTCCAATTTTCAATGTCCTCAGAATCAACAATAGCAAAACAAAGGGGATAGATACCTAACATAAAAGAAAATAATATGAATGTCAGAGTTTATGATACTGATACTGATACTGATACTGATACTGATACTGTGTTACTCTCATTATTAATCAAACATATTATATAACAAGTAAAAACTCATATACCTTGATTACCATCTTTCCCAGTAGCACCCAATAAATGACCCCTAAATTGACCCTTCAAATGTGCTCCATCCAGAAAAAGGAGAGGACGGCAAGCATTGAAACCACGTATGCAACCGAAAAAGCAACAAACAATCGTTTAAAACGACATGATCCATGATTCATAAACAACACGAGAGCCAGGATTTGAATCCAAGAGACATGCAACATATGCGAGGCAATCGTTAAAGGATTCACGCACATTTCCAAACAAAGCCGATTTGGCTTTCGACACACCAATTCTTGCTTTGAAATATGTAACCCTAAACGATAATAGGGAGAACAAATCGCGTTTAACTACACCAGGACTCAAAGTAGGTGTATCGCGCACCATAGTTTCAATAACATCGAAACAAGCTCGAACTCATTCGTGAACCATCAAAAGAACGACCAAAGAACCACAAATATGAACGGTGCATGAGTCTCAACATAAAAATATCCATTCGTATTCAATTTTAAACCATGAACCTTCCATGCACAATAATATATTTCCTTGAAAGGACAATAAGTTGTTATCTAATCTTGTCATTCTTTTTTAAAACATATTGAAAACCGGTGTATATGGACACCTTTTGCAAAGATAATCGAATTCCGAGGCACCACCATAAAACACTTTGTCCCGGATTTAAAAGATATCTTATCCCAACCTAGCTCAAGCTAGCCTTCTTAACTCGAGGAACTAACGACATAAAATCTTCACCACTATCAAAGCACAAACAACGGGCAAACAACTATTCGAGCTTGAGGAAACAACATCACCACCATCGATTAGACGGTACTAGAAGTTGATGAAGAAATATTCTTTGTCTTGTACAACATCCACATGAAGACCATGCCCATTAAAGGAACGAGAAACAATAAACAACGAAACCAAATCTTCATCATTAGATAAAATACACTTAGAACAACCATGTAACTTGTAGTACAACTTAACACACGATGGATTCAAAGAAGACCATTTCCTACAAATCTTATCAATAATAAACTCAAAGAAATCAGTTTCAGAAACGAGCAAGACATAAGTCTCTAATGCATAGGCAAAGCAAAACCACCATCCTCACACAATACTGCAAGGAAACACAAGGAAAACTTAACAACTAACACTAAAGAAATAAGTCATTAACAATGAAAATGAGATACGATATCATTATCGATATCGTTTTGTAACACAGTATCAGTAACATGTACAATGAACGAAAGAAATCATGATCTTTCTCTCATAACATCACGCTTCAACAATGTAATTCGAAATGCAGTATTCACAGAGCAGTCTGTACATACATAGGTTACACAAATAAGAATCGGGATTCTAAAAGCAATAAAGAGTAAAAAAATGTGTCTCCAATGGAAATCGATCTCAAAATAAAACTGAAAACATAATCAAAATGAGGTATCAAACTAAAAATACAATGCGATTTGACTTGAATGGAAAATAAACGAAGAACAACAGATTACAAACAAACAAAACAGCTTAAACGAAAATAGTCGACTACGAAATAAAAAATCAATGAAAATTTGAGATGAAAACTTACCTTCAAGCTAAAGATCAAAACGAAACACAATTCACGCCGTAAATTGAAAAGGAAATCTAGGAAGATGAAATTGAACAGAAAATCAATGAAGATACGCCAAAAAAAGAGTCGAAACAATGAAATTCAAGACGGAAATGAATCAGCCAAGCATTTAATGATGAAACAGAATTAACGCCGATTAAATATAAAACATAAATGAAGGGCAAATGAGTCCGTATGGAAAATTATTGTCCTTATTGCAACTAATAATTTGAATCAGGATTAAGACTTAATTAAAGGGAAAAAAAGGGACTTATACCTAATTTTTCCTAATGTTTATTGCTCTTCATAGGAATTTAGAAATTGTACTAAATAAAAAAAAAATCTACTAATACCCCATTCTTAGTGGCTTCAATAAAAGCATTAGCTATAGCTCACTTTACCACCGAAAAAATCCCCTCCCGTATACTGTATGCTCCTGTGAACTTTTACTACAAGAAGATTTTTTAAAAAATTTAAGATAAAAAAAATTAACAACAAACACACTCACACATTAAAAACTCACATACCCCTCTTGTGCACATGAGGGGATCCAAGTCCCTTTACCAATAGTGTTGTTAAACGAACAGAGTCTTTCACGAACAAACTTATTTTCGACTTGTTACACTACAAGAAAATCGGCTATTAATAAGAGTACTTCCCGTCATTAATTGTCCATTTCCCCTCATAAAAACCTTTTATAACGGGAAATTTCCTGTTATGGCCCCTTATTACTGCCTCCGCCGGTAAAGGTATTCAATAACGGGAAACTCAATCCCGTTATTTATAATATCGGACATTAATAATGGTATTTTCCTGTTATTAAAAATCATTTTTAATAACAATCTAAACCCTTATTATAAGGTAAGTTATCCCTCACAAATCGTGATTTAATGACAGAAATAACCCCTTATTGTAGATTCATTTACCCCTTATAAAATTACGATTTGATAAAAAAAAAAAACATCCCCTCATTATCAGGATTCAATAACAACAAAATGCAAAATCAGGATTCGATAACAAATTGCCAATAGCAACTATATTCAAGAACATGTACACTCACAGTACTATACAAACATCCACCTTTATATACTTTACATAAAGTCAAACTTCCATCAATAATTAGTGAAGAAAGACTATAATGTAATATCCGAAAATAGGAAAAATAGATACACTTTCACCAGTATTATGAAGCTTCAGGTTTACGAGGAATAAACACGGTAGATGGTTGAGGGTATTTTTTCAATACCTATGTTCACGCATAATCTTTTCAATCTCCTTATGGGAAGCCATGATCCGCATTAATATCAAGGCATCAAAACCGAGGAAAATAAAATAAAATAAAATCGAAACAAGTTTATGGAAATTTAAAATGCCAACTTAAGTCTATGTAGAATCAAAATACTACTTTCCATCTAAAAGCTATTGAAAAAGGGTAACACGGTGCACTAAAACTCCTGGAGTATGAAAGGGGTATAAGGTAAGGCACCACTTTAGGGACACAAGTACCAGACCTAAGAACAGAAAAACGCAGTTCAGGAGCAACAACGCAAGTACTAAAACATAACTTAGGGAACACCAAAATGTTTCCATGTCTTTAATATTTTCATCCACAATTTCAAGAACACGAGAAAGAACAAAGAAGAATAATCATGGTCTTTAAAACACTTGTACAACAGACTGCAAGAACTGAACATAATAGTCAACAAGTTTATGTCAGTCACAAGAGAAAACAGAATGCATAAAAGACCATGGCATACTCATATTGTGCAAGATGAATCATAGACTAAATAAAATTGAACGCACAACAAACCTTAAAAAAAAACCAAGTCACCAGATAGATAGCATACGGGTAGATATACTGCAACTAAGACTTGGACATAAACTTATAAAAGACGGGACACGAAGTTTACAACTTCAAGTGAGATGGTAATTAGAGATGATATCAAAGCAAAAGGCTTTAAAGAGAAAACCTCGTCGCTGCCCCTTTCCTCTAAAAAAAGGGTTTTAAATTAAAAGAAAAAAGTATTGTCAAAGTTGTGATTCAACAACAACTCAAGCTTTTAGATTGAATGATATTTATCGAGTTGTATCATATCATTATAACAGTGACGACCCAAGAAAAACAAAAATCCCAAGTATCTTGAGTTGTTACCTCAGTGACCAAAGCCTTGCAACTCCAAACAAAAGCTCCCTACAATAAATTGCATACCAAATGTCAGTTTTGTACAATATGTTGCATGCCAAATATTAGTTTTCACTATCATGTAGCATACACCAAGACAAGATCCAGACTCAGATCAACAGGTTGGACAAGTCCTAGACATGTCTGGACATGTTTTGGACATGCCTGGACAAGCCTGGACATGTCTGGACAAGTCCGGACAAGTCTAGACAAGTCTGGACATGTCCTGGATAGACCCAAGGACACCGGCACACAACAAACCGGACTTTCGAGATCGGATCCATGACACGCACATGGACTAAACACCCATACGACCAAGACCTGGTTATAACGACAGTAACTTATATAGACTATAGCTTATGTCACTTACGGTAGTTACCGCATTGGTATATCACCACAATGGAAGAGTTGAAATTTTATATCGGCAAATCTGCACTGCATGATCTGATCATCAGTCAATTATTATTGTCATCCCCCAATTATTATGTAAAAAAACATGTTCATGTTACTGTCTGCTGGAAAGGCTGAAAGATACATAAGAAAATTCCAGCAGCAGACAGGAGAGAGCAAGTGAGAGAGAGAGCGCACATTGAAAACGAGTGGATTGATAATAAATACATAAGCTGTTAAGTTCCAGAAGCTACCTCAACAATTTGATTTCGATCTTGAGCCTGCAAAAGCATGAATCTTGCATGCCTTCCAACTACAGAGCATCTAAAATCCAAAAATGGCTGAGCAAGGAAAACAAAAAAGAATTAGCTACACACTTCCCATGGTGCACACATGTCAAAACAAATTACAATATCAAGTAGAATGAGGCTGGTTCACATGCTAAAATACCACCTTAAAATGAGGCTATTTCTTATGCAAAATTTTTAAACAATAATGTCTATGAAAAGAATTATTACTAATTTGCTAAAAAAAATGCACTGAGACCAAAGGATATCTCAACATTGAATCTTCTGCATGCAGATGCCACCTCAAATAATTCCAAGCATTATCTTAATATTTAATAAACTTGGTTGTTGAGAGAATTTTTAATATATATACTAAACCACACCAACTCTCAACATACTTACTCCTTAATTGTAGTTAGCAACAAACTGAGAAGAAAGGTGAAAAATCTTACTAATGAACAGGTTAACAATGATTGGCCAATAATTTTTATACTAAAAGAAAAACGTTCCTCAATCGGCTACGCAAAAATTCAAGACCCACTTTAGCCATGAAATCAGGTCTAGAGTTTTCACATTTGTCCCAAAGCTCTGAATAGCAACCATGGCTACATAAAAATGAGGAAGGGGAAACATGTAATGTAAGGACACTGTAAGCATGTGAAAATTAAGAACCCGAATATTTCCCCTAAAAAGCAATGGCGATGGATTTTGAATTACCTGATATGGCACCATGTGAAATTAGAACCTATCTGAATGTGTTAAAGGAAACTGACAATTGTCTATCTTAGTTGTGTTAGAGTTTGTTGGAGCTGTCCACACAAAAAAAAAATCAATGAAAAGCTTCACAAATGAAGAAAACCAGTTTCTTTCTCGTGGTCCTTAAAGAAACATAGATAAGTTATAAAAGAAAGATATATATATATATATATATATACACAGATTGGACATGTACCCGGGCAGCGAACTTTGACGATAATACCTTGACTCTCCAATATGGAGTCAACATACAAGCGAACACGAGAAAGTAGCACAAAGAACAGCTCCTCTAGTTAAAAAGTGTGGACACAGAGGATTCCCACCGATATTTTTCTCAGATAAAGACAGCCCGGTTGGCTTTTCAATAATTTCTTCCGGTACGGATTTATCGTAGCAAAAAAGAGATTCAAGACTGCTTCTCTAGTTATTCTCATTACCAACTTAAATGACAGCTGATCAAAACTATGAAAGCATCCCCTTGTCTATTCACAGTTTCTTGCACGTTACCAAAAGTAACTAAAAAAAATGTGATTTTAAATTGATCTTCAAAAGAATATATTCATTACTGCAAACAGAAAAAAGAAAAGAAAAAGATAAATATACTTTAAATTGAATTGTATAACATGAAAATCTAGCAATAAAGGTAGCTAGTCAATGACAAATGTTTATTCAATGAACATACCAGCATTGAACTAATGAAACATGTCTACATATTATGTTAGCTAAACATACTTTAAATGAATTCATGTTCTCATACAACAACAAGCAAACGGCTAGCAAGACATGTTTATCTCATCAAACAAGCAAAACAAAAGGCCGGCTAAGACCCCATCTCATCCACAAATGTTCTTCTACAAAACTTTGTGCCACGTGTGTGCATCACTAGTCACTTATACTCTGCTGTTGTTCATAGTCTACTAAAGGGGCGTAGACCTGGGGCTAAACAACCCTTACTATCGGGATGTCCTTGGTGAATATGCAGCCTTCTTTGCAATTGCAAACCGAATAGACCGAGTACACAAAAATGCATGGATAGGGTTTCAGTCATGGAGGGCAACCGCAAGGAAGGTAAAGGCAGTTAGTGGACCTCGTCTCAGAGATACAGTACACTCTCAGTCATGAAGGGCAACCGCAAGGAAGGTAAACGCTTAGCTATTCTAACTCATATATATTCAGTTTTATATGCCATAGCTATCCAATTTGCATTCTATGATAATACATTGAAAAGATACTATAACCTCCGCCCTCTTAGCAAGAGTTGCTTTGACAAAATACATTTCGTCGTCATTCAAAATACTAAGAAAGTTTATGCTATTTTTTCCAACCTTATGCTTGCTTTATTACTCATCCAACCATCACACAAAATGTTTTTCTACTTTCTATGGCCTTTCCACCACTACAGTAATGATACTGATCCTGAATGGGTATTTGTCTTGCTTATTAGTTGACTTTCTCCTATCGCATTTTCTATCTCATTATACTGTGTGCTGGAAGTTTTACCAAACTAATACACAATGCAAAATCCCACCTAACTCATTGAGTGTGGGATACGACATGAGAGAAGTAAATATCAAAAAGCAGTAAAGAATTAAATTCAATTTATCAGATCTCTACCTCCAAATCTTCAGATATCAGTGTCTTTTGGTCCTCTCAGATTGCTTGTCGATTGCTATAATCTTCACTAATCTCATCTCCAAAGGAAGCAGCAATTGGACCTTTCTAAAACCACTCTCTTCATTGCTCTGCTGTAGGTTTTGTGAAGATAAGAAATCAATTTTGGATTCTCGGAGCTTGAAAGGAAAATAAGAAATCAAAGTAGTCTATCAGGGACACAATAGCATCGGAATTTGTGGAACTCGCGGTAATTTAGAGCCGGAATTTTTTGAACTCACGGCAAATTGGGAACGGATTTACAGAGGAATTTGCGATGAAGAAGATGTCTGTGTTAACCTAAAATTTATCTAAAAACAAATACCTTTCCATTAGAATATATATTATCCACGTTGTGTTTGTGTTGTGGGAATAAGTGACACGTCAGCATCCAGGTGGCTTTCTAATGGGTGATAAGAGTATCCACAATCATAAACCTTTATTGTCGTGCCACATCATCATTTTATAAATATTTTCTCTATAAATCTTTTGTCTACAACAAATAAACATTTTAAAAATCTTTACACTACGGACCCATTATACATAAATAATTTATCCATTATCAATAAACTATTTTTCTACACCACACAATCATTTAAAAAATATTAAAAAATTAAAAAGCTTCCAAGTTGTCAGTAATAAACCGGTTTGTATTTATAAACCTTTTGCTCAAACCTCTATCCTAGTCATCATGCTCACAATGGGAATAAAGCTATACAAAAGCTTACAAATCTTTTCATACTAATGCATTGGAGATGCTCTAAAATTATTTGCCACGTCAGTCGTGGCTAAATGTTTTTGACAATTATCGCCATAACCCGCTAAAAGTTTTCCGCCAAAGTTTAAAATTATTTGCCACAGCGTGTTGTGGCTAACACTCTTAGCGCCAATTATAAAATAAGCGGGAATACTTTTAGCCACAGCTGTTGTGGCAAATATTGATAACAATTTAAAATATTTAAATCAGCATTTATTTGGGAGGACGGTTGTGGCTAAAAATAAACATTAGCCACGACATCGCGTCGTGGCAAAAAAACCGTGGCAAAAGAGTCTTTTTGTTGTAGTGATTGAAGAATCGTAAAGAGAATTGAATAATCATCCAGAAAAGTTGTTGAGAGGCGAAGAGGCGAAGATGCTAGCCGAACTGCTGCAGCCTTCGATTGATGATCTCCGGCGAAAGAAGGTAGCTCCGGTTAAGGGTGAACGGCGGAGAGCAATTTGTTTTTGGCAGAAAATCGGGGTGGAAGAATGATAATGAAAAAGGAAGAGGCCAGCCTTTTCAATAAGTTTTTTAATGTTTTTTCTTTATATTATTTCAAAAGAATATTTTATTGATTTTTTTTGGTACGCATTAATAAGGGGAATATTTTAGGTGTATTATAATAAGGGGATAAGTGATTAACAATAACGGGAATTAAGGGTTCCTCATCAAATTTGCATCATTTTCATAAGATTGTTTTAACCCTTATTAAAAGGTACTTTTAATAACCAGATTTTGACCCCTTATTAAATTCCCCTTATAAAAAACAGATTTTCTTGTAGTGTTAGTATCTTTAATCATTCGTTTGTTTAGCTTAACGAACTAAACTTGAATAAGATTATAAACTCGTTTACTAAACGAACGATCCTGGAATTTATCTCGTTCCCGCTCTAAGAAATTTTTTTTGGATCCGCCACTGTGAGTAAGAAACTATATATGTTTTTTGGGAATAGAAATGAGTAATGATACTGACACAACGGTTGTATCACAACAAGTGACACAACGATGATTTGCACCGTTGATCATTATGGATTACATCAATTTAGACTCATCATGATCAACGGTGCAAATCATCGTTGTGTCACTCGTTGCGCATGACAACTGTTGTGCCCATATCATTACTCAATAGAAATTATCAAGGCTCGGTATTGCATAAACAAAAATTAAAGTAATGCTATATGCATAAAGGTTGTGTCACAACGAATTACGTACAACACACTTTTGCACATTTGATTTGTTCATTTTTTGAGCCTATATGATAATCAATAGAGCCTATGTCATCAAGCGTGGAAAAGTGTGTTGTGTTACTTGTAATGAAACAACCGCTATGACCATAGCATTTTGCAATATATTATGGCAAAGCAATCCCAAATCTGTTAGAATAACGATAGTCTTACAATAAAATAGTCACAACAAATGCACAACACACTTTTATATTACTTATATTAATTCATATGAGTCCTATAAAGACCAAGGATATGTAAAATATATTATGGTATTTTGTTGTGACAATTTTATCGTGACCAAACATTTTTCAAAAGACCAAAACTGATGAAACCCTTATACTGATAGAATGACCAGGGAAGGAGCTGGACTACAGCTTTTATAACGTTATATTAAACCACATAATTTATTTAAGAGTCTCGAACCACTGATATTAATTAATGTCATCCAAAAGGTAAACTAAAAAACTTCAATCCAAACGTACACACGTTTATATCAGTAGATAACACATTTTGAGGGTAAATTACACATTCGGTTACCTGTTTTCTTTTTCTTTTTATCGGAAAGTTATATAATTTATATCTTTTGTAACGACATTTTTCGGTCACATAACAGTATACTTTTGTTACTAGTACGTTTAACGGATTCGACGTAGGCTGATCCGTTAAGAAAAATGTATATAACAAATATATATATATATATATATATATATATATATATATATATGAAAGGTGAGCTTTTTTTCAACAACATTGCCACGTCCACTGTTTTGCTGATTAAATTTCCGTTTGGGCTTTTTTTAATACAGCCCAGTTTGTTGAAAATGGCCCAAGGAATAGCTGGCCTTTTAGTTCTAAATCTATATAGAAAACAAAAACCCTAGCTTATCAAATACACTTGCCGCCTCCTTTCCAACCTAAAGTTTGTCTATGATAACTCCTGGCTCTCCAGATCTGAAAACGTCTCTCTGCCTTAATTGTTCTGTTTCATCTGTAACATCGTTGCCTCTTTCATAATTCTTTTCACTCTGTTGAAGAAACCAACTCGTTTCTCTACACTTCTCTCACCCGAAATGATTTCTTGACAAAATGGTTGTGTCAAAAGCTTCATTTAATGCTGTGAATTCTCTGTGCAACATCTGTGTTCTTTGAAACTTCAAAATCGTGGGATGGCTATCGGTGTTCTTTCAAGCTTCCAGATCGTGGGATGGCTGTCCTTGAAGGCTTTAAGTGCTTATTCAGAGTCGATATCTCTGAATCAACAAGATCAACCCGTGAACCACCTCTTTCAGGGAAGTCCTCCACTGGGTAATTTGATATTTCTCTTTATGAAAATTTTGATTCTATTTAGACTATTTAGACTAACATGTCTCCACAGGGAAGTCCTTGCCTCTTTATGGGATGAAATACAACATAACTGCAGATAAAGGACTTGTCTCCATGTTTCATCGTATTTAGACTAACATGTCTAATTTGTCATTTTGGTTTTCTTTCACTACTTCTTCTCTAAAGGTCATTTGTAAAACCATCAACAGGTGGATAATCTTAGGGAAAAGTATGGTTTCACTAGCAGTGAGGAGCAAACGACGGTTTTTACACGTATTCTTCAGAACTCAAGGCAGCCTTTGTGCTTAGCTTGGCTGGAAGAAGAGTTGAATCTTAATAATAGCATGTCAAATAAGGTACAGTCTGCGTGCTTTGCCAATGAAATGCATATTTACGAGTTAGAAGTAAAAGCATATTTCTCCCACTGCGTACTGAAGTTAGTTTCTTTTGTCCTTTTATGGGCATCTCTCTTTTCAAAGATCATCAACTTGAGTAGAGATGATAGTGTCTTGCAGTATGTTAAAAAGTTGGGTAAGCTTGTTTTATATGCAGAGTTCATTTTTGCCCGTGTATGCCCTTGTATGTGGTTCGCCCAGGTGTGGAATATGGTCAAGAAACCAATAAGAGCCAATGCCGAAAATAAAGGTTTGTCTTTACCTTCTTCCTTCTGGATCAGACACGATTTACTCAATACCATGCTTGTGATACTTGTCTGTTCTTTTGTTCTTTGTTGAAGGATTGTCATGCATCTCCTTTCTCTGAGTTTGATTTATATCTTTCTGTTGAATGACTTACCAGAAAGATTTATATCTTTCTGTTGAATGATTTATCAGAAAGCTTTCCATTACTGCTGGAAAAAGGATTAGGGAAGAAATTATTGAACCAAGGAATTACGAGCGTCAGCAAATACATTACAGTAGAATGCCATACCAATATGAGCTCGAGCCTTTGAAGGTATGTTTTGTGTGGACGGACGTTTATAATTGACGGGGTTAATCATAATTGGTTGGATAGTTTTCCTCCCTGGAATTGGTGTTTAATGTGCCATAGCTTGGCAGGTTAGAATAAAGGACTGTTGGTTGCTGTCTACTGTCCCCAAATTTCTGAAAGAGGTCATACCCAAGCTTTCTCATTATGTAGATGGTTTAGTTTTTCTGGTATCATTTTCAGATCCTGAATCTTGTGTTATTTTTTTCTCTTGCCCCACTCCCCTACATAGACAATGAGGGTGTGATGGAGGAGTAAACCGATAATTCTTAATGTGTTTTAATGCTAGGGTTGGGATGATCTTTATGTTCCGCTTATACATACGAGTGTCTCTTGAAATGGAAGTATGCTAATATGAGCTCTGGATTTCCTCTTTCAGGTTGTGCTGATTGAGCAAGGTCCACTTGAAGCTCTCAGTAGTTGAATTCTGGACTAAGGTTTGACCCTCATCTACAGCTTGAAGGTATTCAGTTTTCGTTTTCAGCTCTTTGTTGTATTAGTTTGCAATCTGCTGAGCCCATACTTGTACTGATTTCAACTGTAATCAGCCTGCTGTATCATTTGCTATTTTGTAGTACTGAGTGTCTTTGTAATTAGCCTCGTTTCTTTGGCTGAATATTGAGTAATAATACATATATGTTGGGTTGTATAATCTGAACGTTTGAACTGCTTAGTCATATTGTGATTAATTCTTTTTGAGGTTCAGTGTGTTTTTTTGTTTCTTTAGTTCAAGTTCTAAAAGTTTGATTGTTTCATGCATAACTTCGAGTTTTTCTTATGAACTATGTCACCAATCAAGAGTAGCATTAACCCTACTCTTATATTACACCTCATTTTTGGTAGTGTTTCAGTTTTTCGACTTTGCTGCTTATCCGTAGCACGGTGAGGATTTTGATACTACACGCAAACGAGGGGATTCTCATACTATCAATCCTGCTTATCTGTAGCACGGTCATTTTTGGATCACTTCTCTGTCGTTGTAGTTGTTCGTATGTATGCTTCTTTTTCTCTATTCTTATTTGACTTATTGACAACAATTGTTGTCATGCAGGTAACTATAAAAGCTCAATGTTTGGATCGCAAAAAACCTTGGCTTATCATGTCTTATTTTTGGTTTTTTTGAACTGGATCATTCGTTTTGATGATAAAGAAGTGTTTCTTTTTGTCAGGGAACTACTGTCCGTGTGGAGCTTGGTGATGCAACAACTGCAGCTGACACGGTGGGTTCCCACACAATCGGTCGCTCATTTCCTCACACTTAATGTCAGCGTCTTGCTCATTTTCTTAGGGGAACTGCCAAGGTCCCTCATGCTCAGATAATTACTGACCACCTAGCAATCAGGGGGGTTACATTCTTTAAGCTTTGATGTGGTTTCCTAGGTTATGGCTTACATTACATGGCTTCCCACTATCCTTTTTCAGTTTTGTGTTGTTTCTCTTCTGCATTTTATTATCTTTGCTTCTTATATTTTTTTTTCTCCTTCTTTTCACCGATGGGTTTTATGTTTCTTGATTTCAGACAAGCTGATGATAATATGGTGGGTTTTTCATTTCAACCAGATTACAAAGACGGTATGTAATTTATTTACCAATTGAAAATTCTGCTCTTCAAGACATAATTCCCTGATCAATAGATTCTTTTTCTAAAGTTTTTTTATATTCTTGCAGCGGAAACGATTATACTGTTGTGTAATCGAAAATTCCTAAATAAGAATAGCTTCAATGACAGGTTTATGGTAAAAAGGATTCTAAAAGCAGCACTATAACTATTGATCATGTACATGATAGTTTAATGTTATCCGAAACACATCAGTTATTTTATCTCATGAATTAAAAATTTCTGGTATTGTTTCACTCTTCATTTTCTGCCTTTGGGTCACCATGTTACTATTATAAGCACATCTCCCCCTAAAGAAGAAGCAAGAAATCAACTTCGTATGTGTTTTGCTGTTGTGTTAGGTACTGCTAGATCGGTTTCTCTCGTCTTTCTTATCATAGTGTTTCCATCTGTTTCCGTCTGCTTCATGTTGACCTTCTCTTACTGTTTTTTCATACTATCAATCCTACATTCTATAGACCGAAACTGTATTCTCGTAAACATGATAAAAAAACTTGTTCTTTGAAGCATGGCTTCATTTTCTTCTAAAAATCATTTTACGAATCTTCTTCCAGGGCCGTATTGCCGTGCATTGCACGGCAAGAACCACTAGTCCTTATTTATATAAAAGCAGCCGAGTTTTGCAACTAAGTACTCCACGTCGCCTGCTTTTTAGAATTAAATTCGCGTGTGGTCTTTTTTTTCTATCAGCCCAGTAAAAACAAGGTCCACCAAATAAGTCCTGTGAATAATTTTCCTATTCAATTTACTTTACTTACGTTGGTACTAATAGTATAGGTTCAACAATAGTTTTGTTAGGGTTTCATTTCAGATTCTTTTTCATGGAAATGGCGGCTGCTCTCTCCCTTTCGGCTCTATTGCTCTTCTCTTTCCGATTATGGATAAAAGCTTAGTGCTTTGTCTCTGTAAGCCTCTGCAAAACAGTCTTTGCTCGTGCTTTACCGAATGGATGTTGTGATGGCAAGGAGTTGTTGAAAAGCTTCAGTCTTTGTCGCTGAAAATGTTTGCTGAGACCGATGAAGGTCAACCGAGGTCTATGATGCCATACAACATCTTTTGTCACTCTCTTATGCCAATAATCAGGTATTATCTTTCGTTTTTTTTTTTGTCTATTTTGTGTTTTAAAGGTAAAAGACTTGATCTTTCTCTGACGTATTGATAATCTGAGCTTTTCATTATGTGTTGTGCCTATATAATGTCTAATCAGTTATTATCTTTCATGTTTTGTGTCTATTTTGTGTTTTAATCAGATGATTCTACGGATGAGTGGCTTTCTCTGGATCAGAAGGTAATTTTTGATGGCCTTGCTTTCTTTTTGGGCTTTAATTATTACCTTTGTCTTTATAGCTTTAGCAATTTAGTTTCAATTTTAGTTTGAATATAATCCTATTTTCTTAGGGCTCTTGTTAAAGTCACCAGAACGAATTTACCGTGGCACCACACTTTGGGGTAGGTTCGATTTGCAGAGGCCAAAAATGGATATTCGACCTAAGCAAAGTCAAATGTTGAGCTTATATTCGATTTTTCTAGAGGTTGAACCTCACTGTGGTGCCCCAAAAGTAGATCAATTGTGGTGCCTACAACTGCCTTTCTTTAGTCTCTCGTTGAGAATTAACGAGATTGCTGTCGAGAATATAAATTTTTATGGATTTTGAATGCAACATAACAAGACAGCTAATTCCAATGGTTCTTAGGCACTAGCAATCTATCTAGATGAATTGTGTCATGCGCTTGTGTTTTCGTAGGTGAACTCTTATCCCGCAGAAAGAGGATTCACGGCAATTGGAACTGGTGGTGATGATTTTGTAGAAGCTATGGTAGTTGCTGTAGAATCAGTACTTCAGCAGCCGATCCCGGAGGTAAATTCTGATTTCAATCACAAGTTGCTTTAGAATTCAATCGTCTATGAATGTCTATTTTGTCTGAAGTATGCATTTGAGCAGGAGTATGATTTGGCTTAATTTTTGTGTGCAAATTTCTGAACTAATTTTCATTTGGCTCTGTTGAGGATTGAATGGGATTAATGTTTGATGGGGTGGCCTAACAAAACAAACATTTGAGTTGCGAATCGAAAAGTAGATTGCTTAGAGAAAAGTCGTGATTGAACAGGGAATATTCTTCTCTCAATTGGGCATACTTAGCTTGGTATTTTTGTGGGGACTAATTGAAATAGGTTTTCTGCCCAGATTACTAATCTTCAGGGACTGTGATCGACTTGCTTATAGTATTAGTATTGTGGGGATGAGGGTCAAATTGTGCCTTTCCTATTTTACCCATCTTAGGTCCACCTAGGTATTCCGTATACTTGTGTACTTCATATCTTACACCGTGTGCTATAGGTTGCTGGGTTCCGAAAAACCTACCTTAGCCCTCAATGGATTTTGTTCTTTATCGTATTTGTCCTTTGTTAAGGTAGTTTTTGGGACTAATGGCTGCCCTACTTATTTGCTCACCCTAAATTGAAAGTGTTCTTTATGCATCCATACTCCATAGAAAGAAATTTGTTCAGTGAGCTAGAGAAAACCTGAGGATTTGTTCTGTTTGGACATTAAATATTTCGATATGATTCGTATTTAGGAATAAAGTGTGGTTGAAATGTTGTTTTTTTTGCATTGAGTTTCTGAGGAATAAAGTGGATATTATGTATTGTGAGGAGAAAATTACATTATTCAGATGAACAAGATGTGTTCATTTGCTGTCCAAACAATACCGACCTTTTCTTTTAGTATTTGTTGTTTAAGGGTGGCCCAATATATGAATGTATCCTGCTTATGTGAGGTCTTCAATGTGAAACATTTCCTTATATATCTTTAAGGGACTGACCCAACTGCTTGAATTCCCGACATGTCATACATCGAGAACTTTTAACATCTCATGAAGGCTCTCCGTCTTTTAGATTTTGTGAATACTAACTGTATCCGGTTGAACTTGGAGTCACATAATGTTTAGATCCTGTGTATAAAATGATAAATAGAGTTTGAATTTTGTTTGTATAATACGGTTGAATTAGCCAATGTTTGCTTGTATTGTCTTCGTGGGAGTATGCTAAGATATTTTATAACTTCAATCATAATCTTTGAGTCAGAATTTTTCCAATCATTGTGCTTATGTTGGTGTGGTAATTGGTAAATATTTTTTTTCTATAGAACTTTAAAGTTAATGGAACCTTATCCATCGTCGGCGCCCCCTGACAAGCCAATGGACCTGCCTTCTTTTCCTTTGAATTTCGGTAAATAAATGTCACAACATACTTTTACATTATTTTGATTATCATATTTTAGCTGTTTTTATTTATTTATTTATGATTTCATAAGAAAAAAAAATAAAAGAGTGAAAATGGTTTTATTTAAGTAATTGATGATATTGTGGGTGGATGCAGGAGAGTATGACATAGGGCATGGAAGAAACACAGGACATGATCAACCTATGTACACTCTTCTCCGGCGTCGATTTTATTTCAAACCGCCTTGTGAAGAAAGGATTCAACATCCTTGATGATATCTTACAAATTCTTCTCTTGAATTCTTTCCACCTTCATGTTCTGCACATTTAATTTGAATGTTGTATTAATTCCCACGTGTACCTATAAACCCGATAACGTTTGGAGGAATTAAATGTTAAATTTGATATTATGTTGATTTATGATATCATGTTGATCTATACATTCTATTATTCTAATTGCATATTTCTTAAGATGATCTAAACCTTTTTCTCGTCTCATGCATGACTTGAACTTCTTTCTCATGATGTACTTCAACATCCCAAACCACATTATAAACATTTTAATTGTAGTTTACTTTACACAATGCAAACCATCTTACTTGACACATACCTTTAGGTTTTATGTCATGTTTCATCGTAATTTCTTTCTAGGGCCGTATTGCCGTGCCTTGCATGGCATGCACCTCTAGTATATATATATATATATATCCTTCTCTATATGAAAAGAGAAGAAAACTTCAGGCAAAAAGCCACGTCCACTGTTTTGAAGTATTAATTTCCGTTTGGGCTTTTTTTTTTGGCCTGTTAACGAAATTGGGCTGCTGATCCGTTTAGCCTAATAATCCTGCTGATCGAATATGATGTATACGTATGGCTTGTGTGTTAGGGATATAGACAAACCTCCCATTTACCCTAGCCGCCGCCGCAGCTTCGAGTGTCTTCTGAAGAGAAATTCGATCTATTTTTTTGATCTTTGATGTTCTGTTTTTCTTTGATTGGATTGCTTCTTCCGCTCTCCGACTGCGGCTTCTGCTCGCCGTTGATACACCTAACGCCGTCTCGCTTTGTTGCATGTTCAGAGGTGTTGTGGTATAGACGGTTTGACGGTTTCTGCTTTCCATCGTTTTGGATTTGATCGGCGATTGATGTTTGTCTTCGTCAAGTAAATGCTGCAGAGATAAGTTTCTTCCTTTTTTAGGGTTATTTACTTTTCAGATTGTTCTATTTGTAGGTGTAGAAAACTTTTTGCTGCTTCGAAATTAGGTGCTTGCTTTTGTGTTCGGTTTGTATTTACCAAACGGAAATTAAGCAGTTGAAGCCTACTCAGTAATTGCTTCGTATTTTAGGCATTTATTTGTTTCCTAACATTGTGTAATTCCCTTGGGCCGCCGTTGTGGCTAGGGTAAGGCTTTGAAATGATATTGTACCGTTATATTTGTGCTTGTGCAATCGCTTAAGTTTGTTTATGCTTTTTGTTTGTTTGTTTGTATTAGACTCGTTTGACTATCGTGAGGCGCGACGATCGATCTCCTGGGCCTATCTGAAGGAGATGTTCTTATTTTCCTACAGGTAGTTAACTTACCCGGATGTCCTTCAGAATTGAAGTGTGTGATTTCCTAGCACATGACTTGTATGTTTTTAATTTTTCTGCTGTGCTGAAACTCCCAAATAGTTTCCTGAATTGCTTGCTTCCTCTTTCGAAGAGGTTTACAATTGCTTATGCATACTTGATGGCTGATGTGATTTGTGCTTCCTTTTATGAAGTGACCTGAAGGAATCAAATGTGGATGAATTTGTGGACGATGTCCTGGTGAAGGCCAATCACTGGTCAGGTGGTAAGGCAGAGGCCTCTTTAAAGAAGTTCTTGAAGGACCACTTGTTTATGATCACGGTCAATTCTGAATTGCGATGAACCAAGTCCTTTTGTTTGTGTTATTATAACTGATCAATCGTTCATTTTCTGTAGAATCCGAGTCATTTCTCCAGCTACGAATCATTATTGTGATCAATGCTGGGCAAACCGATAGGGAGTATCTGAAACTCGGTTCGAAAAAAAGTTGATCAAAATGACCAGAGGAAGATCGGATGGAGCCCAAAAAAAATGTGTGTTTGCTTCTGTTGGCATTCTAGCTCTCTTCATTATCTTCCTTTACGCTTATTTTGGCTCCAATGACAAAGGCGAGTCTGCTTTGGAGTATGGCAGTAAATCCTTGAGGAAACTCGGTTGGTCTTCTCATTTGGCTGGGGATGACGAAGGTGTTGTCAGCAAAACGGACGATGTTAAGCTCGGCTTGGATGATGGAGAAGGAATTTTCCCAAAAAGCTTTCCCGTAATTTTTCTTATATTAAGCATATGCATAACATATACCTTGTTTGATTTCGTACTTCATATGATAAAACTATAAGCAACTTAATGTTTAGAGATTATTTGTTCTTTCATTAATTTTGGAGGTATGTGATGATCGCCATTCGAGTTGATTCCATGTCTTACTCTTGATAGAAATCTCATATACCAAATGAGATTAAAGTTGGATTTATCTGTCATGGAACCACATGAGAGACGCCGCCTTTGCCCGAAAGGCGGTTTAATTGCTTGATCTCCTCCTCCCGGCTACAAGGTTCGGGTTTTTCATGGATTTTCGTTTTATTTATTTTTGAGAATTAAATCCTATATAATGACATGATCTTGTGATAATTGAAACAGATCCCGATTAAGTGGCCACATAGTAAAGATGGAGTTTGGAAAGCGAATATACCGCATACTCATCTTGCACATGAAAAGTCTGACCAGAACTGGATGGTTATCAAAGGCGATAAAATTAAATTTCCGGGAGGCGGCACGCATTTTCATTACGGACGATTCATTTAGACATTGCGGACCCTCCATTTCGCAGACTTTGAACCGGTGGTGGATGATTTTGTGTTTTTATGTTTCTTCATTAGCAACGACTTTCTTCCCCATATGCCCACCCTTAAAATTAGAGAGGTAAGTTTACCGTAGGTTCACTCTGTATGCTTGTGTTGTCTTAGTTTTTTCCTTAAGTTGGGATACTAAACTCACAACATATTTAAAGTTCACTAAAATTGTCTTATTGTGATGTATAATTCTTGCAGATGCATCATATATCTGATGTTTTTAAGCTGATAATGAAGTCGTCTTTCTAATTGTTATAGGGTGCAATAAATCTTTTGATGTTTGTCTATAGAAGAGATTTTGCAGCAATGGGTGGTTATCTTACTGATTCTGGTGAGGTAAATTTCATTCTCCCACCGGAAATCGGATTTGTTTTTCCGCCTTTGTGTATTATGTGACTTGTGAACTTCGGGATGTAATGACTGTCGTTATTCAATTTCAGAGGGAAGATGTATAATTGTGTCATTTATGGGATACATATGTCTTATATATGATATTTACTGGAAGTTGGATTATCATCTGTCTTTTATTTATTTATTCAAAAGCTGTTGGATAATGCATGCCTTATTAGATTTGGCCCATATCTGCTTCATAAGCACGCTTGAGATGGCTTCATGCGTAGATCATAAAACACGAGTTCCTTTTGGTTTTCTTATGAACATATAAAACAAACGTATCTTTTTTATAGATTGAAACAAGTAATACCTTGTTTTGTAGGAGGCTCTCTAAATCGACATTCGCTGAGGCTGTCTAAATCGACATTCACTTAGACAGGGTTGAATACTTTATTCGTTTGTTGCTATATACGAAAGACCAAATCAAAACAAGGACCAACTAGAGCATAACTAACTAACTCATGATCAAAATACCCTACAGAAAGTTGTGTTTTCCTTGTAGGAAAACAAAATTATGCGTCCTCTTTTGCAACTTGTTTTGTAAGGTATTACAAAGCATTACACATTTTCTTATGTGCAGTGCTTGGTAATATGAATGCTATATTAGCTGCATAATAACTTATTTTGCTTCTGCTTATTTTGTTGTAATGATACCTAAATTCCTTCTTTTTGCTTCTACTTCTCATGTTGTAGTGCAGACCAATATGTATCGATTTCATGAATCAAGGTATTTATGCTAGGGTTCTTACCTCTACATAATGTTATCATTTGTATAATTTTCCAGGGCATCTCGCTGCCGTGCCTTGCACGGCCGGACCTCACTAGTATATATATATATAGTTAGGTGATCAAAATTACCATTATGAAAAAGATAAGGACGAGTTCCGAAACAATAGGAAAATATAAGGCATCAAAAACGTTGTATTTCTTAATAATAGTAATATGATACGTGACACATATCACATGATTTAATGCTAGACATTATATATGCTATTGTATTAAGTGTCATAAAAATGTTTCAAAAACGTATACTTAAAAGGACCAACAATGTTAATACGAAAGAAAGATAGGGGCTAGTGTTGAGAAAATGAAAGAAAAAAAAACGAAACTAAAATTGTAATTATCTTCATTTTTTAATACATTTTTTATTTATTTATTTGAAGGACTAACATGGCTAAATATTGTAACCATACTATACGCCTATAAGAGACTATACCCAACAAACGGCAGAAAAACTAGATAATCAACCGAAGGTTTGGTCACTTGGTGACTATAAAATGGCAGGAGTAGATTTCTTTTTTTTTAGCAAAGCAGGACTAGATTTCTAAAATGATTTAAAGATGTTTCAAAAAGGAAAAAAAAAAATGATTTAAGGTCAAATAGTCCAAAAAAAACTCTTGAGAAAAATAAATAACTGCAGCGAATAATTTAATTTCTTTTTTCGTTTCACTGATCGGGGAAACTCAAAAAATACCCTATTTGAAAAAAAAAAAAATTTCTATTCCCATTATTTTTCAGTATATTTTTTATGCCCATCGCCTTAATTTTTAACGGTACCGCTGTGAATTTGATGGTACCCGCCTTACTCGCTTAAGTTACCGCTTATATTTGTGGACGGTACCGCATTTGTGTTCCACGGTACCGCATTCCTTTTCGAATCCGCCATCGTTGGTACCCGTTTTTCACCTCCTCCTCCGCTGGCTTCCTCCTCCTCCTCTCGATTCATTTTCCTTGTCATCCTCACTCCATTTAAGCTATCTCCATTTGATTAGTCCATTTACAAACAAGATTTCTAAGAATCAATTGAAAACGAAAAGCTCGGTGTTGTACGTAGAAAGCTCTTTTCAAGAATCAATCCAAAATTCTTCCTTTGTAGAAAGCTCGGTGTTTTGAACTCCTCAATAAAACCTAAAACCTTGGTGTTTTGCAAAGGTGTATAAGCATTTCGATTTTTCAGTCGTTTTTTTAAATTAATGTTTAAATATTTGATTTTTCAGTTGATTTTTTGTTTTCGTGCTTTTAATTAAGGTTCAAACTAAATTTTCGATTTTTTTTATTATTATTGGATATAGACCTATAGTATTTTGATTGCTATGTTGTTCTTGAACCGTTGGTTTAGGTACATCATTGATTGTTTTAGTCCCATATAAGTGAATGTGGAATACTTTGTATATTGAGGTTTTTGAAGAATTGCACAGTAGGCATCTTGTTTTTGAGGTTTTGAAGAATTGCACAGTAGGCATCTTGCTCCAAATGTGATATCATCTTGATCATAAAGGACGTATCGTCAAAGGAAATGGCTATTAATTATATGGGAGATACAACAAAACCATCAAAATATGAAGAGATAAAATAAATGATTGAATATTCTTTATGTATAGAATACTTAGCAAGAAATCAATTACTAGAGAAAAAAAATGTTCTGCATCAATCTTCAAACCCTTGCCCATTTTTCCAACTTGAAGTGAGGTAGTGAGGCGTATCCATCAAGGCCTTTGGAAGTATAGTAGGCTATATACTCATCAATAGTTACTGGGCGGAAGACTGGAGGATTCTCAGCCGACAACAGCTCTTTGATTGGTTCAAAATGACGAGATGCATATCCTTCTCCATGACATGGTCGTAAAAAACTAGCTATGTTGATTCTAGGACCAACATCTCTAGCTAAAGCTCTATGATATACACTTTTAAATCTGTTGTTTGAGATCAACTGCAAAATAAGAAGTGAAACTTGTTAATAAATAATGCATTAGAATTTTCACAAACCTAGCTAATTAAAATATTACAAAAAAGATGGTGCAATAAAGATAAGACTTGCCTGAAATATGTCTCCAATGTTAATGACCAAGGCCCCCAGAACATATGGGACATCGACATACTCATTCTCATGAATAACTTGCAACCCTTCAATTTCGTTTTGTAGAAGTAATGTAAGGAAGCCAAAATCGGTGTGTGTGACAGTTGACAAAGTCAATTCTGGTTCAGGACAAGGAGGGGAATAATGTCCTTTAAAGTAAAGCCCCTCAGCACATCCCATGTTTAGTAGATAATCTTTCTCAAGTCCTAATGCCTCCGATAGCAATTCAAATAATGTATGACCCACTCTTGTCAGGTGTTTTGCGTACACATTCATTATATCTCTGTAACATTAACAAAGAAAAAGAAAAAAATTAATAACGAAGAACATTGAACTATACATTAATATACTCATGTACCTAATAAATGTTTTTATTTTATTGAACATTTAATGAGATAAGTATATTGTAACTACCTGCAAACTTCGGGTAATTCTTCCCAATCAGGTTGAGCAGGTGCCATCTTGCACAAAAGGGTATCTTTCCATGTAGCTGCTGCAGTATTATACATAAACAAGTTGCTTGTATATATAACTCTTTTTGAAATGTCTCGGGTATAATATTTCTTCTTGATCTCAGCATCTTGTTCGTGAAATGAAATAGTAGCTTGTATCATTTCCTTCATAACATCTAACGGAATCCCATGATTCACAATTTGAAAGAAGCCCCAATTTTCACAGGCATTACTGATTTTGGCAATAATCTCAGCACGAGCACTCGGATTCTCACCAGCACCATCGACCTCAATATCAATTAGAGGAACCTGTGATTTCTTGGACTTATTGCAAGGCTTTTTTTCGTTCTTGAGATCTTGATGAACGAAAAAAGGAGGGATCTTTTTCAGGCCGGAATCCACGAGTCCTTTAACTCCAACCATTGATGCGTCGAAGGCTTTTGCTTCACTGTTAGAGCTCTTTTCAGGGGTGCTTAGCCATTGTGCTGCTTTATTGCATTTTATCACTTTTCTTACCGACACCATTTGTGGCGGTGATCTAAGACCAGTGTTGAATCCTTTCGAAGAATTTTGGTTGAGGAAAGATGTAGATGCATATGATATTGAAGTGGTTGAGGCCATTTTCAAGAGTATTGTTTGATGAACTATGAAGTAGTGGGATTAATAGCAAAAGAATGGAATTTGAATAAATGTGATAGTGAGATCGATGATTAAGTTTAAAGTTGCTGGTTTTTATTTGAAGTGAAGAATTGCTAGTTTTATAGCAATGTTTTGAGTTGAAATAGTCCAAAACATTGTGCGTGGTCAAACATTTGCAGTGCAGGTCGATGGTTCAAGGAAACAGGAAAATCTGTATTAAAAAAAATAAGGGAGATTCCTTCTAACTAAGAAATCATCACCATATAATAATGTTTTGAGTATTTTATTGTCATCAATCAAGTCATCGAACATAAACGAGAAATGTTATTATTATACTCCTTCTGTCCCAATTTGTTTGGTAATTTTAGAACTTATAATATCTAAGGAGACATCAATTAATGAATTGTTTGGTCAATTAAAATTTGAGTAATTTACATTTTTATCCTTTTATATGTAGCATTACTTTCACAATATTTAAGGAGATATATCAATTAATGAGTTGGGGCAGTTTAGGCAATTAAAGCAAAAACTTTAAGTCTATTTACTATTTAGAGTTATGAGACTTATTTTAGGACAACCACAAATGAATAAGTCTCAAACAAATTGGAAGGGAAGGAGTAATATTTATGTCACGAGGACTAACTCGATATATTTTTATATCAATTATCATGACGCAAATACATTATAATATTAATAGTGTAAAAATGAAGTCGGTTGTAACAGTTATAGCATAACTATAATCAACAACACAAAATAAAGTGATCCAATTGTTTGTAAACTTTAAAATGCAATACCTTTATGAATAAAATGTTCATTTAAATAAATAGCATTATCCCTTCTAACTTCTAAGTCTTGTAAAGTTTGAAATACAAAGTCATGCCACCTAAACCCTAAAATAAAAATTTAGAAAAAAACAAAACAAGAAGGGAAACTAGACCATATATGCTTGTAAAGATATATATTGGATTACTATTCCCCGTATTAAAAGCTTTGGAAAATATGACGGCTCATTTGCGGCCCATATACGTCGGAGGAGCTGTTTGTTTTTTTTTTTTTTTTTTTTTTTTTTGAGAAGGAGCTGAAAATATGAAAGAGGTTTTTATTTTGAAGGGATTTTTATTTTGAAGATATTAAATGAAACTTGATTTTATTATGCTTGAAAACTTTTATTTCTTGATGATTGTTTATAACATGATACAACATTTTTTATTGACAAACATAAACCGGGGCGGATCCTAAAATTTGTTCCAGATGTGTCATTTGAGTCTAAAATTACATTTTTTACAAAAAAATTCAGTGGAGTCACTGGAGCCAAAAATATTTTTTTTTATCGATAAAACGACATTTTTTAATAACAAAACAACATTGGTTCAATACTAGAAAAAATTCAAAGTACATTGTTTCAATACTAAAAAAAAAAAAAAATGATAGAGTCACAACGAAAAGACACAACAATGTGTGCCACAACAATGATCTACACCATTGATTATTTTGGGACCTATGTCCCAAATAATAAATGGTGTAGATCATTGTTGTGGCACATTGTTGTGTCTTTTTGTTGTGACTCTATCACTCCTCTAAAAAAAATTCAAACTACATTGTTTCAATATTAGAAAAATCTCGGATCTCAATAAAGTCATGTGACCCACTTTAAAACATGTACATCCAACATTGGTTTGAGACACGATTTATTATGGCAGAAAGGAATTATCATTCTATATATTGGAGCATAATTCAAACAATAATTTATCAGCCAATATTCGGATAAAGATCGGTAGTCACGCCCAAACTTTCCTAACTTAGGATTACCCAAGTTTTCCTAACTTAAAGACTTTGCAGTAGAATCGTAAATGTGTGTGTGTGTATATATATATATATATATATATATATATATATATATATATATATATATATATATATATATATATATATATATATATATATATATATTATATATATATATATATATATATATATGATTGATGACTTGATTAAAAAAATATTGAAGACTTTGTAATGCATCATTCACACATTCAGCTTCAACAACAAATGCTAATCAATTATTTGCACAAATGCTAAATAAGTATTACGTTGTATAGATCTTCTATCAACTCGTTACGGCTCTTAACAATAAAAGTTTTACCACCATTTTAATATGTCTTATTTTTAGGGGTTGTACATATTTTAATGATGTATAATAGAGATTCTAATGCAAATGACTCTCTGTTAAGATTCTATAAAGCAGGGAAAAGTGGTGTTTGAGTCCGTAAAGTAGAGAATCACGTTAAGACACCGACGCGAGTCTTTCTTGGCTCTAATAACAACTGTAACGCCCTTGTGCTGAATACCAATTAAGTCCTTATCCATACATGAGGGGTTCGATACGTGACAATCAGAATATTAGCAGATAAATTATTGTGTGTTATGCTCCAATATATAGAATGAATACTTTTTTTTTGGAGCAAATATAGAATGATAACTCCTTTCTCCTTTAATAAATCATGCCTGGCGTGACAGTACTGAGATCCGAGATTTTGTTGATTTTATAGTATTGAAACAATGTAGTTTGAATTTTTTAGTATTGAAACAATGTAGTTTTGTCGTTAAAAATGTTGTTTTATCAATAAAAATATCTTTTTAGGCTTCGGTGACCCCACTGGAAATTTTTGATAAAAAAAATGTAATTTTAGACTCTGATAACACCATTAGAACAAATTCTTGGATCCATCCCGGTTTATGTTTCTCAATAAAAAATGCTGTATGATGTTATAAACAATCATCAGGGGAAAAAAAGTTTCCAATCAAGTTTCCCTTTAATATTTTCAGCTCCTTCTAAGAAAATACAAACAAAAAAACAAAAAAAAACTAAAGAAAAACATTTTCAGCCCCACCCACGCATATGTGCCTACAGCCTACAATGTACTTTGAATTTTTTTCTAGTATTGAAACAATGTTGTTTTGTTATTAAAAAAATGTCGTTTTATCGATAAAAAACTGTATTTTAGGCTCCAGTGACCCCATTGAAATTTTTTGTAAAAAATGTAATTTTAGACTCAGATGACACATCTGGAACAAATTTTAGGATCCGCCCCAATTTATTTTTGTCAATAAAAAAATGTTGTATCATGTTATAAACAATCATCAAAAAATAAAAGTTTTCAAGCATAATAAAATCAAGTTTCATTTAATATCTTCAAAATAAAAACCCCTTCAAAATAAAAAACCCTTTCATATTTCAGCTCCTTCTCAAAAAAAAAAAAAAAAAAAAAAAAAAAAAAAAAAACAGCGACGCATATGGGCCGCAAATGAGCCGTAAGCATATTTTCCAAAGCTTTTAATACGGGGAATACTAATCCAATATATATCTTTACAAGCATGTATGGTCAAGTTTCCCAACAAGGAATGAAGAAGAAAATGCCATGGGAGTCACGTAATTCGGACAATGATTTACCTATTGAATTGAAAAGTCTTCTATTTATGACCCATTCTGTCAATATTAAATAGGAAATATTGGTGTGGTCTTCTATTTATGACCCATTCTGTCAATATTAAATAAGAAATACGGAGACACCGTGTAATTCAATATAAATCACACGATTTCATTCAGTATCTAAATTGTATGGTTCTGATTATTTCATCCGTCACTCCACCTCAAAATCTTCTCTCCAAACACGTATTTTCACATTGAGTAGCCTTTACTTGTCACCAAGACATTGATCAAGTAGTAATTATTGTGGCTCTTTATATGGAGGTTTTGAATTCAAACAGTAAAGACAAAAAAGTATGAATGTGTATATTTTGTATAAAAAAAAAAAAAGAGTCTCGACTTAATAAGGAAATTTTGATTAAGTTGACGGTGTAAAATTTCATTACGAGGTTATTTGGTTTTTTTTTTAATTTAGAAAAATGGTAGTTTTGTGGCTTATTGTGCCCAAGAAATTGGACGGGTAGGGTAGTTTAGTGGCATGTAGTTGTCGATTTTCCTTTCTTTCAAGAAGTTTGATCGGATAAAATTGTTGATATGATGGTGCAAAACTTGATTCGGTATCACGATAAAATCACTGCACTAATAAAATGAGAAAAATTATTGTATAATAGTTATTGAAAAGTGATATCAAGTGAAAATATGTGATACATCCAACTTATATCTACACATTCCTATAATGTGAAAATAGATGAATTGAATGCATCACATCCCTCCATTGGTATCACTTTTCAAATAACTGATGCACTATAATTTTTTTCAAATAAAATAGTATATCCAAACTTTCTCTATGCTATTCAATATATAAGAGGGAAAAAAGCCCCAACATGTCTTTATGTGTTATTTCCTTGAAAGATCGACCATAATTGACTGCTCATTGTTTTGAATTTTTCAACTCAAAACTTGCTATATAAGAAGCTACTTCAATAATAATAATAATAATAATAATAATAATAATAATAATAATAATAATAATAATCAGCAATTTGAAATTTAAGGACGAAGTAAGAAGAAAAAAAAAACATAAATATATTGATACTGCATCAAATAAAAAATATAAAAAGAATTGACAAGTACATCGGTCAATAAGTAATCCATTGTGTTTTCGAATTGAAGGAAAATTTTATAATGGAAAATTAGGGATAATGACACAATCTGAAATATTTTTAAGTAACAGGACAGCTGCATATTTTTTATAGGGAGAAGGACAACTGCATAATTTTTATAGCGAGAAGGACAAACAGTGAATCCCGAAAATCAGTGAATCTCCCTAGTGAATCCCGAAATCAGTGAATTTTGACAGTGAATTTCGATAGTGAATCCCGAAAATTAGTGAATATCGACAATGAATTTTGAAAATTAGTGAATTTCGACTGTGAATTTTGACAGTGAATTTAAACAGTGAATTTCGAATACAAGTGAATTTCGACAGTGAATAAATAGTTTTGTCCTTTATGCAAAATTTTCAAAAGACTGTCCTTCTACTTAATTGATGAAATATTTGTGTCCTTCTCCCTCATTCCCTCATTTTATAATACGACCAATGTACGGAAGTTGTACTAAGTTGCATGATTACAACCTTGCATTTCTAACACTCACATACGATAAATTTTATTATGTGAAATAGAGAGTAAAAATATATAACTCTAACATGTGTCACTTGGTTCAACCCTGCTACAACCGCTTCACCATAAAATCTATCGTTTGAGAATTGTGGTAACCAATAAATGCTAGGGTGGTTGATTAAGACTATAGATGATGGAATAATCAAAGATTTGACCTTTTCGAACACTGTCTGTAACTCACTAGAGGCTTGGGAAATAAAGAGAAGATGTGTACGAACGAGATATCCAGCAACAAGAAGAAGGAAAATGATTGAATAGAGGAACTCCCGAACATTTGGTGATCTTAGATGTGTCGATATCAATGGTGACTCATTATTTTGATGAATCGTTTCTTCGGACAGAAGAAGATTATGTACACTTACTTGAGATCTCACTTATCAGATTCCATTGTGGAAGACGTAAATTTTTCTGAAGAATTCGCCATGATATACCCGATCCATATCGTGAGAAATGGATACAAATTTTGACTGCTACTTAGTATCAGCAATAGGTTTGAAAAAGTATCCAAAAATATAAAATTTAGATATTTGTACCCTGTCGAAGTAAGGAACCATGGCATATATGTTTGGAATAGATTCCATTTTGAGAGAGTTAAAAAAACACTATCTCGTTGAAATGTTCTATACATGTGCCCTTTCTCGACGCATTTCTTTAGACAAAAACTCCGTTTATTCCTCTTTTCGGATGGTAAATATTTCTCAGAACATGGAATGTGAATCAAACCCATGTTTTATATGTGGGAAAAAAGGTAATAAATTGTTGGGAAGTTATTGGGTGCAATCCGTCATATGCGGAGTGCACCTATGTGGGAAACTGTGCACCTTTTATTTTTAAACAAAATTCAAACTGTGTGGTCCAGATTTGTTTACCGATCAATTAGGTGTATTTGGATATACCATACAAAAACTTCCCTAAATTGTGCAGTAAATTATTTTCTAAAGGACACATGGTATTGGATTAAAAAAAATCTAAATGGACAAATATTATGGAGCACGAAGGTAATAAAAAATGCATTTGTAACCGTATTATGGGGGAATGAGGGAGAATGACAGAAATATTTCATCAATTGAGTAGAAGGACAGTCTTTTGAAACTTTTGCATAAAGGACAAAACTATTTATTCACTGTCGAAATTCACTTGTGTTCGAAATTCACTGTTTAAATTCACTGCCAAAATTCACTGTCGAAATTCACTAATTTTCAAAATTCATTGTCGAAATTCACTAATTTTCGGGATTCACTGTCGAAATTCACTGTCACAATTCACTGATTTCGGGATTCACTGGGGAGATTCACTGATTTTCGGGATTCAATGTTTGTCCTTCTCGCTATAAAAATTATGCAGTTGTCCTTCTCCCGATAAAAAATATGTAGATGTCCTGTTACTTAAAAATATTTCAGATTGTGTCATTATCCCTAATTTTCCACCGTATTATCCCTCTTCATATATAGACCTGCCTTCTAATGTTTATATTGCTCTTCATAGGAGTTTAGAAATTGTACTAAATAAAAAAGTCTACTAATACCCTCCCGTCTACGGTATGTTCCTGTACACTTTTACTACAGGAAGGGATTTAAAAAAACTATAAAAACACACACATACACACACACGAAAAACTCACATACCCCTCTTGTGCACAGGAGGGGATTCAAGTCCCTTTACCACTAGGGTTGTTAAACGAACTGAGTCTCTCACAAACAAACTTGTGTTCGACTTGTTAGTATCTTTAATCGTTCGTTTGTTTAGCTTAACGAACTAAACTTGAACAAGAATATAAACTCGTTTCCTAAACGAACGAACACGAACTTACTCGCGAACGTTCGATTATGTCCACGAACCCACTTATATAATAGATAAACCAATGTACAACCTAACATTTATTCATTAGATGATAATATATCTATTAATCTAATAGATACTCTAGAGCAATTTTACAAAATACTTATAGAGTTGTCATAATTAGGTTGTACATTGGTTTATCAATATAATCATGTTCATGAACATAATCGAACGTTCGACTATATTTGTGTTCGTTAAGCTAAACAAACGAACGATCACATATACCAACGAGTCGAACACGAGCTTGTTCGTGAGCGGCTCTGTTCGTTTAACAGCACTACCCGTAAACAACCCCATTGCTTCAAACCTGTATGAAAATTCAATACGCAAACATTATTATTATACCGAATTTTTTCAAGTCTAGAGTGAGGAAAAAAATGCTTTGCGTTTCTAAAACAGATACACCCAATAGATAGCATTTTATACAAGTTGTGAACAAAAGACAATAAAATAGAATTTGGATACAACATGTCTACTACTACCCAATTCATCATTTGACAACTTGTTTTTAATTTAAAATGTCAACATTACTAGATACTAAATACACTAAATCACTTCAATTGCACCCTACGATGCTTTGGGAATTGAATTCATCAATAACGGAATCAACATCAAGATTTCGAGAAAAGTCCCTTTCAATATAAACCGTCATGGAATCCGCAAGGAACCCTTCGCCCACTTTACTACGGAGAATGGATTCGACATACTTCATAGTTGAAACTACCATCTTTGTGCTTGCTATTGATACTGGAAGAGTAATGAGACGAATCAACCTCTCAATCAAAAAGTATAACTAATTTCTGACACAAAACTGAAAAGGTGGACAACCTCTGAAACATTGGATGTTGAATGGCATCATGCCCATAATGTGCCAATTGCGATTTAAGCAAATGCATTTATAGGCCAGTGAAGTCGTTGGGGTAAAAATCTTTTACAAGGGTGTATGTATTCTCAAATGTTGAAGGATTTGAAATTATCCTTTGAATCCAAATACGTACTTAGTTTGAGCTTCATAACTAAATATGTCATCTAACCCCTACAGTTGAAAAGCAATCGCATTGTTAAATATATCAAAATGGTAGTAATGCTCAACTGTGATATTGCCTCTTTTCTGACATGAACAACCAATAACATCCATATGACGACAACTCACTTCTAGAATAGGAAAATTATTTTCTATTCAAACTTTTATCACACCCTCCATCAACGTATCGAAACCTTCGGCCCTTACCAAGCCAAGAAGATCTTTGGTAGATGAGACAACATCCATGACACTCAAGATATCTGCATTTTTTGTTGTAAGGTTTTAGAAAGAAATTCGGTATTGCCATGATTTTATACATAGTATGTAAGATAAATATGAAATCAAATGATCTCATCGTGATCAAAGCACCGCTCGCTTCTCCACATGCGAATCGAGACGACCCATCGTCACTAATTCTTCCAAGTGTCATAATAATTGATGTGTACATTCCATCATACCACAAATATAATCAAAATGTGAACTCCTCCGAGTCGCTCCAACACGATGCAATGTACCAATTTGTTTGGCCCCTCTACCCATCTCACGTTCACCAAGAGCTATAGAATCCGCAATCTCATTAACTTGATTAGATTGCAACTCATTGTGACGTTTAGGGCAAGCTTTAATAATATTCACAATGGTTGTAAGTTTAGAAAAGAATAAATAGATATAAATGTCTTTCTCAACAGTTGCAGCTAAAGCTAGTTGTAAGCGGTATGCAAAACAATGAACATAATATGCAGATGGACAATCTCCAAAAATTGAGCGCATGCAACCCATTTCGTGCACCACGCATGTTGCTAGCCCATCGTAGCCTTGGCCTCGTAAGTCATTAACATCTAAATTGGATCGAATAATAACATCACGTTTTTTTTAAGATTTGTTTCCTTTGTATCCGTAACATGTATAATATCAAGGAAGCGCTTCTACACAAAACCATAAGCATTCACAAATCTCAAAACAATAGTCATTTGTTCATTGTAAAGCGAATCATTTGATTCATCAACCAAAACAATACTTAGCATCCCCAATTTCGTCATTAATCTATCTTCTTACTTTATTAGCAAGGATATGTAGAACCTGCTTTTGAATCGCGGGTGATGTGAACTTTGCATTTCCGGAAGCGTTTCCAAGACAACGGCATCAATATCTAATCTAAACTTTCCAATAAACTTTATCATCTCCAGAAAGTTGCCTTGATTTTTTAAATGCAATGACTCGTCATTAGCTCTTAAAGCACAACCTTGCAAAATAGCCAATTAATACCATCAAATGTTGTTTCCAATCGTAGCCGGTTTTTTTATATCCTCCTCACTTGCCTTATTTATAACTATGTCAATATGTTGAGGTATATTCATTAACGCATGAACCAAATCCACAGAATTATTATGTGGTGAATTAGGACCACCCACATGTTTCAAGAAGCTACGATTATCACGAACATTGGCCCTTTTCCAATTTGTGAATCCATCAACAATAAATGTATGATGATGCATCGGATTCACATCGAAAATGAAGCATGGAAAGCAAAATACAACATTTTAAAGATTCGGTTGATATAGACTCATTTGGATATAAGCTCTCATAATCTCCCTCTCAAGATTCAATTTGACGGGGATTCCATCATTTTCAACTCATTGAAACTTAGGAGGAGGAAGGGATTCGAAATGGCATGAGGCATTTCTTCAATAGGAACTAAGGAGATTGTGCGTCTCTTTATGATGTGTCAGTTTTTTTGAAGAATGATAAAAACTTTTTTGTTTCTTTCATTCATGATGTGGTTTTGCACTTGTGCCATTATATTTATACCCTATAAAAGTAAAACGGATTCAATGTCTTATCATAAAAGACACGGTTTCAATAAATAAAGATAAAAGATCAAGAAAGGAAATAATCGGATTCAGAATATTTTGTCATAAATAAATTGGTACTGAAGATTCCCTTGTCTATTATTTAGCACATGTGATTTGAAGTGATAGAGCTATATATGTATATTGTATATGTGAAACGCAAGGATTAATGAGAATTATTACTTTTTCCTTACATTTTTTTACATTTCATCATATCAGAGACACGGTTCTGACCGAACTTTCTCTCCCAAAATTCCTATGGCCGTCGAACAGGCAATGGACGCCGGCAACGTTGTTCCAATGACTAAATAGGACAATCCTAATCACCCTTTGTATATCCATCACTCGGATCAACCCGGAGTCATATTGGTTCCGCAACCTTTGGAAGAAACAAACTATACGACATGCAAGCAATCCATGTTGATGGCCTTAACTGTGAAGAACAAAATTGGGTTGGTTGATGGATCCATCAAGCAACCATCCGAACAAAACGCGGACGTGTTTAATCAATGGAACGCTGCAACAATCTAGTGAAAACATGGTCACTCAGTTCCATGATGAAGGAAATTGCAAGCAGCGTGATTCGTTGCCGAACCGCGCATCATATTTGGACAGAATTGCAAAAACGGTTTTCACATGTTAATGCAGTGCAGCTGTTCAACATGGAGAATGCGATTCATGGCGGCATGCAAGGAGATTCAACTGTCAGTTCCTACTTCACTCGGCTGAAGGGGTTGTGGGATGAACGTGATGCCCAATGCTCATTCCCGGCGTGTAGCGGGTCGACCAAGTCGATTGCGGAGTATCTAGAGACCATGAAAATTCCTCATGGGATTGAATGATTCATATTCTGGTGTGCGGAGCAATACTTTGCTTATGGATCCGCTGCCCTCCGTCAACAAGGCGTACGCCCTTGTCCTCCGCCATGAGAAACAGTCCGAAGCCTCCATGGGAAAAGACATAATGCGGCCTGAAGCTGCTGCATTTGCAGCCAAAGTAACTGGACAGGAGCTTAATAATACCCTCAAATGTGCAAAATGCGGGAGAAATAATCACAGCACCAAAAATTGCTGAGCTCACCTTACATGCGGATATTGTGGTATAAAAGGGCATACTACAGACCATTGTAGGAAGAAAAAGGCAGCAGAAAAAATCAGCCCGAACACAGCGACGCCATACCAGTTCAATGCATCCGCTAATCAAGCTCTCATGTCATCGGATAATGCACAATTTTCAGGTAATATTGTTGCTTGTAATACGCACAATTGGATTTTGTATAGCGGGTGCACGGATCACATAATCACTAATCCTTCGCTTCCCACTTCTTCACGGCTTGTTGTAAATTGCACAGTTAGTCTTCCAAATGGATCAAAGGCAACCGTCACACACATTGGCGACATCACATTATCGCCGAATCTCACTCTTAAAGATGTTTATTGTGTCCCAAACTTCCATCTGAATCTTATTTATGTTCATAAATTAACGTTCCATTCATCATATAAGGTTACATTTTTACGTGACCGTTGTTTGATACAGGACCGACAATCGGGGATGATGATTGGGACGGGCTTTGAAAGGGAGGGTTTGTACTACCTTACAGCAAGCCATCAACAACTCTGCCACCAAGTCTCCGCCTTTAATTCGATTCAATGGCACCAACGCTTGGACCACCCATCTTCAAAAGAAATTCCTTTATTTATTTTGCCAAACAATTCAAATAAATCTTGTGATCATGGTAGTTGTTTAATATGTCCCCTTGCAAAACAAAACTCGCCTTCCTTTCAATAAAAGTTCCATTACTACTAATGCTGCGTTTGTGATAATTCATGTAGATATTTGGGGTGGTTACAAGGTACCCTCCCTTACGGGTGCTCAATATTTCCTTACACTTGTTGATGACTTCAAACGTTGCACTTGGGTATATTTGATGCGATACAAGTCCGATGCCAAACATCTACTTATTAACTTTCTCAATCTATTAGAAACACAATTTAATGCCAAAGTAAAAATTGTTCGAAGTGATAATGGCCCCGAATTCGACCTGTACACAGCTACGCAGCCAAGGGAATTGTTCACCAGACAAGTCGTGTCAATACTCCACAACAAAACAGGGTCGCCGAATGGAAACACCTTCACTTGCTCAATATGGCCAGGGCCCTTTTATTCCAAGCAGGACTTCCAAAACAATTTTGAAGGGATGCCATCCTTACTGCAACTTATCTTATCAATAGGACACCCACGCCCATCTTTCACGGTAAAACGCCCTTTGAAAAACTCTTTCACAAAGCACCGACGTATTCCCACCTTCGCACCTTCGGTTGCCTATGTTTCGCATCAACCCATGCCAACAAACCTACAAAATTTGACCCTCGATATGTGCAATGTATCTTTCTTGGCTACCCACATGGTCAGAAAGGATACAAAGTCTACGACCTAAACTCCTAAAAGACCTTCGTTTCCCGCGACGTTATTTTTCAAGAAGATATTTTTCCTTACGCACAATGGTCTGGCAAACAATCCCAACCGACCCATACTTTTCCCTCCCCACCACCATTATTTACGATAATGATGCCACCCCCGTCACACCACCAACCTCTCACGATTTAACCCCCGTACATGAACCAACCTCACCCTCTTCACCTTCACCCTCCTCGCCAACCTCTCTTCAACCCTCACCACCACCACCTTCCTCCCCGACCTAACAGCCCCTCCGTCGAAGCACTCGCATCACTAGGGCACCCTCTTACTTGCAGGAATTCCACCTTGATGCAGCCCTCCCTTCGCGCCCCGACCACTCCGCTGCCACGAATGTCGTCCGTCATTCAGGTATTTCTTATCCCCTGCATGATTTTCTCTCTTATGATCGCTTATCCACTTCTCACAAAGCTTTTACTACATCTCTAACTCTACACAAAGAACCTTCCACTTTTGCACAAGCTGTCCAGGATCTCAATTGGCGCATTGCCATGCAACATGAACTTGATGCATTAGAAGCCAACAACACTTGGTCTCTGCAACCTCTCCCGCTTGGTAAGAAACCCAATGGTTGCAAACCGGTCTATAAAATAAAATATCATTCCAATGGTTCAATTGACAAGTACAAGGCTCGATTAGTTGCCAAGGGTTACATCCAAATAGAGGGCATCGACTATCGCGAGACTTTTGCCCCTGTGGCCAAAATGGTGACTGTTCGACTCCTATTAAGTTTGGCTTGTCAACAAAATTGGCTTCTCCATCAACTTGATGACAATATGCGTTTTCCATTGCGACCTCAATGAAGATGTCTATATGGCTCTCCCTCCCGGTTACGGTCGAAAAGGAGAGACCCGGGTGTGTAAACTCCACAAGTCACTATATGGTTTAAAACAAGCCTCACGACAGTGGTTCATTAAATTGTCTAATGCTCTCAAGACTGCAGGTTTCACACAGTCCTATGCAGATTATTCACTATTCGTCCGCAACCGTGAGGGCAAATTTTTAGCAATATTGGTGTATGTTGATGATTTTATCCTAGCAGGAAGGATATTGAGGCAACAAAGCAGTTTTTGTCTCGACAGGTTCAAACTAAAAGACTTGGGTCAACTCAAATATTTTCTAGGCATTGAGGTAGCACGCTCGAGGCAAGGATTGACCTTGTGCCAACGGAAGTATGCTCTAGAAATCTTGGAGGATACTGGCTTCTTGGGTGCAAAACCATCACGTTTCCCGGTTGATGAGAACATTGCATTAACGTCCGAACAAGGTGACTTACTTCCGGACCCATCACTGTATAGACGCATGGTTGGGAGACTCATTTACCTCACCGTCACTCGTCCGGATCTTACTTATGCGGTTCATATGTTAAGCCAATTTATGGAGAAACCAAGGCAGCCTCACTTGAATGCAGCACACAAGGTCTTGCAATACATAAAGAATACACCGGGACAAGGCATTTTTCTACCATCAGGAGGACAATTGGAAATCAATGCTTACTGCGATGCCAATTGGGCACGTTGCAAAGACACTCATCGATCGTTAACTGGTTTCTGCATTTTACTTGGTCAATCTCCTGTGTCTTGGCGTACTAAGAAACAAAGCACTGTCTCAAGATCGAGTGCGGAAGCCGAATACCCCTCAATGGCTAACACTTGTTGTGAGGTCACATGGATAAATGCCATCTTAAAGGACTTGGGGTTTGAGTATAAAGAACCAGCGAATCTCTTTTGTGATAATCAGGCGGCCCTTCACATAGCCTCCAATCCGGTTTTTCACGAGCGAACAAAACACATAGAAATTGATTGTCATCTAGTTCGGGAGAAAATTCAAGATGGCACAGTACGTACAATGCACAATGGGACGGAAGATCAACCGGCTGATTTATTCACCAAACCGCTTGGGACGAAAAGCTTCGAACACTTGCTGACCAAGTTGGGTGTAATCAACATCCACTCCAACTTGAGGGGGAGTGTAAAAGATCAAGAAAGGAAATAATCGGATTCAGAATATTCTGTCATAAATAAATTGATACTGGAGATTCCTTTGTCTATTATTTAGCACATGTGATTTGAAGTGATAGAGCTATATATGTATACTGTATATGTGAAACGCAAGGATTAATGAGAATTATTACTTTTTCCTTACATCTTTTACATTTCATCCCGACATTAATTTTTAATAAAAAGAAAACGTAAAAAGTTAAAGGAGATTAATAAGTCATAATTCGATAAAATGGTGATTTCCTACCAAATATATCACCTCAAATGCTCAAACATCCACATAGCAAAAGTGAGTTATTTAAACATGTTAAGTGTTAACTCTACTCCACGCCAAAAAAAGATATCATTAAATTAAAAAAGTACGCTAAATTGTCAAAGCAATAAAAAAAACAATTATAATGTAATTACAAAGATGCTTTTTCAATGGAAGATAAAGATAGAGAACCTTAGGTGCATGTGTCCTTCTTTTTGCTCAAGTCGACAGAGATACAGAATTGCTTTCGGCTTTCTCTCTTCTGCTCTTCATAAATTTTTTTATTTGATAAGAATATTAAGTCAAGAAGCTGAGCGAATAAGCGATGTGCTGCTTCCAGCTGCTTCTGTCTTGTGAAAAAAATGAAAGAGTCGAACATGGTTAATAACTGGTCGGCTGAATTCATATGAACTCTTGTTTTAGTTCAGCCCACCAGTTTAGCTCACCAGTTACTAACCATGTTCGGCTCTTTTCATTTTATTTACAAGACAGCAGCAACACGTCGCTTATTCGCTCAGCTTCTTGATTTGTTATTCTTATGAAACAAAAAAAAATATGAAGAGCAGAAGAGAGAAACCCGAAAACAATTCCGTATTTCTATCGATTTGTGCTAAAAGAAAGACATCGACACATAAGCTTCTTCATCTTTATCTTCCATTGAAATAGTATCTTTCTAAGTAATTTACTTTATCAATTGTTTTTTTATCAATTGATTTGACAATTTAGCGTACTTTTAACTTTAAAGATCTTTTTTTTTTGCTGTAGAGTGAACATTTGAGGAGATATATCTGATAGGAAGTCACTATTTTATCGAATTATTACTTATTAGTCTCTTTAATTTTTTAGGTTTTATTATTATTAAAAATTAATCTCTTAATTTATTAAAACTGTGTCTTTTTACGATGGGACATTAAATCAATTTTACTTTTATGTGGTATAAAGTATAATGGCACAACCAAAATTAAGAACGAACGAAAGAAAAAATAGATTTCTCAATCATTAGAAAACTGACAACAAAAGGAGACGCACGATCTCCTTCGGATCCTATTGAAGAAATCCCTCTTTGCATTTCGAATCCTCTCCTAAATTTCCAAAGTTGAAAATGATAGTATCCCGTCAAACTGAATCTTGAGAGGGATCAAAGGTTACGTATTCCGATACATAATTAGCAATGATAGAGACCAATTTGACACAACGGGTGACGCAACTTAATCTCTCATCCTTCATTTTGATGAGTTTACATCACAATCAATTGATAATCATCAAATCAAGGATGAGAGATTAAGTTGTGTCACCCGGTATATCAAACTAGTTGTGCATGTATCCTTAATCATTTGGAAACATCCATCAATAAACAAGATGAGATTATGAGAGCTTACATCCAAATGGTCCATATCAACCAAATCTTTCACAGTATCCCATGTCTAGGTTTGGAAAACAAAATCGTAGTTTTCAATACAACTGGGTTCAAAAAAATTCCATGGTTAGATTACTCTCCTTAAATTTTTGCTTTAAATTCTTCAATTTTGATGTGAATCCGATGCATCATCATACATTTACAGTTGACGGATTTACGAATTGAAGAAGGGTCAATGATGGTGATAATTGTAGCTTCTTGAAACTTGTGGGTGGTCCTAATTCACCACATAATTATTCTATGGATTTAGTTCAAACGTTAAAGAATGTGCCTCGACATATTGAAATGGGTATAAATAAAGCAAGTGAGGAGGATATTAAAAAAACTGCTACAGTTGGGAACAACGGTTGATGTATTAATTGATTACATTGCAATGTTGTGCTTTAAGAGATAATGACGAGTCACTGCATTCAAAAAATCAATGCAACTTTCTAAATATGATAAAGTTTATGGGAAAGTTGAGATTAGATATTGGTGCCGGTGTCTTAGGAAACGCTCCCGAAAACGCAAAGTTCACATCACCCGCGATTCAAAAGCAGGTCCTACATATCCTTGTTAATAAAGTAAGAAGATAGATTCATGACAAAATTGGGGTTGCCAAGTTTTGTTGCTTGGTTAATGAATCCGAGGATTCGTCTAACAAGGAACAAATGACTATTGTTTTGAGATTTGTGGATGCTTATGATTTTGTGCAGAAGCGCTTCCATGATATTATACATGTTACCGATAAAACGGCAACAAATCTTTAATAAAAAAAATATGTACGCCCTTATTCGATCCAATTAGATGTTAATGACTTGCGAGGCCAAGGCTATGATGGTGCTAGCAACATGCGTGGTGCATGGAATGGGTTACATGCGCTCTTTCTTAAAGATTGTCCATCTGCATATTATGTTCATTGTTTTGCACACCGTTTACAACTAGCATTTAGTTGCAGTTGATGAAAAGGACACTTCTATCTATTTATTCTTTTCTGAATTGACCACCATTGTGAATATTATTAAAGCTTCTACCAAACGTCACAATGAGTTGCAATCTAATCAAGCAAATGAGATTGCACATTCTATAGCTGCTGGTGAATGTGAGATGGGTAGAGGGCCCAACCAAATTAGTACATTGCACCGTGCTGGAGCGACTCGGTGGAGTTCGCATTTTGATTCTATTTGTGGTACGATAGATATGTACAAATCCATTATTATGACACTTGGAAGAATTATTGACGATGGGTTGTCTCCATCTGCATGTAGAGAAACGAGCGGTGCTTTGATCACGATGAGATCATTTAATTTCATCTTTATCTTACATACTATGCATAAAATCATGCCAATAACTGGATTTCTTTCTAAAGCCTTGCAGCAAAAAAAATGCAGATATTTTGAGTGTCATGGGTGTTGTCTCATCTACCAAAGATCTTCTTGGCTTGCTAAGGGCCTAAGGTTTCAATACGTTGATGGAGGGTGTGATAAAAATTTGCATAGAAAATAATTTTCCTATTCCAGACATGAGTTCTCGTCATATAGATGCTATTGGTCGTTCATGTCAGCAAGTAGTCAATATCACATTTGAGCATTACTACCATCTATACTACATATATATTTGAAAGCAACAATAAAATTGATTACCCGGAAAATCAACCCAAACCCATAAAATGATCCGATCTATACCCCATTAAAAGTACGCTGACATCTATTATAATAATAATAATAAACATCCCGGTAAATTTTCGACAACTATCCCAACCACTGAAGATCCACAACAACCTTAAAAAAAACAATTCTTATCTCCATTTTTTTCAAATAAAACTGATCTCATATGAGTAATAGCTATTATAATAATAATAATAATAATAATAATAATAATAATAATAATAATAATAATAATAATAATAATAATAATAAACATCCCGGTAAATTTTCGACAACTATCCCAACCACTGAAGATCCGCAACAACCTTAAAAAAAACAATTCTTATCTCCAGTTTTTTCAAATAAAACTGATCTCATATGAGTAATACGGTTCTCATTCCGATCTCGATTTCTACCCACCTCCGGTTCTTATCTCCGCTTTACGAAAATTCGCAACAACCTCAACATAAGATTCCAATTTATTTAGATGAAACAGATCGAATCCATTTGTGTATCATCGTCATAATTATAGATTTCTACCCACCCTATGAAATAAAGATTTATGATCTCTGGGAATCTCTAAGACAATTCCCACGTTAGGTAATCAGCTCGCTAAACAAACTTATTGGTGTCGCCATGGTTGATGTAAGTTTCAGGAACAAAAATGAATTGAAGATCTTTCCACTTAGTGAATTTGCTCTCATCATTATCGTGGGTTCTCTCCCAAAATTGCTAATGAAAACATGAGGGTTTTTAAAAAAAAATCTTTATCAATTTCGTGTTATGGGGTGGCTTAGTGGCTAAGTGAGTAAGTGTTTTATGCAATTTCTGTTTATGTTTTTTCTAATGAGTTTGTCATTATTTAGTTTGGGTAAAATTGTGGTTTGAAAGATTTATTCTTTGGATGCAGGTTAAATGGCATCAGATAAATGTAGATGGTAAGATATTTTTTTAATTTTTTTTGAATTCAAATCCCAACATTCTTGAAATTCGCCCTTGAATTTGTTCATCTAAATAAGAAAACGTGGATGAAATGGTTTGAGTTTCTTATCTCTTTTAAATATTCACAAGTTTGATGACTCACTAATTAAGCTAATTAACATGTTTGTTGTATGTGATTTTTTAGGTATTGAGAATGTTTGGCAAGTGTTGCGGTAGGCGAGAATGAAGCAAGATTGGGCACCTCGGAGTTACATCGTGTATCCTTACGCCGATTAGTAATTAGCAATTTTGCATCTTGTTTTTTCAAAGTTTAATTTTGCGCCTTTTCTTTTCCAAACATTAAATACAGTAAAAGGATGCCCAAATGCTGATTTATGTTTAGCAAATAAAGATAGGCGGGTCAAACTTTTTTTCCTTATTATTATTATTTTGTTTAAAGTGGTGGGATAAAAATTGGAATCATATGGCTACCATGAATGATGGCATTGTTTGGTAACACGTTGTAAAGGTATACATATGTATGATCCTTTTGCATGCTTTAAGTAATAAGTTATGAAAATATTTCGCCTCTTTTGGTGTTAGATTTTCGGCTATTGTGTTAATGTGCTTACTGATGGTTTTGTTTTCTTCATCGAATCATCTGGATTTCTTCAATAGCTTGCTATATACCCGTGTTATGCACGGAGATAACTGAATGTAAAATAAAATAGTGAATCATCTATACTTATGAAATTTTACACCATATTACATTCAGTTATCTCCGTGCACGGCACGGGTAAAAGGCTAGTTTTAATATATTTAACAATGCGATTGATTTCAGTTGTAGGAGGAATGACAGATTTAGTGATGAAGAAGAGCTACTCAAACTAAGTACATCTTTGCATCCAATGGATAATTTCAAATCCTTCAACATTGACAATTTATGCACCCTTGCAAAAGATTTTTATCCCAACGACTTCATTGGCCAAGATATGCATTTGCTTAAATTTCAATTGGCACATTAAGGGCATGATGTCATTCAATATCCAAAGTTCAGAGATGATTTGTCTCATCTTAACTCTTTCGGTCTCAACGGCAACCACTGAAGGTCCTTTGGAAAGGCTTTGGTCAAGTGTAGAGGGACGAATAAATTTGACACTTAAAACTTTTTCTATAGTTTATAACTTAGCCGAGTAAATAGTCTGCGACAAGTCTACCGACTATTTTGGTGTGCTGAGTTATATGCATCGGATATAAATACGCATTTTAAATTGTTTTTCTTCTAAACTAGATGAGTTAAGTGTTTTAGACTCAGCAGTTCACTGTGATTCAGCACGATTGGTAAGCAAGCAGAGTATGTGATATATATTGAAAGCAAATTGCAGAAATAAAAGGACAAGGTTTATAGAGGTTCAGAGTGGTGCAATATCTTAATCAACTATTCTTCTGTGATTTCGGAGGAATTCACTATTGTTTTTTGAAGTACAATTGCAAGATACACCATATTATGATTGTCCATGACTGATAACTACAGCTTCACAATCTGAACACTTAGTCTTTGGCAGGTAGGATTGCTGCCTCACTAAGTCTACAACATTGTTCCTTCGAGGGTAGGATTACCTCTTCAACATCTCCACCACAAACACAACTCCTTCCCAGAAACCCTCCGATTCAGCTGCTCAACTGTCCTTTACACCTCAGCAGATGCTTCACTTCCTGGAAAACCTTTGTTGAAACAAAAATTGATGTTGAATCAAGTAAGTGATTATGCTTGTGAGCCTTTGATCTATATGAGCAAGATCAACAGCTCGGTCTTCAAGTGGTGAATGCTAGATCAAACTTGTAAGTGTAAGCACTCAAAGATTTCCGGATATTGCATGTATAGCTCACCAGATTGCAAATTGCAGAGAGGATCGGGACTTTAGCGATAAACTTGATAGCTCAAAAACTTCTTGGTTAGGTCTCAGTTGCTCTTTTGGTTGCATAAGTCCTCTATTATAGGTAGAAATTCTACGTTCAAAATTTGAATTCTTTACCGTTTCTTGGATTTTTCTGAATTTCCGCCCGACATGCTCTACTTAACCAATGAAATTGCGCCACTTCTGCTGGTCCTAAAATTCTTTTAACGGTCATTTAAACTCAGCCATTGATTGACTCATTAATCATACGGTTATTATTGATCCTTATCTTTATTTTTGTCCTTAAATAACTCTTAAAATGGATCAATAACCTTGTAATACTTCAGCATGTAGATTCGGTCTTTGTATTGCTGAAATACTCAGCTCTACTAACTTCGTATCTTCTCGCGTAGGATGCTGACTTCTGTATCAACTCAACAACTCCTCAATTCTCAGCTAAGTTGTTTTACATTTTCACCTGATCTTTATTTGTGAGTTCAAAGTACACGATATTAAACATAATTGAGACACTTCATCACATTTTGCAATGAATCTCAAGTCTTCAATAGGCCTATAAAGTCAGTTTAAACCATCACAGACGTACTTGAATTCTAACTTTATAGCTACAACTTAGTCTTCATAACTGTGTTTGTAACCTCAGCCTTCGGTTCTCCAAAACTGAGTTAGTACACTCAGCCTTCATTACTGTATTTCCTCCACCAACCTTCAGCCCATCACAACAAACCCTAGACTCCACTAAGCCTATATGATTTTTATTACAGTGCTTGTTTGATTAACCTATACAACATCAGACTCTAATAAATCTATAGATTCAGCTCTATACATCTTTTTGGTTTTCACTATAACAGCTAGTCCTGCACTCATCATCAAAATAAAAATATTTCTAACAATCACAGAGGGGCATTTTCAGCTATGAAGTATGTTAAATCCATTCTCCGTAGTTTTAACCCTTCTGGTCTCAACGGCAACAACAAAGAGGGCATTTTCAGCTATAAAGTATGTTAAATCAATTCTCAGTAGTAAAATGGAAGAAAAGTTCATTGCGGATTCCATGACGATTTATATTAAAATGGACTTCTCCCACAATCTTGACATTGATTCCGTCATTGATGAATTCAATTCCCAGAAGCATCGTAAGGTGCAATTGAATTGATTTAGAGTATTTAGTAACTAGTCATGTTAACATTTTAAATAAAAACAAGTTCTCGAATGATGAATTGGGTAGTAGTAAACATGTTGTAACCAAATTCTATTTTATCGTTTTTTGCTCACAACATGTATAAAATGCTATTTATTGGGTATATCTGTTTTAGAAACTCAAAGTAATTTTTTTTTCTCAACTCTAGACTTGAACCCTTCAAAAAAAAAAAAAAAAAAAAAACTCTAGACTTGAAAAAAAAAAGGTATATAAGAGCAGTTGTAATGGCTTCAAAATAGAAGTCATTTACACCAAAGTCAATATTTTTAGAAGTCGTTGATATTTTTATTATGTTGTAATGGCTTTAAAATGGATTTGGAAAACATTAATATCATCTAGATGGGAATCCAAATATAGAGTGGCATCTAGACTCCCTTTTTAATTTTTTTTAAAATATCTCTCTCCTCTATCAAAATGTTCAACGTTTTTTTCCAAATGTATTTATCTTTTTTATTTTGATTTTGTTTAAAAATTTAATTTTGTTTTAAATTTTAGAATGAAAGCTACTACATCTATTGACTTGATTTAAATTACAATTCGCATATATTTGATGGAACCCACATTCAAATAGACTCCATTTGTTCAAATGGTCATTACAAGTGCTCTAAAACAACTATAACGGAAATATTCTAGCCTCCCGAATAAAAATCCTGAATCCGTCCTTGGTTAATGTTGCCTCGCAATGCACAATCACTAAATTGTAAAGTAAAGATAAAACACTTAGACATGAAAATTGAAAATAAGAGATTGGACCTTCTCACAGTGTCCGCATTGTTGCTCAAATTCAAGGTTGGGAGATGCAACCTCCATGTTCAATCTTGTAGGCTTTTTAACACCAGCCCATTTTGAGATGAAGCTACCGAAGAAAAAGCCAAAAAAGAGATGAACAAGTTGTGCACTTGAACGTCAAAGAATGACCAGCAGAGCTAATTGACTTTAAAAAAAATAAAAAAATAAAAATACTAAAGACGCCGTCGTCTTGCATGCTCATCAAGTCTTTATCAATAGCAGCTGTGATGGATAACAATTATATACTCTACGGTGTTCTAAAAATCGGTTTAGAAAAATCGGTTTAGGCCACCCACCCACGGGCGGAAATGCGTGATTTTCATCTTGGGTGGGGCCATGAATTGACTATACCGAATTCGTCAAAAGAAATTTGGATTAGGAATTTTTTATGGAACAAACTGACTACATAGATTTTATAGTGTAATATTTTTTTTTCCGGGTGGCGCTTAGACTTTCCCTTAGTCCCATGCTAAGATCCGTCCTTGCACCCACCGCTCCGATTACAACATGGGCGGGTAGGGTCTTGGGCAGGTCCTAGGAGGTTCTAGGCAAGTGGACGTCTAGGGCTTCATATATATATATATATATATATTACATGAAATACTTTAACTTAATTTCAATTCTTGAGGTGAAGTTTTTACTTCTTAGACTTATTTTAACTTAGTCTCATGTGTTCTTGTACTTTTGACACTTTTCCTAATGATTATGCTTTATGATTTATGTTGCACAACCATAGTATTTAATAAATAAATAAATAACCGTCACTTTTCCTAATGATTATGCTTTATGATTTATGTTGCACAACCATAGTATTTAATAAATAAATAAATAACCGTCACTTTTCCTAATGATTATGCTTTATGATTTATGTTGCACAGCCATAGTATTTAATAAATAAATAAATAACCGTCCTATTAGAGCCTGGCGTCTTTTAGAACATTGATTCTCTACCTGGTAAAAGTGTTTGTTACTTTTACCTTACTTTTTAGTTGTGTTGCATTTTGGGTTCTATTCTAATATTTGATCACGATCCCCTGGATATGGCCTACTGGTAAGCGATTGGTGTTGTGCCTTGTCATATCGAAAGCCGGAGTGTGGGGGTTCGAGTCCCGTAAAGAGTCGGCCCCTTTCGGTAAGTGATATTTAAGCTAGCCTTAGCCCTGAGCTACTAGGTCTCATTATTAACCTCTCCTCGCACTCATGTGGGATCGGGAGCGAGGGACCCTTCCGGTTAGGGTTTAACCGTTTTTTTAATATTTGATCACGTAAAGATTGTACCTGAAAGATAAAACGCTTCCACACTGATTCTATTCCATGTCTAAGCCAAAAATTACCCAGTAAGTAATTTTTTTTATATAACTCCCAGAAAAATACAAGACACGAAGGAGTAAACGGTTTTATGGAATATATATGTTCAACCAGAAATGATTTTTCCATTAGATTTAACATAAAAGTGACCAAACCGTTCCATAGAAGTGATATATGTTGGGACGAAAAGGGCTACATTGCAATTTTCCGTCCCAACATATAGAAGTGTTTGATCAATTTTTTGTTAAATCTGATGGTAAATATGTTGTTTCGGTTTTTGTTGGTCGAATATAAGATCAGAAGTAGCTGACAAGTTTTCATAATTGTTGGTTTTTGAACATGAAGCTCTTGCAATACTTGTTTTTTGTGAGCAGAAAAGCCAATATCTTGATGACATTGCAATTGTTAATGAAGGAAATAATGTGGACTTTTTTTGTAATTTTTAATCCCCTTTCTTGTATATCATATTTTCTTGCAAACACGGTTTAAAAACAAACAAATACAATCACCATATTTTCTGTCAAATTTAATCCAAACATTTAAAAATAAAAAAATAAAATAAAAAACAACCAAACTATTTGAATCCGAATGCATTTGGATGGGCAAGAATCATATTTCTATAAGTTCCCAGATTTTGGATAAAACTCAAAATAAATTGCTATTAAAGTATATAAGATTACAAATTTCAACACAATAAATCGTAAGAATAAAGAGTTGACGAAGAACCTGTTGAGAGGGAGTAATCCAGGAAAAGCCATTATGTGGTTAGGGCTTGGTTTTTGGCTGGTTGAATCTGAACTGCAGCATTGTAGAGAAATATGTGGCTGCAGGAGGCGGCAATTTGGGGGGAGGAGGGGGTTCTTACCTAAAACCTGCGGCTCTTTAGATCTGGTTTCTTGTCTGAGAACCTTTTTTTTTCTTTTTGTAATAATTTGTCAGAGAACTTTAAATCGGGTTATTAATTTTAAGACTTTCTCAAACATCAAAACTGGCATTTTAAATACATAACACAATGAAACCTTCCAGATGATCATGTACTTGAGGTAAGTTGTGCATTCTAATTTTCCATCACACTGCAACCGGTTAACATATTAATATGGCATATGATTTAGTCAACCAAGAAAGGAATATCCAAACAATGACAATATTATTTAAAACTTGAATGTGACAAATAGAAATTGAACAAATCATACTTGTAACTTGATCTGGGAGGAGACATCCCATCATATTATCCAAAGTAACTATCAACTTGTTTTATCATCTTGCTTGCCGTCCATATCATTCATGGTATTGAAATTTTGGAATAATTCTCTAAAGCAATCATTGCTGCCTTGAGCTTAGCAGTTCCTTTTGCTTGGTTGAAGCTGAAGCAACTATTATTTCGTCAATGCAATCGATATCTATGATAGTTCATATGACTATCAAACAACCCATTTTTGTTTTAGGTAGGTGTTTGCATTGACGGAATTTTAGTCGCTTCAATTCCATCCAAGCAGAAGGAACATGCTAAGCTCAAAACAGCAAGGACTGCTCTAGAGAATTATTGCAAAATTTCAATACCATGAATGATATTGCAAGCATAATATATTGTATATTACGATGATTGTCTGTGTATACATCTTGACCCTTGTCACCATTGATCACCCTCAATAGTATCCCTCCGTCCCATATTTAAGGCCATGTACTTTTTAACATTTCAAGACATTTTTTTTTTTTTTGGAGTGGTTTATAATATTGCATTACAATGCATTTAATATTGAATTGGGACGTGAGAAGACCTATCAGACAAAACTAAAAAGTTAAAAGCTTGACGGATGGAGTATTAACTAGTAATAGTAGTAATAATCAACCAATTCAAAGTTCCTCAAAGTGAAGATTATACCAGAAATATATCATAACAAAAGATTCAAGCAAGGAGAAGATCCAAAGATAAAGTTCACACACCTTGATCAATATCTTAGATTCTTAGTCACGGCTTCATAGCAGGTAACACATTCCGCCATCAAATCTTTTATGTAAAATCCATCTTGGGAATCACTTTTTTACCTGTGAAAACCAACCAAAATTTCATTGACCGGATTCAAGTCAATAAGACATGGTGTGCATTTGAAGGAATGGGGATCACTTTTCCAAACAATAATAGTTACAGAAACAACGATACTCAAACCCTATTCCCACAGTCGACGTAGGATAGGAAATTCTTACCCACACTCTCTTCGCGTGCACGAACCGTTCGAGACATGCGTACAAGAAGACGAATAGTAATTTCAAAATCACCAATTTGTATATCTGCATCCAGTGACTGATTTTTTAATGTTTATATTTATACAAGAGATAATAATAAAAACCTTGAAATCAAAGTTTACTCACCTAATTAGCATCAAAACTGTATTCCCAATCGCCAACCACAGAGACAGAGAATCATGTTAAACTTTATTGACCCTCCGAAGGCCTAATTCTCACCACCACCTGTCCCGACAAACAACCACTCAGACAGAATCATGTGGAACTTTATTGACCCTCTGAAAGCCTAATTCTCACCACCACCTGTCCCGACAAACACACATGTAAAACCCTTTAAAAAAAAAAAAAAATTGCATAACCTAAGTTGGGAAAAAAATTGCATCTCTTTTCATTTTGCAGGATAACCTTGACGGCTCAAAGATCCGGTGAATTCTTGAGTAATAATGGGCTTTGAAGGTGAGACTCTGGCGGGACGAGGATTTGAATATTAGGATCAACAAGCAGAACATTTTCGCTGTGGAGACTGAGCTTTGTGCGGGATTTCATCAAAGTCTTCTGCTTTCTTGAAGCTGATTGTGGAAACGGCTCTTTAGGATGCAGATCTATTTTCCATGGCAAACCATACTTTATGTATCAAAGAGAAAATACTTGCCTTAAAAAACAATTGAATACGAAGGACATGAACAGTCCAATTGAATGATATGGTACACTGAAGAAAGGGTAATAGGATTCGAAATGGGTTACGGCTTTCTGGAACGAGGGGAAAGTGTCTTAATCGCACTTTATTGAGAGTTGTCAATGGACCGAACCGAACCGAGCCGAATCAAGTATTATAAATGTATTCGTTTAAGTCGTAAGCTTGTCCATGTTTATTTGTTTGTTGAATGAAAAAAAATATATTTAAACTTTGTTCGTTAATGTCACAAATTTGTTTGCGAACTGATTGTTTAATGAACGAACAAAATATTATATTCAAACTCGGCTCATTTATAAAGAAATTCAAGTGTGTGTTCTATTTAGCCTGCAACCTATGATGCACCGACACTTCAATACGAGGCTTCGGGGGGCGGGGGGCGATACTTTCCTTGCCCCTCTAAAATCTATGAATTTAAGCGCCCGCGAAATTTTAACTCAATAAGATATATATATATATATATATATATATATATATATATATATATATATATATATATATATATATATTGCATTTTTTAAAATAAATAAGGCATTGTTTCTAATTAATTTGTATAGGCAAAAATTAAACAATTTTTTTTTATTAACCTTTTTTCGGGAAGGAGCCAAAATAATTTTCAATATGGTCGTCGTGCGCCGTGTCCGACACAAGACACGACACGACACGCTCCGACACGTGTCCGACACGTGTCGGTTGAATAAATTAATATTATTAAAAATTTAAATATCCGACAGCTTGCGACACACCGTTGACACTCCCCGACACGGCACCGACACTCCCCGACACTCCTGAACCGAATTTTTAATTTTTTTCTTTATTTAAGTTTTTTCAATGGGAACGCTAAAATACTCGATTTTCATTTTTATAATAATTAAATAAATAATACGCTGGATCAAGTTTATATATTTTTTTGTTGATAAATAATTATTTTTATAATTTATAATATTTTGAAGGTCAATCACAATTTCTTTTGGCACCGTATAAAGATAGAATATCTATTCTAGATATTCATAGAGTTTATGTAATACATATCTTATTTTCTCTAATTTTTTCGGATGTTTATATAATATATATATATATATATATATATATATATATATATATATAACGTGTCGGCGATGCGTGTAGTGTCCTTAAATTTTGGAATTAGCCGTATCGCCGTGTCCGTGTCGTGTCGTGCGGCGTGTCCGTGTTCGTGTCTGTGTAACACAACATAGCCTACAACACATATGTCAAGGTATAAATAATCAAAATCCAAATGAATAAATAACAAAGTATAAAGCAATATACAAGTATCATAGTACCGAAAACATTAGAAAATTTCTATAAATATTCGATAAAATCACTCTAGATTATTTATTAGATTAATGGATGGGTTATCATTTTATGTATTAGAGTAATGTTGTACGTACATTTGTCTATTTATATAAGCAGGTTCACAAACATAATCAAACGTTCACGAGTGAGCTTGTGTTCGTCCGTTTAGGAAACGGATTTATAATCTTTTTCAAGTTTGATTCGTAAAGCTAAACAAATAAACAATCACACATACTAACGAATCAAACGCACACTTGTTTGTGAGCGCATCGATTCATTTAACAACACTAACTTTATTAAATCTCATGAAGCAACACTATTTCACTCACACTGAAAGATCGACATTTAAAGTCTATTGGAATATCAATCTTTCCAGAGTTGATTATTATTTAGGAGAATCAACTTTTAACCAATCGATCCTAGGAATGATTCGAAAAGTCTATTTCGGCCATGATAAAAGAATATGCAATCTATGATTAGTCAAGTATTATTATTCGGATATAGTGTCACCAGTACATTAAGATTTAGCTAACATAAACTTATATCACTATAAGTTTATTATTCAGATATAGTGTCTTAGGTAGATGTCTATTTTCCAGAATCTGGTGACGTGAATAATAAAGAATTTGGTGACGTGAATAATAAATTTATTAGGGTGCCTATAAAGACTCCTTTGTTTCTTGTACCAATCAATGTTCGACTATGTCAAGCAGGGGCGGATCTATATGATCAGGTACGGGGTCCTAGGACCCTATTCGAATACAAATATAGTATTTACCTCGGATAAAATTTACGGATTTGGGGATGAAGAAGCACAATTTTGCATTTGATGTAATTCACTTTATTGGTCCTTGATTCACTTGCATAGGGGCTATGTTGTGCAATCGAAAGTTACAACAACGACTGGATCAACCTTGGTGCAATGCTTCTTAACTCAAACTATTTCTCAGGCTCAAATTCGTCATTTGCGTAGAGTTTATTCAATACTATAACCCGATTGTCCTAGACACGGAACTTATACTTCAAAAAGAAAATAATACGAACTATATATTTCTTTTACCAACACGTTGTTAGAAATGATGATCTATGTCCACCAAAATTGTTCTGTGGGCCCCATAACTCGGGCAGCTCGCGGCTGCGGGCCCACAGCTGCAGCCTTGTTGAAGCATCTAGAAATTCGAAACGAGTTTCATATCATCCGGGTTGAATCTCATTCAATCAAGCAGCACCAACAAGTTCATCCAACTCGAAATTTAAACGACTTTTTGTGGATTAAATAACTAAAAGAATGCATAAGGGAGTTACAGATTATACTCATAAAAAAGATGTCCACGGTGCAATGTATTTCTTCTCCCCATGCAAGGTAGTGATCACTTTGCTCTTGATCCTCTTTCCAGAAGTCCCAAAAGGAATTTTTCTTGGATTTTTACCAAGTGTTTGAAAGAGATAACTTTTGGCTCAAAACCTTTAAAGTGGATTAGGATTCCAAGTTGGGTGTCTTTAAAGGCACCACACTTATTCTACTAATGGCACCACAACAATGTAAAATATAGGTGTTTACTTTAGACACCACACAATAATTTTTTAAATGATAATTCTACCACCGGCACCGCACCTAGAAAAACATTCAAATTTACTGGTTACAATTTGTTTTAACTATTGACAATCTTTTTTTTACAAAATAGAACCTAAATTTTTTAAAATTTCATTTCAACCCCAACTATTCCACTAGTCCCTTTTCTTTCCCCGTGAACTTCTCTTCCAATTCATCAACATTACAAGTACAGATCTTTGCCTCTTCTTCTGTTTTGTTTTTTTTTTTTTTTTTTTTTTTTCTGATTGTAGAAAAAAAAAACAATCAGAACCAATTTCCGTCCTCCAATCTACCCGACGAAAACCTAGATCGACGGGACAGACCGGAAAGAGGCACGTCGGAGCAGGAGAGTGGAAATCATCTTCCTCAGCATTGCAGAACCAGTGTTGAATCCTTTAATTTTTAGGCATTTGCTTAACGCAAGCGGTATTTGTTTTTTCATAAAAAGAAGAAGAGAGAATATCAATGGCTAATGACTATAGCAGCTCACCAAAACAAATTTCTTAAAAATATGTATCTTTTGATCCTTGCGGCTGGCCGGAGAAGTAATCAAAAGTTGATGAAGATCATTTTTCTTTTTTTCTTTTTTGTAAAGAAGATAATGATGATGATGGTGATATGAAGAAAAGATCAAGAATATGAAATATAGTTAAGAAAGAACAAGAAGGAATAAGGGGAAGATGATGATGTGTGAATTTGTGATGAAGGGGTTGATCGAATTGGGAATTAGGATTTTTGGGAGAGAAAAGTGTGGTGTCATGGATAAGGTTTATTTTGTCAGATTCAAAATGTTCAGGGACTGAATTGTTCTTATTGTGTTGGGGATATTTAGATGAGGTGTCATAGGTATAAATGGCAATATTGTAATTAAATTGTGGTGTAATGAGTATATACAAAAATCGACGTGGTGCCTTAGGTAGAAAAACAAATGAAGGTGTGGTGCCTCTTAATTTGAGTGCCCAAATAAAATAGGTGTGGTGCCTTTAAAGGCACCCTTCCAAGTTATGGAAACATCCCTTAAATTAGATTCCTTTTATTTTATCTAATTAAATAGCGTGTGCAATTATGAAATTATTTCCTAATTCTAATACAATATAATACATGTCACTCAAAAGTAAGAAAACCTTTATTCTTATTTTTAGTATTATCAATTAAATAAATAATCCTTGACAATATATTAAATAAAATAAAAAAAATTATTTAATAGATAAACATAGTATATTAGAAAACAGTTGTTATTTTTTTTTTTTTTTTTTTTTTTGAGGGTAATCTTTTATTTTATTTATCACGTAATTAATCATTGACTTAATCAAATAGATGGTAAACACTTTCCCCAGCATTAGCAAGAAATGATTACAAGTTTCAACGCGTATATTGAGAGCTAAACCGGGGAACATGGGATAATAACCAAAGCCTCCGGTAAATCAAGTGATCAACTAAATTCTTCAACTGAATCATCTGGCTTATTATTTCCGGTGTCACATCACCATAGACCCAATAATGCACTATTCCAGATTATAGAACGTCTTACTTTAATATACATATACTTATCCAATGCTACAAATATGATCGTTATCTATTGGTAACTCTCCACCGACGATTCGTATATGAAGCTAAACATTGTACATATGACATCTTCATAACATCCTATTATTGACTACCATTAATTCACCAATGGTTGATAATCGATATTCATGATCATGTCATAAACCCGGCTGAGAATTAACAAACGAGGGAACCGTCTTACTACTTCATGAAAGAAAAGTGGATTCTATCTTTGTGACATACATTCATGGCTACCGATCCCTGTATAATGTCGACATGGTTGTGATTGGGAAAATTTCTGAGAGCTAACTTTAATGCCACATCAAATACCACATTTGAAAATGCATGAGCTTATAATTAATCGCACCAAGATTAAGATTAAATCCATTTATGGTCGTCTTGTAATTCAATTATAATTACTCATTACGGAACTACTATAATATCATTAATTACATTGAATCGGTCAAAAACCTACGCGATAACATCATATAATAGTGTAGCCACTAAAATGACCAACGTCGATGAATCGAATCACACTGTCACACTTCGAGTATTCTGGTCGGAGCACACGTGGTGACTTGACTGTAAGATCCCTAACTTGAGTCATTTTCACCACGGACTTATTATTCAACCATAAACTCGATTCTCATTTGGAATTATCTATGTACATAACTCTAATGCATGTTGCTTTTATTAATTAAAAACAAAACTATATTGTCTTTTCGGGCATCACTTCTAACATATGTTTTAATTTGGTTGGAACACAAAGGTTTTGATGAGTTTGTTCTACATTCATGGCGTGATAATGGCAATTTGGAACAAACCCTTTCACTAGAAATTATCTATGATGTTCATCTTGAGGGCAATCTTGAGGGCAATCAAAAAAAGTTTGCAACTCATCCGTTTTCTTACCTTCCGAGACTTCATGACAATCTTTGTATTGAGTTAAATGGTATTCGGTCTCAACTAAAATGGATAGTAAAGGAGAACGCAATACCCACTTTTACCATTTAACCACAAACAAGAGGAAGCAGAAGCACCGGATTTCATATTTGAAACATGGTAGTGATAATTGGACCTACGATTATATGTTTTTTTAGAATACGATCTTGGATTTCCATACCCGCATATACATTAAACAAAAGGACACTCATAGTTGAATGTTATAGTGAAATATAACCTCCAAGTACTCATTTTCTTAAAACTGTGATTTTAACTCGTACTAAATCTCTTGAAATTGCTTTTAGTGAAGCCACTCTTCGATCACACGGTTAAAATTTTATATGCAGTCTATTATTTGATGTGTGTGTGTATATATATTTTTTCGGAATTTAAAAGTTTCCCTTAAAAAATCCAAAAACAAATCCTTTAATGCTAACAGTAGAAACTGAAGATGCATATATATATACTGACGTTGAAAAATTAATGCTATATCCTGTCTAATATTGAAGGAAACCTCATAGTTATTAAATTTATCTTCTAATAAACACTTTAAGTTCTCCTCAAAAAATAAACACTTTAAGTGAATTGATTAAACTTGAATTTGAAGAAATTAACTAGAATTCAGTATCTAAGTTAATATTGAAGTGGTGCTGCTGGAGATGCACGCAATCTTATTGGCTATTGTTGAGGGTTGCCATGTGGGGATGACACCTTTGATTATGGAGAGTGACAGTTTATCTTGCGTGCAGATGTTTCGACATGTTTACGAGGATCTATCTTTCCCCACTTGGCTGTCTGCGTCCGGATTGTCTTATCGAGGCACCCCACGTTTATTCGGCTATCCGGGTGCGTAGGGACTATTTTCTACAGAGTCTCCTTAAATGCATTGAAAAGCACTCATGTTTTAACACGGGTGTTTTTCACTTTTCAATATAAAATTCACAATTCGTGGATATATATGTTACTGTCAACAAAACTTCTAGAAAAATGCCTTTTAAAATTTCCCAGGTTGTTTTTCAAAGCTACAATTGTACGGGTTTTTCACTTAAAATAATACTACTTCTGATGCTTGCAAAGAGATATACTATGAACAAATTAGAGATATGAGACAGGAAATTTTTGATATATACAATATTTATGCCTGCCCCTCTTTTCCATGGTATTCATAAAGTAAAAAACACACAAGATCAAGAACATGAGAAATACATACAAACAAATGCAATCTGACATAAATTGCTTTCATTTCATTCATGAGATCAAAGTACATCGTAATGTCTATTTAGAATCAGGTTAAGGAAACTAGTTAAGTATGTTTGTTTCCATATTACTCGCTACCGTAACCGTCAAAACTAACTTTCTTTAAAAGATGTTCCATGAATTATAATCTAAAAAGAGAAACTCTCCCATAAAACATCATATCTAGCTGCCGCTGCCCCTTACACAGATGAATATGGTGTCTGCTCATTAAGTAGCTTGATCTATCTTTTCACTTACATAGCAGCTCCGGATTCTGTCATTTTATAGCAGATGGATTTCAATTACCTATTTGCACATAAACAATAAGTCAAACCGCATAAAATGTAAGGTAAATCACATAAAAGGGGCGCTTTGGATATCTATATGAGCTAACGGATGCATGAAACCTTGAGGAAACACTCCATTACACATACCATATGTCATATATAATTGGAAGATTGCAAAGCCTGCAGGATTGCAAATGCCGCAGAACTCTCAGCATCTTTCACCCGTGACTTCTCTTCCCCGTGCATAACAATTTTGTCCTTAACAATCTCTATTTGCACCAAGCACACAAATCTCCTGTCGTGCGGAGGGCCTGTTTGCTTCAGAATTCTGCAATTAAGAAAAATTCACTAACAGATTTTCTTTATTAACATATGATAATTAGTTACTATAGGCACAAAAAGGCATGCACTTCCCACAAGCAATATCATTCAAGCAGATCATATTTTTCGTACAAGCATAACATGATCAGATCAAACACATATTAGTATTGCTGAAAACATCAAATCTATTTCGTTTTCAGACAGTGCCTGTGTGCTATTATCAAAATGCAATGTCCAAACAATGAAAACAATATCTAAAACTTGAATGTAACTAACAGAAACCGAAGAAATCATACCTATATTTTGGTCTAGGCCATCTCTTCTTATCACACAGCTCATGCAGCTTCTTTTTTGAAGTTTCCATCTCATCAGATTGCTTTTGGTCGTTCATGATGTCCGTACTAACCTTCAACCTCTTTTTTTTCTCATCTCGCTTGCCAATTTCATCCTCATTAATGTCTATAGCATTCATGGTAATGGATTTTTGCAACAGTTTCTCGAGAGCAATCTTTGATGCTTTCAGCTTAGCATGTTCCTTTTGCTTGGATGAAGCGGAAGCAAGTAAAATTCCATCAACACAAACACCTGTGGTCGTTTTATCCCCTTTTCTCTTGTGTTTTATCTTAACCTGTTTTCCTTCTTTTTGACACAACTCAAAGAGCGATGTCACGGGTTGCGGTTGTTGTTGCAGAAGGTCAAGAGTAATAAAAGGCTCCATCAGCCGCCTGAAACTCTATTCATAAAGAGAAAAAAACAAACATTAGCAATAATACATGAATTCATCCCTTCCCATCAAAAGAGTATATTCTTCCAACAAAAGAAATAGTTAAGCAAACAAAAAGAAAGTACTTCTTAATTATATTTAATGGTTACTAATTAAGGAGGGGATGCATTCACAAAATAAATTAAACAGAGACTCACCATCCAAAGTTTCTCCACGTTCATGCCACAATCCACATAAATAGCTGCAGCAATTGATTCCACAATATCTGCAAGAACTTTAGGAGCTTTCACCATCCCTCCATACAATTCTTCCCCATCTTCTTCCTTCTCTACCGCAACAACAAATTCTCTGATCTAATTAAAGAAAAGAAAAAAAAAGGGGTATGATTACACAAAAATATTAAAAAAAAATCTCTAATTTAATAAAACACTCAAAAATACAATTTCTAACAAACCGAAACTTACAAGGCGGTCAAGAGCAACTGCATTATGGCGAAGGTATTTATAAAATCCATGTTTGACGGCTACACGAGCCAACTTCTCGGTACTAACATTAGCCGAACGAATAAGGGACATCTCGCCGGCTTCCGCATCAGGATAAGCCAAGAAAACATAACTAGACACGATTAAAGCAATTGCATTGTCTCCTAAGCACTCGAGCCGTTGATATGAAGCACTAGCCGTATAAGAGGGATGCGTCAAAGCATCTTCAAGCAACTTTTTATTATTGAATTTGTAATTCAACAGTGCCTCAACCTGTCTAATAGAAGCATCCATCTCCCATCGATCAGAGCCGCAAGGCAGTAGATCAGCAACTAATAAACGATTATTTGTTGACCGCCGGGGCATGCTAAAGATTGCGTTTTTAGACATGGGCATTGAACATTGAAGTGAACAAGGAAAGTAACGCTTTTTTTTCTTTTTTCTGGAAGAGAAATTGTATAGAGGTATGGCAAGCAGAAACAAACAAAAGCACCTTATTATGCCCTTTCTCCTACAATGTACCTACCGAAAAAAGGAACGGCAAAGTGCGCGCTGTCGGCTGGTCACTGGTGTGGTGAGAGAAGGGGAGATTCTTCGTGAGGGGAAAGTTAGGGACAGAGTCACAGAGGCGGTGAGTACAGTGAATAGAAGTTCCAAAACGTTTAGGACTTTATTAATGTTTCAGCACAAATTTTACAATGGTCCTGGACCAAATCCTACTTGGTGTGCCAAACCAATAGGACCATAAATAAGTACGGGGGTTTCTTTTCTCTATTTTTTTTTTTAATATTATTATTATTATTATGGAAGTTTCATACGGGTATTTTTTCTCTCCATAAAAGCGGGTTTAAATTAAAAAAAATCTGTTCAAAAAAAATTAACTCAAGGGTTTAAATATCCAGACGTTATTTGGTCATATTGGGTTCTCTTAATCTTTTATTTATTTAATGTTGTTGTAATATTCTGATACTGGTAGACGTGTATTTTACGAAAACGGAATATTATATTTGTTAATAGTTATGAATTAAAGTTTATTATATATATAAAGTATAAAAGGGATTTAATGGTATTAATTATAATTAATGGAGATTGATTATAATAATTTAAATTCACTGCCGAAATTCACCGTCGAAATTCACTAATTTTCAAAATTTATTGTCGAAATTCACCGATTTTCGGGATTCACTCGTCAAAATTCACCGTCGAAATTCACCGATTTCGGGATTCACCGGGAAGATTCACCGATTTTCCGATTCACCGTTTGTCCTTCTCGCTATAAAAATTATGCAGTTGTCCTTCTCCCTATAAAAAATATGTAGTTGTCATGTTACTTAAAAATATTCAAGATTGTGTCATTATCCCTAATTTCCCATTATAATAATAACTCTTGGGAGCTATTTTTGGGGGAGAAAAACAACCTCTCATTAAGGGAAGAGTTATTGTCCGGGACTTGTCAGAAAGAATCAGAAAATCAAAATGTTCTTTGAGAGCTTTGGAAAAGGCAAAAGATGCTTCTTCAAATTACTCATTGATTCCTGGCCAATTTCATATTCAAGTAGACCGTTGGAATCGTGAGAGAACAATGAACGTTTTGATACTAAAAGCTCCAAGTTTTATCAATGTGTGAATTTAGCCCTAATTATGGATTTGATCAAGTTATGTAGTTCTTCTTAGTGTAATTCGTAGTATAGATGTTATAGAAACTTGTGATCATGTTTGACTCAAGTTTGGTGGATGATCACATAGGTTTGTAGTTGAAAAATCAAGATTTTTGCTGCAGATTTCTTGAAGTTTTGTTAGGAGTTTGCTTGCTAACAAGTATGATGATCTTCTATTGACTTAATTCAAGTTTTATAAGGATTTGGTTGTGTTTTGGTGTTGTTTTGTTGTTAGAAATCATGTGTAAGTTGATACTTGAAGTATGGTTGGATATGGTGTTTTTGGGACTTGATTTGCTGCTATTTTCTGAGTGTTCTTGATGGCAAAAAGTGTTGTTTTTGGGTTGGGAATCGAGAAAAATGCAGAAATTTGATGTTCTTAGGGCTGCCCGACCTTACTGGTGTCCGCCAGAAAGGGTCTGACGTCTGCCAGGAACATGCAGAGAGATAGCAGAGGGGTTCGAACGTTTCTGGCGTCCGCCGGTTTTAAGCAGAATATTGATGCTGGTATTTGGTTTGTTCTGGAAACCGCGAAAGAGCTTTTGGCATCCGTCAAAGGGCTCCTGCGTCCGCCAAAACGGTCCTGGCGTCCGCCAAAGGGCTTCCTTTTTGTGTTTGGGGTTTCTAAGGCTCCGAGTTGAGTTTGGATTGTCGTTTCTTGATATAATAACATTAAATGAACATGAACAAGCCATGATTAAGCTTCTGATGCGATTAGTTTTGGCACCGAATGGATTCTTACTAAGAGTTGAAATTCGGGACTGTTGGAAGAGCATGACTGGCCTTGTGCTTTGATGAATTAGTATTCATCAATGTATGTGTATGTGCTAAGATGTTGTGTCTAGTTATCTAAATGAGGAAGTAGAGTTGTAAGTGAGCTTTGCCTTGAAAACACTTAGGTGGCTGGTTAATGATTAATAATATACATACTTGTGTAATTAAAAGCCTAAACATCATGTTATTCTTGGTAAAGCACAAGTCTATATCGCGATGTGTGGGTGGTTAGTAAAAGTGAATAACTCCGTAGGTTACTAAGACCCCAAGTACGGAGGGACTTCGCCGAACACGTACACTATTGGGGCTAGTCCATGGCTATTGGTGTGATCCACCAATAGGTTGCACCCAGATACATCGTGGTGAGTAGCACCATGCGTAGTGTCTTTGAATACTGATGTAACAAAGATAAGCTAAGTTAGAATACAAGTAGGATCCCACGACATGTTGATGAGTATAAAGTGAACTCTAGAGTTTGAGTCGGTCACATAAGGATAACCTAATAATGAAGTGAACCTTTGGTTATGAAACATATTAATTCAATAGCTTCTACCTCTTTACTAAGTAATTTTGTACTTATCTCCATTGCATGTTTGTTGCTGTACTTTGTAGGGTGAGAAAACGAAAGGGTTGAACAGGGGTTCGATGAGGATTTTGAAGACGACGTTTGAGCTTATTCTATGCTAGTTGAATTGTTTATTTCTTTTATTAACTATGTTTGTATCAAACTATGTTGCTGTTTCAAATTCAAGACAAATGTTGTACTTTTTCCATTTGAGACTTGTTGTAAGTTAAGTTGTTGTACTTTTTTTAAGACATCGTATTTCGTTGTTGTAAGGACACATTTCTATCTTTAGTTTTTTTGACGGATCGTATTCTAGTAGCATGTATGATTTTACCCGTGTCTTTTTAGATTTCATTTTTGCTCAACTCGATATGACGACGTAGATGCTTACGTATAATATTGAATTTATTTAAAATTATACGTGCCAAACGTTTTTTTCCAGATAAGGACTTGGTATCCGGGAACAGGACGTTACAGTTGTTGTGTCCAGTAGTGTGCTGGTGGTTATCCGACGGTTATTCGGTGGTGTTCCGGAGGTTGCCCGGTTGTATTTATGTTGGTTTTTTCTTTCATAGAATTCCTTTCGTTTTGTAAAATAAAAAAAAGATCCCTAGAAACAATTTTGCTCCTGACGTGTCACCTCTAGGATTTATTCCATCGTATCCGTTGTTTTGTGTTGTCTCGTTAAACAATCAGAGCCGCTCAAAAATCTATATCTATCTATAATCTATCTATATATATTATAGAAAATTGGAAAAAGGACCCATTTTAAAATATTTCTACAGCTTAGACGACTGGAAAAAAAACCACGTTGTTGTTCTCGCCTGTTCCTGATTATTTTTTTAGAGAATTATGTAGAAGGATACCTCTTGGAATATTTTTAAGTAATAGGACAACCAAATATTTCTAATATGGAGAAAGACGGCCCCTATAATTTGCATAGCGTAAAGGTATTAAAAAAACGCATGAATGCAGCTGCGGTATATGTTCAACCTTTTTTTCTCTTTCCACCTCAATTTTCAAATTTCATATCTTTTTATCTAGATCTTCAAATACGATGAAAATTTCACTGATTTTTTTATATTTTCATGCTCTTCGTATTGAGACTTGGTTCGATATCATTACACCGTTTTTCGTGAGATTCACTGACGAAATTCACTTAGTTAATCTCGATAGTTAATTCCGAAAAGCAGTAAAATTCGAGAGTGAATTTTGAATAATAGTGAATTTCGACAACGGATTTTCGGAAATCAAGTCGAAATATGTTGAATGTGGTCTCAAAATAAAAAGCATGAAAAAAAAATTGATGAAAGAATTTCCAAATTTGGAGTTCTAGATTGAGCAATATGAGTGTTTAAAAAATTAATAAGAGAGAAAATGCGTGTTTTTTTAAAAGGTGTTCATAATTTATATAAAAAAAATTGTCATTTATTCAAAAGATTTTAGAAGATATGTCCTTCTCCCAAATCCCCTTTTTTTTTTCTCTTTCCACATTCATTTTCAAACACTCTCATATCTTTTCATCTAGATCTTCAAAAGTGATGAAAATTTTACTGATTTTTTTTATTTTTTTCATGCACTTCGTTTTGAGACTTTGTTCGATATAATTACATTTTTTCGTGAGATTCACTGTCGCAATTAACTCGGTGAATCCCGAAAAACAGTGAATTTCGAATAATAGTGAATTTTGACAGTGAATTTTCAGAAACTACGTCGATATATGATGAATGTGGTCTCAAAATAAAGAGCATGAAATATAAAAAAATTGGTGAAAGAATTTTTGAATTTGCAGTTTTAGATTGAAAGATATAAGTGTTTAAAAAAAAGATGAGAGATAAAGTGTGTTGATTTTTTTTTTTTTTTGATAGTGTGTTGGTTTTTTTTTTTGGAAGGAATAGGCGTCCAGCATTTAAAAAAAATTGTCCTTTATACAAAAGTTTTGACATAAGTAAAATAAGTCAAATCACACTCAAGGAAATACTGAAGATAGTATCTATCAACATATTACAAATATTAAAAAACAATAAAGTCGTTGAATCAATAGAGGGAAAATTTGTAATAAAAAAACAATAAAGTCGTTGAATCAATAGAGGGAAAATAACAATAGCTGAAACAAAAACATCATAAACAACTACAAAACAGTGGAATCGTAATCAAGAAAGTCAAAAGATTGCGAAACACCAATCGACAAAATAACTACCGTAACAAGAAAACAAATTGATCACGAAAAAAATTTAATTGCACGTCTAGATGCAAAATCATCAGTTATAATATCAAGTTTAATATTGTTCATCATATCATTCAGTTCATTTTTCTGAGCGGTCAGCTATAACAGATTTTTCACTAGTGTCATTACAGTTAGGTGTAGTGCCCGAAAGACAATTATATAATTGTTTCATGACAGAATTAATAATTCATCTTATTATATGCATGTATGCTTATAATTAAGACACTACTAAAAACCCTAAGTACCTCGTTTATGTAATCACATAACTCAGTGTATGGCTATACACAAGATGATTGAGTTAGTGAGATGTACTTAAAATTAACTTAGTCCGTAGCGTTTATTAATCTGAGTACGGGTCTCAAGATTAATTTGCTAATAATGCGCCCAGAACACTTTAGGTGTGACGATCTTATCCGGACTCGTCGGTAATAGAATGTACCTAGTGGGGCATTTATATATGATGATAATCATATAGGGCCGGACCGATTTGATTTGAGTTCTCGATATAATTCCGTGATCGAAGAAGTCTTATCGAATCACAAGATGATCATATATGGATTAATCTCAATCCCGAGGTGATCACGCGACAACGCTTAGACTAGGGTAGGGTTTGATGTGTTAGTAAGGATCACTTCGTAGTATGTGGTCCAACACTTCTCGTTGGCTCTATTTTAGGATGAGTGAGTAGTCTGTGCTATCACAAATATGGAATCCATTCCTTCCCTCGGGAAGTAGACAGACAATTCCCTTATTTGTTAATCCTAGAAACTGATCGATGGCGCCAGTTCATATTATATTAGTTATGAACTAATTGATCACTAGGGGTTAATGGTAAATAATGATAAGATGTTTCGAGAAGAGTTTACGGAGATATCCCGAATCGAAACGAACAGTCTATGGAGGATTTATCCGTATGTAATGATTATATCAGTGGACGCTTATCAACTCATAGTTGAGTATAAGTTATCCATATTCGGCAGAGTTCAGTTTCGGGTTTATGGTGGTGTAATCCCGGAATTAATAGATTGAATATTATTGTTCGGTCTGACGGATGATATTATTTAATTTATTGTAGCTACTGAATATGGGTCCATGGTCCCCGACGTGGCTCCTAACATAGCATATGTTTTCTCGTCGTTTCACCTCAATTATAATTAAATAGTTGGATTGGACTATTTAATTGATATGTGGATTAATTGTTTAGTTGGACTAGATGATTAAATAAATGGAAAAGAAATTTTTCGTAGACTCGGCCCAATATGTGTAAAATGCGTGTGGCCCTATTTATCTAGGGTTTGGGGCGCATTTTGTGACTATTAAGTAATTAGAAAGAAATTAGTTTTCTTGGATAATTATTTGATATATGATTTAATTATTTATTTGTTAAATGATAAATCATGGAATATTGGATAATATATTTATTTATCCTAATTTGTTTGGGATATATATTATATTTATCTTTTATTTAAATTAAGGATTAATTTAATAATTATCTATTAATTATTAAATCCATGGAGGACAATGATTACTCTCCTATATAAAGAGAGTTCTCCCAAGTCTTTTGACAACACAATTTTCGACATATTGAGAAGTATTAGGCTTAGAATTTTCGGCCTAAGTACTTGGGTTTGAGTTTTAGGAAAACTTCGGGTTTTTCTAAGGTAGCATATCGAGGAGGTCCGGCGGCTTGAAACACCATCCACCTGGTGGTGCTTGGAGACACACGTTGGAAGACTTTGGCTTCTCAACTAGGCTCTCAACTAGCTTGGATTGACCTTTTGTTCTTGGCGTTCTTGCACCATAAAAAGGTTGGTAATCTAAACCCCCTCGTAGGTTAGATTTATAATTCATGTATTTTGATTGTTTAGATCTAGATCTTGTACTTTCCACTGCGTAATCGGGTGGATCTTTGATCCATCCGGCGATATTACATCCTACAATTACTTGACAAGGGTTTTAAGGTAAATTCATATATCATTAAATAAATAAATAAAATCAAAATATGTCAAGATCAAGAATCAAACTAGTATCAATAGGATTATATAACCACGGTTTATCTTCTAGATTAGTTTACAATATTGTTAAAGATGTCATTTTGGGCCCCTTATGTCATGGGCCCTGATCGGTCTCCCATCTCGACCACCCTTAGGCCGGACCTGCCAACATAAATGAATATCTCTTTTGATTTTATTTTCTCTTAATGAGCTTGTGCAAAAGCTCACTCCTTTATTTGAAATAAGAAGAAATGCAGATTAAAAATGAATTGGATTATGAGCATAAAGAGCAAGCAAGGAACAAAGTCACGAAGTTCTTTGTGTATCAGAAGTTTCCTCCTTTGAGACAAGCGGAGTTGTAATAATGTTAGTAGTTATTTATGATTTTAGTTTGCCAACAGTTGAAATCCATTGAGTTTGTTAATGAAAAGTCATGCGGGTCAGTTTACCGAGTCGCTTCCTTGTTTCTTTCTTTCCACGATTTCTAATATGACTTGAGGCTTACGTGCGGTTTAGAGTTTACTCTAAATGTCACGTACCGAATATTCCTTTCCGGATACTGTCTCGGTATCCGTGACAGGGCCTTGCATATATACATAGAACAATGTACAACATAATTCTAACACTTAAAGATTATAATCCATCTATTAATCTAATAGATCTCGAGAGTAATTATTTAGAATATTTATGGAGTTCTCAAAATGTTTTTGGTATTATGATGTTTGAATAGTACGTATAGCAAAGCCAAACTCAAACACGAGCCCAAACAAATTTTCTTTATAAATGAAATTAATGAGCTTGAACATAATTTTTTCCGTTTATTTAACAAACGTTTGCGAATAAGCTCGTGACCTTAATGAACTAAGCTTGTCGTTTTTTTTGTTCGTTTATTAAACGAACAAACACGAGCAACCTCGTGACCTAAACGAACACAAATTTAAACAACTGATACTAGGTTGGCTTAGTAACAACTCTAGTGTAGTGAAATTTTTTTGTTTGTAAAGTATGTGTTGTAGATATAAAATTATCTTGAATACACACCTAGAGCTCTCTAACGATGATAGAGATTGCTACCGGCTTCCTTCGTTCCCGCACCATTTGACCTCCTCCATCCCATGGAGACCACAACAGCCATGTATATGGATGGCCTAGGCCAATCTGCAGAAGAATCAGGCATTTTGTACTTAAGCACCGATAAATGGAAAGAGGGCGATTCGGCGTGGTCCCTTCGTTTTGGCATGGACATCCTTAGAGAACCGAAGTGGCATTCACTTTATCACACTAGTAAGGAGAAGATGAATCGGACATAGCCGATTTCAACACCATTGCAGAGAATTGGTGAGGTACGGAAACATATGACGATCTCATCGAAATCCCGGTGGTAAGACTGCATCGAACTTTGGCGGCCATGGTGTAAGGCGGTGTTTGTGAAAGTACTTGGCCGGACAATATCGTTTTGAATACTTCAAGAAAAATTAACAAGTATATAGTGCTCCAGTGGTGACATGGACATAGTGGATCTAGAGTGCGATTACTACTTTGTTCGATTCTCCAACATGGATGATTATGAAACATCTTTGAATATTGGGCCATGGATAGGGCACGGTCATGGCCGGCCCATCAGTGAGGCCTGTGAGATCCGGGTCTTAAGCCCAACGGTACATGTTTCGCTAAAAGTTTAAAAAAAAAGTTCGTGTAGATTTAATCCGATCCAACCAAATATAATATGTTAATTCTTTTTTTATAAAGGCCCAATTTTTTTTTACTCCAAATGATAAATGTCCAAATTAAAAAATTTACTTGGCCCAAAAAAAAAGACATACAAACAAGTTTTATTAATTTTTTGCATTTACGGATGTTAAAAACGCGATAAGTGTTGGAAAAAATATAGTATTTAGGATTTGATAGAGAATTAGAAACTCCAATGCACGTTAATAACGTTGTCTTTTAAGATATGTTTTGTCCGAATCGTCCCACACGATTTGTTACTAAGGGATCAAATGAAAATCTCTTTCAGGATACAATGGGGGAATTTGATTCAAACATTGACTTTTTTGAATCAAACCCGATGACAATTAAAGTTTTTCTGATGATGTTGTTAAACTTATTAATTTTCGCCTGCATATTTATGTCTTTTATAGGTTGCAAGTATCCCATAAAAGAATTGAGATACTCCTTGCACGAAAGGGTAGGGTTGTCACTGTTCACCGGATGAAAGCATGCAACCCTTACACGAAAGGGTAAGTACATATCTGTTCGATAACATTAATTCGTACGGCAACTCGTATGCAAACGATAATCAAAATATTTCTTTATGAAAAAATATCTAACAATAAGTATGTTTTGGGCAAAAAAAAAAAACAACTTCAACTAAAAGGCCCAATTCGGAGACTTGGTCTTAAGCCCAACAAAAGCAATGTCCGGCCCTGGGCACGGTTATTATCTCACAGTCTCAAAGAATTTCTTTTCTGAAGGGCGGAAAGACTAGCAGCTCAATTGAAAAAAGTAAGGGCGGGGGGTATAGCATAGGATAAAGGTGCATTCAATCCTGTTCTCACCACTGTGCCGGGAGTACGCTTCATTAGGATGATAAATCGGCTCTCCCTCCTTCACCTAAGGTAGACTCTCGGAAGAAGCATAGGACGGGACGTCGACATTTATAAATTAGGGTCTTAGGCGGGAGTTGAAAGAGCTGCTCGAAAAGGCTCCCGCCCGGACCATTACATCCCGGTATATCCACCTCGTGGTGCATAATAAGGCTCATGGCCCATGTGCGTGGATTAGGATTATCCCGAGTCTTAAGAAGATCCAATAATCGCGCTATCCTTTAGCAAGGAGAGATGTCTTCTTCCATTTGACTAGTTGAGGGAGGACCGCTCCGCGCCTTAAGCTTACTTCACCTTAAGAGATAGAAATTTAAGTCGGGATAGGAAGAAGCGGTGGAATGCCCTGCTTCCGGCTAAGTATACAGAGTTGGGCCTACCGTTCATTCAACCTTAACGGCCTCTATCTACCCAACGAGTCCTATTTGATCTAAATGGAGACCTTTCTTCCATCATTCGAAGCAGAAATTTATCTCTACCTTGGTCTGCGTACGATTCCCAGGAGTACCACATGAACTCTTTGAAGACGAATACTTCCTACTAAAACTGGCTCGAATAGTAGGCAAACCGGGCAAGGTGGATATAGTTAGAACAAGGTCTCGAGTATGCATGGAAATGAATTAGAAATATGTGCTAAGAACAAAAGTAGTGTTGAATGGAAACTACTTCGTTGTGGAATACGAAGGCTTACAACAAATTTGTTTTGAATGTGGGAGTTTTGGGTACAAAACCCATGATTGCCCAAATACCCACCATCCGCCAAACCCGGATCAAGAAACATCAGATGGTAACCAAGTGCAGCTGGAAAAACCGACAGGGCCAACATCAGAAAAACCGTTTGGTCCCTGGATGATAGCAACGAATAGAAGGAGAAGATCAAGTACGGGACAAAAAGGGAGAAGTAAAAGGCAAGATAATAGAACAAATTTTGGGCAAGAAGGAGAACATCATAATTGACATGTAGAGAATCAAAATGTAAGAAATGAAACTAATGACAGAAACGGAACCCCATCGGGCTCAAGATACAATGTTCTAGTAGAAGAAGAGAAAATTGAGGTGGAACAAGAAGAAAAGACTGTACCAGATGTAGTCAAAACCTCAGGTAACAACTCGAAGAGGCAATTTCAAATGCCAAAGAACCCACAATTTCTCTCTTGTCCAAGGACAAGTCCGATGCAAAAAAAGATAGAGGAAAAATCAATTGAGGAGAAGATAAGGGCAACAACAAAAAGGGATCTCACCAGGAAACAACTAAACGCAAGAGACCCATCTTACATGACACAACATCAACAACAATGCCAACAAAAAAATTGTCCCTGACTGGAGGGAGCTCCTAATATCCCCTTACACGATATCTCAAATGTACGGAAACAACCAGAGTTCACTTCCATATGGGAGCAGCCTCAGAAAAGGGGATAACAAAACTCGAGGTATATGGAGACTGAGAGATGAGCAACCCGATGGTACAGACGAACATGGCATGAATGCCAACCACAACCCCACTTAATTCTTTAATACGTGTTTTAATCTGGAATTTCCGTGGAGCGGGATTAGAGGATTTTTTTGAAACTTGAAGGACTTGTTAGCTACTCGAAAATCGGATATTCTTTGTTTGATGGAAACACGGGTAAGTAGCCAGAAAGCATGGCGAACTTTAAAGCATACTCTCTCAATTTGATATAGTTAACTGTGTGGAGGCCCGAGGCCTTGCGGGAGAGATTTGGTGTTTTTGGAATAATGAGAATGTGAATCTGCAATTTCTTTCTTGTACTAATCAATGTCTTAATTTGGACCTGATGCAAGACCATTCTATTAGATGGGTTTTATGAGTCATTTATGCCTCCCAAATACAAGTAGTTTGAAATGAATGCTGGGAATATCTTGAGAGGTTGGCAACAATTATTCATCACCCTTGGTGTTTAGTGGGGGATTTTAATCAGGTTATTGATCAAGAAGACAAACATGGGTGGCCATCCAATCGGGGGTATTAATGCAGCTACTATGAGACACATGATTAAGACATGTAATTTTTTGGGTATTCAATTCCAACGGCCCAGGTTTACTTGGACATGGCCAATTTATAGAGGATCCACATTCTAGAGCGTCTAGACCAAGCTTGGTGTAATACGGCATGGCTCAATTTGTTCCTTGAGGTGACCTTGACTCATCTTCCTAAAACACACTCGGATTATAGCCGCCTGCTCCTCCAGTTAACAAGAAAAAAGAGAAAATTTTTGGACCTGCACCCCTTCGATTCTAAAATGCTTCGTCTGAGCACTCCGATTTTGTCGAAGCACATTGGGAAGCAGATAACTCATACTTTGGAGCGGTTGCGAAAAAATTCATGACAGACGCGAACCAATGGAATAAGGCACACATCGGAAATATTTTTTTACAGAAAATAAAAATGCTTGCGCAGGTTGGAGGGAGCTGAAGCATCCCTAGCTTGTAACCCATCCAATTACCTACAACTTGAAACATGGCTGAAACAGGAGTATAACGCTATCCTTATCCAAGAAGAAATTTTTTGGCACCAAAGATGGAATCTTCAATGGTTGGTAGAGGTGAACTCAAAACACACTTCTATCACATCACAACTTTAAAGAAAAACAACGAGCACAAATTACCTCCCTTAAAAAAGTGGATGGCTCTTGGAACTGTGAAGATTTGGAAATAAAGAATATGATGTGCAATTATTTCATTGATCTTTACTCCCAAGTGTAAAGAATCATCTATGTTGTTGCCGTCTATCCTTTCTGAACCTTGATGATATCGAGCTTCAGCTTCTCAATCGCCAGGTCAATGAAAAGAAAATTGAGGACGCGTGTTTTGATACGGGAACATATAAAGCTGCCGGCCTGGATGGCCTCCCTCCCATCTTTTTCAAAAAATGTTGGAGTACAATCGGCCCTTCGGTTATTGCCTTTGTGACTAGGAGCTTTCAGCAGGCCACATTTCCCAATGAAATGAATGAAGTAATAATTTCTCTTAAACCAAAAGTAGATCATCCGAAGACTAATTAAACTTATCACCAAAGTCTTGGGGAACCGGTTCCAGAAGATTATTGCCATACTTGTCAGTACCACCCAAAGCGCTTTTATTCCCGGACGAGGAAGCTCAGATAATATTATTTTGGCACAAGAAGTCATTCATACCCTTGGGCAAAAGAAGAGAGGGAAAACGGGCTACATGATGATTAAAGTAAAACTCGGAAAGGCGTATGATAGGGTTAATTGGGCATTCCTAAACAACATCCCTCAGACGATTGGACAATCAGAAACTCTCCGGAAACTTTTAATGCATTGCATCACCACGGCTATCCTGTCAGTTATTTGGAATGGTGAAAGACTGTAATCTTTCCGGCCAAGCTGAGGCATTCGTCAAGAGGACCCTATTGCTCTATATCTCTTCGTACTTTGTATAGAGTTTTGATCTTTAAAATAAACGAAGTGGTTAGAAGAAGTCAGTGGAAGTCAGTGGAAGCCAGTGAACATATCAAGAAATGGACCCCCCTATCACACTTGTTTTTTGCAGATGATTTACTCCTATTCGGAGAAGCAACGGACCAGCATGCCAGGGTTATAGAGGACGTATTATAAGACTTCTGCAGGTGCTCGGGGAAAAAGATAAGTGTGGAGAAGTCCAAATTTAATACTTCGAGTAACATGGGCAATGCCATCATTGCTAGTATTGCACAAAGTTTGAAGATGACACATACAGATGAATTGGGATAATATCTTGGGATACCTTTAATTCAAGGGATAAAGCGAATTTCCCATTACACCTACCTCGAAGACTTGATGAAGAGGAAATTGGCATCTTGGAAAGCAAGAACTCTAACCAAAGCCGGGAAAACCATTCTTATCCAGAGCTCACTTGCTACGCAGACTACTATACGACGCATACCACCATGCTATCAATGACTACTTTGCACAACATGGAAAAGACGTGCATAAGCTTTTTCTAGGGAGATAAAGAAGATGGCCGCAAGCTTCATTCCATTGCCTGCCATAAAATATGCAGGCCGAAATTAGAAGGGGGCTTGCGTTTCAGACAGTTACGTCAAATGAAGGTTGTTTTACTCGGGAATTGGTGTCGGATCTTATTACGTAGAAAGACACACTTTGGGTCAAAGCTCTTTCCTAGAAGTATAAGGAACTCACGATAAGGGCTAAAGTTGGCAGCTCACCATCTTGGCGGGGAATCAGTCAAGCTTTCACGCATATTTGGAAGGGTTTTGTAGGGGATGATCAAAGCTACATTTGGAAAGAGGGCCCACAAGGGAAATATATTGTTGTTTCTGGCTATTTCATGCAGATCCAACCGCAGAATTAGAGGATAATCAAGTGAAATGGGAGAACATTTGGCTTCTAAAAGACCCAACACGTGGTAACTTCTTACTTTGGACTATTGCACATTGTGCTCTTCTTGTAGATGAGCTACTTTATACTAGAAACGTTATAGCGATCCACTTTGCAAACTTTGTAATGTGAGAAATAAATCAATTGTTCATGTTCTTCGTGACTATGACTGGGTCAAGGAAATGCGGAATATTGGTGTACCCGCAGAATGTAAACACACATAATTTTTTTTGCAGCAAATACACCTCGGGATTGGATGAATTTGAACCTTAAATCACAAAGGCCATCGCCACTTGCCACGAACATATGGAAGTATCTATGGAGGGAAGTGATTTATGGTATATGGGCGTGGAGAAATAAAATCAAGCATGGAACTACAGATGAGAGACGACCGACGTTCGTCTTCCTTTCGAATGCCGTAGAAAGAGCAAGAAATCTAAGACTTTCTTGGTAAATAGAGTAGTTAGTTTGTACAGTTTTCATTTTCAATTTGTTTCGGAACCGAACATCTTTGTGTAATTTTTTTGTGTGCCCTCTCGGATGAAAGTAATAAAAAGATCATTTTGAGCAACAACATATTAAAAAAAAAAAAACTAAAAGAAAAACAATTAAAAAAAAAAACAAGTTCTATTATGAAACCTGTGTGGCCCATCTTGTAATTTTGATTAGTTATAAACATGTGTGGCCCATCTTGTAATCCATGATGCGATTTTGAGCTGTTTCACATTATTATTATTTTGGTTATTTTTCCTAATTACGGCACAAATCATATGATCTCCAATGATAATAAATGTATGTAATTTTTTGCGGGAGATTATTGTGTGGTGTCTCCACATCGTGCGAAGACACCGTGTGGCAGCCCACACACGGACATACCACACTTTTATTTTGTATTTAAACTGTGTGGTTCTGATCGTTTCACTCGTCACTTCATTTCAAAATCCCTCACCACACAATAACTTTCCATTTTTTACTAGTGTTTATCTGACTACTTTCTTACTAATCAGTCAGGAAGCATAGAACTAACTCATGTTGGTACGGTAACAGTACCTCTCTGCTATGTTTACACCTCTTACATGCTTAATATTACGGAAATTTTCTGAGTCCATATTTAATTACAACATATTAGCTCTTTTTTTTTTTAAGATAACATATTAAATTTTTATTTTTTTTTTTTTGAAAAAAACAAACTTTTTATTAAGTCAAGTCCGCATATGACGGAAATTACATTATAAGGTAGAAAAGTTCCCCAATTTATGTGACCAGTATGCACTAACCCATGTCTAGCCAACAAATGCGTCGGAAAATTGCCAGTGCGCCTGACAAAAGAAAAGGAAGTAGATATAAAGGACGGCAAAAGTGCAAGATAGTCACGCGCTAAGCAACTAAAGACAGACAAGTCATCTGACGGACGCTGTAACGTCTGGACGCATGACAAACAATCAGTCTCGAAAGTAATTGGGGAGATCCCCAACCGGATAGCCTCTTCAATTGACAAAAGAATCGCCTGCATCTCTAGAGTCACTGGGCTTATACCAGGGTCAAAGTGGAACGAAAAGGCTGCAGAAATCGATCCCAACGCGTCCCTGAAGATCAGACCTAACCCCGAACCCGAGTCCGTGACAGAAGAATCAGAATTACATTTCCAGCCGCCCACATGTTAGTTATTTGGTTTAGTATTTGATTTTTTATTTCCGGAGATAACACATGTTGAGACATTTGAATCACATAGTTTCATCATAGGATAAATATAATTATGTAGTAAGTCAAGATGTCTCCGCATGTGAAGAAAATAGCTAAAAAAAACTTCCCAACCAAAGAAGCCCAAGAACAAAGGGAAGTTGAGTTAGTGCTTTGCTTGGCACTAAGTATATATTATTGTTAAAATCGGCCAATCTATTTCGTATATCATTCAGAGTTTTGAGTTACAATATTTATAGGCCAACCTTGGGCTCCCAAGACTAAACGTAATTACATCACTACCCTTACTAAACACAATTACATAACATCGTAATACCCCCTCAAGTGGAAGCGTGAAGGTCCCGAACGCCCGACTTGAGCAATAAAAACTCGAATCGTTGTCGCCCCAACGCCTTGGTGAAAATTTCGTAGGAACGTAAGACGGGAGAATCAAACCCTCCGTGATAGCCACGAAGTGACAGTCGGCCTCGATATGCTTCGTACGTTCATGAAAGACCGGGTTTTGTGCAATATATAAAGCGGACTGACTATCACGAGAAATCGAATACCAGGAGGGTGAACGACCCCAAGATCGGCAAGCAATTGCTTCAGCCATTTCAACCCACACGTCAGAGAAGCCATAGACCGATACAATGTAATTATATCATTACCCTTACTAAACACAATTACATAATATCACAATTACATCACATAATATCGTAATAATTATTATTATACTTAGTAAATCAAGAAGTCAGATTATGAAGTTGTGCTGGTGTTTTGATTTACGTGGGTAAAAGACACATATTAAGTTGGAGAATTTAGGTGAATTGGTGCAAATTTGGAGAGAATTTGAATTGGTGCAACCCATACCTATTGGGTTTGGGTGGTGATGAATCGTTTGAAGTGGTGCTACCAATTAATAATAAACCGATGCAACCAAACACGAAGGGAAGCATCTGATTAAAGTTTCCTTATAAATTCACGTTACTTGAATGAAAATTGGAGACACATACATGCAAGCAATTTTCTAAAGGCCAAAACTCTTACTGCTTTTCTTATCATTCATGAACCGTTTTCTAAACTATGCATTTTTTGAAGTCATTAAGGCACCGGCGGATCCACATCGATCAAGGTGGGTCACGTGCATGGCCTCACTACGATCCAGATTTTCAAAAAAAAAAAATATTAAAACGATTTAATTTTATTAAAAATTATTGTTTTGTCATTAAAAAACCCTAGCAACTTGAGCCAAGTAATCTCAGTCAACATATGCTTGAGCCATGTAATCTCAGCAGCAGCCTGTGCCAAAGATTTGTACCCTGCCTCTGTGCTAGATGTGGCCACTACAGACTGCTTTTTAGAGCTCCAAGCAACAAGAGAATTCCCCAAATAAATACATTAACCATTGACAGACTCCTATCATGAGGAGAGGTAGCTCAGTCAAAATCTAAGTGTTAAAAAGGTGTCCTAAACCCAATCGGATCCGACCGGTTCGGGTCATTTATAGTTTATTTAGTTCATGTAATAATTTTATTATGATTAATAAAAGCACTTTTGTTATTATATATTTTTTGTTTATCTTTGTGAACCAATTATGTTATTGAATATATAGTAACGTCTTTAGTATCAAACTGTGATAAAGAAACCATGATGGTGATTATGGTTGATGAGATCTCTAATCACTTTAATAAGTTTGATACTTAAATGTCTCTAGTCGTATGTACTTTCAAATGGGACATTGATAGTACGATTAGACTAGCACGTATTGGATGTCTTTTATCTTATTGAAGATAGAGATAGATCTCGTCTATCGAAGTGCAGAGACACTTGGACATACGTGGACGTGTATTAGAGAATGCGTGCGTGAGGCTGACCCACTTACACTAAGTGTCGCAGTATGTGGCAGTTGTGTAATTATCCTGAGACCGGAGTCTTCATAGCATCACGGTGTGGACTGTCATGCTTTGACACTGTTGAGGTTTCCCTTAGCCACAGGGCGATCATGCGGTAGTGCTTGGGGCGTGATATTGAAGCATGCGTAGGATACATGTTTGTTCGTCCGGAAGTCACGTATCTTATTAGTAGAGTAAATATCCGAAATGACATTCTTATAAGGAATGTCTAGCTCTCGTGAATCTTTGCAAAGTGAGAGTAAATGTTATTTCGAGAGAGCTCGAGATACGATCGTTGATGTATGGATATTGTATATTATTACAGCAATAGATATCTGTTTACACGGTAACTGTTTCATGATAGCAAAATACTTAACCGCTAACTTTCACCGACAGTGTATCGGGTCAACGGGAGTATAATGGTCACAAGTTCGAATCCACAAGGAGTAATGTCTAAGTACCAAAGCTGACGTAGAACTTAGTTCAGGCTAAAATAACGATGGGAGATATTATGCTAATGCAGGAATAAAGATTAAACTACCGGTTTTACTTATAAATATTAAAGGGTATAGCCGAACTATGATCCCACGAGCTTCTTTTACCCCTAAGGAAGGACTTGACAAGGAGCGTGTCTTAACCGACTTACCTATCCTATGTAGTCTAACGACATCCACGGGTGTCAACTCCTAATTCTAGTGAATAGACTGAACAACTCGATCTAACCACTCTATGTGAAGCTAACCGACTCTCCCTCTAGAAAACCGATTATACTAACATGATTAAGTTCTAAGTTGCTCGAACAACGATGACAAACCTCTGTATTGGAAACGATCCTAACAACTAGGACGAATCTACGCAACGATCCTAAAACCCCTTTTCCCACATCTCACAGTAAAATACATCTATAAGTTCGATGTGTGTGACAGTGAACTAGGTGATCAAACTAATTCAAAGACGTTATAATAAGTCTTAGGACGTGGATTAATCGTTTAAACATGATAATACGCACTACACAACTCCCAATCTCATCCCCCCTTAGGGTTTTCGCTCGCTTTCACATAATTCGACTACAAATGCAATTAGCTACTCATGATTATACCGGTAAGCGAAATAAGAATGGAAATCATGCTAGAAATAATAAAAGAAAATAAATTCATTACCATATAATTGAGGCAAAATCTGATCTGAAAAAGTATGAAGAAATAATCCACCAAAAGTCGAATCTTTGGAACTTTAAACGTAAATCTAAGCTATAAAAAATGTTTAGAATCAAAGGATGTTATCTATGGAATCAAAGGATCAAAGGATGATCAACCTACACTAAAACCGCACCAAAATCGCCCTAAATATGTGTAAAGTTGGCAGAATATGTCAAGGGGTTGAATGAGCTGTGTATTTATAGTGTAGGTCTGATTCTTTCTGCTGTCGGCAGCAAACGCCCGTTTGCCTCATGTCAAACGCCCGTTTGCCTGGAAATCTTGATTCTTTCGATGATTTTATACGTTTTATAAGGATTATTTTATATCTCCTTCCATGAACGAGCGTTATATTGAAATATTGCCTTTAGAAGTATTAAAGTGCAAAATCGGGTTAATTATGTGATTTTATTGGATAAATATCTTTAGATGTAGTTTGTCTTATACGAGCTTTGTTCTGATTTGATCCGGGAAGTTAGAACCCGGGCGTCCAAACGCTAGTTTGAGGGTAATTTGAACTCTCGTCCGTCCGAAAATCTAACTTTCGAGATATCACACAAACATTGAGAGGAGCCCTGGGAGACTCGGGGTGGCGGTTAGATTAGGTTTTATTTTCGTTTCTTTCGTTCTTGTTCGTCCATGTCGATGAACGCCCTCTCTTGGATAATCTTGTGATTTGAACTCTCCAAACGCGCCATAGTTTAGACTTTTAACCTTGCTTGATTCAAACGCCGTTTTGAGAGCGTTAATTCTATAGGGTAGATTGATAGATGGATTAAACGCCCACATCTTTGCCTTGATTTCACTCCAAACTTGATTTTCCTTCACTTTTATGCTACCTTTGTGCCACGACCATGTTTCTCAATCCAAAACATCGCTCTTCCGAGCGTCCTGCCCGCCTTGTCCTCGAGTCACCTAAGTCCTGCAACAATATGTACGAACAAACACCACGCGTAATTCCGCAAGACAAAAGCGCTCGGAAAAGAGATAAATATCGCTAAAAAGACGGAGTTTACTATCGATGTGACAGTTTAACTCCCCGTGCGTATAACTCTTGATATTACTCTTAAACAGGTCTAGAACTACCCAAAACATGCCAATAAAGTAATAAACGGGGGTTAAACTGCACACCAAAGTATAGTAAAGTTGACTCCCATCATTTCACATGAAAGGTAGTAGTCATCACTTTTGACTCTTCCGATGATTGGGGGCCACGGTGTGTTGCTAGACGTTATTCCGTGATCGTTAAATATGAAGGGCATTTTCGTAATTTGCACTTTGTGTCTACGGCCAACATATTCGGAAGCCTATCGAGTCACACACATGAACATCTAGCCGGATTAAAATGCGGTTATAGTGATAACAAAATAAGAAAAGTTTATCTCAACTATAAAGTGTTATAGTGATTAAATTAATATGGTGGTATTTATTTATTATGGATAAAATAAATACAAGATATTAATTATGCTGATTAATTAAAGAATATTCCGGATGTCAATTTATGACTATGGGGCACAGACACTAGTGTATGAGATACACTTGGATTGTGCAATTTAATTAATAGTATTATCATATATTAATATTAGATGTTAATAGATTTATACATAAATTGATTTATGGTAATATAATAAAGATAGTCAATATTAGATATTGACAATATCCTTTCAAAAAAAAAAAGATATTGACAATATCTTGAAAATTATTTAATAGGAGATATTAAATTAAATGAGATAAATTTAGAATATTTATTTTTCTTATTTTACTAGTAAAAGATTTTCTTTCTCCTTAACCTACTCAGAAGTTTTTTTCATTTGGAATGGGAGACATAAGGGGCGCATCATCCCCTATATAAGCAAGGGGTTGGTTAGCTTTTTTTGAACATCACAATATCTAAGAGTTCATAATTCTTGTGAAAAATAGAGAGTTTTGAGAGAGAGAAAAGACCGGTCTAGCAACCGGATTTTTCTAGTAGCTATCCAAGGAGGATTCCGGCGAGGTGCTCGTGGGATATTGATAGAGGCCAGACACGTAGACGGCTTGCGCGCACTACTACTCTCCCTAGACGGTCAAAGCGTCGATCTTACAGATCAAGCAAGGTAATCACCGTCTACTAACTCAACGTGTTTATTGTATTAAACGAAGTCGAACTTGAGATCGAAAATCAAATTTTAAATTCCGCTGCGTTAAACTAGTTGATTTCCTAACACTAAGTACCCTCTATAGCTAAATCAGCAGATGATTTAAATTGTAACACAAACTGCAGTGTGCCTTTTACATATGTGAGATGCCTTTGACCCCCTGCCAATGTACTTCAGTAGGATGAGACATAAATTGGCTAAGTCTATTAATTAACGGTGTAAGCAATATCAGGTCTAGAAAGACTACGATACTGAAGTACCCCAATAGCACTTATGCAAAGAGTTGGATTAATACATTATTGTATTTATTCTTTCATTCCTTAATAAATAATGGTATATAAGAAAAACACAATAAATGTTGCATTGGAGATATAACTGTCTCAGTTATTTTGGAACGAACATTTCTCGGTTATTTCGTAACGGAGGGAGTATTGTTTTCTTAATCTGTGTGTGCGGTGTGCACACAAAAAAAAAATATACACTTTTTATGAAATGACGTTCTCAAGAGTCTGAGCCGGTCACAGAAATTTTGACCGGCAACAAATTCAAAACATCGCCGGCATGTATCCTTTTGTCATCTAGAATATGGATGTAGCTGCTGGAATATATGCTCTTGTAATTTTGTTTTCAAGTGAATAATTTTAGTTGATACACTTGTCAAAATTGTACTTTTCTTTTTATGATGTCATTAGGTCAAATGCATTTGAAGACAAAACTATTGGTTTTGGAAGTATTTATCAAGAGATTCTTGTGGACATATAATTATCTTATTACAAGTAACATTAAACAATCCCAGCTTACCAAATCAAGCCCTTGTACAACCTGACAATTTTTTCCGAGTCTTATTTTATTTGATTTGTTGTTCAAGTAGCTCGTTGAAATTTCTACGTTATGACTGCAACCGTAGAAATGTCTATGGCTCAAGACAAGGGCCGTAGAACTTTCAAACCTATATATTCATGCTTGCACATATAAATTTCTGCGGGGTAAAACTAGCACATAGAAATTTCTACGGGTGGTTGGTTATGTATTTGTTGCTACTGCTTTGGCCAAACCTCCATTTATCCGACCTATCTTATTTCTGATGGTTAGATTCATCAACATATATGAATTGTTTCCATTGATTATAATTTGTCTCCATCAACCATTGCGCAATGATAATTGCCCCGGTTTGATCTGAGGGATGTGTATAAAACGGTTGATTGGGATGTTCCCAATTTAGTGGAGAAATCGAGCTTTGTGACATTTCGATTTCGGTAGCCATGGAAGTTAAATGAAAAAGAAAATTGAAACTTGAGATGCCTTGACAATGACATCATATTGAATTACTATAGCTATTAAAAGTTTAATTTTTTTTAGAAGGACCATAAGTTTAAATTAATAGGGAGAAAAATAATTAACACATTATATATTTTAATCAAGTCCTATGAACCAAGCTTTAGCAAAGCCAGGCTCGTCTAACATTTCAAGTTCAGCCCGTTATTAAAGCTCATGTAATTGAAGCAGAAGCTCAACTTTTAGAATTCTAGGTAAGATTAGGTCAAACTCACATTTTCCACCAATGCAAGTACAACTAATCAATTATCAAAAGTCAAATAATTCCTCTAAAAAAAGTCAAATAATTTTGTTGTAGGCATATATGTCCAATTCTAAAAGAATTGTCTAATTTTAATTTTTCTTTGGTCAACCGCGCGATAAATTGAAAAAACGTTTTGACAATTTATCAATTCTCAAATGTATCTTGATTCAGCTACAAGAGCTTTCAAGGATCTTGATTCTACTACAAGAGCTGAAGCTGAGACAGTGAGATGGGCACTTTTGAAGGCTAAAGAAAAGGGTTGGGACAGGATTCAAATCAAATCTGATTCTCTGCAACTAATCAACATGTTTAAAGATACCTCCTTGGCCACTCCTCAGATTATGACCATTATCAAAGACATTCTTAGTTTAATGAACTCTTTTGGGGATTGTACATTGTCTCATGTAAATAGGAGTTTGAATCTAGTTAGTGATGGTGTTGCTAAGTTTGCTAGAAAACTCATTACTCCATCTTGTTGGACTGGAGTCTTTCCTTCCTGGCTTGTTGTCTTGATGCATGACGAGGAGACAGCTAGGTGTTTGTACCCGAATCTTTAAGTTGTTTAATTCACTCCTTTCGTTTCTCGGCAAAAAAATGAAAGGAAGAAAGTAAAAATTGTCAAGGTGGAGACATCATTAGTGAAAATTTCTAATAATTCCTACCTGAAAAAAAGACTAACAAACCCAAATGTTTATAAATTCATATTCTTGACGCAGTAAAATGATTCTTGCATATATCATGTTGCCACATTTTGTTCATTGTCAAAGGACTAATAAGGTCTTTTGAGGATGATAACATTTTGCCACTTGCATTGTGTGCATGTTTACATGATTCGAAATGTATTGTGTTTCATTGATTAAATGTGGTTACTGAAAATACAAAATATAGTGTTTGATTACTTAGTCAATAAGTCACTACAAAATAAATACGACATGAATAATATTTAAAATAAATAATAATACTCGAATAAATACTCAAACGAGATTATCCTCGACACGCCCCCTCAATCCCGTGGGAAGTGGCTAGACACGGAGATTGACCTTCAAACTTGTAAAACGAGGCTGATCCAATGGCTTGGTGAGGAGATCGGCTAATTGATCTTTCGAAGTGATGAAGGAGGTAGCGAGCTTGCGGGCGGCAACCAATTCACGAACGTGATGGAAATCGATCTCTATGTGTTTCGTGCGGGCGTGGAAAACCGGATTATGAGCAAGGTAGGTGGCCTCAATATTATCACACGGAGAGGAGAGAGGAACGCATATCACGAAGGGAGGCGGAGAGTGTCTTGTAGAGAGACGGTCAACATGAGATTATCCATATCACATAGCGACGATCAGCGGCCCAGTCAGAATCAGAGTAAGCCCGAAGAGTGAGAGAGGAACGGTGAGTGAAGAAGAGACCATTCGAGATGGTGTGCTTGAGATACCGGAGAATGCGCTTAACAGCGACCCAATGGGCTTCCGTAGGAGAAGCATGTCTTGTACCTCCACAAAGGCTATGTCGGTGAAGCTAAGATACTTTGTGGTAGAGACGGTCGAGTGGAGGTCCTTCATCAAGAGTGAGCTAAGGCCGATATAACACCAAGATTATCCAAAGAGAAAAACACAAAATATAGTAGGGAGCACCTCAATACCAAGAAAATAGGACAGCGAACCAAGGTCCTTAATCGGAAAGTACCGGCCAAGATACGAGATAACCTGCTCTACAAGAGAAGACGAAGAACCAGTAATAATAATATCATCCATATAAATAAGAATAAAAACACGAGCACCATCACGAGAGTAGATGTATAAAGAGGTGTCAGCTTTCGAGCCGACAAATCCAAACCGAGAGAGCACATCAATAAACCAAGAAAACCACGCACGAGGGGCCTGACGAAGGCCATAGAGACTGCGGAGACGGCATCAAACATAATCAGGGTGAATAAACCCCTGTGGCTGCTGCATATAAATGGGTTCAGATAAATGCCCATGAAGGAAGGCATTCTGAATATCCACATGTCGAAGAGACCAACCGTGAGAAACTGTAAGAGAGAGAAGCACACGAATCGTGACCGGCTTGACAACCGGACTGAAAGTGTCAGTAAAATCAATGCCTTCAGCCTGATGAAAACCCTTGGCCACAAGGCGAGGCTTGTGACGCTCAAAACACCCATCTGCAAAGTGCTTAGTCATGTAAACCCATTTATTACCGACAATATTCATAGATGGAGTCGGAGGAACAAGGTCCCAGTGTGATTGCGCAACAACGCATCAATTTCCTCTCTCATAGCATTACGCCAATTCTAGTGTTTTGAAGCTTTGGTATAGGAGGTTAGGTCCAGGGAGTCGGTAGAAGCTACAAGGGCTTTAGGAAGTGGGTAGCGGATAAATTCAGGCCGAGAGATAGGCTTGAGGGAGTTAGTTTTGGTGCGAGTGACCATGGTGTGGGTGGGAGCAGGTTGGTCAGGAGACGAGGCCGGAAAGGCCGAGGCCGAAGTGGTCACAGGAGAGAAGGGTGGGGAAGGCTCGGGAGCAAGGGTCGGAGGGGGTACAGCCGATTGGAGGAAGCCGACATTGGAGGAGGAAGTGGTGGGGGTGCAGGCAAAAAGATAGGTAGCAGCATAGTGAGTGTATCTATAGTGGGTTTTGAAGGGGATGGTGTATATGGGAAAATAGATTCGTCAAAGACCACGTGACGGGCAATGTAGATATGGCCAGAGGCAAGGTCCAGACATTTATAACCGTGGTGGGAAGGACTATATCCGAGAAAAATACATGTTTTGGAGCGAAAATCAGTCTTATGGTGGTTGTAGGGACGGAGATAGGGCCAACACAAACACCCAAAGACCCGAAGAAATGTATAGTGAGGAGGCCGATGGTGGACCATTTCAAAGGGAGACTTATCATATAGGATTTTGGTGGGAAGAGGGTTGATGATATAGGTGGCAGTAATAAAGGCATCCTCCTAATAGGGAAGCGGAAGGTTGGATTCGGCAAGAAGTGAAAGGTCGACTTCAACAATTTGACGGTGACGGCGTTCAATGGTAACAACTTGTTCGTGGGTGTGGGGACAGGAAAGGCGATACCGGATGCCAAGAGAGGTAAGAAGAGTGGAAACGCGACGATACTCACCACCCTAGTCAGTTTGGATGAATTTGAGTTTGGTGTTAAACCGGCGTTCAATCAGAGAAAGAAAATCAGGAAAGATTGTTTCAACATCAGAATTATTTTTTCAGGGGATAAAGTCACAAGTATTTGGTAAAGTCATCCAGAAAACTAACATAGTAGCGTGAACCATAAATGGAGGGTTCAGTACAGGGCCCCCAAACATCATAGTAAATCAGGTCTAGAGGAGCAGTAGAGGTAAAGTAAGAACAGTGACCGAGACGTTGATGCCACGTGGTGGTGGAAGTGACATAGGAGGAAAAAGCTTGGGGAGGGGTGGAGGGTCGATGAAGCGGGGTGGAGAAGTGATAGAGTCCATCCTTAACAAATCCCCGGAGATGGACGTGGCCCGAATAACCCTTTACAAGAAAGTACGACCCATGATATTCGAAATACACGTTATTATCAGAGGCAAATTTGTGCACGGATAAGAGGTTTCGAGTGATAGAGGGAGTAACAAGAATATTTGATAAATAAAAGGACTGGAAAGGGGAATTTACATAAGAAGAGCCGTAATAAGTAATAAATAAACATATATCATCACCGACGTGCACTTTGTCGTGTCCAACAAAAGGCGCAGATGATAAGTTGAGATGTTGATGGTCATTAGTGTTATGGTGAGTGGCCCCCGTGTCTACAATCCAATTAGAACCAGGATATGTATACAGAGAAGTTGTGTAAGCGTGAGAAATCCGAGATGGTGGTAACTGAGAGGTGGGTGGAGGGGAGGGAGTATATCTAAAGGAGCAGGTCATGGCCATATGGCCTTTTTTAGCACAAATTTGGCAAATCGATGACTGTTGACCATACGACACACCGGAAAGTCGGGACCGGGGAGTGCCACAACCATGTCTTGTGGAAGCAAAGGCCGAAGAGGTTGCAGCCATGAGGGTAATTTGTTGGCAGTGACGCCCCCTGGGTCGAGAATCATTGAAGGCGCTTCTTTTATTGGAAGGGGGGACGAGAGCAGATTTTCCGTTGCCGGAGATGAGAAGGCCGACGAGATCTGAATTGGGTGATGCTGATAGGAGGTCGTTGGGGCGTGGAGATGTGCAGCGGTGGAGATTTGCTGCTGGTGAAGATTTGCGGCGGTGGGTGATTGGGAGGAGCTGCGGCCATAGTTGTGGGCAGGGGCATCCCTATCCAAATTTAGGCTCGGGGCCAAATATTATATTAGGCCCTACTAAAAAAAGGGTTAACCAAAAAAAATATTGTTTTTGCCTCTAGCAAGAATTGAACCTTGCTTGGCGGTTAGAGGTATTTATTTTTAAAAGTTCAATATATATATACTATTGAGTTAAAATTTCGTGGGACCCTTAAATTCATAGATTTTGGGGGGAGGCCCTCCCCGGTGGTTGTGGGTGGAGGTGGTGGTCGACAATGCAATAGAATAAGAAGCAGCGGACCGCCGGAGAAGATTTGGACGCGACAAAGACAGTAAGGAGGTTGTCGGACCTGTACATGTAAAACGATAACGGGGACTGGAGGCTGGGACATCAGACGGTAAGACGGCCGGAGAGGATTTGGACATGGCCGGAGAAGATGATCGACCTGCTGCCAATTTTTTTATTTTTTTTATTTTTTAAAGAGGTTAGGGTTTAGGGAGGAATTGACATGAAATTGAGATAGAGATTCGAAATTGATTTTCAATATGGTTACCGAGAGTACCGATACTTACTTAATAAATCATGATTCGAAAATGTATTGTGTTTCATTGATTCAATGTGGTTTTTGAAACTTTTGCATAAAGTACTAATCCATATCGAAATTCACTTGTGTTCGAAATTCAATTGTTTAAATTCACTTAGAAATTAATAAATCACTAATTTTCAAAATTCATAAATACGATTCAAAATTCACCGTCGAAATTCACGAATAATATTTAAAATAAATACTCAAACGGGATTATCCTCGACATGTGTACATGATGAATATTGTAACTAAGCAGCGGGACGTGTGCGTGTTTATATATTTCGTATCCGTAAAATAAAAACTAAGCATTCTATTTGTTTTAACTATAATATATATAATGTTTAGTACAACATCTTTAGACCTTATCCTTAATGTTAGGTTGCAGGGAAAATCCCAAATCGGCAATTCGGAAAAGAGTTTAAGGAACCTTTATGTTTTGAATTAATTAGATGCATTGCAGGGATAAGTGTTTAAGGAACCTTTATGTTTTGAATTAATTAGATGCATTGTTAACATGTATCACTTGTGATAAATTCTATTGTCCAACCCAATGATTGAGTTATTGTTATTTAGGTTTCTGAAGAGTTACTATTCTGATATTTATTCTCCTACTGATATTTGTTCTTTTATGTTCTTGGATGTAGGTCAGGTTAACGTATCACGTAAAGTTGGTGTTTTGTCTTTTTCTTATGATATTTATTTTGTGTTATCGTCGTTAATGGTTATCGCTTGAGTTTGTTTTTCCTAACAAACCGATATCAGTCATCATGACGGTAATTAAGTATTATTTTTAAGTTTGATTGGAAAGTCAACTTTAGGACCATGGAGGTTCCGGTGTTATCTTTTGCTTTGAAAAGGAGAAAAATTTAGAGAGATAATTGTAAAGAGAGATGTTTTTGTTCAGGAATCATCACCAGCGAAACAATCTCATTTGATATTGAAGATTTTGAAGTTTTGTTTGTGATTGGGAAGCTTTGTTTGGAATTGATGATTCAAGATCTTATATTGAGAAAGTTGAATGATTCAACTATTTATGAGTGTGGACCATTGTCCCACATCAACAATTTGGAAAAGAGCATCCCACTCTTTTTAGTATTTAAGGAACCTTTTGTGTTTTGATTTATATGAACCATTAAGAAGTATTACTTATGATAGACTCTATTGCTCCAGTGCAATGTTTGGGCTTCAAAAGAGTTTTAACGTATTCTTTACTATAGTGATATTTGTTCTCTTTTGTTCATGATGTATATCAATTGATCGAACCACGTAAATTTAGTGTTTCGGTCGTTATGAAATATCAATCGGGTTTGTTTTTTTCCTAACACTAAATTTACAATCTGGATAAGGATATACAGTTGTAAATATATAATTTTTATTTATTTATTTATTATATTTTAGAAGGATATATATGCACATCCTTCACAACACCATTGACGATACCATAAATAGTCAATATAAAAATTGGGTTGATATTCCGGTAAATATGCCTCGTGATGATAGCCCGATTATTTTACAAGAAGATTGGAAGATCCTGAATGGCCCTACCATTAAGCGGTTTAGACGGTTGTCTTAGGCCCACCTAACAAGTTGGTTTACCAAACACGTTTTTTTTATAATAATAAAAAAATCTAACAGACACAACTCAATCCGCCCAATGTCTTTATGTATTAAAGAAATTCTGATAGACCCAATCAGCCTAATATTTTAATACAATAAAAACAATTAGAATTTGTAATGATAAAGGATTGGCTAATTAGGCATGCCTCAGCCCAATAATAATACAACAATGACTCATGTCTCATATCGGTTTTGAACCTAGGGTCCGCCATGTTGAGCCAATTGTATTTGATTGCCTACGTACTCAAAGATTTTGTATCCAGCTATTATCGTAGTTCTGATTTGTTAAGATGAAGATAATTTTGTAGGTCTCCTTCGTGGGGAAATTGATTGCATAAGCATTGAAGTCATGGTCAATGACTAAGAACAATTTTGAGAGCGGTTATGGTGTAATCATGAGTCTGTAGGCGTGAAAGAAGGAGATGTTATGATGAGATCGTGGGCTAAAGTCTAGTTTGACTGTGCAACTGTTACTTGAGTTCGTTGAAGACTTGTATCAAGTTGTGAGTCTCAAATCGAGGCGAACATGCATGCACCATGTTGGTAGTATGAGTTAATGATTATCTTACATCAAACTGACCATAAGATACTTAAGTCAACATGCGTCATGTCGATGTGTTAAGGCCGGTTTGCGCTTCATAAAGTCTACTCTGTTGAAATCAATATCTATTCAAGGCCCTATATCAAGATGAACTTGTTATGCCCGTTTTTACCTAGATAATCCAAATTGAATTTTTAAGTGCCATTCGTATAAATTCAGGTTATTCTAAATGTCGACTATAAGTACATTGCGGAGGATCCATACTACGTATTAGTTCGGGAAGTAAATTATAGCCATTAGATGACCTTGATCGGTCCGGTCCGACCGACCCGGTGACAAGCCTAGTTTTGGACTATATTTTGACCAATTACACACCTTGCAATTAAGCCAGCATTCAAAGATATATTTTTTGTCAGCCGCATTGTATGATAATTTATTATCAAAGGATTAGAGATCTTCTTTAATTTGATGTTTGTCATTTAGAATATGGCATGTGGGAAACTGATAGATTAGATGCTTAATTTCTCCGTCTTTAAATTTTCCTTTTTCAAAATATTATTGGAACAGATACATTTGTCCAAATGAAACATTTCTGGCAAGATGTAGGGAGATGGTCAATTCAGGAACATTATTACCAGTTTTTTCTTTTTTTTTTTTTTTTTTTTTTTTTTTTACGTAAATGAATTATATACACACAATTTTTGTTTTCATTAGAACACGCACCCCGTACACGGGTTAAGTAGCCATAATAATTACCACAATAATTACTCCCTCTGTTTCAATTTATATCGTATATTTATTAAACAATACATATTAAAAAAAATATTATTTGTTTATAATGACTGATTTGAAGACTTTTTTTTGAAGTAGACTGATTTGAAGACTTAATTAGGCATTTAGGACATTAAAAAAAATCTCGTTTATAAGGACATATTATTCATATCTTTCCTAAATTACCCATGTTTTACAAACCCAGCATTAATCCTATCCCCTTTAAACCATTTTGTTGTCTTCCAGAGAAAACAAACCACAAGAACAACTCAGCTCGTCCATTGATGGCAACTTCAATGGCTGATTTCGGCCGGCTTGAGACAACTGCCGCCGCTGATCTGAGTTCCGACATGAACTCCTGTGATATCGGGGGTAATAACTGCATCACGGTGTCACTTCATTGCGGTGGTCAATGCATCGGGATGGTCGTTTCATATATCACGGTGGTCAATGCATCGGGATGGTCAATGTATTGGTCAATGAAAAAACAAAAAAATAAATTTTCACCGTCCCAAAAAAAAAAAAAACACACTTTTCAATGTCCAGGAAAGAAAAAAAATAAAAAGGAGCAAAACACACAACAGCGATAGTTTGGAAAAAAATAAAATAAACATTCAGGATCCCTCCCCCCCCTCCCTTTTTCATATTCTTCATTAATTGTATTTTGGTCTATCTATCTATTTTGTGTCCTTATAATTAAGTGTTTGTTTTGGGTGTCCTTTTTACCTAATTAAATCTAATATGTGTCTTTTTGGATAATTGTCCCATAAAAAATAGGTTAATACAGTTACTTCAAAGATAAAATGACTTAAATGTCATTTGATATATTTAATAGACCTTAATCTTTAAATCTTATTCCTTCCGTCCTAAAATGTAAAAAAAAAAAAAATGGTTTTATCTTACAATAGAGTACATTTATAAAAACCATTAAAGTATTTATTATATTTTTCTCCATTATCCCTCACTTGTTATATATTCATACACTTTTACAACTATTGCAATACTATTGAAATAATGGCGGTCAAAAGTTATTTGAAACTTTTTTAATTAAAATTAATTTTACATAATCAACTTAACTCATTTTCTTGTATGGTATGAAAATTCCATATTAATTTATAATTTCGAGTTGGAGGTAGTATTTTTAAAATAAAATAAAAAAGGATGGAGGTAGTATATTGTGTTAAAAATAAAGGAAAATTTAATAAATAATACCTACGTCCCGAAATTAAGTCCATTTAGTTTTTTTTTATTTATTTAGTCTCACAATGTAAGTTTATTTAGATTAACAAAAATTGATTTATTACATTTTTTTTTACCGGTAATTTATTATTTACTCATTCATTTTTCACTACTTTTTATTAATATTAGTCAAATGTTTATTTCAGACAGTTTCATCAAAATTAATAACGAATAATCAATTTAAATAATTTTTTTAATCTGTGTAAAAAACACCAAATAAATTTATATTTTGAAATAGGATAGTAAAAATTAGAAAATGATGTTACTACAAACTAAAATTTAAATAAAAAAAAAAAAAAAAATAAGAAAACTAATCTAGTTCCCCAATAATGTGAAAGCATGTGCACTACTCTTTTACTACTCCACATTCCACAATGTCCACATTCAGAGCGTTTCTTCAACAACTCTATTGTCAAAACCGCCTCGAAATTGAAGAGTTGACTTGTCCTACTTGGTAACTTCAATGTAAAGTCATTAAAAGTCAAAAAGTTCTTTGTAGTACATGTGCCCTGTAAAGTTTTTTTTTTTTATAGCAGTCAACTTCTGGGTTATTTTGATTATATCTAAAATGAAATAAAAAGTAATTACGGGTTATTTCGCTTCACAAATTTTATGTTGGTTCTGATGTAAATTTTAGTTTTTGTATCAAAACTTAATAGGAATCCAAATTTTAAAATGAGTCCCTACCAGTAAAATTTCACATCTCGCTTAATCAGGAGTATATTTTTGGTTTTTTACAGTTTACAGTATAAAATAGACAAAATTGAGGAACGAACTGTTGTTGTTTTAGGGGCTTGAGACTTGATCACCAATGCTTCCAATGCCTTTAATATTCCTGCAAAATCTGAAAAACGGATCCTCTCGGTTTCGCAACAAGTTGCTGTCCTTCTTAAATTTATTCGTCCCTTATTTGTCCGGAGTATCACGAATAATCTAAGTGAGATATAAAACAGAGAGTTCTTTCCTTTTTGTCTAGGACAAATAGAACAAAAAGATAACTTGGAAGTGTTAGGACACCAAAAAATCGGTTTTCGACCACACGGCGGCGGGCGCTGTGGTCACGAGCGGCGCTCGTTATAACCCCAAAACCGAACAAACATCCCGTTCAACTTTTGGCCTAGTCGAAGTTCCACAAAGGCGGGCGCTGTCGCCGGTGACGGGCGGGCGCCCGTCACTCGTTTCACTAAATCCGATTTTGGTCCTTTAACCGGTTTTCCGATCCTTTAAATGACTTTCTCAACCTATACTTGCTTATTTTTCATCCGTATACTCATATACACTTATATAAGCGTGCACTCCGCACCGCCAAACTTATTATTAAGTGTTACGAGTATATCCACCCTTGTACTAAACCCCAATTACCTCAACGGCTTGTGATTATACTTAAATCACCAACATTCCTCCCCCATTTAAGTGTAATCCTTGGTTTAGTAAAACAAAACAATCCACAAAACAAACCAACTCATGATTCAATGAAAATGTCACGAAGATTGAATTTCCACCTAGCATTATTACACGCAAATATTCGAGTATTGGGGTGTGTCTAAGCATTGAACCCCTTTACACATTTTGAATACATGTACATAACAATACACATGAATTGAAACTACTTCCAAAGTATTATACTTGACACTAATTAAACGGCCTTGTGTCCATATCCGTTCATGAGTATATAGAAAGTCAACCCCACTTTCTTGAAGCGGCCAAACTTCATACTCATATAGGTGAATCTTTCTAATCATGTACCTAAAACACTTTTCCAAAAGATATCACCTACACAATAGGTAATGCACATACTTTCGGGACTTTTCATGTGCCAAATCTTCGAGAATGGGCCTTCCACATTGAATTCGCCTATGGCGTTGTACCATAAGGGAATTGGGTATCCCACCCCAAAGATTTAATGGGTTCTACACATCCCGATAACAAACTTTTTACCAAGTTTCAAGTCAATCTATATTTGGCCAAACAAGATTGACTCAATCAAGAGTACTCTTTGAACAACCACCATCATCCTTTGAGTTATAAACTCACAATCCAATTTTTCTTTAATACATTGGTGTCTAGATCACCATTGTAACATTTGACAATTTTCCAACCAAACACATTGGATAACTAGGATGAACTTGGTTATTAATTGCAAGGGAATTCCGAACTTCTAAGTCATCAACAAAGAAATCCAACTCCATAGTCCAACCAGAAATTTATGCACTTAGAAGCTCATAAATGAAACTTCATCCTAGCACAAATTACTAGTTAACCGAGGATTCTTCTAAACCGAAGGAATCTCATATAACTTTACTATAGAGTTTAAACCTCCCCCATGACTGTAGTTTAAAGCCTTGATGACAATACCGTCCAATTATGAACAACATGATTTGGTTAATACCAAAACCAACATGTCAACAATGTAAACTACTACATCACCTTATCTTCCAAGGCAAATCCAATCTTTGTAGATCGAGCATGTTTCACTTTTAGTATCATGAATAGATACTAAACCAAAGCAAAACACCAAACATGTATTCAACATACACCAAATGACAAAGTCATTTCCTTAGACATCAAACATATATAAGACATATAATGTATAAAACATATGTAAGATTTGAATAGTTACGAACAAGGTATTACAAACAACTTTAAATTAAACTAATCTTCAAACTAAGATGTCTATCAAGTTTAATTAGCACCTTCAACCAAAATAGCATATACACTCCTTATGTTAACTTCAACATAACAAGACCCTCCAGTTGTTTCAAATACAATGCCCATTCCAACCTCCATTCTAAAACCGAAGTTTTTACCATCCATTTAATGGATTACAAAATTGTTTAACAGTTGTTAAAACAAACAACAACAATTTATCCGAGGAGATTTCATTAACCGGTGCCAAGGTATCAAAATAACCAATACCTAAAACCGTACAAAACCTTACATTATTAATCGTGGATTTATACATGTTGACTTACATCAACTTTCATCTTTCATTGAAAGATTCATCGCACCATTTGCTCTCATTGAGCTTTACCGGCATATTTGGAAAACAACTTTATTGTTTTCCTTCACTCCAACACTAGTAGGAGTTTCATACTTCAAAATTTGTACAACATTATAAATGTCCAAAGATGACATACCATGATTCAACAACGATTAAACTGTACTAGAATTAACATAGTTTCAATGCCTCTTTTACTCAAGGAATTAACCTTAACCTCAGAAAGTCACAAGACCTCCTCACACCTCCAAACCTCAAGTTTGGATTTCATTATACCAAAGTTCAAGTAATTTATCAAACAAACAACTGTTAGAGGCTTGGGATTATAAACAAAAGCTTAAAACTTATGCTTAAATACTTTCCAATTAAACTCATTAAAACATACACTCTTTTCATTTACCTTTTGGAGGACATGATAGTTATTTACTACCATTTTCATACCATCACTTGTATTACTACAAAGTAACGCAAATAAACGATGTATCTATTAACAAAAGAGTTACAACTTTTCCAGCCAAGGATTCATCATCTTCTAAACCGAAGAACTACAACTCTTACAACCAAGAGTTACAACTTTCTATATCGGAAAGTCTCAACTTTTCAAAATAAAAATTTCTTCCTTCTGAACCGAAGAATCACAACTTTTCAAAACAAGTCACAACTTTTAAACCAAGAGTTGTAACCTTAAAGCTGAAAAGTTACTACCTTTAAACGATAAGTTATAATTGTTCAAAAGAATACAAACTCTAATGAATTGTATTCTTTCACCAAACCGATACATTCTTTAACAAATCAATAACATGATTTTTCCTCCAAGACATTCACTTAAAATCAAAGCGAAAATCCATGATACTAATCATGTTTCTGAAAAGAATAAGTTCAAAACAAGTTATAAACATTCTGAAAAGAATAAGTTCAAAACAAGTTATAAACATATATTACATATATATATTACCAAATAACAAGTATAACACATGAAAGACTAAATACATAAACATTTTAGTCATAGGACTAAAACGCAAAAGTATAAAAAAGCAATTATACCGAACCAAAGCACTCATATATAAGTCCTATTGCATAGCAACATATCTTATATACATATAAGTATCACTTAAGCATACCAATAAACATACATGTATAATTATTTCAAATCATACAAACCATGTACAACTAATGTTTAAACTATATACTTTCAAGAACCAAAGGATATACTTAAATCTCTTAACAATGACAACCTTGACTCCTTTTCATGAATGTCCCGGATCAACAATCCACCGATTCAAAACTTCAAACCAAGTTGATTCTTACACTCACAATTTTCCAAACCGGAGTCAAAACTCAAAACAACATTTTAATAGTTGTTTCACCAAAACTTAGTTTACCGTCATTATTCTATCCTTTGTTTGATCTTACAAACTAGGCATTCAACCTAGTAAAACAAGTTTTCCAGAAATCCAAATTTCTTTAGATTTGCCAACTCTTCATTACAAGTGTTCTATCAAAGATAGACATTTAAAAATCATTATCTTTTCAACATGATTTCCATCTATTTGTACCATTAGAAAACATCTAACTACAATAGACATCAAGTTTTCCAAGAAATAACACTTGATTCATCCCAACATTAGTTATACACAAACACTTAAAATTTCTAAACATTAACATGATTTTATCACCAAGATCAATGTACATTAAACATTAAACACGCAGCAAGTTTCATCATTGATTCAATCATGTCTAGAAATATCAAGCCAAACAACATATATGTATAATCAAATAACATCCAAGAACAAAACTAGACACTACAATCAAATTTTATATTGATTGTAGTTACTTGTTCTTGGACACCACAAACTTTCATGAAATAATGTAAATAAACATACATACCATTCATCCGTAGTCATAGCAACATCACAAAGAATTTTTACAAAGTCATTCCAATGAACTTTTACTTACCAAAAGATTATAATCGACTTTGCATCAATCAAAAAACCGCAGCAACTTCTCAGAATTTCTGACAACTGTCAACATCGAACCAGACCGCAAACTTGATATCACTGCGATCCTCGTCTCGCCACGATTCTAACGGTATCTCCGGATTTTCAAACCGATTCCCGAATCAAGAGTTATGCCCAAAATACTAGGACACAACCTTTGATCAAGTCTCGCCATCTTCTAAAGTTCACTCCCTCGAACTCTTCCAGTTTCCCGAAATTCGCAGTCATTTCTTTGCATTCACCATTGTGATCAGAACAATAAATTTAAGAAGATTGTTGTTGTTTTAGGGGCTTGAGACTTGATCACCAATGCTTCCAATGCCTTTAATATTCCTGCAAAATCTGAAAAACGGATCCTCTCGGTTTCGCAACAAGTTGCTGTCCTTCTTAAATTTATTCGTCCCCTTATTTGTCCGGAGTATCACGAATAATCTAAGTGAGATATAAAACAGAGAGTTCTTTCCTTTTTGTCTAGGACAAATAGAACAAAAAGATAACTTGGAAGTGTTTGTATGTATGTAACTTTTCAAGGATGCTTGCTTATGTTGTCTCTTTGTTCAACAATACAAAATTTGCTTTTATAGCACTTAGATATCTGAAAAAGAGCAAAGAGAATCGTCCCTTAAGTAAGAGACACCAAATGAAAAGGTTCCATTTGGTTGTATCCACTTAAAATGACCAAAGGACACCAAAAAATCGCTTTTTCGACCACGGGCGGGCGCCTGTTATAACCCCAAAACCGAACAAACATCCTGTTCAACTTTTGGCCTAGCTGAAGTTCCACAGGCGGGCGCCTGTCAGTGACAGGCGGGCGCCTGTCACTCTGTTTCACTAAATCCCTGATTTTGGTCCTTTAACTGGTTTTCCGGTCCTTTAAATGACTTTCTCAACCTATACTTGCTTATTTTTCATCCGTATACTCATATACACTTATATAAGCGTGCACTCCGCACCTCCAAACTTATTATTAAGTGTTACGAGTATATCCACCCTTGTACTAAACCCCAATTACTCCTCCACAATAAACTATGGTAACTTTTCTCATCTTAATTTAACAATCAATTTTATGTTTTATTTCTTCTTATAATACAGAACAATCAAAATATACTAAAACGGAAGAATAATGATATGTGCACTACACTCTTGTGATTAATTATTTTTTATGATGGGTCCCAACAGAATATGTGGTGTAGATTGTGTTATGTAAGATGTTGTGGTTGAAAGTGTAGTGGATGTATCACTACTGAAAACAGAAATATGTATCTGAATATATGTCTTTATTAAATTACTAGTACTCGTACTACCTAAATTTCGGTAAGTTTGCATATTTATTTCTGTGCACATGCATGACTTTTAAAAGAAGTCGTGGGGAAATTTGAACTACATACCTAAAGCTAAGGTCATAAAAAAAGAGAGGCAAATCTGCTTGCCAAACGGCACAAGTGAAAAGGCGTTGGCTTCTCTTAAAAATAAAATAAGGTCCTTTGCTTTTGCGTTGAGCTAAAGTGGAATAATTAATTAATTAATTAATTAATGTGGCGGGGGATGTATTTCATTTCAATGTGCATTATGATGGCAATATTGCGTAATCAAAGTCGTCGATCACCACGTGTGAATGATTTTTTTTTTTATTTTTATATTTTATATTATGAATAATGATAGCATCACAATAAAATAGTCATAATATTATGAACAATATATTTTGAAACCATTGATTATAATGTATGATTGATTGAATAATATTAGTTTCATAAAAGTCAAGAGAAATATATGTGTCACAATAAAATTTGCACAACAAGTGTCTTAACACTCTTTTCCACCGTTGATTTTTATGAGACTCATTTTAATCAATAGATCCACATTATAATCAATGATCTAAAATTGTGTTATGCAATTTGTTGTGTCTGGAGTTACCGGAGCCTCGTTTCATGAGTCATATAGTCCTTGTTTGTTTTGGAGAGAGTTTTTTTTACATCACATCACCAATCATTTCTTATAATTCTCACACCAATCAAATCTTCAACTACAAATAAAAAAATATTAAATCATCTCTCATCATTTTACTTTATCAACTTTATTACATTTTTTACCATTATTTTATTCATTATTCTACTTTATTTCACCAATCATTATTCTACTTTATTTTACCTCATCAACTTTCTAATCATTACTTCAATCACTTTATCTAAAAAAAAATCTAAAAAAAAACTTCAACCCAAAACAAACGGATCCATAGAGTGGTGTGCATATCATGTACTCTCCGTTTCATAAAAGTGTCTATATTTTATAATAAAAAATCGTCCTATAAAAATGCCACTTTATAATAATAATGCATTATTTAATGTTTTTTTTTTGAAATATTATCCTTAGTCCAACATGTATTTATTGCATTAATTTCTTACCGTATTTGTTATCGTTTTAGATTATCTTTCGGCTTCCATTATATTTATTTTTATCTAGCCTTTATTATTTTTATATAATGATAAAAAAAAGTGTGTTTCTCGCACAATTGTATTATTGGATGCGTATCGAACGTCTCGTTCCATCGTGTGCTTGGTTTCTGGAACGAGTTGTTACAACTAACCCCTATTTTTGGAAGAAATTGCTATTAAATAAAATACTCCTTCCGTTTCGAAAAAATTGATTGTCAAAAAGATTTGTTTCAAAATAACTGAGTTTATATTTTCAATACAGCATTTATTATGTTTTTCATACATATAGCATTATTTATTAAGCAATGAAAGAATAAATATCATATTACAGTAACTATAGACTAAGAGTTTTTTAATCATTTTGACATTAAAATTAAAAAATTAACTAACATTCTTAATATGCATGTTTTTGATAACTGCATAACTTATTTTGGAACAAAATGAGTAAAGGATAATGTTGAAAATAAGGTCTAACAAATAAATTAGTATGTGATTAATCGACTCACTAACATTTTGGTTTTTTTTTTTTTCAATCTTTAACCAATTCCTTTATTTTTTTATCGTAAATCTTTAACCAATTTCAAAATGCCTCGTTTTTCTTGCATTTCTACCCTCTCTGAAACTTTTGACTTTGTTTTTTGTGTTTGTTTTTTCATTTAAAGACTTTGGTTTGAATCAGAAATTCAGAATTAAAGAAAATATAATATACAGTCGGCCGTCATAAGACGGAGCTACCATGCCAAGATTCCCCACTTAAATGACTCCAAATTACAGCAAAACAAATGAATAAAGACACCCCCAATATTTACCAGACTTCTCCATATAAATATCACTTCGCCTAACCATTCAGCTTCATACCAATAAACCCATAAAAAAAAATCCCTCCATTCACTTCTCTTCCCATGGAGTGGAGTAGAGGTCCCATCATCGGACGAGGCTCTTCTGCCACCGTCTCCATCGCTAAAACAATCTCCGGTGAGGTATTTGCTGTGAAGTCAACTGACCTTAATTTCTCTAGCTCTTGCAAAAAGAGCAGTCTTTTCTTTCCCAATTAAGATCTCCTTATATTGTTGAGTATGTTGGCTCTGATATCACATGTGAGGATAGGATTATGTACTACAATATATTCATGGAGTACATGCCCGGCGGCACGCTTGCTGATCTAATCAAGAAACAGGGTGGTTGTTTGGAAGAGTCTTTGATTAAACGTTACGCGCATCAATTGTTAAAGGGATTGGGTTATCTTCACTCAAATGGGATTGTACACTGCGATGTAAAGACCCAGAATACTTTGATTGGCAAAGATGGCATCAAAATTGCTGATTTGGGATGTGCAAAAATGGTTCAAGAAGATAAAGCGATTGCCGGAACGCCGATATTCATGGCGCCGGAGGTGGCCCGTGGTGAAGAACAAGGATTTTCAGCTGATATTTGGTCTCTTGGATGCACAGTTATTGAAATGGCTACTGGGATTGTTCCTTGGTCTAATATGAAAGACCCTGTTTCTGCTCTGTACAGAATCGGACATTCCGATGATGTAATTGAAATTCCAAGCTGGCTTTCGATTAATTGTACAGATTTCTTGAGCAAGTGTTTGATAAGGAACGCAAAAGATAGATGGACGGCAGAAGAACTTCTTCATCACCCATTTTTTGATGGAATTGCAGAAGATGATAATCTGATAATGTTGGATGAAAAATTTGTTCGGAATTCGCCTACTAGTATTTTAGATCAAGGCCTTTGGGATCCAGTGGAAGAATCTGATTCAGACATTTCATCGAACACTACTGTTGTGCATTCCGATTCAAATCCAATAAATAGGATCAAGAAATTGGTGTGTTCTTCAGATGCAGAGCTACCCAATTGGAGAATAGATGAAGATTGGCTTACTATCAGAGGCAGTTTCAAAGAAGAAAACCCAATTAATATTTCTCAGCAAAATCTTGAAATTCAAGAAGATGAAGAAGATTTATTGGATTTGGAATTACCTTTGTTTTTAGTTGCTAGTGAAGAAGAGCTTGAAAGCTCAGTAAATGTTGAGGATTTGTTGTTGTTAGGTCAGTTTACAGATACAAGTATTTCTTTAGATTCTTATGAAATTGTAGAACATCAAATTGTATCAATTCTTCTTAATTTTGGAAGAAAATTAACAAAAATGATATTGTTTCTTTTAAAATTTTGGGCTAACAGTCCTTACAAACTTTTATTTCATTCATTCAGATCATTATGCCACAAATTTAATAGTATTATTAATTTTGTATTGATGAAAAATAATTACCTAGATATAATCAATAGCTTTTTATTACTACATCCGGTCCGAAATATAAGTCAGCATAAACTTTTCTACTAGCTCCACAATATAAGTCATTTTACGTTATAAATGCAACATTTATTGCTCTTTTTCTATTTTACCCTTAATTTATTATGAATCCAATAATCAAGTTATTTGACATTCAACCAATTCTTTAATATATGTGAAAAGTTCTAAAATGATTTATATTTTAGACCGAAAATAGTAAATAAAGTATTTTGAAATAAATAATAATGGCCTGCGGAAGTTGATAGCATCGACTCTATATATTATATGGGAGAAGTTAATACTAATAATATGGCCAGCAATTGTTTGGATTGTTCTCCTTTTCCATTTGGCACTTGAAATTAATTAACATGAAAAAGATATAGGAAAAGTAAAAGGAATGGCCGGTGGCCGGCGGAAGTTGACTTTTGTTAAGGGTCCATATTTACGAGCTAAACTAAAAGTCAACTGCAATAGGGGCATAGAAGTCAAATTTTCTGTAGTTTTTTTTGGCAATAAGTGAGAAAAATATAAGGTCAACCAGAGAGGCGATCGTTTGTCTAATTATATGAGAAATTTTACGGTGTTTATTAAAAAACGGTTAAACCCTAACCGAAAGGGTCTTCATTCACCTATTTTATGGAATGAGTGAAGATATTAATCAGATAATCTAGTGCCTCAGAGTCAAAGGCTGTCACTATATCATGATACTGGAAAGAAGTCGTCCCATAAAGGAATCGAACCTCCAACCTCCAGCTTCCGGTCAGGCTGTCACTATAACACCCAAACGTGTATATTTGATAACATTATGTACATCAAGATCAAGATTGAGTTGTAAATACAAAGATTTCAACAAATGCTTCTCTTTCTCGAAAATATATGAGACGGCTTAGCAAAAAAACTGATTAAAAATGAGCCAATACAATCATAGTGCCACTACGGATGCTCTCACGATTATTTCTTTTGATAAGGCTTCTATTTTAATACGCGACAAACGAAGCCAAAATAAAAGGGTTCACCACAGGGACGGACACGGACCTAGTGTGTGAGGGGGGGTGCACGGCCCCCACTTAACTTTTCGTGCGAAGTTACTAAAATACCCCTCTAATAATATTAAAGATCGTGTATGTATATTATTTCAGACGAATTCTATTGTAATTGCTTATTTAGTTCAATTGGTTAGAAGTATTATTACTATACATGAGGTCATTTGTTCAAAACCGTCTGGTGTATGTTTTTTAACATTTTTTTTTTGAATTTCGGCCCCCATGAAAAAAATTTCCGGATTCGTCACTGGTTCACTACATATGCTCTAAGTTTTTCTTATTATTCCGAGTGGATAGAATTTCAGATTCTTTCTTTAGGTCTTTTGACCTTTCTATGATAATAATGGAGTAATAAATAATAAATAAAGCAACACAACCACACAAATAAAATTACAAATTTTTTTGGTTACCCCTGATGGCTCACTGAACCTGAATATATATATTCGGAGTCGATCTATGAAGTGTCCACAAAGTTTGACTCTTACCCGAGACCGGGTTTGTTCTGACCTAGAGCTCTTAAAGTAGTGTCTTTTAAAGAGAATCAAACTTGTGATCTCCCAATGTACTGTCAAGTCATTCATCGCTTTGTTATCGTGTTCATTCATTCAACGTTTTGCTTTTACAAAGATAGACCAATTGTTTCTTGGTAAACGATTTATACACTACACATTAATCCGTAACATGCATCAATACAAATATATTATCGTTGATCAATTGTGACAAACTTATTTATCAATAACCACACGAAATGTACTTCCTCCGTCCATAAAAAGTGTCTAGTTTTTGGAAGAAAAAACAATCCTCTAAAATGCGTCACTTTAGAATCAATGCATTATTTAATGTTTTTCTTTCTCTTTCAAATGTACCCCTTATCCTACATTTATTTATCATACTAATTTCACATTCCAACACAAGTATCCATTATAAAATATAGGGTAAATATGTCTATGCAGTACGAAAACACAACAAACAAATAATGCTTCTTAATATATGTGAAAACTAAAAAGTGGATACTTTTTATTTCACGGAGGGAGTATAACATGTTTTTTTTTTTCTTTTCCTAATGTTGTTGGTCGTTTCTTTCCCAAAAAGAATAGAGTTTTGATTTGGCATAGGGATGACAATTTTAACTCATCCCGATGTATATCTATCATACCTTATGGTATTTATTAAGGTAAGGAGGTATGAGTTTTATTTTTCAAAATCCGCCGTAGGTAGGATTGAGTTTGGATATATATTACACACGTCATAATACCTGCAGTGGTTATTACACACGTCATAACACATTTATTATTCATTGATTAAAGTGGTTGATCCATTATAGAAATCGTCTGATAGTCGGCTCTGATATCATTCTGTAACGTCTCCAATCCCCGGACCTGATAGCGCTAAATGAGTCATAAATGGTCCGGTTAACTGCTTAAACCATCGTACTCGTTTTGTCTAAAAGGGCTAACCCGAATTGACAAGACTTTTATGTCTCACACTTATATAAGGATGATCATTCTACTACTTTACCGACGTTATCGATATGGGACTTTACAACATTTTTTCGTGTGAGTTGCGTTTTTTGTTTTTAAATTTTAGTTAGTTTTAACATTTTAGGTAAGTAAACTTGTGGTTATGATGGAGTGGGAAAATGAAAAAGTTATGATGTAATACATTCATCTCTTTAGGAAATGCTTTACAGAACCAAACATATTTTACCGTTTTGAGAAAAATTATTCGGCAGCTAATTATTCTTCCCTCTTCCTAGTGATGATTTTTGGAGTTTAAATTAAAGGAATATTCTTCCGCTTAAAAAAAGGAATATTCTTTATCCACACTAAATTGAACGTCCCCAATATGCCCCTTTTGTTGGTGAATAAATTTTTGTGTTCCACCTAAACAACAAAATTTATCATTTGTTTTCTCTTATCCGAACCACAGCTGCTTGCTGTCATTACTCGTTCATAACCTCATCCAAACCGAATAATTAAAAAAATTCTGAGCAAATAATTAATATTCAGTTTTTATTTTAGCAGTTACTTCTTCCGTCTCCAAATATAAGTCCGTTTTGATAAAAGACTAAAATGACATTTGAACGTTATTAATACAAAGTAATGAAAAATGAGTGAGTATATAATAAATGAGGGGTAAAAGGAGAAAAATGTAATAAATGTTTAATTAGTTATCTAAATGGACTTATATTTTAAAAAAAAATCCAAAATACTAAACGGACTTGCATTTTTAAACGGAGGTAGTATATAGACAAAGTGTCTATAAGAAAATATACCCTTTACCAAAAATAGTGTTATATAACAATATACGATGACTATCAAAAAAAAAAAAAAAAAAAACCAATATACGATAGTGTCATATAACAATATAAGATAAAAAAAAGTGATTATATATATATATATATCTATTGTAATTTTAAATAAATGACATGGTAAAAGACTAAAATAAATAACCAAGTAAGAAACGAATAGCATATATATTGTAGCATGCGCACTAAAAATGATAGTGGTAGTACACTCTGCAAACAATTCTATCTATACATGCTGAAGTCATTGCTGAAGTTACACAGTTACAGTAGAATAAATTTGCATATGCAATTAAACCATCCAACTTGGCTTTATAATGCAACATGGGTTCGATCGTCATCAAAAGGTTCTTTTTTTTTTTATACAGTCATGCCATCCACCGTCTTATCCACAGCCTCAAAGTGATCACCGTCCATTTATTATGGAACACAGCTTTACGTGTAATTCTGTCGTAAGGAGTCTCTACTATACCTGACCGTCAGATTTGTGTCACGTGGACAATAAAACAAAACAGTTTTGTTTTTATATTCACACGACACACATCTGACGGTCGAGTCTAATATATAGAGACTTTCTACCTAAGAATTTTCCTATCTTTGCCTATTGATCAACTTAACCTTTGACGCCTATTATCACCATATCCATTCTTTATGTGTGGTAGGAGAAATATAAGACTAAGATGTACGAGTACATATACGTGGATCAGTGACGGACTCAAAAAAAAATCTCAGTGGGGACACCAGAACAAATTTGAAAGCCGAGTGGGGGCATCAATAGTGTTTTTACATTTTTTACCTATAAAAACACATCGATTTTCGGATCTCAGTGGGGGGCGTGCACCCCCCTTTAAAGAGCTGGGTCCGTCCCTGACGTGGATACGTGATATAAATGTGTATTAAATTACAGAACCCATTAAATGGTATGGGCTAGCTCTAGCATCGTCTAAGATAATGAAAATGTGTAGTACGTGAAAGATGGACTGCACATCCGTAGTGCATGTGTCATTGTCCATAACGGAAAAGGACATCATTGTTCTATGTATTCTTTGAAAAGTGTTCTGAGTTTCACAATAAAGTGCATGTGTCATTGTCCATAACGGAAAATGGCATCATTGTTCTATGTATTTTTTGAAAAGTGTTGTGAGTTTCACAATAAAATGACAACAAATATTCACAACCAAGGCCACCTATATAGATCCGACATGTTGGTTGTCTACCCGTTAGGCTACGTTGGGTTTTCTTAAATTTAAGGTAGGGTACATATTTAATTTTTTTAAAACCCGCTGCGGGTAAGGTTGATATGTATATCTATTTCATACCCATCGTAACACCCATGTAGCCGACCCATTATATAATAAATTATTCGTAACCTAATAAATATATAGAAGTATAATAGTAATGACAGAGGCATAATCGTTGTGCCACAACGAGCAATACCACCAAATCTCCCATCATTGATAATGATGTATAAGACCCATTGTTTCAAGTATACTCCATCCGTTCCGAAATAACTGAGACAATTGCCAAAAAAGATTTGTTCCAAAATAACTAAGGTTATTACATTTCCAATTTAACATTTATTGTGTTTTTCCAACAACTACCCCTATTTATTAAGGAGTGAAAGAATAAATACAACATTGTATTAATTATCGATTACGGGTTTTTTTTAGTTATTTTGGCATTCAAATTAAAGTATTAACTCACATCCTAAATATGAGTATTTTTTTACAATTGTCTTAGTTATTTCGAAACGGAGGAAGTACTTTCATATGATCAATGGTGGGAGATTTAATTATGTCACCCGTTACACACATATATAATACATCTTTCTGATTCAAAATCACATGGAGAAAAAACCCGTTCTTGTTTCGACATTAGATGAATAAATTCAATATGTTATAACCTTACTCATCACAGAAAATAATCAATGGAAGATGAACAAACACATTTTAATAGTTTTTATCATATAGAGATAAGAATGTTGATTGTTAGAGAAGTTCATTATTGGCTGCATAATACCATTGAAGGATTTGCATTGAGAATTTGAGATGATCATAAAAAGGACTAGATGGACTTAGTTCTTGCTTCTTAGCTGTCATGGCTATCAAGAACAACTTCTAATCACATAAATTTACAGAAAAAAAAAAACGATCAAGAATTGACCAAGTACTGGATTTTGACTCCATTACAAATAAGAAAATCATAGAAAACTCTTAAAAATCTATGATTACAACAGGAATTTTGAAGAAAACTGTCAAGTTTCTTCTGCTAAACATCCAAGTTATCACAATCTGAGCACAAAATTCTCTGATACCATGTTGAAATCGAAACAACAAGAGAAAATAAAAAGAAAATTTTTTTTGATAAAAAATAATCAACCAGTTGAGTTACATTGTGTTGATCATAGAGTATTTATAGATGATACTTCACTACAACAGTTACATGCAACAGTTATAACATAATGGAAGTTACAACAGATCAATATAGTGTGCTGGAAATCAAGATAGCTGGGCTGAGTCCATGTCAACTGAATCATTAGACAACTGAGTTGAGATTGTGTCAGTTGAATCTCTAGTCAGTTGAGCTGAGTGTGAAGTTCAGTTGAGCATGTGACACATCCTCTTGCATCCATCATTCCCATGTATTGTAACCAAAATGACACTTGATTATATTCATTTTGATTGCTGGGGGGCCCTCTAGAGTGGAATCTTTGGGTGGTCACACATATTTTGTGTCTCTGATTCATGATTATTCAAGAATGACTTGGGTGATCATGATGAAACATAAGAGTGATGCATTCAAGAGTTTCAAGCAGTGGAAGCCATTAGTTGAAAATCAGACATGCAAGAAGATCAAAATTCTTTGAACAAATAATGATCTGGATTTTGTTGGTTTTAATATGATGAGTATTGTAAGAATGAAGGCATTGTTAGACACCATACTGTTAGGCATATTGCACAACAGAATGATGTAGCATAACGCATGAATCAGACACTTTTGAGAGAGCAAGGTGCATGCTCTTTAATGTTAGTTTAGCAATGAGGTTGTCATGGATTTATCTAACAAAGCAAACAAGTAATAAAATTTAGGGCCAAAGACCCAAAAGTACACAAAACGGACTTATTGGACTTATAAGGACAAAAAGGTATCTGTTGGACTTATAAGGACACAAATTAGATAGATAGACTCAAATACCCTTAATGAAAAAAAAAAAAAAAAAATGAGAGAAAAGGCGTACCTGGGTGGTCCGGTGGTGTTGTTGTTTTCTTTTTTTTTTATATATATTTTTCTATAATTATGAGATGAAATTCCTGTTTGTTTGTTTTTTTTTTTTTTTTTTTTTTTTTCTTCAGGCCTTGTTCAGTTTTTTTTTTTTTTTTTAATTGACCATCGCGATACAATAGCCACCCCCGATACATCGACCACCGCGATTCAATGACCACCGCGACGCATTGACCACCACGATGCATTGACCACCTCGATGCAATGACCATCCTGATGCATTGACTACCGCGACGCCCGATGCGATGACCATCGCGATGCATAGACACCGCAATGAAGTGACACCGCGATGTAGGGACACGGCGATGAAACGACACCGTGATGCAGAGACACCGCAATGAAGTGACACCGCGATGCAGAGACATCGCAATGCAGAGACACCGCGACGCCCGATGCGATGACCATCACGATGCAGAGACACCGCAATGAAGTGACACCGCGACGTAGAGACACGGCGATGAAGCGACACCGCGATGCAGAGACACCGCAATGAAGTGACACCGGGATGCAGAGACATCGCGATGCAGAGACACCGCCATGCAGTGACCACCCCCGATGCAGAGACACTGCGATGCAGAGACGCCGCATTGCAGAGACACCTCGATGAAGTGACGGCATATTGTATGGGTTTATGCAGTGACATCATAATATATGTATCAATTTATGCCGTGACGTCTTATGGTATCGATTTATGCAGTGGCGTCTTATTATATAGATTTATGCAGTGACGTTTTATGCTATCGATTTATGCAGTGACGTCTTATTTTATCGATTTATGCAGTGGCGTCTTATTATACGATTTATGCAGTGACGTCATGCAGTGACGTCATGCAGTGACGTCATGCAGTGACATCATGCAGTGACGTCGTATTATATCGATTTATGCAGTGACATCATGCAGTGACGTCTTATTATATCGATTTATGGAATGAAGAAAATCCAACGGAAATTTCATCAAATATTTACACAAAATTCTAGGATAAACATGAAGACAAAAAATCCATATACCATTCACCATTAAGCCATTGCTAACCTATGTTGGCATTTTGACCATCAGAACCACCACCACTCCTTGCAAAGCTTAGTAAGGGAGGCCACCGAAGCCACCGAGGCCAAATAACAAGTGGAGTTTTGTAAATAACCTTTCTTGTCCCAAACAATACCACACGAGCACAATGAACCATGTCGTATGACAATGAAGGAAATGGAAGCTGCTTCGTAATGAAGTTGCCTATAATAGCCGGAAGACCCCTCTCAAGGGCAATCTGGACTTGGCTACCTGTCAGTTCGTAAGCTGCAACACAAGTAGCCATTAAATTTAGAGACAGAAGATGAGCACCAAAGGTACCAAACCTATGATCAAGGGTCCAGTGTAGAGCTGATTCTATATTGAATAATCAGCAGCTGTTTAGGTATGATAATCAAGTCTGAGTGAACTCTGATTTGATTATCAAGATAGAGCAACTTCCCGATTTACACACGGTTCGGTTGCTCCACGAGAGAAACGAAAGAAATATATTACGAAAAGGGCGATCTTATTCAAGCACAAAAAAAACTTTATCAAAGCGAGGATACAAAGGCGGCTATAAGTGCAAATCAACGGTACACGAACGAGCTTACAACAATGTTTTATACGGGATGATCAACGGTAATAAAGCTTCAAGCCGGCACCCAAGAACAAGATGTTAGCACCAATACTTAGCGACGACGAAAAATGGTGCAGCAGATCAACAATATTAAGGGTTCAACACATATGAAAGGACAACAACAGATTTATAGCACAGCAGAGACACCGACGATGCAGAGACCTAACTGTTGTAAAGAAAGCATTGAGAAATACTCCCCTCATACAAATGTGGGCTCTGATTCGGAGCCATTCTCTTTGCCGGGTCTACCCGATAAAGTTGAATTAACGGTTTCAAAGCTGCCGGAATTTGTTCGAACAGGGAAAGGATTTTCTCAAACTCGGGAACAGTTGATAAGAACAGCTATGGGCAAATCGTTTTATACAGTGACATCAATGTCACTTCATTAATTGTCTAATGTATGCAGTGACATCTGCAGTGACATCAATGTCGCTTCATATTATTACATGTGTGGGCAAGAGTCAAGGGAGAAACACGCATGGGCTAAACAATGAATGATACTTAATGAAGATAGATCCAGAAAGAAAGGGGAAGCACCCTACCTAATATACGAGGAAGACGAGCGCTTGCTCCAAGCTAGCAATACTAGTGCCAGGGAGATAAGGGAGTTCCTTCACACTGTGGGATATCACCATTGCACTCAACATGGCACCGATGCTCACCGCACCAAAACGAATAAATAGCACCGCATCTTCGATCCACAAAGCGGCTTAGCCGACACCGACAAGTACATCTTCATGCTTTCGCATTCATTATTTGAAATGAATACGAGGCATTTATACCGATTGTGTTGATTTACATGGAAGGCAATTCTTGCCATCACACTTGCCGGCGTACTCCTTGGCTCAAAAAAGTACATAGCTTTTCGGTTCTACATTTTCTATGCATTTGTCATACTCATTAGTTGTATCTTTGCTGGGGTACTTATTAGATGAAGAATTGTAGAGGAGCTCAACTAGTCGATTCTACTCATGTTGCATTTCCTAATACCCATAACATATGCCTCTAAAAGTTGATCTTTCGTTCGCAGCTGACATAATATTATTGTTTGATTTTTACACCAAAAAAAAAAAAGGATTTCAGTCAGGCAATTAAGAACACATATCTTACAAATTCATCGATGATGAGAATGAAACATTAAAAATAAAAATAAAAATAAATAAAGAGAGATTCAGCTGAATATACCAAAATTCAGGATTTCGGTGCAAATAATTCCTCCCACACCTCACCGAATGCTTCCACAATAAACAGATCCTCCAAATCCTTGGATTCCGACAAATGTTTCTCCAAAATCATCTCCTGATCATAAACCGTCTTTTTCTTCTCCGCCGCCGGCGATGGTGAATCCTCATTCTCCGGCAACGTAGTCATTGTTGCTTTACCATTTCTCTTGTTTCCGTAAACGCGTAATTCTTTAATGGTCTTCAAAGAATAACCGAGGTCTGAAGAGGAATCGAAACTTATGGTATGAAAGCATACGCGAGGTAATACAGGGGAAGGCTAAACGCGTGCTTCTTTATTAGATTAGGGGTACTTTGGTCCATGTAGATATATTATGTCCTTATAAGTCCAACATATTCCTTTATGTCCTTATGGGGCTAATAAGTATAAAAAACTATACTTTTAAGTAATTAACCCTAAAATTTATAAATCCGGTATTCCCCAAGTGTAGGGATCGTAGTATAGCGATTAATACCGGAGTCGATCTTAGGGAATCGGGGTATCTAGTTCATTAATTTTCCTAAGGTTGTTACTACTAAAACGAAACTAAAAACGATAAAATAAACTGGACAGAGGATTGTCAGTCCAAATCCAGGGAGGATAAAAGCGATAATAAATAAATAAAACTACAACTAAGAAAACAATAAAACTAACTATCATGATAATGACTGAAGCAAATCAACATAGAACAAACATGATCCACCATCCCGCAACCCTTAATTCTTCCCTAGATTATCTTATGATGATTAAATCAAAGTTGTGGTTCACCTAATCAAAGGTATGAATTCCTACTTCCGTAAGTAATCCGTCTATCAATCTCATCATCTTCCGATCTATAGAGATTAACGCTCTCAAAACAAGGTGCAAGATTTATTAGATCTAACAACCTAGAAATCTAACCTATCAACTTCCGTTATGTCAAGGTTAAAAGTCTAATCTTTCCTATGGTGATCTAAGGTTTACACCGATTTCCATCATACGGTAAGCATCAAATAGCAATACATCTACCAATATCGATTGCATAAACAAATAAACAAAGGAAAGATACAAACTTTAATTAAAACACTCACAAAATCATCCAAAGAAAGAATAAAAACGCTGCTGGAAAAGTTTCCCATGGCTGCTCCAAGTTCATATCTTCAGGCCATCATCAAGATCGAACAAGAAAAGAAAACGAAAATAAAAACCTAACTAATCCGCAACCCCAGCCTCCCTAAAGGGGGCTGGGGCCGCCTAGGGTTTTTCTCTAATGATTGTGTATCAATAGGTCTCAATAATGTGTGAAAATCTGATGTCATTAGGGTTGGGGCGCAGCTGATATTTATAGGGTTTTAAGTCGGCCAGGGCTAAGTCGGCCGTGGACGCCCGTCTGGTCTTCCTGGACGCTCGTCCATTCTTCTGGACTTCCTTCAGACGTCCGTCCAGGCTGCGTCCAAACTCTCTGTATCAAATTTCCTCTCCTTGACGCCAGTCCAATATTCTGGACGCCACTCCAGGCTGGACGGGACTTGGACGCTCGTCCAATACCTTTTTCTTCCAAATTCATCTTGATCTTCATTCTAACTTCATCTCTGTCTCTTTCCTTCCATGCAAACGTACCTACATCACGATAAAAACATGAAAAATGTAACATCTTACATCTAAAGATATTTATCCAATAAAATCGCATAATTAGCTCGATTTTGCACTTTAATACTTCTAAAACTCATTTTCTCAATATTTCAATATAAAGCTCGATTTCTATGAAAAACATCCACATATGGGGCAAATTGACATAAAATATATCCTTATAAAACGTACAAAATCACCCTTAACAACTCCCCCACACTTAAACCTTGCTCGTCCCGAGCAAGACAAAACAAAATCAAGACTCGAGACATATAAACATTTATGCAACCATAAAGCATATTCAATAGTTTAGAGGTTCACCCAAGTGTGTGCATAGCCATAATAAATTTCCACTAAATCCGCACTTGAAAAACTCAAAGCAAAACTAGCTAACATCCCATTTAGATCAGAAATATAAAAATGATTATAACATGCACCTCACAAAACATACATATCCGAAAAGAATGATAGAGGGTATTTAAGACCTTTCTGACATACTCAGAGGATAATCCCTACAACATATCTTTCAGTTTATACTGGGGATAGTCAGAAGATAACTACGGTTTTTCACCCATCTTTTCACATTGCCATTTGCTAATTTTTCTTAAAGTTCTCTTAATTACACACTATAGCATATGCCCTCATTCCCAGCAATAGGACGTTTCGTGATAACACCCTAGCTGGACTACTATCATCAGGCAGTCGGGAGCTATTGAACCTCATAGTGGTATAGGACATTTCGTGATAATGCCCTACCGCACTCAAATCATCGGTAGCTACTTCCGACACTTATACATATATATATATCTTATTCATATTATTCATCTTATATTGGTATACAAACCTTAAATTATATCCTTCCTATCACATTCAAACCTTCAGATATTCACAGTATGTCATACTTTAATATTAAACACAAACTATTAAAATTTTCAAAATTCGTATATATGTAAGCAAAGAATCATGCGATAATCATAAAAAATCTCTAATCAAATGGGCATAGCTTTAAAATATAGCTCATCATTTACTATGGCACGTGAAAAATAGTGTTGGGTGAAACATCTAAATTTACTAAATATGCAAAATAATGCACCAATGATATAAAAACTCAAATAAAGATATGTCTTTGCTCACTTAGGACAAAACAAACAAAAAAATTTAAAATTCTAGCCTCATTTTGCATAGAAACATAATGATATAAGCAAATGATAGATACACATAACCAACTATTCCCTCCCCCACACTTAAATGACAACATGTCCTTATGTTGTGCAGAATTAAAGAAAAGATAAAAGAACTTAGCTGATTTGGTAATGATATGAAGATAGGCTGAAGAAGGATAGATAATCGATCCGCGTTTCCGAGGCACGAGATGTCATAGGTATTCCTCTCCAGATTCACTCCCTGGTTAGCTTAACAAAAACAACTAAAAATGTACCTGCACCACTTGAAAAACATGGCAGTATCTCGGGGAACATAGAGGGGGTATAACATGCAACAATAATGATATAAGCACATGATATAATTGCTCAGATGGAAAAATCACCACACAGGGAAAGTACAGGACACCTAAGCGTCAAGAATAAAGCCACAGAAGCTTTACAAAACAAATATGGACCACATGTGCATACAGAAACATCAAATTCCAACTAATAATGATAGAGGATTATACATGGAAAAGAAGTCATAGAGATTTTTCAAATTAAGCCCATATAAAGATGGAAAGTATACATGGGACATTACAAAACAGTAGGGCTAGGTGCAACTACATGAAAAAGATATTACAATGCAATCTACATGATAAAGTGGTAGAGTACGGCAAGCCGACAGTAACTACCCTCAAGAAAAATAAAAGAAAAATAGAAAAACAATGCAACTAAATGACATGCAACTAAATGATATGCAAAAATAAAAGAAAATAAAAGAAAGAAAACTAGCCCACTCATTTGCAACACGACATGTATATCATAAACGTCTACCAAACAATGATAGTTTACGATAAACGACAGTACTATTCATTATATGCAGTGCAGACGCGCCTTAAGACTCATCAAAGGTGATAGCATTATGGAAAACCAACAGTTAGCTATACTAAACAAATATAACTCATAAGAAGACATGGTAGCATACGGAAAACCGACAGTAGCTACCCATATGAGTTACAAGAATAACAAGAAAGCACATAGGTCTCAAAGCTCACAAGATTCATCACAACGATATGTAGCATACGGAAACCGACATTAACTACTAAATAACAATAAGAACAGTTATAGCATACGAGAACCGACATTAACTATAACATGCATAGATGAATCATGTATATAAAAGTTAATCAATTATTTAACATGGATCGGTAGATGGAAAGATACCATAACGGTGAAAGAACAGGACATCTACAAAGGTCACAGAGGCTCACAATAAAACATCCATGTCGAATAATGAAACATGTATATAAAAGTAAATCACTTATTTAACATGGACTCGTAGATGGGAAGATGTAAACATGCAAGTTCAGAACATCTACGCAAAAACAATTAGCCACAGAAGCTCATATGAAAGTATCCACGTCAAATACAGCATTAAAAATCAATTTAAAAATTTTGGAACCTGAACTTCATGATGTATGACACTGCTAAGGAAATCTAGGATAATGCCAGAGACCTTTACTCCAAAAAGGACAATACATCTGAGGTCTATGATCTTGAAGCCCAAATCCAAAATTGCAGACAAAGTGATCTGTCTGTAACTCAGTACTTCAACCAACTATCTAAGGCATGGCAACACCTAGATATGTTGGAAACTCACCCATGGAAGGATGTAGAGGATTCTACCTTATACAAGGATATCATTGAGAAGAAGAGGGTGTTCAAGTTCCTTACTGGACTGAACCCATCTCTTGATGATGTTAGAGGAAGAGTCCTTGCTACTAAACCTCTCCCCAACCTCAAATCTGTGTTTGCTGAAGTCAAACATGAGGAAAGCAGGAGAAAAGTGATGCTGCAAAGCAACCCTGCTGATCGCTCTACTGAGAGCTCAACACTGATGGTGGTCAGGAAGCCTACTGAGGCCACTGAGACCTACAGAAGGCCAACTGAGAAGACAGGAAATTTGTTATGTGACCACTACAAATGCACAAATCACACCAAGGACACTTGCTGGAAACTACATGGTAAGCCTAACTCCTCTAAACCCTTCAAACCATCCAGGGAGAGTCAGGGTAGACATGTCAGTGAAGAAGGGAACAAGGACACTACTTTGGATGCTCAGTTTGCTGCCTTCAAAGCCTTCCTTACTCAACAACAGGAAGGTAGTTCTATTACTGACATAGCTACGCATGCTAAAACAAGTATATTCCACTCACCTCTCAGTAGTGATACTTGGATTGTTGATTCTGGGGCATCATCCCATATGACTGGTAACAAGAGGCTCATATCTCACTTTAAGCCCTGTCATCAGGCCCACAATATTAAGATTGCTGATGGATCTATTTCCTGTGCACTAGGTTTTGGGAATGTTAAACTTACTGATAAGATCTACCTACATGATGTCCTATTTGTTCCAAAATTAGACTGTAACCTTATATCTGTCAATAAACTCACTAAAGACCTAAATTGGATAGTCATGTTTAATAACAATTAGTGTATATTCCAGGATCTTTCTTCACAGGAAGTGATTGGGAGAGCTAAAGCCTGCTCAGGATTGTTATGGTCAACCCTGCTGAAGACAGAAGATTGAAGACTGAAACTGCCTCAGCAACCTGCAACCAAACCTTAGACAATATCATATTATGGCACTATAGACTATGTCATCCAAGTTTTGGTTATTTAAAGTCTTTATTTCCTGAATTGTTTAAAGGATGTAACCTCAGTGACCTTCAATGTGATATTTGTCAGTTTGACAAACTTACTAAATCTGTGTATACTAAAATATCTTACTTACCCTCCACACCTTTCACTTTTATTCATAGTGATGTATAGGGACCTTCAAGAGTTAAAAGTATAACAGGAAAAAGGTGGTTTGTCACCTTCATAGATGACCACACCAGGATCACATGGCCGTTTTTTATGAAAGATAAATCCGAAGTTGGAACCATCTTCCAAGAGTTCTATAACATGGTATACACTCAATTTGACACTAAGATTAAAATCTTAAAAACAGATAATGCCCTGGAATACTATGAGTCCAACCTCAACACCTTCCTGAATGATAAGGGAATTGTTCACATCAGTAGTTATGTAGAAACACCTCAACAGAATGAGGTTGCAGAGAGGAAGAACATGAACTTATTGGAGATGGCTAGAGCAGTTATGTTCACCATACATGTGCCAAAATACATGTGGGGTGAAGCTATATTAACAGCCACATATCTGATCAGCAGGTTACCCAGCAGAGTGTTAGATTTCAAAACTCCCATCCAAACCCTACTGACAACTCATCCCTGCCATCATCTCATTGCTGACTTGCCTCCAAAAATCTTTGGATGTACTGTGTTTGTCTATATTCATGCCCAACACAGAAGCAAACTTGACCCCAAAGCTCATAAGTGTATTTTCCTAGGTTATGCCAAAGACAGAAATGGCTACAAGTGTTATTCTCCCACTGACAAAAGGTTCTACAATTCTATGGATGTAAAATTCTTTGAAAAAACCCCATACTACAGTAAACCTACTGAGATAGTCACAGATGGAAACCTTATTGAAATAAAAGCATTTCCCATTCTCATAATCCTCTAACTCCCACTACATCATCAGTTGAGGAAATTGAGCCCATTCCAATCCCTCAACCAACTCCTAACATTCAAACAGCTCCTCAGCAGATTCCTGACCTTCAGCAGCCTCCTGAGACTCATCAGCCTCCTGAACCTACCGAACCTCAGCAACCTCCAGTTACTCCTCAAACTCCTAAACTTATGAACACTTCTACTGATATTGATGACAGACCCATTACTGTCGAAAAGGGAAAGAGATCATGCACTGATCACTCTATTCATAATTATGTGTCATATGATCACTTGTCTCCTGGTTTTTGCTATGTTTACACAAGACTTGGATACTCATTCCATTCCTAAAAATATACAGGAAGCTCTCAAACATGACAGGTGGAAGGCTGCTGTCAAAACTGAAATGACTGCTCTTCTTGACAACCATACTTGGGATCTCACCACTCTCCCACAAGGAAAATAGACAATCAGCTGTAAATGGCTATTCACCATCAAGTACAATGCTGATGGTACTATTGACAAGTACAAAGCGAGACTGGTCGCAAGGGGCTTCACTCAAACATATGGACTTGACTACAAAGAGACATTTGCACCTGTGGCAAAACTAAACACAGTCAGGGTGCTGATGTCCCTTGCTGTCCAACTTGACTGGCCACTCCACCAATTGGACATCAAGAATGCCTTCCTAAATGGTGACCTCACTGAGTAAGTCTATATGATTGTACCTCCTGGTTTCACCAACACTCACACTAAAGGGAAAGTTTGCAAACTGAGGAAATCTCTATATGGCCTGAAGTAGTCCCCAAGAGCATGGTTTGGCAAACTTACTAATGTGGTTAAAGCTGCTAGATATCATCAGTGCAACTCAGATCACACCATGTTTATCAAAATAATCAATAAGAGAAGATCCATCCTTATTGTCTATGTGGATGATATCATCCTTACTGGTGATGACCCTACTGAGATCCAAAAATTGAAGACCCTACTGGCAAAAGTTTTTCAAGTTAAAGATTTGGGCTACCTCAAGTACTTTCTTGGCATGGAAATAGCAAGAAATAGCCAGGGTATCTCAGTCTCACAGAGGAAGTATGTGTTGGACCTGCTGAAGGAAACTGGCATGCTAGGGTGCAAACCAGCTATCTCTCCAGTAGACCCCAGTAATCCACTAGTGCATGGTAATATTGCTGTAAGAAAAGAACAATATCAGAGGCTTGTAGGGAAACTCATTTACCTCTCCCATACAAGACCTGATATTGCTTATGGAGTCAGCCTTGTCAGTCAGTTCATGCATTGCCCTACTGAGCAACATTGGGATGCTGTCTACAGAATACTGAGGTACTTAAAGTCAACTCCTGGCCAAGGCTTACATTTCACTAAGTCTACTAAGAGATCAGTTATGGTCTATACTGATGTTGACTGGGCTGGTTGCCATATTGACAGAAGATCTACCACAGGCTATTGTTCATATGTATGGGGTAACCTTGGCACTTGGAGAAGCAAGAAACAGCCTACTGTTTCTAGAAGCAGTGCTGAAACTGAACTCAGGGCACTTATTTTGGGAATTTGTGAAGCACTTTGGCTGAAAAGAGTCCTTACTGAACTTCAACAATCCCTTCAGCAACCTATCATACTCTGCTGTGACAATAATTCAGCATTATGCATGGCAGAGGATCATGTTCATCATGATAAGACAAAATATGTGGACATTGACAGACATTTCCTTAAAGAGAAGATTGATGCCCAGATAATTCAACTTCAATATGTTCCCTCAGTAGACTAAAATGCTGATATTCTCACAAAGGCCATTCCACCACTTATGTTCAGCTGACTGAGTAGCAAACTTGGCTGTATAGACATATACAACCCAGTTTGAGGGGGTGTGTGGAAATATTACCTTATTATTTCATGTAACACTTTACTTGTATACATTATTTGGAACATGACATATTAATTGTATTGTATAAACAATTAATATGTCATAAAGTAACTCTATTTTGTCCTATTATGTAATAGCCGCCCATAGGAGTATCTAGCCGCCCATAGCACTTAATACTCTACTAGGATCTCTCACCTTCAAGCTTGTATTTATTAATACTCATTCTTTTATCTTGAATAAACAAGTTGAGTTTACTCAAGTACTATTGCTTTCTCAAACTTTCTTCAAATTTAGAGGAATCAAACTTGAAATCTAGTCAAACAACCACATGAGAGAATGATAGTCACTTGTAAATGGGTATTCAAGAAAACTAAAGGAATATCACCAGCTGAGGGCAGAAAATATAAGGCACGTTTGGTTGCAAGAGAGTTCAGTCAGAAAGAGTGGGTAGACTGTGATGAAATATTCTCACCAGTAGGAAGACATACTTCCATCAGGGTGCCACTAGCAATGTGCACATCAGAATCTTGAACTTGAGTAGTTAGACGTAAAGACAACCTTTCTACATAGAGATTGTTAGGAAATCAACTAGTCTATGTAGCGGAATTTAAAATTTGATTTCCGATCACAAGACCGACTTCGTTTAATACAATAAACACATTAAGTAGTTGACGGTGATTACCTTGGTTGATCTAAAAGATCGACGCTTTGATTGCCAACGGAGAGTAGTAGTGTGCGCAAGCCGTCCACGCGTCCGGCCTCTATCGATATCCACTCGAACTCCTCGCCGGAATCCTCCTCGGATTGCCACTAGAAAAATCCGGTTGCTAGACCGGCTTTTCCCTCTCTCTAAAACTCTCTAGAAGAAACTCTCTACAAAAGAGCTAGCCAACCTCTTGCTTATATAGGGGTAGGTGGCGCCCCAATGCCTCCTAATCTGATTAGGAGAAGCTTCTAGTAGATTGATGAGAAAGAAAAACTTTTTCTTAATAAAATAAGGAAAATCACTTTGATTGATTTATCTCTTTTATTTTAATATCTTATATTAAATAAATCTAAGATATTGCCAATAGCTTATATTGAATATTTTTTTCTATTACCATAATTCTATTTTTCCAAAATCAATTAATATACAATATTAATATATGGTAATCTTATTAATTAAATTGCACAATCCAAGTGTATCCTATACACTCAAAAGTGGCGCCCCAAACACCATTAATTTGACATCCGGAATATTCTTTAATTAATCCATATAATTAATATCTTGCATTTTATTTATTCATAATAAATACATTCTACCATATTAATTTAATCACTATTACACTTTATAGTCGAGATACACTTTCCTTATTTGATTATCACTATAACCGCATTTTAATCCGGCTAGATGTTCTTATGTGTGACCCAATAGGCTTCCGAATATGTTGGACATAGACACAAAGTGCAATTACGAAAATTCCCTTCATACCTAACGATCACGGGATAGCGTCTAGCAACACACCGTGACCCCCAATCATCAAAAGAGTCAAAAGCAATGACTACTACCTTTCATATGAAACAATTACCGTGTAAATAGAATCCTATCGCTCTAATAATATCCATACAATCATATCTTGAGTGTCAGTACATTAACGACCGTATCTTATAATCTGGATACCATGCTCTCTCGGAATAATTCATTTACTCCCACTTTGCAAAGATTTACGAGAGCTAGACATTCCTTATAAGAAGACCATTTTGGATATTCACTCCTAATCATAGGATACGTGATTCCCGGATGAACAAACATGTATCCTACGCATGCTTCAATATCACACCCGAGCACAACCGTATGATCGCCCCGTGGCTATGGAAAATCTCAATAGTGTCAAAGCATAACAATCCACACTGCGACACTTAATGTAAGTGGGTCAGTCTAACGTATGCATTCTCTAACACACGTCCACGTACAGTCCAAGTGACTCTGTACTTTGATAGATAAGATCTACCCATACCTTAGAAGACATCCAATACGTCCTAGTCTAATCATACTATCAATGTCCCACTTGACAGTACATACGACTAGAGACATTTAAGTATCAAACTTATTAAAGTGATTAGAGATATCATCAACCATAATCACTATCATGGTTTCTCTATCACAGTTTAATACTAAGGACGTTACTATATATATATTCAATACATGAAGATAAACAAGATATATAATAACAAAAATGCTTTTATTAATAATAATAAAGTTATTACATGAACCAAAATATACTGTAGATGACCCGACCCGGTCAGATCCGGTCCAACCCAATTGGGTTTAGGACACCATTTGAACAGAGATATGGTTTAACAAATATATATGACTCAGACAGAGGGGTTCCATGTTCCTGGTAAAGAAGAGTATGTTTGCAAGTTAAAGAAGTCCTTGTATGGACTTAAGCAGGCTTCAAGGCAGTGGTACAAGAGGTTTGACAATTACATTATCAAGCTAGGATGTGACAGAAGTCCATATTATTGTTGTGTATGTCATAACAAGCTGAAAGATGGTTTATCCATCTATCTGGTTCTGCATATGGATGATATGTGGATAGCAGCAGTGAACAAGTCTGATATTCAGAATTTGAAGAATCTTCTTTGTACTGAATTTGAGATGAAGGATTTTGGTGCAGCAAAGAAAATTCTGGATGTAGATCTATAGAGATATGAATCATAAGAAGTTGTTCTTGTCACAGAGAGACAATATTCAGAAGATATTTCCAGATTTGGCATATCAACAGCCAAACTCATAGATACTCCAATGGCACCGAATACTAATGTCTCTATTTTGTATGCTTCCACAATCACTTGATGAGAAGGATTACATGTCAAAAGTTCCATATGCTAGTGTAGTAAGGAGTCTAATGTATGCTATGGTCTGCACTAGGCTTGATCCGACCCAAGTTGTCAATGTGAAGGAACATTGGAAATCTGTGAATAAGATGTATAGGCACCGTAGGGATACATCTGGCATTGGTCTCGTGTATGGAAATAATGTTGAGTGTCTGGTCACATGGTACGATGATTCAAATTATGCTCATGATGTGGACATTAGAAGATTTATGAGTGGGAATGTGTTCACCTTGGGTGGTTTTGTAGTTGTTAGAAGGCAACTTTGTAGGTAACAATGACATTATATCCTACCGAAGCAAAATATATGGCACTGACAGAAGCAACGAATGAGGGAATCTGGTTAAAGGGGCTAATCAATGATCTGGGTTTGCATCAAGATCAAGCTAAAGTATATTGCAACAGTTTATGTGCAATTTGTTTGGCTAAGGATAATGTTGATCATGAGAGAACCAAGCATATTGATGTTAAATATCATTTTATGAGAAATGAGAAAATAATCTGGATGAAAAGACCAACACTAATAATAATCCTGCTAATATGCTCACTAAATATGTTTCAAACAAAAAGTTTCAGTTGTTTTTAAACTTTCTGAACATCCAAAGCCGTCAAATTTGAAAAATGAGAAAGTCTGATATATCGTGTCTGGCACTGAGTTATGCATCTGGTATATTTGTTTGCATGGAGTTCAAGTCAATGTGGAGATTTGTAATGGTGAGTTAAACTAATGCGGTAGAATCTGGTTGGTTGGAGCTGAATCTGAAATACTCGTCTGAATACTCAGTTGAGCATCATGTATGATGTTATCTCTGAGATCTGGTGATCACGTCTGAGTATGTTTTTGTTCACGTCTAGTCAGCTCTGAGTCTGAATTTGGTTACATGTAGTAATCCTCATATGAATCTGGAAAGGCTGCATCTGAGGGGTATTTTAGTCAGTCACTTAGTTGGTTGTTTTGTCGGGTAGGGTTTGATTCCCGAGACTATAAATACTAGGATTAATGTAATAATCTGTGTAACTTTCTGGTGAAACTCCTCACTTCTGTCTGTGGATTAGTAGACACGATGTAGGATACATTGTGAAATTTTGTGTTCCTTGTTTTCTGTTTGTTTGATTTGACTGTTTAATTTCTGTTCTTTCTCGAAATTTAAAATTTCCTGCGATCCGTTATAACAATATGGAAATGGCAACATAAAGTAAACAGTAATAGGATGGATATTGTTCAATTGTTGTTGAGTTTTGTCATCATTTATGGTTAGTATACTTGGTAGATGGTGGCTTTAATGTATTGTCTGTATTTTTGCATTTTATTTTGCGAAAGAGAACTTGGACATTTACCATGACCCTGGTAAGTGGTATTAGTTCCATTTATGTTATCTTTCTTTACTTAGTTTCACCCATCACCCCTTACTTTCACATCTCAACATATGATTAGCTTCAGTAACAACCGGAGAATGAGGATGGAAGTAGCTATTGCTCCTACCTCTCCTCTTTCAATAGACTTTTTTTAGGCCCGGGGTACATTCAATGACTACCTCATCTTTTGTGAGTTCAGAGTGATCTTTATCATTCGTGATGGTAAAGTTGCGGATATCCATAATTTCTAGGTAATTGATGTGTATAGAAAGATGTTAAGATTATTTGGTAATCTGAAGCATGATAGTAGAAGTTGTGATAATTATGTAGAACTGTGAAGCTTAAAGTAGTCATGATGTTGTATCTTTGTGAGCACAAGGATATTTCTCTTATGTACTAATTGAGTATGGAGAATTGTAGTAGACGAGTCTTTAGTTTCCACATTAATATCGGTACCAAAATGTATGTAAGGTTTCGCGATGCGAAGTGTTAAATTTCAAGTCATGGCCGAACGGCCGAAATCTATAAATTACTCGAGTTTTCAGATCGGGTCATTACAATATATCTCCATTTAGTATACCCTAAAATAATTATTGCATTATAATTTTTTTAATCGCCACGCATGACAATATGTAACTACTACATGAAATGGGTTTTTGTTTCCTTAAAGCATTCGATATACGGGACCAGCTGACCCAACTAATATGAAGTTCAGTCCGGATAGTGCAATCAGTGTCTGACTCTTAATCAGGGATATGACATCATCCATAGCTCTTTCAATATGCAAATCAACAGAGAATCAAGCATGTGAGCTCCTTATGTTTTCTCAAGTCATTTACCATTTTAACCAAGTTACTTGGTTAGATGATGTTTTCGCTGCATGAGGTAACATTTCATTCTCTTGAATGAACAATGTAGAATTGATTGGTCTCAATTCTCATGGACCCATTTGAGTATTTTGTGTTAAGAAAGTGATGTAGTAATTACAGTGATTCATAATATTATGTTACTATACTTACAATCTATTATGGATTGAGTAATTATATGATTATCTAAGACTTTTTAATTGATTAATAATTGATAAAAGAGGCTATAATTTTTTTCACCACACTGATTTACCAGTGAACCATGGTAGAATTGAGTTTATAAAAGTCTGTTCTAGAGTTAAAAACCAATTTCCAGTTGGTGCATTGAAAGAATCGACGTTGAAAAAAGCCGGGTCCCTTCTCTAGAACTTACGTAAAGTCAAATCTCGATTCCAAAACTGTTTTTTACATTGTTGATTTTACTAGGTAAACAAGTAGAGTGATGCACCCGTAGAAATGATGGAAATAAAGCCCCCTTTGATAAAATGTACATCAGTTGGTGGTAACGTCATTTCCATTGCCGTTTTATCACCAAAATGAAATTCTGGTTTTGTAGTCATTGCTCTGTTCCCTAGTCATGTTCCAAAATTGATCTCATCCATCAAAACATTATCCAAAACTTCATCTTTTACGAACAAAACTCCTATGATCTCAAATGCAGCTAAACCTGCTCTGAAACTCGAAACATAATCGGAAGATGATGAGGTGCATCAATTTTGATTCTCCATCGGTTTCCACACTCACAAGGAATACTTACACAGAAAAACATTTGATTTCAGCACTCCATGAATCGCTATGGATACGAAGACGAAGCAATCAAATCCCCCGGCAGCTACCGTGTAGGCGGAGCAGCCGCCGACATTCACCAATCTCAATCTCCACCAGAGATGCTCCGCCGGATTTTTTTGCAACTTCAACTTCTGCGCCTAATTCAGGAAACGTTGCGGGCTTGCTACAAACAGGGTAGAAATTGTTTCTATTACTAATATCTTTCATTTTGCTGGGCTCTGCTTTGTTCTTGCAATGATTTTAGTTGTGTTGGCGTTTTATTTCTTGGAATGAATGACAGGGGAGCATTGTTTGTTTTGTACTGGATAACTAATTTCGTGGTGCCGGCATATATGTTTAAAGATCTTCAACAAAATCCCACAGGCGAGGAAGCAAATTCTAATGATCAAGATGATGATGAGGATGACGACGATGACGAGTAAAAAAGTTCAAAGCTTGATGATAACGGAACTTTTCAGTGGTGTCATATGATTCATCCCTTCTTTGAAACTGATGGCATTTTTTTTGCTTCTCATTATACATTCGTGAATCATTGATCATAATTGAAGATAGACACCGGTTATTGTTAGATTTTTTTCCTTTTCAAAAATCACTTATTTAGTGATAGTTTGTATTCGAGTTATTGTTCTAATAAATGTTAACATAACGAAATGGGGATCGACTTCTTTAATGCGAAGTGATGTACCTCGACAAAGTCAAAGAGTAATATCTTTAAGCCGAATCAAGATGATTGTTTTGTGATGCTGCCAGAAAATGGGCTCACCCACGTAGCACCTCTTCGGTGGTTCAACACTTGACTTAGGGGAATAAACCACTTTTGACTCCCTAGAGACCAGCCCGGGGGGCTCGCCCATTCGTTTTGTCACCGCTGATCCCCGTACGTCCGACCGTCTTTGGATCGGATCGTTTCGGTCTTTAACAGGTCGGAAAGAAGTCGGGCATTGAACTTCCGGTAGTCAACAGTGCGATCCCGGTCGATCTCCTGGATCGGACTAGGTCCTTAGGCCTACACAGTTCTGTAGTGGCAGGAGTTCGGTCCTCAGTGGGCCGACTCCGTCATCTCAGTATATCTCTGGCAGAACGTGTCTTTAATCTTATACCTCGTATGCCTAATAATTACCAGATAACTATTATAGAATCCTGAATAATAAAGACTCGAATCTTTATCACTTAATGCTAATATTTGAATACCATAATTATCTCCTATAATCATGGAGATCACTCAATCATAATCTTCTTCCTCAGGGAATACGTTAATCAGTGTCAATCACAGACACGCCTCATTAAACCCTAGGGCGCATAAGCCCCTCTATAAAAACGATCCTAAGAACTACGGAGACGATTCCAATAAAACAATTGGATACGTAGGCAGCTTGAGGAACAACATGTCAAGTGCAGTCAAAAGCAAATCAAATCACCCCTTGATCATTGTTTTTTCTGTGTTCTTAGAGCATCCTTGGGTTATAATCAAGGAAGTGAGTTTAGAGGATTATTTTGACGATTTTTGGATCGTCAGTTTTGTTTTCATGAAGGCATACATTGATTCAGATGAGATACTCTTTTGCCTATAAAAGACTCTTGATGCAGACATGCAATTTATTCAATTCAAACTGCCTTATATGTTCTTTTTTGAGTGTTAAATCCATAGACATGAACACATCCTATTTTCATTTCAAGGCTTCATCAAGAAAGGCGAGAGAATAATACGTCGTCTGTTTTTAAACTGGATTTTAACCGTGTCGTCCATATACATTTTTGTGTCAAGTTTCCATAAATAAAGACACCATAAAATAATCTCCTCTTTTCCTTTTCCGGATGATCACAAAATATTTGAAGCACATAACCTCATAGGCCTTTTCCTATTTGAGCATTCCTCTTAATTCTTAAAACAAGAAAGAATAATATTACAGGGTATATGTATGATCATACTAATTCTCTAAATCTAAAACTAAAACAAAAAAATATTAATAATAATAAATTTAAGATGCACCCTACAGGCCTACAAATATCAATTAAACCATCAGTACACCATACAATCAATATAATTACTTAAAATTAACCCAATGATCTTCTTACAGTATATAATAGCTATATATTGACGGGTGAAAGATATCTAATTATCTATCTATCCTTCTATCCATAAATTGATAAGATATATATCTATGGCCCCTAAAACTAGAAACATTTGAAAAAGTAAAAAAAAAAACAAAGGATCATGATGAAGGACCCATGATTACTCTGGCTGGACAAATTAATTAAAGAAAATATATGTAGAAGAAACCTAATTAATTAAGTTAAGTTTGTTTCTCGATCATCTGGCCGCCCGGCCGGATCATCTTTTGATGAGGCCCTTCATCCTAGAAAACCCAGAAAGATGAATCCAATTAGGGACTCGGCAATGGCATCCGAAGGCGGCAGCCTGATCCTTCTTCTTGATGGGGGAGTCAGGAGATGATGATAGTTTACGATCGCGTAAAACACAGACATTACCATCGCAAACACATCCTTCATTGGAGGAGGAGGACGGCGGCTCAGGCTCTGATGAAGCTGATGATGATTGTTTAAAACATCCACAGAGATTCAACGACGTCAAAGCCATTATGCATGCGTGTGATCCAAGAACATAAACAAAAATCTTCTTGCTCGTGAATTGTGTGATATTTTTGTGCACAAATGTGTATATATATGGTAAGCAGCAAATGGCTTCTTTTAAAGAGAAAATGGCTATTAATTCTTAGCCAACGAAATGAATTGTTCAACAATTCCCATTATGTGGATGTTATTGCCTATTGGGGTCAATATAAGGTGGCTAATACAACTATACAAGGTAGGTGGCAATTTTGATGGATTTTTTTTTTTTTTTTTTGGTTTTTTCTTCCCAATGTCCACACTTCACTTTTCTTAGTTTGATGTATATTCTAATACTCTCCCGTTCCATTTTATTTGTCTCGTTTGACTTTTCACACAGATTAAGAAAATTGATGTCAACCGCATTCGACATTACATATAACGTCATTGCTAGGTTTGAATCCTTCCATTCCATGCAAAAGGGACCAGCCCAGGTGCCATATATAATAATCATATTGCTTTAAAACTCGATATGATACAAGCATTTGATCGAGTTGAATGAAACTCTCTCTCAAGTCATTGACGCCATGTTAAGAGGACTGGATGCATATTTCCTTGGCCGGATTAGGGCTGAGCTTGTTACCCTCCTAGTTGAGCGTCATATTCATAGATTTCTTTCGATACCAAGACCAAAGTATGAACGGCAGAATCGACCATTAGGAGGGAATGAACAAAAGAGAGGCAGTTAAAGATACTATATATATACATACTTGTTCAAGTAACTAACAATATCAATCAATCCAGAAAAGATACTAGGAGGCGGGAGGGAATGAAAAAAGAGCGGCAGTTAAAAGTTGCTATCGCGTTTATTAACAAGAACATTATATATCATCAATAACTTCTAAATCAGCAGTCTCCAAACATATTCTCCCCGCTGTAGGTCATGTAGAGAAAACCATCCTCTTCTTTGTTTTCCTCATAAATTGAAGACATCATAGCACCTGCAACAACAAACACACACAAAACTCATATTCTTTACCAAATCAATTATTGATGTTCAAAATGTGTTTCTACATGTTCAAAAGAAAGAATAAGAAGATGATGTTTAAGGTGTAGTTGCCTCACCGGTAGGAGGAAGGACGTTCTTGACAAAGATAAATATAGCCTTCTCAGCACTGAGCTTGATTCTCTTTCGGACAACATACACAAATTGCCCCACAGTCAAATCAGCAGGCACCAGATACCTATATTCATAACATTCCACGATGTTAGGGTAACTTCTTCAAACGACAAGTTCATTGTTGACACAAACACACACCTAAAGATGAATCACGTGCCTACATCATGAAACAACACGATAGACGCAGGCCAAATGTTTAAAAGAGAACTCAGGATTTGTATAGTATAACCATTGTACTAATGGTTGTACCAAGTGAATGGGTATGATACATCCAACTCACCTCTACACATCTAGTATGTGAAAGAGGGCAGAGAATAGAGATGGATACATCATGTCCATCCACTTTGTACCTTACAAGATTGCTTTCTTGTGACTTAAACAATAGCAACAAATAACATTATCATTCCACGAGAAGATGTTCAATGACTTAAAGACATGACAACAAACTGTTGCAGCAGCCACTTTTACTACTGTAATGACGCACCTTTTCATATATGAAACTTAAGTAAAAAGCAAGAAAGAAAAAGCAGATGATAAAGCAAAAGATCAACCCACTAAATATATCAATTCAATTGTTCAACAATCCTTTCCAAAAGCAAGCAGTGATTAGTACAATGAAGACAACATTCAAGTCAAAAGGAGAGTCACCACAACTACTTGACTATGAAGAAGGTCTTCTTCAATCTTCAGTCACCAACAAAGAAAACACAACAATTTTCAAGCACGCAAGAACCAAGAAACCAATTCTTAAATAGGACAAAAATCCCTCTTAGCAGGACTTGCACTTTCTACTTCCAACTGATTACATCCTAGTTTGGAACATCCTAGTTTTTGTTTTACGCTACACTATCAACTGATTACATTGAGAAACTATAGAGCTATAAAACGTTAAGCAGCACATAAAAGTTATACGGAGCTTACTTTTTTTTGTCAATGTCAGGTACATCACTTCTTTCAGCCTTCTCTACTATCACCTACAAAAGAGCACCACATGATTGAAAATACAAGGAGGAAACAATTAAAATCCTGCGGAAAATATTTGCAAGAAATTTTTTATTTTTATTTTTTATATACCGGAATTCTGTCAGGATATTTCTCCCTGATGCGTGAAGCCTCAGCTTGTCGCTTTTCTGCAAACAAACACAAACTAGGAATCACACACTACCAATACATCAATGAGAGACGATCAGGGGAGAACAATTTACTATTATCTCAACAAAAAACAAAAAGCAAAAAGCAAAAAAAAAAAAAATTAAGGAAAAATTAGCCACATTAAAGCCCTGTAAACAGAGTCCATGACTTTTAAAACACTAGGTTAACAGTTTCCGGTACAAAACCTTCATCAAATGTTTTGATATCAAGTGCAATAACAAATTATAGCAACAATAATACAGCATATCACTGCAGCCAAAATATATTAGTACTCTATCTACTATTACAACATAGAGGTGTATCATCACTCAAAGTCGAAACCTTTTTTTTTTATCAATTCATCAACCGATCCATAAACCCCAAATCAAGAAAATACCACAACTACATGACCACCAAAAAGGAAAAATAAGCAAGATATTAAAGATCCGTGCTCTAATGGAAGATAGTAATGTACCCACCTGGAGGATGTTCTAGCTTGAAGGAGCTTTTAGCCATAGCTTATCAATTGGAAGTAGGTCCTGCAATTTATTACAAGATATTAGAAACAAATAAGGATTTAAAGTAAAATACTATACTACTAATGAAAAAGAAGACAAGGACTTTACAGAAAAGGGAATCAAGTTTTGAAAGAGGGCGTTCCTTTGAGCAAGAAATCTCTGAGCTTTTTTTTTTTTTTTTTTTTTTTTTTTGAGTGGAAGAAATCTCTGAGTTTGAGAACTGAAAATTAATCAGAATACTATAGAAATGACTTTTTTTGAGGGTAGAAATGACTTTTAGAACTTTTACTTTTCTTTCGAATTGATAATGATAACGTCGAAGCCGTGAATGCCAGCGGTTGTCCCTTCGAAAGGTGCAATATTAGTTAATGTTAGCATTATTTTTCATATGTGCGGGGATAGCTCAGTTGGGAGAGCGTCAGACTGAAGATCTGAAGGTCGCGTGTTCGATCCACGCTCACCGCATTTTATGTTTTTTGTAATTGAAAAATCATCAATTACGGTAAGAAAACATCAAACATTTATTTTCTAAAACAACTAACATCTTATAAAATTTTATTTATATTTTAACATCTTATAACATCTTATAAAATTTTATTTATATTTTAACATCTTATAAAACTTTACAAAACTTATGTTTGTTTGACTAACATCTTATAAAACTTAATACATTTTATGTGTATAATTGAAAAATCATCAATTACCGTAAGAAAACATCTAACATTTATTTGTATTTTTCTAAAACAACTAACATTTTATTTATAATTTTTCTAAAACATGTAACATTTATTTATATTTTCTAAAACAACAAACATCTTATAAAATTTTATTTATATTTTAACATCTTATAAAACTTTACAAAACTTATGTTTGTTTGACTAACATCTTATAAAACTTAATACATTTTATGTTTGTAATTGAAAATTCATCAATTACCGTAAGAAAACATCAAACATTTATTTTATTTTCTAAAACTTATAAAATTTTATTTATATTTTAACATCTTATAAAACTTTACAAAACTTATGTTTGTTTGACTAACATCTTATAAAACTTAATACATTTTATGTTTGTAATTGAAAATTCATCAATTACGGTAAGAAAACATCAAACATTTATTTACTAAAACAACTAACATCTTATAAAATTTTATTTATATTTTAACATCTTATAAAACTTTACAAAACTTATGTTTGTTTGACTAACATCTTATAAAACTTAATACATTTTATGTGTATAATTGAAAAATCATCAATTACCGTAAGAAAACATCTAACATTTATTTGTATTTTTCTAAAACAACTAACATTTTATTTATAATTTTTCTAAAACATGTAACATTTATTTATATTTTCTAAAACAACAAACATCTTATAAAATTTTATTTATATTTTAACATCTTATAAAACTTTACAAAACTTATGTTTGTTTGACTAACATCTTATAAAACTTAATACATTTTATGTTTGTAATTGAAAATTCATCAATTACCGTAAGAAAACATCAAACATTTATTTTCTAAAACTTATAAAATTTTATTTATATTTTAACATCTTATAAAACTTTACAAAACTTATGTTTGTTTGACTAACATCTTATAAAACTTAATACATTTTATGTTTGTAATTGAAAATTCATCAATTACGGTAAGAAAACATCAAACATTTATTTACTAAAACAACTAACATCTTATAAAATTTTATTTATATTTTAACATCTTATAAAACTTTACAAAACTTATGTTTGTTTGACTAACATCTTATAAAACTTAATACATTTTATGTTTGTAATTGAAAAATCATCAATTACCGTAAGAAAACATCTAACATTTATTTGTATTTTTCTAAAGCAACTAACATCTTATAAAATTTTATTTATATTTTTCTAAAATAACTAACATCTTATAAAACTTATGTTTGTTTGACTAACATCTTATAAAACTTTATAAAACTTAATACATTTGATGTTTGAAATTGAAAATTCATCAATTACCGTAAGAAAATAAATTTGATCATGAATGTTGGGATCCACGCTCACCGCATTTTATTTATATTTTTTATAAATCATGTAACATTTATTTATATTTTCTAAAACAACTAACATCTTATACAATTTTATTTATATTTTAACATCTTATAAAACTTTACAAAACTTATGTTGTTTGACTAACATCTTATAAAACTTAATAAAATAAAACATGTAACATTTATTTATATTTTCTAAAACAACTAACATCTTATAAAATATAAATTTTTATTTATATTTTAACATCTTATAAAACTTTACAAAACTTATGTTTGTTTGACTAACATCTTATAAAATTTTATTTATATTTTAACATCTTATAAAACTTTACAAAACTTATGTTTGTTTGACTAACATATTATAAAACTTTATAAAACTTAATACATTTTATGTTTGTAATTGAAAAATCATCAATTACCGTAAGAAAACATCTAATATTTATTTATATTTTTCTAAAACAACTAACATCTTATAAAATTTTATTTATATTTTTCTAAAACAACTAACATCTTATAAAACTTATGTTTGTTTGACTAACATCTTATAAAACTTTATACAACTTAATACATTTTATGTTTGTAATTGAAAATTCATCAATTACTGTAAGAAAATAAAATTGATCATGAATGGTGGGATCTTTAAGAGGTCCCCATATATCAATATAAACTAAATCAAAAAGAGATTCTATCATAGTTGTACGAATAGGGAATGGTTTATTCTTTTGTTTAACCATTGGACAAACATAACAGACATCATGTTGATAGAACTTTACATCATGGAATTGTTTACTAGTGACTTGCAACCTTTTGTGTGGTAGATGTACCATTATGTAGTGTCACTACAAGTTCTCATCAACATGATCAACTAGACAAGTATTACTAGGTACACTGTTGCACAAATGGCTTGGGTTTTCTGTCTTATTCTAGCAATTGTAATCAAGCACATACAACCCTTTGAAAAACTTAGCTAAAATCAATCATTGTCTTCTTCTTGTTATCCTGCAAAATGCACTTGCCATAAGAGAATATAGCTGCACAATCTATATCATTGGTTAAAGTAGGTAAATAGATCAAATTAAACTTAAAATCCCGAATAGGACATTATGTAACACTAGTTCATAATTGATAATTAATGACGGTGCCTATTTGTGTGACAGATATGTGATGACCATTAGGTAAACCAACTTTTAAATCATATATGAACCTATAATTTGACAAACATGATAAATAACACACAATGTGATCTATAGAACCAAAATCCAATATCTGTTGTTCATATTTTAAACAGAAACTATCATATGATCCCTTTGTGGAAGAGAAAGTGCCATTCAATGCTTGAACTTGATTCACCATGTGCCCTGCACAATTAACATATGTATTCAAGATAACCATCAGCTTTACATATTTCTCAGAAGTCCGTGGGAGAGAAAGTGGCATTCAATGCTTGAACTTGATTCAACATGTGCCCTGCAGGATTAACATCTGTATTCACGATAGCCATCAGCTTTGCATATTTCTCAAAAGTCAAAACCTAAATAGGGTGATTAGATTGTTCGGGATGTCCCATCTCTGGACCAATTTCTAAGACACCGGGATCATCAATGTTCTGTTCCACCATATTTGATCTACTTTTGAATTCATGTCATGGTGGATAACCATGCTTCTTATTGCGATTGTCCACAAGATGACCGGTGAACCAACAGAATGTGCATTGTGGCTTATTAATGTTGCCTTCAGTATTTTGTTTCTTGTAATTAGAAGCGCCATTATTCATGTTTCTTGGCTGATCATATGACCTATTTGGATAACCAGCATTCTGAGTAGCCTAGAGTTCCTTTGAGCTATAAGAACATTTGAATCTTGAGATCTAAGTTTGTTAGATGAGTAATTTTTCTTCCTTTAAAACTCGATTGTCATTGCCAACGCATCTTTCATTTCTGGAAATGGCACATGCAACTTTGCATGTGAAACCATTGGCTCAAATTCATCTCTCAAGCCCATCATGAATTTCATCACACTTTTTGTTTCCATGTGATCAACGATGCTTTTAATAGCATTACGGTAGCATTGTGGCTCACAAGAAAATAGTGGAATAGGCCTAATCACCTTAATTTCTTCCTAGCGTGTCATGATTTTAGTATAATATTGATTGACAGCCATGGAACCTTGATTAACGGAAGAAACTTCTTTAAGAAGACCAGAGAGTTTAAAAGCATCAACACTTGAAAACCTACTTGCCAAATTATTTCCCACATCTCTTGCACTAGTCAAGTACGACAAACTTTGAGAAATTGTATTCTAAATAGAATTTAGGATCAATGTCCTCACTATAGTATCACATTGTCTTAAATTATACAAATTATGTGAAGTTACCTCTAGTTTGGTTACTGTCCCCTCAACAAAACCCATCTTATTCTTGGTAATTAGACCCTTCTTCAATGCTTTGCTCCAAGGACGACGGTTGTTGCCATTGAGAAGAGGCTCAACAAACACTAATGAGAGGTTCTCATTAGGTTGAAGATAAAGAGGACTCGAAGGAGTAGGCTCTTGCCTTCTTGCTGCCATTGAAACTCAGAATTCTTCCAAGAACTTCAACAACAAAAATTTTTATTTTTTTTGCAGAAAGCAACGAATTAGCATAGCTTCAGCGAGAACGCTCTGATACCATGTTGAAGTTTACAAGTTCAACCATGATCACTCAAGAACAAAAAAAAAGAACAAGAGCGGACAAACAGCAGCTAAAAGTGCACTTCCTCTTTAGCTCCCATAATCTCAGCTGATTTTTAAACACTTACAGGTAGAGCTGTTAACGAGCCGAGCCGAGCCGAGTATTGGCTGTTCGAACTCGAGCCCGTTAAGCTTATGAGCTCGTTCGAGCTCGTTCGTTTGTTAAACGAACAAAAAATTCTGTTCGAGCTCGGCTCGTTTAAAACATGAACTGTTCGAGCTCGTTCGAGCTCGGCTCGTTAGACATATTTTTTGTCTTTTGGCTCGACTTTGGCTCGAATTCGGCTCGAGTTCGGTTCGTTAGACATATATTATAAGCATATAAGCATGTTCGCGAACATTATATAAGTATGTTCGCGAACAATAAGCATGTTCGCGAACATAATAAGCATGTTCGCGAACATAATCGAACGTTCGCGAACCAAGCTCGAGCTCGGCTCGTTAAGCAAACGAGCCTACAATCATGTTCGAGCTCGGCTCGTTAAGCTAAACGAACAAACGATCACGAACACTAACGAGCCGAACACGAGCTTGTTCACGAGCGGCTCTTTTCGTTTAACAGCTCTACTTACAGGTGATGCTCTGTTTTAAGAAACATATTACGAAGTGCATGTGTGATTTTTACTCTCTTTAGAACGGTGACAAACTATGGTTTATGCCATTTTGGTAATGTTGCTTTTGAACAAAATGATGAATGGAGCCAGTGATTTTTTTGTCAATTTTAAGTTTAAGAAATTTATTACTAATATTATAATTAATAGGTAAAAAAAGATTATCTCACCACACACACCATCAATTATATCAAGGGGGATTGATGGAAAAGAACAAAAATATTTACGAAATGAATAAATAGACACTTTTTTTTTAGTTGAAAAAAAGATAAAAACTTTGACACGGATAAAATTGACCCTATACACACGGCGCGCGTCCTCAGGTACGAGAACATCATGTATATTTGATCCTGCATTGATGCTTTGTTGTTGTTTTTTTTGTTCAAACACCCGTAACTTTTGATTTATAATTCCGATCATCGAAATGTTTTCACCAAAATTCATATTTTTTTTTCACTTTAATTTGAGCCCAAATACGATACCCTTCCGACGTAAAATTTGAAAGCCGAAAAAATATTTGCATTAACCGGAGCGTTTTTCTTATAAACGACCGTAACATTTGATTTAGAACACCGATCATCAAAATTGTTTCACCAAAGTTCATATTTTCTTTTTTATCTTCATTTTGAGACCTCATTTGATACCTTTTCGACGTAGTTTTAAAAAGCCGAATTTTATCGCAGAGTTTACAGTAACACACAGAATGTGTGGTGATATTCCATAATTTTTGTGTCTGAGTGCATTTTGCGGTTTTCGTATGTGCAGCTGTATACATGTATGCGAAGAAGCTCTGATAGTAGGATGTAACAAGTATATAAGTTGGTACAGCATATAAAACAGTTTTACTTTCTTTTAAAAGGTTACAAATAGAAATAGCACTCGGACACAGAAATGGTGTATTAGCTCAAATATTCTGAAAGAAATGTATAATGTATTGGTTCATTGCATCTTTCTCTTTGAAAAGCTACTACATTCAAAGGTAAAGAACCGTGAGCGTCGTAACGGAGAAAACTTGAATCGGTGAGATTTGAATCTTCAAAACAGGTGGGTTAAGAAATGAGAGCTGATAACACATTCTTTCCACCCCAAATTTATTCTCCACACACATAATGCCTTTCTGAATTCATTTGAAAATTGGACTTCTTTCACAGATTAGGTAAACGCTGAGGTCTGAAAGCATCATCTAACCTTGACCTACATAAACAAATCCATTCAACTAAGATCAATCAGTAAAAGAACACAAACAAATCTGAAACATGAATAAACTGTAGAAGAACAAGTGACCTAAAATTAATTGTTAATTACATTACCTAAAAGAAATATATATCACTTTAGAGTAGTCAAGTCACAATTCTCAAAGTTTGCTCTGGAGTACACTCAATCATAATTAGAAACGTTAACTAATGATGCCTGATAAAATAACGCTAGTTCAGCATAATTGTTTTTAAAAAATAAAAATTGGGAACTAGTTCATCAAAGTTCCACAACACAGAATGTGAAAAGCTTCAGAAACACAAAAATCACAATTTTTTAGCTACTAAACATAAATCATAAAACCATGGTGATCTACTCAAATAAGATTCTGGATATTCGGACTGAAAATGACACAGTAACACACCAATAAAGTAACACACCAACAAAGTAACACTAGTCTTATAAAACAAGTCGTTGTTTATAAAACGATTCAAACGAAAGGAATGCTAAACAATATCACTTAGAATACTTGATTACAAGTTGGTTTATGATCGTGTGAATAAACCACCAAGGTGAAAACAATTGAACTTGCAAAACAGATTACAAGAGCGATTACACAAATTGTATCTCAACGAAAATTAATACGAGTTCGAACAAGATACAACAAGTGTAAATAAATTACGTATACTTAACAAACCGAAGACACAAAAAGATTAACAGGATCGGTCAAGCTTAGCGAGACAGATTTATGGCAGATTACAAAAAGGCTTTATGGAACAAAGAACAGTACACAACTCAATGATGATTCAAGCGAGACTTAGCAACATAATATGTAACGATTCGGGCCCAAAACTCGGCAAGGTAGCAAGTCGAAGACCACGAGAATATCAACACAAGATTGCACAAAAGGCGGTAGATGATCCAAAGAATATATTCAAGGTGCAATGGTGCAAGTGTAAATCGATTCAAGAAAAGTGTGCGAGAACACTAAGTGTAGAAGTGCAAGTGTGCAGGCAAACAGATATGATCAAGAACAATTTAAATGAACATGAAAATCTTTTCATGAATCATCATAGCTGCATAATACCAAAAACACAAACTCCGAACTCCAAATCAATATCACTTAGAATACTTGAAAGAAGAATACCATGTTCAAGAAGACCTTACCAAGGTAGATAAATTCTATGTTTATTGGCATCTCCAATCTTAATGGATGAGCCTACTCTGAAGATGCGAAAAAAGAAGTTTAAAAATTGAATCTTTCAGGCAGATGCACTCGAGATCTTCGACTTCAAGACAGGATGCTGAAACAACCACAAAAAGCAAGGTGCCAACTTCGGAAACTCTGCTGGCTAATTTGAAATCAATTGCAGATTTCATTTCATCCCTGTGAGTTTGGAAGTCGTCGTGGCAGTGGTAGAAGGCGAAAAGGGCGTCGGAAAAGGGATGGAGCTGGATTATAACATTTGGGATTAATTAAAGGGTAAAATAGTCCGAAGGAAAATGTTATGTCCTTAAATCAACAAAAAAAAAAAATACAAACTGGATTAAAATTTATATACAGGCTGGATTAAAATTTATATACAAGGCTGAAAATGGATTAAAACCTAATATTCCTTATATCAAACAAAGATTATCCATATTATCCTTGTACAATTCTACAGCATCCCACTCTGCCTATTAATATTAAAGCAGCCTGCACTAAGGTTCCTCTATCATTTTCAGTGTTGTTCTCTTTCTTCAGTCTCTTGGTTTGAAGGAATAAAAGGAGGACTGAATCTAGTAAATAATCTATAAGCAGAAATAAAAGCTAGCAATAAGAAACAGCACAGTGCTATAACATGTAGCCCCAAAGCTAGTTTCAATCTGCTACAGAATGTCCCAAATGTACTGCAAGCTTCACTCCATGAAACTCTCTCATCACCATTGTATGCCAAGTACAGTATATCAGCCGCCGCTGCCATTGACGACACCATCAAGTATGCCATTATCTGTTCAAATCAAACCCAACCGAAGTATTATTTATTCGATTTGGCGGATTTGCAATCACATGTTTGTATTAATCAAAGCAGAGCCGTCCTTGAGTTTCTTAAGACCCTAAACTAATTTATCAAGACGAGCCTACTCAAAGAAAACCAACAGTTTTAAAGGTTGTAATACAGAATTTTCAGGTCCTAAATTTAAATAAATTTTAGAGGGCCCTAGGTCATGGCATTTTTGGCCTATTCCCAAAGACGGGTCTTTTTCAAAGGGAAGGGAGGAGGCAAGTACCTGATCAGAAAAAAAAAAGATACATGCTTTAGACACTAAGCATCTAACCCACAAGGAAACAGCAGCTAAAAGTGCATATCCAGCAGAAATGCCATTGATGCAAACCATGTACCTGAAAATGAAATCCAGATTATTTAATTTTGTAAAACTTCAATATTGAACGGATCGATGCTGCAGCAGCTAATAGTAATTAACATATATTGAAAATTTCAATCTTTTGATTTCTTACTTGAGTCCCATGAGATTGCTGTAATCGAGAGTTCCATAGCTGCTGTCATTCTGGTGGTTGTTGACTGTTAAATAAAATGCTGAAATGCTGAATGGAATGACTAACAACCTTATTAAAAAGTCTACAACTTTAAGGTTGGATGCATTTTCATGTAGGAACCCCATTATTTGTCTTATGCCTCTAGCTGTGTTTGAAGCAATAGTATCACGGAAAATGAGTAACAAATTGTGCAGACAATTGTTACATATATATAGGACCTACAATGCAGGCAGCTATCCAATTTAATGTCTCAACATATAATTAAAATAGTAGAATTTTCACCCTATAAAAGTGTGACATATAAAGTCTTGTCAATTCGGCTTTGCTCTTTTGAGGACGACGTTTTAAGTAATTAATCTCAATCAGTGCTGTCAAACACAAGTTTGGAGCGTTATTACATCCAATATGTATGTGACATGGATATGTATGGTAAAATGCAAATTAATTAAGATACACACGTTTGGATAGATTAATTTGTGTTTTTCTTTTAAGGTTTTCTTGGCGATCCATATAAATGCATATCATTACCACAACCATTGACACAACAAACATTTATACAATGTTAACATCATGAGAAACTAGTGAAACAACCGCAAACAGTGATATTTTTTATTGATAAACTATTTTTTGTATGTAGTAAATTATACGACATGATGACATATGACAAAGAAAGTTACCAACGGAGAAATTGACCCCCAAAAGGATATAGCAATGGAGAGAAGGTACATAATTGAACGAGCATATTGCTGGACTTGTTGTGGGTAGAAAGTGAAGTTAGTGGTTAACTTTTTCAGTGGACACACAATGATGGTAATCGGAGAATGTGTGGTGGTTGAGTTGGTGGCATTCAACTAAGTACTCATTCCTCGATTTTTAAATCGGTAGTGGTTCCTGGTACGTCATGTCATACATGTTTCACTAATAACATCTTCTAAAACAGGGGATAAACATGTAAACGACATGTAAAAATTAGGAGGCCATCACATTATCGAATATCCAATTAGTCGTGAATCACCAAATCGTACTTGGTTTAGGACGAGGATAAAATTTGTGGTTATTGAAATCTATTGCATCGAGAAATGCTATAAGGGAAATTAGTAAATAATCCCCATCAATTGAAATTATTACTTGGTTTTAATTCAATCTGACTTCACACACAAAAATCACGATATTCTTTTACCAAATTTCTTCTTTTCTCGTTTTTTTTTTTGGAGAATTGATTTGATATATTTTTGTCGCATATTTGGAAATTTAGTTTTTTGGTTGGTTGGTGCAGCTCATGGTAAAATATTAAGAATAAGAGAGATAAAGCTTAGTTGTTTCATTCATACTCACTCAGTAACTAATTTATAAAAGCATGACAACTGATGTTGCCGTCATTAGATATATGGATCTTCATCATTTTTTTTTGGGTTCTTCCCTCTGAGCTATATGATACAGAGAGCATTGGGGTTATTGATAGAGCACATATTATGGGTTTGGAGTTACTAGTTAGTATTATAGCAAAAAGAAAAGAGAACAAAACAGCAGCAACTAAAGAAGGGATTAAGCAACTAAGATGACCAATCCAATTTCACTTTGTTGCATCTGTTGTTGCTCCAAGCAAAGTAGTGTGACTCGGTGTGCATCATGTGTTTCAATGGTTCAGTGTTGATATATGTTTATTGAGTGAACGTCTGTCATTGGAATTTCAGTATCGTAATGGAGTTGGAATTTCATTGTAAAAAGTGTGGTGTGACTGTAAACAAAATATGGTGTCACTGCATACGCAAGGTTTTACTCCAAAAATACTGTCACTAAAATACATGAGGTGTCACTAGCTGTGAGAGTGCAAAAATACTGTCACTGAAATACATGAGGTGTATAAATGTAAGGGTGTTACTGTGAGAACTGTGGGGTGTCACTGTGACAACTGCAAGGGTGTCCCATGCATGTCAATTGTGCGATCGATCGAACTGTGAGTGTAACGCCCCCAGACCCCGGGCCCGGTAGCGTTAAATGAGTCATAAATGGTGCGGTCAACTAACCGGGAGACGCCGTCCTCGCTTGGTCTAAAAGGGGCTAACCCGAGTTGACAAGACATTTATGTCTCACACTTATATGAGGATGAGCATTCTACTATTTTTCTGACGTGGGACTTTACAGTGAGGGCGTCATTTGAGAACTGTGTGAGACTGTGAGGGTGTCATTATCAGAACTGTAAACTCTAAGACAACGTGTGATATTACAGGTGATTGCTCTTTAAAAAAATATTATGTAACAGATGATTGCTCTTAGCTTCTTAGTTAATTGGGTCATTAGTAAAGAAACAAAACATTTAGGCAAGTGCCTTAGATTGCCGTTTCAATTGATAATTTATATACCTGATGTTAAGATGACACTTCATCTGTGTTTCTTCTGCATTATTTCATTTTTTTAACCCCCTTTTTCCCGCTATGAATTTTCTGTCTGATTCTTTTTCCACAGTAAGAATTCAAGCACAAAAAGATGATGCTTCTTTCATGCAATGCAGGGATAAGTTTGTATTCCAGTGTGTTATTTCTCAGAAATTTTATGCTGGTCCTGGATCAAGTATGACTTGGTGATCAAGACCAATAGAAATTCAGAAAATACACACAGGGCCCATCGTGTAAAATATAAATACTATCCTTTTACAAATTTGCCCCTCTTTTAAGAAATTCTATTGGATGACAACTATGACATGGTGGTAACATCATCTACTCCCTCTGAAAGCCAAATGCTCTAACAATTGCAACGGAATTTACGTCACAAATTATTTTCGGATTTCGGAAATAAGGTAGTGATGCAAAAAAACAAAACCAAAAAAAAAAAAAAAAAAAAAAAGAAATTAGGTAGAGAAAAGAAAGTAATGTTCGGTTTTCTTTATTTATTTTCACACAAAAAATGGTATTATTTTACAGATTTTTATAGATCGTATTTTTGCAATTTTCAGGTGTGTCTTTTTTTTCTTGAGCGGATGTCTTATTTCTTAAATAAAAAAATTGCTATATATCTCTTCTTTTTTCTTGGTTTATTGTTAAAAATGACAATTTGAACCTCGAAACATGTAATGAGGACAGTGAAATTTTTTTTCGGGTAAAAAGGACATGTCCTTATTCCACTGAGATAGTGAAACATTATATTTGAGGCCAATTCCACTGCAGAAAACAGTGGATTTAGGGTTATAAATAGTAGATTTGTCATTATCACCCATTTTATATTTCTACTGTCTTGATTTCTATTTTTTCCCTCTTTCTTGTCATTTTAAACAACTGCCTTTTTTTTTCCTGCCCTTTTGGCTCTATCATTATCATACATTCATCAACTTTCACTACTTTACCACAATTTTATTTAATAACATTCAAAAATATTTTAGACCAATATTATTAAAATTAATTACATTCATGTGAAAAGAAATAAACTTATTTTTTAGGACGAATGGTATAAATTTTAACATGTAGAGACTTGTATTAGATTTTTTTAGGGCGAAGGGTATTAATTAACACGTAGAAACTTGTTTTGGTCTTTTTTTAGGACGAAGGAGTATTAATGGGGCATTTATTCGTACCACAGCGGATGTACTTGTTGTCTCACGTCTACCGCTGCACTACACCATTTTCATAGAATCAACCATGTGAAAAACGAATGTATAAAGCATCATTTAACTTCCCGCACTGTCAAATTAGAATCGACACTGAAAAGGTCAAATGTTGCATTGTACATTCGATTTTTACAAGGTCGATTATACCGTGTGTCGAGGATATACTAGTTTAATAGTTATTTATATATTTTGTATTTATCTTATTGTGGCCACTATTCTATATATTTGTACTTCATCTATCTTAATTCATCAATGAAATATTACATTTCTAAATCATAATTTGTTATCAAAGGCTGTCAATTTTCTCACCAAAAATCTTTTTACTGTACATAATTTTACTTCAGATGTATATTTTGAGTTCCATGACACCTATTTTCTTGTAAAAATTACTTGGGCCACATCCATCTTAGGGGATATGTGAAGGATAGACTCCGCCACTTCTCCCCATCGTTTAACCGGCCTCCTGCTCAAGATCTTGCCTACTCCCTCACTACCTCTACCACATGGCATCAATGTCTTAGTCATTGCTCCCACTCCGTGCTCCGTCAAGCTTTGCGTCGTCCTTTTGTTTTTATTCCAAACAAAGCACCACTTGTTGTGTGTCCTCCGTGTCAATTAGCTAAAAGTTATTGTCAAACTTTATATACGTCTGATTTTATGTCGTCTGCACCTTTGTATTTGATTTATTATGATGTTTGCGGTCCCTATGATGAACCCTCTATTTATGGTTCATGTTATTCTGTTAGTTTTCATGATGACCATACAACCATTTTGGGGTTTTATCCTATGAAAAATAAGTCTAATGTTGAATCCATTTTTCCTCCTTTCTTGCTATGATTGTACGACAATTTAACACCATATTAAAATTTATCCAAACTGATTGGGGTGGTGAGTATTTTCGAGTCTATACTTTCCTCACTTCTCTCGGTATTCAACATTGTCTATCATGCCCTCATACTTGTGAACAAGTCGGCGTCATTGAATGGCGCCACCGCCAAATCGTCGAAGTCGGCCTTTCCCTACTCTCAATCCAACCTCTTCTTACCCTATTGGGAGGATGTCTTTGCCATCACTACTTACTTTATCAATCGTCTTCCCATTAAAGTCCTTCAAATCTCCCTTCAAAATGGTATACAATCGAACGCTTGACTATCTTTCCCACATGTCTTTTGGTGTGTGTGTTGGCCTTATCTTCGTCCTTAAAACCACCACAAAACCAACTTCCATTCCAAAACATGCATCTTCCTTAGTTATAGCCCCTCCCACCATGGGTATAAGTGCCTTGATCTAGCTAGTGGATGTTTATATGTAGCCCGTCATGTGGTCTTTGATGAAATGATCTTTCCTTACACACCGACTTCCTTCTCCCATGTCATGGATCATATTATTGTTCCTCTCCCAACCACGCTTCCAAACCCACCTACATTTCCCTCATCAGAACTGCCCCCACTTCCCTCCCAGGATGAGCCATCTCCAAGCTCTCCTTCCTCTTAGGCCACCTCTCAATCTCCAACTCCATCCTCAAATCCTCTACCTTTGAACCACCCAATGGTCACACGTACCAAGACCAATTCCCTCAAACCTATCTCAATGTCTGACTTCATTATCTACCCTCACCCTAAAGCTCGTGTCTCTACATCTGCCTCATCTAATCCGACATCATATATTGAAGCCTTCAAACACCCTATTTTGCGTAATGTTATAAGAGAGGAAATCGACACGCTTCTGCGCAATCACGCTTGGGGCCTTGTTCTCACTCATCCACAAATGAATATTGTTGGTAAGAAATGGGTTTAAATGACTAAAAATCATTTGGATGGACGATCATAGTGACATAAGGTGCGTTTAGTCACCAAGAGTTTTCATCAGGCTGAGGGCAATGACTTTACTAAAACTTTCAGTCCGGTTGTCAAACCGGTCACTATACGCCTTCTTTTTTCTCTTGTTGTTTCGCACGATTGATCTCTTCGGTAGGTGGATATCTCGAAAATGCCTTCCTTCATGGTCATTTATCTGAGCCAGTGTACATGCAGCAGCCTTAGGGCTTTGTCCACCATGATTATCCTGATTATGTTTATAGTCTCCGTCGCAGTCTTTATGGTCTCTGTCAGGATCCTCACGCGTGGTTTTCTCGGTTCACTAATGTTCTTTCCCTATTTGGCTTTGTTGGCTCCAAGATTGACACCTCTCTTTATATTTACTCTCGTGATAGTGCTCGCGTTTATATCCTTATTTATGTTGATGGTATTATTATTACTGACTTATTATCTTCTCTTGTTGAGCAGGTCATTGCCTATCTCGGTTGCCACTTCCAGTTAAGGATCTCGGCTATCTTGTCTGCTTTTATGCGACTTGAACTAGACACTGGCAGCCTTGCTCTGATCCCTCGCTCTATCGTACTATTGTCGGTGGGATCCGGTATATCAGTTTCACTTGCCCTGATATTGCCTTCACCGTTCATTAAGTCAGTATATGCATGCACTCTCCTATAGAAGATCATTGGACTGCGGTTAAACGTATTCTTCATATCTCAAGCACACTATATATGATGGGTTGTTTCTCTCTTGGCATTCTCCTATTTCTCTTTAGACATACTCTGATTCTAATTGGGCGGCTGTCACTGATAATCGCTGCTCTGTTGGGGCCTATTACATCTTTCTTGGTCGTAATCTTATCAGTTGGCGCACAAAACAACACTTGACAGTTTCCAAAAGTAGCACCGAGGCAGAATACAAGACCCTCTCTAATATTGCGGCCGAGATTCAGTGGCTCTGTAGTCTACTTCGTGAAATGCCGATTCCCATCTCTTCACCGCCTACCCTCTGGTGTGATAATATTGGGGGCCACTTATCTAGCCCATAGTCCAGTATTCAGATTGACTTTCATCTTGTTCGTGAATTGGTTGTTGCTAACAAGCTTGGCATCTCATTCATCACTTCGCAGCATCAGCTTGCGGATCTCCTCACCAAACCTTTGGTCAATCTCTTCCTACGGGATTACGAAGGTGTCGTGGACATACTAGTTTAATAGCTTATTATTTATTTATTTTGTATTTATCTTATTATGGCTTGCTGTGTAAGTAACACTAGCCTATCTATTTGTGTTCTACCCATATCAATCTGAATCATAATATTGTGATGAACAGATAGTGTAGTTTACGGTAGATAGTCACAAATAAGACCTCCTAAATTAACACGTAGAAACTTGTATGAGACTTTAATTAAATGGAAATTAGGGATAATGACACAATCTGAAATATTTTTAAGTAACATGACAACTACATATTTTTTATAGGGAGAAAGACAACTGCATAATTTTTATAGCGAGAAGGACAAACAGTGAATCCCGAAAATCAGTGAATCTCCCCAGTGAATCCCGAAATCAATGAATTTCGACAGTGAATCCTGAAAATTAGTGAATTTCGACAATGAATTTTGAAAATTAGTGAATTTCGACAGTGAATAAATAGTTTTGTCCTTTATGCAAAAGTTTCAAAATACTGTCATTCTATTCAATTGATAAAATATTTCTGTCTTTCTCCCTCATTCCCCCGTAATTAAAAGTTATTCCGCCTATCTCCAAACATGAATGAAGAATATCTAAAAAACGTGTGCCGCGTGCACTTGTAAGGTCGCACTAAAATAATATTCTCTAAATGCTTTATAACTTCGTCTGGACATATAGCTCAGACCACTCTCTCAAAATATCTCCAAAATCAAAGCAAAGCTCAAATAATGGCAAGAACACCTTCATACTTCAATGTCCGGACAAATCCTCCTGGATTTCCCAGATCCATGGCTTCTCCTTCATCATCGCTCTCCAGCAACTATTCCACAGTAAGCATGTCCCAGAATCAAACTTACTGGGCAGATATTGAAGCAGACATTGAAACCCATCTGAAGAAATCCATCCCAATTCGGCCTCCACTAGAAGTATTCGAGCCCATGAATTACCTTACGTTTGCAGCACCAAAATCCACCGCACCGGCTTTATGCATTGCCGCCTGTGAAGCTGTCGGTGGTCAGAGAGAACAAGCCATGGCTGCAGCATCCGCAATACAACTCATTCATGCAGCTGCATACACTCACCAAAACTTACCTTTAACTGACCGGGCAAAACCCATGACCCAAATCGAGCACAAGTTCGATCCGAACATTGAGCTCATGACAGGGGATGGTATAATCCCATTTGGGTTCGAGCTATTAGCACAATCCTTGGCTTCCGCCCCGAACAATTCGGACAAAATCTTGAGAGTGATTGTTGAAATTGCTAAAGCTGCTGGTTCAAAAGGGTTTGTGGAAGGTCAGTACAGAGAACTGGAAACAGAAAGGGACATTGGATTGATTGAATATGTTTGCAAGAAAAAGGAAGGGGAATTGTATGCATGTGGAGCAGCTTGTGGGGCGATTTTAGGAGGAGGGAGCGAAGAAGAAATAGAAAAGCTGAGAAATTATGGACTTTATGCTGGAATGATACAGGGGTTGTTGTTTGGAGTTGGAAGAAATCAAAAGGGGGTGCAAGAATTGGTTGCTGATTTGAAAAGTTTTGCCATGAAAGAGCTTAAAAGCTTTAAAAGTAGCCGGATTGAATCGATTTCTAGCATTGTTGAATTAGATCTTTGCAATGCTTAGATGTCTTTCTCTTGATTATTTTACCATTTAAATTGCTGTATGATATAAATGGTTTTGTATGATATCCATTATTGCAAGCCTGCCTTGTTTGGCTGAGTAGTGATACATAAGTTATATATAACATTATACTAAAGTTATTGACGATGCTGGATCTCGTCTATGAATAAATCCGGGCCGTTTATAGGTATTATGAACGAGGGATATTTTTTTGGATGGATTTAGACTGAGCTTGAGAGTTATTTCTCTCAAGTTGCCTATGTATCCTGTTATGTTTTAGGAATTAAGTCTCCGTAGTTCCTTAGGGGTTGTTTATATAGGGGATGACTCATCCATTTCCTTGTCCTGAGGAATTATATTATTATTATTATTTTCTTAAGGATTAATACATGTAAATCCCTACAATTTAGAGATAATTATAGATATATTTAAATGAAAAGATCAATGTTATTATATCATCGGATTATTTCTGTGTTTATCTGGTATTATTAAGCATGTGTGCCAAATATTAATAAGGAAGGCTCTAGCTGACCTGCGTCGAGCACCCCGGGGCCATCTCGACCTGTACTGCATTACCCGACCTCCACTCTTAACAAGCCGACCTGCGGTGGTAAGTTAAGAAGGGCCGAGCTGACCTCCCACCTGGGGTTCAGGTCCGCTTTCTCAGTTAAACTCTAGGGCTCCTGGCCTTTATTAGCTATTAATTCTCTGTCTTCAATTAATGGTTAGTCAATATAAAGATGACACGTGGCGAGGGCTAGTCCGACCCTCATCATAAGCCCCCAAGATATGACTGAACTACTCGTTGTGAGGTCGGATCTGTTAGAGGTGTTGTTCGGACACTGTCATCTAGACTTGTAGAATTTTACAATGACCTACTCTGCCAGGTGGTAGAGTATTGTTATGACACTGTCATTCGTGCCCACGTCTTCTGAGGTGGAACGGATTTTGAGAGTTAGTCCGATATGTGGAGCTCAGCTTTGCAAACGTACTGAGCCTGACATCCAGTGCTCTGAATTTCTGTCTCGTCGTGCGGACTAGCTTTCTGAGGAGTCCGACCTGCGGAGCTCGGTGTGAGTTTATTTGTCCCGTAAACTAATGAGCCTGGCCTGCAAAGCTCTGAAATTTGGATCCGTCCTGCGGGTTATTGCTTGAGTCCGTCCTGTGGTCTAATTTTATGACGAGTCCGACCTCCGGAGCTCGGTTTGAGTTCGGCTACGATCTAAGGAAGTTTGGTCTACAAACTTTACGAAGGCTGAGTTAGAGAGCTCATACTTGTCCGTCCTGCTGACTGGGCGAGTTTGTCATGCAAACTTGGTGAGCCCTATCTGCGGAGCTCAATTCGATGAGTTTGACCTGAAAACTTTGTTGAGTCTGACCTGCGGAGTTCTGAAAAGTTGAAGTCTGTCCAGCATACTTAAACAAACTTTTCGGGTCCGACCTGCAGAGCCGAAGCTTTCGAGTCCGACCTGAAAGAACAGCTCGAAGCTCATGATGCTGAGCTCCAGCAGACCAAGACTCGGTATAACGCCGAGCTTCAAGCTTCATTTGACAAATATACTGAGAAGAACTATGAGCTGGGGCAAGCCTTAGCTAAACTCCCGGCCGAGAGGGATGCATTGGAAGCCTCTATTCCTGCTCGGAATGCTCAAGACATTCATGAGTATAAGTCCTCCGGACACTTTTCTGAGGCTTTGAAGGCCTTACTAGGCCCAGTTATGCGGCATGGCTATACTTCTGCAGCCGATGAGGGCAAAGAGCAATGTGCCGACCTGGTTGTTCCCGACCTTCCCTATTACCGAACGATGTACAAGGTAGGTGCGGGCAGGATCTATGATGACCGGCTAAAAGAGTTTAAGGAAGGCGAGGACATTGGAGTTGAGTATAACAAATGCCGTCATGCCCCTCTGAGTGTTGAGCCGGCTCCTTCATAAGAGAAGCATAATCCTGCTGCTGAAAAATGAACACTGTGTTGTATTCTTTTTAAAGTGTGTTTCGTAAAACTTTTGAAAAACTTGTGCGTTTCCCCAATGTTTGTGGTGCTCTGCCCACTATACCTTTATTAAGCACTTCTACTTTGAGTTTTTTTTTTGAGTTGGAGTACTTACTTACCTGGTACCCTTTGCCTCCCCCCAGTGTGGCATGCATTACTCACTGTATTGGATGACATACTTGGTTTTTGATTGCAAGCTTTGTTTAACTTTTGTCGTTTGATGATGGCCTGACCTGCAGACTTGGGAAGTTTGTCCTTTGCAAACTTTCTGAGTCTGACCTGCAGTACTCAGTTAAAATTTTGGCCTGACCTGCAGACTCGGGAAGTTTGTGGTATGCAAACTTTTTGAGTCGACTGCGCAAAGACTCGCTTAAAATTTTGTCCTGACCTGCACACTCGGGAAGTTTGTGGTATGCAAACTTTATGAGTCTGACCTGCAGTACTCAGTTAAAATTTTGGTCTGACCTGCAGACTCGGGAAGTTTGTGGAATGCAAACTTTCTGAGGCTGACCTGCAGTACTCAGATAAAATTTTGGCACGACCCGTACTCGGGAAGTTTGTGGTATGCAAACTTTCGAGTTTGACCTGCAGTACTCAGTTAAAAATTTTGGCCTGACCTGCAGACTCGGGAAGTTTATGATATGCAAACTTTCTG